>OU744800.1:7808486-9058486 GCA_916614155.1 Mesoligia furuncula
AAAAAATGTCTTTGGGATCTGTAATTTATAGTTTTAGTTTTTTGCCACCAACTTCCGAAATTAAAGTTATTTCATAGTTTTGAGTTAATTTCATTTTGAAGTCGGTTTAATTTTTTTAAATTACTATTTTATTTCGTAATTTTTAGTTTTTGCACTAATTGACCAAGGTTTTGAGATGACACTGCACCCCTTACACGTATGAGTCCAAATAATGAAAATTACTAAATCGATTTTAATGAAACTTGCACTGTTCCCTAAGTTGAAGTAAATGTAAGCCAATAAAAAAAATTGTTACGATCCGATTGATAGTTGCGGAGAAATGCGTGGACAAACCTATATACATACGTCTATAAAATTTGGCATATTTGTTTGTAAGCCCTAATAGATTGTCATATGTGAATATAATGCAATTCCAATAATATTAACCTCCTTTTTTTTTAAATCGGTTAGAATAATAACTCACAATGTTATTCATTCTTATCTGTTTTAAAATCCAAAGACAACACTAAAACTTAACCACTAAATGTATAAAATTTCACTTACACGATGTTTTTCAGCACAATAGTAGCAAGGAGGCGAGCCCAGAGGAAGCTCCTATGAATAATGTAGGTCCGAGCGTATGTTGTTGATAGCGGTACCACGTAACTAAGCTCGTTGTACAGTTTCACCAACATTTTTGTTGCTTTTTGAGCTTGCTTTTGTGGAAGGTGGTTGTTTTAAAGTGGTGAGTGCATTAGACTGTTGTTTGGGGACAACATGTTTGCCTTCCAGTTTTACTGTAGTAATGTTAAAGGTTTCTTAAAAGATATAGGTAATGTAGGCGGGTTGTCTTCTTACTATTAGCTGTACCTACTCTGGACGCTCTTAACGCGTACGTATTTTTTTACATCGTTCTCACATATAATTGTAAATTCAACATTAATGATGTAACTAATATTTTTGTAAAAATACAATTTAAAAGAAGAGAATGGGAAGAGACCAGACGGCATGACGTTGTTGCCTTGGAAGGTGGGTAGGCCTCTGGTGTGGGACGCAACATGTGTCGATACCCTTGCGCCATCTCACGTTCCAAGCACGGCGGCGGGCTGTGCTGGCGCCGCTGCTGCGGCTGCTGAGACCCTCAAGCGGCGCAAATATTGTAACCTTATTGGCAACTACAGCTTTGAGCCGTTTGGGGTCGAAACGCTCGGGTCATGGGGCCCGAGTGCGCGTCTCCTTTTTAAGGAAATTTCTCGCCGGCTGGTCGACACTTCACGTGACCAGAGGGCTGGGTCGTTCTTTGGCCAAAGAATTAGCATTGCCATTCAACGTGGCAATGCTGCCAGTCTTCTGGGCACGTTTCCGGATGACAGCGATGCGGACGAGTACTTCGACGCCTAAGTGTCCTTTGTTTTTGTATTTATTTGTATAGTAAGTTAGTTAGTCATTTAATTTAGTATTTTAGTGTTAAATAAATTAGGTAACATTGTTTGTGAAATTTAAAAGAGTGTCCATGGAGTTTCTTGCCCGTTCTTCTCCATAGGTACCTACGCTTTGGAATGGGCAACTAGCTTCATATTTTCTGACTGACCGACTTCTTGACAATTCAAAAGTGCCTGTAAATGGTTTAATTGAAATAAATGGTTTGAGTTTGAGTTTGCAGTGCCGGATTAAGACTACTTGGTGCCCTAAGCAGTCCACGCCTGTAGGCCCTCCTATCTACTAGTCGCCTCGTATTTTTCCAAAACATCGGCGATCGATTTCTAAAGATTGGCACACATCTCTAGAGTGACTTTTGGGTCTTAGAAAATCTTGCTGATAAACAGCCTTGCCATTCATGTGCTAGCAAATACTGTTTCGGTGCTGTTTCTGCCTTATGGTGCCCCCCCCCTAAGCAATTGCTTAATTTTCTTATGGGCTAATCCGGCACTGAATGTAGGTAGGTACATGAAAATGTGCTGTAATTTTATGTGTAGAACTATCATTATCGTCAGCTTATAATGTTCCCACTGTTGGGACAACGGCTTACTCTCGGTGAGAGTGGGCCGCAATCCACCACACTGCGGGTTGGAAGATGTCATATGTCATCGAATTTTTTGGTTCTAGGACATGCCGGTTTCCTCACGATGTTTTTCTTCGCCGTTTTGAGAGCAGTGGTGATGAAATAATGTACACAAAGTAAAGCGCCTGTCTGGGGTCGCACCTACGACCTACAACTCGTAAGTCGCGGTCGATACCATTGCTCTAGAACTCTAATCTCTGTAATCTAAAAATCTCTAGGTAGAACTTTAAAGTAATAAAAACGAAAAGAAGCTTGTAAGCTTGTGTTTATCTCCAAAACCTCATTATCTTTTCCATTTTGGTAGATCGACTTACGTTCAAGCAGGGAAATTAATCGTTAAGAAAATTTATATCCCACGTAAATTTTCCAAGTTGTAGCCATTTCATACAACTGTCAAAGAATGACAGTTATGATTTCAATATACGGACAACTTAAGTTGACAGTCAATTTCCCTTTCTTCTAAGGGAAATTAATTCTTAAGAAAATTAATTAAAATATAGTAAATACTATAAAATGCACAGTTCTTTTGTCTCTAGGTGAAGAGTAACCAAATGCAGATAGCGTTATTTTAGTATGAAGTCTTTTTGTCATGTCATTTGTTATCATTTAATTGTTTTTGTGTGTAGTGCTAAGTCTTTTGCGTGCACCAAATAAATGGTTTATCTATCTAAAAGCGTAGTTATCTTTTCATATTTCTCTTAAAATACACTTTTTAAAGGAGATAGGCTGTAGCTCGTAGGTAAGTACGTAAGGTACCGTTTTCCACAAATTGTGATAAACGAAGCTTCCTGTTTTAATGAAAAACCTTTTAAAGATATTAACCTCTTGTAGCTCCTTAGGGAAACGTAATGCACTTTGCCCACATTTATTGCCTCGCGTTATAGCTACTCAATCAATTCTGCCTAGGTAATAAAACTGTATATTGCACTCTAAGAATGATATTGCTGTTGCGAGGAATACAGTGTTCAGACGCCAGCATATCAAGCTACCCGTAACTGTCAAATTTTCCCAGTCAACTTTAAACCTTATGCTTTAGCGATAAAGTTGAAAATCTATTAAAGTTTGACAGATTGTAGTAGCTTGATGTGTTGACGTCTGTACGTAGGGTTCGTGGATCTTTGACAGTCGTTACGGGTAGTCAGAAGCCCGAAAGTCTGACAATCAGTCTTACTAAGGGGTACCGTGTTACCCAGTAACTGGGTTGTGGAGGTAAGATAGGCAGTCGGTCCTTGTAAAATTCTGCTATTCAGCTGCATCCGGTTAGACTGGAAGCCGACCCCAATGTAGTTGGGAAAGGGCTAGGCAGATGATGATGACAGTGTACGAAGTGTTACCATTTCCAAAATTTGAAAAGTACTGTCAAAAATCAGACATTTAACATTTTTATTCTGAAAGTCCCCTTTATTCCAAAAGTCTGACAGATGACAAGGCCGGACAAAATCCGGACGGGGGGCAAAAAGCCGGACACGTCCGGTGGTGACCCAAAGTGTACATGGTAAAAATAAAATAATGCGGGTTTTACCTTTAGGATCGCCAATCGCCGTCTTTGTAAATCTGAAAATAAAATAAAAAACAATGTTACTTATAGATGCTAAAAGGTCGGATCATATTGTTATTTCGTAATTAATTCATTAAACAAATAAAGGTAACTGTCCAAATTTATGTACGCACGGCATCACATCAAGCTATACGTAGCTGACTTCAGGTTCAGGTGGTGCGAAAAACCTACCTACTCAATGCGAGGTCAGCTAAAACTGGAAATTTATAGCTTAATGTCTAGCCGTGAGGGGCCCGTGGCTAAATAATAACAGCCGCACAGGTCGATCGATCAAGTTAAGCTACGCTTGCCGCGGTTGGTGTGTGGATGGGTGACCATCTTTACATACCGTGACCCCTCCGTGCCTCGGAAAGCTCGTTAAGCCGTTGGTCCCCGCTGTCATTCGTGGATCTTTGACAGTTGTTACGGGTAGTCAGAAGCCCGAAAGTCTGACAAGCAGTCTTACCAAGGGGTATCGTATTATCCAGTAGCTGGGTTGTTGGTTGTCAGATAGGCAGTCGCTCCATGTAAAGTACTGGTATTCAGTTGTAACCGGTTAGACTGGAAGCCGACCCCAACATAGTTGGGAAAAGGCTAGCCTTTTCCCAACTATGTTGTTTCGGCATCCAGTCACACATCCAGTCACACATCCAGTCACACATCATCATCATCTGCCTAGGCAGATGATGATGATGTGTAGCCGTGTATACTAAGTGAAAAAATATTAAAATGTATGAGTACACACGCTTGAAATTGAAATTTGAAAGGAGAGTATCCCAAACAAACAATGCGGTGATGTTAGCTAATTGTCGGGCCATGAAATACAATACAAACACGCCAGTCTGGCGGCTCTACACGGTACAGTCGCCGACAGATGGTCATAACTTTATGATTACATTTTTTTGTTAGGATTTTAGTTGCTACAGTTTGAGCATTTAATATCGTAACAAATCAAATAAGTTTCGATATTGAATTTTATTACATTTTTTCGAATGTCTGGAAACTGCTTTAATCTAATGCAATTTTGAAATAAGTTCAAAATGTATGTAAACGTTTTATTTAATGAGAGTTTTGGAAACTTCTGCACTAGGAACCTTTCCCAGTCGTGGGTGAAAATGGGTTGGAGAAGAAGAGTAATTTAAGTACCAACCTATGTTTACTTTGTAAACTGTGTCCTTTATTTATATAAAGACTAAATACATACACAGCTTTAACCCACAATCTTTGTAGTAATACATCTCGGTAAAGGAAAGCATAGCAATATTAATTAGCGTATTTGTACATTATACAAATTATAAATAGAATGTTTATAAAAGAAATTAAAAGCTGTTCGTTGGTAAGAGCATGACTTCAGAACGATTAGACCGATTTTATTGGTTTGGATTGGTATTGTTCGTCGAATCGAGCTCCTTAACGTCTGAGTTGAGCTGCACGGTTACTGAACCGTGCAGCTCAACTCAGAACTTAAGGATGATGATGCTCAATATTATGCGTGCACTGACTGGACAGGTCCACTCAATCTGTGTGATTCTTTCCTCAAAAGATAATTTCAAACACTAATCTACATGGTCCTCAATGATTATGTCCGGAATTTTTTATATACACATTGACATTGATGAATTTTATTTAGACAATGACATGAATATTTACTTTGTAAAGTACTTTTTTTTTCTCATTTAATTATTGTGAATATGAGGACTATGTGGGTCATTTTTTTTTTTCTGTTTTCCTTCTTAGTTTTAATCATGATCTGGCAGTTTGAGTAATTTACGCGGCCTACCCAAATGTCCTTTGTTTGGTATTGCTCGTCGAATCGTTGAGCTCCTTAATTTCTGAGTCGAGCTGCACGATTTTTGACAAATGCGTGCACTGATTGGACAGGTCCGCTCAATCTGTGTGGTTCTTTCCTCAAAAGAAAATTTCAAACATCAATCTACATGGTCTTCACACGATCTGACCAAGATTTTGTCTGGACTTTAAAAGAGACTGTGACCTCTGAGTTTGTTTCGGCCTTTCTTCTCAGAGTAGTCAGATAGGAAACGCCGACCACATCTAGTTTAAAAAATATGATGACGTGTAAAAGTGTTTGTAAAAACCTACTTACAGAAAATAAATCATTTATCATTTATTTGGCAAATTTTTGCTTTGAAATGTTTGTAATTGTCCGAATTAAGTTATTATAGAAAGAAAAAAAATTAAAAGCAGTCGGGAAATGGAAAAACTGAAAGTACATTTTCTATAGAAATTTTGTATTAATTATTGAAATTTGGACAGGACAACATCCATAGGGTAAGCTAGTATAATAATAAAATATTACTTTGCATAAATATTTAATTAGTATCTTAAATATATATATGACACCGACTACCGGTGTATATGTAATCAGCCAGCCAGCCAGTCAATCTTTCAGTTGCATTTTCCACTATAACAAACAAAAAAAAAAATCTCAAACAATCGCAGTCGCCGCCGGTTGGCGCGGTATTGTTTGCGATCGTTCTCAATTAGATTTGTTTCACAGCCAGGCATTAATATCGCATTATCTATTACCTCGATTTCCGCACCTAGGGAACTATTCCATTTCCTGCTGGAAAATACTGGAATAATTCGATTCGATTCTATGATAAGTTATCTTGATTAAATCGGAGGAGTTCGAATCGTTTTAATAGATCGAGTGTTTTAACTAATGAATATCATAAATTGATTTATGAGATTTACCAAAGCGGTAAAACTTTGCAGTTTTAATTTGATTAATAGTAAACCTTTGCCTGCTGCAATGTTATTTAAATATTAAATAAACTTTGTGTTGCACAGTGTACCTCATAATTTAATATTTTGATTTCAAATTATTATTAAATGCGAGGTTAATAAAATATTTATGTTTCATTTGAACGATGTGTTTCGGAATGCGTGTTTAACATTAAAGTTTTATGAAATAATAAGCTGTCATGCATGATTACAATTTAATGGCTGCTTTATTAAACCGTATCAAGATAATCTCATAAATAGTCACCACTTACGGCTAGAGGAAATGAAGAGGTCGATTCGCAATCAAGACCATGAGGTCTTGATTGCGAATCGACCTCTTCTAGCGTTATGGTTGAACGGTAGTCTCTAAGTGCTAATATGAATTAGCACTTAGAGACTACCGTTCAACCATAACGAACTAGTTTAATAGAGCTGCACCTCCGTCTTTAAAAGACATCAACCAGCTCAAAGGGTGATTAATTTTACACCGAGACGTTTCATCGCCCGAAATTAGTACCGCGATAAATTAAGTACACACGCCAGCACATCAAGCTACCCGAAACTCTCAAATTTTCCCAATCAACTTTGAACCTTATGCTTTGGCGATAAAGTTGAAAATCTATTAAATAAATTTGACAGATTGTAGTAGCTTGACGTGCTAGCGTCTGTACAACATAATCGAGGAAATTTACATAATGTGAAGATTCCCATTCTGCCAGACCTTACGGTTTAAGTGGTTGCTGTGGCCTATTCTTAATTAGGACCGAACAGTGCTGCCACCATTCAAAATTTATGTGCTCACATCTTGAATTTATCAAGACTAAGGAAATTGTCGGGAAATTTGCAGTGTGTATATTTTGTTCTACAGTACTTTTATAGCAGACAAGGTAGGTAATTGCCAACACACGATCAGTAGCATGCCTGTTGCCTAGTTGTCTGTGTGGTGCCGGACTTAAAGAATTGCACCACCCCTTACTTCCCGTGGGTGTCGTAAAAGGCGACTAAGGATCTTACCGGAGAATGGGCAGCAGCGTTCTCTATTTATTCCACCATCATACCATACTGCGATCGCCAACCCGCCTGCCAAGCGTGGCGATTATGGCAAACCCCCCCCAAAATTGGGGGAGGCCTATGTCCAGCAGTGGACGTCTATCGGCTGAAACGACGATCAGTAGCAGCAATGGGTTTAATTTTGACAATTCAACACAGTAATTTTTATGATATGGACTCATACGTGTACGTGTTACGGCCTGGCTTATTGGTAATATTGGTATGAGCTACGGGTGTAGTGTCATCTCAAAACCTTGGTCAATTATTAGTGCAAAAACTAAAAATTACGAAATAGAAAAGTAATTTTAAAAAATTAAACCGACTTCAAAAAGAAATTTACTCAAAATTTTATTATGAAATAACTTTAATTTCGGAAGTCGGTGGCAAAAAACTAAAACTATAAAATACAGATCCCAAAGATACCGACTTCCATAAGAAATTGGTTGGTGGTAGAAATCTAACTTAGAAAGATATATTAATGATTCTAATGATTATAATTCTCTAAATATGTACCTGTTATTGCCGCCAATCATATTTTGATCAAGATACAATTTGACACGGACCTGCAAATTGCAAAAAACTTAAGAACATTTTAATTTCGCGGTCTACCACTATTCACCTTAAATAAATAAATAAATTCTATAAAGAGGTTTCCATACAAATGGAAATGGCTGGATTTTGGGTAGATTTATTTTAATAGGACGCTGCAGTGTTATTTATTTGAATGGTTTTATTTAAGTATAATAAATGATGGCCAGTAGCGGGAGGGTTAAGAAAATTGATGTCGTAAGGGCTGTAAGCGCCGTTCTATTGTGATTTACGATTGTATTATATTGTAGAAGAGAAGTTAATTGAATGTGGTATCTGTAGATAACAACAACAATAAAATTAACAACCCTGATTAGGTAAAACAAAACCTTTCCAAATATCCACAATTAGTATTGCTTATCAACCTGTTGCAACACTACGAAGTTTCCTAAAACATTTCCACCAGGTTAAATAATAATAATTGGACATACGAGATGTTAGTGAAACTCGGAGGCTGCAACACAGGTCTCCGCGTTAATTCAGGGGCTCCCAAGCGCGAGGGGCGAAGCGCAAATTGACAACTTTATTATATTCTTAGGGAGCGACACAGAATTACCTCACTACGAGTCTACGCCGCGCCGCCTCCGCAATCAAAGTTACCCGCAAATTTTTCGTTCGTGTCGAGCGAACTTTTTTTTGGTTTGTATTTTAGCTTTTTGAAAGTAAGCTCATTTTGCTGTGGGTGCTTTTTGGTGACTTTTGATGTTAAAGCGACTTTTTAAGTATGTTTGCGACTATTTCTTTTTCTTCTGACTGGTTAAAAAGAAATCCATCGTTTCATCGTCCGGAAATTAGTACTTACATACTTCGATAAATTATGTACAACATAATCCACTATTTATTTGGACTAGTTTTGGACTTTTTGAAATGAAACTTCTTTGGCAGCGATTCGATAATTCGACGAGAAATGAGAGTGAAATTTTCAAGGATGCGACACGTTTAGGCACATTTCGTTACATGAGAGAGAAGAAAGATATTACTCCCTCTGTCTCTCACAATCTCTCTTATTCTTTATTTATTTTGTTTTGCAGATTTTTTGAGTAGGTAAGCTCATTTTTCTGTGGGTGTTTTTTGGGCGATTTTTGAAGTATTCAAAAATCGCCAAAAAAGCAGTTGCGGCTATTTCTTCTGACTGCTGTTTTTAGATTGTAAGGCCGCATTACCAACTTACATTAACCTCACCGTGAAAACTTAGGTGAAGTGAGCGTGGAGTGAGCTGTCAATAGTGTCAATTCCTAGCAAAAACAAACTCACTTCACATAAGTTTTCACGGTGAGATTTTAACAGAATCGGCCGGTAGTTTGCAAATAGAGTATGACAATGACATTAGCTTCCATGACTTTGACGTAAATAATGCTTGCTAGCAAAGAGTAGGTTCGTAAGGTGATATATTGAAAAAAAATGTGGTTTTTCGTTTCGTGTAGCCTGTTGAGTGTGTGGAATAGGGATTCAACATTTTGGTAAGTATATGATTTTTGACTCTTTGGTCTAGTTCAGGGATGGGGAAACTTTTTCCTTCGCGTGCCGACTTTTACTAACGAAATATATGGCGGGCCAAGTAGTTGCATTTTTGGCTATATTATTTACTGAAATAAAAATATTGAGATGAAATAATAAAATTCTGAAACTCTAATTTATTGTGCAATATTACAAAATAACTATAAAAATAAGAAAGAAATTGCAAATTGCAATTAAATTAAACTTTTAAGTTAGCTGCGTAGTAAGGGTATAAACCAGAAAATATAAATCTCAAGACTTTCTGCTTCAGAACTAAAGTACGATTTTATTTATTTGGCTCACCAACAATTGAATACACTGATACAAAGATATGAGATACATCCAATAGATTTATTAGACTAGTGGACCTACCAATTTCTTACAAGTAAGCACATGATTCATTACTTCTTTGTCGATTGATATTGAGCGCCTACGTATAAGGACTCATCTAATTTTAAATTAGATGAGTCCTTATACCCACCAAACACAATGAAATTAAAATAAAATCAAAATCATACTGATAAGTAGGTAGGTACTAAGTGGATTTCTGCTTGGACTGCCTCTTTGGTCTAGTGATCGCTTGCAATCATGGTCTTGGCTGCGATTCCCTGGTCGGGCAAAGTGTTATTGGGGTTTTCCATCTGGAATTTCTCAGTAGCCCCCTATTACGTGGGCGAAAAATGAGTGTACCTACTTTAGCAAGAGCAGTGGCGATCCAGCCTCACTTACGAGTACGAGTCATGGGTTCAAACTCAAGCTTACTTTGTGAAGGTACCTAATTCATTTCATCACCACTGCTCTCGAAACGGTGAAGGAAAAGATCGTGAGGAAACCGGCATGTTCTAGAACCAAAAATTCACAACAACATGTGACCTCAAGTTCTGAGTTGAGCTGCACGATTTTTGACAAATGCGTGCTCTGAATTGGACAGGTCCGCTCAATCTGTGTGGTTCTTTCCTCAAAAGACCATTTCAGACACCAATCTACATGGTCTTCACACGATCTGACCAAGATTTTGAAAGAGACTGTGACCTCTGAGCTTGTTTCGGCCTTTCTTCTCAGAGTAGTCAGATAGCAAACGCCGACCTCATCTAGTTTAAAAAAATATAGTTGACGTGTAAAAGTGTTTGTACAAACCTACTTACAGAAAATAAATCATTTATCATTTTATCTACCAACCTGCTCTGGGCCCGCGTGGTAGATTACAGCCCACTCACTCCCTCTAGGAGGCCACTCTCCACAGCGAGGAGGCCTGTTTCCCAGCAGTCGGAACGTTATAGGCTGATAATGCTACTATATAATATAGTAACTGGTCTGTGTGGTGCCGGACTTAAAGAATAGCACCACCCCATACTTCCCGTGGGTGTCGTAAAAGGTGACTAATGGGCGTACCGGAGAATGGGCAGTAGCGTTCTCTATGCATTCCACCACCATACCATACTGCGATCGCCAACCCGCCTGCCAAGCGTGGCGATTATGGCAAACCCCCCCTTTTGGGAGAGGCCTATGTCCAGCAGTGGAAGTCTTTCGGCTGAAATGATGATGATGATGATGAATATAGTAACACTTCTGCGTAACCCCACGGAGTATGTTTTGTTATGTAAAACGATTCAATGAATAACTAAGTTTCGTGCTCCCAGCCTGAAATGTAAGGCCATAAACCAGAAAATATAAAAATCAAGACTCTACTTCTGTACTAACGACTGGTAAACGCTAAGTGGATTGCTATTTTAGTTAATTTTATTTATATACTAAAAGTTAGGGTTTGTATTGGCTTTTAATGCAGGGCAAAGGACATTCTTCTTACTTCCATTTATCTCAAGCCAATATTTTTGGATTAATGAAAAAATAAATTATGTTTTATTATTTTAACAAGTCATCATCTGCCTAGCCTTATCCCAACTATGTTGGGGTCGGCTTTCAGTTTTAACCGGACGCAGCTGAGTACCAGTATTTTACATGGAGCGACTGCCTATCTGACCTCCACAACCAAGTTACTGGGTAATACGATACCCCTTGGTAAGACTGGTTGTCAGACTTTCGGGCTTCTGACTACTCGTTATGACTGTCAAATATCCACGAATGACAGTCGGGACCAACGGCTTAACGTGCTTTTCGAGGCACGGAGGGGTCACGGTATGTAAAGATGGTCACCCAACCGCGGCAAGCGTAGCTTAACCTGATCAATCGACCTGTGCGGCTGTTATTATTTAGCCACGGGCCCCTCTATCTCTATTTTAACAAATAGGTAAACCTTACCAAGTTCTAGTGATTGGACGCAGATAAGGTAAGGACTCTGGTCTTCCAAAACTTAACTAAGTATAATATCATTAATTACTTTTTGTGTACAAATGTAGGTACAAAAGGAAATAATAATATAAAAAAGCCGTTCAAGTGCGAGTCGGACTCGCGCACCGAGGGTTCCATACAAAGTAGATATTTAAATAGTTTATCACGGAAAAAAAAATTGTAATGTAAATACACGGTTTCCGGATTTTTACCTTAACTTGTGGTACATGACATTGCTTCTTGCCAAATTTCATGATTCTAGGTCAACGGGAAGTGCCCTATGTTTTGATTCCTTGTGTGTGAAAATATGCGGCATCAACGGAACAGAAACGCCCGTATCTCTTGATTGCATTGACTTAGAAGTTTGATTTTTTCACTGCTTCAAGAGGTTGCAGCCCTGAGTATTTGATATTAATTTCAACTTGATAACTCCACGCGTTCCTGAGAAAAAGGGTCCTGACAGACGGACAGACGGACAATGAAGTGATCTTATAAGGTTCCGTTTTCCCTTTTGAGGTACGGAACCCTAAAAAGAGAGAGTCAAAGCTAAACAAACATGCAGTACGCACGCAGGCATGAGAGTGTGTGAATGTGTGAGAGTGTGTAAATGTGAGCACGAATGAATCAGAGTGTATGCAAGCGGTTAACTTGATAGTGGTAGACCGCGAAATACTAATTTTCTTATGATTTTTGCAATTTGCAGGTCAGTGTCAGATTGTGTCTTGATCAAAATATGATTCGCGACAATAACAGGTACATATTTAGAGAATTATAATCATAAGAATCATTAATATATCTTTCTAAGTTAGATTTCTACCACCAACCACCAATCTCTTATGGAAAAGTGTTAGTGGTAGAAATCTAACTTAGAAAGATATATTAATGATTCTTATGATTATAATTCTCTAAATATGTACCTGTTATTGTCGCGAATCATATTTTGCTCAAGATACAACCTGACAATGACCTGCAATTTGCAATAAAACGTAAGAAAATTTGAATTTCGCGGTCTCAACTACCCATTCACCTTCGTCGTTTCAGCCGATAGACGTCCACTGCTGGACATAGGCCTCCCCCAATTTTGGGGGGGGTTTGGCATAATCGCCACGCTTGCCAGGCTGGTTGGCGATCGCAGAATAGTATGATGGTGGAATAAATAGAGAACGCTGCTGCCCATTCTCCGGTAAGACCGTTAGTCGCCTTTTACGACACCCACGGGAAGTAAGGGGTGGTGCAATTCTTTAAGTCCGGCACCACACATACATTCACCTTAAGCTCCGCTAATGAGACACAATTGATTTTCTATTGTTTCGTGACCCGGATCAGTCACGCGCGGAGCTCTACCGGTTAAGAATAGTACAGGCTTTAGATGTGGGGTTCTATTAATACCTAGACATACCTGATGTAATTATCCATACAAATTAATAATTATTTGTATGGATAATTACATCAGGTGTGTAGGGGCAAAAGTAACTGTCTGTCGGCTGTCTTTGTGTTACCGTTTCACACCTTAACGGCTGAACGAATTTCGATGAAATTGGCACACAGAAGATAGGATTCTTTTTATCCTGGTAGTACGTTCATATTTCTATTTCTGACCTCCACACGCCGCGGAGGAAGCCGCGAGCAAAGCTAGAGTAATTATATAAAATAAACAAAAAGCTTTTATCTGATTGGAAGCTCGGTCAAACAAACTAATCAGTTTACACAACAAATTGTAATTTATTACAGTGATCGCGTAATTAGAATGGAGCATCTGTGGCCCCGGAAGGGAGTCGAACCCGGACCCTCGCTTTGAATGTCTGATGGAAAACATGTCGTTTGTCAATGTCCATTGGTACTACGTTCAATTTGTAACCATTAGACGTCATTAGACAATTTTAATTTTTCTTTATTGATTTTCTTTCTTGAAGACTGATGAAGGAACTTTACAGTTTGCGATAGTGATGGATCACTATGATAATTATTTAATAGTTTGTTGAAATTTGTGTGAGAAAGTTGAACAATCGTTTACCTAAAGGTTGACGGTTTGTTAGTTTGTTTGTACGCTCTAATCTCTGGAACTACCCGTCGGATTTGAACAATTCTCTTCGCATTTGATAGCCCAATTCTTGAGGAAGGCTATTATATATATAACGCTAGGCTATGACCTGAAGTACTAGCGCAGGCTGGCGATGCAATGCGACGGGGTGGGTCGGGGTAATTAGAAATTTCACGCGGACGAAGTCGCGGGCCGAAGCTAGTAATAAATATAGATAGATAGATAAAACGCTTATTCAGTGCAACAAAAGACACAATACAATACTGCTTAATGAGTTGTCCCATCTTTTTGCTCCGGTAAATTACAACCGTGGCAGGAGGCATAGATTGTTCGCCGTGCCTTGGAGTCGAACTGTCGCGCGAGCCCATAGTCTCCTGTTCCTCGCACACTCTCTGCGCTGAACGCGCTTCTGGACGCTAAGCCTGACTGTGATGTGTTTGCGGATGGATGGAAGAAGATCTTGTCAGTATGTCTGGGGTATTGTGAGATGAGCGTATGACTGGCGATTAGTTATATACTTTTGTTTACAAGCTTTTAAAATGTGTCTCTGTTTAACTAATGTAATTGGCCTTGGCCGTTTTATGTTAAATAAATAAATAAATAAATACAGATATTAAAAGACATTAAAAACAGGTGAAAATAAAATAATAATAATAAAAAATAAATAATATAATATGTTTTTACTGCAATTGGAAACGAAATGAAGACGTAATTTTAAAAATGTTGAATGTACAGACCCCAGCACATCAAGCTACCCGAAACTGTCAAATTTTCCGAATCAACTTTGAACCTTATGCTTTAGCGATAAAGTTGAAAATCTATTGAAGAAAATTGATAGATTGTAGTAGCTTGATGTGCTGGCGTTTGTACATAATATATTATGTAGCAACAATTCTTTTAACAACATGACAACAGCGCTTTTGAAATGCATCAGAAGTATGTACTTAGAGGTTACGATTTCATCTTTTTACTGTACTTTCAACCATCATCATCATCATTTCAGCCGAAAGACATCCACTGCTGGACATAGGCCTCCCCCAAGGGGAGGCCTATGTCCAGCGCTATGTGTCAGGGCGGGGGGCTTGCCATAATCGCCACGCTTGGCAGGCGGGTTGGCGATCGCAGTATGGTATGATGGTGTAATGCATAGAGTACGCTGCTGCCCATTCTCCGGTCTCCCTTAGTCGCCTTTTACGATACCCACGGGAAGTATGGGGTGGTGCTATTCTTTAAGTCCGGCACCACACAGACATATTCAACCATCTTATTGGCATACATTTTTATCTAATTTCGCGTTGGAAGCTCGCACTTAATAAACACTACTTTAGGTTTACATAGATTATTTTCTTATGTAGAGACTTAATAAGTAGGTACACTCAACACTATCTCTGTTAATTAACTTCGTTAAAATATTTGCCTAAAATGATGCATCCTGTGGGTAGTGATAAAATTAGGTTTACGAATGAAATGGTGTATTGTGGGTAGACGTGAAATTACTTTTGTGAATAACTTAGTAATATTATATTTAGAATGTACATTATTTGTTCGGGTAGTATATATTATTATATTAATTTTACAATGGAATATATTAGGTACCTTTTCATAAGAATAATGGGCTTAAGTAGGTAGTCACTCAATATCGTTTTCTATAATTAAGTACAGACGTCAGCACATCAAGTTACTTAAATCAGTCAAATTTCTTTATTAGATTTTCAACTTTATCTCTAAAGCTTATGGTTCAAAGTTGATTTGGAAAATTTGACAGTTTCAGGTAGCTTGATGTGCTGCCGTCTGTACATTATTTGTTCGGGTAGAATATGAATTAAGTACATCATATTAATTTTACAATGCAATATAAGGTACCATTTCACAAGAATAAAGGGCTTAAATAGATAGTCACTCAAAATCGTTTTTGGCATTTCATACAACATTACTACCTACAGATTACTAAAGAAGTACAGACACACACAAAACCACAAGGGACCTGTAGTCAAAACTAATGAAGGTACTACTAACTCACCTAGGTACCTCACCTAATTCCATATTCTACTTGTTTTCCAACCTTTGATGCTCGGTTCACCTCTACGAATCGGCTAGTTAATACCGATAGTAATTCTAAGATGTACTGGATTTATTTTCTAGGTACAGTACTGAAGGAATAGTAATGGGGCTTAGTTAGTAGAACTGGTAAGTAAGAGCAAGGATTTGTGTACAGACGCCAGCACATCAAGCTACCCGAAATAGTCAAATTTTCCCAATCAACTTTGAACCTTCTGCTTTAGCGATAAAGTTGAAAATCTATTAAATCAATTTGACAGATTGTAGTAGCTTGACGTGCTGGCGTCTGGACATCAGCACCCTAATTGCGCAACACACTTTCATTCACAATCTGAATTATTTTGAAGGATATAACACAGGATTTACTAGCAGCAATTCGCGGTTTCACCCGCATAAGTGTCGATGCCGTGGGAATATCGGGATAAAAAAACCGGGCAAGAGCGAGTCGGACTCGCGCACCGAAGGTGCCGTAACATCCGGGTTTATGCATAAGGTTTATGTTTCAAGCTGCGGCAGTCACTGCATACTATCGATATGTCGATTCTTTACTACGCTACGGAGTCATGTTTTGGGGTAACTCCTGCAATAAGGACATGGTGTTCAAATCGCAAAAAAGATGCATTAGAGCTATTACCGGTATAAAAATAACTGATAGCTGCAAACCTTATTTTATATTGTTAAAAATAATGACTTTACCTTGCTTGTTGTACATATTTGAGACTGCTAGAACATGCATCTATTCAAAAAAAGCTTCTGAACATCGCTATCAAATGATTAGATCAGAATATAGACATGAATTATGCGTTCGACCATCAAAGACCGCCTTCATGCACAAAAGCATACTTTGCATGGCCCCAAAAATATTTAATAAATTACCAAATGGAATTAAGGACTTTAATATTATTCAATTTAAAATCAAATTAAGACATCTATTATTGGAAAAATGTTACTAAACTATTGACGAATTCCTTAATGATAAATTGTAAATTATTTGACATTGATATTTATTTAATTTTGACATTTTATTATTATCTTTATTTCTATTCATTAAATATAATATGTATAGTCAATTGTTAATGTTTTGCTTGTGTAAGTTATGTTGTGTTTTATTGTAATTATTTTATTTTAATAAGTTGACTATTCTTATTAATTATTATTATTCTTATTGATTATTCTTATTAATCACTAATTATGTTAAAGAGTGTACACCTTTAAGGTAGATTTTTGAGGAACTAATTATTTGTTATTAAGATCTCATGTAAAAATGTACCCAAAATCACACCAATAAATGAATTTGAATTTGTTTATGAAATTAAATGTTTTTTATTTTTATTTTTATATTCGAGTTGATTGAATGAAAGGTAAATTGCGGTTTAATGACGTATTAAAAAAAAAACTACTTACTAGATCTCGTTGAAACCAATTTTCGGTGGAAGTTTACATGGTAATGTACATTATATATTTTTTTTAGAAACCTCAATATCATTTTTGAAGACCTATCCATAGATACCCCACACGAATGGGTTTGATGAAAAAAAATATTTTGAGTTTCAGTTCTAAGTATGGGGAGCCCCCAAAATGTATTGTTTTTTTTTTTTTGTGTGAAAATCTTAATGCGGTTCACAGAATACATCTACTTACCAAGTTTCAACAGTATAGTTCTTATAGTTTCGGATAAAAGTGGCTGTGACATACGGACGGACAGATAGACAGACATGACGAATTTATAAGGGTTCCATTTTTTGTTATTTGGCAACGGCACCCTAAAAACTATCCTGTGTCCTTTCCCGGGATTCAAACTATCTCTATACCAAATTTCATCTAAATCGGTTCAGCGGCTTAAGCGTTAAGAGGTAACAGACAGAGAGACACACTTTCGCATTTATAACATTACTAGCAGCGCCCCGCGGTTTCACCCGCATAAGTGTCGGTTCCGTGGGAATATCGGGATAAAAACTATCCTATGTCCTTTCCCGGGACTCAATAAAAATCAGACTCATTTTGACGAGTTATACGAACATAAATGAAGGGAACAGCTGATATTTT
Organism: Mesoligia furuncula; assembly: GCA_916614155.1. Lineage (NCBI taxonomy): Eukaryota > Metazoa > Arthropoda > Insecta > Lepidoptera > Noctuidae > Mesoligia > Mesoligia furuncula. The sequence continues at coordinate 7,826,379 of OU744800.1, forward strand.
TCGCGATTTCAGGTTTGGTCCCATAGTAAAAGTTGTTCATAATGATGAGTATAAAGGACCTCTTAAGAGGTTGTTAATATTTTAACAATAACCCTGTATATTATTTTATTTTTCGCTAGTGTATGTTACTTTGTTGGGTGTAGCTAAAGATACCTTGTATGAAAAAGTCAATTACAAGGCTTTTTCAATAGACATTTTTTTCCGGCTTCTCAAGATGGTAAGAGAATTCATTTGTTGTATTAGATTCATCATCATTATCTAAGAGGATAAGCAAGTGACTAATTTTTTTTTTCATCAGGTGCAGTTGTACGTATGTCTTCCATACCATCTCTATTAATCATTGATGCAGTTGATAGATATTTTTTGCTTTTAGATTCTATGAAAAATATCGATTTTTTCAAGCCTAGTGTACCGATTGAAAACAAGTCACTTAGACAGATCAAACACTACAGCGCGCAAAGGGAGCGCGGGAAATGGAGCCAAATTCCCCGCGCGGAAACACGTTTTTATTGAATTTTTATGTAAAAACACACGCATACTGTGTGATCCGCCTTAGCATAAATATTTTTTGTCAGTGTGTTATGTATTAAAGCTCCCAAAACAAAAATACATAACCAAAACATTAGAAAATACGACCGTTCTGTTTAGTCATCATATTACCTTTATACGCTTCGTTTATTAAGTAAACCCCGTTATTTACGATATAATAGTCGGGGGTTCTTTGTGCTGCTGCCACTAATTAGAGAGCTGGTTATTAAGAGCTTCCTAGGCGGTTACTTGCATATTTTAATGCCTTTATCAAGTTGTTCATGCTGTAATCGCAACGGGACATCGTCTTGGTGGACACACTGCTATGAAGTGTCGCGAGTAATTTTATTCGTACAAGGGTTCTCTTTTAAAACCCGTCGTTCTAAAGTAAAAGTATGTTGTCAAGGCGGTTTTATTATCTTTTGCATCGACCTGATTATGATATTAGTGCTAAACATAATCCTAGCTTAGTTCGAATCTTTTTTATTATGAAAAGCAAAAAATACTACTAACACTAGGAGCATTAATTTTACGATTCTGTATCCTATATATATGGCGTTGTCACCCCTATTTCATGGCACATCATATACTCTCTCTAGAACTGTTATAATAATAATAAAAGCCTATAATTAGTTTAATTATCTGACACAGGTACAGTCGAGTGTCTGGCTTTCCAGTATAGGCCTTAGACCTTGCCACTTTGCGCGGTTCTGTGCTTCACTTCTCCAAGTAATACCCGCTATTCTCCTAACGTCATCCTCCCATCTACGACGCTGTCTCCCTTTCTTTATTTTGTTATCTTGGGCACCACTTTCTCACTTGTCTCTAGGCCATTCATCTGGATCATAGTGATAGAACTGTTACATTTACCCCGTTATAAGGCAAGTTGTAATAGTTCCTAATTTTGATTAAATTCAAAATAGCATAAAACTTCTTGGAGACATCTGGCCATAGACATAGAATTGTCCTATAAGTCACCTCGACCCAGTGCCGGAATAAGACTACTTGATCCCTCCTATCCACTAGTCGCTTCGTATTTTTCCAAAACATCGACGAGCGATTTGTAAAGATTGGCGCACATCTCTAGAGTGACTTTTGGGTCTTGTAATATCTTGCTGTGCTAACATATACTGTTTAGGTGCTGTTTCTGCCCTATGATGCCTCCCGAGACCTGATGCCCTGAGCAATTGCTTAATTTGCTTATGGGCTAATCCGGTACTGCCTCGACCTAAACACCATCACCGCACATGTACGCAAACTTGCTCCCCAAACTCCGCCACCCTATGCCCACCTGTTATCTTCGCCCGCAGATACAGTTTCCCCTTCGAAGCTATATTTCATACAGTTTCCCCCTGCCGGAGCATAATGAAGGTATTGGAGACGATACTTAGGGAACTTGGAACACGTGTGCTGAGACGATTTGGCTGCCGGCTTCTTACAGTTAAATTTCATTATACTCTTGTGACTGTAAGCGCTTAAGTTTCAGTCTTTAGTGATTTTGTTTCAGTTAGGCGAGCTGATTTTAGGTAGGAATGGAGTGAAGAACGAAAGAGATATCTTTTTTTTTAAAGTAAATTATTTAAAAGTAATTGTCACTTTGAAGATAAGGTAATTTTAAACGAAAGAAGAAACGATAGAAGCAAGGAGAAAAGGCAGACCAAGAAGAAATGGTTTAAAAATTGAAGAAGATAAATTATGTTGTTTTAAATGTAAATAGTACCTAGTGAAATTAAAGTACAGACAGCATCAAGCTACCAGAAACTGTCAAATTTTCTCAATCAACCTTGCACCTTATGCTGTTGCGTTGAAAATCTATTAAAGAAATTTGACAGATTGTAGTAGCTTGAAGTGTCTGTACATATGCGATTAGTGAAAAAAAGATGGGGACTGCTGCATCAGCAGGTATATCTAATTAAATGTACAAACGCCAGCACATCAAGCTACCCGAAACTGTCAAATTATCCCAATAAACTTTGAATCTTATTCTTTAGCGATAAAGTTGAAAATCTATCAGAGAAATTTGACAGATTGTAGTAGCTTGATGTGCTGGCGTCTGCACTATATGTTTAAACATTTCCCGAGGTGAATTGTACTGTGATTCCTACTATTGAATTGTCCTACTTCCTACTATCCTACTAATATTATAAACTCGAAAGTTTTTGAGGATGGATGGATGTATGTTTGTTACTCTTTCAAGCATAAACTACTGAACGGATATGGATGAAATTTGGTACACTGATAGTTTATAACCAGGATAACCATACAGGCTAATTTTTATCTCGGTATTCCCACGAGATCGAAATTTATGCGGGTTCCCGCGAACCGCTGCTACTTAGAAATAATTTGGAAATCCAGTTTAATTTAATTTTATTTATTTATTCACTTCGGAGAACAATATAGTCCATTCTGTTAGTAAAATATCTTGTAACTAGTGTTAATAGTACACAAAAATAAGGAAAAGAATAGTAGGTGACTGTAGAATGATACATTTTCACGACGCAGCTCAGGAGACCAATTTGTTTCCATATCATGTAGCTTAAGGGCTACGCTGAAGGGTTATTGTACAGGAGATGCAAACTACCCTAATTTTTCATGGTGTCGGGTACTATAAAATAATAAGCTTGTCTTTTCAGCATGGTCGTAGGCGGTTGAAACAAAAACGTGAAACATTGAACTTGTCATATCTACATAAGTAAAAACATTTTTGATGCCTGAAGTATCTTTTTCAAGCGTGGTTGGGCTACATAAAGAATATTAAGAATCAAAACAAATACTGAAGTGCTTTTTTTCTTTCTCAACTTTTGGGGACGACGCCTTCATTCATTAAATGATTTCCTTTGTGATTTATTACTGACATAAAAGTTTTGTTTGGAATGAAGTTCTTTAACGGAGCTTATAGTAGGAGTAAACTGGTAAAAATCGTCACGTAACGAAAAAGCCTTAAGTGTCCATGCGACTTTTTATTATTTATAATAGAAACAGACAGAGAGACAGTAAGATAGTTTTCATGGTTCGAGGGTGCTGAAGCCAACAGTGAGATCAAAATGAAAAACCAAGGCGAGTATGTTAATTAATAAAAAACAGTGGCACTCTAGGAGTATCGACAGAAAGCTTGAAAAAGCATAGTAATTTTATCATCATCATTTCAGCCGAAAGACGTCCACTGCTGGACATAGGCCTTCCCCAAAAGAGGGGAGGGGTTTGCCATAATCGCCACGCTTGGCAGGAGGGTTGGCGATCGCAGTATGGTATGGTGGTGGAATGCATAGAAAACGCTGATGCCCTTTCTCCGGTTAGACACCCACGGGAAGTATGGGGTGGTGCTATTCTTTAAGTCCGGCACCACACAGACGGTACCTATTGTCTACTATGGGTTGGCGATCGCAGTATGGTGGTGGAATGCATAGAGAACGCTGCTGCCCATTCTCCGGTACGCCCCTTAGTCGCCTTTTACTGGTGGTGGTGCTATTCTTTAAGTCCGGCACCACACAGACAAGTAATTTTATAAATATGTTTGAATGTCATTCTTCCCAAAGAAAATGTACCGCGCGTTGATGTCTTTGTAATGGCCAACCATGGAAAACCATTGAACTCGCGACACTGTTACCGTAACCGACACATCTGTTTTAAGCTTCTTTAGGCGCGTTGGGCATTTTTTGAGATGGGAAAAATCCCATCTCAAAAAATCATCATGTTTTTATGGTTTTCAAGGGTGCTAAAGTCGATAGTGAGGTCAAAATGAAAATCTATGATGGCTCATTTTGAATTTCGTTTTTGTGGGGAGTCCCTCGACCCTACTTTTTTTTTTGTAATTAGTAAGGTACATACACAATAAGACATCGTGATTACTCGTGATTATTATTTAGAACCGAGAAGACAATCAACTTAAAGAAGTTTTAACATTGTAAAATATCGTTTATTTAGATTCAGAACAAGATTGTATACTTAAAAGGCGTTCAGCTTATCTTAGTATTATATTTCAAGAACTGTATTTTGCTCCGATGCTCCCAAGTCTTCAAACTCGGGCGTTGACAAGTTAAATAAATAAACTATTGCGAGTCGCAGACGCAGTCGCGACTTGCAAATGAAAACTGACTTCAACTACATATTTTGAAAATGCATAAATAATATTATTGTGAAGAGCTTTCCCTTGTTGGTATAAGTTTTGTTCTGACATTTTATGAAACGGGAATTTATACTAATAATAAAGCCGAAGAGTTTGTTTCTTTTTTGTTTGAAGGCGCTAATTTCTGGAATAACCAGTAGGATTTGTAAAATATTTTTGCAAAGTCAAAGTCAAATCATTTATTTCAGATAGGCACATTAAAGACACTTTTGAACGTCAAAAATTACAATAAAATATAATTGATTCTAGTCGCCCCTTCCAAAAGGCTGCGTAATAATAAAGTAATAAAAAAAGTCGACTTCAAAAAGAAATTAACTGAAAATTATGAAAAAACTTTAATTTCGGAAGTCGGTGGCAAAAAACTAAAACTAAAATAGGTACAGATCCCAAGACACCTACTTCCGAAATTAAAGTTATTTCATAATTTTGAGTTAATTTCTTTTTGAAGTCGATTTTATTTTTAAATTACTTGTTTTGTTGTTATAGCGGCCATACACACTCTGCGAAAATTACAAGTCTATCTACATATTACAGTTTAAAAGATACAGCCCTGTGACAGACGGACAGCGGGGCCTTAAGGGTAATTAATAGGGTCCCGTTGACACCCTTCCCTTTGTGTATGGAACCGTAAAACACTTCACGTATTTGGAAATATTTCAATGTTTCTATTCAAGGTCAAATTCATAATAAAAAAGCAATTTAAAAAATTGTCATATGTGAATATAACGCAATTCCAATAATATTTCATACATACGTGTCGAATTGATAACCTCCTTTTTTTTGAAGTCGGTAAAAAACAAATGTTTATTTATTTCCACAAATTACATTCTTAGGTATACATATTAAGTTGACAGGTATTTCGACAAAATTTTGTAATTTGTGGGAGTTCTGAAGTCTAAACTAAGCCTAGGCCTGTATTTTAGAACCCCAGGCAAGAAATTAAGAAGAAAGGACAAGAAATTCCACCGTTACTCTTTTAAAATGTTTTACAAGGTTTTGTACACATTCATTATAATAATCATATGTGAAGGTGATGCACCTAGAATAAAATTAGTCTACCACAAAATTTCACAAAAGGTAAAAATGAAGTAATGATAGGTAAATCAATTATGTAATAGATACATGGTGCTTACATATTTACAAATATTGTAAAAGTAGATGATTTTCCTAGAATTTTAACAAGTGTGCGAGTTACTGTAGTCACAAAATGTAAAAATCAATGTCATAAAAATTTAAAAAATATAAATTAATTTAGCAACCTGTTGATTTTGTCTAGACTCTAGATTGTCCTGTGGAGCAGGACCAGCAGGTTCCCAAGCATTTTTATCTTGGATATAATCCTCTAATTTGTCATATCCTTGTTTACAAATTGTACTTTTAATATGAGTTTTAAATTTTCTTTCATTTAATTGCAATATGTCACAAGGTATGTTGTTGTGGCATTTAACACAGTACCCCATAAAACATATATGTACAGACGCCAGCATACCAAGCAACTACAATCTGTCAAACTTTAATAGATTTTCAACTTTACCGCTAAAACATAAGGTTCAAAGTTGATTAGGAAAATTTTACAGTTTCGGTTTTTACTTTAGATAATCTGAAAAAAGGTTGTTCTTTATCTTTATTTCTAGTATTAAAATGATGTCTATCACTTATTAAAAAGATGTTGATTTTTTCTTACATACTTACATAATATTTTCATAAATGAATTGGCAAGGTACTCGTACCGTCATGTAATTAATCTTTTTAAATAGTTCCGTAAGAGATTCACAGCGAAGACGTGGTACAAATGGCTCTGATAGCTCTCTTGCATTTGACAGCCTAATTCTGCATGATGTTAAATAACTTATATAGCCTTAGAGGCTTAGCCTTATAGGTTATTAAACATCACGCTATGACCCTTAGGAGTCGAGAAAAAAGAAAAAGAGTCAGAAAGAACGCTAAGCGAAAATGAAGTCGCCAGCAAATCAAGCTACCCGAAACTGTCAAATTTTCCCAATCAACTTTTAACCATATGCTTTAAAGATAAAGTTGAAAATCTATTAAAGAAATTTGATAGATTGGAGTAGCTTGATGTGCTGGCGTCTGTACTAGCGATGCGAGGCGGCGTGGTGGGTCGGGGGTACAAGAAATTTCCCGCGGAAGAATTCGCGGGCAGAAGCTAGTAATAAATATTTTTACTGCAATTCCAAACTAATAGTCCACTCAACGAATGACCCAAAAGGAGGTGTAGAGTGCGTGTGCTGGGCCCTAAGCGATTTCGTCAGAAACTTGTTCAGGGTGCTTAGGGAGTAAACATACTAAAAGTTCCCGCGTCTAGGAGGTGAGCGGGAGTTGGGGGGAGATAAAAGTTCCCACTTTCGAGTTTTTCGCTAATATCTTTAAAACGGTGCGTCGTAGAGAAAAAATTGCTTCTACTAAATAAAAGCTAATACAATTTTCTACAACTTTTATCTTACACACTTTTTCGAATTCCTACCCATTTTTGATCTACACGTTCCGGTAAAGTGAAAATTTTCGAAAAAACGACTTTTATCAAACACTAGCTGTTGTCTGCTACTTCCGCGTTATTTCGGGGTAAAAAGTAGCCTATATATTAATCCAGGTCCTAATCTAGCTAGATTAGGACCTGGATTAATATATAGACGCACCGTTTTAAAGTTATTAGCGAAAAACTCAAAAGTGGGAACTTTTATCCCCCCCCCCACACTCCGGCTCATCTCCTAGACGCGGGAACCTTTAGTGTGTTTACTCCTTAAGCACCCTGAACAACTTTCTGAAGAAATCGCTTAGGGCCCAGCTCACGCACTCTATAACTGTTTTGTTGAGTGGACTATAAATGAAGACGTCATTTTTATAATGTTGATCGAAGTCGCGGGCAGAAGCTAGTTTATACAACAAAATTATTCAATGAAAATGGCGTGGTTTCCATCGGACAATGCCTTTAAGGGAATACTTTTACAACGAGCGGGATTCGTTCTCAAGGGGCCATTTTAAACTGTGAGTGACTGGTATTATAAAGGCTGACATTAGAAATTAATGTTCCAATGTTTCGGCTTTATTTTAGCTTGAAAGAATTTTAAACTTTTGTTATCTTGGCAGGTGGATTATGAATGAATTATTATCATAAAAGGTGGTTATAGACGGTGGTCCTTCTAATGTATTAAGTAAATAGACTAGTAAAATCAGTTTGTAAACATTACCCTTTTTTTGGCGCAGTCAGGTAAAAAGTTGCAGCGTTAATATGACCCTCAACCTCGTCACGTATAGAGCTCTCAAATAGGAGCAGTTCTAAAGTAAGTAATCGGATTGAACAGAAATAAATACTCGAGATAAACCGTAAAAATGTACAGACGCCAGCACATTAAGCTACCCGAAACTGTCAAATTTTCCCAATTAACTTTGAACCTTATACTTTAGCGATAAAGTTGAAAGTCTATTAAAGAAGTTCGACAGATTGTAGTAGCTTGATGTGCTGGCGTCTGTACTTACTTATCGTTTATTGGTAAGTTTGATTGAACAAATACCTACGCTAATGTCATAATGTCTTCACAGTGTCAATTAATTTCTATAGGGGCTGCTTTTTCAATCATCTGATAACTTTATTCAAAGAATAATTTTGAACTTTTGACAGTTACTAAAAGTTATCTAACGATGGAAAAATCTCTGCTTAGTAAGTTTTTTTTTTTTTTTGTACCTCATTTTTATAATATAAATTCATGTAATTTGTTATCATTTAATTGTGCTTTTGTGTGTTGTGCTGTGATTTTTGTGTTCTCTGAATAAATGGTTTATCTATCTACTCAACTAAAAATAAATAAACTTTACGTCATTAATGCTATTTAAGGGGGAAGCGCTAAGGTAGCCCGCGAAATTCATATTTTCTTACGTTTTTTGCAATTTTCTGGTCAGTATTAAGTTGTACGTTGATTAAAATATGATTCGCAACCGTAACAAATATCTATTTACAGAATTATAATCATTAGAATCAATAATACAACTTGTTAAGTTAGTATAATCCTAAAATGTCCAGATTTCATGAAATAGTCATTCAGTAGAATTACTTGGTCTTAGAGAGTTGAGTTGATGACTTTAATGGTTATAATTCTGTAAATACATATTTGCTATGGTCGTGAATCACATTTTAATCAACGTACAACTTAATACTGACCAGCAAATTGCAAAAAAAGTAAAAAAAAATCGTATTTCCCAGGCTAACTTGGCGCTTTCGCCTTAAGCAAAAGCCCCTTAACCGGAAACCTCCCAACAAGACAGCTCGGCACTGCAGAAAATTCCCGAAAAGTCAGTCGCAATTGACCCCATGCAAGCTGACCCCACACGCGACTTGAATACAAAAATCTTCGCAAAGTGCACTTTGACTTTTTAGGGTTCCGTACCCGGGCCCCTAAGGCTCCGCTATCCGTCTGTCTGTCATAGGGCTGCATCTTTTGAACCGTAATAGGTAGACACTTGAAATTTCCACAGAGTATGTACTATAGGCACTATAACAAAAAATATAAATAAAATAAGGTTAAAAATTACCAAGCAAGAATTTTTTATTTTAAATAAACAAATTTAACAAAAATATGTACTTAGTGTTAAATATTGTACGTTGGTACGGGACCCGGTGACAGGCGAGTCTGACTCGCACTTGGCCGCATTTTTATTCGCTTTACGATTGTAATCTCAAGTTTACCGACCGTTAAGCTGGAGGTAATAGAGACCCGAATTAAATTGGTATCTCGCTTTATTGAGGCCCACGACAATTACCTACTCTTTTATGATTCAATGACGTATAGGACCCAGGTTGGCCGAATCAAAGAAAACCTGTTCAGGTGGAGATTCATAGACGACTCCGCCTTGTAGTGTAAACGTTGTGCTGTTCTGCAAACTATTATCATGTCCTACGTGTCCTGTCAGCTACACGTTACAGGAACTGATGGTTGGATCTGACGCTGATGATGGCACCAAACACGTAACCGAATTCTGGGCCGTGGGGAAATTGTCATCGACACTCTAAGATGAAGAAGAAGAAGTACTTTTTATTTAAGGTACGGTATTCCGATACCAAAGTGGGAACCGCCAGGGTAGCACTCGAAATACAAAAAAATCTTGCGTTTTTTGCAATTTGCAGGTTAGTGTCAGGTTGTATGGTTGAACAAAATATGATTCGACAAAAATAATAATAATATGTAAGTGGGTATTAACAGAATAACAATAATAAAAATCATCAACACCTTCCAAGGTTATATGGTTATAGGTTTAATGACTATTTCATGAATTATCAATCAATAGGGCTACTATTCCCTGGCATTTCTCCCTTAATAAGTTGGTGTTCGTGTGACTTTTTGTGTGCCCAGGTAGAGATAACAAGCCGAAGTGGCAAAGGGCTAGCCATGTCTGTCAAAGGACCGATAGCCGTTGAAGCAGATGTCCTCAAGTGGTCACCGTGAATTGGTAAGCATGGCTTGCCACCTAGATGGACCGATGACAAGGCGGCTGAGTAAGACAGATTGGTTGCGGAAGGCGAAAATTAGGTGTGGCAGTGCAACTTGGGATAAGCGAATATCCAACAGTGGACTTCTTCTTCTTCGTGTTGCTGGCACGACAGTATGATAGATCTTGTTGGCTCAAAACTTCTCAACTTCCACGGCATCGCGTCAGTGGCAGCGCAGAGGTCACTTTGACTGCATGTTTTGAGACACAGAGGATAGGAGGGACACAGAGGTGGAGCTTCAAATCCACACCCCACTGCCGTTCCATCAAGGTAGACCTGAAGGCCAATTCTCATAATTTAAAATGTTCAAAATCTAGTCACAGTCTCTTCTCGACGACAAACAAATGTCAAAAATTTGTCAAAATGTAGAGAAATTAGAAGTATTGTTTGACAGGTTGAGACTGAGATCAGACTGTGAACGATCTTAAAATTACGAGAATTGTCCCTCAGGTTGGAGTTACATCTTCCCACTTGTGTCCGGCGACGATTCAGGGGCTTCTAAGTGGACCACAAAAGGTTACACTCTTCAGGGAGATGCAGTGGACTGCGAAAGGCGGAGTTAATTTACAGCAGTATACATATGCATACTTGTAGAGATTGCATACATTAGGTATGCTTGAAATGTGAGCAGTAACGTCTGTTGAAGCGAGCTTTGCCCTGTTAACTTTAATATTGCTCGCTTAAAAAGTTGTGTAAGTAATTGCTCCAAAGTTAACCGCTCTAAAGAGATTAAAATTTATTGTTCTTGTTGTTTATACTTCTAATCCACACGGAGGAGAGATAATATATTTACAGTTATACATTTTAAATTAATTAGATTTGTTTTTTAATTGTTTTGTTGTTCTTGGAAAGGAGGGGAAGCGACTAATAAAGGTATGTACGATTTAAAGCTGCTGAAGCTTTCATATGAGATGAGCAATAAATTCAGTTGCACTGTCAGGTAATGTAATTACCTACTTAATGATTTATGTACCTATTTACATGAAACACTAGACTATCTAATTATCTAGACTAATATTATAAAGAGGTAAAGTTTGTAAGTTTGTATGTAGGGGGTAATCTCTGGAGTTCCAGAGATTACCCCCTACATACAAACTTACAAACTTTACCAGTCGGATTTGAAAAAATCTTTTTGTATTTGATAGCCCAATTCTTGAGGAAGGCTATAGGCTATTAAACATCACGCTATAACCCTTAGGAGCCGAGCAAAAAGAAAAAACGAAGTAATAGCGTGGGTAGGCGATGAGATGCGACGGGGTGGGTCGGGGGAATAAAAAATTTCACGCGGACGAAGTCGCGGGCAGAAGCTAGTCGTCTTATAATCGCGTGTAGTTTGACGTGGCGAGACTACATGAGTGATGTAGTACAGTCAAATAAAGAGATAGGTAGTTAATTTCTTTTTTTTTATGTCCGTTTCAACCGCGCGGCCACCTCATAATATTTGATGAAACTTTGCCAGGAATTAGTGCTAATTTGTTACTTTACACACCTCTTTTCGTGAATTTGTTACAAAAAAAACTAAGACGCTATGACAAAGAATAGTTGGCCGCTAGAACCGCCACTTGCCGTAGTCATCGCTCGTGATTACACAGAAACTATATAATGCAGATAGACGAATGATGCATCAAATGAAAGGTCTTAATTTGTTACATTTGTTACAAAAATAAAAAACTTCAAAACGTAAATAAACAAAAAGTTATGCAATATTTAGTTTTCAGGTTACGAGTACCTACTCGTAACCTGAAAACTAAATATTGCATAACTTTATAGGTAATTTTGAAGGTATATCACCATAAATATCAAATTAATAGAGGCTAATGTGTATGGACAATTAGTTACTAATTTGTTACAGCGAATAAACGGAAAAAAATACTAGAAAGTAGGTTCAATAATTTGTTAGAGTCGATTTTAGTTGGCCGCTCGGACGGCAATATGCCTAAAATACAATGGCGTTTATCTCGTTATTAAAAGTAGGTTTAAGCTTATTTAAAGGACTAATCGACGGGTAACGTGACCTAGTTTTGATAAATATGGCGAATATAACTGCAGCTACATGTGTAACAATAAATGCTAGTGTCATATGTATTCAGAGTGTCAATTAATTTCTTTAAGGGCTGCTTTTTCAATCATCTGATAACTTTGTTCGAGGAATAATTTTGAAATTTTGACAGTTATTTCATAGAAGTACTGTCGAACATCAATTTTATTCCTTGACTAAAAGTTATCTGGCGATGAAAATACCGCTCTTAGTATGTTTATTTTTTTAATTTTTTGTATGTTAGCATCTTGTTTTTATAATATAGGTATGTATACTTATTCAAGTAATTTGTTATCATTTAATTGTGCTTTTGTGTGTTGTGCTGTGATTTTTGTGTGCTCTGAATAAATGGTTTATCTATCTACTTAAGTAAAAATAAATAAACTTTACGCCATCATTGCCATTTAAGGGGGAAGCGCTAAGATAGCCTGCCAAATTCAAATTTTCTTACGTTTTTTGCAATTTTCTGGTCAGTATCTTAATACTGACCAGAAAATTTGTTACTTTTGTTAATTTGTTACGGTCGCGAATCATATTTTAATCAACATACAACTTATTGTATGTTGATTAAAATATGATTCGCGACCGTAACAAATTTGTATTTACAGAATTATAATCATTAGAATCATTAATACAACTTGTTAAGTTAGTCATCATTCTCCTGCCCTTATCCCAATTTATTTGGGGTCGGCGCAACATGTCTTTTTCTTCCATACTTCTCTATTAGTCGTCATCTCAGTAGTCACCCCCTTTCTAACCATATCATCATTCACACATTCCATCCATCGTTTCTTTGGTCTTCCCCTACTCTTATAGCCATCGACATCCATGCTCAAAACTCTCCTCACGACATTTTCCTCATTTCTACGTAACACATGCCCATACCATGACAACCGATTCCCACGCAACTTTTCAGTTACCGGTGCCACTTTCAAACTTCCTCTTATGTACTCATTTCTTATTCTATCCATTCGTGTAACACCACACATCCCTCTTAGCATTCTCATCTCTGCTGCATGCAATTGCCTTTCATTCATCCCTTTTGTCGCCCAACATTCTGATCCATACAAGACAGCAGGTCTAATCATGGTTTTATATATCTTCCCCTTAAGTTTAAGGGGAATGCATTTCAAGATTATACTAACTTGTTCAGTTAGTATAATCTTGAAATGTCAAGATTTCATAAAATAGTCATTCAGTAGGATTACCTGGTCTTAGAGAGTTGTGTTGATGAATTAATGATTATAATTCTGTAAATACATATTTGCTATGGTCATGAATCATATTTTAATCAACGTACAACTTAATACTGACCAGCAAATTGCAAAAAACGTAAAAAAAAATCGTATTTCCCAGGCTATCTTGGCGCCTTCGCCTTAAGCAAAAGCCCCTTAACCGGAAACCTCCCAAAAAGACAGCTCGGCACTGCAGAAAAATCCCGAAAAGTCAGTCGAATCCTTTAATCTAAGTGTCACTCGTGTTACGGCAGTCGCAATTGACCCCATGCAAGCTGACCCCACACGCGACTTGAATACAAATATCTTCGCAAAGTGCACTTTGACTTTTCAGGGTTCCGTACCCGGGACCCTAAGGCTTCGCTATCCGGCTGTCTGTCACAGGGCTGCATCTTTTGAACCGTAATAGGTAGACACTTGAAATTTCCACAGAGTATATACTATAGGCACTATAACAAAAAATCTAAATAAAATAAGGTTAAAAATTAAGGTTATAAATTACCAAGCAAGAATTTTTTATTTTAAATAAACAATTTAAACAAAAACATGTAGTGTATATTGTACGTTGGTACGGGACCCGGTCACAGGCGAGTCCAACTCGCACTTGGCCGCTTTTTTATTCGCTTTACGATTGTAATCTCAAGTTTACCGACCGTTAAGCTGGAGGTAATAGAGACCCGAATTAAATTGGTATCTCGCTTTATTGAGGCCCACGACAATTACCTACTCTTTTATGATTCAATGACGTATAGGACGCAGGTTGGCCGAAGCAAGGAAAACCTGTTCAGCTGGAGATTCATAGACGACTCCGTCTTGTAGTGTAAATGTGGTGCTGTTATGCAAACGATTATCATGTCCTACGTGTCCTGTCAGCTACACGTTACAGGAACTGATGGTTGGATCTGACGCTGATGATGGCACCAAACACGTAACCGAATTCTGGGCCGTGGGGAAATTGTCATCGACACTCTAAGATGAAGAAGACGGAGTACTTTTTATTTAAGGTTCGGTATTCCGATACCTAAGTGGGAACCTCCAGGGTAGCACTCGAGATAAAAATATCTTGCTTTTTTTGCAATTTGCAGGTCAGTGTCAGGTTGGATGGTTGCACAAAATATGATTCGACAAAAATAATAATAATATGTAAGTAGGTATTAACAGAATTACAATAATAAAAATCATCAAAACAACCCTCTAATGAATGACCCCCTATTGAATGACTATTTCATGAAATATTAATCAATATTCCCTGGCGTTTTCCCCTTAATAAAGTTGGTGTTCGTGTGACTTTTTGTGTGCCCAGGTAGAGATAACAAGCCGAAGTGGCAAAGGGCTGCCCATGTTCGTCAAAGGACCGATAGCCGTTGGGGCAGATATCCTCTAGTGGTCACCGTGAATTGCTAAGCATGGCTTGCCACCTAGATGGACCGATGACAAGGCGGCTGAGTAAGACAGATTGGTTGCGGAAGGCGAAAATTAGGTGTGGCAGTGCAACTTGGGATAAGCGAATATCCAACAGTGGACTTCTTCTTCTTCGTGTTGCTGGCACGACAGTATGATAGATCTTGTTGGCTCAAAACTTCTCAACTTCCACGGCATCGCGTCAGTGGCAGCGCAGAGGTCACTTTGACTGCATGTTTTGAGACACAGAGGATAGGAGGGACACAGAGGTGGAGCTTCAAATCCACACCCCACTGCCGTTCCATCAAGGTAGACCTGAAGGCCAATTCTCATAATTTAAAATGTTCAAAATCTAGTCACAGTCTCTTCTCGGCGACAAACAAATGTCAAAAATTTGTCAAAATGTAGAGAAATTAGAAGTATTGTTTGACAGGTTGAGACTGAGATCAGACTGTGAACGATCTTAAAATTACGAGAATTGTCCCTCAGGTTGGAGTTACATCTTCCCACTTGTGTCCGGAGATGATTCAGGGGCTTCCAAGTGGACCACGAAAGGTTACACTCTTCAGGGAGATGCAGTGGACTGCGAAAGGCGGAGTTAATTTACAGCAGTGTACATATGCATACTTGTAGAGATTGCATACATTAGGTATGCTTGGAATGTGAGCAGTAACGTCTGTTGAAGCGAGCTTTGCCCTGTTAACTTTAATATTGCTCGCTTAAAAAGTTGTGTAAGTAATTGCTCCAAAGTTAACCGCTCTAAAGAGATTAAAATTTATTGTTCTTGTTGTTTATACTTCTAATCCACACGGAGGAGAGATAATATATTTACAGTCATACATTTTAAATTAATTAGATTTGTTTTTTAATTGTTTTGTTGTTCTTGGAAAGGAGGGGAAGCGACTAATAATGTGTTTATGATTTAAAGCTGCTGAAGCTTTCATATGAGATGAGCAATAAATTCAGTTGCACTGTCAGGTAATGTAATTACCTACTGAATGATTTATGTACCTATTTACCATGAAACACTAGACTATCTAATTATCTAGACTAATATTATAAAGAGGTAAAGTTTGTAAGTTTGTATGTAGGGGGTAATATCTGGAACTACCAGTCGGATTTGAAAAAATCTTTATGTATTTGATAGCCCAATTCTTGAGGAACGCTATAGGCTATTTAACATCACGCTATGACCCTTAGGAGCCGAGCTAAAAGAAAAAACGAAGTAATAGCGTGGGTAGGCGATGAGATGCGACGGGGTGGGTCTGGGAAATAAAAAATTTCACGCGGACGAAGTCGAGGGCAGAAGCTAGTCGTCTTATAATCGCGTGTAGTTTGACGTGGCGAGACTACATGAGTAATGTAGTACAGTCAAATAAGGAGATAGGTAGCTAATTTCTTTTTTTTTTTTGCGGATGGGATATCATCAAATGACCCCTCCGGCCTCCCGCTCTGGGTAGAGCGGAAGGGAGTGTCAGAATCTTACTGACTAAAACCCACCCGTGTTCCTTCCTAAGCCCTTTATGTTCCGGGCCAGCGGTAGCCCTTTCGGACAATCCCGCTGACCCGGCAGGCTTCGGCCCTAAGGGGGCCCCTCCTCGATGCTGACATCTCTTTGAGGCGCGCGTGGAACATGTACGCGCCGTCCGGCACGGGCCTGGTCCTGATCGGACGGTGAGATAGGTAGCTAACTTTCAAGCATGTTTAGTAGTAAACACAAGTCCGGCGCCGATTTCTTTCGCACACTGAATTGTCAACGCTTTGCTTAGCGCCTTGAATTGAAAATAAAAGTGTGTTTTGCCGACGCGCTGGGATGCATTCTGTTGGATTCTCAACGTTCGGTTCAACACCGAGAGTTGTAAATCCAGTGCGCGATATAATTCCGCCGCCAAGTCCGTACGAACGTGGGTTAAGTCTATTACCAGAAGTTTCGGCGTTGAGGCAGGGGTTGAAAATCCAACAGCGCGCTTTCATTCAAGCATTCATTTAGGTTTCGCCTAGTGTTCGTGATAACAGTCATTAATGGAGTGATGTATATGTAGAGTTACTACTAAGACGTAGGTACTAGAAAGCTACCTTTATACCTACCTATCTCCTTGTTTAAACAAACAATAAAAATAAATTGACTATGCCTAGTCAAGGATTCTATTTCTTATTTAACTAAATTAAAGTAAAATTTTTGATAAGGTACGGTGGGGTTGGCATATCCGTATGGATAAAAACTCCTTTTCATAATAAAGAATTGAAAAATATTGTTAAGTATTGTAGTGGAAAGATGAATATTGGCCTGTATATCTAACTCTTTCGTTGAATGTACACGACCCACTTTGAAGCATTGTTATAGCATGCATTGCACCGGTATTAATGGGAATACACTTTTATGAGATCCTTTGAATTATGTTGTTTGAGTACGTTTCAGTGTTACTCAGTCAGTTTTTATTTCAACACAAAGTATGAAAGGGTTATAAGCCCTTTTATGTTGTAAATTCTGTGCAATGGAGAAGTTGCCTCGTTCATACTCGTAGATATTTATTATTACAAATGTTAAACATAATTATTTGGATGAATAAAAAATGGTGCTACAATGATACACAACGTAATAAAATCTCAGTTTATACAAGGTGGAGAGGACAATAAATTTAATTAAACTGGCGCACCTAAAAGACGTATATCTAATGCTTTTCCCACTCCCAAGCTGCATAAGAAAATTCAAACAAATAAGTATATTATCCAACAGTTTAGTCACTTTTTCATTCAAAAATCACTTCTTTAATTTCGATGTTAGGATTTATTTGATAGTGTCAAAATACTCTTATGATAAATGTAAGTTCACTTAGGTACCCTTTTTCAATTAAGTATTCTGTCCATTTTCAAACAACCTGAAATTAAATTTAAGTTAACGTATACATGTCTCGAATTAAAAAAGATACCGCAACTTAGGCCCCCAAGATACAGGCGCTGCCCAGTTTGGGGACCACTGTTAAATATTTTATTTACCTTATAATATTGTAATTTTTTATAATTTTTTTGTAACAATGGACCACTTAATTATTCTTATTCATTAGTATTCAGCAAATGATTCTAGACAAAAAATAAATAGAAAGTCGGTTATCTAAAAAAAGTCAGCTGTTTCATAGAAAAGTGCAATATATACGTGGTCAAAATGTATCGAACAGCAATTTTTTTTTTAAACCAGCCTAATATTTAAATGCGGTGGTTTCGAATCAAGTGCTAAATGAATGGTTACAGTTTTCGCTTTGATGTCCCCGACACCTCTCTCTCTCTCACCGACTCTAGAATTAAAGGCAATAAAATCCGCGTAATATAAAACTATGAACATAACGTTGTAGTTTGTTATTCGGAATTTCGGATATTCCCACGGCAGTACCTATTGGAAATGTTTATTCGTTCGGAAAATACAATTGGTTTTCACACGAGCAATTCAAATAAAAGAAATTATAGACGCAGCGAACAGATGTGTTTCTACGAAAATATTTGAAGAACTTTAATTAAGTAAGTAAATAACAATACGCGAAGGAATTTCGATTGCACTTGGCATAAGAAAATTACTATCGAAGTGACTGTTTACTTTTAAACCAGTTTTTTACCGCATCAGATGTATCCATGATTTGTAGGTAATCATAGTGTGACTTGTAGATCGTGGGTTCGAACCCAGGCAGGCGTTTTATTCTGTGTAAATAATTTTATCACCACTGCCCTCAAAACGGTGAAGAAAAACATCGTGGGGAAGCCGGCATGTCTCAGAACCAAAAAAATCGAAGACATTAACATCTACCAACCCCCACTGGGGCTGCTGCAAGGTAGATTATAGCCCACTCTCTCTCGAAAGAGAGGAGACCTGTGTCCCAGCAGTGCAGTAGGACCATTATAGGTTGATTATTATGCTTAGTAACACTTAGGGGTGCCTTGAATCTTCAAAATAATATGAAACCTCGTGTACCTACTAGATACCTGGGTAGATACCATATGGGTATATCTACCATATACAGGGTTATTGGTAAAACATTAACAACCTCTTAAGAGGTCATTGTACTCATCACTATGAACAACTTTTACTATAGGACCAAACCTAAAATCGCGGAAAAAAATCTGCTGTTCCCTATATTTATGTTCGTATAACTCGTCAAAATGTAGGGAACAGCTGATTTCTATTTCGCGATTTCAGGTTTGTTCCCATAGTAAAAGTTGTTCATAACGGTGAGTACAATGACCTCTTAAGAGGTTGTTAATGTTTTAACAATAACCCTGTGTAAGAGAAAATGGTCTACAATTTTGCCTAATCATCTCAATTTACCAGCCGACTGAGATGATAAGCATTTATTTCTGAAAATAATTGGACAAAAGACTGCCCCGAGATTATTTTGTTGATACAACAACGAAATATAGATGGCGTAGACATACTGATGTCTGACATCATTAAAAACAAATTAGCCTGATTATAATTACAGACTATAAAATTCTTTTATGAAAAAAAAAATATGTCGATGGAGTAACCTGCTCGTAACTTATAATTTAAAAACTCTTTCACCACTTCCAAACTTCCAAATTGAATAATTCCCTTTACCATAAATTATCACTTTCTTCCTTTTATTTTTCCCGCAATTCCACAATCAAAATTGTAGCAAGTTGAGCGTTATCAAGCCTCGATGTTCACTTAGATAAGCCGAGGTAACTTAGCAGCAACTTAGAGATAACTTGGTGTCGGACGCGGTTCGCTACGGGTTAACATCTAAAGTCCGGCTTTGCTCCCTTTTACGATAAAATGTACTACGTGACTTTATTGTGTGTTTTGGGTTGAAAGTGTTAAGACTGCATGGTTTAAGATTTTGGATACTATTCTAGTATATATCTTTGGTAACATACTGGCTAAGCAATTCATCATCTTCATCATCATATCAGCCGAAAGACGTTCACTGCTGGACATAGGCCTCCCTCAAGGAACTCCACTTCGACCGGTTCTGTGCTTCTCGCATCCAACGGGTTCCTGCGGTCTTCACAAGGTCGTCGGGCCACCTTGAGGGAGGCCTAAGCGTCAGGCCACCTTGTGGGCTAAGCAATTACATTACACCAATTAAACTGAATGCCATATGCACCTCTAAGCCAAGTTCAAGAGCTGCCAATGTCAATAACATCAATGACTCTGACGGCTCTTGAAATATGCTGATCGTGTTCAGTTTCATTGGAGAAATTTGACCTAAGGCAGAGTACAGACGAGTAGCACTTTCACTTAGTGAAATTAGTGTACTACACCCTCGCTCAGTCTATAATATGCTATTGCATCACCTCTTGGGGTGGAGCTCCAAAAACTACCCTGATAGAAATCGAAAGAACCCAAAGAGCTTTACTGAAAGTGTCGTCTTTTCGCCCGTATCGATATCCCACTGAACAGCTATACAAAAAACATGAAGTTCTGACAGTGCGCCAACTATTTATATTGCACATTCTGTTGAAACAGCATACACTCTTGGTGTATAATCCAACGCTGTCCAGGGGGAAAAGGCGATATGACCCAGTGGAGCGCCAGCATCTACGTCACAAAACAATTTTTGCAAAGCGTTTCTTTTGCTATTTAGGTGGCTACTTATATAATAAAACTAATAAGGTGTTACATATCTATAGTCTCACAAAGCATAAATGCAAAAAGATGCTAACTGACTGGCTACTAAAATTAAATTATAATGATACTGAAAATATCCTTACAAAGACCTAAACACAGAATCACTTACTCTAACACACCCACACATGTACACACCCACACACCCACTCAATCACAAATACTACACATTTACTAACATTTGTCTTTAATCTAGATATTAATTAAAATAAAAACTATTAAATGTCATACCCTACTACATTCTGTCAGCGCGCATAGTACATAATTTGTAAATGAAAATGTAAAGGGGTGGGATCCTGGTGTCCTGAAACACAGGCCACGAGCCTAACTTAGGCACCAGTCTCCCACAATATATACTCAACTGAATTATGTGTCATTGTCGAATCTGACCGATGTAAAATAATATGTATATTGTGGTGAGAAAATAAAAGTTTATTATTATTATTATTATTACTTGCTGTCGATAGAGCCAACTTCAGCTGTCGACAGAGGCAACTGAAGCAGCTGCCATTGGTTGGTGTTTGCTGTCGACACGTGGACAGCAAACGCCGACCAATGGCGACAGCTACATTGTGAGAGCAGCGCGCGCGCTGCCTTGTCAGTCGACTTCAAATAGTCTGTTTGACACCTAAGTGCTCATACACACGAGCTACACGCGTCAACGATAGAGTCACCTGCACCCGTCGACTCCCGTCCACTACAGACGCAACTGCATCTGTCGACACCCGTCGACGCCGACAATGTGTCCCTCGTGTATTTGAGTACGGTGCTCAATACACGAGCGGCATGTTGTCAACGACAGCCGCCGACGCGCGTCGCGTCGACGACGGCTGCAGTTGCCTCTATCGTCGGTGCGTGTTATTCGTGTGCATGCACACTTACTTGCATATGTGAGCATGCCTTTGCTCGTTGAATTTGTCTGAAGGAATGAACCTAAGTTTAACAATGAATGGACATAATACTATTGAATTAATACACGCAACATTAATCTGTATTGTCTCATTAAACTGTCCCATTTATACGAGGCAAGTTGTAGGCATTGAGGTAATAATGTACTACGTAGTACATTATTACCTCAATGGTTGTAGGACAGTTACTAGCTTGATAACTGTACTAGCTCGCATATTAGTCTATTGTCCAACAGGCATTATATACGGGCTATAATCCCCGAGCAGGTACCTATGTATATCGCCTGATAATCTCTAACTAGTAAACAACAACAAGGTATTATTAGAATAGAATACCCTTTATTATGTACACCATATAAATTACAGACATATAAATATAGAAACTGTACAAAGGGTGACACAATGGGCGGTCTTATCGCTAAAAGCGATCTTTTAAAGACAACCTTTATATATAGTTTCCCAGAAATTAGATAATGACAAAGGAAAATCCCTACATGGAAATATGGCTGATCTGAAGTCATTTTTAGCTGTACACATGCCACAATAGCTTTGGCTCTGTTTGTTTGCACTGACAAAATATTTTTCGGAACCTCTCCACGATATGTTTTTCAAAGATGAATGGCGATCAATGGAACCCATGTAATCTGGGTGTCGCATTTAGACTTGGCGCGCGTTCGCAAAATACTTTCAAAAGATAAGCCTAGGTTAAATAAAAATAAAAATAATCATAGCATTTTTTTAATATTGGGTTTTGCTAGAAAAACGTTTACAGAGCAAGGGTGACTCCGTTTATACTGACCTCATGACAGTTTATACATACTTTCATTCATGAACGCATTCATGAACGCTTCTGTATTCTGTAAATATCTCACCGTGTAAACTTAGCTGAAGTGAGCTTAAAGTGAGTTGGCATTTCACCTGATGCTGGTGAAATGCTATTAACACTTCAAACTCACTTCACCTAAATTTTCACGGTGAGATTTTTACAGAATACACCGGCAGAACTGACATTCTGCTTTATTGTAAAGCAAAGCTTTAAGAAATATTATGCTTCGGTATTTATTTATTTAACACGGTAATTAAATTAGTCACGCAAATTAATTTTCTTAAGAATTCGTAGCGGAAAGAAGCGAGTTAAAGCTTTGTGAGAAATTGTGTCTTTTCTACAGATATGGCTTTTAAATACCTTTGTCAGTTTTCAAATTCTTTACATGCGGCTGAACCGAATAACTTATCTATCACCAGTTTTGGCATACTGAAGGTTGAAAAACCTATCTACATCTGGTGACCCAATCCATACTAATATGTTATTCGAAAGTAACTCTGTCTGTCTGTAGGTGACCTTTTCACGCCTAAACCAATGAACGGATTTCGATAAAATTTGGCAGAGAGATAGATTGCATCCCGGGAAAGGACATAGGATAGTTTTTATCTCGATATTTCCACGGGATCAACACTTATGCGGGTGAAACCGCGGGGCGCTGGTAGTAGTATATAATACATTTAGGAATCTTACCGACCCACGCTATCTATCGACGGGACCGCTTACTACGAATAGCTATTTGTATGAAAAATGCCAAAATATGTGTCCCTTTATCATGTTGACAGCTATTTGTTTGACAAGACAGTCTACAGAATGACAAATAGGTCTATTCTTCAAATTCCAGGGATAAACGAGTCTACTTAAGCAATATATTAAAAAAAAACGATGTCCGATTCAAGTGAAAGTAGGTATGTTAAACGAAAGTGATTTTGAAATCGTAACAGAGTTATCCGATGGGAACATGATTTGCGCCCCGCGGTTTCACCCGCATAAGTTTCGATCCCGTGGGAATATCGGGATAAAAACTATCCTATGTCCTTTCCCGGGACTCAAACTATCTCTATATAGATATAGAGATAGTTTGAGTCCCGGGAAAGGACATAGGATAGTTTAAATCTACTTCTAAATCTATAACTATCTCTATATCTATATAGAGATAGTTATAGATTTAGTAGATATAGTAGATTTATACTGCATACCTATAACATTATAAATAATAATTATAAGAATCAAGTAATCAAAACACAATACTAACACGCCTACGCCTACTAGAACGTTTCCCAATGCAAAACTTACTGTAGAATACATAATTAAAGTGTCGGGTATACTTACAAAACTTCACTCTGCACTTAACACCACCAATTTATCTCGTCTTCTCAACCTCCGTGTGTCACTGCAGGGATCCAGCAGAATATCAGCGTCAGGTACATTTGCCTGACACATGCTGAGCTGGACTCCCATTTGGTGCAACCTTGAGACGCACACCGCACTGTGTACGTTTCGTTATTAATATTAATTTTATTTTAAGTATTCGTCATAGTGTCACTTTTATTTCGATGTGTTTTTCATCTTGTTTTTATATCGGCACCTTGTTTTTATATTATAATAATGTGGGTAGTTTGGTTATCATCTAATATTGTACTTTTGTGTGTTTTGCTGTCTTTTTGTGTGCGCCAAATAAATGGTTTATCTATCTATCTATTTAGATGAAACTTTCATCTAAATCGGTTCAGCGGTTCAAGTGTGAAGAGGTAACAGACAGACAGACACACTTTCGCATTTATAATAATTATTTTAGTATGGACGTTAGACAAGTTCTACTTTATGGCACACACACATCTAGCACTAATCCAAGAAACCGATTCATGACAGTAAACACTCTAACCGTCCTTTGGAAAACAATTACACTCCGTTGCAGTAAAACAAGCAAGAAATTCCAAGTTTTCTGTAAACTAACTCCCGGTTCGTTAAGTTGTCTGTAGAGATAAACTTAAATATAAGTAGCAGGTAAGTATAAGTAGTAGTCACTTATCTTCTCGAGGCAGTCGTAAGAGGTAATTACGGGCAGTGGCCACTAATGTTCGAAGCCAACAGGTTACTAGGTCTTGTTTTAATTAAGAGAATGTTAAACAGCTTAGAACAGATCGGTTTCAAAGCTTTGACAGTAGCGATTATGTTATGCTTAAAACTGATTTTACATCCTTAGCAATTAACCTTTTAAGCGCTTGGCTAAATATCAATTGCCGTGCCCCTCGCTCGCGGCTACAAATCGATAAAATAACACCTACAATAAATAAGGAGGAGCAATCGTTGAATAGATGTTCTCTGTCGCAGAAATACGACACGAGCGGTAGGGGCACGGAAATATGTGTCGCATAAATGCGACACAAGCGGTCATAAGATTAAAAAGCAAATTCATACCTAATCATCATGTGCCTAGCCTTTTCTCAACTATTTTGAGATCGACTCCCAGTCTAATCTGAATACAAACACTTAAATGTAGCGACCGCCTATTTAAACTCCACAAACCAGTTACTGGGAAGCTCGATACTCGTACCTACCTCTTGGCAAGACTGGTTTTCAGATTTTGAGGCTCCTGACTACCCGACTTACAATTTTTTTTCAAACTATACCTAATTTAAAGAAATGGATAATTTTCGTACCAATTTCATCATAACAACAACCACTTAAGGCTTGATTATATTTTGCAGGGCGCTTGCGAGAAAATAACATATGGTACTTTTCAATTAAAAACTTTCATGCCGGTAATAAAACGATACTTTACCTCAACAGTAAGCGTCAACCTCGTCAGAATGCAGGCCCCATATATACCTCAAGTATATTTAGAGTATACATATACCCAACGGCAACGCTCTGTGTATAAACGACTTTTGAATAACAATAGTGACTGTAACCATTCAGCGGAAGAGGTGCTTTTACACCGCTGCAGTATGCATCGCACATTCTACACATACGGTGGTCATACACAGGAATTTGCACATAAGAAGCTACAGTCAAGAGCATAAATAGATATATATGATCTTGACTGTACAAAACCACCTATGTGTACTGTAATATTACGCAAAAATTTAAAAGCTTTTTCTCGTGAAATGAAAATTGTAACTTTGAGGAAGATATTCATCAATATTTCGGGAGAAAATCGGTGTCTGAATCTCGCGTAAGTGTAAGGTATTTATGCTCGTGACTGTACTCTTAGATATCGTTGTTGTCAAACCAAAACCTGCTATGTGCAAAAAGTATACTTTTGAGATATTGACAAAAGAAGTTTTGACAAAGTTTTAGCTGCGGCACATAGCACATTTTATTCTGAGGCCATAGTTTCACAACTAGTGGTCATAAGCACATAGCAGTTCTTTTATATGAGAAATAAGGCAGTGACCTATAAGCTGTGGTCAAAATCTTGAAACCTCAAAAAACGGCACATAGCAGTTTTTGGTTTGACAACGACGATATGAGTATTTAGGTATCTCGGTCCTTGGTACCTACATGTAATTGGGGTGAATTTTGCACACAATATATGGAATGTCTGTATAAGACAACTTTATCTAGCATATGCTTAGCTCGCAGCTCCACCCACGTGTAAGAACAAATATTGAAACTTAGGTACTAGAAAATGTAAAACATAACATAACAGCACGCCTATATTCCCCGAAAGAAAATATAATAAGTACTAGCAGCGTCCGCGGTTTCACCCGCATAAGTTTCGATCCCGTGGCAATATCGGGATAAAAACTATCCTATGTCCTTTCCCGGGACTCAAACTATCTCTATACCAAATTTCATCTAAATCGTTTCAGCGGTTTAAGTGTGAAGAGGAAACGGACAGACAGACACACTTTCGCATTTATATTATTAGTATGGATAAGGATATTAATAAATATTATAAACGAGTTTTTTTTTTATCTAAATCGCATAGGCTCCACTACTAAGTGGTTCTTCAGCTCTCGTAAATACCATAGCGGACAAAGAACTCTGCCTTGTATTATTAATATTGAATACATCTTCATATTACCAGCTTTAACATTAAATGTGTGAATATCAAAAAAACGTAGAACAAAACTGTTTAACTTTGATGGGCCATAATCATCCCGGTTGAAACCAGAATCATTAAAATTTCAGTGAGAAGGTATAATTATATCGTTGAAAAGGATATAGGGCTTATGGAGGCAGTAATATTATGTGTAATTGCTGCTTATAGCGCGTTTGATCTTTAAGATAATGTGGTTCCTTTAATAAGACAGAGAGAAAGAACGAGATATAATGCTTTCTTTTTTTTCAGTTGAGTCAGGTTTGCATAAACAATAATCCTGATCCTTTATGTCAATGAACGATACTGTTAAGAATATTTAATCGCAAGTAACACCTTGAGTTCGTGTCTTTTTGAAGAATAAATATCTTTAAACCTAAACCCATAATGATGACAAAGACTATGGGTTAATGCTGTAAAGCCTTTACATAAATAAAAAACCGGGCAAGTACGAGTGGGACTCGCGCACCGAGTTTCCGTACCATCATATGTTTTTAAAATTTCTTCGGTAAGGCCTATATTCATCTGAGAATTTTAAGACTGTGCACTGCGGTGTAGAATATTGCAGATTTATGTCAGCGCCATCCCTTGACCGATAAAAGGACCTAATGTAACTTTTGTTTCTGATTTCTGAAAAGTGTGTTATTTATATTTGAATTAAGAATTTGAGATAATTTTCAAGTTATTTAACAACAAACTGAATGTACTTAATACTTAACAAAGTTCAAATTCCATTGCAACAAAAAACTTATTAGGACCTTTTTGTTACAAATGGTCACTCTAAAATCAGCTTAGAGTACATTTAATTAAAGTAGATAACTGATTAAGTGCGATGGAATGTAAATTATCTGAGATTATGAACACTGCTATAGAGACTTCGTTTTATTTTTCCTGTAACCTTTACATAAACTTCTATCACATAGAATAATTTCAGATTTTTCTCTTTGCAAACTTCGGAGATAAGGGGGGGGGGGACGGTATTTTTTTACATTTTTGATCAAAAGTCGAAAACTCAAGACGAAAAACGGGAACTCAAAACAAAAAAAATAGGGCAGTATTAGGCGACCATACAAGCTTACAAGAAAATATGGAGTTGCTAAGATTTTGATAGGACATTATAATACCCAGCGTTCTACAATGAAATTCGAAACTTCTATAAAACTTCAATTAAATCTACCAATCGGGAAAACCCATCTCACGGTGCAACATCCAAAAGCAATCCCAACTTCAGGAATGACTTCCGAACTTTAATACCATGAAAATACAGACAAAACTGCAAATACAGACGAAGACATTTTGGCCAGCCGCCTAATGGCGAGCGATGTGAATTGTTTAGCTGCATTCTGTTAGCTGTTGCTCCATGTAGACAGGGTTTTGCATATAAACGCCTGCCCGGCCGTACGCCCCGCAATATGGGTATTTTAGTTTGGCTACAGAGTTAGGAAGAAAAAACGGAAGTTTTCCAAATAATGCTGGAGGAAAATAGTACATTGTTCCCGAGGAGGGAAAGTGATCTATTAGTAACGAGGGTGTAGTTTGAGGCCCAAGGCTCAGCCGAGGGCCTTAATACACACGACTTGGGAATCGCTCTTTCTTCCGAGTGATACTACACCTACGTGGAATTTTTTTTTTAAAGTGATGTTTGTATTACAATTGTTACAGTTATTAAAATTCAATGTATATAATTTAGTATGTGTATATAATGTTTGTGTATGTGTAACACTTTTGCCAGGGAGGATTGGGTTGAGCTTGGGAAGTTTGGGAGCATTACGAAAACATTAGAAAAAGAAATGGTTTTGAAAATTGACATATAAAACTTTGAGTATCAATGTTACTTACAAATTCTTGGTTATAAAGTTCAACATAATTACTACCAAAGTAATTAACATTACTAAAGTAGAATAGTCAAAGTTTTAATCCAAATAATTCGTGGCACTTCATATAAATAATCTTACAAATAAATAAATAGCTCGAACGTGATCTTAATTTGGTAACCAAGAACTATATTAATTTAGAGAAAATACTAGAACCCTATAAAAACCTTATGGTTATGTTCTAAAAAGCTAAAGTAAAAGGGTGGTACAACAAAAGTTATGGTACAACTAATGAAGTTATGACGATTATAAATCTTATGTTAAAAAACTTAATGTAAGTATACAGTATACTTAATATATTTTCATGTTAACAAATCGACCACACTTAACCTTTTGAACGCCACGGTCGGGTATAGACGACAAACGAAAACGTGCCCAACGCGCCACGGTCGTCTACAGCCGACAAGGAAACGCATGTTGGGCACGTTTCCATTTGTCGTCTATACCCGACCGTGGCGTTCAAAAGGTTAACAGACAGCTGTGCTGGTGGGAAATTTGTGTCGCCACTTCTTAATTCCAGCTAAAGCACTAGGAAGTGGTGGGGCGGGCGTTTTGGGGGACTGTCTTATGTAATTTAGATGTTCAAAAAGTGCTGATTCTCAGCTTAGTTTCAATAAATTACTTTTGAATATAATTTTTGATATTGCTCGGCCAAGTTGTGGATCGGTGGGAAAGCACATCTTTACAGACTTTTCATAAAATCTGTGAACATGGAATTTACCCAAGCTATTAGAATAAACAACAAAAGTTATTTATTACCGTGGGTAAGAGGGTACTTAAATATCCAGTTTCGACGTAGAATAATAACAATACCTAATCGTTTTGTTCATATAACCGTTGGCGTCGGCAAATTACACTGATATTAAGAATTTATAGCTTCCACATAAATGTCAAAACAGTAATTAGTATTTGAATATGTTTGCCATAAATACCGTCGAATATGGAAATTAACAAGAAAAACAAGAATTTATTAAAACTATATCGGTAAAAGAAACGTTAGGCAATAAAACTTCCAAATCAAGTAGCTGATGGCTCTATTCTACACATTTAAATGTCTATGGAACAACGCAAGGAATTCTCGACATAATATTATACCGTGTCAGTTTGACATTCAACCCTATTAACTGTACAGTAGATTATAATAAAGATAAGAATACATTTTGAATGTCTTCATCTTTAGGATCCGGCCACGGGAATGGGAGCCAAGGTGATAAAGAGCGGAATACATTCGAAGGACCTCTCAAGCTAATATTCCTAAAATTGAAAGATTGTATCGAGTTACAAAGTAAATTAAGTTCTGAAATTAAGAGATAGCGTTACCAAAAGTCCTGTTTAAATCTGATATCAGACCCCGGAGAGACCGAAAAAATATAAACAACAAAACCAAGACAATGACACCGTATTATTATTAGACAAATAGAAACACGTAAAATACACTCCAATCACTTCGATAAGGATCAAATGGAAAATGTAATCTCGGAAAAGAGTTCCTAAATAAAAAGGACAACAACTGAGGTAGAAAACGAAACAATCGCTATATTTCACAAGTACGAAAAACATTGGACAGAAACGATCAGAAACGGTCCAAAAAGAAAACCCGACGTAAAAGATATTGCTGTACCTTACCGCGGACTGTCTCAAATGGTTCCTATTACTATAAAGCTTGCAGAATCCGATGCTATAATGTAATCTCCCGATAATAATGTAGTTGGTATAATAATAGTAAAGGTACAAACAATGATGGGCTTCGATAGACAAGCCCCGCTTTTGACCCATGTTCATGATTGATAATTTTCAACCATTAAAACGGAACCCTTTGCATCTTTGTCAGAACGTCAGCTTTATGTTTTAGTGGCTGTAGAAATAAGAAAAACACACAGATTTTAATATTCGCCGTTGGAATTGGGTTAGCTACAAAGTCAAAGGCTAAAATTGTTGTTCACAGTGTCCTGGTTTTTTTCACTCCTATGTTTTCCGAGAAACTTTGTTGCAGTACAAAGCATTGATTGTGATTTTCACGAGAGAAAATTACAAAAGGGAGAGACGACAATTGGATTAGTTGCGTAAAGGAATCGAATTCTTTGCTTCCCTACAAAAGCTTGCTTTCTATAATTCTAGATAATGATAGGAAATGGAACTAAATATAGAAATTGTATCTCCCTCGGGGTATAATTTGGCGACAGCACAGATGGATGGACCAAGCGTTGTTTTCAGTTGACATCTGCGAGAAATAATAATTTTAAAGCCGGCTATATGAAGATAATGTGTCCCCGGGAGAAGTCCTAACTGGTTTGGTCAGGGTCTAGAAAATTGCTACGCTCCACTTTCATAGCTAGCAAGTAATTACATCATGTGTGATGCGATATAAATAAGTTATGTGCGTAAGTTTATGGCTTTAGGACTCACGTTGAATTCTTTGGTTGAATTTATTTACTTCTACAAGCATTTAGTGTTTCTAGCATGGTTGAAAGAGTAACTTGATTATCGCTTATTCAACTAATAATATAAAATCTAAATTACTAAATTTTTAGTCTTTAAAATGGTCTGGTGATAGGACCAGACACGGTTGTATTCTGGATTTCTAGTAGGATAAACTAAGAATTATTTACGCGTGTGAACAAGTTCTTAGAACTATACTCACTAGCGCGTAAATAACGATATAATCATTATAAATCAGATCTAGATTTAGTACCCAGTTTTAGACTGGTTTGTACCAGCGTGTTGATTAGATTTCTGAATGGGACTAGAATTTAAAACCATTGCTTGTTAGCGTTTAGTATCTCGGCTATGCATTAGCTTAATATTATTTATACTGATATAATAAAGTTAAACAGTTTATTTGAAAGCGCTAATCTCTGGCCAGTCGTATTTGAAAAAAATATTTTGACTTTGATAGCCTAATTTTTGAGGAAGGAACATCATGCTACGACCCTCAGGAGCAAAGTAAAAACAAAAAAAGTCAGAAATAGCGCTAATCGAAAACGAAGTAATAGCTCAGGCGGGCGATGCGATGCGATGCAGTATGGCAAGTAAATGTTCGCGGGCAGAAGCAAGTTTTAAATAAAAACGACATTACCCTTGGCTTCCTTATGAAAACTTGTGAATTTTTTACACCCCTTTTTGTTTCTGAAAATACAACGGGGAAATGTGAGAAAGTAACCCGGTATCCGGTGACGTATCCGGGAGTTTTTCCTGTTATATATTGACAGAATAATAAAAATCTCCGCGCGTGAAGCAGCGAAGCAAACTAACACGTTCCTACATTCATTATGAATATGTGATGTATTTTCTACCAGATATGCATACAAGAGTAGATTGATGAATGTAAAAATACAAGTAGAAAAAAACAGTTGACGCTTTTAGAATTTTGGTTTTTAGATCATACCTACATGAAATTAACACAACTTTAAAATAAAACTGGCCAAGTGCGTGTCGGGCCACGCACGGTGTAGGGTTCCGTAGTAGCCCGTTATCACAATGTAGTACGATTCTGTTGTTCTTTATTCTGAATATAAAAAAAAAACATATTTTCTTTTTCAATGCAAGTCTTTACCCGTTATATACAAGCAACTAATTCATCTTAGTCACTTTAAAAGATTAATGCTAAGGATTTTGTATTTGGTACAAAATTATCCAACACCCAAGTTCAACGACTATTACTGCTAAACTAATAAAGTTACTTTTGCTTTAAAGTTCATGAAATGCACTATCATCGTGAATTTTTCCAGATTTTTCAGGCCAGCAATTTAGGTTTTAGAGGGGGCGACGCCCTACTGGAACAAAAAATTGCACTTTAAAGTTTAATATTTCGTAAATGGTGCATTAAATCGAAAAATTATTTTAGCAACCCTCAAGTCATTTTAGAAGACCTATTCAACGATACCCCACACGATGGAGTAGACGACGAAAAAAATATTCATCCCCACTTCACGTGTAGAGGAGCTACCCTAAAAAAAAATATTTTCAAAATTTTTATTTTGCCACTTTGTCAGCGTAATTAATATACGCACTCCTACAAAATTACAGCTTTCTAGTACTAAAGGTCTCTTAGCAAAACAGACAGACAGACAGACAGATAGACGGACTTGACGAAACTATAAGGGTTCCTTGTAGGAACTACGGAACCCTAACAACAAAATCAAATAGGTATAAAAAATAGCAAATAGCTTAAATCAAAAACTCTATCCAAAGCAATACCCGTAAAAGGAGATCCTTCCTCAAAAAGGTTCGCCGTAGGTGAGCGTAATAAATTGAAAGCGATTGATAACCCGTCCTGTCCATATCATTACGTGCGACAGAACGAAAGACTAATCGTGCACATGAGGAGGGTCCTGATTAATTAGCTACCCGATGAAATGACGTAAGACTTCCCCACGACCATTAATATTAGCTGGTTCCTTCCTAACCTTGAAACCAGGGCTTAGAGGCAAACCTAAGTGCTCACGGCGTTACGTCATCCATCGATTTTCTGTCAGCTGCTACAGAAATGTAGATTTCCTTGGAATCAGTAGAAGATTAATTATATTTGAATTATTGAGAACTGGATTTTGTGTTTCGTTTTGCTTATCTATAATAATCAGCAAATGCTGGCAAACTTTTCATTTATTTTTAAAGTTCCATTTTAAAATAAAAATATCATCTCAATTTCGCCATCCCGAGTAATCTGGTAAAAGCCACTTGACCAGACATTTTAATTTTTCAAAAACAAAATACTGTCGCAACGGCACACTTGAATTTGGACATCCGTTTGCATTTCAGTCAACGAACCACTCGTGAATGTAATGAATGAAAAAAATTCGGCGGTAAGGGTTGCGCCCTCGATGGTGAAATCTGTTGGTGTATGTTAACGGGAGCCGTCGATGAATAATTCATAGCCCGTCATTCTCGCTCTTATACTCATATACTGTTTTATACAACAAGCGTATTAATGATTTGTCATCAGAACGTTGTTAATTGGATGTCAGACCTGCTCCGGCAAATGATTGGATGCGACTCGAGATAAAGCTGAGTGGAGATTAATTGAACAGGGATGACAATGTGTGAACGAAAAATAAAGAAGAATTTACTAGCGTCAGTAGTATGCATGAATCAAGGGAGGTACAGAGTTAATCGTTTGAAGGCAGAACAATTGATGCAAAACAGCTTTGAGCAGATTAAACATGTGCAAGGAGTTACATCCTCCGCTCTTTAGCATTGCATTAAGCTTAAACTGTGGCAGGTTTAGTGGATAAATGTCTTGTCTATTTCCCTCTCGGAATGAATTCGAATTCGCTAAGAGGATTTTATTCAGGAAAGCTTTCTGCAATTTAGACGGTGGACAGGTCGATGTCGAAGCTTCGAATCGTGTTCGTGTAAAACTCATCACTTGCATATTCCGAATTCGCCAGTGATTTCGACTGGAATCTGCCGTTTGTGAGTGATGACTTTTTCATGCTGTCACGAGTGATTCGGTAACGCACGGAATATTTGTGACGCGTCGAAAACTCGTAATGGAATAAGAGTTACACGCGACAGATCGTATTGCAGTATAAAATGTGGACTAGTGCGTGTTGGACTCGCACACTATGGGTTCCGAACCACTGTTCAATATGTTTTTACACTACATTTTTTTAAAATACTTTAATAAAAAATTTGACTAATTTAATAATATTTTATTTACTAGCTGCGCCCCGCGGTTTCATCCTCAGAAGTGTCGATCCCGTGGGAGTATTGGGATAAAAGTAGCCTATATGTTAATCCAGGGTGTCAGCTACCTCCATACAAATTTTAACAAAATTGGTCCAGCCATTTGAGCGTGAAGAAGTAACAAACATATAAACACACACACACACAAACTTTTGCCTTTATAATATTAGTGTGATTGTTATAGGGCCATAGTAGTACGCACTCTGTGAAAATTTAAAGTTTCTAACTGTTACGGTTCGTAAGAAATACATCAACAATCAACTCAGCCTATCGTAGTCCAATGCTGGACATAGGCCTCTCCCAGACTGCGCCACAACACCCTGTCCTTCCGCATCCAGACGAACGGGCGATGGACGGACGCAAAATATGTGCTTTGACTTGGGTTGCGGACACCACCCCGTATTACCTATTACCTACGGTTCAAAAGATGCAAAACCCTGTGACAGATCACGGATGGACGGACAGCGGAGCTTTAGTAATAGGGTCCCGTTGCCACCCTTTCGGTACGGAACCCTAAAAAGTATAGTTGGTAAGGCTTTAATAAATTCTGTTGGTCTATACATTGTCCAGTTTTTTTACGATGGTAAGCCCAACACGACCCTTCATAAAACGAAACAATGTCGGCACAGATTAAACCAGTATTGTGGTGCCCTAATATTTATGTTATATTTTGCGTTATATCCAGGACAATGTCCAGATACATAGCCAGTATTTATGAGTTTTGGCAGGTCTGGGGATTGCTTGGGCGCCATTATAATTTATGTTTGGATTAAAATTTTATACACGTGTTTGACCTGGATAGCTAAAATACTGGGTAAGTATTGTTATTAGAATTATGACAATAGAACAGGGGGCCTAAAAAGGCCACTTTGGCATAATCATAAAAGGGTAACATAATTGACAGTTAACCGTTAAGTTAATCGTATCAAATCACATTGGTGAAGCATTTTTCAGTTATTTTTTTTTTCTGTGCTAAAATACCAATCATTCCAATCCAAATCCTATCCCAATCTCTTTGATTGTACCTACGTAGTGCAGCAAAAAAAAAGAAAAACACGGACTGTCTTGGCCATTATATAATTCCTTTTATGATTCTCCAAAGTGGCCTTTTTAGCCTCCCAGATGATTTTCACATCTTTGTAGGCAGCTTTGTTTACTGTTATCCTATCATATTATGAGGATAACTTTTATGTCAATGCTTTTTAATTCTAGATATTACGTCTTTTTTTTTCGTTCGTAGGTACACCACACCATCTTTATTTTTATTAATTACTAGCTGCGCCGCGCGGTTTCACCCGCGTAAGTGTCGATCCCGTGGGAACATCGGGATAAAAAGTAACCTATATGTTAATCCAGGGTGTCAGTTACCTCCATACAAAATTTTATTAAAATTGGCACAGCCTTTTGAGCGTGAAGAAGTAACACACATATAAACACACACACACAAACTTTTGCCTTTATAATATTAGTGTGATTATTTTTTGGAATAAATAATTAGTAGTGCACGTCTCGTCTGCCATCACGCGTGGACAGCACTGAAACAGCTGGCGCTATCAATCGGTAATTAAGTTTTACTCATCAAATACCAATTTTTTATGCGAGTATGAAATAAGTATAGTTTGAGTTTTATTATTGAGACCACTGCGCTATTGTTCATTACTATTGCAATTTGCAATTAGGCATTTTATGAAGTATGTAATTATTATTAACAAATTCTTACCTATTTGTGAGCGATCTTTCTTGGACGTTGTAGGTAAGTTGTGAAAAAAAAGTGTAAAAGACTGTACTGCCGTCATCGTCATAAAGAAAAAGGGCACAACTAACATTATTTCCAAAATTGAGTAAAAAAACTGGCGTATGCGTCGTTTTTTAGGGTTCCGTTGCCAAATGGCAAAAAACGGAACCCTTATAGATTCGTCATGTCTGTCTGTCTGTCTGTCTGTCTGTCTGTCTGTCTGTCCGTCTGTCTGTCTGTCCGTCCGTATGTCACAGCCACTTTTCTCCGAAAGTATAAGACTATACTGTTGAAACTTGGTAAGTAGATGTATTCTGTGAACCGCATTAAGATTTTCACACAAAAATAGAAAAAAAACAATACATTTTGGGGTTCCCCATACTTAGAACTGAAACTAAAAATTTTTTTTTTCGCCAAACCCATACGTGTGAGGTATCTATGGATAGGTCTTCAAAAATGATATTGAGGTTTCTTATATCATTTTTTTCTACACTGAATAGTTTGCGCGAGAGACACTTCCAAAGTGGTAAAATGTGTGTCCCCCCCCCCGTAACTTCTAAAATAAGAGAATGATAAAACTAAAAAAAAATATATGATGTACAATACTATGTAAACTTCCGCCGAAAATTGGTTTGAACGAGATCTAGTAAGTAGTTTTTTTTAATACGTCATAAATCGTAAACCGCAATTTACCTTTTATTCAACCAACTAAAAAAATAAAAAAACATTTAATTTCATAAACATAAACCTTATGCATGAACCTGGATGTTACGGAACCCTCGGTGAGCGAGTCCGACTCGCTCTTGCCCGGTTTTTTTTCTGATTACAATTTTGGAAAACATGTTAGTTGTGCCCTTTTTCTTTATGACGGCATTGTGTTGAATGTGTTGTTTCACATCAATCCACATAATATGATCAGAGTTACCCATTAAAAGTACCTACCTACCTATGCTTTATAAACCTTTACTAGTGAACAGTTCACTATTAAAATCACGTAAGCATTTCTGATGAATTGTATTAATTAGAAGGATAATCATCTGAGAACTGAATACTCATTAGAGTCGGATTATTCCATTTGCTCGACACGGGATTCGCATTCCCGATCACTATGGGGAATAACGACATGAAATCATGAAAACTTTGAAGACCAACGTCATAATTCTAATATAATGTAAGAGAATATAATTTTGCTCTCCTAAAAATATTATTGAACACTCTAATAGAATAAATTCGAAACACTCTTTTTATGAACCACAAATAATTCCTATTTTGAGGACGTCATTCATCATCATCATTTCAGCCGAAAGACGTCCACTGCTGGATATAGGCCTCCCCCAAAAGGGGGGGTGGGGGGTTTGCCATAATCGCCACGCTTGGCAGGCGGATTGGCGATCGCAGTATGGTATGGTGGTGGAAAGCATAGAGAACTCTGCTGCCCATTCCCCGGTACGCCCCTAAGTCGCGGACGCCAGAACATCAAGCTACTACAATCTGTCAAATTTCTTTAATAGATTTTCAACCTTATCGCTAAAGCTTTAGGTTCAAGGTTGATTGGGAAAATTTGACAGTTTAGGGTAGCTTGATGTGCTGGCATCAAATATATTAAAAAATGGACAAAAACGACATAACAGTTTTATGTATGTATTTTCACCACTTATTTAGATTGCTCCGTTAATAATTCAATGGAGTACATACAACTCAAAGTTGCATATGGGACCGAACTTTGGTGAATGATCGATGGGAAACGACATCCATCTGCGCTCAGCAATGTCTTACTATTGATATGTAAATGGATCTATAGGATACAGTTAGAACCTTAAGATAAAAAAGAAACTTATTTTTTAGCTCAAAATGGTTCCTATACAATGAATTGTGTTAGGAGACTCCTTTTATTCATAACGAGCCTATAATGTTTCCACTGCTGGAGGCCTCAGAGGGAGTGGGCCGTAATCCACCACGCGAACCCAAAACGGCTTGGTAGATGTCACGTGCCTTCGAATTTTTGGTTCTAGGAGATGTCGGTTTCCTCACGATGTTTTCCTTCACCGTTTTGAGAGGGGTGGTGATGAAAATATTTATACAAAGTAAAGCGCCTGTCTGGGTTCGAACCTACGACCTACAACTCGTAAGTCGCGGCCGTTACCACTGGGCCACTACTGCTCTAAAATGCTCCATGAAATTTTAATGAAGTAACAGTAACAATATTAATGGCATGTATTTAATTGAATCACAAATAATTCGAATTTTGCTTAATAAAATGAATGCGCTCTTTTTGTGAACCTCAAATAATTCCTATTTTGGAGTCCTATAAATACTAAATGTCCTAGTAACTGCGATAAACTTGGATGGAGAGCTCGCCACCCATTCATCACATTTTGTATTTCAATAAGTTTTCTAGTAAGTAGAGGATTAATTAAATATTTCCCATTATTAGTTAAAACAAAGAAGTTGGCATACAAATTTAAAAACATAATTCCCTGACATCCTCGACCTAAAATCACAAGAACCCATTCAAGATGGCGTCAACATCAAGCACCATCCAGATCTCATTATTCGGGACATCAAAACATTGACCACTTCACAATCCGACAAGGCAAGAAGACGCTCCAACAGATCTGAAGTGCTACCCCGTTTGCCCGACCCTTCTGTCATGAGCTTAATTTGAATTATGTCGGGGCAGACGACCCACGATATGTAGGTATAAAATTCACGTTTATTTCACCCCCGGGAATGCGACATTGGAAAATACGCTACTCTTCTCGATGACTTTTAGTAGATAAATGAATTTTTTATTGATTTTTCGATCGATATTTATTGATGTAAATGATGGACGATGGATTCCAATTGCATATAATTAGGGATCCGTACCAAACTGGTAAAACGGAACCCTTATAGTGAGACACAATCTGTCTGTCTGTCAGTTTGTCTGTTACAGCTGGATATCTCAAGAACTGCTAATGCTATCAACTTAAAATTTGGAATAGTTTCAGATGACGTTTGCCCAACTATTTTGCGAATAAGAAAGAAGTAAAAATATATGTATATTTTTGCAACAGGGACTAAAAGGGGGTCTGAAAAATTCGAAGTGGGGCTACTAGGGTATGTGGGGTAATATGAAAGAGCGCAGTTTGCACATTTTCAAACATTTTTTCTTTTTTTTAGGCCGCATAGTTTTTTATTTTTGATGAAAAATGTAAAAAAAAAATACCGAAATTATTCTATGTGATAGAAGTTTATGTAAAGATTACAGGAAAAATAAAACGAAGTCTCTAAATAGCACACTTGTTCAGAAATCATCAATAAAAGTTACATTAGTTCCACTATCGGTCAAGAGATTGCGCTGACATAAAACTGCAATATTCTACACCGCAGTGAACAATGTTAAAATTGTCTAAAGAATATAGGCCTCGCCGATGAAAATTTAAAAACATATGATGGTACGTAACCCTCGGTGTGCGAGTCCGATTCGCTCTTGCCCGGTTTTTTATTATTATTTGTGCTACTGTTTCAAGTGACAGTCACGTGGATATTTATTATTAATCTTATGTGATTGCCGCTGCGGTTTCAAATGGCTGGGTATTTTACGTTCTGAATAATTTAATAGAAATAAAGTAAACTAGGAATCAATTCGGGGAACATTAAACATAAACAAAAACCTGCGTTGACGTCCAATTTTGTTGGACAACTCATTTAATTTTGAATAAAAAATGCCATCGATGCAACATTATCCTTTCCAATAAACTGACATCGGATGATAAACAGTCCAATAAATTTACTTCAAACGACATAATCCAAAAAACAAATCCACAACTTAATCTTATTAAACATAATAACACTTATAACTAATTCAAGAAAGAAAACTGGTATCGTAAAATCCAAAACATTTTAGTCGTCGCGTACGATCACAAAACTTTTACGATTGCTATCGTAAACTATGAAGACTTTATTAAATTCTGCAGAAACCGGTCCAGGCCGGCATTACGGTACGGTTGCATCGGGTGCCGTGTGTTGCCGTAAGCCGGCGACGGCAGACGACAACTCAATATCAAGTCCAAAATTAGACCCCTTTGACGTAACGTTGGCCAAGTTTCAGCTAAGTCAATCAGCTGAAACGGAATATACAATGTTAGGCTCGATAGTTTTGGTGGTAATCGTGGAATGAAGGATTGGATTTTAGTTAGGAAGAATGAATGAAGCAGTGACTATTGCGAACACTAGTGTGAACTCTTTGTTTCTAATATACACATGCAATGGAGTAGTGCAGTGCACTTCATCACTTAGTGCGATACGATAAATCATCAAATGACCGTAAAATGTATTAGTACTAACAGTGTACAATAACAGTAATAAGATCTAGTGATGTTTACTAATTCCAATACATCCCGAAACCATACATGCAGACAGCCTGTCACTAATAGTGCACGAAATCGCATTAGACAAATCAGGAAGGTAGTAAACAAAAGAAACTCGATACATATCCACACACGCACTTATCCTTAGGAGGGTGAGGATAATCTCCTTTCGCAGGATATCCCTGTCTATCCGGCCGTATGCCCGGATAACAGTCGTGCCCGGTTCATTAGTCACATTAAGTCACATATCAGTTAACGGGAATTGGATCCCACAAACATTATCAGATAAAGAGACCATTTTCTACGCAAAATATAGTGGGAAGGAAAATGGCACAATGTAACAAGTAGGAAAGTCGACTTAGAACGAAATGCACGAAAGATATGGAAAAAATGAGGATGAAAATGAACGGAAGAAAGAAAACAATAAAGAAAAAAAATTTAATTGCACACGCTTGACAAATAAAACAGATAATGCAGCTGCACAATGAATACTCCAGATTTTTATAATAGAAGCAATGATCTGCAATTCCGTAATGAATTTATTTAACTTGGAATTGTAATTCCAGTCTGCGGACAAAGTGGAAAATGAAGATAATAAAAAGAAAACAGAATATCACAGTCTATTCTTTCAATTCTTTGTGTCAGTTTATAAAGATAAGTTTTCGGAAATAAAATATTCACCACTACAACTGATCATTAAAACTTCAGGTAAGAAAGACGAGACTTACGTCTTAAATATAGCTCATCACTCGTGTCCCACTTTTCCGAGGTACAGAGGAACATGTAATCCCCCGTGCAATTGTACAACGTTAAGATCTGACATAACTGTCTTTGCTAAGTTTGTTAAATTGCTTCGTCGGTAATAAATTGTTAACTGAAATTTCAAAAGTTGCGGCAACAAGCGTACCCAGAGCTCTACTTAAAGTTTGTGCGCCTTCAACATTGTTACCAAGGTTTCTTACATCTGTTCGGTTATTTAACGTACCTACCCGTATAATTCCGAGAATTTTTTGCAGTTATTTTAATTTGATGACACTTATTCTCAAACATACGTAAACCAATTCCATCACTCTTTATCTCATCCAACTTATTTTCGTACATCATAAAAACGTCTGAATTTATATCTAGTACTTTCTACTTTAGTGAATTCTTAACGTTTCGCAAACAAAATTAAATTACGTGGCATCATTAAATATTAAAACAACATCGTTTTACGGTCTCCGCGTGTTTGAACAGGCGTCACTTAAAAGCAATGCCCGGATTTAAGAGGATTCACATTTTTACAACCCCCAGGGCTGGTAACTAACGATAAAAAATCGTTCAATCTCTGCTGTGCAACAGGATTCACGAACCAAATAACGTTAGTATTAGTACACACTATAAATCATTACGTCACAGCATTGTCACGCTGTCACCTCGCTGAAGGGTCCGAAAACAAATATTACCTTTATGGAATAGTGTTTTCAACTAACCACTTTCATGTAGGTAGGTATTTGCCTAAAAAGTTAACCTTATATTAACGTAACACGTAACATAGAAATTTCTTCACTAGAATTAGAACTGAAACAGTCTGGGAGTTTAGACAAAACTTGCTACTCAGTCTAGAAAGTTCCATAACTAACCAATCCTCAGAACTGAAATTAGCCTTTGTAGCTTTAGCCTGAATATAGAGCAAAATAGTAGCCATAAATTTTAAACAGTTCCAAGTAAATTAAAAGGTACACCAGACACCGCAATGCTTCTAAGCAATCATCTAAGAAAAGCTTAACTAGTATTTAAACTCCAATAAACACATTTCAAAGTAAAGTCCAGTTAATGACTGGACTCAAGGAAATGAAACGCAATCAATCAAAGTTAGCCTTTGATTATATCCTTTTGGTTAAACATTAACTCATAGCCCTGGGCCGCTCAAAGTTCGACGAAGTTAGGTAGCTATACCAAAAGAAGTTTGGTCTTATCTGCAATTTTACTGGTTCGAAATACGTAAATAACTTCAAACGATTTTGAAATATAGCAAATATTGAAAGCTGTACATATAAAATATCTGTTCATTCGAAGTAAAATCCTAAATATAGCACAAGATGACTAACTTTGAATGCCTAATCCGAACTAGGGAGACATAAACATGAATAGCAAATTCTATGACAGGATTATTCAAAATTCCTGCGGCGACATTGTATCGAAGGAAGTCGCCGCCCGTCGCCTGTAGTATGCATAACAAGACGTGTTCCACTCCATGTAGTTTATCATCTATGAACAACTTAATAACATGTTTCACTTCGCAAACAAGCTGCAAACACTGATAAAATCTCGTAAACTGTTTTTCTTCCATTCCCACGTCGGCATGAAACAATTCTTTAAATATTTATTGTGTTTGCATCTCCTTGCGAATCAGATATGCCTTTATTTAAAATTCTTTCGCACGGACTCTTGTATTGCCCTGTGTCATTGTAAATTGTCCGTAGCTTTATAGACTTTTATTGATATTTATTAAAAATCACTCTTTGTTGTTTTACTGTCGTGGTTTACTCATTCATATGGTGAAGGAGAGTGCGATAACTGATTTTAATAAAAAAAGAGTTCTCTTCTGTCCTGTTCTTCTTTTATGCATGTGCTATGTATGAATACAACAATTCTAACATTTTACCATTTATAACCCCTCCCCCACTATTTTTGAAGCTACTTCAATTCTATTAAATCCCTTTATTATTTATCTATGCCTGCTTATTGGTATATTTCTGACTGTTTTTCAGTTCCCGTTTATATTGTAACTTGGGGCGAAGTTAAATGATTTTTGTGAACAAATCTACACAAAAAGCAATTTGTGAAGTGCCTCAGGTCAGTATGCAAAGCCACTTCTTTGAGTTTCCTTTTGATGGTGTTCACTGAGCTTCGTCGTTTTTTGCTTTAGATACTTTCAAATTATGGATTGTTGTTTTATTATTGTTAATAATAAAAACGTTTTACGAAATTATT
Organism: Mesoligia furuncula; assembly: GCA_916614155.1. Classification (NCBI taxonomy): domain Eukaryota; kingdom Metazoa; phylum Arthropoda; class Insecta; order Lepidoptera; family Noctuidae; genus Mesoligia; species Mesoligia furuncula. Next base: position 7,869,243 of record OU744800.1, read on the forward strand.
GTGTAGATACTGAGTTGATTGATGATAATTACACGTGCGTTTGTAGATAGATACATCTGGAACTGTTTTATTTAAGCAAAACTGTATTATTACTCTCTGAACACTGATAGTTTAATGGTCAGTCTTGATTAAATTATAAATTCATTCTAGCATTATTTTAATCTCTATTAAATGGAATCATGGTTCTTTCGACCTCGCAGCATTTGAAAAAGAATGGATCGCTTTGTTAAACTGGTGTAGACTTGACAATTCCAGTTACGCGGAGCAAGATAATCCAGTTCAGTTAATCGAGAATGAATTCCAGTTTTATTCTCATAATATTTTTCAGAAATTCTTCTAACACTACTTTATTATATATGTATATTATTTTCTCATGTGCTCTAAAGTGTGTGTTGCCGTTTACAATTTATTTAAACTATTTATAGGTAATGTATTGACTTCTCTACTCCCTCGTCGTATAACGATATTTGATATACATCCATAGACCAATCAATGCTCTTTGTCTTGTATGTAATGAACTAACGTCGTAAAGCCTTCAGTCTATGTCAATGTCACATAGGAACAGTAGTAGGCGGTTCTCGTCAGACGTCTGACAACATAGAAAGGGGATGCTTGAGGTGAAACCTATTTGCAGAACCATCTCAGAACTTCACAGAATGAATACAGTTTTTCCTACAGGACACATACGTACGTTAGTTTCTCATGGTTTAACAGCAACTGCATAGTTTAATTGTGCTCGAAGTGCAGGACTGTGTCAATCCGAAATTCCCAACGGTATGTCTCAGAGGCATCCAGATATAAGGGCAACCGTTAGGTCAACTCGGGAAGCTTTTGTCATACCTACTGACGTCACGACTACGGAGGCTCTCATCTGGGAACATGTAATAGGCGGTTCCCGACGTAAATCAGGCCTCGGAAAACAGAGGATGGAGAGGTGAAACCTCAAAGGAAACCAGCTCAGATTTTCACAGAATGGTACAAATACTGTTTTCCCTACAGGACATACTGTTTTCCCTATAGGCTCTCAAGGCTTAACAGCATCTGTGTAGTCTGATTGTACCGGACGTGTAGAACTGTCGTCCAGGCAAAATTCCCAACGGACTGTCTCGGAGACATCCTGTGTAAACAGTTAGGTCAACTCAGAAAGCTATTGACATATTCGTGAGGAAATCGGTACGTCCTAGAACCAAAAATTCGAAGACAACCAACACATCTACCAAGACCTCTACCAACCCGCACTTGGCCCGCACGTGGTGGATTACGGCCCACTCCCTCTCACCGAGAGGAAGCCTGTGTACCGGCTACTACAAGAGCATAATTACGAGGCAAATTTTCCGCATAACAATTTAGTGTTTTATGCAGTCTTGTAGTCCAGACTTCAGAGTTCACTTTTTCCACTGACTCCGTAACAAAAACTCACACTCAATAAACTAATCCCATTCCCGGCTCACAATACGCGTGAACCGTGACGTCATTAAGTAACTACATAATGGACACGTATGTATAACCGTCGTGGCCCATCGTGGCGTATGGTTGACCGGTGGACCGTATCACCTCGCTCTCGAGACCGACTCCGTAACGAAACGTTACCTGAAGGACGCCTGATGACGTCATTAGGACAATGGCTCTTGCCATTAAAGGTGACGGTTATTGGTAGGAAAGACTGATCTTTGAAGGGTTAGGGGAGGGGGAGGGGGGATGGTTTGAGCCGATAACGGTGTTAGCTGTGGACTATTTGTGTCCTGTCAGTCGATGTACGGGTTCAATTCTATTGGGGGTTATATTTGTTAATATAATACAAGTGTTCATAGGAAACGGGAGTTTTACTAAGTTTTTCTTTTTCGCACCTACTAAGAAAAGGTCTAAGATCGTGACACGCTAAGTCGCTAACGGCATAAAATTTTCTTATTTTATGCTAGCGGGTTGGAGATGAATAGAACAGAGTGCTTAAAACTAAGCCAATTGGTTTGATAATCAATGGTAAAACAAAAAATAATCATGATATTATTATTTAAGTGAATTAATTTGATAACCAACTCAGAAATGCCATAAAGAACGTACCCATTGATCTAAAAAATAATGGTAAAAACTTTTGAAACATCATTATTGTTGTTTTGCAGTATGAATAGAGATGTTTCTATCAGGTATTTCGTTTACATATTAACATTGCTTGAATAAACAATTTAGGAAAGGTTTTGTGCCATTTTGTGTACCTAACCTAAGCGAGGTCTATTATGTCTCTCACTAAACCTAGAGGACCTACATAAAATGCTTTTGTGTTTCCAGTGTTTGTGCCTATTATTGTTTGTGTTGAAATAACTATACTTACATCATACAGGAAGATTTTTCATCACCATCCAAATTTTTACAGGTGTTCTCCGTGTTCTACCCATGAATATGAACAACTTTCACTATGGGACCAACTCGGAAATCACGAAAAAAAGATCTGCTGTTTAATACAAAAGTTCAATACCCACTCGACTAAAATGTATGAAACAGCTGATATTTTTTTCGTGATTTCAGAGTTGGTCCCATAGTGAATGTTGTTCATATTCATGGGTAGAACACCCTGTAAAAATTTGGATGGTGATGAAAAAATCTTCCTGTATATAGATTACGGCCCACTCCATCTCACAGAGAGGAGGTCTGTGTCCCAGCTGTGGGGCTGATTATGTATCTAGATTAGAGATACTTGTTACGCAAATAGGATGGTATCTTCTCCAAAACACGTCCTGATTTTCTTGCTGTATTTTTTTTTTGTATTACTAAAACTTACTTTGGGTACAGCTCCTTTTGTTGTTATTTTTCTGATTATTTTTAATATCGGTCTTACCTGAAATAAAAAAATATTTATTTATTTATTTGTTCTCATGATTGTCACATATTTTACAATACATTAATTGACGATTTTTGTGGATGAAATTGCAGTACAAAATACAATGTAGAACATTAAGTAGGTACATAAATTGGATTAATCAAAACACAGTTTGGAGTAGATAATTGATACTTATGTAGTCTTACAATGCAATTAATTCACAGAAAAATGATAAGTGTCACAGCGCAAAAAAAACATTGACTCAGTAGGTAATTAATTTGTGTGTATAACGGGGTATTGGTAAAACATGAACAACTTAAGAGGTCATTGTACTCATCATTATGGTCAACTTTTACTATGGGACCAAACCAGAAATCGCGAAAAAATAATCAGCTGTTCCCTACATATGTTCGTATTACTCGTCAAAATGTAGGGAACAGCTGATTTTTTTCCGCGATTTCAAGTTTGGTCCCATAGTAAAAGTTGTTCATAATGTTGAGTACAATGACCACTTAAGAAGTTGTTAATGTTTTACCAATAATCCTGTATATAAATATTACAAATCCATATTTCCGTGCATCCTCGATTTGCGAGGAACGCCACAAATTGCACGACTCCTGATTCTGATACGAGATTACCACTTTCAGTGAGAAAATTAAACAAAACAATGTAATCAGGAATAGGAAAGTGAATATTACGCGCAAGACTAGCCAACCGCAAGTAACGGGTTCAAATTACGAGACGAGCCATAAACACGGATCCGTAGTCTGCAAGACTATAATATGGTAATTTGTTAAATTGTAATAATAGTTATTAGAGCCGTGATTTATGAAGCGTGGGTTTTGAATTTTCATGAGATAACAAACGTTCTAATACTAATATGAGAAAATATTGTAAGTAATTGATTTGTTAATTGTTTAATTTGCAAATATAATACAGGGTTATTGGTAAAACATTAACAACCTCTTAAGAGGTCATTGTACTCATCATTATGAACAACTTTTACTATGGGACCAAACCTGGAATTGCGAAACATAAAATCAGCTGTTCCCTACATTTTGACGAGATAGACGAACATAAACGTAGAGAACAGCTGATTTTTTTTTTGCAATTTCAGGTTTAGTCCCATAGTAAAAGTTGTTCATAAATCATAATGATGAGTACAATGACCTCTTAAGAGGTTGTTAATGCTTTACTAATAACCCTGTATATCCACCTAATATTATATTAGACATCTCGCCGTCGAGGTAGACCAAGGCGAAGGTGGCATGACGATCTAATATCATTCGCAGGGCCAACATGGCCAGAGATCGCACATGACAGGGCGGTTTGGAAGAAAAAAGGAAAGGCCTTTGTCCAGCCTGTCGATTCTGTAAAAATCTCACCGTGAAAACTTAGGTGAAGTGAGTTTGTTTTTGCTAGGAATTGACACTATTGACAGCTCATGAGCTCACTCCACGCTCACTTCACCTAAGTTTTCACGGTGAGATTTTTACAGAATAGCGCTGCTGCATTGGGACACAAAATAGGCTAAAAAAATTGTATTCTGCACAGGTATATCGTCTTCAGGTGGTCTGTCGTCTCTACCTACCCCATGGGAAGAAGGCGTGATTTTATACACTTATTAGTATTTAGGTATGTGTGTAACATCATCAATACAAAATAAGTGGCAAAAATACGTATTATTGAACTAACTCAAAAACTACCCAAGCAAAGTTAATACAATTTATATGAGATTTTATTTACAATTTTTTTTCTTCATAGCTTTTTAGCTAGTTTAACCCTTAGTCTGCCGGAACGTAGATCTACGCGAGACACAATGGCTTTTTAATTGTGTCTGTAATTACGGCACACAAGCGGTTAAGCTACATTAACGGGCCCAAGCCAAGTCAATGTAGCGTGTGTGGTGGTTTTTGAAGTGAAACTTCTTTACGCACGCTTGACTTGGGGAGTAAGCTGGCGAACGCGTGACGTAAGCGTTACGAAAAGTGTGATCGGGCAAGGCGAACGGAAGTTAAGTGGGGGATATAAGCAAGAGACAGCAGTGCGCGCGCACATTTTCTTTCTGTCTTTAAGTTTCACTTCAGTCGTGTGGTCATAAGCACACTCGTTTTTTTTTTTACGAAGAATTAATGTTATGAGGATTGATTTCATTTTCGTCAATTTGCATGAACTTTCTAACTATTCTGCAGGTATTTAAAATTGCGGCTTTTTGGAGTGTTATATAAATTGAGTCTTTTAGTTCTATTTGTTTAAGGCATGAGGAATGTATCCACTAAAAAAATAATTTTTGAAATCGATTTACAATTGCCGGCGAATTCGCGTAACAAACAAAAAAAAAAAAAACAACATACAGTCGAATTGAGGACTTCTCCTTTTTGAAGTCGGTTGAAACTGGTCCAATTACACGAAACTCATAATCATTACTCTAAACTACCTACTAAAGTTTCATCGCTTAGCAATTAGTGCCACAAATGGCAATCTAGTTTGCAACAATAGGACATCTATACGAACTTTAATCAACTTAGTGGAAAATTACGTTATTTAGCTTCAACCTCTAGCACACAGCCTAACAACCTGCCTTGTAATTTGTACCCGGAGATAGGCCCTGGCTCCTATTACGTGGCCAAAACAGCCGCTGGATTAAACTGACACCTTTTATTTTATGCATTAAATGGGAGGGAGGTAGCTAGAACAAACTCAGATGGAAAATACATAGTCGGGGTTTCAACAATGTTCTCTTGTTGTAATCTAAAGTCTAATATTTACGCAGTTATGCTAGGAAATTGAGAACAAAATTGCTGAAACAATAGAATATTTGAAATGAAGTGTTTTAATGCTGGTTTGGTTTTTAGTCTCATCCTTTTTATTGGACCGAAAGTTGCGCTTTGTTGTTCGGAAACTAAAAAGCCGTTTTGCTGTACAAATATCGAGTAGGTTCCTACAAACAGAGGTGCGACACGCGATAAAATCGCGCGCGACACGAAGGCACCGTTCGTTGCGCGACTTGCGGTGCCTTTGTGTCGCGCGCGATTTTATCGCGTGTCGCGCCTGTATGCAGGTGTCTAGAATATGGGGTCATTGTATTAATCCGTCACAAAATTATCCGGGGGTCTACTCTTTAGGCACGGAATCCATAGTTTCGGACAAATTTTCGGGCGTTTCTTACTCCGTATCGCCTACGGTCGTAAGATTAGTTCAGAGCCATCATTATCTGCCCAGTTTTTTCCGAACTATGTTGGGGTCGGCTTCTAGTCTAACCGGATGCAGCTGAATACCAGTATTTTATATGGAGCAACTGCCTATCTGACCTCCACAACCCAGATACTGGGTAATACGATACCCCCTTGATAAGACTGGTTGTCAGACTTTCGCTTCCGACTACCCGTAACGACTATCAAAGATCCACGAATGGTAGCCGCGATAACGTGCTTTCCGAGGCACGGAGGGGTCTCGGTATGTAAAGATGGTCACCCATCCACAGACCAACCGCGGTAAGCGTAGCTTAATCTGATCGATCGATATGTGCGGCTGTTATTATTTAGCCACGGGCCCCTCTGATTAGTCCCCTTTATTAGATTAGTTTAGAGCCGAAACTAAGAATAAATGACAACACAATTTGACCGTTGTTCCTACTCGCGATGTATTTTATCCCGCCCGAAAAATTTAATTTGTCACTTGTTTGGACGGATCAACTACTTTCCGACGGGCCCATATCTTCGTTGACGGACTTAAACCCCTGTTCAGGGGTTATTTTTGGCACTTATGCCAGCTTCTTTATTTTCTTTTTTCATTGTTTACAGCAGCTGATGGCAAGTGTCCTGAAGTTTGCGATCAAATGTGAGTCTTTGGTCAACTGGACCCACTCGGAACTGGACCCGCGGGTCCAGTTGACGTAAACATTTATTTTCAGTATTTTTATTGGTCAACTGGACCCACATTCAAATTTAGAAGAACAACTATTGTTTAAAGCTACCCATGGATACAGTCGAGACAAAAAGACACATATAAAAGGGCACGAATCGGGTAAAGAATCTACCTGTCAAACGTACAGAAATTACGTAAATTTCAATCCTTCAAGCCTTCAATTCGAGAGATAAGTTTGTAAAACCAACTTCAGGCACTAGTTGTCTGGTATTTTTGCTGAACTGGGCCTTTTTGGCGGAGCCGTGAGGCACACATTCCTGTAATTTCTTACATCGCACTTTGAACTTTTTATTTGTATTTTTTTTTTGTTTTTATCTGATGTACGACTATTATCTGACTATCTGGTGTTTTGTGTGTCTTTTAGTCTGTGCTAAATAAATGTATTTTCTTTCTTTCTTTCTTAGATACCAATATGGATCAAACAGGCCATGTATAGGCTAACCTAACTGTACTGCGACGTATCAATCAGATAGATGCGCCTCCGGCAGCCAAGTTGTAGCCGCCACGAGATGTAAGTACCGTGACATACCACACGCGTGTCAGCCTGACTAACGCAGACGGTTACCAGCCGTCGGATTGGTTGCTATGCTTGGTTGAGCTAATGTGTTAGCTTCCTAAGTATAATACTGACGATTTGTTCAGTGTACAGATTCGGGTTAATATGGAGAAGTTAAGGTTTCTCGCTAGCAACTACTGCGTGCTTTTGACACTTTTTATCCAACTGCAACTTAAGAAAGGTATTTTTTTTTTCATGTTATGTTTAATTGATCGTATTATTAGCCCATACGGTCCCATTACTATGCGAAAGCTACTTCCTCTCTTTTTAGATAATACTAGCTCCGCCCCGCGGTTCCACCCGCGTAAATGTCCATGCCGTGAGAGTATCGGGATAAAAAGTAGCCTTTAACTTAATCCAGGGTGTCAGCGACCTCTATACAAAATTTCATCAAAATTGGTCCAGCCGTTTGAGCGTGAAGAAGTAACAAACATATAAACACACACACCACACTCACAAACTTTCGCCTTTATAATATTAGTGTGATTGCAGCTTAGAGTAAGAAAGCTATAGAGCATCGGGTAGCGTGGCCACACATGAGACAAAAAACTAACTTAACTAACATAGGCTACATGAGTAGCTGCCTTGAAAAAACTGGCACGCACTGAGAGACGGAAATAGTATAGCTTTATCCTTTTCTGTTACTTATAATAACTCAATACTTTATCCCTTTCTTGTGGAAATGAAATGGAGATGCCCGCCGTCTATACTTTTCTTTGTCTAAGGATTGCAGCTTTCTGTATCGACACTACACATGTAAGTTTTAAAGATTTAACAGCAAAATTCACACAAAATCAGGTACCTACCTATCATAATCCTCTTCCTTTTAGGGCCGGATTTTTGATCCGTGGTTAACTTAACCAATTGTTACGGAAAGATACGATAGTATACTACTATTTGGTTTAGTTTGAACGCACATTTTAATTATAACATTGCCGTAAAACACGAAACCCAAGTTTAAAAAGCAAAAAAAATCTTTAATCCAAATAACCGAACAGCTGAATCTCCCCAGCAGCGTGTTCTAACGAGTGGAATGTCCAGCAAAGAGTACACTGGTTGGTAACAAAAGAAGAACGGCGGCACAAAAGCAAAGGGAGCGGACCGGCTGCCCGCGAGCTGAGAGTGTGTCCACTGTGATACGAGCTTTAATTGGTGATGTGTAAGTACTTATTTTTAGGGTAAAAAACAGGACCTTATTACTAAGACTCCACTGCCCGTCTGTCACCAGGCTGTATCTCATGAACCGTGATAGCTAGACAGTTGAAATTTTCACAGAAGATGTATTTCTGTTGCCGCTACAAGAACAAATACTAAAATCGGAATAAAATACATATTTAAGGGGGCTCCCATACAGCAAACGTGTTTTTTTTTTGGCGTTTTTGCCTTGTGGTACGGAACCCTTCCTGTGCGAGTCCGACTCGCACTTGGCCAGTTTTTTAAGTATCCATCCAAAAAAAATGAAAGAAAATTGTCATTTTGTCAATTTATTTTGGACACTTCTGAGTTAGATTTTACATTAGGCACAACCGCACAAAAGTGATAACACTTACACTACGATAAACGCCCTTACTGCTATGACATAAAGTTACCGTTGGTGTTCGGATGACTGAACATAAAGTATAAGAAATGAGACAGTGAGTTTGTAAGGCTCGTATGCTAAAATCACGAAGTTTTTGCTTCAAGAAAAAGAAAAAAAAAATGCTACATGTAAAATATTAAACCTAATGAACTGGTGTTATTCACGTACGGAATGAATGCCTGAATCTAATATCGGCACTGGCGAATCATGCGGTGCCTCGTTATAGTGTTTCTAAGCAAGTGTTGCCTTACACGAACAAAACTCATTCCTATTTGCAAAATAATAGTGCAAAATAAACATTTACCATGTGGATACATATACATATATGTATACTATGAATAAAATTATCGTTAGCTTGAATATCATTTGTATAAAATGAACTAGACAGAAATTAGATTTTTAGTCGGTCGATAATAAATATGTAGCTACCTATTTAAAGAATAGAAGCACCATATTATGCAAATCAGTATAATTTAAATAAAAAAATATTTCACACTAATATTTACCAAAACGTCGTTTGACAATGGACACGTGCGAAACAGGTTTACCCGTATGCAAATTGACTCCGGCCTCCCTAATTCAACCCCCAAGGTATTTTATACCCTAATATATTAAATTAGGGTTTAAAATTAAACGTAATTAGGTTTGCAGACTGCTTCTGTACTGTTAAAAAAGTGTAGAGTATCTGGTATCGGTTAATTAAAATGAAGCCCTTGACGAAACCTTAGTATGCACGGATGCAATGACTTTTATTTCAATTGCGAGGGTGAAATGATACGGTAGGCTTGTCATTAGCTCTTTTATAGACGATGACGCGTAAGCAGTGGCGCGACAGGACTATACAAATGACATACAAAAATACAAATACAAAATGCAAAATTACAAAATACAACTTACAAAATTATTTTATTTTAATTTTTTTTTTGATATGAAATGAAATTGTGTATTCTGAAAATAGGACAGAATCACTTTTACACGTCATAGTTATTATAAAAAAACCGGACTCGCGCACCGAGAGGGTATACACCCGTACTTTGTAGGTATGTAAATAGTTTATCACGGGTTTTTCTTTTGATGTATCTTCAAATTTACGGTTTTCGGATTTTTTCTTTTAAGGCTCCTACAAACAGGCGCGACGCGATAAAATCGCGCCCGACACTAAGGCACCGCTCGTTGCGCGACTTGCGGTGCCTTTGTGTCGCGCGCGTAACTTGATAACTACATGATCTTGCTTCTTGCCAAATTTCATGCTTCTAGGTCAACGGGAAGTACCTACCCTATAAATTTTGATTCCCTTGAGAGTGTCGAAATATACCTTTTTTTGCGGCATTAACGGCCGTATCTTTTTTTTACGTTAACTTAGGTGTTTGATTTATTCACAGCTTCAAGGGACTTTAGAGCTGAGTTTTCAATACCTCCACGCATTCCCAAAATAAAGGGTCTTGACAGACCGATGGACGGACCGACAGACGGACACCAAAGTGATCCTATAAGGGTTCTGTTTTTCCTTTTGAGGTACGCAACCCTAAAAACAAGTTAGATAGATTCGACATTTGCTATTTGACTACCCCTGAGAAGAAATGGCGAAACAAACAAGGGTCAAAGTGTCTTTTAAATTCTAGACAGACCTAATCATGGTCAGATTATCTGAAGAAAATTTTATTAATTAATGGATTTAAAATTTTGTTAAATGTTTTTTGACTCTTTGGTCTAGTAACATTTTCTAAAAATAGTGTTACAGCCAAATTAGACCGATTTTAAATTTTCCTTAGAAACAGAGATTTCCAGTTATCTTTTTTAAATAAGACATTTCGAAAACGTTCTCTACTAACTTTTTAGACCTTTGTATCCTGCTTATGCGTATGAAGTTTAATTAAAATCGGTTCATTCATTTCGAAAAATAAGGGCTTGAAAGTTTGTATGTAATGCCGTACGTCGTAAACGCTCTTAAAGACTTACTACTTCCAGTTGTATAATGTTCTGTAACGGGGTGTGTCTTATACATCCTAATGAGCATGACCATGTAGCTTTAAACTAAGCTACGACTACACAGTTCAAGCCACGCCTCTTAGAAATAAACTCTAAAGATACCATAATATAAAGCCATGTGCTCACAGTTAAGTTGGTCACGAACGACACATGTCACATTTGTCACAATAATAGCCGAACTAACGAAGTAATAAAGGTAGGAACAATACGGTGCCACGACAATCGTCTTGACTAACTAGTTAAGTACTATTTTGACCATTGAACAAACCGAGCTGTTTTTATTATTTGAAGTACACGTTGGGTAAGGCTTTGTACACATGATATCGGTAAAGCACTATTTTTCAATGGAAATCACTGTATGAGTGGGTACAGATCAGTAAGTAACCCGAACATTAGAATGCGCAAAGATGAATTGAAATCTATGTAGAAAAATGGCTCAACAATTAATCCATACTAATATTATTATAAACGAAAGTAACTCTGTCTGTCTGTCTGCATGTTGCCGTTTCACGCCTAAACCACTGAACGAATTTAAAAAAAATTTGGAAAGATAGACTTCATCCCAGGGAAGGTCATAGGATAGTTTTTACCACGATATTCCTACGGGATCGACACTTATGCAGGTGAAACCGCGGGACGCTGCTAGTTATATATATTTTATAGATAAGTAAAATGATTTATGTATGTTAGTGTATTTGTATATGTCAATGCACACACCAAAGACTACCTGCAGTATTGTCTCTCCTTCTCCCTTTAATCCATTCAAAGGTTGTCAGTAAAATATATCTTTAAGCGTGTCCGCCCTTTGTGTCACCCTTTGTAAAATCTCTACATTTATAACTAGCATTGCAATCTATCTCTCTACAAAATTTTAGCAAAATCCGTTCAGTGGTTTAGGCGTTACTTTCGAATTTATATTAGTATGGATTATTAAGATCGGTTTTAGCGATAGGACCGCCCTTTCTGTCACCCTTTGTACAGTTTCTATATTTATGTCTGTAATTTATATGGTGTACATAATATAGAGTATTTTATTCTATTCTATTATGGTGTACAGACTACAGCACATCAAGTTACCTACTAAATTTTCAATATTATCGCTAAAGCGTTCAAAGTTGATTGGGAAAATTAGACAGTTTCGGGTAGCTTTATGTGCTGGCATCTGTACCTACATAATAAAGAGTATTCTATGTATCTATTCTATAAATTCCCGTATGCCTCCACCATAGGGAAATAGTTCAAAACGAAATTGGTCCAGCCGTTTGAGCGTGAAGAAGTAACAAACATATAAACACACCCCCACACTCACACACACACACACTCACAAACTTTCGCCTTTATAATATTAGTGTGATAATATTTGTAAAATAAATAAATAGACCCTACGTCACTGGTACATGTGTGTTATTTTAAAACAGCGAAACTTTCTACCCAAATCCAACAATACAATTAAAACCCGCAATCCCAAATCCCAGGTGATTGATACACTGATACAGTCTGCCTTTCCAGCGCTCATTCTAAAACCGTCTGTCTAAACTTACCCTTACCCAACTTTGTACATCGATGTGGCTGTGAACGGGTTATATATTACCCGACAAGTATTCCAGCTAGCAAGATTTACCTCGCTAAGTACATAGTCTACGTTGCAAAGTGAATAAAATAAATTATACAAACTAAGCTACACTTATTCTAATTCTCTTCCAGCTAGAAATAGCGGATCCATTTTGAAAATGGAAAATGAGTTGCCGGTTTCCATTTTGGAATTGGATTTTAATTTTAATAACGGTTAACGATAATTTTATGTTGAAAGGCCTTGGGGCCATAAATCTTTGCGATGTATTTTTAATTGTGCGCATTATTTTTCTTCTTTTTGATGTGAATAAAAAAGGTTACGAATTAATTATGTAGCTCACACAGTGTCAAATCTCTTGTGGATATACTCGTGGGGATATCAACCAAGTGCAGATGGTACGCTGCAGTACGTCTGGTTGTCCGGTGGTAAAAGGGCGATGGTGGGATCAGGTCGTGGAGCTCCTGCGCACACTCTCCGAAGTACAGTCTGTAGAAGACCGACAGGCAAGCAACATTACGCCGTTGAGCTAGGCTGTGAAGCGTAGCTACCAACGTCTCGTCGCCTATAAGCCAAGTTAGTTAGTAAGACATAGTTTCTTCACGATGTTTTCCTTCACCGTTTTGAGATCTGTGAAATTGTTTAGACAAAGTAAAACGCCTGGCTGGGTTCATACCTAGAACTCGTAAGCCGGGGTCGTTGCCACTGAGCCACCACTGCTCTATCAACTTATGAAGAGGGAAAACTAGCACAAACACACATAATTTTTGTTTGCACTACTTACATCATTTCATACGAGCAACACACACGTTATTTTAAATCATACATGTAGGTAATGTAACATGTAAACGTGAAGTTAATTGACTTTTGACAACAAACTTTTTTAATATCCACATATTCCGCACGCAAATACTACATAAAACTCGTATTTCATAGTAATTTCATTCACTAATTCCACGGAAAACGCCAACATAAATATTTTTGTTCCTCGTCCTATTAGAACAACTTTGTCTATATTTGCCTAGAACATTCGTTTTAATAGTGACGCGCCAATTGCTATGCGAATTTAATCGATACTTTTTTTTTTGTGGCAGTGAGTCATTCAGTTATTTTATTGAATGACTCAGTAACTATATACCACACATTATAATTTGCAGTCTCATTGAACTGTATTCGGAGGAATATAAAAGGATACGGAGGAATAAAGAAAATGTCGTGTGAAAAGTTTTGAGTTTAAATGGCTATAAGCACAGTCTGTGCTATAAGGGTAGGGGAAGACCAAAGAAACGATGGATGGACTATGTGAATGATGATATGGTTAGAAAGGGGGCGACTACCGAGATGACGACTTATAAAGAAGTATGGAAGAAAAAGACATGTTGCGCCGACCCTAATTAAATTGGTATAAGGTTAGAATGATGATGACTGAACTGTATTCGAATAGAAAGATCATTCGAACCTATTTATTCACATAGACTTACAGAGCAGACAGAATTGGATTACGTCTGAGCCACACTCACTCGAGCGACTTAAGCCTAGTAAAGGCTTAGAGGACCCTTTCTTCACCAAATCGCTTAAATGTTTAACACTACATGAGCATTTGCTACCTTTTGTTACTGAAGCCTTTGACTAAACATAGACTTGCTCTAAATCAAGCTTGCACAATGAATTACAAATTGTATATCTGTCTGTATTTCAAGCAGTTTAGGTTTCTAACGTCACTCGAATAAGCGTCGTGTATTCGACTATTCCACTCGATCACGTAAAGCTATTCGAGTCTTGCAACGTCGCATCACTAATTCAGATTTATCGCAGAATACAGTTAGAGACCGGTTTGGAGGCAGCTTGGTATTGTGATACTTTACGGTGTGAGGCTATGGGGTATTTCATGAGTTCAACACGTTTTATTCAAGATCATATTTAACCTTTTAACTGCTTGGCTAAATATCAATTGCCTTGGGTAAATAGTAATTGCCTCGCACGCGGCTACAAATCGATAAATAATACCTACAATAAATAAGGAGAAGCAATCGTTGAATAGAACTAAAAAATCATGCATGTTCTCTGTCGCAGATATACGACATGAGCGGTAGGGGCACGGAAATATATGTGTCGCATAAATGCGACACAAGCGGATAAAAGGTTAAATAAGATCCTTATAGAAACTTACAATTATGACTACGAAACTCAATAATCCTGCTCGAACCCTCGCATTTGCGACAACTAGACCCGGGTTCGAGCAGGATTATTGAGTTTTTCTTAATTTTTCCATTAGGCAATTATCAGAGCAGCGGTGGCCTAGTACAAACAGGCCGCGACTTACGAGTTGTAGGTCGTAGGTTCAAATCCAGATAGGCGCTTCCTTTGTGTATTTTCATCACTACTGCTTTGAAAACGGTGGATGAAAACATCGTGAAGAAACTGGACCTAGTATGAAAAAATTAAAGATCTCTGACCTCTACCGAGTTACCGACCCGCATTGGGGCTGCGTGGTGGATTATGGCCCACTCTCTCTCACATAAAGGAGGCATGTGTCCCAGCAGTGGGAACAGTGGCATATTATGCTAATTATCAGCAGCAGCAGTCTGGATTCAAGCACGGTTAATTCAAAAAATAAATTAGCCTTTTTGAAAGCAACTGAAACTTAACTGTCGAAATATGGTTGTATAAAGTAGGTATGAACAAAGATAAATCTTTTCAAAGATTTCAAGTTCCACTTCCCAAGATCTTCTAAGAAATAGCCTAACTTTAAGAGGCGTTGAACTATTCATTCCGATGTTGAACCAATTTTGGAGTCATCCCCAGTAAGCCTTTGACTGAGTGATGGATAAGGGAAGCCGCGGATTTTCATGATGGATTGACTTGTCACGACAAAGAATTGGATTTTTTGGTTATGTAATATGCGTGGAAGCCTTTTTAACGTCGTCATTCTCTGAAAAAAACTTTGCAGAAATACTTCTGAAGAAGGAAACAGTTTCTTCAGTTTGATATAACATCATGCCTATATTAAACAAAGAGATTAGCAGAGGTGTAAACTGCACAGGACCTATATTTCGCCAGTTATCCATACTTTCCATATTATCCTATCCGTCCTACTAATCCTACTAATATCACACTAATATTATAAAGGCGAACTTTGTGAGTGTGTTTGTTATTTCTTCACGCACAAATGGCTAGACCAATGTTGATAAAATTTGGTATGGAGGTAGCTGACACCATAGATTAACATGTAGGCTTTTTATCCCGATATTTTTACGGGATCGAAACTTATACGGGTGAAACCGCGGGCGCTACTAGTTTTTTATTATTTTATAATACCTGGGTTAGGCCATAGGGTTACTTTTTTTATTCCGAAAGTAAGTTCATGTGGGATAATTTCCGACGTACACGCGGGACAAGCCGCAGGCAGAAGCTAGTATGTCATCAGTTCCATGTTAAAATGGATGAGTTTATTACATCAATCAGCCAAAAAAACCCGATTCCAGGCTACCTACTACTAACAGTTTCACATTAGAAAACCCCTTTCCCTAAGTTGCACATAACACAAACAAACATACACACACGCACAAAAAAAACACATACAACAAAAAAAACAAACATACAACGAAACACACAAACGCACTAAAAAACACACACAACAAAAAAAAAACAAACACAACGAACACACAAAACACATAACACAATAAAGAGTACATAATAAAGAGGAAAGAGAGAATACAGAGTATTCTATTCTGTAATATGACGAAAATTTTTATTACAATACAGTCCAAAGTTTTCTTTAGCTAATAAAACAATGTTTCAAGCACTTAAGGTGTTAATAGCTAGATACACGCTATCTTTGGTCATAGTGAACGAACCATTAAAAGTTTCTTGGAACATCGAGCTAGTACTTTAAATAAAAATAAAAAAAAACTGGACATTTTCTACCTGCTAACTTCAGGGTTTGTAAAAGACGTAAGAACGGTCACGTTTAGTGTGAATCGCAATAGGAAATAAATTAATGCCGCTGTGTCTGACAATATTATTGGGGAGGTGTGTACCCAATTGCTGACTGCTGGGCAAAGTCCTCCCCTTTTTCCTTCCAAAGACAGAAACCTCTCACAAGGCGAGCCGAAGAGTACCTACTGGGTTCTGGGTTCTGGGTTCTAAAATCATCATCTGCCTAGCCTTTTCCCAACTTTGTTGGGATCGGCTTCCAGTCTAACCGGATGCAGCTAAATACCAGTATTTTACATGGAGCGACTGCCTATCTGACCTCCACAACCCAGTTACCGGCTAATACGTTACCTGGTTGTCAGACTTTCGGGCTTCTGACTACCCGTAACGACTGTCAAAGATCCATGAATGACAGCCGGGACCAACGGCTTAACGTGCTTTCCGAGGCACGGAGGGGTCACGATAAGTAAAGATGGTCACCCATCGACAGACCAACTGCGGCAAGCGTAGCTTAACCTGATCGATCGATCTGTGCGGCTGTTATTATTTAGCCACGGGCCCCTTGAGTCAAGCCTAAAATATTTTTATTAATCTATTCCTATTTGCATATTTCCAAATGTTACAAGTTTTTGATTAAACGAATATCTGAGTGAATTCCAATGAGGCATTTGCGTGGGTCTTTTTAACATTCCTAAATAATATTCTATAGCTTCGAACGTCTGACCGCAATGAGGTACCTAGTAGATAATTTTCTTCGAAAGTCTAGTTTCCGAAAGGTTAAAAAGGTCAAACAGCAATTGTTTCAAGTAAAGTAGACCATGATTAAAGATACTAACTGCGAACTTTCTAATGAGTGCGCATGTTCCTTTAAATAGAAAGGAAGTTATCAATAGCCTGCCTCGCCAGGTTAATGAGACATTCAGAATATCTGCGTCATTACAAGTCACACTAATATTATAAACGCGAAAGTTTGTGTGTGTGTGTGTTTATATGTTTGTTACTTCTTCACGCTCAAACTGCTGGATTAATTTTGATAAAATTTTGTATGGAGGTAGCTGACACCCTAGATTAACATATAGGCTACTTTTTATCCCGATATTCCCACGCGATCGACACTTATGCGGTTGAAACCGCGGGGCGCAGCTTGTAAACTATAATTGTTTCAATTAACAATAATGATGCATGCTTGCCTAATAATATCGGTAATAATTTATTTGTATATATGTCTATTTAAGTACTAACGAGAATAAAAACTTGTACAGTAGATACTTATAAAATATTCTATATTGCATATACAAATACAGGTATTCACAGATTACATAATAACGAGATTTTTTTAAGCTACTGAAATAAAAACTTGTACAGTAGGTACTTATAAAATATTTTCTATTGCACATACAAATACAGGTATTCACAGCTTACATAATTATTATCGAGATTAATTAAAATACATAAAAATAAACAATTGACACGCTTTTATTAACAATTAAATTGTTATGATTACAATACAGTAAACTCTGTGAAAAAAATGTTTCAGTAAGTGGGTCTTCTTTGCTGAAGTAAAATGTATAGCTCCTTATCACCTTTCATAGTTCACTTAGGTATTAACCTTCGTTTTAATTGCAACATAATTTCACATAACTCAGAAATATCACCTCTCATCCTTTCTCAGTTCATTAGCCCGTCACAGACGTAGCTATAATATATATTAATATATCGAGATATATATTATAGTATAGCAAAATACCACACACGGGAGCTATACTATAATATATATTTTGCCCTCACTCGGTCTGCGGTCGTCCTTGTCCCATGCGTCTATCCTCCTATGCCAAAATATACCGAGATATATATGTCGACATATTTTGGTTACGTCATAGAAATATATATTATAGCTGCGTGTATGATGGGCTTAAATATAATCCTTTATTTTAAATGCAACAAAGCCAGGTAAATCAACAAATGAGTGACGTCAGTTAATGTTAAACGAAGCGTTAACAAACCACGGCACATCAGCCTGCTCCCGCTTTATAACGCGACCTTGGCCGTGAACTGCCCTTGAACTGTGAACACAATACGTTATTATACGTTACGTTTAACGTTTATTTTTATTACGCTTTGAGCATTTTTTATCATTTATAGTACAACATTATTGCAGGTTTGCGAGCTTTTAGCCGCTAACCCATTGTCATTCAGACCCGGCTGTCATTTGTAGATCGTTGACAGTCGTTACGGGTAGTCAGAAGCCTGATAGACAAGTGACAGCCAGTCTTACCAAGGGATATCGTATTACCCGGTAAAAGGGTTGTGGTCAGATAGGCAGTCGCTCTATGTAAAATAATAGTATTTAGCTGCATCCAGTTAGACTGGAAGCCAACCCCAAGTATGTTGGGAAAAAGCTAGACAAATAATGAGTTTGTGAGCTTTTGGGACCAAACGCAAAGATATTTGAGAGCACTAATTAATAATTCCGAATCGATGTTTTATTTCTCGTCTTTTTCTATATTTTAGGATGTAATAAAAACTTATTTCTGAACAAATCTGACTTTCAAATTCCATGTGATGATTTGTCACTTGTCGTATTACATTACATGTAAATAATCGTAAGCAATAAATAAGAAGAAACTGTTTATAGACATAGTAAATCAATGTCACAGTATCCGTTTGATAGTCTCATCAATGCGGTTAAACATATTTACCCTACTTACCTACTTTTTACCCGATTCCGGCGAAGCAATAAGAAGGGTTTTATGATTTTGACTGGTATATATGTATGATCATCTGTTCCCTCATAACTTCAAAAGTCCTTATAATAATTTGACAAATGAGGTATCGTTAGAAGCGTCTTTACCGTCTGCTGGTTATATATAATACAGCATTGCCATACAACGTGGCAATGCTGCCAGCGTTTTAGGCACTTTTCCTGTTAACAACGATGTGGACGATTTTTTGTTACCCTATGATTCTTTCCCCTCCCGTTTTTATAAACTTATACTTATTATTATTTTAAGACAATGTTGGGATCGGCTTCCAGTCTAACCGGATGCAGCTGAATACCTGTATTTTACATGGAGCGACTGCCTATCTGACTCCTTGGGTAATACGATACCCCTTGGTAAGACTGGTTGTCAGACTTTCGGGCTTCTGACTACCCGTAACAACTGTCAAAGATCCACGAATGACAGTCGGGACCAACGGCTTTTCGTGCTTTCCGAGGCACGGAGGGTTCTCGGTATGTAAAGATGGTCACCCATCCACCGACCAACCGCGGCAAGCGTAGCTTAACCTGATCGATCTACCTGTGCGGCTGTTATTATTTAACCACGGGCCCTTTATTTGATAAAATGGAAGCAATAAATGACTAAGTAATTATTTTTGTGTCAACTTCTGATAAGAAAGAGGTAATTAAAACGCATCGTGGAAATCAGCAACCTAATTGCCTCACACACTAACTTTGAATGGCAATCCGAAGATTTTGAAGAAAATTCGTAATCCATTGCTTCATATTCTTGAAAAATTCGTCTGCTTGACAACGTTAATAACGCAATGAATGTTTTTGAACTGTCAAAATTAAAGGTAACGCAATTACCCCGCAGTCCTCAATGGTCTGGGAGTCGCAAAAGTGACTTTTGCGTGTTCGATCCTACGTTCTATACTCCGGTCGGGCTTGATGATGATTGATGATGATGATGAGTAGCACCCAAGTGTATTGATTTGTGCCTGTGCTCGCCCCTTTACTTACAGACGCCAGCACATCAAGCTTCTACAATCTATCAAATTTCTTTAATAGATTTTGAACTTTATTGCTAAAACATAAGGTTCAAGTTTGATTGGGAAAATTTGACTGTTTCGGGTAGCTGGATGTGCTGGCGTCTGTATCAATAAGTCAACAAAACGAACTCCTTCGGGGAATCCAAATAAAGGCGTCTTATGTAGGTAAGTATATTCCATTCTTGTTGAAGCATTGACATCTGATTAATGTCTATTCAAAAAGTATCTGACGAAAGTCGAGACACACCCTGTTTAGGATAAATGCTAACGCAATCACTCACTAAAAGGACTTAGTAGGTACTTAACACAAATTCATTTGTAGGTTATTGAAAGGCTTTCAGCGGGATTGTCCGAAAGGGTTGCCGCTGGCCCGGAACATAAAGGGCTAAGGAAGGAACACGGGTGGGTTTTAGTCAGTAAGAGTCTGACACTCCCTTCCGCTCCACCCAGAGCGGGAGGAGTCATTTGATGATTTCCCATCCTCAAAAAAAAAAAAAAAAAAAAGGTTATTGAAAGGCTTAAACTTGATATCCTGTCACTTTCTCCGACAATTATTGTCTGAATAACAATAAATTGTAATTGAAAAGTTGAAGATGGCGGGATGAGCTGGAGAAAGCAAACGACCATTGGCCCACTTTAGCCCTGAATCGAAAGAGCTGGAAGTCATGGGACGAGGCCTCGGCCCAGCAGTGGGATGATGCAGGCTAGCAGTAACCGTAACAGTAATGCCATCAAAAAAAAAAACTTGTAAAAAAAACCAAGTCTCGCAACTCAGTTCTTCTACCATAAAAAGTTGTGAGATCCATGTAATACCAAGTCGGTTAATTTATTCAGTCCCTACTTAAGGGACCTTCTGTCTTAAGTTATTACGTAATTAGCTAACCTAACAACATCTTGTAGTGACCATATCAATATTAAAAATCTTTTATGGATAAAATAAATAGATTGACTTGGCCATCGCATGAAAACACAATGTATCCCACAGTGCGATTGCCAAGTCCATCTATGTATTTTAAACATAACCTTAATATTGTCAAACTCTAATTGCGTAACATTATCAATCACAACCTGAATTATTTTGAAGGATATTGCTAATCCATTGCTTCGTATGTTCGAAAAATTTGTCTGCTCAACACGTAAATAACGCAATGAATGTTGTTGAACTGTCAAAATGAAACCCATTCCTACTGTTAGTGTGTTACGCGATAACTCCGCGGGTGTAAGTATTCAAATAATCAAATCAAAGCTTAATTTGTAAGTGGCACTACATAATTAAAAAAAAAAAAAATCTTTTAATTTCAGGCATCGATGGCCCATAGCGTGTTAGTATTACAAATAATAATAATAAACTATGTTAGTAATAATAACATTTAGAAACACAACACACACATACACTCAAATTATAGAAAGATTGTAGGCCCTTCTAGCCTATTGACAATACCTTCAGAATGCTATTGCTGCTTCCCCTCACTCTGCGAATAATTGATGCCACTTTCTTGCGCATGATCGCAAAATAATCGTCCGTCCATAATGAGAGGTTTTTTTGAGTATTAAAAAAAAAAATAGTTTTCAAGAACTCTGTAGATGGCGTTGAACTGACTACGTTACTAGGTGCCAAAGCCAAAAAGCTTGGAAAAAAAAAACATTGCGTCACGTCACATACGCTCGTTGACTGAAACTTTCGTTTGCTTTCGTTTTACGATCTCAAAATTACATCCAAGTGTAATAATCAAAAAATGATGTGACGTTCTGTTCCTTGCAGTAACTTACCAAGTTCAGCGCCATCTATCTAGTGACTAGGGAAGAGTCAAAAAAAAAAAAGAAAATTCCTCATTATTCCGCATCCATATAATACGTTTTCTGATCCATTTGTTTACATTTTCATCAGCTACTTTTGAAACAGATCATAGTAACTTCGTAAGCGGACAGATCCTTCATTAGCATACACAAGACCTGTTCCTTTGTTGATGGTGGTTACATGTTCCGAATCGGCCTATCTATAAATAGCGCCATTCATCTAATTTCCATTCAACAGAATCCACGGCTAAAATACAGAATTACAGATAATTGAAATTGATGAAGCACCTCTGAACCATCACGAAGATCGACAAAAGATCTTCGTAGCTTAGTTTGAAAAGCTTAAGTTGCAGACAAAAGAAAGGATTTTGACCTTTCTCATATAATACGGTATTGTTTATTATTCACTAATGATTCATGAACTGAATTTGTAGGTACAGACGCCAGCACTACAATCTGTCAAAATTCTTTAATAGATTTTTAACTTTATCGCTAAAGTGTAAGGTTCAAAGTTGATTGGGAAAATTTGACAGTTTCGGGTAGCTTGATGTGCTGGCGTCTGTACAGTCAGCGGCAACAGTCAATTAACATTTGTGAAATGTGTTGTGTGTGTGTGAGCTACCTTTCTGATATAACAAGAAAACGGTAATGAAACGGTATTGTTTATTATTCTCTAATGATTCGTGAACTGACGCTGTAGTGTACAGTCAGCGGCAACAGTCAATTAAAAGTCCAAATTATTGAGATAATAAATTAAAATGAAAACAACAGCAAAATGAAAAGAATTAGATCTTAGCTTTTATTGCTGAAATATAATGTGTCGATAATATTTTGTGTTAATTTATGTTTTTAGATGATGTATAAAAGTAGACTTAGTGTTAATCGACTTTTGTCGCTGACTATACCAATCGACGAGATGATTATGAATAATAGTGTTAGAGCTTAATAATTGAAGCCTGATTGCCTAAACCCTGAACTAGATGAGGATAGAAACTAATTTAGATTAACTAATTTCAATGCTAGTTGTATTTCAATGTCTGTCACTCAATTAGTAGGTAGATATACCTAATACCATTCGTATTCAATGGTTGCCTGTCTAGTCTAGAACAATATACAAGCCACAGAGCACGGCAACAACGCACCAGCAGCGTCTAGAGACGTCAAAACTAATATATAATTCGTGGTGCTGAAAGTGTGTTGAATGCTTAGATATCCGAGAGATATGCCTTCACTCTAGATTTGTTCTAGATCGAGTTCAAATGTCGCCACCTTTTTCCCACTCCTGGAACTCACGCAAAAACAAAAGAAATAGATACACATGATGCTTTTTTGGTACACACGCAAGAAAGTAGGCGTAACACTATTGTGCTATCTTATTGTACACATGCTCAAAATGGGCTAGCACTAGAAAGTATAGATACAGTCACTGAATGCACACATGCAACTCTGCACTGCGTAACACACTATCAATCTCAATCTGAATCATTTTTAAAGATATTGCTAATCCATTGCTCCATTTGTTCGAAAAATGTGTCTACTCAACAACGTAAATAACGCAATGAATGTTGTTGAACTGACAAAACCCATTGCTACTGATTGTGTGTACCCAATTAAATTTTTGGTCAGTTCGATCGGATGGAGGCAACATGTGCCATGCCTCCATGACATATCCCTCGGTATCCGTGGTTGAGCACCACACTTGTCACGGACCGCCATCAAAGTCAACGACAAGGTGATCCGCTTGGTTTGTAACAAAAGTATTAACAATGCCGCCTCTAGCAGTCGCCGAGGCATCTCTGTGCTCTGTGGTTTATAACCATTCGTAAATATCTCACTCAATACTTCAACAGTGGACTCCACATTACGATTGTTTTTTTATTAGTATGCCACTGCTGAGTAAAGACCTCCCCCAAATCCTTCCAGGCATCCTTTTCTAGTGCCACCTCGATCTAACACTTGCAGTACGCGTTTAGGTCGTCTCGCCACCTCTTCAGTTCATCCTCAGGCATCCACCGTGTGGGATATTGATAGGTAATAGGTAATACGGACTGGTGTCCGCAACTCCACCTCAATGCGCGTAATTTGCGCACGGCTGTTGGATATTGATATCTAAAGATATAAAATTTAAAGTCTTTTTTTTTTTGGTTGGGAAATCATCAAATGACCCCTCCCGCTCTGGGCGGAGCGGATGGGAGTGTCAGACTCTTACTGACTAAAACCCACCCGTGTTCCTTCCTTAACCCTTTATGTTCCGGGCTAGCGGTAACCCTTTCGGACAATCCCGCTGACTCGGATAATCCGCCTGACAATTTAAAGTCATGACTGACTCAACTCATTGATATATCAACGCACAGCCTAAACCGCTGGTCCTAGCGACATGAAATTTGGTATCCACTAAGAAAGGATTTTTCGAAATTCTACCTCTAATATGGTGAATGGGGGAGGGTGAAATTACACGCGGACGAAGTCGCGGGCATAAGCTAGTGTAAGATATATTTAAAAATCATCGCTACTCGTCAAAGCCCACGGCTTTCTCTTATTCCAGCTACATTATGTAATGTAAGTAACATTAGAACGAATACGTCTAAAAGAAGAATTTGAATTATAAATGTTAGGTGCGGGCGAAGACCTTTCTTTGTAACGTGACAATGTGGCAAAGTGGATGTTGCTTACGATAATGGTTAGTAATATATGGAGGCGACTGTATTTCTGAGAAAATGATAGGTTAGTACGGTTTTCTGTAGAAAATTGAAATAAAATATTTTTCGTATTGGCATTTCCTTAATATGTAGTTAAAAGGTTTTGAGAGAAAAGGAGGACATTGCCTTAGTAGTTATGTAGTTCTTGAAAGGAGAGAAGAATTAGAAAGAAATAAAAGACGTAAGTTTATTTGCAGTAAACATGACGCAGCAAAAGCCCATACAACTTTGCCCAAACATGTACCTCGAGGTACACGTGCACCAAATCGTAGAGAAAAAATAGGGGAATTCGAAAATAATTGTGTTTTTATCCATAAATAATTTAAAACTACATAATAAATTATTTAAAGTTTTAATAACCTGTAACACAATTAAATCATGTGGCAACTTTGCATGTACGAGTTGACATTAAGAGTATACGTGTTCTGTGCATGTTCTGTGGACATAACATTATTTCGTGGGTAAATGTTATTCCGTTCGTTTCTGCATAGACTAATATATAAATGTTTCTGCGTTTCGGGATACTCGTCTGTGTTGTGTATTTTGTTTAATAACTTGGCTATTCTTTCTGGTATTCCGTTTGTCACCTCACGATTTGGTTCCTGTCCTGACGGATTGGGTATTCATAATGGACATTACGATTTGGATACTCAGGCTTTTGGCTTGAGCGTCGCGTAAGTATCCTGTTCACGTTTTATCATTATGAAGAGAATAAAATACTTAAGATTTTAACAAATCTATTGCTTTCAGGCTAGTGCTTACAAACATGAGGTGTGTTTCTTGTCAAGGAGTACAGGATGATAACATACAGTCTTACAATTTCTCCCATGTAATATATCTAACAAGACCGGCAAGGCACATCACCAAGATAGTGATAGCCAACATATTGCTGTGATTGAAAGCCAACCATCAAATGAAACATCAAATTGTGTATGGTGTCAACAATCCCTTGCTGGTATCCATACGTATTCTTTGCCTCAAGGACCTGAAAGAGATGAAATAGCATTTCTAATATTACCTATTAATATCAATAGATGAAGAGCACATTTTCATAGCATTGATGCAGGTGTAACACTTTTGGAAGAGTTCTCGATGATGACAATGTCAGACTTAATTTTGTTTGCACTGGGAACTTATCAAATTAAGCAGGCCCGGTCATATTATGGGGAACACATTAGAGAAAATGGATCTTTTTTAATTGAAATCTGTGATGCCGAGCAAATCCATATACCAATTAAAAGTGCACAGGAAGTAAAACTAATAAGGGGACGAATAAAATCAAAACATACAGGGTCTAAAATATATTTTACCTACATTTTATTAAATATGGCTCATACCAATTGGGAGCACAGAATCCACAGCTACTACCGTAGTTGCATTGTTGGCAAATGAACAGTGGATTGCTGTGCTCACATTATGACAATTATTTGGTATATTGGTTGGGCTCGGCATCAAGAAAATATAACAGCGCCTGCCACTTTCCTTGATAATATTTTAGTGAGAGATGAAATTGAAAATGAAGATCGCTAATAAAAAAACAAAAATATTTATTGTTTTATTCCATACAACTAACTCGATAAGTCTATTTATTCAATGTTATTGGTAGATATTACTGGAAAGATGACTTCCAGGCTTTAATTGATTCGAGTGCCGCTCGGGCTCCAGGGCCCGATAACAATAGGAAATGCTTTTGAATTCCATGAAGTGGGCTCCTCAGTATCGAATCTCAAATTCAACTTCCACCCCTTATGCACATCACAATAAAGGCAGAGTAAGCATATAAAAGGGTGTTTTATGTAAATATTCGATGTTTCTTGGCCTAATGTTGTATTAATTTCAAGAAATCAAGATGAAGTCAATAAAAGGCTTTATTTAAATGCGACTTCTATTCACTGAAACTTGATGATCTGGCGTATGTTAAGCTTGCTTGAAACCCTTGTATGTCGACGCTAAGGAACTCATTTATTTATCGAGTTTGTTAATCGCTCTGATAGGCTTCTAACACTGCTTCTAATATTATGTACTGGTCTTCAACATTCACAGCTTGTATTCAGCTACTTTTGGGTATAAGCATCCTTTCTTATGGTAGGTAGGTACATAACGTTGCCTAACGATAATCGAATAGACAATGAGAGTTATTATTTAATTTAGATTGAATTATAATATAAAAATATTTGAAATGAAACAAAAACAACAGCAGCTGAAGCCGACAGCAGACAACTGTCAAACTGTCAACTTCACATAGTAGTACTTTTTGATAGACTGAAACGTCAACTTGACAGTTTTTTCTTTTATTAGGTAAGGTAATGGACCAAGGTAGTATAATTGTGCCTAAAATGGCGAGCTTTTTATTACGATAAAAGTTATTTTATTCTCGTCCCCGGGTAACCATAAGAAAAATATATAAATGCAACATTATTCAGTGTAATCTAGTGTATTTTAAGCCACTAAGTTTACCTCGGTACTTCGTTTGGGCAGATTGTGGTGACATCCTTTACACAAACACAAAAAAAACTGGCCAAGTGCGAGTCGGACTCGCACACGAAGGGTTCCGTACCACAAGGCAAAAACGCCGATAAAAACATGTTTGTTGTATGGGAGCCCCCTTTAAATATTCATTTTATTTTGTTTTAGTATTTGTTGTTATAGCGGCAACAGAAATACATAATTTGTGAAAATTTCAACTGTCTAGCTATCGCGGTTCTTGAGATACAGCCTGGTGACAGACAGACGGACAGACGGACAGACAGCAAAGTCTTAGTAATAGGGTTCCATTTTTACCCTTTGGGTACGGAACCCTAAAAAGAACAAGTTGGGGGGAATATGCGTCACATCCGCGCAAAACGGCCATCGCTCAGCATAATGCTAAGACCCTTTGCGAGACAGAGCCCCAGCGCTGATGGAATTGCCGTGCCCTCATATTTGCAGATGACCTTTTGCAAAATGAATCAAACATTATTTGTCTCTCAATGAATCTGCAATTTCAAACGTCAGAAACTACAAAAAGAAGTTCCGAACGACAAGGTTTTAAGAGAAAACAAGCAAAAATCTTAAGTTCTCTCTTCAGATCCCAGAAATCTCAACAAATCTCACTTACACAACTGCCAACCAAAAGCATCAAATACCAACTAAGTACATAAAACATGATTAATCCACTCACTCTCGGCGTGGTATAACCACACATTAGTCAAATTGCACCAAGACATACAGACTCATCTTAAAGATATATTCAAAGGCTTAAAATGAAGAGAACGGGTCTTAAGACCAGAACACGGAGACTTATTCATTAAATTTTCAAGTTTGTGCAAGTTCCACAGGACGACATAAGCGGCTTGCCGAGTCGGGCTTGCCACTACACCGCCAGATAACTGAGGTGTCTATTCGTCAGAGAATTTTAACACTGTGCACTGCGGTGTAGAATATTGCAGTTTTATGTCAGCGCCATCTCTTGACCGATAGTGGAACTAATGTAACTTTTGTTGATGATTTCTGAAAAAGTGTGCTATTTAGAGACTTCGTTTTATTTTTCCTGTAATCTTTACACAAACTTCTATCACATGGAATAATTTCAGATTTTTCTCTTTGCAAACTTCGGAGGTAAGGGGGAGGGGGGGGGTATTTTTTTACTACTACAAAACTGCGCTACTTCATGTGATACCCCACATGGTCTAGTAGCCCCACTTAGAATGTTTCAGAGCCCCGTTCAGTCCCTGTTGTAAAAAATATACACATTTTTTTTCTTTCTTATTTGCAAAATGGTTGGGCAAGTGTCACAGACAGACAGACAGAAAGACAGACCGATAGACAGACCGACAGACAGGCTGAGTCTCACCATAAGGGTTCCGTTTTACCATTTTGCCACGGAACCCTAAAAACTAGATGGCTGAGGTGAAGATAGGTTTTGTGTCTTATCCATGCTAATATTATAAAACGGCCCCCTTGGTCCCGTGGTCGCAAGCGTGACAGCTGAGCGTGGGGTCCTGGTTTCGATTCCCAAGTCGGTCAAAGAAAAAGTGTTATTGGATTTTTCCATTAGGAATTTCTCAGTAACAGCCCGACGTTTGGAAGTTGGCAGTGTGGTACCCCCGTGTCTTGGAGAGCACGTAAAGCCGTTGATCAAGCGCCTGATTTCTCTCCGGTCGTGTCGGATTGCAGTCCCATCTGTCTGCGTACACACTTGTGCACTATAATATCTCCCGCGTAGTTGGCTAGTCTCCGCTGAGATTGGCTGCCATGACCAAAATTCGGTCTGGGAGACTATTAATCCATACTAATATTATAAATTCGAAAGTAACTCTGTCTGTCTGCATGTTACCTTTTCACGCCTAAACCGCTGAACGGATTTCGATAAAATTTGACAGAGAGATAGATTGCATCCTGGGGAAGGACATAGGATAGTTTTTTATCGACATACCTTGCGGGCGAAGCCGCGGCCGGAAGATAGTATTATATAAATTCGAAAGTAACTCTATTTGTCCGTCTGTCTGTAACCTTTCAAACGATGTCGATGAAAGGCACACAGGTAGCTCATGAGTCATGACCATCATGAGATAGATTGCATCCTGGGGAAGGATCTCGACATAGGATAGTTTTTATCGACATACCTTGCGGGCGAAGCCGTGGGCAAAAACTAGTTTGTAAGTACTATTTACAAGTTTACACCTAAAAAAATCTCACAATGTTAGGTTTAAGCTTTAATAAATTGCCTGATTGATCTTGAAACAATTTTAACTTCAACAGCATCAGTAAATAAACTCATATCAATTTTAAATAAGTAGTTCAGAATACAAAATCCTCGGAAGCTCTCGAAGTTCAACAGAAATTAATGGAGACTTAAAAAAAAAATACAAAACGTATGTAATTTGCATCCAGATGCGCCAATTAATTCGGCGTAACACTCCACAAACGATACAAGGCACAACATATTAAATGAAGCGGTTTAAACCGGTTCAATCAGAACAAGATGGCTGTACTTATAAATATTTAAAGGATTATTTTCGCGGTATACATCAATGGCACATGAGGTATATAATTATCTACCTAGCCTTTTTCCAACTATGTTTGAGTCGGCTTCCAGTCTAACCGGGTGCCGCTGAATACCAGTTTTTTAAATAGGGCGACTGCCTTTCTGACTACCATAATTCAGTTACTGGGTAATACGATATCGCTTGGTAGTCAAGGTTTCGGACTTCTGACTACCCGTAACGACTGCCAAAGATCTACAAATGACAGCCGGGACCAACTTCCGAGGTACGGAGAGGTATCGATATGGAATGGACAGCCACCCATCCACGGACCGACCTCGGCAAGAGTAGCTTACCCTTCGATCGACTCGTGCGGCTGTTTTTATTTAGCTGATTAAATATCTATAGGATTATATTCGCGGTAAACATCCTATTATAGTTTGACAGGTGTGAGTTGTGACAAGGGTAGTTTTTTGTGTGAAGATTATTGAAGCGTCACACGGTACAATGGCGGTGTTGCCTTTTCTTTGTTGACTCTGGCTAAAGAGATTATGGTTGGTTTCTTTTTTGTTGCCAGATGACGTCATAATATTTGGTCAATGATCTTTTAGTGTAATCGTTGTGAACGGAAGGATGCTATTGCTGAGAAACTTTAATCATCTATCTATGTATGCCTCTTTATATCTATATTTTATCTACAGTTCGCGACAAAATCGATGAACAGTGAACACTTTCGTTTTTAAAACCTTAATAAATATTTAATTAAAATTAGACCAGAAGTAAATTTAAAAGAAAATTAATTCTTAGCTACTAAAAAGCCGCTAAGTCGAAGTGGGACTAGACTGTCCATGTCTGCCATATGCCCAATGAGCTGTGGGCCAAAATAACCACTACGTAGACACAGAGAAGGTGTCGCGGCAGCCCCGTAGATGATGGTGGGACGAACTGGAGAAAACAAACGACCAATGGCCAACTTTAGCCTTGGATATCGAAAGAGCTGAGTCATGGGGAGAGGTTTTTGGTCATCAGTGGGGTGATGCAGGCTAACAGTAACAGTACAGCTACTGTAATTATCGTCTGCCTAGCCTTTTCCCATCTATGTTGGGGTCGGCTTCCAGTCTAACCGGATGCAGCTGAATACCAATATTTTACATGGAGCGATTTCTGTCTAACCTCCACAACCCAGTTACTGGGTAATACGATACCCCTTGGTAAGACTGGTCAGACTTTCGGGCTTGTGACTACCCGTAACGGCTGTCAATGATCCACGAATGACAGCCGGGACCAAAGGCTTAACGTGCTTTCCGAGGCACAGAGGGGTTTCGGTATGTAAAGATGGTCACCCATCCACAGACCAACCGCGGCAATCGGCCTGTGCGGCTGTTATTATTTAGCCACGGGCCCCAGGTACAGCTACTCTAATGCTGAAATACATTGCATCGAATCATTTTGTGTCGAAACTTAAAGATAATAAAATAAGATAATTAAATAATAGTATTCGATTCAAACATAATGTCACATTTCACCTTCAATTTCGCGTAAATCATTTCGGATATCAATCGATTTATTTCAACACCACATTTATTTGTATCCACGTTCTCAGTCTTAACTGCAGCCGACAGATTGACAAACAAACTTGTCGATGTCATGTCAACAATGTCGCCTTGTTCGAGAACACCGAGAACACGGAGAACAAGTCTGTCTGCTATTCCGAGACGACTTCAAACAAGTTAAGAGATGTCTATCAACAGTTTTACGAGTTAAGTATATTGAGACATTTTTGGGTTATATGACTTATATGAGTATAACGATGAAAATATTATGTTTTGTGAGTTCTGTAACAGACGCTATTGTGTTGAAGTGTGAGATGAGATGCAACAATGTTTTGGCAGACTTATCTGAGTAACTATGTCATTATAATCTTGGAGGCAGTGGATGTGCTTAGTCCATACTTTACCAAGATTACCTGTGTCTAAACTTTAAAAGAGTATTTGAAAAATTTTTTTTTGGTTGGGAAATCGTCAAATGACCCCTCCCGCTGTGGGCGGGGCGGAAGGGGGTTTCAGACTCTTAGTGCCTAAAACCCACCCGTGTTCCTTCCTTAGCCCTTTATGTTCCGGGCCAGCGGTAACCTTTTCGGACAATCTCGCTGAAAAACCAATACAAATTCTCTAATAAGACTCAACTTGGTTTCGAACTCGATACTCGCTATTCAGAATCTATGTAAATACCACTAGACCAACCGAGCCTTAGAAACTGACCCTTAGTTTATCATCAGTAAGCAAAATCTAGGACTCCAAAGCCTTAATGCTAGTTAATCACCTGACAATATGAACTACGTACTCAAAAGTTGTCGAGGTCAACCAATTAAAAGTTTCTCTTCACATTGTCTAAAACTTGAGAGGATGACATTGCAAGTTGCGAGCACTAGCCAGTCTAACGAGCTGCTTTAAAGTGCCTAAGCTTGCAGTATTGTTAGAGCAAGAATACTATTCTATAGGCTGCATTAGCTGCATAAACTACACCAATTTGTAGGTAGGTATAGTTTGTTCCACAAGTATCTGATGAAACTGTAAACAAACCCTGTTTAGGTTATATTCTTACGTAATTACTCACTGGAATGAATAAAGGCTCCTGCAGACAGGCGCGACGCGACTCTAGTAGAACAATTTCTATGAAAACTTCATGGAAATTGTTCTACCAGAATCGCGTCGCGACTGTCTGCGGGAACCTTAACACAGTCATCTGTATTTAGAAGGTTAAAACTTTATATCGTTCGAGTTTTTCCAATGTTAAAATGATTGTTATTGGAGTAAAAAGTTTTCTCTTGGTTAGTAGAACTGCATGCTAATACTCGTGTTTGTGAACATGTGTAAGTTTTAATAAATGAATTTGAATTTGAAAATTGTTTTTTAAAAATCATCGACCTAACATGTTTTAAAATTAACCTCAATTTTCTAAAGAGAAACTTCTTTTCGATGATATAAAATTAGATTTTCATGTTATATGATCAAATTAAAGCACCCAATTTGTAAGTGGTACTACAAATACGTTTTCTGAGAGGCAATTCTCGTAATTTTAAGAACGTTCACAGTCTGATCTCAGTCTCGAATCTGTCAAAAATACCTCTAATTTCCCTACATTATTGACAAGTTTGAGAAATTTATTGTCGCTGATTTAGAACTTCTTTTTCATTTCGGGAATTGGTCTTCTGATCCCTTTGTTTACATTTTCATCAGATACTTTTAGAGCAGACTATATCGTCACTACGCTCAAGAGTACAAGAAACTTCTCCATCAGAGATCACAAACAAAACTAGTTTACTGTGCAGTGGACCGGCCTAACTAAGTTAGCCGATGTTTAGCCCAGTTCCCCAAGTTCGGCTCTTGTTCTGTTTATTAAATTGTGCATCTCGAGACTTGCATTGTTAGCGTTGCGACAACTTGAGCCCAGTTCATGGTCTAATCTTATTGCTCTGTGTCGTCAGCAAATGATAAGTCTGCAGTTAGTTTTGCAACTGTTTGTGGCTGTGGTATAGAGTTATGGAACTCGGTAGGTTTGATTGGATGAATGATTTGCAAACTAGCATCCTTTTGTACTAAGTAATAGTGCATCCATGGATTAGAACTTGAATTTTATATCATCTAAAAAGCCGTTCTCATTTGGAAATTGAGGTTAATTTTAAAACATGATTTTTGTCGATGATTTTTCTATTACAATTTATCAATTTGATTCAAACAACGATCATTTTATTGTTGGAAAAACCCGAGAGATAAAGTTTTAACTTTCTAAAGGCACTGATTTAAAGAGGCAGTTGTAAATAGCGGTTTTGGTAAGTTAAAAATTATAAATGGCACGTTTAATAACTTGTTCAGCAGTTAAAACTAAGCAGTAAAGTAAACAAAAATGAGTAATAAAAAATAATGAAATGGATCAGTGAATATATAATTGAGTGGGAAAATAATTAAATGGGCGGTAAAAATGAATGAATGGGCAGTTACGTGTGGGCAGTAATAAATCGGAATTTGTCGGTAATAAATCTCATTCTAAGCAATTCTTTAAACAATGAGGTGGTAAAGTAGTTTTGGGTGTGTAGTCGACGGAGCCCCGCTTCGCGGGGCCCCTATTTCTGTCTACAGGGTTTAAAGGAACCTAACACGAAGGGGATGACGGGGGCTCGTTCGCTCGCTTTGCTCGCTCACTCGAGCCCCCGTCATCCCCTTCGAACCTAACCTGTCCGAGTCGGGGTGCCCCAAGTCCCGAGCTCGCTTCGCTCGCTCTTGCATCCGCTATGATCTGCCGAACTATTTAGCGAACCGCCCATTCCATCATTTTTACCGCTCATTTAGTTATTGGACTGCTCAATTATTTTTAGAATTGACATTGTATGATAAAATAACAGTCTAATTGATCTTTTATTACTGTCCATGTTTTACTGTCGCAATAATTAATCAACCGCCATTAAATTAAATAACTGCTCAATATGTTTTTCAACTGATCATAATAACATCTCGAATATTTAAATAACAGCTCAAAAAATTAGTTCCCCTTTCTAAATACATGGATGTGTTAAGGCTCCCGCAGACAGGCGCGGCGCAGGACGCGATTCTGGTAGAACAATTTCCATGAAGTTTTCATAGAAATAGCCTTTATTCATTCCAGCGAGTAATTGCGTAAGAATATAACCTGCACAGGGTTTGTTTACTACTGCATCCATGGATTAGAACTTGGCTTTGCATCATTAGTGCAGCTGCAGTATTAGTATGAAATGATTTGCAGACTAGCAACCTAGTGCTCTAAGTATTACCTACCTATAGTAAAAGTGCGCAGTGCTGCACACCCCTACCTTATTTCAAGTTAAACAAATATCAATTTTATTCCAATGAATATGAAGTTGATTTCAGAGTGACTAGCATTATTGAAAAAGTTATAAAAATGTAAGTTGTAGCGTAAACTGAACTTTATTGTGTAGGAATTAAAGTTATTTTTCCATTAATTCATATTTGTTTACATTTTTGGCAAATACATCGCAAACGTACATTAGATCCAAGCTTTGCACAAGCAGTTTAACTTATTCTTATTAATATTATGACTAGCTATTGCCCGAGGCTTCGCCCGCGTGGAAGGCGGAAATTATCCCGAAAAATCGGGAACAAAAAAGAACCGGAAATTATCGGGAACGTACTACCGGGATAAAACGTATCCTGTGTGTTAAAAAATAATTTCGTAATAACAATGTATTATTGTTTTCATATAACTCTATTGGTTTACGCGGCGCACGCTAGTAGAGCTCCCAGTCGGCATATACCGACATCCGACATCGTCAACAATCATCGTCATATTTCAGTCAATTTACACAAAACATTAATGAATTATACAGCTAAACCTTCCCCATAAATCAGTCCGTCCATTGGTGAAAACCGTATGAATATCCATTCGTTAGTTTTTGAGTTTATCGAATTCAGACAGATATACAGATGCGGCGGGCGGGGGGACTTTGTTTTATAATATGTACTGATTTAATAATGCATACGATCTTCCACTATATTAGCTAGAGTTTCTAAACATACCTACTATAGTACCGCCATTTATAGATGTTAAAAATGTCACAGAAGAAGGTAGCCGATAAATATATTCTTTGGTCATTCTAAGAATATACTTCGTATTGCACGTAGCAAGCTTAACCACAAACCTACCAGAAGGTGTCCATCCGATAAATTATTGAATAGTATGGAGCCGTGTACAGTCAGGCACATTATAGTGTTATGACGGCCGCCTGCTCGTCCCATTATTCGGAATCAGAACATTTGTATGCCACCCGTACACTCGCGCAGACAACGCTCCTATCGGAACGGGACGGTGACAATTTTGAATTTAAACTTTTGTATTATAATAAGCCTCATCAGACTTTGATAGTTAACTGGAATTGAGAATGGCTTTGTTTCCGTGTGTATCCAAATTTTATGTTATTATTAATACATATGTTTTTACTTAACTTGAAAGAATTATAATTATAAGGTGTTTCATAATTAACCCAACAAACTTTAAGAGGTTCTTGCTTTAGACCATCGAACTACGAAAAAAAAAACTGCTGTTTCATACATTTTGGTCAAGTAGGTAATTAATTTTTGTATTAAACATTTGATTTTTTTCTAGATTTCAGAGTAGGTGCCATAGTGACTACCTGTCACGACTGTCAAAGATCCACGAATGACAGCCGGGACCCGTTGGTCCCGGCTGTTGGTTCCTCTCCGTACCTCGGAAAGCACGTTAAACCGTTGTTTAACTTGCTTTCCGAGGTACGGAGAGGTCTTCATATGTAAAAATGGTCACTCATCCACGAATCCGATCAACCGTGGCAAGCGTAGCTTAACCTGTTCGATCGACCCGACTGTTATTACTGCGAAAAAAAAAAATATCAGCGGTTCCCTACATTTATGTTCGTATAACTTGTCAAAATGTAGAGAACAGGTGATTTTTTTTTTGCGATTTCAGGTTTGGTCACATAGTAAAAGTTGTTCATAGTGATGAGTACAATGACCTCTTAATTAAGAGGTTGTTAATGTTGTATTAATAACCCTGTATAAGTAAAACGAATTGTAAAAGAAATTAATATCATACTTTAAGTACCTAACTACTCTAGCACTTTTTAATCGCTTAGCAATGAACTGTATGCATGAGGTCCTGGGTTCGAT
Organism: Mesoligia furuncula; assembly: GCA_916614155.1. NCBI lineage: Eukaryota > Metazoa > Arthropoda > Insecta > Lepidoptera > Noctuidae > Mesoligia > Mesoligia furuncula. Next base: position 7,905,541 of record OU744800.1, read on the forward strand.
TCATGGGTCGGGAAAAGTGTTATTGGGTTTTAAATCCATCTGGAATTTATCAATAAATGATTCACTGCGCTCCAAAATAAAATAAGTAGAGTCAGCATAAAAGGCAAATCATAAGTTGTTTATACACAAATATAACTATCGGTAGTATTTTTTTTACCGTGGATTCATCTCGTGTGTCAAAAATGCTAAAGCCCATTTCGCGCTTTATGGCCCTAGTGTCGCATGATGTTTGTTGCATGACATAAGGCGCGAAATCACGCGGCTGTCATTAAAATGACGATTTATAATTATCTAAAATTTTGTATAAAATTTATGTCGTTGGAATTGCAATAAAATAGGCTAACTGAATATGTACAACTTAATACAGTTTTACCTTGTGATGTGTTGTTTTTACTTTGTTTTTAAGAAAAAAATATTGTTCGATGTGATGTTGTGATTATGACTGAATAAACATATTTGGTATGCATTTTTTTCTTTTTTTATTACATTTAATATACCTAATGATTCATGCTTGATAATTTTTTTTGCTAACACTGCTCAAAATTTCTTCATTCATAAAATCATCGATGACAGTTAATCATACAAACATCGTATAAATTACAGATATTGTAGCCGAAATCTTATATCATCTCATAAAAAAAAAGAAGAAAAAACCAAATAAAAATACCTATAAATAATATGCTATTATAATAAATTTCAATAAATTATAATAACATCTAAATTCCATCAGAAACACAACTCTTAAGTTAATAATAAGCATGTCCACGATTTTTAATCAATAATAATTTAATATGCTATTGTAATAAATTATAATAACATCTAAATCCCATCAGAAACACAACTCATACGTTAATAATAAGCATGTCCACGATTGTTAATCAATCAGACATCGCCAGTGGTAGCAATACCGACTCTCATGAAATATGCACGTCGAACAAGTATCCTCACATGCATCCCCCACCATCCACAGTTCCACACTAATAGAATGTGTTGAATATTTGATCAATCGTAACAACGCTGTGTCCGACAGTACCGCAATTTTAAGGAATACCGATTCTGTTATCCGAATGCTATTCCGAAAGATTGTAAACGATTATTGGATTAGGGTTGCTTTGTTATGAGTATGTTAGTTTGGGGGTTAGCAATTTTGGCCTACAGGAAGTGTATTACTGAATTACCTTTTGTTTTGCGGAAGTCCTTAAATGATTTACTTAAGAGCGTTTACGCCGTAGGTACGGAATTTCATACAAACTTTCAAGGCCTTGTTTTTCGAAATTAATTGAATGAAACTTGATACGCATAGGCAGGATACAAAGGTCTAAAAAGTTACTTAAGAAAATTATAGAAAAATAGTGTTACAGCCAAATTAGACCGATTTTAAATTTTCCATAGAAACAGATTTCCAGTTATCTTTTTTTAGGGTTCCGTAGCCAAATGGCAAAAACGGAACCCTTATAGATTCGTCATGTCTGTCTGTCTGTCTGTCCGTCTGTCTGTCTGTCTGTCTGTCCGTCTGTCTGTCTGTCCGTCTGTCTGTCTGTCTGTCTGTCTGTCTGTCTGTCTGTCCGTCCGTATGTCACAGCCACTTTTCTCCAAAACTATAAGAACTATACTGTTGAAACTTGGTAAGTAGATGTATTCTGTGAACCGTATTAAGATTTTCACACAAAAATAGAAAAAAAAAACAATAAATTTTAGGGTTCCCATACTTAGAACCGAAACTCAGTACATTATTACCATGTAAACTACCACCGATAATTGGTTTGAACGAGATCTAGTAAGTAGTTTTTTTTAATACGTCATAAATCGTAAATCGCAATTTACCATTCATTCAATCAACTCAAAAATAAAAATAAACATTTAATTTCATAAACATAAACCTTATGCATAAACCCGGATGTTACGGAACCCTCGGTGCGCGAGTCCGACTCGCTCTTGCCCGGTTTTTTAATAATTGTTTTCGAAAAATAAGGCCTTGAAAGTTAGTACGAAATGCCGTACGGTGTAAACGCTCTTAACTTTCATTGAAGTTAGTAATATTGCAAGTGTTTTTTTTATCACTTTCTCAATAGTATTGTAGGTATTGTAGCGGTATCTACAACGCTACATGCGAAGAACGCTCCATACTGACGTCACGCAAAATACTGCATCTCGCAAGCAGAATTTACCGCGCAACTAGCATAAATATACAACGGCACGACATGAATCATAGGGCAGTTGCCCGTCAGACACAACACCCGTCTGGTCGGAGGATCCTCCCTTTTCTATGGAGCATGTATGAGTGAACTTTACACCCTGTTCCTCATACCTCTACAGGGTTAGTCATTATGAAATTAACTTGATTTAAACTTGGTTAAGGTGGATGTTGCGATGGGCCGTCCATACATTTTTCTTGGGGATTGTACGCTAAACACAGACACACTTTGTTGAAAACGAATCATTTTATCACTTTTCTATAATGAAATGTCCCCGCGATCGACCTTTTTAGGAAATAACTTACATTATTTACTGAGGAAAACGATCGCGAAATCCAGACGAAATTTGACAGTTATCACACTAGTGTGCGTGAGTTTTGACAAGCAAACTCAAGCGCTATGATTGCGATAGTTTAGAGATGAGAACGCTAGATGGCGTACACGCGTTATTATAATTCTGTTAAATCAATATCATACGTACAATAAGTGATTGATTTATTTCCTTTCCTACCTTTCATGAACAGGTTCACCAAAAAAAAACTTTATAATTAATAACCTGACCTGACGACCTTACCAACGTAAACAACTTTATTACATAATATTGTTTTGTGGCAACATAAATATCATTATTCGTAGATAGGATTTATAGTGAAATGGGTAGTTGAGACCGCGAAATTCAAATTTTCTTACATCCACTATTGGTGGTAGAAATCTAACTTAGAAAGATGTATTAATGATTCTAATGATTATAATTCTGTAAATATGTACCTGTTATTGTCGCGAATCATATTTTGATCAAGATACAACCTGACACTGACCTGCAAATTGCAAAAAACGTAAGGAAATTTGAATTTCGCGGTCTATGACTATCCATTCATCTTATGCGACGCGCGACGTTGCCGTCCCACCCGAGTTGTGTTCGCAACCTTGAACAACATTGAAAGAATTCCGAAGAAAACGGGCGCCACCATGTTGCCACTCTTACGCCGCGCGCCGTAGCGACATGCATGATATAAATATAATTTTGGGGCTTGCTTGTATGCAATAGTATTGCACACGGATTTTCTTGCGTGTTATTTTATTTTGTATGCTTTGCATTTTCATTGATTCAAATTGCAATATTTCTAGTATTGCAATTATTTGTAGGTATAGTAACTAACAATTATTCAATTTTAAAAGTAAGTAGGTAAGTAAGTAGGTAAGTAAGTACCTATCTTTCGGCGGTTTTAAAAACAGCAAGTTGGTCCGTGATTTTAGACGCTGAAATCCCGTCACAATACTAATTAGGTACTTACATATCTCAATTACATAAGTACAAATTCAGTGGTTATGTGTTTTTACCTACTTATATTTTTTGGTCAACAATACATTAAATAAGTAAGTACATAATATTATAATTCGGTAACCCAACGAGTTTGCAAACATTTGCAAAATCGAATGTACCTGTAAAATAGAATACCTTTTACGCATATTGTCAGTTTCAGACAAACAAACATTATTTTTAGTTTGATAGTTATGTCGCATCTAGCGGGGCGGCGGCGGTCTAAGTACTTGCCGCGCCGGCGCCGCTGGACGTGCGTTCAGAACACATTATATTGTAATCTTTGGTTCAGAACTTTGACTTTTGAAATCATTGGTTCAGAAACAAACAAATGATTGAGTTACTTACATCAAACGTGATTTATTATTGTATTTAAACATCTAATATGTTTTTTTTTCTTATTCATCGACTAATATTCTACCAGGAATTTATATAAAGATAAGTAAAATTTTACTTTTAAGTTTCTATTTTCTGTACCTAATGATTTCGGAACGTAACCTTGTCATAAATCGTATCTTATTCAATATCATCTGTACGCTCACAGATTAGGTAGAGATGTACGCTGTACCTGTAATAATAATAATCTAATAGTAGGTAGCAATTCTTTTCTATTAGAAAGAATGCTTGAATACAAATCAAATCAAATAATTTATTTGCATAATACACGTGAAAAAGGTGTTACAGGTATAAAATACGACTAGGAAATTCTGAGATCTCATTGTACGGTTGTGAAATTCGATAGTATTAAATTTTATTCAAATACTGAGTTTATTGAAGTATTGTACTATTTTTTTGTTTTTCTATTTCAGATTTCTCTAATCCTGAAACCGCCCCTAAGACGACCCACTGACCTTAATTTCAATGGATAGGAGTATATTATGTGTTCTGTGATTTCAATTGACTGTGGAAACTGTTCCAAAGAAATGTTTATCTGCGATATCTGGGTATCGCATTGTGGACCTGAAGAATGTAATTGAATGGCCATTCCAATTGGAAAGACCGAAATATGTGTGAATCTTCACAAATTGAATTTGTTAGTGAGATGAGAAGTGAATTAATTTTCAAGTGCACTATGTCTGGTAATTGCGTGGAAGCACTACGGAGAGCAGTAATGTGGGCAACTGCGACTGCTGGTAGCTATTACACTCAATCAGCTCACATTACAAGTCTCATGAATATTCCAATAATGTCGCCAAATAAATGACTAAATTTCGTCGTGTTGAAAAAAAATTAGGCAGTGTGTGGTTTGAACATTTGTCAGAGGAAATTAAAACTGCTGGTGAACAAGAAAGGTCAGTTGCTATTCAAAAAGGTCATGTATCTTCAGACGGTGTTCCATATGTTACTGTATGTAGTTGGATGATGGCTGAAAAGGTCATATGGCTACAACTTTGATTCATGTTCTTGTATGGTAAGTTAATGTATTACCAAACACACATACATAAACATATACCTTCTTCTCATGGGGGTAGGCAGAAACTACAGAACGCCACCTGCTAAGATACCTTACATACCTACTCCGTTACTAAACACATATTTGGTTCTGTATGAACTTTTTACTATGTGCAATATTTACAAGTGTTGCTTTTCCTTTTCAGGCCTGCATTGTTGGTAAAGAAACTAAGAAATGTCTATTTCTTGGTGTTCAAAACCAATATTGTTATACGTGTCAATATTATGAAAAAAGGAGACATGGACATGAAAGCACATAATTGTTGCAAAAATTTTACTGGACCGCCTACAGCACTAATTATGGTGTCACTAATTATTGTGGAAGGCTTTCAAAAGAGTGAAGAAATGCATCAACTTCCCTATTTGAGTTTTATTGGATACGGAGACTCCTCTGTTTGCAAACTTGAAAGAGAAAGTGTCATATAGGAACTTTGGTCTGAGATGGGAACATAATAAAAAAAAATGAATGCAAGAATCATGTAATCAAAAACTATACGAGGGCACTATACAAGGTAAATAAATAAATAAATATACAAGGTAAATAAGTATTGACATCTCAAGACCAGTGAAGCATATTCCGTATTCATATTTGTACTTTTTTTTAGATGTTTGCCAACACTAAGCTCCCACTTTATGGGCGAAATATTTTGAAGCCAAACGTGATGAAGGTTACACTAGTGGCATGGAAAATTATAATGTGTATCAGTGAGAGTAGCAGATTTGCGAAATAGCCCGCTTTTGTATTCGGAATACATGAAAACTGCAAGCATTATTACTGCAATGTCAATAAAACAGCTGCAATTGGAAATATAATAAGTCAGAAATTGTCAGTACCACTAAGAAATGCTTTGATTATCATGGTACAGTATTGTTTCTTTGTATGTTACATAACCATCTATTTATATTGCATTGATATTTTCTAGTAAAAAAATATTCAATTTTCAGGATGATCGCTTGCTACTGGACACAAATGGCATGGAACTGTATGGAAAAAGCAGACCACACCCAGGGACACATTAAAAAAAATACATAAATCGAAAGGAACAAAGTTGTATTCTGCCAGAAATCATATTGAGACATGGTCAAAAAAATGCTAAATGTGTAGATTTGAATGGTATGTATACACGGCTAGATATCAAGTTATACATTTCCAGTATAAGCTGACCTCCCATTATATGGAAATCTTATACAATGCGAGATCAGCTTATACTGGAAATGTATAGCTGGTTAATTATGTAGCCGTGTGTACCAGTATATACTGGCACACAAGGCAATTTTTTTAACTTCATAAATTGTATCAATTTCAATGTCTAAAATATATTATTATGTTATTCTAGTGAAAAATCGTCCATCAACATCAGTTGGAAATTCGAGCAAATATAAATTTTAATTTTAGAGCAGCTTTGGAGATTGATGGTAAATGACATTTTGAAATGAATAGGAAATAATATTTGTCCAAAGTAACATAATTATATACTAAGTAAAGTTATTTTTCTTTGCAGCAGCCTTGTAGCAGTGGACAAAAAGACTCACGGCACATGGTGAAATCATCAAGTCAAACGATTTTTGTTATATTGTAATTTTGTAGTAGTTTGTTTAGAATCGACACTATAATATATTACTTTTTATTTGTATTTTACTATAAAATCAAGAGGCTTATTTTTGTAGTAGTTTGTTTATAATCAACATTATCATTGTATATTACTTTTTATTTGTATTTACTATAAAATGAAAAGGTGAAATAATACTTTATTATGTAAGATAACCACCTGGTGAACTCAATAAGCTGGTCTTTAGATTTTTATTTTTCTAAAAACTGATAAGAGGGCTTTGACATTATAAAATATTTTTTCACCTACCTCAATTTAGTATGCGATGTAATCGCATACTAAATTGTATTTTTTTGATTTGTTGTTATCTTTTGTTTTTTTCTTGTGTATGTTATGTGTAATATCTGTAATTATTGTAATAATTGATTATGCTATAAATTTAATCATGTATCAGGCTTCATTTGTGTCACTTCAAATACTTTTATTTGATAATTAATTACGGTGTAAGGTATTCTAATAAAACTATCTTTATAAACTGTGTAGACTGAAGTTTTTGTAACTGAACAGACAGCTGTGCTGCTGGGAGTTTGTTGCGCCACTTCTTTCCAGGTAAAGCTCTAGGAAGTGGTGAAGAGCGGGCGTTTTGGGGGACTGTCTTATTGTAATTTTGACATTCGAAAAGTGCTGATTCTCAGCCTAGTTTGATTATTAAATGATTTTATATAAATGCTTGACTTTTATTATCCTATCATCATACTCATGCGTTTTCCCCATGGGGGTAGGTAGAAACTACAGAACGCCACCTGCTACGATACCTTACATACTCCCTTTGTCTCGTTTACGTTCATAAATCTTGTCATACACGCACGCTGGTTGCGAGTACTACGCACAGGCACAGTATTCTCAAGAAACGCATTTCATTTTTCATATAAATATCGTAGCAGGCGGCGCATTTTTTAAATACACGCCATCTAGTGGTCTATTCTTATAAACGTATGGAAGTACTCGCTTACGTCTGTGTGTGTAAACGACCTGTATTCAATGGCAGATTTTATCTAACAGTTATGTGTCGAATTGGGTGGATTTTGAGGCAATGTTATGACCAAATTCAATAAAGTGTAATGTCCGATAACCGCGTCCACTACTTTTACGACTTAATAATGTGCCAATTACACATAAAACAAAATAAACTAAAAATGTTGACTTCAGCGCCATCTAGCGGGAAAATGTCCAAGAGCAGATCGTATGATGCTCCTTAAGGTTGTTATTTATTTAAGTGGAAAAACATCAGTTTGAACATTGATATCACTAGCCACTGACTAATACAGAAGGCACGGTTTCATTTGTTAGGGTATATTTTTAGCTCACGATCGCTGGACTTTCGCCACAAAAGAAATAAACAATATTCTTAAAATCTTTGAATATAATATTGAGTCTTTTAAACATAATTATTAACGGTTTTGTAATTTTATTTCACAAAATACTTCGATATAATTCGGAATCGACATTAAAATTGTCTTTTCAGTTGAAAATCGCCTAAAATTCGGTTGAGCACCCACAACCACAAAACGCTTTTAGGTTTGAGAATTCCATTAAACTTTTTGCCCTATTTCGCGTACAGGATAATTACGGAGCATTCATTCAAGGTACTTGATCACTGGGTTGGCAAACTATTGAACTTATTGTATTCAAGTTTTTAAAAAGTAAGTGCTCCTTTTAGGGCAGCCGTGAGATACACACTATTTACTAAAACATTATTTTCAATTTTTATTATACAACGTTATTTTTAGTACCGAAACCTGAATATAGTTTGTTCAGAATAAGTAACTGAATCGATTCCAATAATTTTTAGCCCATGTTATATTTTGTCCCAAAAATATTTAAAAAAGGTTAAAAGTTGGACACCGAGCGACACTAAGTAGGTTATTCAATCTCCGCGCCGAACGGTTAGGTACCTAGGTACTATTATCAATGAGCGCAAGACGGCGCGGCGCGAGCGGCGCGGGTGAGCATGTTTTCGTGCCGTAACAAATATGTAGGTATTTACAGAATTATAATCATTAAAGTCATCAACACAACTCTCTGAGACCAAGTAATCCCCAAGAATGACTTTTTCATGAAATCTTGACATTTGGGGATTATACTAACTTAACAAGTTGTATTACTGATTGTAATGAATATAATTCTGTAAATACATATTTGTTACGACCGCGAATCATATTTTAATCAACGTACAACTTAATACTGACCAGCAAATTGCAAAAAACGTAAGAAAATTTGAATTTCGCGGGTTACGTTAGCGCTTCCCCCTTACGTACTTGAAGGATGTGTCTTGAGTAATGAAAGTTGAATGTCCAACAACAGCCGGGCATAATGCTCTTCTATTCAGGAAAGATTTATTTATAATGGAAAGTAATGTCAGGCCCTTTTTCATAATCATAAAAGTACTGCGGGGTCATTTCGTAACACATTATCAGTTCATCAGACAGTTCAGCAACATCCATTGCGTTATTTACGTTGTTGAGCTGACAAATTTTTCGAACATATGAAGCAATGGATTAGCAATATCCTTCAAAATATTTAGATTCTCACTGATCGTGTTTTATGTTATTAGGGTGCAGGAATGTAAGATAATGAAGATTGAAACCAGTCGATCTAAAATAATCCTATAAAGCCTAATTAAAAAATACCAAGTGGGTAGTAGGTATTGTGTAATGGATATAGCATATTTGGGAATGAAAACGAAACTCATCAGCTGCATCGCCGCCTATAATCCAGTGTAATTTGTACACAAACTGGTTATTACTGGTTACTCCAGTGCGTGTATATCATAAACTACTGTTACAACTTCAACAGACAGGTATTATAATATTCAATACATTACTCCTGCATGTTTTGAGCTCGAAACATGCACCAACCTTGCTACCGCTTTGAATGTAAGTAAATTCTTAACATGCTTTATTAAAATTATACTAGAAGAGCTCACGATTCCACTAAGTGTCCATACACACGAGCAGCGACCGCCGACGATAGAGGCAATTGCCACCAATGACGCGTGCCGGCGAAAGCCGTGCATTTGATCACCGCACTATACATGCACTACAGCTCACAGAACAGATGGCCGATGGGGCCGAAAGGTTCTGGAGTGGCGACCGCATACCGGAAGACGTAGCGTTGGAAGACCTCCCACACGGTGGTCCGACGACCTTGTGAAGGCAGCAGGAACCCGTTGGATGTGAGAAGCACAGAACCGGTCGAAGTGGAGGTGCTTGCTATGTCCAGCAGTGGACGTCTTTCGGCTGAAATGATGATGGTGATGATGACTATACACGAGCTGCACACGTTGACGGCTGTCGCTGACACGCCTCTGCAGTCGCCGCGTGTCGCTCGTGTACCTATGCACACTTGGTAAGTAGGTACTCCTTCTCTCTCTTGGCTATCATTCCAATTTATTTTAGATCAGCCTTCCTAGTACGTCTGCGCCATACCGCACGGTTTTGGGTTATCTCTTTTGTTGTGTTGCTCGCTATAATTTTTTATTGTTCGTAGCCAAGTTAATAATGGTCGTTCACGGCCTCTTTTTCCATCTTCTATATTCATGACTCTTTTAGTCATAAGTCATCATCTCGCCTCATCACAGTCCGTAACAGAACAAGCGGTTTTCACTAAGTTTTTCATGTATCTTAGTGACTTTAGAAGTACCACAGATTATATTATTATATTCGTTTCTTAGCTATTCCACTTAGTACATAACTTCAATAGATTAACATAGCCAAAGGAACGTGATCAAGGCAAAGACATTTTAAAGGATCTTAAACAAAACTGTGTAATCCGAGACAGCTCATTTCCATTTAATTTGAATAAAACAAATTATGGAACTGACCGATTCTGCATGAAAATTTTCTTAAGACAGCCTTTCGAGCTAAAAGCTGTAGGTACAAACAAAATAACCATTTGTTGAACCAATAGAATTTAAGTATTACACAATTTGAGACAAAGAAACTCGCGTCTATTAGCTTTTACAATCACAGGCAGACAGATACAGGCAGCTCCACTATCGCAATTTATAATATTATCCCAGATACCCATAGATAACTATGTAAATGCCAGTGACCATTCAAGACATAAATTCTAGAAACTGTGCAGATTAGTGCACATTGATTGTGAAATACTGACACTGCACAGGTAATACGATAATGCTCTCACGTCCAGCCTGCTCGAATAATCGGTCCAATGAGCTTAATAGTGTAGAATAAGTAGGTTACAGAAGGCCGGCTCCAAACAACGAACGCTTAAAAAGGGGAAGGACACACAGATACTGTAGGTAGTCCGTGGTGTACCATTTACATAATACAATAAATACATACATAAAGTATACTATTCTAAATAAATATATACTTATAACAATAAACATGAAACAGGAGCAAAGAAAAAAAATATAATGATGATGTATTAAGGAGAGAGGAAGTGCTTTTTTTTTATCATAATTTTAAAAGTGGACAAAGATTGAGCACGCCTTACCGACACGGGCAAGTCATTCTATAACCGTACTGCTTGAACAGTAAAAGATTTGTCATAGAAACTGATGGAATGCATCGGCATCTCTAGTCTCAGGTTTTCCGATGACCTCAGATATCTATTATGTGTGTCATGAAGGAACTTGAAACGTGCTTTAAGATAAGTGGGGTTTTAGGATTAAACAAAATACTGCAGAGCTGAAACAAGATATGAGAATTCCGGCGAAGACGTATGGGAAGCCACTTGAGCTTTGTACGAAATTCTGAAATGTGATCATATTTGCGCAGGCCAAATATAAATCTTATGCAAAAGTTTTGAAGTCGCACAGGTATGCCTTCTGATTCATTTGTTTACATTTTCATCAGATACTTTTGGAACCATATGTACCGCGAGTGCAATCTCACTCGCGAATGTCATTTGGTTTGAGGTAGTTCGAGATCGCTATACTTACGTGTGATTACTCGCCTATGTGTGCGTGAGCCTTTCGCTATTGGAGCATTAAAGCCGGTGGGTTTCTGTACCAATCTATTCTGTGGTAATAGGCTTTCAGGCTAGCACTATCATTTGCGTATATTATAGTCCAACGAGTCTATTTACTATTTGACGTGATTTGTGGTCGGGATTAGCTTATTAATCGCTAGAATTTAATTGGTCTTTAGTTAATCTATGGGATCATTTGATGAACTGGAATAATATAAACTATTGTTTATTTGATCCTAATATTATAAATGCGAAAGTAAGTTTGTTTGTTTGTTACCTTTTCACGCCTAAACCAATGAACCGATCATCCTGAAATTTTGCATCATTGTCAGGTGTACAGGAACGGACATAGGGTACCTTTCATCCCGAAAAAAGTGATGTTCCCGAGGAAAACAACAATAATGTTATTGCGATAATAGATGGCGCCACGAGTCTTTAGAACAGGATCGACACTTATGTGGGTGAAACTCATCCCGAAAAAAGTGATGTTCCCGAGGAAAACAACAATAATGTTATTGCGATAATAGATGGCGCCACGAGTCTTTAGATCAGGATCGACACTTATGTGGGTGAAACCTCGGGGTGCTGCTAGTTTTATATAAGTTCCTCACTCTAGCCAAGATCTGTGTATTCATGCGGTATTAAGATATATTTACAGACGTTTTTGACTATGTTCGACACGCTTCTCCTAGAAGAACAAATATGGTTTACTCTAAAAACTTAAGAAGGGAAAGTCCTTTTTTTCGTTTACGGATTTTATGTCTAGTGACCGTCAATGTAGATCGGGCTTGTGGCTAAGTATCGGCACGGGTCGATCGATCAGGCTTACCGCGGTTGGCCTGTGGGTGGGCGACCATCTTTACATATCTTTATATTATTATATCTGTGCCGTGGAGAGCACGTTAAGCCGGTGGCCCCAGCTGTCATTCGTAGATCTTTGACAGTCATTACGGGTCTTCAGTAGCCTAAAAGTTTGACAACCAGCCTTACTAGGGGTATCGTATGACGAAACCGACACGTCCTAGAACAAAAAAATAGATATGAAACATCTACCAACTGGCTCTGGGCCCGCGTGGAAGATTACGGCTCATTCCTTCTTACAGAGAGGAGGCCCAGCAGTGGGAACATTATAGGCTGATTATGTAACCAATAATCTTCTGTATTGAGGGTGCCTCTAAAGATTACCAAAACAAAGATAAACCTAAATCTTGTTAGTAACTCGGTCAACATATTTCACAGATCAATCTTCTAAACAATAATCCGTTCCAGGGCTCTCGGAATCTCGTTGTGAGAGTCACCAGCAAGTACCAATCAAGCACCCGACTCCAGTAATTTAGTCGATTGAAACACTCGCTATCTCAATGTATCTCAACTTGAAAATAAATTTAAATTTTAAGAGGTCTAAACTGAGCAGATTATCGGTACCTACTTCTTCTTGAATTTTATTAAGTATCAAGTTCTTTAAGGGGCTTACAGGACCTAAAGACAAAAATCGCAAGTTTTAGAAACAATAAAAGTACATGATCGACTACAGTAAACATAATCAGAAAAATATTATGATATTCTTCAGGATATATGCTAGGTAGATAGTGCGATGAAAACATAATATGTACAACTAATTTGATACGATAGAAAAAATCATGAAGATACCTCTAAAAACTTTATTTTTACAATAAAAACCATACTTAATACAATCATTATGATTTTTATGATTTTTAACCGACTTCTAAAAAAGGAGGAGGTTCTCAATTCGGATGTTTGTATTTTTTTTTTTTTTATGTTTGTTCGCGCATAACTCCGTCGCTTGGTAACCGATTTGAAAAATTATTTTTTTGTTGGAAAGGGTATGCTTCCCAAATGGTCCCATGAAAATTTTATCGAAATCGGACAAGTGGTTTTTGAAAAATCAACAAAAACCTAAAAATTTATCTACATTAACGATCTTTTCAGATTTCATAACTCCGTCATTTACGAACCGATTTGGAAAATACTTTTTTGAGCATTTGCTCTCGAAAATCATCATTTGGTAAAGTGGAGCTGATGATAAAGACCACAGATGGCTATCGGAACTACTCAATGACAAATATTTCACGGGTTGCGATTCGATTACTTTAATATGGTTGCTAAGCAATTTATGCTCGTTACAGTGCATATTATGGTGAAATGGAGCTGATGGTGACTTATTAAACAGCTCCAGTTCTTCTGGCTCTTATTAAGGGAACTCCTCAACAATTAACGTCCCTGCATTGGGTAAAGCAATATTTTGTAAAAGGTGAGCAGTTGACATTAGGCTATTATAACTTAGATAAATTACAAACTGACCCACTAAAAAAACAACCGACTTCCAAAAAAAACACTACAAATTGAAAAATAACTTTAAAATCGGAAGTCGGTGTCTTTGGTTCCGCGTTTTCGTTTATTGACACCGACTTCCGAAATTAAAGTTATTTTTCAATTTGTAGTGTTTTTTTTGGAAGTCGGTTTTTTTTTTTTTGTAAAAATCTTTTTATTTTTCACTTTTTAGTGGGTCAGTTTGTAATTTATCTAAGTTACAAAAGCCTAATGCCAACTGTTCATCAACTTTTACAAAATATTGCTTTTCCCGATGCTGGGACGTTAATTGTTGAGGAGTTCTCCCGGTAAGAACCAGGAGATCCTCAACAATCACTCGCAATACGCATTGTGACGAGCATACATTGCTTAGCAACCATATTAAAGTAATCGAATCGCAACCCGTGAAATATTTGTCAGTGAGTAGTTCCGATGGCCATCTGTGATCTTCATCATCAGCTCCACTTTACCAAGTGATGATTTTCGAGAGCAAATGCTAAAGTTACTTTAAAAAATATCCAAATCGCTGTAGCTTTGCCTATAAAATTTGAGGGTTGCCCTAGATTTCCATGGAATCCTCTCATCAGATTCCAACTTGATGATAATGGGACCACCTCGAGAGTATACCCTTTCAAATAAAAAAAGAACTTTTGGAATCGGTCCAGGCGTCTTCGAGTAATCGGTGAACATAGTTACTGTAAACTGTTGAGGAGTTCCCTTAACTGTCCTTCGTCTTCATCATCAGACCCCTAATGACAGACACAACCCATCTAGGTGTAAAGTTCACATCAATACAAATTAATCAAGCCCAAACACAAGGTAACTGCTGTAAATCGTTGAGGAGTCCCCTCGACTGTCTTTCGGCTCCATCATCAGATCGACTCCAGGCCTTCATTAAATTGTAGTGCTTTAAAATACTTAATGTAAAAGTTACCAAACGCAATAGTCGCTCCTACGATTTTCGGATGTTCCCCTCGATTTCACTGGGATGCCATCATCAGATCCTGGTTTAATTATCATGGGACCACCCTTGGCATATATCCTTTCCAACAAAAAAAGAATAATCAAAATCGGTTCATAAACGACGAAGTTATCCGCGAACACACATAAAAAAAAAAAAAAAAAAAAAACATATATACGGTCGAATTGAGAAACCTCCTCCTTTTTTGAAGTCGGTTAAAAAGTGAAAAATAAAAACTTTTTTTTACAAAAAAAAACAAACCGACTTCCGAAAAACACTATAAAGTGAAAAATAACCTTAATTTCGGAAGTCGGTGGCAAAAAACTAAAATACAAATTCAAAGACACCGACTTCCGAAATTAAGGTTATTTTTCACTTTATAGTGTTTTTCGGAAGTCGGTTGTTTTTTTTTGTAAAAAAAGTTTTTATTTTTTCGTCAGATTATTCTATAAGCAACATACTAAAATAATTTTTTTAGTCCAAACAATAGATTTTTAAAATTAAATAATTGCTTCATATTTTTAACCGACTTCTAAAAAAGGAGGAGGTTTCTCAATTCGACCGTATATATGTTTTTTTTTTTTTTTTTTTTTATGTGTGTTCGCGGATAACTTCGTCGTTTATGAACCGATTTTGATTATTCTTTTTTTGTTGGAAAGGAGATATGCCAAGGGTGGTCCCATGATAAGGAAACCAGGATCTGATGATGGCATCCCAGTGAAATCGAGGGGAACATTCGAAAATCGTAGGAGCGACTAGTGCGTTTGTTATGTTTTTCATTAAGTATTTTAAAGTACTACAATTTAATGAAGGTCTGGAGTCGATCTGATGATGGAGCCGAAAGACAGTCGAGGGGACTCCTCAACGATTTACAGCAGTTACCTTGTGTTTGGGCTTGATTAATTTGTATTGATGTGAACTTTACACCCAGATAGGTTGTGACTGTCATTAAGGGCCTGATGATGAAGACGAAGGACAGTTAAGGGAACTACTCAACAGTTTACAGTAGCTACCTTGTGTATGTTCACCGATTACTCGAAGACGGCTGGACCGATTCCAAAAGTTCTTTTTTTATTTGAAAGGGTCTCGAGGTGGTCTCATCATCATCAAGTTGGAATCTCATGAGAGGATCCCATGGAAATTGAGGGAAACCCTCAAATTTTATAGGCAAACCTATAGCGATTTGGGTATTTTTTAAAGTAACTTGAGCATTTGCTCTCGGAAATCATCATTTGGTAAAGTGGAGTTGATAATGAAGACCACAGATGGCCATCGGAACAACTCAATGACAAATATTTCACGGGTTGCGATTCGATTACTTTAATATGGTTGCTAAGCAATTTATGCTCGTCACAATGCGTATGATGAGTGATTGTTGAGGAGTTCTCCTGGTTCTTACCGGGAGAACTCCTCGACAATTAACGTCCCGATCCTGGGACGTTAATTGTCGAAAAGCAATATTTTGTAAAAGGTGATGAACAGTTGGCATTAGGCTATTGTAACTTAGATAAATTACAAAGTGACCCACTAAAAAGTGAAAAATAAAAACATTTTTACAAAAAAAAAAACAACCGACTTCCAAAAAAAACACTACAAATTGAAAAATAACTTTAATTTCGGAAGTCGGTGTCAATAAACGAAAATGCGGAACCAAAGACACCGACTTCCGAAATTAAAGTTATTTTTCAATTTGTAGTGTTTTTTTTGGAAGTCGGTTGTTTTTTTTTTTGTAAAAATGTTTTTATGTAATAAATTACCAGTGTTGTGTCATCGCGCTTGTCTTTCTTTTCTATGCAGTCCGACTGTGACCGCGCTTTAGGTCATGTAAGCCCCTTAAGAAGGTAGGTATTATTGAGTTTGGCCTTTGAAGGGATTTTAGCTTATTTTTCAACCGATAATCCTATGATTACGAGATGGTTTTCTTCGGAGTTTCTACCCGCTATAGGATGACCTGTAAGGGATGGGATTACTATTCGATGGTTTGGTTGCCATGATGGTGGTTTGGTTTTGGGCTCTATTTGGAACAAGCTGTTGACCTTTCATATCTTCTACTTTACCTTAAACTGTATTAACTTTTTTATTATCCGGTGTTCCAGATAAGAGTAACAAACGAGTAGAATACGGAATTTCGACGCACAAAATGTCGATAAATGCTAATACGACGGTACAAAATTGCGATGCACGTTACTGCGAAAGACCGTCTCTGCGAAGCCACTACACTTCGATATACGTTACCGCGATATATCTTCACTGCGATACTACTTGACTTCGATGCACGTTACCGCGAAATATTTTCACTACGATACTACTTGACTTCGATACACGGTAAAGGTATTTGTATTGTCATTCGCTCGCTCTTGCTTTATAAGACACCATTGATTTTCTATTGTTTCATGATCCATCGGTCACGCGCGGAGCTTTACCGTTAAAGTAACCGAACCAAACCTAACCTTGGGGTGCCCGTCGCTCGCTCTTGCATCCTACATCGCCTATTGCGTTCGTTGCGTTGTTCGGGTGCGGTAACGTGCATCGAAGTCAAGTAGTATCGCAGTGAAAATCTATTGCGGTACCGTGCATCGAAGTGTAGTGGCTTCGTAAAGACGGTCTTTCGCAGTAACATGCATCGAAATTCCGTATTCTACTTGCAACCAACAGGTTTGTCGTAACAGTATGATTACTAAACTTAGCTTCTCACTAAAGTTTCCCCTGGAAACTTACATGTATGTAACAATGCAGGAATAATAATGCCACAAATACACGATCCAACATACGGGTAACCGCGACTCCTTATAATTATTGCTGTGAATGACACCATAAACTGTATTCTCTCTATATTTTCTCACCATGAAGCAAAGGACTACAGACATTCTTCCTTTAAGTCCAGTAACCTAATATTAAAATGACATTGCTTGCAAACCTATAGCAATGTTTGCTAAATTGCTACATTCCACGCTCGTGAGACCAGTCTTAAACAAAACACAACAGACATATTCAATTTATTTCCAAAAGTAGATCTTTTATGACATATTTACACATAAATTTTTTGGTAAATATTCTTCGAAACTCGATGGCACCGGCATTTGTTAGACTGATCTCTGCGAGGAAATGCCGAAACAAACTTAGAGGTCATGTTTGTGTTCTCTTATAAAGTCCAAATATAATATTATTCACCTTTTATGTGGGTCTACAATGCAAAGCTAATCCCGGAAGCCGGAGCGTTATCTGGAAGGGCATTTTGAAGTAAGAGCCAGGGCAGCATTACATTTAACCATTTCTACTTATCATAATGTAACTTATTACTAGATAAACTGAAGATGAACAGGTGTTTTAAAATTGTAAGTCTTGAATTTTATCATACGTAGGTCCGTCTTTATAAAATGCGGTGCGTAGGCCCACATTAGTTTAATGCTTAATCTATATTTCCAGTCGCCATTTATATTGAAAAAACTGGCCAAGTGCGAGTCGGAGTCGCACACGAAGGGTTCCGTACCACAAGGCAAAAACGCCGAAAAAAACATGTTTGTTGTATGGGAGCCCGCCCCCTTAAATATTTATTTTATTTTAATTTTATTATTTTATTAAAGTTAAAATACAACTGAGTATTTTGTGAATATTTCAAGTGCCTACCTGTTGCCATTTTTGATATCGAGCAAAAAAGGGCAAAAAATCGCGTTTGTTGTATAGGAGGGCCTTTAAATATTTATTTTATTTTGTTTTTAGTATTTGTTGTTATAGCGGCAATAGAAATACATCATCTGTGAAAATTTCAAATGTCTAGCTATCGCAGTTCTTGAGATACAGTCTGGTGACAGACAGACGGACAGACGGACAGACAGCGAAGTCTTAGTAATAGGGTTCCGTTTTGTACCCTTTGGGTACGGAACCCTAAAAAAAAGAACCAGCAGCTCTTTATAATCTTGCGCAAATTAAGTGGTTTCGCATTCTTTTAATAAGTAAAACTTGATCTTCATAAACGCGTGCTACGTTATCAATATCATAAATCTCGATCTCGTTATGCTGTGTTACTTTTATAAAAACATGAGTTGAGCATCATAAAATCACCTGTTTAAAATTCTAGAGACTCCTAGTTGCTAATGAGACATACCTGAGGTGCACAACTCAATTGCACTTGGGGGTCCAAGTGAAATTGAGTTTTTTCGGTACCCGGGCCACTTATGTACAGCAGGGAACAACTCAATTGCACTTGGGGGTCCAAGTGGAATTGAGTTTTTTCGGTACCCGGGCCACTTATGTACAGCAGGGAACAACTCAATTGCACTTGGGGGTCCAAGTGGAATTGAGTTTTTTCGGTACCCGGGCCACTTATGTACAGCAGGGAACAACTCAATTGCACTTGGGGGTCCAAGTGGAATTGAGTTTTTTCGGTACCCGGGCCACTTATGTACAGCAGGGAACAACTCAATTGCACTTGGGGGTCCGAGTGGAATTGAGTTTTTTCGGTACCCGGGCCACTTATGTTCAGCAGGGAACAACTGAATTGCACTTGGGGGTCCAAGTGGAATTGAGTTTTTTCGGTACCCGGGCCACTTATGTTCAGCAGGGAATAACTCAATTGCACTTGGGGGTCCAAGTGGAATTGAGTTTTTTCGGTACCCGGGCCACTTATGTTCAGCAGGGAATAACTCAATTGCACTTGGGGGTCCAAGTGGAATTGAGTTTTTCGGTACCCGGGCCACGTAAGTTCAGCAGTCTCAGAATTACGACCAGCCTTACGAGACAGCTGCAGAACACAGTAACATGTCTCTCAAAAAATATGAAAAGAAGTAACTCCTAAATATGTGCCCATTGCCGTTGAGACCATGAGTGCTTGGGGCACTGAGGCCAGGAAGCTCATTAGTGAGATAGGGCACAAGCTCCGTGACAAAACGGGTGACTCCCGCTCCGGCTCGTTCTTAGTGCAAAGGTTAGCCATTGCCAACCAACGTGGCAATGCAGCAAGCGTTTTGGGCACCTTTGCGCCGGGAACAGTTAGGGGCGGGTTATTTGACTAGGTTGACGTGTTATTCTTGTTGTGACTGTTGTTATTATAATATTATTTATTAACATGATATAACACCTATAGTGTCTATGGTATACTCATTTTTCGCCAGTTATGTTTAAGACCCATGTAACAGGAAGCCAACTTATTACCATCAACCGGACACATTATCAAGACTCGGGGCTACTGAGAAATTCCTTATCGAAAAACCCAATAACACTTTGTCCGACCTGGGAATCGAACGCGACCAGTATAATTATCAACAAGATACTTCTTCTAACCACTTTACTCCAAAGAAACACAAAACCTGACACTTACATCTACATTATCATTATCACACTAATATTATAAAGGCGAAAGTTTATGAGTGTGTTGTGTGCGTTTATATGTTTGTTACTTCTTCACGCTCAGACGGCTGGACAAATTTTGATAAAATTTTGTATGGAGGTAGCTGACACCCTGGATTAACATAAAGGCTACTTTTTATCCCGATATTCCCACGGGATCGACATTTACGCGGGTGAAACAGCTAGTATATTATAAAGGCGAAAGTTTATGAGTGTGTTTGTATGTTTGTTACATCTTCACGCACAAACGGCTGAACGGATTAGGATGAAATTTGGCAAACAGATAGCTTATAACCAGGATTAACACATAGGATACTTTTTATCCGGATTTTCCCGCGGGATCGAAACTTATGCGGGCGAAACTACGGAGCGCAGCTAGTCCATAATAAAGAAACTTTTATAAGGTAACAGGAGATATTCCATCGGCGTGTATATCGATACAATGGGGCAAGCAGCCGTCTCGGTCCGACGCATGGGAATCACCCGACCCCGTGAGTTCACGGGAACACGGAGTTAATTATCTGTTACCTCTATTTATATCATGTTCGTAAGAAAGTGTAGATGGGCGACAGTTATTTTTATTATGATATATTAAAGGTATGTGCTCATAAAATGTCTAGGTTGGTTAGCTCTTTCATTTGTTCTACTGAGCGTGGGGTTCTGGGTTCGATTCTCAGGTCGGGCCAAGTGATATTAGGTATTTCGTAGTAGGTAACAACCCGGAGTTTGGAAGTTAGCAGTGTAATACACCCCGTGCCTCTGAAAGCACACCTCATCTCTCTCCAGTTGTGTCGGATTGACGTCCCATCGGACTGGGAGAGTGAAGAGAGAGTGCACCTGTGTCTGCGCGCACGCTTGTGTACTGTAATATCTCTCGCGCCGGCTAGTCTCCGCTGAGATTGGTCACGATGATGGCCGAAATTCGGTCTGGAGAACAAATTGCAAAAGGGATTAATA
Organism: Mesoligia furuncula; assembly: GCA_916614155.1. NCBI lineage: Eukaryota > Metazoa > Arthropoda > Insecta > Lepidoptera > Noctuidae > Mesoligia > Mesoligia furuncula. The sequence continues at coordinate 7,926,652 of OU744800.1, forward strand.
TTTTAATGGAAGATGGAAGTATAGTAGACGAGCATCACTTACGCAAGATTCAAACTCGATTTTTTCCTAAAATTTTGATAGATATTAACATATCTATCAAAATTTTGGAAAAAAATCTATTCCGATAATACTATTCGGTTCCGATAATACTATTTTCGTAACGTCATAACTGTAGTTACGAAGATAGTATTATCGGAACCATACTATTCTGAGGTACCCAGGTAGGTCTTCCCTCAAAGTTGCAATATTTATTTCAAAAGCAAAACGCTTTTGGTTTTTACGCTCGTGACTGTTTAGAGGCTTTAACTGATAGGAATGGTTTCCTCGCGCTATCGATACGTTATTCAACTTAAAGGTACAAGTCCGTAGCAGGCAGCTGCAGCAGATGACACGTAGTGACACCTCTGGTTTACTATGTATTTCTATGAAATACCTTCCGTAGCTAGCGACACGTCGACTGCCACGATTTTCATAGAAATACGTAGAAACTAGTAGTGTCGCGGTGACATGTCGTCTACTGCACTCGTCTGCAGTCGGCTACGGACTTGCTACCTCGAAAATCTAAAATCCTCGAAATCCTACTAAGCGAGCGAAAGTGATGCAATTACGTTTAAAACGCAAAAGCAGAGTGATGGCTATAGTGTGCGTGCGCTCGGAATAAAACGACGTATGTGCCAAAAAGAATTTACTCCTTTTATAACAAAATAAATAAAATAAAATTAAAAACTACTTTGAGTAAACTTTGATATGATAATTCTCTATGTTTTAAAGTAAATTCCATTACATAACTCTTAAGCGTTACGCCGTGATGTCGAAAAAAGTAAAAAAAATTACATAACTTTGCAAATATTTTTGTAGGTATCGAGAAAAAATCATTGAATCGTGTATTCCTTTTACATAATACTAGCCAAAGAGTCAAAAAACATATACCAAAGTGTTGAATCCCTATTCCACATACCTACCAAGTTTTACGAAATAGAAAAAAACACATTTTTATCAATATATCACCTTAAGAGACACTTCGAAGACAAAGTGTCGTAATACATACTTTATTCACTACGAATATTACATTTTGGTGTTACAACTGTGTAGAAATAGAGAGAGCAAAATACTAGCGCTGATTTCACCTTTAAAAACAAACGAAAATATAGTCTTCACACAAATAAACCATCTCTAACATAGAGCTACTCCCAAAATTCCCGTCCAACTTTCCTTCAAAATTTTTAACGTGGAGTTTAAGTTTCCACACTTCCCTCGGTGAATGGACGCGTAAATCGTGGCCAAGCTGGGTAGTGAAAACACAATACGCCACCAGGGAGGTATTTGTCTCAGCAACTTGGCCGGGTCGCGTCCCGTGTGTTATTTATCGTAACTGAGACTGCAGTGAGCCATTCCTTTTTAGCTGTTATGTTATTTAACTTTGAGAATTTTACGGTACTATGATAGCACTCTTTTATGGGAGAATGGACAGGGGAGGGGAAAGGTGAAGACTGGAAAGCTATGTGGAAGAGCGTTGCCCAGCAGTGGGACAATACATAAATATAAAAAAAAAATCTTTTACCGTTTTCACCACCGTACTGTACCGTCGCTTCTAAAACGGTGAAGTAAAACATCTTGAGGAAACTGGCATATCCCAGAACCAACAAAAAACGAAGACATGTGATCTACCAACCCGCACTGGGCCCGTGTGGTAGATTACGGCCCACTCCCACGCACAGAGAGGAGACCTGTGTTCCAGCAGTGGGGACATTATAGACTGATGATGTAAAAAAAAAAAATAGCAGACTGAATAAACCACATACAATGGTCCAATTGAATGATTTAAAGTCGTAGCACACGTATCAAATCAAATCGGAAAGGGATCGGCACCATATCGCCTTTCGCCTTGCCGTCAAACAGGCGTCCACGTAACCATAGCGGAAAAGAAGGTCCGGCTCGTCGACCGCTGGTTGATGGTGCAACAGGCAGGCCGGAGGGGTGAGAGGGGCAAGAGTGGACGAAGAGACGAAAGCTCGGGTACTGCGAGACGTAAGCACGGGTACGACGAGCCGTAACGCACCGCACCGCGGTTCGTGAGCTTGTCCTGAGGCGAGGCGATTACGTTACGATTCCGACTAGTGTGCGTTGCAGTAGGGAATTTGATACAAAGAATACTGAACGTCTCGAGTTGATACGGTGCCGATCCCTTTCCGGTTTGATACGTGTGCGCCGTACCTTAAGTGCGGAAACAAAAGCCTTTACATAGAACAAAGATATATAGCGAAATTCGGCGTTGTTGTGTGGCTGTAAACGACCACCACTGTGAATTTTTTTATAGGCACGTACCTAAATACCAAGAAGGCTGAGTTTAAAGTAGAATAAAGGCCATAAAACGACCATAATTGTTTTGCTAAAATTACCCCATAAACTCTACCATAAGCACTTTTTGTTTTGCGTAAACGAACAATACTGAACGTAAGGCGGCTGTTGCGGGAAATTGCTTGAAGACCCACGCTTGGAAACGGATTATTGATCACATCAGCATGTTGTTATCTTAGGATAGGTTATTCTGTTGTTGCTGAACATCCACAAGTAAAAAGTGAGAGTAATTTTATAAAAACAATTTGCAAGCGGTTCCGACCGCGTTGAGGTCGGAAATTGTTTCATGGGATCGTACTACCGGGATAAAAAGTATCATTTATGTCCACACCAGATAAAGATACACCTAGATAACGCAAGAGCAACTACTTCGCGTACCAAAAACCGCACCAGCTTACGTACAAAAATCGTAAGCCGCCACTTTCGCTCAGTCCTGTGTACTGCTGGGTGGGTGAGCGCGAGCGCTGGCGCTAGGCCACGGGGGTGGGGCAAGATGGGTGCCGCACGCTGCGGCGTCTTTGAATCGATTTGATCACTAAATAGTGCTTGTGACGTCATAGTAGGTAGTCAAAAAATGGCACGCTTGGTTTTCATACAGATCGTGATACTTGCGTTATCTAGGTTTATCCATATGACATGGTGGCCCTAACCCAGATCATAGTCTACCTTTATGCCAATCATCGAAATCTGTTTACCCATTAGGGAGTAAAAAGTTAACAGAAGACATACCGAGTTATACCTACTTTTTTTAAAGTTAGCCTACACTGTCCTGCTGCAGAGCAAAGGCCTTCCCCAAATCCTTCCAGGCATCCTTTTCTAGAACTACCTCGATGACCCTTGCGGTACGCGTCTAACTTTCGCTTTTATAATATTAGTATGGATCATCATCTGCCTAGCCTTTTCCCAACTATGTTGGGGTCGGCTTTTCGTCTAACCGGATGCAGCTGAATACCAGTATTTTACATGGAGCGACTGCCTGTCTGACCTCCACAAACCAGTTACTGGGTAATACGATACCCCTTGATAAGACTGGTTGTCAGACTTTAAGGCTTCTGACGACCCGTAACGACTGACAAACATCCACAAATGACAGCCGGGACCAACGGCTTAACGTGCTTTCCGAGGCATGGAGGGGTCTCGTTATGTAAAGATGGTGACCCATCCACAGAACAACCGCGGCAAGCGTAGCTTAACCTGATCGATCGACGTGTGCGGCTGTTATTATTTAGCCACGGGCCCCCCAATATTAGTATGGATATAGGAACAAATTTTCGAAGAAGAAAGGTTGGGTTACTCCCTGAGTACCCCGATCCCCGAGGCCCCCGTCCCGGAGAACCCCGAATACGATAAATACGATTACATTTTTTTTTTCTATTCTTAGTGGGCGAAGTAAGACAAAAGTTTTGAATGTCTTAATTTATTCATTGAACTCAAGCAGCCATGAACTCACTGTTCTTCAACAACCTCCATAATTACAACCAATCATAATGGAACATCATTGATTACCTTCCACTGATTCTAACGTGCGTGGGATGGCATTGCCTCGTTTCTTATTCACTTCCAGTTTAACATCATACGATGTAATCTGAGACATTTTGCACGCTATGCCGTGTGGCCTGGCTTTGAATAGACTATACCGTTATTATCTAAGAGACAAGGTGTACCTACCTATTTTGCTCACTGTTTTTACCCGACTAAATCAAAGCCAAAGGAGGGTTATGATTTTAACAGGCTATTATATTCATCTTCACATCGGAGTAGACAGTGTCATGTAATTGAAGCATACATCGTACAGTATACGTGTGATTACGGTTATACGAAAACTGATGCTATTTTTAATTTCCCTGACTGTGATGTCATGTTTATACCTTTTTAGTTGGCTTTTTTGTCGTCGTCGGGTTTTAGCTTTTAACTTTCTTTTTTGCTTATAATTTTGTAATATTTGTATGCCACTTGCTGTGACAGGATAGTGATACTTACATACTTTATAATGTGAGTGTACACAATAAACATTTTTGATTTTACTACAATGGACGGGTTCATCATAATCTGCCTAGCCTTTTCCCAACTAGGTTGGGCTCGGCTTCCAATCTAACCGGATGCAGCTATATACCAGTATTTTACATGAAGCGACTGCCTATCGGATCTCCACAACCCAGAATACGATACCCCCTGGTAAGACTGGTTTTCAGACTGTCAGGCTTTTGATAACCCGACGATTAACTAATAAAGGCTACCAATAAGCTACTAATATAGCTACCAATAGGGATATGAAGTAGCGGTCAGGGCAACTGGCAATTAATGATTTTTCAATTTTCACTTCTTCATAATTACATTTCTGATAATCCACCAATCCTACCAATATCATTCTACTAATATTGAATATAACAGGTTAGAGGAAGCAATCCAATCAGCAATCACCAGAAACAAAACAGTTAAAAAAAAAATCAAATAGACAAAAGGAATGAACTGTGGAAAAATTACAAAGGTAATCCAAATAACCAAGAATTAGAAGAAGCATTTAAAAAAGAGAGAGACAGAGTTTTTGAGAATATTCAAGAGACAAAAGTAAATATTACCATAAATCTTTTAAAGAATGCGAGGGTAAACCCCTTAAAATGTGGCAATTGATAAATAGCTTGTCTAATAATAAATTAAAGAAAATCGTTGCGCCCTCTAAATTACAATCACCTACAGGGCTGATTACTGATGAAAAGGAAACATGTGAGTGTTTTAACAACTATTTCTCAGGTATAGGTACACTTTTAGCTAATCAAATACCTGCTAAATATCATAATAACCAGACTAACACTATCAGGCTAAACAAAACCGAAAATGCAGCTACACTTTCTCAGATAGCACCAGCAACGGCAGATGAAATTGGGAAAATAATTAATGACCTGAATGCAAACACCAGCACAGGTATAGACGGCATCAGTGCCAAATCACTCAAGTGTCTATAGAATTTCATATTACATAGTCTAACTCAATTCGTCAACAAATGTTTTAGCGAAGGTCACTTCCCTGACACATTATAATACCTACGCCAAAGTTACCCCTATTTTTAAAGCCGGCTCCAAACTGTCTCCGGGAAATTATAGACCTATTTCAGTATTGCCTGTGCTGTCTAAAGTTTTTGAAAAGCTATTACACAAACGGCTGAGTCTATATTTAAATTCATTTAACTACCTTTCTCAACGACAGTCTGGCTATAGCCCAAAATTTATTATAGATTAAATCTGTTGCTGTTGAAAGAGTATTACACTCTTTCAGCAGCAACAGATTTAATCACAACTATTAAAACTAATATGGACAGGAAACATATTGCTTTAGGGATCTTTATTGACCAGAAAAAGGCGTTTGATACCGTTAGCCATAGCTTGTTAATGAATAAACTGGCCTCGATCGGGGTAACTGGAAATGCTTTAAAAAATTTTGAATCGCACCTTCAGGGACGCCGACCGGTCGTTAAAATGGGTGACAATGTTAACGCACCTAAAGTAATCAACTGCGGCGTGCCCCAGGGCTCGATTTGTGGTCCCCTTTTATTCCTAATCTACATTAACAATATAGACAAGATAGGCCTGAAAGGGCAAATTTCCTTATGTGACACTTGCCTTTTTTATTTTGGTCACTCAATTGTTGTGAAGATGTTTGGATGTTTGTTACTCAATCACGCGTAAACCGCTGAACAGATTTGGATGAAAATTGGCACATAGATAGACCATTTCCTGGATTAACACATAGGATATTTTTTATCTCGATTTTCCCACGGGATCGAAACTAATGCGGGTGAAACCGCGGGGCGCTACTAGTTTATCATAATCTAGGAACAGCAGCGGGGAAATCTTCCAAATAATAATAAGATTTATCGATTTCAAAACACTAAATATAACATGTTAAGTATTTGATTTGAATAAAATTATTTTTGTATAGCGTAGTCATGAAATTTAAAAGTATCCCATTTGACAGTTACCGCCAAAAGTACTGATTTTATTTCTAACGGAACGGAATAGAAACATGATGTTTGGAGTGTCGTCTACTTCCTAATGCAGTTCTCATGGAGCCTCAGAACCAAAAGGCTGTATACAAGACGTTATCAGTTTGTTAAAATTGCTACTATACCTACTATATTTACCAAGTTTGTACGTGTACACTATTTATTTATTTATTCAGGTTAGCCTACAATTGTTACTGTTGATGTTGTTGTTGTTATTGTACTATTATAGAATACATAAATATTTTTACTGAGCAGACGTGAATCATTTCAATACTAGTAAATTAATATTAAAGCCACAAATTACTATCCTGAAACCTGACCTCAACATAATTTGGGAAACAATACACTGATGATGTGATCATTATTATAATTATGTACCAAAGACTATATGGTAAGTAACACAATACTGGTAATTTGCAATGTCAAACTCAAACCATTTATTTCAAATAAACCAATGACAGGGACTTTTGAATTATAAAGGGGTCGGTCAGCCAGAATCACGGAGCTAGTTGCCCATTCCAGAGCGAAGTTGGAACTTACAAGAAAGAAAGAAAAATTGTTTATTCTGCACAAACAAAACGCACATTGCAAATAAAAAAAATAAATAAAAAAAACTGGTCAAGTGCGAGTCGGACTCGCACACTAAGGGACGAAAAAAACACGTTTGTTGTATGGGAGCCCCCCTTAAATATTTATTTTATTTTGTTTTTAGTATTTGTTGTTATAGCGGCAACAGAAATACATAATTTGTGATTTTAACTGTCTAGCTATCGCGGTTCTTGAGATACAGCCTGGTGACAGACAGACGTTCGGACGGACGGACAGACGAAGTCTTAGTAATAGGGTCCCGTTTTTACCCTTTGGGTACGGAACCCAAAAACGACAAAATATACACACACAACGTACCTAGTCAAAAGCCTCGTACTCAAGCTTAAAAAATGTTGACAATTTTGTCCATTGCCTGATGTCAGGGCCGGGGACCAAAGACAACACACATTATAAATTAATTGACATTGACAATTTGAGATTGACAATACAAATCAATCCGTAATGCGCCCGCGACACTGGCATAATTATGACAACTTACCTATGGAGAAGAACGGGTATTGCCCGTTCTTCTCTAATTTCAAGGACACTATTTGAAAAATAAAAATTGTTACAAAATATTGGTTAAGTACATCATTCATGTTGAAATTATACATGTGAGAACGATGTAGAAAGACGTGTTAAAAGCGTTCGTAATAATTAAAAAAAACAATAAAAAAAAAACAATTCAGAAATAAGCCATGACACACGAGATCACCAGTCGATGTGCAGAAAGAACTGCAGAACATATTTATTTATTTATTATAGATACTCCAACGACTTGTTCACTAATAACATATAAATACATAGGTATCTGTTCGTATGGTGAATTTGTAAAAAATACATAACTAAAAATTAAGAGAATTATTTCAAAGTGATTAAAAATAAACTAACTTATTTTCTGTTACAGTGCAAAATAAATATGAGCTACTTTACCATATGAAGACAATATAAAAGAAAATACAACATCAGATTTAATTAATTAATTAATAATAGATACTCAGTTTAATTTTAGTAAGATTATATATTTATTAGATTCCCTCCGGTCGTTTTCGCAACTGGGGTTCGCAAGACGGAACGGGCTAGTGGTGGGCATTGTCTCATACTTTTTAATGCAAAGAAAATTATACGTAAGACGACTGCAATAAACGTAATCAAATGTTATGAATAGTTGGGGATCATGAATTTTTACGGAATTGGTAAAAAGTGTCGGCAAATATGTCAATGTTGCTGCTATTGTGTATATCAACCGGAAACCAGTAAAGGAGGGAGTATATCTATATATAAAAGAAAGTCGTGTTAGTTACACTATTTATAACTCAAGAACGGCTGAACCGATTTGGCTGAAAATTGGTGGGGAGGTAGTTTTAGAACCAGGAGACGACGTAGGAAACTTTTTATCTTTTTTTTTACTTATAGGAGTAGGGTAGGAGTAGTGTAGGAGTAGTGTAGGAGTAGTGTAGGAGTAGATTAGGAGTAGGGTAGGAGTAGGGTAGAAGTAGGGTAGGAGTAGGGTAGGAGTAGTGTAGGAGTAGGTTAGCAGTAGGGTAGGGGTAGGGTGGGGTAAAGGGTAGGACACCATACAAACGAAGTAACGCCGGGCAGCTAGAAATAATGTATATGGCAAAACAACGTTTGCCGGGTCAACTAGTACCAGATAAAACAGTATTCTTACCTACTAAACCGCTGATATCCTTCTAAGGATAGAGAAATTCCTCATAAAATATCCTTTTCCCAAGTCGAAATAGGGTGTAGGTAATATGGATCATTTCTGCGTCTTTGTGTAGCCTGTATTCATCATGTCACGAATCAGCTGACGACCCTCTTCATAATATCGTATTTGCTAGGCTTTGTTGACATAATGCGTCAACGGCTCATTTACTTACTCGTTTTTTCTCGAATTCTTTTGCGACTGCCTTTTTTAGGGTTCCGTACCCAGAGGGTAAAAACGGGACCCTATTTCTAAGACTCCACTGTCCGTCTGTCTGTGTGTTTGCCACCAGGCTGTATCTCATGAACCGTGATAGCTAGACAGTTGAAATTTTCACAGATGATGTATTTCTGTTGCCGCTATAACAACAAACACTAAAAACAAAATAAAATAAATATTTAAGGGGGGCTCCCATACAAACAAACGTGTTTTTTTCGGCGTTTTTGCTTTGTGGTACGGAACCCTTTTTTTTTTTTTTGCTCTGGCCGGAGCGGAACGGAGTGTCAGACTCTTACTGACTGAAACCCACCCGTGTTCCTTCAGTTGCCTGTGCCAGAGGCCACGGTATCTCTTTCGAACAACCCGCGACCCTGGCGGGCATCGGCCCTAGCGGACCCCGTCATTTGGTGCTGACATCTCCTTGAGGCGCGCGTGGAACAACGCGCCGTCGACCCGGGCCTGGTCCTTACCGGACGGCGAGCTGCCCATTGCTCGCCGTCCGCAAGCCGCGCCTACGGTGGCCGGGAATCGGCTATCGATTCCCGACGCCCAGGGCGTCTCCTGCGGCGGCTAGGGGCGTGAGGGCGCAAAGATTGCCTCTCCCTCACGCGCTCCGCCTCCTCCTTCACGAGCATCACTGCTTCGCAGAACGAGGCGACAGCCTCCCATGCACTCTCGCTCCGTACCATGGCCCGGACTAGGGCCGGACGCGAGAGATCGCCGCCGCCGATCGCCTCCGTGAGGACACGGCGGTGCTCTGCCCAAGCTGGGCTCCACCGTATGCTCCACCGTGTCCTCCGGGCGATCCACACAATGGTGACACCCGGGAGTTTCTTCCCGCCCTATTCTGAACAGGAACCTCCCGAAACAGCCGTGCCCGGTGAGGACCTGCGTTAGGCGGAAGGTGAGGACGCCGTAGCGCCTTTCTAGCCACTCCTCAAAGAGGGGACTTATCGCCGCAATTGTGGCGTGCCCAGCACTGGGTTGCGACAGTCGCACTCTCCATGTCGCCATGAGATCCCGCCGGAGCTCTGTCCGCTGCGCCGCGATTTCTCGCAGCAGCGGAGTTACGCCCCGGCGTTTTACCTCCTCGTGGTACGGAACCCTTCGTGTGCGAGTTCGACTCGCACTTGGTCAGTTTCTTTGAAGCTCTTGTGTAACGTAATAGAAATCTAAATAAAGAAATCTAATGGAGTGGTTTAAAATGTCATTTTATTGTTTTAATGCGTTGGTTTTATGTTACTTTATGGTCTTAACAGCTTAATTTTTATTTTCATGCTTTTTTTTGCTACGGAACCTGAAAACAAATGTTACCTATTGTTTTGTGATGATTTAAAATCTTTAATAGCCCATAATACCTCGGCATTTATTAACCAGTCTTACCTAGGGGTATTATGTTACCCAGTAACTGAGATAAGATACTGGTATTCAGCAGCATCCGGTTGGACTGGAAGCCAACCTCAACATAGTTGGAAAAAGACTAAGCCAATTTTGAATACCCTCCCCCAAGACTGGCCTCCCCCAAGCACCGCTACTTCGAACGGTTCTGTGCTTCCCGCATCCACCAGGTCATCGGTCCACCTTCGAGAGTTCCAACACCTTTGGGAGGTCTTCCTGGTACCCTGTTCCGGTACCCTGTCGCCACTCCAGAACCTTTCGGCCCCATGACATTTACTAATATACATTTTTTTTAGTTTGTTTCGCATAACAACCATTATCTAATCCAAACGTTACCTACGTTTGGATTAGATAATGCGTCGCTACGTCGTCGTCGTTCGTCGCGTCGCGTCGCGGCGCGGCGTTGTTACGTCTGCCGCGCTTCTGCAGTGCGTCAACAATGTTCGCTGAGTCGCGCACAGACGGCTTTGATGCCACCTGGTGCAAAAAGACAGCCTCACTGCTAAGCAGATTGCGTGGGAGCAGTAACAGCATCCTGAAGGTAATAGGCAATAAGTTAGACAGCCCACTGGTGTGGAGCCTCACCCAGAGGACTAAGTCTCTCTTAGTTATTAGGTACTAACATAGTTTTTAAGTTCACACTAACAATATAAATGTAATATAATGGATCATTGGTTGTCTGAATAAATAAATTATTATTATTATTATTATATTAGTTATTGTGTGCCTAAACGTAAGCCCATAACATTAAACTTTATCCACCAGTCAAGTGTAGCCGCCAACTTTACCAAAAAGCATATCAAATTAAAATCGATCAACTAGCCGTAAATAAAATGCTCAGCACGAAGCGAGCATTCGTTTAACAGGCCATTAATTAAAATCTAGTTCTGCTCAACTTTGGCGGGCGAAAAAGTCGCGCTTCAATGCACATAGGTACCTAATTGTTCGTCTGTTGTTGGCTCATGTGGTTTAGTGTGGATATGCCATTAAAACTGGATTTTCTGATCGATTGAATGTTGGTAGGGTTTCCAAATCTGTGGTAAAATATTTGCATGTACGAGTATAGTTTTGCGGGGTAATTTTTTTTTCCAGTATAGTTTTGCGGGGTAATTTTTTTTTTTCAGTATGGGTGTTCATCTAATGACACCTCCCGCTCTGTCAGTGGAGCGGAAGAGAGTGTCAGACTCTTACTGACTAAAACCCACCCGTGTTCCTTCCTTAGCCCTTTATGTTCCGGGCCAGCGGTAACCCTTTCGGACAATCCCGCTGAAAAACAAAATTCCTCAGCTGGGATCGAACTCACTCCGTCGAGCTTACATCAGTAGCTATAGCAGTCGCTTACACCAATTACCTATGGGAACTATTTTGCGGGGTAACTGCGTAACACACTATCAGTAGCAATGGCTTTCATATTGACTGTTCAACAACATTCATTGCGTTATTGAGTAGATACATTTTTTGAACATGTGAAGCAATGGATTAGCTGTATCCTTCAAAATTATTCAGATTGAGATTCATAGTTTGTTATGCAATTAGGGTGCTGTTGTTAGGCCTACATAATCTATACATATACATAATTATTATAATCCATCCATACTAATATTATAAATTCGAAAGTAACTCTGTCTGTCTGTCCGTATGTTACCTTTTCACGCCTAAACCACTGAACAGATTTCGATAAAAATTTGGCAGAGATAGATTGCATCCCGGGGAAGGACATAGGATAGTTTTTATCGACATACCTCGCGGGCGAAGCCGCGGGCGGAAGCTAGTTGTTAATATAAATTAAACTAGCTTTTACTGTCTTTCTGTGTGACCACCACAGGTGACCACGTTGTTCTTCTAAACTACGAAACGGATTTTGACGCAGTTTTCATCATCACTTGGAGAATTTATTACAGAAGGTTTATGTGATAATCAATGATCGGAGTAGGTAGATTGATTTTTGGTACTTGTATCATAAATGCCCACAGAAAGAATAACATGGATAAGCCATTTTCCCGAAAAGTAGTTCCGGTATTTCCGGATCCAATTAGGTATTGTTAATGTTGGTAGGAGGCCTATGTCCAGAAGTGGACGTCTTTCGGCTGAAATGATGATGAAAATGATGAATGTTGGGAGTATTATTATTACTACTCAATTAAAAATTTAAAGGAAGGTATCAAAACTAAATTAATTTATTATTTATCTGTTTTCACGTAACGTTCCAATCCCGAAATTCCGGAGATGTCCATATTCATATATACGTTTCGGATCAATGACCCCAATCCAATCTACCTATAGTATTCCGATCAGTGATGATAATACATCAATATTTAAAACCTAGCGGCCCGCCCCAGCTTCGCACGTGTGCATTTTTTTTTAGAATTTCGAAATTTTCTTTCGTACAAACCTTGTCCTGGCAATACCGAACACAACAAAAAAGAATTATCCAATTTGGTGCAGTCATACGGAAGATATGCGCGTACAGACATTTCGGCGACTTTGCTTTATACTCAACATCTGCCTAGCCTTTTCCCAACTATGTTGGGGTCGGCTTCCAGTCTAACCGGATGCAGCTGAATACAGTATTTTACATGGAGTGACTGCCTATCTGACCCCCACAACCCAGTTTCTGGGTAATACAATACCCCTTGGTAAGACTGGATGTCAGACTTTCGGGCTTCTGACTACCCGTAACGACTGTCAAAAATCCACGAATGACAGCCGGGACCAACGGCTTAACGTGCTTTTCGAGGCACGGCCCCTCCGTGCCAGTTATACTTTTTTTTTAAGTTAGCCTACACTGTCCTGCTGCTGAGCAAAGGCCTTCCCCAAATCCTTCCAGGCAACCTTTTCTAGAGCTACCTCGATGGCCCTTGCGGTACGCCTCTAGGTCGTCTATACTTTCGCACTTATAATATTAGTATGGTTCATCATCTGCCTAGCCTTTTCCCAACTATGTTGGGGTCGGCTTCCAGTCTAACCGGATGCACCTGAATACCAGTACCTACTTTACATGGAGCAACTGCCTATCTGACCTCCATAACCCAGTTACTGGGTAATACGATACCCCTTGGTAAGACTGCATGGTTGTCAGACTTTCGGGCTTCTAACGACCCGTAACGACTGTCAAAGATCCACAAATGACAGCCGGGACCAACGGCTTAACGTGCTTTTCGAGGCACGGAGGGGTCTCGGTATGTAAAGATACACAAACCAACCGCGACAAGCGTAGCTTAACCTGATCGATCGACCTGTGCGGCTGTTATTATTCAGCCACGGGCCCCACATTTTGTTTTATACTATGTAAGGATAAGTCGATACATAGGAATAAAGAAATCTCGATGTTTTGTCAACTTGTGAAAAACTATACATAACTACCCCAGTTATGAATAATTTTTCAAAAGTCGGCTAATTAACGAAGCAAATTCGTAGGTATATTATGTAGAGAAATTTTATTTAATTTACTTTAGTTCTTGTTTAGACGAGTAAGTACTCAATATGACGCAACTCCTCCACGCGTCAGATGTTTGAAAGCAAACATTATCACATCTCAATTCTAATAATAGTTACAAACATGTCACTCTATCGCCTTTCGTTTGTTTTAACCGAGTACACGTCACATCGAATGTCGTCACTTGTCAACACAGCTTTAACATAACATGAACACACAAGAGCGAGCTTTATCAACCGCTCCAGATTAAAAAAAAAAAAGACCAACTGTTTCAAAATTCGAACACTTGAATTGAAGCTACGTCTCAGACCGCCGCGCCGTCTAATTAAAGCTGAGAACACACACGCGATAAGTTCGTAAGAGTCTCGGCAAGTCTGGGCAACCTCACACTTCCTTGTCGAGATTTTTCTTTCCCGAGGCATAATCCGGATTAAAGGAGGATTTGCTCTCCTATTAAAACTCTCTTGCCTTTCGACCTTTAAGGCTTTCGGGCAAAAGTGTTTGGGGCAATTAGTTGAGACTTATGCGAGTGTTAGAACGGATTCATTTCGTGTGGATTTAAAGATTAAGAGGGCAAGTTATTAGCTGTTTCTCATAATTGTTGTAAAATCAAGTGCCCATTAATATTTTTAGTATCTATGGTCGCTCATAATTCCGGCCCGTGGCTAAATAATAACAGCCGCACAGGTCGATAGATCAGGTTAAGCTGCGCTTGCCGCGGTTGGCCGGTGGATGGGTGACCATCTTTACATACCGTGACCCCTCTGTGCCTCGGAAAGCACGTTAAGCCGTTGGTCCCGGCTGTCGTTCGTGGATCTTTGACAGTCGTTACGGGTAGTCAGAAGCCCGAAAGTCTGACAACCAGTCTTATCAAGGGGTATCGTATTACCCAGTAATTGGGTTGTGGAGGTCAGTTAGGCAGTCGCTCCTTGTAAAATACTGGTATTCAGCTGCATCCAGTTTGACTGTAAGCCGACCCCAACATGGTTGGGAAAAGGCTAGGCAGATGATTGTCGCTCGTAATTCATATTCGGAGAGCTCATAATTCACGCAATTTCAAGAACCTAGGTTTAAATGAGTATTTTTTTTTTCTTTAAGTGTAATTTCCGCAAATCGTAAAATCAGTGGGTAATTTTATTGCGGACCACACTAACAGTAGGAATGGCTTTCATTTTCACAGTTCAACAACATTCACTGCGTTATTTAATTTTAACGAATATGATTTTTGAAACAATATTCATATCTTTCTCTCTTTCTCTTCTTCTTTCTTTTCTCTTTCTTTTTTCTTTCTTTATGATTCTTTCTTTTTTTTCTTTCCTTCTTTCTTTTCTTTTTTTTTATATTCAAAAAAAAAAAAATAAACAAAAAAAAAAAAATTCAAATTACAGAAGTTTGATTTTTTTTTTTTTGATAGATTTGATTATTAGAAATTATTCAGAATAAGATTGATAGTGGTTTACGCAAATAGGGTTCAGGTATAGATTTGTCAGTTTCCTATATTAAAAAAAAAAACTACAGGAAAATGTCGTGAGGAAAATTTTAAGTACCTATGAATGTCGTCGGTGATTGGAAGAATTAATGGCTATAAAGGGGCTGACTACAGAGATGACGACTAATAGAGAAGCATGGAAGAAAAAGACATGATGCGACAACCCCAAATAAATTGAAATAAGGGCAGGAGAAGATAATGACATTAGCCAGGTAGCAAAATAATAACAGTCTATCACAAAATACCTACCTTACTACCTACCTTATTAGAATGGCATCCATAAAACATTGATCTTCACACGTGAATCATAATTCGCGCCATGTTATATCGATACTGTGGTTCGAACATAAGTAACGAACAGATTCCCAAGGCATGGACAATGGGCGCTTAGCATGCGAAGCACGTTGCCCGGGTATGCGGGCATGCGATATACACAGTACACTTAGCGACTCCACATACTTCGCTGATCTATTCGCTACTTTATAAGTAGTCCGGGAACTCCGGGAGCTGGTAACTTTTTTTTTGAATTAATTTTATTTCGATTTTTAAAATTCTGTACAGGGTTATTGGTAAAACATTAACAACCTCTTATGAGGTTATTGTACTCATAATTATGAACAACTTTTGCTTTGAGACCTAATCTGAAATCCCAAAAAAAAATCAGCTGTTCCCTATATTTATGTTCGTAGAACTGTTCAAAATGTAGGGAACAGTTGATTTTTTTTTCGCGATTTCAGCTTTTGTCCCATAGTAAAAGTTGCACCCTCATTTTCAACAAATTGTTATAGTCGTTTTTAGTCTGTGTGTACATTAATATGCAAATAAATAGGGAATTCAGCTTATTTGTACAAACGGCCTATTCTTTATAATAGGCCGTGTTTTTGCGTCAATTTGTGTTTTGGGAATATTTTCTATAATAAACGTCAGCAAAAAGAACAATTCAAAGTTTTTTACCGAACAAGTTTTTTTTATTAATTTTAGGAACTCAAAATTTAGCAACACTTCATTTAAATTTGTTTGCATCTTTTTTGTGCCTTGGTTTCCAGAGGGACTTCTCTGGAAAATTTCAGACTGCCAAAGATACTTTCTCAAAATTCATTACCAGCTCCTCGTCTACAATTCGACATTTGCAAGTTTAAAAGTAGCCTCTATTCACCGCAGTCTTCGGAAGTGACGGCGCATACGCCTAAACGATTTAATCGGAAACACATTAAGCAAAGGCGCCGACTGTCTGAAAAGATAAAGCATTGCACTCCGGTCGAAGGAAGTTGCTACGTCACCGATTTAGAATTGCTTCGATTTATTCGCTTGAAAGCTTAGAAAAGTCGTGACGATAATTTTTATAGGTTCTTTATTTCAAGTATGATTGAGCCTACATTTACTGGACGCAGTTTTTGGTTTGATTGGCTTGTAAAAAAATCATAATTGGTAATAATGGCACCTATAAAATGTTATCCACAAAACTGAATTGGTTGATTTGCTTCACATATATTAAGTTTCTCTTTCTACATAAATGCAATCTATACTCTATAGAAATAAATAACATTGAAGTGTCTGTTCGAAATGTCAAAATAGCTCTTACTGAATTCATGAATGAAAATGACTGAAACGATTTTGACTGGAATTTCTCTGGCAGATAGCTGATGTTATATGAAGTAACTTAGGCTATTGTTATTTTAGAAAAAGAATTAGGGTTCCGCGCAAAAAAATTAAAACGTATGAAATCCAATTTCTTTTCCGACCAAAAAATGAAAATGATGCATGGGACCAAAGTCGCGGGCACAGCTAGTAGGTAATATAATGATTATCCGGTACATGAGGGGTTTTCAAGAACACATAAATAGATCAAACTATTATCGACCATAATTGAAAGCCGAACATTTTCTACCAAAGATAATAGCCGTCTTTATCGTTATTTAGCAGCAAACAACCCTAAATTATTTTAATTTCGGGGAACAATAATGGCGGTTCGGTAATAGTCTAAAGGTACTGACAGACGTGCTCAAAAAAAAGCGTGCTCATAAGCACACCTGTTCAGACGCGCTCGGAGCACGCCCCCTTCTACCCGCGTTTCAGTAATCAAAAGTCGGTTGATTTTTTAGCACGCTCCAATGATATTTTAGTAAACAGATAGGTTATGAGCGCGCAAATCGTGAAGACTAGAAAACGTCCTAATTGGGACGTATTGCCTTTAGTCTGTGTCACGCACGTCTACGAGTGAGACGGTGCGCGCAGCTTCGTAATTACCATCCAAAATGCCATTTTGTGTATTTAGAAAGTGTACCAATTATGATACCAAAGTTAATAAAACACAAGGAATCTCATACCACACGAAAGTACACATTATACTTCGATTTATTAATATATTTCAATTATTTTCCTAATATTCTGATATTTGGAGGTTAGGAAAAAGAAAGAGATGGAAAATACATTTTTTGTCGTAAGAACGACAAGGATGCGAGCACTCCGGACATAGAATAAAAGTACAGATGCGAATATTAGGCAGTAAAGTCATCTTTACAGCAGAGTTCTAGTTTCCCTTTTAATAACTTTTCTTTATAATTTTGTTTGATATATTTAATTATAAATTAAACATGTCATATTATGTAGGAAAAGAAAATATTAATAGCTTATCGTTACCATAGTATGTCACAGATAGTGTTAAAATAAACCTACCATTGAGATTAAAATTAAATCTTTTCGAAGGTGTATGATTATTTTTACAATTGTATTTCTTTCTTTTTAAAACGTGTTTTATTTTTCACCTACCTACCTTTTAATAGTGTTTATTCGTTGCATAGGCACAAATCCCGACTACAAATTCTGTACACGCGGTTTGTACTTTCTACCTAGTTAATTTGTTAGTCTATGATGCCAACGTGCGGTGATTGGTAGCCCGAATAATCTTTGTTTACATTCACGCGCAATTGACAACATCTAGCTGTCACTTTTTTTCTTATTGGTTTTATCAAGCTATCCTTTTTCTATCCTTTTTACTTGTAGTCAAATGTAAAATGAATGAAAAGTGTGTATGTGTGCTGCCTCTCGGCGCGGAACACTTTTTTCTGTTGTTTTGTAAGTGTATAACATATCTGTTTATTAGAATATCATTGGCACGCTCAAAATAAGCATGCTCATTATTAGCAATGTTGCGACACACGTGCTACTATTAAGCACTTGCTCAATAAAAGCATGCTTTCGTGCTAGTAAAGGTCCACATGCTCATTACTAGCATGCTCAAACCAATCGGAGCACGCGAAATTCACGTGACTTTGATTTTCGCGTGCTTCGATTGGTTTGAGCATGCTAGTAATGAGCATTTGTGTCAGTACCTTTATGAGCACGTCTGTCCGTACCTTAAAAGCTTAAACGATTTCCATATCGCTTACGGACAATAATAATCAATCAAGCGGCGTCTCTACGGTTGGGCGGTAGTTGTGAATCGCTGCAATTAGTCGCCATGTTGCCCCCCGCACGCCCGCACCCCCCGCACGCTATGTCGTGTGACTTATGCGTTTGTTCAAACCAGACGAAGTTCGATCTAGATAAGTATTAAATATTTATGTGGACGAAGGAGTTACGAAAATGTTGCGGTTTAATGATGGAAACCCACGAATTTTGTATTACTTGGAAATGTAGATGACGTGATGTCTGAGACTTGAAATGACTAGGAAAGTTAATGGAGAAAATTACGTGTTGTAAAAGTAAAATTTTCAAACGTAAGTATAGTGGAGTTCTAGACGATAACAGTCCAGAAACTCCACCACAAGCAAATGCAAATTACAGCAGTAGCTGTCAAGAAAAAAGCATGAACCAAACACGTGCCTCGTTCACGCACGATCAGATAAAAACGATACATGCCTACAAAATCGTTACATCGAATCTTATTACATTTTTTACGTTACTAATAAAATCTACATATTCATTACGTATTCAAATTTTAGATCATCTGCTATCTGGTCGTCACGTTAGGAATTTTAATTTGGAAATCGGGGGTGGGATCACCCCTGGGTTGACCCTGCTACCCGATAATTGTAAATGACTCACCGGGTCGAGCTACTGGCATGTGACTATGGCTAACGAATAAAGTAATAAACATGGTAATATGTTTAAATATGTATTATGGAGGTCGATATTAGATTTGTATCTATGTTGCTATGCTGTGCTGTAATCTCGTATAGAAATTGTATCTATATGAATAAGGCGAGAATTTAACAGATGGGTCAATAATTTTTTAATCAGAAAAAAACTCAACTGCAAATTGCCTCAAAAATAGGAAAAGAATTTCGTGAATCAGCAGCGAATCCTTCTTTACGAAATTGCTCTACGGATCTTTTGAGTCGAATCTTGGTTTACCCCTGTAATCTAAATTGTAAGTTAGTATCGTAAATATGGTAAACTAACGATTAATTGCTTTCTGAATACAAGTGATTCAGTATCGTGCTCACATTAATTTTAGTTTCGGGCTAACATTTGATTGCGAAGCAATTGGCGCCCAGCGTGGGCCTCCAATGTGATTCATTGATCCTTTACTGTGATTTATTTACGTTTATTTGTATGTAAAATACGGTTAGGACTTACATTTGGTGGTGACTCTTGAATTATTTGGAAGGAGACCTGAAACAAAGTAAATATTTCATGAGAAAAAAATTCAAACGGAAAATAACAAATTAATTTTAATGCTCCAAAAAGCGTTACCGAAGGTAAAATTCAAATATAGTTCCATCAAATCAAGAAGGCAATAGATGATCTCAACTTCCGAATATGATTTACAGATTTGTTCAGAAAAAGAAAAACGTCGGTAAAGTCATTTAAATTCTGAAGCAATACACCCAGGACCCTTCCTGTTCAATAATTGAATTTACAAGTTTTACAGAGAGTCTGACAAACTGTCTGACGGCTCCGGCGGCAGAAAGTTGTTTTATATCACCATGTAATGAATAAGAGCTAAAATCTGCACATACATACGTCTTATGAGTCATAGTTGCGACTCGCGACTGCGAACTTGCAATTGAGTTCGCAACTTCAGTTTACAATAACTTATTTTAACATTTACACGACTACCCGTCAAAATTGCATTTAGAAATACACGTTTAAGTTTAAAGGACCTAAAGCGCTATGCAATATACATGTAGTGGTAAAAGTTGTGAAGATGTTGGTAAGCAAAATGCGGTTTAAATACCTACATATTCGTAATTTCGCATCTTTTTTGACAGGGTCGTCAACCTAGACATCCCAAAGATTTTTGTCAAACGCATTTCCGCCAGCTTGCTCACGCGCTCACTTCAGATAAATTAAGACTCATTTGCCTACCGACTTCCACCCTATAATCGTATTTAGACAGGTTCATACCAACTCAGTTGGCAGAGTCGTCAAACTAGATGTTCCGGATGTCTTTTGTCAAATCGTCAGACGTAGGGGGTCCATTTGAGCGAATGCACTCGCGGGACTGCTAATGAGATTAGCGCGATGCTCAGCGGGGGTGCACTGGGGCAAATTAACGCCTGGGGTACTTTTGTACCCCGTTTGTGTAGACTATTTTTCTTGGCTTTGAAAAGTTGGTAGGCGTTGAGATTTATGATTTAGGGGTTTTAATTACTGTTGCCGTGTGACTTTTTAAATGTGTTAATGTTTTTGACGTTAGTGTTGTGATGTCTAGTACAACTCTGGTATAAAAGTCATGCCTTAAACAGAGTTAAACTCTGTTTTTCAAAAATCCTGTTAAATTACACGCTTCTAAAGGCAAATCGAGCTGAGCTTTTGCATTCGAAAAGGTTTTTATCCCGAATACTTCATTATTCCGAGCGTAGAGCATGTTTACCGCCATGACAAGATCCTACATCATTCAGTGAGTCATGCCCAGAGCCCGGATACTCAGTCGTAAAACGTACAAAAACTCTTCGGGAACTCCACTGAAAACATCCAGTTTAACTTGTAAAGAGTTTCCGGTGTACGACAGAATTATGAGCCAAGTTTACGCTTAACTGCAGAAAGTAGTCTGTGGAGAAAACAAAAATATATTACCTTAAGTAAATTGGAACGCAACTTTGATGGCGGACATCTTAAAATACGCTATTCATTGTCGAACTTGCGATGAGGCACATTTTGGCATACACATATATAAACTCACGCTTTCTTCCCATGGGGATAGGCAGAAACTACCATCCTTACATATTCCTTTGGCTTTGTTTACGTTCATGCATCTGGGGGCCTAGAAAAGGCCACTTTGGAGAATCATAAAAGGATAACATTATGAATTATATATACTACGTAGGTACAATCAAAGAGATTGGGACTTGATTTGGATTGGATTGATTGGTATTTTAGCACAGACAAATAAAAATAACTGAAAAATGCCTCACCAATGGGATTTGATACGTTTAAGTGTCCATTATGTTATCCTTTTATGATTCTGCCAAAGTGGCCTTGTTGGACACCCTGGTCGTCCTTAAGAACATCACAAGGTCACTAAATGTCGTTTTATAGCATCGTCCCAGCGTTTCCACACCACACATCTGCCTCGTACTTTATAGAAGCATCTCTAAATCAGGGTTCGAAAGGATAATTATCAATGATAATTATCATGATAATTATAATGATAATTATCGTGATAATAACACATGGATAATTATCGATTGATAATAACAAAAAATGCACTCGTGAAAATGAACTGTATTCGAATGAACATTTCTGCACTTGCGTGTATCGGAACGCCAATGGAAATAGAATCATCATCGGACGAAGAAGATATTCCTTTGGCTTTACTTCATTCAATTTAATTTAATTATAATGTCGAATCTGACGGACACTGATTTTTACTCAATCTGCCTATAATTAATGGTACTTTGTGTTGGATATTAAATGAATATTATAATTTTTTTTTTCTGTGAGAATTGCCCAAATTATAATGTATTATTTATGAAACAATACAACAAACGAATTTCTAACACAGGTGATAATTATCCGATAATTATCGGATAATTATCAGATAATTATCGGAAAAATATCAAAAAGCTTAATTATCTTGATAATTTCGAACCCTGCTCTAAATTAAGGTGCCACTAGTCGATATTTTTTCCATACAAATTTCGGGAGAGTATTACTCCACTGTTTCACACTGTGCATCCAAAGTAAAACATGATATCGTTTTGTCTTATTATTAATGTTGTCTTTACGGAAACAGAATAGTAAACAAATGGGCTAACAAAGATTCGTTTTTCTTGCTATTTTTAATGTAACTTTGGGTGTAAATAAGTAATAAAAGAACTGTAAAATCTTCAAAACCAAGTCCGTACCGACAAAGTTCAGTTATCGAAGAGTTCAATCAACTTTCTATGTAATTTTTATATGCAGTGGTTTTTTCATAAAACTCTACTTTCCGAATCACTTTTCGATTTTTTTTACGCGGCTATTCGGAACGATGTTTTTGTGCGTGAGTACTAAACTTTGTTCGTGTAGAATAGCGTCTAACTGCTCATCTCTGATACTAGCGCTGTCGGACACGAAGCCAGGTGAGACAGGGTGCTTTTTGGCCATGACCACCAGTGAGTTCGAGCTCGCGACTAGTTTACTCTTAAGAATCTTCGATATATCTAGCAACCGCTACTCTTTTTATTTGTTTATCAGCTTCTTCTTTCAACAAAGAAAAAGCATTAAAACCAGTACGTTAATACAATTTAGAGCTACGCATAGTAAGAAACACTGCAATCTAAATACTTCGATGAGACTTTACTTTAACAGTACAGCAATAAGTAAAATGACTTTACAATGCGAGCGTAGGTTCTGGACAACTGTTGTATTTTACACTACTTTATATCCAACTTAGCACATTGCAAGTGGTTATGTCGCCAGAGATAAGCATGAACAGTTTTCGCGCTCATATTTTAATAAACTTGCGTGCAAAAAAGTTGGCCCACCCCCATATGCTCCCATTTGAGACGATATCTCAAAAATCGTAATGAATATAATTTATTGTGTGTGAAGGTAAAGTTCATTTTATTTGAACATACACTATATTTTGACACAAGCAATATTCTTGCCAAGATCAACTGGATTCTTCAGATGTCCTCATCACTCAGTTTTGCTCGGAAAAAGTGCGTGGCTTTTTTTGATATTGAAATTGAAAAACATTAAATTTTGTTTATTTCCGTTTGTTTAATCAAAATTGAACTTGATTTTGATTTTGTTAACGGACTTCAAAAAAAAAGGAGGTTCTTTATTCAATACCCTATTTGTAAGTTCGCGGTTTTCTCAAAAACTAATGAATCAGTTTTGATAGTTCATTCACTAATGTAATCTACATACATTCAGGAAGGTTTTAATATACAATTTATTAGGTTACTTGCAGCGCCCCGCGGTTTCACCTGCGTAAGTTTCGATCCCGTGGGAATATCGGGATAAAAAGTATCCTATGTGTTAATCCAGAAAATGGTCTATTTATGTGTCAATTTTCATCCAAATCTGTTCAATAGTTTACGCGTGATTGAGTAACAAACATCCAAACATCTTCACAAACTTTCACATTTATAATATTAGTAGGATTGTTAGTAAAACTTGTTGAATTATACTGTTTCAAATCGAAGAGCATTGGGTGGGTCGACTTTTTTTGCACGCATGTGTATATGGCGGTGGGTTATTTTTAGTAAGATGGAAGTACTAAGAGCTACCTACGGCTGCACATAACGGCCGCACTGGGATTTGACTTTACGGAGTCAAAAAAACGTTCTCTGGGAAAACAAACCAACTAACTTTCATAAATAATGACGTCAAACAACAATCAAACAAATTCAGCGACGTCATTCGGCGGTAAATTGCGGACGCTATGTGGCGCCCACCGGAGTCTTATGAAACTTAAATAAACATTACTTAGCACTTGATTTAGCTGAGCAATATACATGGAACTGTCGCACAACTGTCAATGTACACTTGTAGATTGACAGTTGCTTTGAAGTAGCTTAGATGTTCCCATCTCTATCTTACAAGTGTAAAGTAGAGATCATTTAAGCTAAAGCACATGACCGGTCTTAGAGAAATAAAGAACTTATTTTTATTTTGCTATCGTTACTTCGTGTCAATAAAGGGGTTCTTGGGAATAAATTTTAATGAGACGTGTCTAAGCTGCTTCTTATAACACATTTTCTGTCGAATAATTGAAATGGCTTCGGATAACATCTACACGTGTAACCTCTTTTAATGTGCCCGATAAGTCAAAAGCTTTCGTTAGAAGATCAAATAAATATTGCAAAATATCTTTTTAACAAACAATAAAAAGTTAACAACCCTGTTGACACAAAATATAAAATCATTTCATACAAAAACGTAACTAAAAAAGCGCTTTGCATCACAAAAAGCCCTTGTAACCACCGTGCGCTAGGGTGGCATGCACTTAGGGTTAACATCCCCTAACAAAAGACGGTTGGCAACGCATTTGTATCGATTTACGCGAACCGGCCGCTGCTACATGGTAATAAACTGTTGAACGCAAAGCAAAACTTTGATCGTTAGGAATATCAAAACAAAGGAACGAAGTTAGAATAAACAATGCTGTAATTTAATTGATTATTTTAATCAATATGAAATGTCTTTCAAATATGAAATGTCTTTGTACCTTCACAGGCAATTTAATTTTAAAAAAACTTGAAAAATTTAACCTTTTGGTAATTTTACTGAAGCGGTAACAAAAGCGTATTACATTGAAGACGTTCAACAACCAGTTATAGACAAGGCTTTGAACTTCTGAAATTAAACATTCTAGGCTGACGCAATAAAACAGATTATTCAATGAATTGAATATGTTAACGAGGACGTTGACACAGCGTGAAGATATAACTTTGAACCATTACCTATTTGAGTGCTACGTCTTTTTCTAGACATACATAAGACTTATTATTTTCTTGTTACTATTTGAAGCTGCAGGCTACTATGGCTTGTCTAAAAATATATTTATGCAGTTATAGTAAGCAACGAAACTGTTAAGAAAACTTGAAACACAAACAACCACATAACATTAAGACAATGTTATCCAGAAAGCAGCTGTCAAGCATGCAATTAATGCAAAAGATAATGACAAAACAAAACAACATCAGCAACCGACCTTGAATCTTATCAAGGACCTTACAGTCAACTGGCACATAATATGCTCTACAGGAA
Source organism: Mesoligia furuncula (assembly GCA_916614155.1). NCBI lineage: Eukaryota > Metazoa > Arthropoda > Insecta > Lepidoptera > Noctuidae > Mesoligia > Mesoligia furuncula. Next base: position 7,951,997 of record OU744800.1, read on the forward strand.
AACAAGAATAGTAGCTTTCAGGAATGAAGACAATACTGATGATAGTGATGATCAAACCACAACAATTGTTGAAACAAAAGACTCGGTAGACCAACATGCACCGACGTACTACAATGTCACGGATTTCAATAGGAACATTGATACGATTATTCAATTGCCAAGGCCGTGTCGTACGGAGCTAATGATGGACTGTGGGCGTCCACGGTCACCCCTATATAAACCTATTTGACTAAATTACTGTAAGTAGTGCAGAAATGGCTTTACTGTCGGTTACAGTGTTGTTTGTTGGAGCTCTGCTGGGATGTGGCGTCGCGGCGCCCAGCGACCGTGAGTAATTCAATAAATACAATTTTAACGGAAATAAGACAAAAGGATCAAGCACTTTTGCTGTCAAGAAAACACTGGAACGGTGAAATGGGAAAAGGGATGAAAAAGAAAGGATTCGGTCGAATACTTACTTACGATGCAAACCAATTTTATTATAGTCTCTAGCGAGGACGATGCTAAGCATAAAATGGGTTGATCAAACATTTTAAGATTTAACAAGGCCCCCATAGACGGCTAACCATTGATAAATCTAATTAAAACTTTGTTCTAAAATAACATACGAACTATTGGTATCATAAATTTCGTAGAATATAATTATTCAGCACGCAAAGTTTCCATGAAGGTTCATCTCGTTTGAAGTATGCCTCGGTTGTGATTGGATAGAGCCTCTCGAAGTCCCGACATGGGGCTGACGTGACCATTCCAACATAAATTTTAACCGGAGAACTTTTATCTACTACAATATTTATCACTGACCCTTGCAAAGTTACTGAAGCTGTATTGGAAACCTAAAGTCGGATAGCTTATAAAGTTTGTTAATTATTAACAGATAAAACTAGATACACTTTTGCAGGCCTTGCGAGTTTTGAACGACCGAATAATGTTCAGTATTTTAGTACAAAAAAAAAACACAAGAAAGTGAACAGGAATATAATCTACATCTAAAGTTTATCCTCTCAAACGAAACCGTGCAAGGACTCGCCAAGGAGTCAGGGATCGATGCTAAAATGCGTTTAGTCTATAAATAAAGTACGGGAAAATTGTACGCGAAACTGAATCACTTTGGAGGGACTTACCTGGACTTCCTTTTGATAAAACAAAAGAGTTCTGTTATTTATTTGTGCTAACAAATTGAAATTGAGAAGTATAAGGCGTTGGTAACAATTACGATATGTTGCTTTGAGTGGATTACTCAAATGTCTATTAAGACGCTTACAATTCTCACACTAGAAAGTCTCTTAGGATATTGTATGCTTAATAATTAGAAAAAGTACTTAATTAAAACAAAAACCAATGTGAATGATCTCAAAAAGCAATTACTTAAATACTTTTTAGCAGACGAAGATAGTTTTCAAAAGATTAGGAAGATAACATAGATGAAGATGAAAGGACAAAAACATAACTCGCGACGACAGCCAAGAAGTGAAAAAGATTAAAATCACACCAATTTAATAATAAACAATCACAGAAGTAAAAACAGTGATTTTATCATCACACGCGAATGTACTGTTCAACTTATAAATAGTAGTCTGAATTGCTTAACGGTGTTTGTAAGCGATGGCAGCAATTGGTAATGACGCAGTAATGACTTTAGAATTGCTCAGTTAAATCCAATACATGATGTTGCTAAATTCGAGATACCTGTCGCAAAGCAACACACAACTTCACTAGATTTTAAAGGTGTAAAATAAAATATGAACAATGATAATACACGTTACACAAGACTGTAAAGAAGATCATGTACTCTGAGGACTGAGGTTGTTTCGGCATTTCCTCTCAGGGATCAGTCAGCAAGGAAATGGCGGCGCCGTCTAGTTTTAAAAATATTGACCGAAATTTACGTGTAAAAGTATACTATATAAGATCTGCTTACAGAAATAAACACTACATTACATTTCACGTGTTTTAAGTATTACATTATAATGGACATTGTCACAATGGCGAATCGAAACCAAATAGTAGATCTACCGCAAAGTGGATCAAAATCAAGGTACGTTTAGCACCATAATACAAAGGCATGGTACGGCCAATAATTGAAAGGTGACCGTGGCAAATTATGTGAATTCGCGTGCCGGAAAATTGTATTGGAGTACTAATAATATCCGGTTTAATTTCGAGATCGAAATATCTGATATCAAAATAATATGACTGAACCGGCCGTCGCTGCGCAACGTGCAATGCCAACTCTAAGTCATCATCATCATTATCCGCCTAGCCTTTTCCCAACTATGTTGGGGTCGGCTTCCTGTCTAACCGGATGCAGCTGAATAAATGCAAACTCGGAAGTAAACTACATAATATGAATTTACTACATAATAATTCATATGTAGTTTACTTCTACATAATAATAATAAGTAGTAAATTCATATAGGTACCTAGGTAGTTTAATTCGAGTAAACATATACGGCCTTATTACAAAACAAGATTTATCTTTAGACCCAGGTTTAAAGCATCCAGCTATTTTTAAATTTCGAACTATAATCCGACGAAGCTAAAGTTCTTATTACAAAAACTGACGTTAAACCCGAGTCTAAGTAGTCAATTTTGTATTAAGAACTTTACGTTTGTCGGAATAAAGTTCAAAATAGAGTAACTGGCTTGAAGGTTTAGACTAATTCTAAAATTAGATCTCGTTTTGTAATAAGACGGATTATGTTTAAAAGGCTATATTCAACCAACCATAAATCAAAGGGTGTACAGAATAAAACTTGATGAAAACTTTCGTGAAAGAGGGCGAGATATCCACAGCCATTCACTTTTTATTTGCAAACACCATGATCCTTTGATAGAGAGATATTTTACTCGCCCTCCGATTCTTCTATGCACAAGTTCGTTATTGTGAAAAGGGTTGTTCTCGCCCCGAGGCCGAACCCCATAAAAAGTCTGGAGGTCTAACGTCAAATAAATTGTTCCACGGTAGACCCCGGGGTTTACGAGTTACGAGCGAAAGACTCGTAATGTGAAACTTTGGCTAACACCAAAAAGTGTGGCGTGTTTGTGCTTTGAATTCATTTGCGTTAAAAAAACTTAGGTTGCATTAACAATGTTGCGTTTTTCGTAAGATTTAGAAAAATAAATTACCACAAAGTTTTAATATTTTACAGTTTTTCAAGTTTGCCTATCTATTTATGTATTTGCTTTTTTTGTAGGCTTACCGCGGTGCTATTCTGTAAAAATCTCACCGTGGAACTTAGGCGAAATGAGCGTGGAGTGAGCTGTCAATAGTGTCAATTCCTAGCAAAAACAAAACTCACTTCACCTAAGTTTTCACGGTGAGACTTTTACAGAATCGACCGGCTGTATTTTTATTTCACAAAGCTACTCACCAAGTGTAGGTACAAACAAATACGCTGTGAATGTTTGCCTGTAGACGTGTAGCGTCAGCACATAACGTACACACACACTACACATCCAACTTCGCCATTGCCTCGGACGGTACTGAGAGCTCCTGCGCTTACACACACATTCACAGCGTTTTTACACTTGGTAACCACAAGTAAAGCGCGCGTCACTTCGTGAGATAAAAATTCTAAAACTTAAACAGACTAAGGGCTGATTTTTCAATCATCTGATAACTTTATTCGAGGAATAATTTTGAAAATTTGACACTTATTTCATACAAAAACTGTCAAACGTCAATTTTATTCCACGAATAAAAATTACCTGTCGATTGAAAAATCAGCCCTTAGTAAAATAGAAAGAAGAAACTAATCTAGCATCTTTACCTAAGCGTTTGAAACTTAAAACTAATCTAAGAGATCCAAGTTTTTATTCAAACAGTAAACAGTCACAGAGGCGTGCTTACAGAGAGTAATTAATAAAGATATTTCATTCAAAAAAGTAGTCCCGCGGTGGCTAGTCCTATCCATCGCGCCTGCTCCAGAACCAGTTTGCCCTGCACAAAGATGGCCTTATAATTGATTCAACTAAAACAATTCATTTTTTACCTTAGCACCTTAATTTTATGTTTCTTTTTCATATAGCAGGGATGGCGCGTCCGGCCTACCGTACATTCTTTTCTAATTATTGGGTTCAAAATAAAAGATAATTTAGAAGGTACACTTAATAACATATTTGGCTTTGATGTGATGCAGCCGGAGTGCGTCAGATGCAGTTGAATAGATCAAGAATGCTTAGTAGATATAATAAAGATAATTTAGATAGATTTAAGTGATAAAGATAAATTTTATGAACTCATTATTGTGACTGTACGCGATAAGTGGATGTGGACGGAAATGATAACCATCTTTATTTTTCTTCGGCAAAGGTTTGTAGGAATCATAGAGATATAAGAAATTTTTTATGTACTATGTCTATGGTTGGAATCATAATCTTAGAATTATACAGTGTCTACGAGTTCTTTGACGTTACAATTGTTTTATAATTTATTTTTTTAGCGTCTATATGGGGACTGGTTATGGTTGTTATCCTTAGGGTCAATGGTAGTCTGAGCCCATAAAACAGGGTGGCAAGGACATCGACGCACAACCTGTTCCCATAGATTCAGTACATGATTCTGGAAGCCACTGCGTCGAAATTATTTGTCGGTTATTAAAAAAAAATCATCTGTTTCCTACAAAAGTGCAATTCATTACGTCGTCGCAATCAAAATGTATCCAATGGAACAGCTATTTATTTTAAAATAAAAATTTACGGCTTCTAAATTTGAATTCTCACCTCGAAAAAAAATGTGGCGTATTGAAAAAATATTTTTATGAGAAAAAAAAAAAAAAAAATAATATAAAAAATAAAATCATTTTAATTCGAGTGTCATTGACTCATAATAGAAATACAGTACACATACAGTCACATTACATACACAACACTACAAATTAAATTCAAGTCAAAATCACAATAATAAGACATAATCACAATTAAATTAGCATTATACATAAAAAATAAATGAGGTGGATTAGTCGCATCAGCCTGCCACATGTCGCTGACAACAGTGGGAGATGATGGAGCAATCAAGCCTCCCCGCGAGCGCGGCCAGCATGCTGTTGGCGCTCCCCCGCACTCGCCGCACCAGCGACGCGCCTCTCTTGCGCATAGTGGCGTGGAAGCAATCTACGCGCGCTTCCGCAAACATAGCCGATGCGCTGCAATAGCGGGGGAGCGCCAACATCATCCTGAACGCGTTGTTGAACTGGACACGAAGGGCGCCGTACGACTTTTGCGTATAGTCAGTCCACTAAATAAGCAAAGATATAAAATGTTCAGATTTTTTTTGCTGTTACCTAGAAATCCGAAAAATAACGTCTCAGCAAGTTAGTATTTCTAATTTAACTAAGTAATCTTACAGGTAAAGTATTGTTTTACGTGATCAGTGTATAAAAATAATACTCTCATTTTCTTTCTCGCCTACATTCATTATTTCTTATAAAAAATGGTTCCTACCAAGGTTCCAGGTAAACATTTTTTGTTCTCATTCGGACCCAAATCAAAGTTAATTACAAACCAGAACCGATTTCACGTGATAGCAGATCGTTTAGATTTGAATGAGCTATGGATATTGGGTACCTTTTTAAGGCTCCTACAAACAGGCGCGAGACGCGATATAATCGCGGGCGACACAAAGGCACCGCAAGTCGCGCAACGAGTGGTGGCGATTTTATCGCGTGTCGCGCCTATTTGAAGAAGCCTTAAAGAAATCTGTTTGAAATGTTAAATTTGAAACTGTTTTTTTTTTTAAATTTTGATTCTTTTTATCTTATTTTTTATTGTTAAATGTTTGGAAAGCAGCTGCTTGAGATTGATTTTGACACCATTTTGGGATAGACAGGTGTTAATATTTTAACGCTTTTCCATTTTAATTTCTTTATCACACCAAACAAAATGAACCCCTATTAAAAAGTCCATAAGAATGGATAAGCTATAACAGCCAAGTCGATCTATCAGGTTAAGCTACGCTTGCCGCGGTTGGTCCGTGGACAGGTGACCATCTCTACATACCAAGACGCCTCCGTGCCCCGAAAAGCACATTAAGCCATTGGGGCTGTCATTCGTGGATCTTTGACAGTCGTTAAGGGCCCTCAGAAACGCGAAAGAGTCTTACCAAGGGGGGCGGGGTATTACCCAGTAATTTGGTTGTGAAAGTCAGATAGACAGTCGCTCCATGGAAAATAATGGTATTCAGCTGTCTATAGTTAGAATGGAGGCAGACCCCAACATAGTTGGGAAAAGCCTAGGCAGATGATGATAAGAATATATTATAGGTATCTTCCAGAAGAAAATCCGGTAGTCTTGTGATTTATTAATAAACCAGTTTTAATGTCGTAATTATGAAATAACTATAGCTTCATGCAAACCAGTAGTGGCCCAGTGGTAACGGCCGCGATTTACGAGTTGTAGGTCGTAGGTTTGAACCCAAACAGGCGCTTTACTTCGTGTAACTTATTCCATCACCACTGCTCTCAAAAAGGGGAAGGAAAACATCGTGAGGAAACCGCCATGTCGTAGAACCAAAAATTCGAAGACATGTGACATCTTCTAGGTGGGCCCGCGTGGTAGATTATTGCCCACTTTTTCTTACCGAGAGGAGGATGTCCCAGCAGTGGGAACATCATAGGCGGAATATGGAGAAAGCTTCATGTATACTAAAGTAAGTTAAACTAGTCAGGGTACACGTTAATGCAATTAGACCAGCACTAAACTAATTATTAGGAATTCGAGACACCTTTAATGCACGCGACCGCATCAAAGACTTGGTAAGGTCGACGTTCCAGCCCGCAAATTAACTAAACATTTCAGAGCTACCTAGTAGGCTAGTAACACTATCACACTAATATTATAAAGGCGAAAGTTTGTGAGCGTGTGTGTGTGTTTATATGTTTTTTACTTCTTCACGCTCAAACCGCTGCCGCGCTGGACCAATTTGGATAAAATTTGGTATGGAGGTAGCTGACACCCTGAATTAACATATGGGCTACTTTTTATCCCGATATTTCCACGGGATCGAAACTTATGCTGGTGAAACCGCGTGGTGCAGCCTGCTAGTTTTTACATAATTTGTAGGCCGTTAATAAGGCTAAGCACGCTCTATGAATTAGTAGTTTTAGCCTACCTTCATTTGAAGAAGGTAAAGGTGGTATGTATGTAGCCGGGTCAGCGAGATTGTCCGAAAGGGTTACCGCTGGCCCGGAACGTAAAGGGCTAAGGAAGGAACACGGGTGGGATTTAGTCAGTAGGAGTCTGACACTCCCTTCCGCTTCACCCAGAGCGGGAGGGGTTATTTGTTGATCCAATTTTTTTTCGGATGGAAATACGCAAAAAAAAAAGTTTATGTATTTAGGTATTATTAACCTATACTAATAATAAAGCTAAGAGTTTATTTGTTTGAGCACGTTAATCTTTGGAACTACCAGAGAGTGAGACGCTCAAACAAACAAACAAACATTTTTGCAATTAATAGCCCAATTTTTGAGAAAGGCTACTTAACATTACGATAGGACCCTAAGAAGACGAGCAAAGAGTTAAAATAGTTAAAAAAGAACGCTCAGCGAAAACGAAGTGTTAGCGCGGGCAGGCGATGCGATGCGACCGGGTGGGTCGGGGAAACAAGAAACGCGGACGAAGTCGTGGGCAGAACCACTGGGCCCGCGTGATTACTGCCCACTTCCTCTCACCAAGAGGAGTCATGTGTCCCAGGAGTGGGAACATTACCTATAGGCTGATTATGTGTGTGTGTGTGTGTGTGTGTGTGTGTGTGTGAAGTCGCGGGCAGAAGCACTGGGCCCGCGTGATTACTGCCCACTCCCTCTCACTAATAGGAGTCCTGTGTCCCAGCAGTGGGAACATTACCTATAGGCTGATTATGTGTGTGTGTGTGAAGTCGCGGGCAGAAGCACTGGGCCCACGTGATTACTGCCCACTCGCTCTCACCAAGAGGAGGCCTGTGACCCAGCAGTGGGAACATTATAGGCTGATTATTTGTGTGTGTGTGTGTGTGAAGTCGCGGGCAGAAGCTAGTTTTTTAGATAAATTAGAGCAATTTACCTTAATGGTATGAATCTTTAATTGTACCGAAACGTTATTAAATTTTCTCTCGTAACCACTCTGCAGATTAAGCCAAAGGAACTAAAATCTCTAGGGGTCATCTAAGCACGCAACGTACTCGTGAAATCTAAATTATTCCACGCCTGGTCTAACTAAGTTTTACAAACGTGACCCTAATTCCGTACTTTGGGGATTGTTACAAACTGCCTAAATTACAGAAACGTCTAGATTTCTAGCGTTGGGGCTAGAGTTAGAAAATTAATTATTATTACAAGCTTTGCGATGTGCGGCGGCATAAAGTTTAATGATATTACGTATGTAATATCATTAAACTTTATGGAATTACTTTATTGTGTAGTTGGACTTTGTATGTGAATCGTAAAGGCTCCTTCAAACAGGCGTGACACGCGATAAAATCGCGCGCGACACAAAGGCACCGCAAGTCGCGCAACGAGCGGTGCCTTTGTGTCGCGCGCGATTATATCGCGTGTCGCGCCTGTTTGTAGGAGCCTTAAATCTCTTTTTATTTTTTTTAGAATTAATTTGGTTTTCTTTTACAAGTCTACTTTATGAGGTCATGATAAAAATAGAAAGTAGTTCTACAAAAAAAAAACATATTTTTAAATCCTAGCTGTTTTTTTACGAACTTGTAATTAATAAATTCTCGTTAAAATCTCTACTACACTATAGTATAGAATATAACTTTCATTCTACAAAGAGATACCAAGACAATAAAGGCACGCACCGGGGTCAAATTATTAAAATCACCCCAGTGCGATTAAAAAGGAAGAATTTAATATTGAATCCCATTAGTATTCTAGTTCCAGTCCAGTTCTAATCTATTTCTAATGCGAACACGATCAACCCTTCACACGCCGACGCGCGTAATCCCAACCCATAAAGGAGATGTATAGAAATGGCCTAAGAATCGTCACGTATTCAAACTTTACAATAATTCATATTTTATTTTATTAATTACTTTACAATTATTAGAATAACACGGACACTCTTTGATTTCAAAAACATTTTAAATAGTAATTCAATATATTTTCCCATGTTTTTTCTGTTTCACTTCACGTTTTGATTATGCAAAGGTATTAAGCTCATACAGCCACATCTTCATGTACACTACAGAGTAGTTTATATAAACACTTTGTGAAAATGATCCATTAGCAGTGTGTATCGTAATTATACAAAACAATTAATTATAATTACCCTCGGCGTTTCATCTATAAAATAAGGTTATTAGTTTTACAAACAGATTATTGATGACGATTTTATGTTTATCGAGCAGTATTGACACCATAGACTAAAGTCTGACAGTTGATGAATTGACGGATGACATTTAGTTGACACTTTACGTACGTTGATATCTACCTACCTACTCGCGCGCATCCTGTGTTCGCATACGGATTGTTGGTTACTTTAGGGTATATATTATGTTCTGTGGTTGGTTGTGTGTTTCCGTTTGTGTTATTTTTGTATTCTGATTTTATCTAACAACTTGGCGTGAACAAAGGACTAAAGGAGGATAAACCCGAAGATATTATTTACCGTGTGTTTATTTGTGTAGGCCAGTTATAACCACAAAATCAGAAAGAATTTAGATTTTTCACAATTCGCAAAGTGTCCGTGACTTAAATTAAGTTTCAATCCAAAATATTCATTATTTAGAACACAAAAAATAATTTCACGGCATCAACGGTTCTTAGGCAAATAATGTATGGAAGCCGAGCAATGTCCTTTTATAAATTTTAATCCCTTTATCGTGCGGACCCATACAACTCTTTGTTAGACAATCGGGTCCAAACGGTAATAGGTAGGATTAGGGCGAGCCTAATGTTTCAGGGATTTAACCGTCTCGCTGATCAGGGTCAAAGCGGTCCGATATAATCCCAATATTGTGACGAATCATTGAATTTGTTTGAAGTCTAACTTTTGGTTTCATCAATGTGTGGGTTTGACCCTTCTCATAAAAGCTTAAAGTATTGCAAAATGAGAAAGAATTAATACTGCCCGATATGAAATTAGGATCAATTAGAACGAGCCACAGATTAGAAAATAGTTCTGATACTTTCTAACGATGTCTCGTTGTGTTAGTATTTTTGAGGTTATGGGTTAATCTTATATTTTGGATTGTTTCTTCATTTGTGTCATTTTTAGGGTTCCGTACCCAAAGGGTAAAAACGGGACCCTATTACTAAGACTTCGCTGTCTGTCCGTCTGTCCGTCTGTCTGTCTGTCTGTCACCAGGCTGTATCTCAAGAACCGCGATAGCTAGACAGTTGAAATTTTCACAGATGATGTATTTCTGTTGCCGCTATAACAACAAATACTAAAAACAAAATAAAATAAATATTTAAGGGGGGCTCCAGTACAACAAACGCGATTTTTTTTCCCTTTTTTGCTCGATATCAAAAATGGCAACAGGTAGGCACTTGAAATATTCACAAAATACTCAGTTGTATTTTAACTTTAATAAGAAATAATAAAATTAAAATAAAATAAATATTTAAGGGGGGCTCCCATACAACAAACATGTTTTTTTCGGCGTTTTTGCCTTGTGGTACGGAACCCTTCGTGTGCGAGTCCGACTCGCACTTGGCCAGTTTTTTTACATTGTTCTCACATATAGACGCAACAAGAATAATGTACCCAGGATTTTGTAATATCTTGATTTAAAAGAGTGTCCATGGAGTTTCTTGCCCGTTCTTCTCCATAGAGATCTACGTTTTGGAATGGGCAACTAGCTTCAACTTTCTGACTAACTGACAGACTATTTAATTTTGACAATTCAAAAGTGCCTGTACAAGGTCTAATTGAAAAAAAATGCTTTGAGTTTGTTACCTACACCCACAACCATGGTCTTATTTACCTAACAGCAAGTTTCATACACCAACTTGAAGGGTAGCTAAGAACAAAAGCGTAACGTAATTATATGCCATTAAATGGTAATGTGTAATTATATCATCAAAAACAGTCGTAAAATTTTAGTAAACATGGTTTATTCAAATCGTCACGCACATAGGGGGTGCCTATAAACATTGATATTTTACGATTATTGCCGCACTTATGACCTTTATGCTCTGAATATAACTGCCATGTAATACATTTAGGGACGTAAAATTATTCGTACCTGAAATATTTCTGAAGCGTTAAAACTAGGTGAGGCGAGAAATAAATTAAAAGATTTTCATATTATACAGGGTTATTGCTAAAATTGGTTGTTAATGTTTTACCAATAACCCTGTGTATCCTGCCTCGCTGGTTTGTGGTCGCAAGCGCTAGCGCTGGATATTGACCCGAAGACATCATTCGCAGGAGTGTGATGTCTTGGGTTCCAGTCCCAGATAGGGCAAAGGGTTATTTTCCGAGACTGGATTTGTGCCCATGTAATAAAGAAAAGAAAATACGTTTATATTTATTAATAATTATTTATAAATATTTTTAGCATAGACTACAAGACACAGTAGACCAGAGACATAACATCAGATCATCGTCATTTGCCTAGCCTTATCCCAACTATGTTGGGGTCGGCCTCCAGTCTAAACGGTTGCAGCTGAATACCAGTATTTTACATGGAGCGACTGCCTATCTGACCTCCGCAATCCAGTTACTGGGTAATACGATACCCCTTGGTAAGACTGGTTGTCAGACTTTTGGGTAGACAACCTCAGATAAAAACAAATAAAAATCAATACTATTCATACTAATATTATACATGCGAAAGTGTGTCTATCTGTTACCTCTTCACGTTTTAACCGCTGAACCGATGTAGATGAAATTTGGTATAGAGATAGTTTGAGTTCCGGGAAAGGACATAGGACAGTTTTTATCCCGATATTCCCACGAGATCGACACATATTCGGATGAAACCGCGAGGCTCTGCTAGTAGGTTATATGGGACTTACCTAAACATAACTGGTGAAATGTACTTACTATAGTATATCTATTACTATAGTATATTCGAAAATATATCAAAAATATTTAGCTTAAATACGTTTTGCCTTGCGCAACTGACAGTACTTGTCTACCGTCATCTATCAATGGATACCTGCCTAGATACAGGTACTGAAAAAACGTTTAAATTAATCAAAATGTTCAGACGGTCCCTTAGGTGAATGTTTTAATTCTGAAATCCATTTACAAATGGAAAACCCATGCCTCGGAGAGGGCCTCAGGACTCACACCCTCTAGAAAGCTGAACTATAAGGTATACAGATGAATATTTTATTCAGAAACGCTATTTGTATCCGGAGGGCGATTTTATTGCTATCTTTGTAGGTAATAGATTATCTCAGCATGATTATTTATTAATAAGTAAGATTGTTGTTGAGGGTTTGTTCTGTACTACGACCTTTTAAAACTTTATCTCGCGTAGTCAAATATACAGAAGCGGACTTAATGCCATAGGCATTTTCTACCAGTCAACCTTTGGGTGATGCAGAGACAAACAGTGGTAGGTGCAATCATGAACATTGAGGAATAAATATTTTAAATATAAAGATGCGCATAAACCTATTAAAACTATGAATATAATATATAACAACCTCTTAAGAGCGTTTATGCCGTACGGCATTTCAGACAAACTTTCAAGCCCTTGTTTTTCGAAATCAATGAACCGATTTTAATGAAACTTCATACGCATAAGCAGGATACAAAGGTCTAAAAAGTTACTTAACAATATTTTCGGAAAATAGTGTTACAGCCAAATTAGACCGATTTTAAATTTTCCATAGAAACAAAGATTTCCAATTACCTTTTTTTAAATAAGACATTTTGAAAATGTTCTTAAGTAGGTAACTTTTTAGACCTTTGTATCCTGCTGATGCATATATGTATATTAAAATCGGTTCATTCATTTCGAAAAACAAGGGCTTGTATGAAATGCCGTACGGCGTAAACGCTCTTAAGAGGTCATTGTCCCTACTCATCATTATGAACAACCTTTACTATGGGAACAAACCTGAAATCAGCTGTTGGGACATTTTGTGTTCGTGTAACTCGTCAAAATGTAGAGAACAGCTGATTCTTGTGATTTCAGGTTTGCTCCCATAGTAAAAGTTGTTCATAATGATGAGTACCTACAATGACCTCTTAAGAAGTTGTTAATGTTTTCCCAATAACCCTGTATACCTAAATATATACCTACTTAAAGTTTTCATAGTAAAGTGCAATACCTATGCGGTCGTGTATGGAATGTATGGACAGTGGGGTTCAGAATCATTGTGCTGAATTAATGGTTACGGTTTACCACTACCCTACCACCCTGTATACAAGCTAACACTAAAATATATAAAGGCGATTAGATCTTTATCAGAAGAGGACATGTTGCGTGGGTTTGCGGGCGAGGAGTTGACAAGAAAAGCATAATCGATTTCCAGAGTAAGATCTGATTATCGGAGATAAGTTGTGTCGCTGATGAGCCCTGTCGGCGAAGAGTCAGTCGCAGAAAAGTCTTGTCGGTGTTCAGTCTGTCGGCGTAGTTTCTGTCGGCGTTTAGTCGTACAGTCACGAGCATAAGTATGTATACACTTGGCTTTATTCAAAGCCAATTTTCTCCTTTATTTTTTTTATGAAATTTTATGTTATTACGAATATACTAGTTTCGAACCCATAGGTTTATGTAAAGTGTCGTATTTCAACGTTGCATTCGTCATTTCACGAAAAAAACGCAATTGAAAGTTGACAAGTATTGACATATTAGTGCTCGTGACTGTACACTCGTTGAAAGTAAACGAAAGTCTTTATGAACAATCACAACATGTCTCTAATCCAATTATTTAATTAACCAAGTACGTGCGGCGCGAGCGCAATCAATTTACTCACAATCGGATATCATAGAACAATTCCTCCAATCAATATCGTCTTTTACGATCAATCCATGTGAATGTATCCCATCCCTCCCATTGTTTTTGTTGTTTCATATGGCGGGCCGCCTCCCCAGTACATGGTGTTACGTCAAATAGACAGTTGACATATCTTCTAAAAAAAACAATATTAATCAAAGAGGTTGGCATCGTCGAACCGATTCTCTCAACGCGCCGTCATATATTTATTTAAGTGTTTAGTGTTTGCTTGTTTTGATAACCTAGTCTCAATTTATCTCCAAATATAATAGGGTAGGTAACGTCGTAGGTAATCATACAATATATGCTAATTTAATCAATCAAACTAGCGAATTATGGCTTCTAGGAATATTGGGAACTAATTCCGTAATTATAACTCCTTGCAGGCCTACACGAAAGTAGTCTGGAAAATGACGTCATCGCGTAATAAATATAAACACAAAATTACACAAATGCAGGTGCAAGATCGATAGCTGAGCATGGGTTCCTGGGTTTGATTCCAGGTTCAGGCAGTGTTTTAAGGTTATTCAAATAGGATTTCAGTCCAAGCTTGGATTTTTGGCCGGTTAGTGACACAGCATAATCAGCCTATAATAGTTTTCCCACTACTGGGTCACAGGCCTCTTCTCTGTGAGAGGGAGTGGGCCATAATCCACCACGATGGCCCAGTGCGGATTGGTAGATGTCACACGTCTTCGCATTTTGGTTCTAAGACATGCCGGACATGCTTGCTGCCTTTTATATGCATTAGGAACTAGTTGTCTGGCATTTTTGCTGAACTGGGCCTTTTTGGCGCAGCCGTGAGGCAGACTTTCCTGCTAATTTCTTACATCGGACTTCACACTTTTTTATTTGTTTTTATCTGATGTATGTCTCTGGTGTACTGTGTCTTTTTAGTATGTACAGTTAACAAAAGAGATAAGCCTGTCGATTCTGTAAAAATCTCACCGTGAAAACTTAGGCGAAGTGAGTTTGTTTTTGCTAGGAATTGACACTATTGACAGCTCACTCCACGCTCACTTACCTAAGTTTTCACGGTGAGATTTTTACAGAATAGCACCGAAGTATGTGGGATCGCCGGATACAGTTGAAGTTTAGTAAGAAACCGATGGATGTTGTCGACTAAAATGTAATTTGATAAATGAGCTGCTTGTTTTTTATTAATAAAATTAATTTTAAATCGAGAACATCTATCGGTTTCTTAGTAAACTTCAACTATATCCGACGATCCTGCATACTTATCTCTTTTGTTGACTGTACTAAATAAATGAATTTTCTGTCTTTCTTTCTTTACATAGAACTTAGACATAACTCGAAAAAGGTACGAAACACCCTTACCTACCCCTTTGTGAGCAGCCGTGATGGTCATAAAATATTCGGCATTATTATTCGGCATTATTATACGCTGCTGGTGACACAGCAAGTAACTTCGGGTGGAATTTAATCGAGCTTTGGACTGTACGTGACTCCAATAAGCATTAATTACGTTTTCAGTACTTTCCAGAGTACACGGGCACGTATGAAAAATATAATATTCCTTTGATTAACGGCTGCGTTACTGATAAATTATTCTTTAGGATTTTTCTCTTTTTTTTTGCTATCGGGTTCGAGTTTATAAATTGTGACTTATAATATGATACATTTGTGTTATATAAAGATTTTATATTTTTATGGTAGGGACAGTAGGACGGGATAACGATTTCAACTATTCAGTGTTTTGTTAAAAGTAAAAGAAACGTTTAGGTACCCAGAATTTTCGGAAAAATATCTTTGATGAAAAAGTAACACTTATTGTTAGTATTTTGTAAAAGACTAATTTAATAGACAATGTAATACTCCTTAAATGAAAGTAAAAAAAATATGAGTCACCATACATTTTATTAACACAAAATTACATAAAGAAAAAAACTGCTGATCTCTCCTTAAAACAAAAATAGGAAACATGAAATTTTTGAACTTTATTACGATTTTCTTGAATTTTAATACTTCGTATTGCCTCCTCGTGCTTCCATTACTGCGTTTACGCGGTTTGGCATGCTGTACACCAAGTTCCTTATACGATTTTGGGGAATATTCTCCCATTCCTCTGTGAGAGCAATTTTGAGCTCACGAAGCGTGATTGGGGGAGGGTTTCGTTGTTTTACGCATCTGCCTAGCTCGTCCCAAGCATGCTCGATCGGGTTGATATCCGGGCTGCGCGCTGGCCACTCCATACGAGTAATGTTCATCTCTTGAAGGTAGTCATTCACAATCCTACCTGTATGAGGTCGGGCATTGTCATGCATAAATATAGCATCCTCACCTAAATTGACCATAAATGGACCAACGTGATCATTGAGTATTTCTTCCACATATCTTACGCTAGTTAAAGAGCCGTTTTCTATGATCGCCAGCTCTGTGCGACTTTCAGAAGAAATTCCGGCCCACACAAGTACAGACCCACCACCGTAGGCTACTTTTTCTTCGATGCATGCTTGCTTGAATCTTTCCCCTGGTCTTCGATACACTCTGTGTCTTCCATCGTGCTTGTAGAGCATAAATTTTGATTCGTCGGAGAACATAACTTTTGACCAATCTTCAATACTCCAATTTACGTGGCTCTGGGCATATCTTAGTCTTGAAATACGATGCCCACGCTCCAGTTTAGGGCCGTTTGCAGGTCTAAGGGGTTTTAAGTTAGATTCAGCAAGCCGACGTCTTACTGTCCATGCACTTGGGTTACTTCCTCCGAGGCGTCGAAACTGATTTGTGAGTTCAGTTCCTGTGAGAAAGCGATTTCGAAGCATGGTGTTCACCAAGTATCGGTCTTCTCGTGCTGTGGTACACCTGGTTCTGCCCGTTCCTGGTCTGCGTAGGTTAGAACCAGTTTCTTCGTAACGTCGGAGAACTCTTTGTACTGTTGACAGCGACACACCGACAGTCCTGGCTGTATCGCGCTGACTCCGGCCGGTTTCCAGCATTGTAAGTATTCTGGTGCATTCTTCAGGCGTAAGCGACATAATTTCAGCTTGAATAATGAACATAGAGCACTATCAACATGGTTTATGTACCCACATAAATGACAGATTACAAACAAAAGCAAAACCAAATGCTGTAATTTCGTAGTTCCATCTTCGAAAGTGGCCCTTTTTCAAATTTGATTTTTTTATGATATAACTTTACAATAACTAAGAAGTTTTAATACCTTCATTTAAGGAGTATTACATTGTCTATTAAATACAATTTATTGCATTAACCTAGCATTTTTAGTTTCCGAGATTTTTAGGATTCTTTAAGTGACCCGGATTCATTGCTCTCGAGTGTAGTTTCTTTGTCTAGCTTTATTTCTGTAAGTATTGTAGATAACCAGATAGTTACGTTGATGTAAATGGTGTTGCTTTTATGCTAAGGATACACATGACATGCCAGTAACTGGCACAAAAGTATGCAAGTAGCTTGCATGCCATTATGGTATTCACCAATCAGCTTGCATGCCGTGTGCCATAACAACTCAACTCAAACTCAAACTCAAAGCATTTATTTCAATTAAACCTTTAACAGGCACTTTTGAATTGTCAAGAAGTCGGTCAGTCACAAAATATGAAGCTAGTTGCCCATTCCAAAGCGTAGGTACCTATGGAGAAGAACGGGCAAGAAACTCCATGGACACTCTTTTTAAATTACATTTTACAAAAACATTTGTTACATCATTTCTTTTGAATTTATGATTATATAATGTGAGAACGATGTAAAAAAAAATAAAAAAGATGTCCGCGTTAAGAGCGTCCAGAATACAACAAATAGTAACAAAACAACAGTCCAAAATTAAAACAATTAAAATAAGCCCAGGCGGCTAAGTGATGACCAGTCCCAACTGACGGCGCCCGTTCACGAACATGACGTATATATCAGCACCATTCAGCTCAATCACTTTGAAGGGAGCTAAATGATCCAACATACACGCCACCGCCAGCGAGACATTTCTGATTGGTCAACGTCTGATTGGTGAATACCACACTGGTATGCCAGCTACTTGCATACTTTTTGGCGCAAGTTACAGGCATGTGTGCTGGCGGCCTTACCATAATAAACTTAGTACTTTAATTAGTAGCTAGGTACTCATCTGCGGGTTAACTAACTACTGTCAACATTTATCACGTAACCCAATCATTTACCTCATAAGCATCATCAGTCGTTTTAATGTCCCCACTGCTGGGACGCAGACCTACTCTCTGAGTGCCGTAATCCACGCGGGCCGAGTGCGGGTTGGTGGATGTCTCATGTCTTCAGATTTTTGGTTCTAGGTCATGCTGGTTTCCTCACGATGTTTTCTTTCACCGTTTTGAGAGCAGTAGTGTTGAAATAAATTACACAAAACGCCTGTCTGGGTTCGAACCTACGACCTACAACTCGTAACTCGCGGCCGTTACCACTGGTCCACCACTTTATATTCCAAAGCAGCTACATTAAGTAAGTTTCAAATAAAATAATTTACTTAATCACAGAAAATCATTCAGGAATCTCTCCTAAAATTCGCTGATAACGCTGCAACTATTCGCAATTCAGTTATACCTAGTCACCTACCAGGCGCCCTTAATCCATCGCACGTCGAATATAAAGTCACCGTGTGTGATGAACACCGTGAAATATGGAAGTAGCGGCGAGAGCACGTGTGTGTGACAGCGCTCCGGCGATATTGTTGATTTTTGAATGTTGATAAATTGCCTCCCTGAGGGCTTGTTAGGGGTAGATGTATGTTACTTTCGTAACTGTGAAATAGAAGTGCAAGTTCTTTACAATGAGAGGCGTAAAGTACTTAATAGATAAATGATTTTATTTATGTAAGTAGGTTTCTACAAACACTTTTACACGTCAATCATAAGTTTTTAATACTAGTTGAGGTAGGTGTTTCCTATCTGACTATACTCTGAGCAAAATGACCGAAACAAACTCAGAGGTCACAGTCTCTTCTAAAGTCCAGACATCTTTTAGATATCTATATCTATAGTAACAATATATATTATAAATTGAAGTCGCTTTTTGTGTCTGTCTAAGTAACCGCATATTAGCTGTTTTGAC
This sequence comes from Mesoligia furuncula, assembly GCA_916614155.1. Lineage (NCBI taxonomy): Eukaryota > Metazoa > Arthropoda > Insecta > Lepidoptera > Noctuidae > Mesoligia > Mesoligia furuncula. The sequence goes on from OU744800.1 coordinate 7,970,947, forward strand.
CTACGCAACAGATTGTGAGCAGTTTTTAACATAATTTAGAGAATTTTTCCGGAACGTTCCAGTGTATAATAAGTACACTAACAGCGCCCTGCGGTTTCACCTACATAAGTTTCGATTCCGTGGAAATAACAGGATAAAAGGTATCTATGTGTTAATCCTTGTTATAAACTATCTGTGTGCCAAAGATCACTCAAATCCGTGCAGTAGTTTTTACGTGAAAGAGTAACAAACATTCATCCATCCATCCATCCTCACAAACTTTCGCGTTTATATTATTATTATTAATTATTATTATTAGTAGGATAGTAGGATTATTATATTTATCACAGACATCATTAGTACGGGAGCTGACTTGACAACGAGGCGGAAGTGCTGTGACGACAACGCTTCGACGAAGTCATTCGTTTGACTATTCGGAACGCCAGCGCCATCTGGTGGCGCTTGACAGAGTCTAGCCTGAGTTCGTGGGAATCGACGACAGGTCGACAGAACTATGTGGATCTTGGACATTGGACATCGTACGAACAACATGTGCTCAGAAACTGTCCCGCGTTCCGTATCTAGTTGTGTCGTGTACCTACAGTGTGTGATTCGCTAGTATGATTAATTTGTTCGTAAAATTATAATCTGATTTGAACTGCAAAACGGTTTTTCAATTGCGCAATAACCAACACTTCCCACAGTACGCCCACAGTAGTTAAAGTATGGCTGATGATAACGAGACACACATACCTTCTCCGTCATATTTTAACGTAGAAATAAAAAAGAAATCTTTATGTTTTGTCAAGTCATAGAAACCGTGCGAAGTAGGGACGGTAATAGGGACTTTTCGTCGCATAGACTGAAAAAATACAGGCTGGCATACGTCGACGCGCTAACTAGAACCATGAATTCAGCACATTATTCTAGATAGCGTAGCTAGCGTAGACACTTTTAGACGGTTTTCAATAAAACGCTACGTCTTCCGGTGCGCGGTCGCCACTCCAGAACCTTTCGCCCCATCGGCTATCAGACGTAGCGTTGGAAGCCCTCCTATAAGGTGGACCAACGACCTTGTGAAGGCCGCAGGAACCCGTTGGATGCGAGAAGCATAGAACCGGTCCAAGTGGAGGTGCTTGGGGGAGGGAGGCCTATGTCCAGCAATGGACGTCTTTCGGCTGAAATGGTGATGATGATCAATAAAAAAATCCGCTGTTCCATAGAAAACGCGGTCAAATGTATGGAACAGCATTAAAAAAAAACTGGCACTCCGGGAGTGCCGACAGAAGTGAAAACAAAACACAAACAGAACACTTTGCCATCACTCACTGACGTATCGGATATACATTAAAACCGAGTACATCCCGAGAACAGCCGAACACATCAGAAGCGGGTATTTTTCTAATCGTCTTATAAACAAAACACGCGCGGTGGCGCTTACGGTAACAGTGGCGCTAGTTCAATGGTTTTTTCCGATCTCAAAAAATGCCCAATGCGAAGAAAGAAGAAGTTTTCTTAAAAGAAGTTTTCACTTCAAAGATGGGTTTCAAAATCATGTAAATAAATAAATAAGTAAATGGTAACAGGTCGCGCGTCAATTTCCTTGCCACCCTGCATATTTGTGAAATCATTAAACATCTACCTACCCAAAATATTTCCATAATGTTTATTACGGAACCAATTTCATTTATTGACGAATTTATCACGAGCTCGTTTAAATAAATGTCTTGGAGTGACATCGAAAATACATAGGAAAAATTACAAATGTTACCAGCTGCTACAGTTTAAGAGTGTTTACGACGTACGGCATTTCATACAAACTTTCAAGCCCTTGTTTTTCGAAATGAATGAACCGATTTTGATGAAACTTCATACGCATAAGCAGGATACAAAGGTCTAAAAAGTTACTACGAACATTTTCGAAACGTCTTATTTAAAAAAAGATAACTGGCAATCTCTGTTTCTATGGAAAATTTAAAATTGGTCTAATTTGGCTGTAACACTATTTTTCTAAAATGTTCTTAAATTACTTTTTAGACCTTTGTATCCCGCTTATGCGTATGAAGTTACATTAAAATCGTTTCCTTTATTTCGAAAAACAAGGTCTTGAAATTTTGTATAAAATGCCAAACGTCGTAAATTCCTCTTCCAACAATATAATAATTAGTTAGTTAATTCAAAGATTACAAATCAGCGGATACATTACTTATGTAATCTAGTTTATTTTCATCTATTTCCTGATCATTACATAGAGAAGCCTTATCTATTTCTGACCACTGCCTTAATTTACGGCGACTTTAATACAGATTGCTGCTAATAAAACTTAACGATGACCACTTTTTAACTTCCTTGACACTTCATACTGAAGTGGATAATATTATAAACGTTTGCCCATGATTTCGACCGAATGCATGTACTACTGTACTGCCATGAGAACGTACTACTTATCGGTATAATAAGAATTCTATGTTCTAACCCCTGGGTGGTCACATGGTCTACCTGTGTGCTGAATTTGATTGAAATCGGTTTAGCCGTTAAGGCGTGAAAAGGTTTCTTCTTGGTAGTGTACTTCATTACTGAAAGTCGTGTCCCTGAACGGCCTTCGTGGGTTTCTGTACGATGTTCTTCCACTTCGGTCGGTTCTCGGCTTCCCTCAGGGCGGTCGTAACAAAGGGACGAGTGAGGGCGGTTACTAGGCCTGACAAGCGATTAGGTGACCGGCTGCGAAGTCTTTTCCCATCTACCTTGCCCATCATTACCAAGTTTTTAAAGTTATCTGTGACCAAAGTAAAAAGGTAACAGACGGGCAGGCAGACTGACCTTCGCATTATCATATTAGTATGGATAGTCTATGACCATGGGCGTATCAAGATCGGTCGGGTCCGTGGCTTAGGCCCCCAGTGGTCGACGCACCTGTGGCCGACGCCCCCGATACGATTAATTTAATATCTTTTTTTTTTGTACTTTTTCACTTAGTACAGTAAATGAGAAAAGTGTTTCACCCTATTAATAAAGTATTTTTCCTTGCTAAACAAAAGTTATATATCAAATAGCAGAGAGAATAGATCGCTACTTAACCTTATCCTTACACACCTTTTTCCCCATTAGAAGCATATCAAACATCCAAAAATTCAAAAAGACTTCAAAACATACCTCTAATATAAAAGCATTTCTATGTTATAAATATAATTACGATTTAATGTTATGCATATACTTACAATCAATATTAAGTACATTTAATATTTTTGTAAAACAATTTTTGTGCCTGACAGTACATTTGATCAAAAATTACTTTGAATTAAATTAATCGAATCGGGGGCGTCGGCCACAGGTGCGTCGACCACTGGGGGCCTAAGCCACGGACCCGATCGGTCACTTGGCACCTGTTACCTATATCAAACTGGATTCCCCAAAGGCGGTAGAGTAGAGGAGTGGGGAAGTGGGATGTATTCTTTTGTCGATTTTAGATTAAGATGAATGCGCAGTTGTAGTTCGCGAAATTCAATTTTACTTAAATTTTTTGCAATTTTGAGGTCAGTGTCAGGTTGTATCTTGATCAAAATATAATTGGTGTCTATAACAAGTACCTGTATTTACAGTTATATTTGTTCCATAAGAACAAATCTTATAAGAGTGCTTACGGAACAAATATTAATGATTCTAATGACTATAATTCTGTAAATACATATGTATTATAGTCGCGAATCATATTTTGATCAAGATACAACCTGACACTGACCTGCAAATTGCAAAAAACATTTTAATTTCGCGACCTATCATTGCGGAAAAGAATCTACTTGGAGTCTATACTATAGTGGCGGAAATCCGCTTTCTGTTTCTAAATCCAAACCTATATCACATACTCGTACTGTATGATACAAACAGTCTTCCTTTACAAACAATTGCATAAGATTCTCCATCACTTGTATTTGTAATTACATTGCCGTTACCAGGGAATAAAACAGAACGTAGCAAGCTTATCGTGGCTGTAAAAGTCAGCGAAGAAAAGTAAGTAATGGACTGGCAACCTGTTACTACAGGCTATACTGCTATAGCGAGGGATATGTTGACTTAAGTCGTCTTTATACTGGACAGTTTATAGGTCTGCATGTAGTTCCTTGGGTTGGATATTAAAGGGGCTGTAACACAGATACTGTGGAGTATACTGATGGATAGGCGAAGATACCTACGTTGTTTTTTGATATTTGGATTTTTAACCAACTTCAAAAAAGGAGGAGGCTCTCAATTCGGATATTTATATACTCGTATAATTTTTTATGTATGTTCGGGCAAAACTCCGTAGACGGATTTGCAAAATTCTTTTTTCGTTCGAAAGAGGTTTATTCCGAAATGGTCCCATTTAAATTTCATAAAGATCTGATAATGAATTTGGGAGACAGACAACGGAACTCTTCAATAAATGCCATCAAATCAACCGTGATTGCTGCTATCACGTAATTATGTACCTATGCATTGTTTACGCAATCACACAACATAACATCAGGCCTGTACTCTCTCAACGCAGATGGGTACGCAGATGTGTACCACGGTATTCATTTCTGTCAAAGTTGTTATTGGGGTACCTCTAACCTTGCAAGTAAATTCGGGCATAACGGTTTTGTTTTTTACCACGGTCGTCATCTGCCTAGCCTTTTCCCAACTATGTTGGGGTCGCCTTCCAGTCTAACCGGTTGCAGCTGAATACCAGTAAGTTACATGGAGCGACTACCTATCTGATCTCCACAACAAACTGGGTAAATCGATACCCCTTGGTAAGACTGGTTCTTTCGGGCATATGACGATCCGTAACGACTGTCAAAGATCCAGGAATGACAGCTGAGACCACGCTGGGACCAACGTCTTAACATGCTTTCCGAGGCACCGAGGGGTCTTAGTATGTAACCTATCCACGGCTCAACCTTGGCAAGCGTAGCTTAACCTGATCGATCGACCCGTGCGGCTGTTATTACTTGGCCTTGGATCAAGGGCTTGATCCAGAAAGCGGTACTTCTGAACACGGCCCGCATTGTTAGGAGGTTCCTCTCTCTGGAGCCCTGACCGCCGGTAGCTTGGACCCTGTTCCCGATAAGTTACTTTTAGTTTTCTTTACTTTTTACATGCAATAAATAAAATACTCAATTCCTATCGTTAAGCTAGCAAATAAGCAATACAACATACATATCTCACCCCTTGCCATTAAAACGGAACACATAAAGTTGATTAAAAAAAAACCAATTCGCTTTTCACTGCCAGAATATTCTTTCCGAGCTAATTATTTGGCAAGCAAAACATTATTCTGGTATACCACCCGCAAGTTCTCCGTAATGCTACTTGGAAGGTAATAAAATCGGACAGCCACTGACAAATGTGTTTATCCGCTATGCTTGCAATTAATACGTGTGGTGTGTGGTAGGAATAGAGAGATTTGCGTTTTTTTATTACTTAGGAAGCAATTTCTTAGAAAAAAATTGTATCTCTTATGGGTGATTTTGCAATGGACCGATAATTTTTATTCGTGGAATAATATTGACGTCTTGACAGTTTTTGTATGAAAGAACTGTCAAAAATTCAAAATTATCGGTAAGCTACCTTGTCTGAGGTCGGTGTTTTAAATTATTTGCATGGAATTTAAACAAACATTGCAATTCATACAAAAAAAATTACCTATGTTGTCCCACTGCAGGGCAGAAGGCCTGCCTTTCTTCTTTCCACTCCTCTCTATCTATAGCTAGTGTGGAATAATCCCGTCCGAAGGCGTCAAGTTCGTCCCGCCATTTTTTCACTTCACTGCATATTTGTTCAAGTTTAAGTATCACCACATTTTCCCCACTTCGGAAACTCACACAAAAATAAATAGATACGGCACACATTATCAAAAGGGGCGGCTTTTTTGGCACGCACGCAAGAAAACAACACACATGCTCAAAAGGGGCGGGCACTAGAACGTATAGATACAGTCACTGAATGCACACATGCAATTTTAGCATCAACTAGGGAAGATGGGTTAATATAAATATTTGATCGATAAAAATATCGATAGAAATCAACTACAAGTTTTGGGTGTATTTTGTGTTGTTTATTTTTAGATCCGTATAACTCTATCTATCATAAACCGCTGTCAATTCTATCATCATTTATTTTCAAATCTAATGAATATTTGTTTACTTCGGGAGCTTTCTTAACTTTGATACAACACACAACGCCTTCTTAATAAATACTATAGGTATTGGGTCCAAAATATACTGCAGAATTGAGATACTTAAAAGTTATGAACAGTTCTTTCTTTCTTTTTGTATCGATGCAATGGTACTCTTACTAGTTGTTTTTTTTTTATATAGTTTGAACCCCGTAGGTGGCCACGTTGACTGCGGAATCAGTGGCATTCTTTAGGTCATCCGAGATGCAGGTGAGCGGGCTCTGAGGACACTCCAGCAAGAGGGGCATGTACCATAGTCTAGCATTAATACTTGGCAAAACTTCATAAGCACCAAACGCTTATGTCTTGCACCACAAAACGAGAGTTGGCAAGAGGGAGCCCTGAATGAATCATACAATCGATCCGTTTCGCCGACTATAAGTTGTTAACACAACTTCGTGAGTCAACCTAATCATTTTGTTTGGCTGCAGACATTTACAAGAACATACGTCATTGTTTTCGGGAACTTATGGAACTATTTTTTTGTGGGTGTATCCTGAGGAAACTTTGCTAGTTTTCCTTTAGAATATAACATTGACTTAATAGCGAGATCGTACTCGTAATACGATCATAGTATAAATGCGAAAGTAAGTCTGTCTGACTGTATGTAGCCTTGGAGCCTGGAATCACAATCTGAATCGTTTTAAAGGATATTGCTCAAATAATTGACTGGCTCCATAATACACGTTGAAACAAATTCGCCTATATTTGAATGAAGAATTTGAGATAATTTTCAAGACACACTTAACATATTTTACAATTTAACAATAAAATATACATACTATATACTATACTACAAGTATATAATGAAAAAAAGGAAAAGAAAAGGCAGGAAGGAGCTCATTGGGCATCAAAAAATTCGTATTGAAAAAAATATTCCTAATAAGTTTTTGGTTGCAACGGAGTTTGAACTTTGTTAAGACATTCAACAAAGTTCAAACTCCGTTGCAACCAAAAACTTGTAAGGACCTTTTTGTTACAAATGATCACTCAAAAATCAACTTAGTGAAATGTATTACAGAAAGTCACTTAATACTCAAGCATTACTTAAAACTAGTTTCAACCAAACAAATGGCTTGAATCTAGTTTTATGTAGATGGATGATGTGGATTGTCCGAAAGGGTTACCGCTGGCCCGGAACATAAAGAGCTAAGGAAGGAACATGGGTGGGTTTTAGTCAGTAAGAGTCTGACACTCCCTTCCGCTCCACACAGAGCGGGAGGGGTCATTTGATGATTTCCCACACGAAACAAATAAAAAAATAACCTTGGAGGTGAACACGCGTGATGCTATGTATAATAAGCTGGACGAATGCTTGTCTATAGAAAAAGATACACACGTACAAAGAGTAAGCAAGACGAGATGCATTACCTAAGGCACGTATAGACAACGCGTCTCGCATATTGATCAAGGCAGTAGCCGCAGTGACAGGTTGTTCGTCTAAACCTGGCTTTATAATTTAACCATAAGTATATTATTAATTATTGCTACGAAAGTTGAAGAAGGCGTAGGTATAGTACAGGTGCTGTAATTAATTTACCTAAATGTAGGTACATGTTTCAAAATTGACCGGATTAACTGTTTTAAGAGGAAACGTGGTGACGTGGTCTTTGGCGTTCATTCTATACAACTCCTGTATATTACCTAATACCTATATGTATTACGCAGAAAAAACAAAACAGGATACATGGTTGTGGATATATGTATACATTACATATAGACCAGTATCAATAACTAGGGCGAAAACAAAGGAATACGCTTACTGTCCAAACGCACTATGCCGAAGGTACGCGGCCGAAGTTCCGCGGCTGATTTTACGTTCCGACGTATTCGGCTGATTTATGACACACCATAAGTGCCTAACTCAGAGCCGTTCCACACGGTGCGGTGCGGCGCCGCACCGCAAAGATTTTGCCGAATCGGCGGGCACACAAGCAGCCCGTGTGCCCGCCGATTCGTCGAAATCCGTGCGGCGCCGCACCGCACCGTGGGCAACGGCTCTTACGCGGCAGAATATCATTGCGCACACGCGGGGCGCGGGCATGCCTGCCTCCCGCTGTTCCCCGCCCCGGATCGTCTTCGGCAATCGAACCGAACTTCGGTCGCGTACTTATAATGTGTGCTCTAGAGAGTACGTTGCTGCCGAATTGCCGCTGAACTTACGCCCGACCGAAGTTCGGCTGTACGCTATAACGCAACGTAATTTCGGCATAATGTGTTTAGTCACTTAGAATGAACGCTAACGACCAACGTGAACGCGTTTCCTCTTAAATAAGGGACAATGCTTCCTGTGATTGGCCTTAATCCATTAATTTTAAAATAAAGTTAACCAATGACTTGTAACGATCCATAACAGGAAGAGGCATTATAAAATGTCACGCAATATGACAAAATAACACACAAAGCAAAACAAAACATGTGTGATATTCGTGCTTTTTACCGGTAATAATATTATTATATCCTATGTGAGCTAACACGGCGGGTATAAAAGTTTAACGTACGTATACGGCTATAATTTCCACGGAAGTCGTAAAGAGACCCGCTCGACGCGCCGCCATATTGAAAACATGGCGTGTGTTTTCGCGGGAAAACCTGACAGCACAACAAAATGTTGAGTTTTCTTCAAAAAATGTAAAGCTATCGTGTTTAGCTGAAATTGAAATTACTGGACTAACGAATAATAAATTACTGCCGAAATGTAGGTGTACAGTCACGAGCAATAATATGTCAACACTTGGCCACTTTCAATTTCGATTTTTTCGTGAAATGACGAATGCAACCTTAAAATACGACACTTTACATAAACCTATGGATTTGAAAATACTATGATCGTAATAACATACATTTTCATAAAAAAATAAAGGAGAAAATTGGGTTTGAATAAAGCCAAGTGTATACATACTTTTGCTCGTGACTGTACTTGGTGTATTAGGTACGAGGTGTGCCTATCTCTACGGGAAGTGCAGTCGTGATGTTATGTGATGTTACTGAAATAACGCAGATTTCTATAGTTAGATAGGATTCAATGGTATTACAACCAGAACAAGTGCTTTTAAAACAATACAAAACAATATTGAAACTTTAGTTCAATGTAACAAAACATTGTTAACATTATTTTAGAGAAAATAAAACTTTTCTCTAAAATAATGTTAACAATGTTTAATTGTTATCACTACCAATTTCGAGTTCCATATTACGATAACCGACCCGAAACGCAATTATAACTTCAAGTGACTTGATAATATTATTAGTCGACGACTCCCATAATAATTAATTTATAATTGTCATGTATGTGTAAGCATTTCAATAAGTATTATAAAATAAAGCGTTGGAATTAGAAAAGTTAAAATAACAACCATCACACTATAAAATACTACACAGCTAGCTATTTTCTCTGAAATCTAGTACAAAAAGTACACCACTATCGGTATGCAAGTATAATAAATTATTAGGACTGCGAACACAAGAACTATACAGGGTGAAATTGAAAACATGCGACAAATCGAAATTGGAGATTGTACTCATCATTATGAACAACTTTTACTATGGGACTAAATCTGAAATAGCGAAAACAAAATCAGCTGTTGGGTCTGTCAAAATGTAGGGAACAGTTGATTTTTTTTCGCGACTGTAGCTTTAGTCCCTTAGTAAAACTTGTTCATAATGATGAGTACAATCTCCCATTTCGGCTTGTCGCATGTTTTCAATTTCCACCTGTATAATCATAAGTTTATAATGTTCTTACTGCAGGGACACAGGCCTCTTCTCTGTGAGAGGAGATGGGCCGTACCTACGTAATCCACCTCACAGGCCAAGTGCGGGTAACGTCTTGATAAAAAAAAAACAGTGGCACTCCAAGAGTGCCGACAGCAGTGAAAACTTGAAAAAGCATAGTAATTTTATAAATATGTTTGAAGGTAATTCTTCCCAAAGAAAATGTATCGCGCCTTGATGTCTTTATAATGGCCAAAACTTAAAACAGAGGTGTCGGTTACGGTAACAGTGTCGAGAGGTCAATGGTTTTTTCCCATCTCAAAATTGCCCAACGCGTCTAAAGAAGTTTTAACTTCAAAAATTACTGATCGACACTGTATTGTCGCTATCAACACGACATGACAATCTACTCCTACCAAGGCAATAATCTAATAATCTACTCCTATACTGGGAGTAATTTTAATCACCGTTATCCTTTTAAGGGGTCATTGTACTTATCATTATGAACAACTTTTATCATGGGACCAAACCAGAAATCGCGAAAAAAAAATCAGCTGTTCCCTACATTTATGTTCGCATAATTCGTCAAAATGTAGGGAACAGCTGATTTTTTTTTCGCGATTTCAGGTTTGGCTCCATAATAAAAGTCATTGATCTTATTCTTAGCGTGTCGATAGCAATCTAAATGTACTCGGCCCAGAATTCGGCTACTTGTTTGGCGCCTTCATCACCGTCCATCAGTTCCTGTAACGTGCAGCTGACAGGACACGCAGGCCACGATATTAAGTGTCCCATCGTTTGTGGGACAGCACCACATTTACACTCCAAGGCGGAGTCGTCTATGAATCTCCACCTGAACAGGTTATCCTTGCTTCGGCCTACCTGGGTCCGGAGTCTGTTTAAAGACTTCCAGATTACCCAAGGTAACTCATGTCCAGTTGGGAGATCTTCAGCAGGTGGGACGAACGGTTTGGGTAAGGTAGCACTGTCTCGCCACAGCTTCAGTCTCTCTTGTGATGGTCCGCCAGAGAGTAGAACGACACACTTTAAAAAACTGTTTCGGCTTTTCAGTCTTTGTGGCACAAGGATGTTGTCGTGCAAAGGGTGTCGTGTGTCGGAGACCATTTTGGCTCTTTCGCTGGAGCTTGCCACCGCTCTGCGAATCACTGGTGGCGCTATTCCTGCTAGCGGATACAGCATTTGTACCGGGGTTGGTTTTAGGCAGCCAGTGATGATCCGGCACGTTTCATTCAAAGCTGTATCCACCAGCTTTGCATGGGCAGAACGGCTCCACACGGGGCACGCGAATTCTCCCGCAGAAAAAGATAGCGCCAGTCCAGTAGTCCGCACAACGTCAGGCGAAGCACCCCATTTCGATGAGACCAGTCGACGAAGAAGACTGTTGCGAGTGTGCACCTTCTGCTTGATATTCTTGCAGTTTTTGCTGAAGGTTAAAGTCGTTGATAATGATGAGCACAATGACCCCTTAAGAGGATAACGGTGATTAAAATTACACACTGTATAATACAATAATTTATTACAGTAGGTACCTAAGGATTACCTATGTAATGTATTTCAAATGAGAAGACGCATTTCATGATCACACATTATGTAACATGTAAATTCATGGTTGTTTTAAGCATATATTTACGAAGCTCTCGGAAAACACCCTCAATAGTTATTTAAATGTGATGTTGAAATGGCTGAATAAAGTGGGGTTGACGTGGTGTATCCATATTAATACGACGCGGGGAGTGGAGTGGGATATTTATATTATCATTACTCGTACGCATTAAATTGTTATTCATAATGGATGCAGAAGGCTGAGTCGCTAGGAAATGGGAATGTGCAAGTCTGTGTGATTCGTGGTATAGATTATGAGAGTTCTGATTTACACGATACCATTTTAATTGCCTGTGGCATATATATGTACAATAAAATTGAAGCAACATATGACTGATTCTGAATCAGGAATGAGGAGATCCGCAGGAGAACCAAGGTAACCGACATAGCCCGAAGAATTGCCAAACTTAAGTGGCAGTGGGCAGGGCACATTGCTCGCAGAACAGATGGCCGATGGGGCCGAAAGGTTCTCGAGTGACCACCGACCGCGTATCGGAAGACGTAGCGTTGGAAGGCCTCCCACAAGGTGGACTGACGACCTTGTGAAGGCCGCAGGAACCCGTTGGATGCGAGAAGCACAGAACCGGTCGAAGTGCAGATGCTTGGGGGAGGCCTATGTCCAGCAGTGCACGTCTTTCGGCTAAAATGATGATGATGATGATGATGATATGACTTGCGTTGTTTAGGTAAACAATGTTTAGACGATGCAACTTGTATTGTTAGGTACCTACTGCAACTTGTGGCATACCACAAGCAATTAAGCAATTAAGTCGGACCATTTAGTTGAAACAATAATATTTTCATCGTTTAAATATTGTTTGCAAGTCATGTGTTGCTTCAATATTATTGTATGCCACAAGCAAAAAAAAACTTGCATCGAGTAAATGGTAACAAGCTCTATTTAAGTACGCATTACCGATATTTTTGTATAAATTGAAAATTTGCTCAACGTTCACCGAAAAAAGTAGAAGCATTTTATTTTGGTATAATTTTATATTCACTTTAAATAACCTCTACAATGGAAGCAACAAGTATAAACAAACGCCAAAACTCTGGATATCTATACTAATATTATAAATTCGAAAGTAACTCTGTCTGTCTGCCTGTATGTTACCTTTTCACGCCTAAACCACTGGACGGATATCGATAAAATTTGGCAGAGAGATAGATTGCATCTAGGGATTGCAATCCAGCGGCGTTTTCAATCCAGCGGAATTTTTGCTGGATTGACCTGAATCCAGCTGGATCCAGCGCGGATCCAGCAAAACGTGGAACGAAAATAAAAAGACGACATTTTTAAGACTTTTTTTTATTAATTTGTACTTCTTACGATAATCTTTGAAATCTTCCACTCATTTGGTGATATCTTATATTAATTTGCTTTGGTTTTTTAATAATTTGAGATCAAAATAATCAACATAAAATTAAATAACAAACATATAACCTTATATTCATATAACATTTAAAATAATATTTTTAAGTAAGCACTATCTTATTAATTACGCTTATGTTTAATGATAGGACGGCTAATCAGTAGCAATCAGTCTCACAAATTCTTTTAAAATTAACTTAATTAACATTCTTTTAAAAAAGGACCGTAACAATAACACTATTTTAATTTTCAATAGTATTTTTGTATCAAACAAAAAAAGCTTTGAAATAATCTTCTCTCCGCTCGTTAATCCTTAATAATTAAGCAGTTTAAAGTCTGACGATAAGAGACTACTTCTTTTTTTGAATTCTCTGAAAGTAAGACCTTAGAAAACAAATTTTATCTATAGTCTTATCTCCCAACCTGCTTCGCACAGAACTGCATATGTAGCCGGCTGCTGAGAATGCCCTTTCGGCCTCTACACTGGTCGGTTTTAAGGTCATTAAATACTCTTAAACCATTGATAAATGTTCACCTCGCACTCCTTCGCTCTCATAAACGCTCATTTCTTTTTTCAGGATCTTTTCGTAATCTAATTGACCACTTGGCTTTTGTTTATTAAAGTTCTCCTTCTCTCTTTTAAGTTCTATCTCAAGCTCTAGCTCTAAAGTCATTTTAACGGGTTCTGCGTCATCATCTACACGATCTTCTTCTATCTCATAACTCATCAACTGTCTTTGATTGATAAAATAAACAAACATAAGCGGTACAGTTGGTAAGGGGGAAAGGGGGCGGGCGGCGTTGCCTTTCATGCGGCACGTGCTATGGTGACAGAACGGCAACGTTGCCGCGCCGATTCGAAAATGGCGGCAACTCAAAACCAAACAATAGAAATTGATACGTTTGCGGATCCGCATCGCTGGATCAAGATGTATGCTGGATCCAGCATGTTTAAAAAGGCGCTGGATCCAGCTGGATTGCTGTATGCTGGATCCAGCAATTGCAATCCCTAATTGCATCCCGGGGAAGGACACAGGATAGTTTTTATCCCGACACTTATGCGGGTGAAACCGCGGGGCGCTGCTAGTATCATAATAAAATTAAATATCTACAATAACATTAAAATATAACATGCCGCAATAAAAAAATACGATATCCTCGGTCTCGCGAGTGAAATATTCTAAAGTGCAATGCAATCCGGCTCCCCCAAAAGTTGGGACAAGGCATTTTGTTGAGTCACGACAAAAAAGTTTTTTGCGAACATTGTTAGAGACCGCCCTTTAAGCTGACATTAAATAGGGAAGCAACTTGATTTGGTGGTTCTTTAAACCTTGACGTCAGTGTATATAGACGATGACAGGGAAATGTACAGAAGAGGCATAGATGATCGAGTAATTTTTACCCACTACCTGGGTTGTGGAGGTCAGATAGGCAGTAGTCTATGTAAAATACTGGTATTTAGCTGCATCAGGATTGATTGGAAGCCGACCCCAACATAGTTGGGAAAAGGCTAGGCAGATGATGATGATGAGAATTCGATTTGTAGATTGTAGGTATACCTAGTCAATACGGATGAGAAGAAGTTTGAAGTTTCGAATTTAGGTGCTTACGACAGGAAACTTATTTAATAGTATTTTTAATCACAGTAAGTATGATACCGAAAGGGAAACGATTACTTACGGAAAAATCTTGATCAATGAAAACCAGTATGTTTAAATAAAGTCCTTAAAATCCGATGGAATTATAATATTTTATCAGTCTGATCTAACGAGTGGTCGTGAGAACCGGTCTTCCACACGACGCTAAACGTATTAAGCTTCGTTAATAATGACACAGATTTATTAAAGGATTACTGCTACACTTTAGATAGAAATTCAACTTTATACGATTAATACACATTTGTTTTTGACTAACTTACCAGCACGAAAAGTTTGTTTATACGTTTTAATTATTTGTTTGAAAGCGACGAATTAAGTATTCAGGTTTTACTAATGCCTTTCTAACATTTTATTAAAAAAAAATACTAAAGTATTTTCTCCAGTAGAAGTATAATTTTAAAGCGTTTGAATGCGTCATTGATGTAGGTCATGTAGGTATAATGTGTTACCGTCTAGTAACCAATTCCGGCGCTGGTTTACGCTGGTACAGGACAGCTGCGACCTAACAACGCAGAAATAATGATGCTAATAATCAAATCGACTAATACATTGCCGCTTACCGCGCCAACTAAATCCAACGGAGTGCGCAGGGCGCGCATTTAGGACCCGTGTTATATATTCACACATAGTTATAACAAAATCCAACTCATAGTTACGTAAGTCCATTATTTCAATAAAAAATCTTTGATAAGACACGAATCCATACTAATATTATAAATTCGAAAGTATGTTACCTTTTCAAGCCTAAACTAGTGAAAGGATTTCACTAAAATTTGGCAGAGAGATAGATTGCATCCCCAGTGTTAGGTACATATTTATTTATTTTTAATATTTAATTCCAAAAAAACAAACTTTATAGCAGATCAGTGAAAACCCCAGATCGATAGATATGTTTGTGGAGTGCATGGCTCGTACTGTACCAAGGGTACGTACCGCAATATCTACGTGCAAGGGTCCTCCCCTCTGACTCATAAAGAGGGTGGTCTCCCTCTCACTTTTGAGGGTTTGGTCGATATTGCTCTCTTTTGTTTTCGCACTTTGAACGCAATGTGTACCGTTGAAACTCGATTTCGTCATAGTATGTTAACTATGTAAAAGGTTGGATAGGTAAGCTTGATATTATCAGTTAGGCGGATTACATTTAGAAAATCTGTTCGAATGTTGTTTTAACGATAAGGACGTAGACATACAGGTAAAAAATATAAAACATGGCTAGTTTTTGGAAATATCTTAAATTATGTAAAAGAAGACGACTCATATGACCTAGGAAACTAGTTTTCTATCTATATTTCATACTTACCCCAAAAATATAATTAGAAAAGATAATGAAATGCAATGGTAAGCGCATCACTTCAGAACGGCTGGAGAGATTTGGCAAATACGGAAATAAAAAAATAAAACATTCGGGGAAACTGCATTTTCTGAATTATTCAGACAGACAGGACAACGTCTGTCGGGGTAACTAGTTCAATAAATTAAGTAGGTAATTTAAGTAAACGCATTTCCTTGATGTAAAGTTAGGAAAATTGATTGTTAAGCATGTATTCACTAGGTACTAACTTATTTTGATCGTATATTAAAATCACAAGAGATATTCTTTGACGTCTCTGAGTGCGGCAATATGAAATTTCTAGGCCGAGTTCATTTAGATTGACATCGACACGCTAAGAAGAAGTATGAAATGGTTATGAGCACAAATTGACTTAGATTGTAGGGTGACAATTTGCTTAACATTATTAATTTCTCTGACTGTACCACGTATGCACGTAATATTCTCGGCATATACGTATACAAGCTTTTGCCCGCGGCTTCGCCCGCTTGGAGAGAAAAAAAATAGGATCAAAAGTATCGTATTTCCTAACCCAGGACGTGGTCTACCTGTCATCGCGATCTTTCGGCGCGTGGTCACAATCGGAAATAACGTCGCCATCTTGTTTTTCACTACATTTCACAAAACAAAGGTACAAATGTTTACCATCAGCGCCCTCTTGTCAACATCATGGATCCCATAGAACTATCTATGGGATTTATTTTTGCAATAGACGAAAAAATCCTTATATCAGAGTGTAAATATTATTGACGCAACTCGCGCATCACTGGTCACTAAAAATGTTTTTTATTTGTTTTTTGAAAAAGTGTTTCAGCGTTCTACGATTTATAATTATCTATATTCTAATAATTAAGTTGTAACCTATGTTTACTTATTATTAAACTGCTGTTTGTTGTCCCTAAATAAATAAATTGATAGCGGGTAATATTGTTACAATTTTAATAATTTTTTTTAGAGATCGTAAACATTTTTCTAGAGAACTATGTGCATTATTTTAAAAGTCTTGTGTAGTCTTGTGGTCCCTCATCGCATCGCAAATATTTTGAAGTTCCTCAGCAAGAAAACTATGATAACTTTAGTAGTCAAGCGTTGTTTATAGATGATGATTTTCATAGAATCCAAACAGCGTTGTATCTTTTTAATGGTAATTTTATAGGGGGCTGCGTGGTCATTGAACTTGGGGGTGCAATCATTAATGCGTTGCGTAGATGGACAAGGTACAGGATATTGCACTTTACAAAACAACCCTATTGTAAGGAGTCTATGTTCGAAAATTCATACCAAATACGTAGCGGGGCTGGGCTGGCTTTAAGTGGGTAAGTACTTTCCTTCAATAAATCAAATAAAAAAAAACAAATGAAGAATAATTTAATCTGGACACCAAACTAGCTCGTACACAAAAAGCAACACTTCAACGCTCTACATAACTCGATACCCAATAGACAAGGAGACGACACTGCAACTGCTAACAAAAATAAAATAATATCCATAAATTGCCTCCATACTTGAAGAATAGTAAGACAACGCGGGTAAGACCCAGCGCATTTGTAGTACGCGCTAAACCACCGCTTCTTTCTTAGCGAAAGCATGAATGGACTCCATCCAAAGCCACAGCCCGGTTGACGCCGCCAGGATGGCTTTTTAGGATGAAATCCTTTCCTTCGATCTGCATTATGAGAATGTTTCCCGAAATTTGTTACAGGATAATCCTCGAGTATTTCTTCACCCGCCTTTACACATTTCGTTGCTTGACATCTTAACTTTAAAAATTTTAGTGTTTCTACGCCGGGGCCGTTGTTAGCCGGTTTTTGGATCTTATTCCATGTGCGCATAGAATCGCGTAGATACGACTGACATTTTCGGTATGTACCTTTAGGATCAGAGACTGCTCTATGCAAATTACT
The DNA here is from genome assembly GCA_916614155.1 of Mesoligia furuncula. Taxonomy (NCBI): domain Eukaryota; kingdom Metazoa; phylum Arthropoda; class Insecta; order Lepidoptera; family Noctuidae; genus Mesoligia; species Mesoligia furuncula. The sequence goes on from OU744800.1 coordinate 7,988,723, forward strand.
TAAAATGTCTCCTTTGCTCTTGAATTCTACTTTACTAATATCTAAGACTGATTCAGCTACAAGCAGAGAGTCAGGCGTATTTTTATATTTTGTGAGTTTCTTAGACTTTCCCTTTTTTATGTCTTCTGCTTTATGAAAATTTCCACGGGTTTTAGTTTCTGATTCCAAGTCCTCCTTCTTATTTTTTTGATTTGTAGCCCGATAGCATCCGGATTCCGACGCAAGGGCATCTTTCACAGATTCAGCAGGGCAAATCGGCGCTCCACATTGTCTTTTACATTCGATACATTCTGCATGGTGTGTGTTTTCTGCACGTCTTTCGGCTTCTCTTTCACATACTGCACTCCCACATTCGCCGAGGCAATCTTTTTTACCTTGCTTGGTATTTGGTCTAGAGACAGACTTACAGACGCAACATGGGCAGGATTGTTTATTTTTTTTCTGATTTTCCTGTGTTAATTCAGTTTTCTCTTCAGGTATATCCATTGTAGTTGGTATCGCAATTAAATTTTTCGATATAACAGTTGTTATTGCATCTGCACTGTATTCTAATAATTTGTGCTTTATATCTAAAAAGTTGCTAGCGGATGGAAGATTTCGTATTCCTTTAATGCCTCCACAACAAGAGCACAATTTAAGGTTTTTAATGTCCTCAGAGTTTTTAAATTTTAGACTTTTGAATAAAAATGAAACAGGCTTGGTATCCTTTTCTTGTTCCATTACTAAGGCATCCTTAGGCTTACATTTTAATGCTTTATTAGTACGCACCGTAGTGCAACGAACCTTGTCTTGTATAGGAATAGTATGCTTGAACTTGTTTTGACAACGTTGACAATTTTTTTTTAATTTTACGCCAGTATTTTGTGATTTCAAGGCATCCTTCGGCTTACATTTTAATGCTTTATTAGTACGCAACGTAGTGCAACGAACCTTATCTTGTATAGGAATAGCATGCTTGAACTTGATTTGACAATGTTGACAATTTTTTTTAAATTTTACTCCAGTATTTTGTGATTTAGTGATTTGGTGGTCTCCAGACTGAAATAGAGAATATTTATTTTTATAATCATCCTTTCCACTGACTTTTGCTGCTTTGAGGCTTTGATATTCTTTAATATATGCAATAGCTGCTTTATTTGGATGACGTTCACTTTTGGAAGGTTTCAAAATGTCAAATAATGGTTGTTTATTGGTTGCTTTTGTTTTTAATTCCATGCATCTTTCCGTATTCTTGACATTTTGTTTATTATATCGTTTCGTAAACAAATTCTTACAATAATAAAACATTTTTTTTAAAGTAGATTGTTTTGTCTCCGAGTGTTTAGGTATAGCCTTTATGTGTGCTCCGTTTTTTGTTGGATCCACACGATTGAAATTAGTTTTGCGACAAGAACGACAGTCTTTATTATTGTTAATTTTATGATATCTACTGGGTGCGTAAGACATTATGGTTTCTAGTTCTTCAGGATCCTTTTTAAAATATTTTGTTGTTTGCTGTGTTTGGTATTGGACCCAGTAATCTCTTGGTCTAAAACATGACATTGGCCTTATTTCTTCTACTCTGTACATAGCTAAGGATTGATGATGAATCGGTTTTTGTAATTTTGAAGTACAGAAACATTTTCTTAACATTGCAACAGGCGATGATGTGGTTTCTGTTCTGTCAGGTCGCGACTGTAGTTCCGTGCTGTATGAATCTTTTTTGTCGCCATAATGGCCAATTTTTGTGTCACGAACATTTTCCTTTTTTAGACGTGGGGAGTTCTTTTTGTCTACTTTTTTGACGTTGTCCACCACGGGAGGTAACATTTCTTTATAAAATTCAATATTAAAAGATAAGTTAGAAATAATTTTTACGCCTTGTCTTGCATCTTTCCCATGCAAAAATGGATATCGAGGTTCTTCTACTATACTGACTATATCTTCTGGTGAATAAGGTTCTCCTTTATATTTAATTCTTTTATGTGTATAACCCGGTATGAATTGAGCAGCCACGCTAGAAACACGTGAGGTTCGTTTTGAGCGCGTGTCAGGTGGTTCAGACATGCGTCGTTCTCCTTTATATTTATTTATTTTATGTGTATAACCCGGAAAGAATTGAGCAGCCACGCTAGAAACACGTGAGGTTCGTTTTGAGCGCGTATCAGGTGGTTCAGACATGCGTCGTTCTCCTTTATATTTATTTATTTTATGTGTATAACCCGGTATGAATTGAGTAGCCACGCTAGAAACACGTGAGGTTCGTTTTGAGCGCGTGTCAGGTGTTCCAGATATGCGTCGAGTTCTCTTTTTAAGACTCTCATAGGAAGAATATTCTCTTGGTTCACATACCCCTTTACCACATTCAACAGGTTCAAATTTTTGCAATGGATCGTAATTTCCTTTCGTCGAAGTTTTCTTATCTGACGTTTGAACTGTTTCACACGCACATGATTTCATTTTTTGACATAAACATGTTTGCACAGTATAGCATTTGCATTTTTTTGCTTTAGGACCATTATCCTGTCCATTGCATTTGCATTTTTTTGCTTTAGGACCATTATCCTGTCCATTGCATTTGCATTTTATTTGTTTATTACATTCACACTTATCTTTTTTCACTGGAATAATGTTCTGATCTTGTTTCAGAGGAGTATCCATCGCATTGCATTTGCAGCATTTGCATTCTTTTCCTTTTTTACATGGAAACTCATTTGGTTCCAGAGTAGGAGGACCGCATATAGAGCATTTGCAATCTTTGCCTTTTTTACATCGATACTCGTTTGTTTCCTGATTTGGTTCAAACGCAGGAGTATTGCATTGGGAGCATGTGCATTTATTGCTTTTTTTACATCGGTACTTGTTTGATTCTTTGATTGATGTCACAGAATATGTTTTGCATTTGCATTTAGAGCATTTGCAATCTTTGCCTTTTTTACATCGATACCCATTTGATTGCAAAGCATAAGTATTGCATTTGCAGCATTTGCATTCTTTGCCTTCTTTACATGGAAACTCATCTGGTTCCGCCTTTTGTTCAGTTTCACATAAGCATTTATTGCTTTGTTCAGTTTCACATAAGCAGTTCTTGTTTTTAGTATTGCATCTGCAATTTTTATTTATAGTATTGCATCTGCAATTTTTATTTATAGTATTGCATCTGCAATTTATATTTTTAGGATTGCATTTGCAATTTTTAGTTTTAGTACCTATTTCACGACCTATTAGTTCAATTTCTGTTTTAGTTTTTGATTTAGTGTGAGTAGACACACATTTAAAGGACGTTTCTATTTTTTTTGGAGTAATATATGGCTGTTTTCCCTTTTTTTCAAGTTTTAACGTACAAAAACATCTTTTTAATAAAGGTGTGCCTATTCCTTTAGTATCAGTTCTTTTAAATTGTGATTGTGATTGGACGTCCCGAGAACAGTCTTTTCTGCTACAAGAGGACATACTCTTGGTAGTTTTCGGTTTTGCCACTGTTCCTCTCTTGGTAATGTTTGATCTTGGCACAGCTTTTCTCTTATCATTCCTCTCATTCACTTTGATAATAGTATTCACTTTGTTCTTTTTTTCTTTTTTGATAATTTGATTAACTTCACGCACAGATGGAATTTGTGGTGACTTATCTTTGAAAAATTCAATTTTAAAACTGAAATTCGATCCAATTCGTACGGCTTGTCTTTTAGGACTAGTATCAACTTGAAACCGATCTCGACTAGTGTTACCACTTCTCCAACTTGTCTTATCGTTTCTCCAACTTGTCTTATCGTTTCTCCAACTTGTCTTATCGTTTCTCAAACTTGTCTTATCGTTTCTCAAACTTGTCACATCGTTTCTCAAACTTGTCTTATCGTTTCTCAAACTTGTCACATCGTTTCTCAAACTTGTCTTATCGTTTCTCAAACTTGTCATATCACTTCTCCGACTTGTCTTTTCATATCTCCAACTTGGAGAATAAGACCTAGCTTTTATTCTAGGTCTATGTTTTCTTCTTTCCTGTGATGAGCTAGAAATTGATCTGCTTCCAGTCATAATAATATCTTGACATTGATCATCGCATCGAGAAGTTTTAACATTTCTCCGGCTTGGATGAGATTCGGCTTGTATTCTTCTAGGTACATATTTTATTTTTCCATCTGTAGAGCTAGAAATAGATCGGCTTTTATACGATTCAGTACTAGCCTGTTTTGACTGCATCCTTCTTTTTATTCTTTTTATACATTCGTATGGGTCACATTCGCCAGGCACACAAACGCCAGGTTCACATTCGTAAGGTAAAAGTTTAGTTTGTTTTCTAGAATAAGATTTTCTTTCTACGTTATACGTCTCTCGTTTTGTTTGGGATTTTGCTTTTTCTCTTTTTGTAACATCACTCAAACAGTCAAAGGGGTTTCCTTGGTTTTCCGTTTTACAGTGTAGTTGTAATGTGCAAAAACATCTTTTCAGGAATGGTGCTACAGTTCCAGTCATTGTAGAGCGCATTGATGGACTCAATGCTTGAGAATCCATATCTCGATTTGCCCCTGAAAGCTGCACTTTCTTGTTTCTAGAATAAGTCGATCGCCATTCTGTAGATCTGCTACTAGTTCTTCTGGGTTTGTCATATGTTACGTCTTGCTTTATTGGCCTCGACGTTACAACAGGGCCGCCATGTGATTTATCTTTAAAAAATTCTATGTCAAAGTTAAAACTTGATCCTAGCTTCACTGCCTGTTTTGTAGCTTTCTCAACCACGGTACTTCTATATTCTATGCTTCTAGATTCCGGTTTTCTTTCTCTATATGCTCTTCTTTCTCTATGTGGTCTTCTTTCTATATATGGTCTCCTTTCTCTATGCGGTCTTATTTCTCTATCCCTGGTACGAGTATCTCTCGTCCTCATTGGTTTTTTGCGTAGCATAAAAGATTGCGTTTCACTGTGTCGGTGTCCACGACCATAGTCTGTCATGTTCGAAGTCGATCTTGTTGCTCGTCGATCGGTCGATGTTCCTGATGAGTACATGAATCGTTTATTAATCAGTTTTAAACACTCATAAGGATCACACTCACCAGGCACACAAATACCAGGTTCACATTCGTAAGGTTCTAATTTATAGGGAAATGCTTTCCTTCTCTTCAGCTTTTTCACTGACACGATACTCTCCTTCGGCTTTTTTACTGCCACGATACTCTCCTTCGGCTTTTTCACTGCCACGATACTCTCCTTTGGCTTTTTCACTGCCACGATACTCTCCTTCGGCTTTTTCACTGTCACGATACTCTCCTTCGGCTTTTTCACTGAGACGATTTCCTTCGTCTTTTTTGCTGTCATGACACTTTTAGTGTGTAAAGTTGCAACCTCTTTTACAGGAGGTGTACATAGGCATTTATTTTTTTGTTTCGACTTTTCTTTTTTTTGGCCCTCGGTTTCTTTTGGCACCGTTTTGGTCTCGGCGCCAATGTCGGCGCCAGTGTCGGCGCCGGTCTCGGCTTTGGTATCCACTTTGGCCTCGGCTTTGGATGCAGCTTTGGACGCGGCTTTGGATGCGGCTTTGGACGCGGCTTTGGACACGGCTTTGGACGCGGCTTTGGACGCGGCTTTGGACGCGGCTTTGGATGCGGCTTTGGACGCGGCTTTGGACGTGGCTTTGGATGCGGCTTTGGACGCGGCTTTGGACGCAGCTTCAGTTTCGGCTTTGGACGCGGCCTTGGTCAGAACTTTGGTCTTGCTTTCGATTTTAGCTTGTTTTTGAAGTTTTAATGTACAAAAACACCGTCTCAATATTGGGCCCAAACCTATGTCTCTACTTTTTGTTGGATCCATCTGAGAGTCACGACTTAGTGCTGGAAATCGTCTTCCTCTCAATCCCCTATCTCTGGTTCTCATTCTACGATATGCACCATGACCTCTATCTTTCATACGTATCGGTCGAGACTTTTTAATTAAAGGAGCAGCCGCTTGCACATCGAGATTATTAGAACCCTTGTCTTTATAAAATTCTATATTGAAACTGAAGTTTGAACCAATTCTAACGGCTTGCCTTTGCGGTGACACGGGTGAAACAACTGGCTCTTGAACAACCCTTTCTCTAGGAGCATAGTCTCGTCTTCTGCCTCTTTCACGACGGCGGGCTGGTCTCGCTTGTGTCATTTTTGCTTTTGGCCAAACTGATCTTGATTGTGTCATTGTTGCTCTTGATGATTGAGATGACGAAAAATTCGATGATGTTGATGTGGTTTTTGATCCTGCAGTGCCAGTACTTTTTTCTTTTCCTAATCTTTTTCTTATTAATTTTATACATTCATGAGGATCGCAAAAACCTGGCTCACACACACCAGGTTCGCATTCATATGGCAAAAGGGCTGGGAAACGTTCCCGTGTTTGCGTCATACCAACTTGTTTATCTGTTATAGGAGTAGCTCTTTCATGTCCCACGTTACCACCTCGGCGGCGGCGTCTCAATTTAAGATTACAGAAACATCGTTTCAATTTTGCCAATGACCGATGTTGTCTTGCGCCAGTCGCTGCGTCAACATTAATTCCTTGTAACTTTGCAGTGCAAAAACAGCGTTTGAGAAAACTACTTGTCATTGTGGATCGACCGCGTTGGTATATACCTATTTGGGAATCGTCTTCACGAGTTCCCTTTCTATGCTGGGAAGAGCTTTCTCTCATACTTCTATGAGCGTACACTTGTTTTGGAACTTTTCTAACTTCCTTCGGTGTTTTTTCTACATAGACCTCCGACGGCCGCGTATCAGAATCATGACTGGAACCAGTCTTATCTTTATAAAATTCAATGTTAAAGCTAAGGGTGGAACTGATTTTGACTGCTTGTCTCGATGGTTTACTTGGCCTGTCCTGGACTTGCCTGTCCTGGTCTTGCCTGTTCTTTACTGGCCTGTCCTGTACTGGCCTATCTATAGAAATTACAGAAGACCTAGATCTAACTGAAGTATCTCTAGATCTAACTTTTTTTGCTCGAATTTTTCTTGACTGTATTCTTTTCCTTTTTCGTTTTTGACTAGATGTCATGCTTGAGCTGGATGTGCTGGATGCCATCGAGTCTGTTCCAAAGTCTTTAGTATGTTTATTCCTTCTTTTTATCAACTCCAAACACTCATAAGGGTCACATTCGCCAGGGACGCAAATACCAGGTTCACATTCATATGGTAATAACTCCGGTGACCTTCGTTTTCTCTTTGTATTCTGCCCTCTTTCAGTTGTTCTAAGAATAGGTTTTTCGACACTAAATTTAGGCGGTGTTGATGTACCATGATCAGTACTTCGTAACTCCCGTTCTTTTTGTTGTCTCCCCTTTTTTTGTAATTTTAATGTGCAAAAACATCTTTTCAACATTGGTGTAACACTGGAAGCTCTATGACGCATTTGTTTCATCTTCGTTTCGGTTTCTCTGTGATGCCGGCGACCACCATATTTTGTACCTCTGTCCATACCATGTCTGTGATAGGTTGTAGAAGATCTGGACGATATCTGGCGTTTTGGTACTTTGACAAAATCTGTAGTAGGTGCTGATTTTGAGCTGCCTTTAGAGAATTCTATATCAAAACTAAAAGCAGAACCAACTCGGACTGCTTGCCTATGTGCTGGTGCTGGTGCTGGCGCTTGGGCAGTTCGGGGTAACGTCTGGTATTTTAAGCCCTGAGGGCGGACAGGTCTTGGTCTTGATCTTGATCTTGTATTGTAGCCTCTTGTACGATGTTTCGGTTCACCAAAACCTGATTGAAGTTTTTTCGCACAAAAACCTTTTGACGTAGTCTCACAAAAACTGTTTCTAGATCTACTTTCAGTGCCAGACATTCTTGAAACTTGTCTCATTAATCGCTTCATTATCAATTTTTGGCATTCATATGGGTCACAATCGCCTGGTATACAAATTCCTGGCTCACACTCATAATCTAATAGCGTCCTTTTTTGACGAGCTACTTGTATGTTCATGGTACAATAACACCTTCTAAGTAATGGTTGAACACCGGTTAGTTGAGAAAGTTGCGTTATATTTTGAGCCCTTTCCGTTTCTGGATTTTCCGGTGTGCGTTGTCTTAGTTCATGCGAGTCATTTTGTGACTGTGCAGTTCTTAGGGTCTGTCTGTTTTTAGAACAGATGTTTTTTAAATAATCAATTTCACAACTGAATGCAGTTTCAAATCGCACAGACTCATTTGAAGCAAAATCAAGTAAACTTTGATCTCTGGAGCGGATTTGCAATAACTTATATTTGCTTTCACGAATGTATGACTGCAGATTTTTAGTTTTAAATGCAATCATTGATATAGACAAACCGCTTGTTGGACTTTTATTGTAATATTGCCACTGTTTGTGACTTGGCGCGTTATTTGAGTAGGTAGGATAATAAGAATCGATGCAAGGGAAATCATGATCAACTTCTAATATTTCTGGTGTTTTTATTTTATTTTCGGCATTAGCAACTGTACTCACGGCATAAACTTGTGTTAGTTGCTTTGTTCCAAATGGTAATAGCAATTTATTATCTCGAAGCTGTTCCTCCATTTTTACCCGACTGCGCGACGCAAAGGAGTGGTAATGTGTTTTTGATATTTTTAATGTACACAAACACCTGTTTGGTATGGGACTAACTCTTTTCGTATCTAGGTGGGTATTTCGATGAGAGCTATATCTTTTGGTAAGAGGATTACATTCCTGTTTATTGTGTAAAATATTAACGTTTATATTCTTTGTCCTGTTTTGGTTATAATTGTTTTCGGGTGTTATGCCTTTGTAAAACTCTATATTGAAGCTAAAATTAGAACCCATTTTGACACTTTGTTTCAAAAAATTATCCAAACACATTTCCCTGGCACGTTGAGGCAGGTGGGACAAATCAGAGTATTTCCTCATTTTCTTAAACTTTTGTAATGAAGTATTCCGCTGTTGTAAGTCAGACTTTACAAATAAAAGTTTTGATGTGCTTCTTAACGCACGTGTATCACTTGACTTTGATTTCATTTTAGTTTTAAATCCAAAATGTTTAAAGGTGTTTCTTTTATTATTTTCTAATACTAACGGCTCTATACATTTTGATTCGTAGGGCCTCAGCTGATCCGAATATTTCGATACTGTGAGTTTTGTGCCTTTTTGAAATTTCGGAATTATTTTGTCTGCAATTATATTAGATTTTGTATCAGTTTTTACAAGACTGCTTTTCTTGTAGTGTTTTCCTTTCTCGTGTAACTTTAAAGTGCATAAACACCGCTTTCTTGTGAGACCAAATAACGAACTCTGCTCTAGTTTTTCGTTCCGCAATAGCATAAGTTTTTGTAAGTCTTTTGAAGAACGGATTTTAGTATCCTTATTCATTTTATTGTCTTTGTCAATCGGAGAGCAAAAACAATAAGAACGCTTGCTTTTCAATAATTTTCTTGAAAATATTGATCTTCCTTGGTGCGTCGTAACATCGGATGATTTCGTTTTGTTTCTCTTCAATATAAGTGTAAGAATTTCACTATTAGGAGAAGTTAATGTTGAATGTATGTTTCTGGTTCTAGGTAATTGCATTGATCGGGAAGTTAGACTAAAGTAAGATCTTAATTTAGTTTTAATACGTTTTTTCATATTTCTTTCTTCTCTCTTGACCAATGTAACCTTCAATCGCTGTGAAAAGCATCTCTTGGGACTGCAAATACTGAAGTCATATTTATATGGCACTTTATCGTGCCTCACTATTTTAAGTTTAGCTCGAGACTGAGACCCTTCAACTTTATGGGTTGGCTGAATCATTGTCACTTTTCTTTGATTATATTTTTTCTTTTCTTGTTTACCTAATTGTAATGTACAAAAGCATCTGCGTACACCGTGTTTAGTACTCGTAAATTTGGATCTTTGAGTAGAACTGCTTGTTTGTGATTGCTTGTTTGGTAGTTGTTTGGTTCCGTCACATTTGTATACAAACTTCACTTTGCTTTGGGGTATTTTAAGACCATTATTTAATTCTATACTAAATCTTGGATTGCAAATAATAGGTTTTTTTCTTTCTAGTTGCTTCATAGAGATTTCTATTTCTTGTTTTTGCTTAGAAGTAATATTAACTACTGTTTGAACAGCTTGATTTTGAAGATTCCGTGGTTTTTCGGTCGTAATAGATGCATCTTTTTTTACAGCTGATTTTGTCTTAATGCGAGTGTTTGATTTACGACGTTGATCATTGAAATGAAAAAATTTAGGATCATTAGAAACATGATGATTGGAACTGGATTTTACCCCAAATTCAATGTTTGGTTGATCATGTCTTAGATACATCAATTCTTCTAAATCATCACAAATACAGTCACTTATTGATGCATGGATTGACAGTTTTTTTTTATTGGAAATATCTTGGGCACGGTCATAATGGATTGATTTTTTATCGTTAGTAACATTATATTTTATTTCAAGGTGAGCGTTATTCTCTTTTTGAGTTGGTCGTTTATTTCTTCTCATTGCTTGATTTTTGTTAACATAATCAGAACACTTATATTTAGTTGCATGACCTGACATGTATATAGGGTCATGAAGATTTAAAGAGTTGATACTGTGATTATCTTTGACATTTAGATTCTCGTTCAAGACATTTTTACTAATCTTAGATTTGGTTTCATTTATCTTTAGTTTTACTGTGCAGAAACACCTCTTAAGAGCGTGGCTGCCAGACTTTAAGTTTCTTTGTCTAAGGCCAAAGCGTTTCTTATGACGAGCAGGAGCAGGTTCCTTGTGCAGGCTAGGTTCTTGTCTTATTTGAAGATGAGGCCTAGAGCGTAATGGTGCTCTTTTACGAAATAAGACCGATGATCTTGATTTCGATTTAGGTTTGTTTATTTTATTCCCCGAATTCGACGATGTTTTGTTAAAGCTAGCTGGATCAGTCTTTTTAATCGAGTCTATTGATACAGATTTTTGGATACCTGGTATTGTATCTAAATTAGGTTTGATTGGATCCTTTCCTGGTGTAGAACAGATAGGCAATACATTTTTATTGGCTCCTAAAGGATAAGATTCTTTAGTCTTTTTTGAAATCTCTGTGTTAGATTCAGCTACACTAGCTGCTTGCTGCAGAAGCTTTTTGTTGCATTTTTTCGCTTTTGAGAGATTTTGTTGTCGTTCGTTATCAGTTGTGAAAGGGGCTTCTTTCTGAAAAATTGTGTTAGATGTGCTGGAAGTGTCACTTATTTTACCCATACATTCATATTTTGCATTTTCTTTGCGAGTTTGATTTTGTTTTCTTGATCTATGTAAAAGGCTTTTTTTAAATTCAGGACGCGGTGCCTGGCGTTTACCAACTTGGTCTTTTGATGTTGTTACGGTCTTTTTAAAATGAATCGTGCATTTACATTCTGCTCCAACCATTGCACTCGCGACAGGTTCTTTTTTTTTTAAAGTTTGTCGTTCCTTTTTAAAACCATCTAGTATTGTTTTCTGAGCAAGCTTTAACATTTCTGTTGATTTCTTTTTTTCAAGAGCAGTTGTTTGTTTTGATTTTCTTATTATTTTATTTCCACCTTCGCCAATATTTTCCATAATATATGGACACGGACAGGCTTTGGCCCGCTTAAGTTTATGATATGATTTCCTCAATTTTCCATTATTAAGAGACATACATTTATGATTATTTGAAGCTATAGAAAGACGATCTCGTTCAATGATTTGTTGTTCGGGGCTGATTTTTTCAGTTGTTTCCCTGGATTTCTTAATATTTTCATTTTTATAACAAGCACACGTGCAGGGGTCAGATTTAATATTCTTCGCTTCTCCAGTTTCTTGCTTTGAAGCAAGACTAGATCTTGAAGCGATGTTTCCACCAGTATTGGCTTGTCTGTTCCTTCGACCTTTCTGAACATTTTCGTAAAGTCGGAATTTTGAACTACATGTACAACAACTACAACATTCACTTAATTTTTTCAATCCAATAACAGCACCTTTGTCTACTAAATCCACCAATTTAAAAATATCACTACTTTTCTTAGCTTTCACAAAAGCTTTTTTAATTTCTCTAGAAGACTGACTTGGCCTTAAATCAACTGTGCTACTTTCAGTGCTGGAGAGCAACTGACTTCTCAGGGCATCGTACAATGCTCTTGTTTTGATTAATGTTTCCAATAAATTACTGTCTCTTAAATGTATATAATATTTACAAGTCAATAATTTATTTATTTTAGATCCTTGGACTAGCAATCTCTTTAATGTTTGGCGATCTGATTCACTTTCAGAATCGCATGAAGTGCAGGAGCAACTGTTGTTGTTCACCGAGTCTCCTTGCAATGGCTTCATTGTTGCATTGCCTTTTCTGACGGTTTTGTCAAAGCCATTCAAATATTAGAGGCGAGTATGCTCGAGTTTTTAACGAATACAATGTCACATGGAACAGTATAGAACTTCGTATACCTAGTGCGTCACAACATAATTTACCTGAAAAATACAACAAAATAAATATCAATGTTTAGAGCCCATTATTTCTGTTTTATTCCATAATTCTTAGAAATTGACTAGGTAATTAGTAATTGAAAGTCATATTTGGAAGTAGACCTACGCATGCTGAAATCCCTGAAAATCTGTGGAAAATTTAAGGAAACCAAAATTACGCAACTGTTGTGCGAAACGCCAATGACCAGAATTGGGGAAAGTCGTGTTAGTTACACTATTTATAACTCAAGAACGGCTGAACCGATTTGGCTGAAAATTGGTGGGGAGGTAGCTTAGAACCAGGAAACGGACATAGGATACTTTTTTTTTACTTATAAAAGTAGGGTAGGAGTAAGTTAGGAGTAGGGTAGGAGTAGGGTAGGAGTAGTGTAGGAGTAGGGTAGGAGTAGGGCAGGAGTAGGGCCTACCCTACTCCTGCCCTACCCTACTCCTAAGTAGGGTAGGGTAAGGGGTAGGACACCACGCGAACGAAGTAGCACCGGGCAGCTAGAAATAATTTATATGGCAAAACAACGTTTGCCGGGTTAGCTAGTCTTTATAAATAAAATAAAGTCGGGTTAGTTACACCCACAGATATAGATTATCTGTGGTTACACCATTTATAACTCAAGAACGGCTGGAGCAATTTTCATGATCTTTGATTTGTTGGATTTGTCTCCGCCCCGAATAGCAGAAGAACTATTAAAGCACGAAAAAAAAAATTAAAGATCATACATTTTGTATGGAACGGCTTTTTTGATTCTGGGTCAGCTAGTATGACCAATAATAGTCGCCAATTCTGGTCAAACGGTCAAATGAGTTACTAACAAAATTGCAACACAGTAAATCTTAAGAATCAGACCGAACTGAGTAATCAGTTTAAACAGAGTGATCATATTTTCTGATTCATTTGAGGTTGGAGGAACTAACTTAGATGAACGTAAACGCGATCGAATAGATATTTGTAAAAACTAGCACTAAGTCCTCTGGGTCCAACTACTGCGATCAGGGTTCTAGAGAGAATCTCAACTTCGATCTCAAGGAGCAAATAGGTGCCTGCTACCTACTGATTTCTGTATCGATCGAGCGAGCCTCCTCAAATTTTGGTCGAGGTTCTTGGCTATTATATTCTTATCACTGGCTGTAGGTACTGTAACTTATAATGATGCGTAGGTATAATGTTATGATTACATTATAACTCCCTTACTAATAAACGTATTATATCAGATGAATAGTTAAACACCGATTTCTATCTTTCAGTCGTCATTAATTTGACTTTCGAAAGAAGAAGACAAAGCGTTGTGTAACTATACAGACGCCATACAACATTTATTAGTAAAGGGGTTATACTGTATCCTCAGACCAACAAAAAACTGTACCTATTTAATAAATTAAGTACGTAGGTATTTTAATTTTACGCGCGTGGTTTGTCTACGGCTTTCTTGCGTTCACTACAAATTATAATCTACGATTCTCATAAGTTAATAAAATAGTTACTCACAAAACTAGTACAATAAGCGACACCGGTCCACCACTAAGGACCGGGTATCAAATAAATAAACTATTTCACAACATTTTTGTATGGTTTACTCCTAAACATGTTAATGCATATCGCCTCCCTTTGCAAATAATAAAATTTCTCAATCGATTTACCTACATTAGTATTGAATTAATTTAAAATTTCGACATTATCACCGCACCATGGGGAAAAAATTTGACACAAGTGTCAAAATGCCATAAAGACAGTAATTTTAAAAATTCACGAATTTTCTTGTTATGACAGCCGCAAGCCAGTTTTTATAAGAAAGTAGGTATCTTAACTATTTCTCTTGCTGTCAAAAATGGGACAGCCTGGTAGACCATGTTACACCCGTGGTTACACCTATGGACCTAAGTGATAGCCATTTAGCTTGAAAACTTAGGTAGAGCTCAAAATAAGCTGCTAAAATCGGCCAGACTGAATGCAATCGAAAAATTTACGACCAAAGGTAACAGTAGGTACACCCGCATGGGTAGATCGAAGGTTAAGCTACGCTTGCTGAGGCGGGTCCGTGGATGGATGACCATCCATTAATATCGATGACACACGTTCAACCGTTGCTTTCATTTGTAGATCGTTGACAGTCGTTACGGGTAGTTAGATGTCCCGAAAGTCTGACAACCACTCAGTCTTACTAAGGAGTATCGTACTAAGTTGTGGAGGTCAGATAGAGAGTCGCCCCATGTAAAATGGTATTCAGCTGCATCCGGTTAGACTGGTAGCCGACTCTAATATAGTTGGGAAAAGCTAAGTAGATGATGAGGAGGTAGCCTGGGACTGGACTGGATTCGATACGACAAATTGGGCCAATTGGTGAACTCACTACGGGACCTAATAGGTTCCGAGTTCTAGTTAGGTGCTCAGGTAATGCAGGAAGCGAATTCAAAAATCTCTGTGTCACCCTTTTATTATTCCTAGGTGGCACCTCAACTTTCTTGAAAACTTTTATTTCGGTTTAAAATATTCGCTCTCCTTTTGGATTAAATTGCCTTAGCCCGCAATTTAATTATGTATCAAAGAAATAAAAGAAAAAAATATGTTAGTAGTACCTACCTACTTACAAAAACATTTTTAGTTTGAGCCAATGCTGTTTTAAATACTTCAAACGAACGATGCCCACAATAGGCAAACACCTGAGTGGAACCTGTGGAACTAATAATACTTACTTATCACGGCCAAAGTACCTACGACAGACGTATTCAGGGCAATCTACAAATCACAACTTAAATCAAGTTCAAATCGCCGCATCCAAAGACATCATTTAGGTATTCATCAGAGGTTAGTGACTTGCGAGACACCTGCGTGACAGGTTGCATGAAGTCAACGGACAAACTTACCGAAGTTCCAGAAGCTTGCAAAAGTTCCAACTTCCAAATATATTTACACACACACCAAACACAGCACAATTATATTCACAAACATAACACACATAAAGTAAGTGAGAAATAAGTTATTCGCGAGTTTCAAACAGCCACTGCACCGAATAATAACCGTCTCACACACTCGGGAAGCAAACGCAAACTAAGTGGAGAGCGGGCCGGCACTGCACGCACAGACAAACTTGGAATCCAAGAGCAAAAAATAATCTAAACTTTTGAATGGGAGGCAGTAGCTCCCTCTAGCCAACGTAGTACGAAACTTTTTATTAGTTCGTGCTATGTTAAACAGATGGCGTTGTGCACCAACACCAATCCGTAGACTAGAATTTTCATGAATGCTTTTCAAGTGGTCTAATAGAGGGCGTTTTATATAATACATGCACAAAATGCAACTATTAGCTTGATCGAAACTTCAATTAACTTTTTGTCTTCCAGAAACCACGGTATTTGTCGAGTTTAGTAGTGTACCAACAATAAAATATTTTTTAATTGTATTTCGAGCCACAATTTACTACTATAATAGGTCCCCAAAACCTTTGGTAGTGTAGGCACTTATCTACATGCAGGAAAAAAGGAATTAGGCAAAAAATATCAGACATAATTATGATTATTATTTTATTAGTAATTTTTTACACAGTTATAATAAATACACATTACATAATACACTTGCGTGCAAAAAAATTAGCCCACCTGCTGCTCCCATTCCAGAGACAATATCTCAAAAATCGAAATGAATGTAATTTATTATTTTATTTTTGTGAAGGTAGGTAAGGTACAGATAATTGAACATACACTATATTTTGATGAAAGCAATATTCTTGACAAGATCGACATTGACAAACGTTAAATGTTGTTTATTTCCATTTGAATAATCAAAATTAAGTTCAAACTTGATTTTGTTAACGGACTTCAAAAAAAGGAAGTTCTCTATTTAAGGCGAGGTTGTACCATTTTTAAGTTTTTTGGAGCTATGTATATCTAAATAATGTAAATATTCCGCAAAATAAAAATCATTTTAACAAAATTGAACATATGGTCAAGCGCTGTATAAAGACGGAAACGTAATTACTGTCGCAAAGATGACACTAAATCGATTTTTCAAATGTACTTCTTAACAAAAAATTATATTACGAAACCATCTAAGTAATGTATCAAAAAATAGGTTTTAATATTTTCTAGCGCTGGGTAAGGTAGGTTTTTATATAAGTGGCTATTTATTTTTGTAAGAACAAAAATCATACGATATTGAGCAATTCGATTTCGAGCGGGCCGATTAGTGCCGGCCGAGAGGTCTTCGAGGACGGACGCATGCCAATTTTTTCCGCGTTTGCGCTTTCCATTATATAAGAAACATTACGCACAGTGTTGCCAACCCTACTGTTTTAACAGTAGATTTACTGTTTTCACCAAGACATCCCTGTTTTCTGTTCAAGTACCAATTTCAACAGTTTTCATTATAATTTACTGGAGATTTCGTCGAAAACGAAAAAACTCCAGTTAAAATACCTAGCTTCATGTTATGCATGTATGTATGCGAATAAATTTTTATCTATGTCTAACAAAACAGCAGTACACAACTTGAAAACTAAACTAAGAAATAAAATGTCAAAGACAGAAAATATCGAAGACAGAGAGAAAAAGATATTGATAAATGATAATTATTTGTAAGAATATTTGCAAGAATTTATCAAAGAACAGTTCATACAGGAAATTGACACCTCGGGCATTACGAAAATATCAACTCGAGAAATGGTAAGTAACTCATTATCAAATTATCAATACTATATATAGTATTGATAATTATGCCTAGTAGTTTTATTTTATCAGATTACTTGCATACGTAATAATACTTTGTTGAGGAAGACTTTTCCGTTTGTTTTTTTTTGTTTTGTTGTGCGCGTAATTTTAATACTGTGATATCTTCTAAAGTATTCATTCTAATGACATGCTGTAAACTGCAGTTTTGATCTAAATTGAATGCTTAATTTTACTAACATATTTAATGAGATAAGGATTAATACAATGTATGTCAAAATTGCTTCGAAAGTCACTCATTATATTTTATTGATTTTAAAAAGATAAAAGTGGTTATTGTAAGTTATCCTTATAATATAGACATATACCATGGCGATAGAGATGGGCGGGTGGGTAAAAAACGGGTGGGTAAAAATTGGAAGGAAAGGTTAAAAAAGGTAAAAAAGAATAAATACCCTTTTTTACCGGGTATTAATAAAAAATACCGGGTAAAATATGAGTGCTGTCTTTATATTATTTAAATGGCTTTGTCATAAAATGAATACTGTCTTTATATTATTTAATTGGCTTAGTCATCAATACTACGATCTACCATGTTAATTTTGACCTTGAGCATTGAAGATAAAATATTGATTTTAAATAAAACGAAGTTAAATATCTTTTAAATATTTAATCTACATAAATTTTCAAATAAAATAAAAATAAAATATTGAGTACCTACTGTACTGATTGCACATGTTTTAAAGTTAACTAAATGCTGCACACTACCTTTAAGAATAGATACATCAGTAACATATTATGTATATACAATCGTGAAAACATTTCAAAACAAGTAAATGAGTAAAAATTACTTAGATTTTTCGTTTAAAGTCTATCCACAGTCTATGTTTCACCAGGCTCAAAGGTGATCCAGAAATCAATACTGCCTTTCCTAGTTTTACTGTCAGCCTTTCGATGTCTTCCACTTCCGTTGATTGCCTTTGTGATGACGATGATGACTGATTCAGACTGTGATAACTATTTCCTGAAGCCAGCGAACCAACATGGGGCGCTGGGTGCGACGATGTCGTTGTTATAACAGAAGCGTTAGTAGTATTGGCGATATTTACGTCAGTTTGATTCTTCAGCTCATTTTTAGCAACAGTTGGGCACTTATTACATTTGACTAAATTACAAAATAACTTATCACATTTGGCTAAATGCTGTATCCACTAGCTGGAATAGAGCCACCAGTAGTTCGCAGAGCGGTGGCAAGCTCCAGCGAAAGAGTCAATATAGTGTCCGACACACGAAACCCTTTTACGACAACATCCTTGTGCCACAAAGGCTGAAAAGCCGAAACAGTTTTTTAAAGTGTGTCGTCCCACTCACTGGCGAACCATCACAAGAGAGACTGAAGCTGTGGCGAGATAGTGCTTCCTTACCCAAACCCTTCGTTCCACCCTCTGAAGGCCTCCCACCTGGACATGATAACTCATGTCCATTTCCAGGTTACCCAAGGTAACCCTTGGGTAAAGTGTGTCGTCCCACTCACTGGCGAACCATCACAAGAGAGACTGAAGCTGTGGCGAGATAGTGCTTCCTTACCCAAACCCTTCGTTCCACCCTCTGAAGACCTCCCACCTGGACATGATAACTCATGTCCATTTCCAGGTTACCCAAGGTAACCCTTGGGTAACCTGGAAGTCTTTAAACAGACTCCGGACCCAGGTTGGCCCAAGCAAGAAAAACCTGTTCAGGTGGAGATTCATAGACGACTCCGCCTTGGAGTGTAAATGTGGTGCTTTTCCACAAACGCTGGGACGTGTCCTGCGTGTCCCGTCAGTTGCACGTTACAGGACCTGGTGGACGCTGGTGATGGCGCCAAACAAGTAGCCGAATTCTGGGCCGAGTCCATTTAGATTGCTATCGACACGCTAAGAAGAAGACTAAGTGACCTCCCATTTTGTTGTCGTTTGCTATTTTATATTTATGATCACAATACTTGCAAATTACTGATATAACAGGACCCACACTATATCTAGTGTTTCCGAATTTCATCGTGTTTCTTTGAGTGTTTGGTCAACTGGACCCACTCCTTCTGCCTTTTCCCATTATATAATCAAAAAATAGTGAATATAATGTTGTTAATAAAAAGTACAAGACATATTTAGTAAATATTAATTTTGACATAGTATTTCTTGACGATTTTTTTTTAGTTCAATCCCGAATACCGATGTTAAAAATTTCAAATTAAAAAAAAAACGTTAGAAAATAACACGTGGGTCAAGTTTATCTAGATTTATAAGTCCAAAATTGACTATAATTATTATTTAAAGTAAAGTGATATACCTACACTATTTCGTGAATGTCGAAATGTACTATTTGGCTACTTTAGCAGACAGTGTGCGTTTTATATTTAATATATCTACAATATAATATTGTACTATGAATTAAAATTAAGTTACCTTCTTTTAGTATTCTATGAACAAAACTTCCCACAATTCCGTTGAAAAAAACTGAATATAAATCGTAAGTCAGTCATACTCAAACATTAGACACGAAAACAGAAACGAAGCGCGACTGCGCGGCGCGTGCTCAACAAAACGGCGGAGATTCTCTTGTTCTAATGAGAAACAATGTCCGCGTATGTTGTGCTGACGACGGTCTCAAATAAAAATATATTATAAAATTCTGTATGTCAAAGTATATATTAAAAAATACAATAGTTAGTTTCAATTAAACTGATTTTAATTTTTACCCGGTATAAATTAAAAATGGGAAGGTAAAAATGGGTATAAATGGGTATTTACCCAAATTCTGGGTTTTTACCGGGTATATTCCCATCTCTACATGGCGAACTTTTTTGAGGGCATTATCAAGATACACAATTCTGTAGTACATTATTTTGATGTTCCTCGTATGGTTTAGCCAGCGTTAGCAATATAAGCGGCCGAGCGACGAGTTTTTTTCCGACTTCAATTACATTTATTATGATTTCCTATGGAAAATATATCTTTATCAGAATAAAAATAGCGTGTAGCAGTCCTTAATAATGTAACTACCTATTGAAAAATTTTTTGTGAAAGAATTTTCTAATTCGGATCAGTAGTTTCAGAGATTACCCTATATATACAAAACTTACAATTTTATCTCTTTATAATATAAAAAATAAAAGCTTGTAAAAAAAATACAATAATATTATATAGGTAACATATTATTAGTGTAAATAAAGGATTTTCTTTGACGGAAAAGCACGAAAATGTTACGACCATTGTTTAGACGCGACACTGTACAAAAAAGTACAGTAGGTTTGTTATTAAATTCGTTGAAATGATTATTTTCTTTGCTTAATAACTTCGAAATATTGCTAAACTTATATAACAATTATAAAATATACTTGTAAAATGTATAATTTAAACGATTTGAAATGCCACTATAATGTCAACATTTATTTTGCAGCGTTTCAATGTGAAAAAATATACTCAGGGGTGTTGTTTAGACTCTAGATAACCCTGATACTACTTTTCATAGTCATACGTAAGTACTTTCTTCAAAACATAAAACTTTAGTCATTACGTACTAACAATTATAAAAGTAATATTGATTGTACTCATGATTGTCATGAATATAATCATCATCACCATCTTAATCATGGAGATAATAGTGTTAAGTTATAAATTGAATATAGATTGCGATTCATGACTCATAATAACACTGTTACAGAACAACCTTAAACACTATTAGTGAACCTCAAAGTACTGTAAGTCAAACAGAAATTAGTACAAGATAGAGACAAGATTTCAGAGAACTTTTTAACTGCCGATAATTCAGAAGTTGAAACAGCAAATAAGTAAGTCTTAAGATAAGATAACATATTTATTTGTAGAAACATGAGTATACATACAAGGCATGCAGGATGTTCATAAACAAAAAAGATCCGTCATGTTCGGCCTTTGTGGCATACAAATATGTAGCTAAGAAAAGTTATTCCTAGGTATTAAAACAAAGCTAAAAATAATATCACAAAAAAATAAATTAAAACAATAAATTATAAATTTGAATTAAATTGTCCTATAATCTAATTATAAATTGTCAAAATTATAAAATGTCAGTATTTGTTAAATTCGTCATATTACACTTTGTCATTTAAAAATTCTAAAATACTGTAGTATGCTTTCCCAGCTAAATATATTTTTAGCCGCTTTTTTAGTATATGTGCGCTTAGTTCCCTCCATCCCTTAGGAAGTTTATTAAAAATTAAAGGCGCCATGCAAAATACACTTTTCCGTATTAATGCTGTTTTGGAACCATGTGAGCAAAGCATAGTGTTATCGCGTCTGACGCGACTAACTTTGTCTGCCATGCGTGGAAATAATTGCCGATTACATTTTACAAACATGACAACTTCGAATATGTACAGAGACGGTAATGTCAATATGTTATAATTAATGAAATACGGCTTACAGCTTACTAAACTATATGTTAACAAGTAGAGAAGAAATGAATCTTAAATGTTTTTATACCGATTGCCTAAATACATACGTTAACTTTGTTGATCAGTACTAGTACCGAGTACGATGTACAAAAACTAAAATGATATCAGAGTAAAAAAAATATCGAAAATAAATTAATACACGTGATTATAGTAAGCTATCTCTTAAACGTCGATTGCACACCAGAGGGGCAATTCTCGTAATTTTAAGAACGTTTACAATCTGATCTCTGAAAAATTAATGCAATATAATTTCAGGGCCAACTCCATGTTACCGGGAGGCAATATTGTTTGTTTGGTATATGGTCAGGTAAAACAATACCCGTACATGTAATCAAGATAGTGAAAGATAGTAAATTTTAGGAAAGAAAAAATGGGAAAAAAAAACTTATTAATTTTTATAGTGTATATTGCCTGAAATCATAGATCCCCGACATATTAGAGGAATGGATATAAGAAAAATAAAAATGCGAGAAAACAAAGAAAATATTGCAACACCTGCTATTGTTTCCACTTCTGTATCACAAATAGTGAATTTTGAGAATGTGGCGTATACTTCTGTGTCACAAACAGTTAATTTTAATAATTATTAAATACGTTTTATAACCGACTTCAAAAAAGGAGGAGGTTCTCAATTCGGATAGTTATATTTTTTATTGTGTATTATTTTCATTTTCTTAATTTTTTCTGTTTATAACATAAAAATAAAGTTTGCTTAATTGATTTTGTTGTTTTTGTTGCTAACACTACATTATTGACAAGTTGTGAGTGAAGTTGTCCAGAACATATCTTCTCATCTGAAACGCATAGTATATGTATAGTGAAAGGAACGTCGTTCCATCCGGGTGTCCCGCGACACCTCTCGTTAAATTTTATTTTGAAAAAAGTCTGATTTGTGAGATTTTTTGACATGTTGTTGATGGTATGTGTATTTTAAATATAGGTACAAACTTACCTTAGATTTTTTACATAGTGCGTTTCTTTGCCAAACTAACCTAATTTTTACTAACCGGAAACTGTCATGAGAATTTATCAAGCGTAGATGATAAGTTCCTACATACAAATTTTATTCATTAAAAATAAAATATAACATCAAAGTTGATCTACTGTATTTGTCTGTTTCGTGGCGCGCATTCATTGCACAAAGGTTAGTCGCGGTCACAACGTGTCACGTGGCGCGGTCCCGCTCAGCGCATCGTAGTTAAATACGCCGCGTTCAGCTGGCGGGGGCTGAGGTAGTGTTTTCTATGCCTATCGGTCCGGGAAAACCTCGCCTTAACACCCTATTTGTAAGTTCGCAAAAATGAATGAATCAGTTTTAATAATTCTTTGACTAGGTAATGTAATCTAACACTTTCAGGAAGGTTTTAACACGTTCCGGGACACAACACGAGACACAATAGAAGTTTTATTGTTATCACGTCGAGGGGCGTTTAGTGTCCCGGAACGTGTTAATATACAATACATTAGGTTATTGTTAGTGAAACTTGTTGAATTATATTGTTTCAAATTGAAGAGCATTGGGTGGGTCGATTTTTTTACACGCAAGTGTATATAGTCACAGTTTGTTATGTTATGTATCACAATAGTCAACTATTTTACATAGGCTGGACTTAGTGCATTAATAACCCATAGCTAAAAACTACTGTAATTTATTTTGGTGCATTGATCAACAAAGACAAAAACAAATACAGAATCATCTTTGCTGCATGGTGTGAAATGGATTATTTTATTTAAAACTAGGTAACCTGGAGAACTTCGTCCTGCCACACAATCTTAAATTGTTTTGTGAAATTTTCCCGTGTTTTAATAGTTAATCTGCTATTCTGGATGGAGACAAATATAACAAATTAAAGATCATAAATGTAGGTCCAGCCGTTCTTGACTTATAAATGGTGTAACTAACCCGACTTTGTTATACTTGATATAATGTTCAAAATTATGATTTAACATCGTCTTCAGATTCCGTATCAGATTCAGTTGGGGGCCACATTTCCCGGTCATCCTTTTCATTCCTAGCTGCTTCCAAATACTTTTCTTGAGCTTCTAACACACTTTTGCTATCAGTACATGCTGCATACAACTCAAGGGCTTCCGAATTAAGTTCTAAGAATGAATGTCCCCACGAAAACTTTGACAAATAAAACTTAGCTTCTTGTTTATGTCCTGTGATAACCATAGCAGCTGCTAAGGCTTCTACACAACTCAGCTGATACGGCTTCCCATAATTTATAGGGTTTGCAGCCACTAGGAAAGGTAATAACCTTGGATTCGGTGATTTCATTCTATCAAATGGAGTCTCCTCAATTTTAGCCCATGAACAATCTATAACAGCCAGTCCAAATTTTTCAATAATGTCCTTGTCATTTGGGCTCACACACTGCTTGCCAACAGGTGACAACACAAGACCGCGGAATTGCTGACCAAGTTTTAAATTCTTGATGAGGTTATGACGTGAAAGTTTTCTGCCGGAACACTTCTTTGGATCGCAGTGATTCAAGTCCCACATGCTAACAGGAAAAGTAGGTTCCGCGCCTTCACCATCAGAGTCACTGCCATCAGTATTACTTTCTTCTGAGGATTCTAAACTCAACTCCGTTAATCTTTCTGCGTACTCTCGCTTTACATGATGATTTGAACGTTTGCCGTGTACGTGGCCCTTCTTTCCCGGCGCCATTATAATCTACCAGCGGTAAACAAATTGAAATTATTTACTCAAGTTATTTGGTGTACAAATCCAGAAAGAAACTCAGAAAGAAATAAACATAACCTAATAAATACTAACCATGCTATGGCAACTTAGAACAAAACGAAAATTCATTTTTTTTCTTTAAAACAGCGCCATCTATCAAAACGTTAAGGCAAAAAAATTACGGTGTTGCTACATTTAAATATATTAATTTTATATTGGAAATTACTTTATAACAATAGTCAAGAAAAAAAATGTTATTTCACACACACAATGTTATTTCATTGTTATTCGTATACATAAATAATAGAATACATAAATTATTAAATAATTAGGTTTTTATCATCATATTCATTCTTGAAAAGTTATATTATTGTATTTAAACGTGCAAAGATTGGTTTTTTAATGGCTACACTTCAATTGCAAATGGCTGCATGGTTGCGTGAGAGTGTTACTCGTACGCATTTCTTGTTTTCCTTTTGCAATTTGTTGTATCGCTAGTGCATCTGCATGTCGAGTTGAGCTTTCGTTCCTCGTATGTTTTGAGCCGCGCTACAATTTGTTCGTACGTTCGTGTTGAGTTGTGTATGCTCATCGTCGAATTCTAGTGAAGTTACTGTGGACCTGCATAGGCACTCTTTAGAGTTTGGACCTGTAATTGCATTAACAGTTTTCTTAACCATGTCTCAAAATTCTTGCTGTGTACCTGGATGTGCTGTGGTTAGGACAGACGGTAAGTAACATGGTGCTAGCATTTTTCTAAAGGAGCTGGCTTATCACTCCACCATTTTTATCACAATGCAACTTATAGATCTAAAAGATATGTTTCACATATCGTCATACACCTATGTAATAACTGCAGAAACGATAAGATGTAAATCAAAGTTGCTATGAATGTTATTGTTTGAATTCTCAACTGTTTTTATTCACTAATTCCCGGGAAACTATCACTTACTATCCAAATGTCATAGTACTACAGACTTACATTTTGTACTTTAATGACTACTAGCAACCCGTCCCGGCTTCACACGGGTGCAATACTGATACTAATATAAGTACTACAGAATGTTTGTAAATGTTATCTTCATTGTGGGTTATCCCTAAGAGGTAGACATACCCCATCGCAGACTTTTTTGTACACCTTTTTAAACTGTACAATACTGTAGTACATTATTTTGATCTATCTAGTACCGTTAAATCAATGTTTCCAATGAAGTGCAAAAAATGGCTTTATTTACATCATATTAGAAACTTCTAAAATTATCAGTGTTCCTCTACTATATCACGCATGTATTATACATATAAACCTTAATATAAACCTTCCTCTTGAAATACTCTATCTATTAAAGAAAACCGCATCAAAACCTGTTGCGTAGTTTTAAAGATCTAAGCATACATAGGGACAGACAGGAAAAGCCACTTTGTTTTATACTATGTATTGATTCAGTAGTTGACATTACAAAACTGTGTATAATGTATTGCGACTAATAGTCATAATCATTCATATTTCCAGGTGTGCCTCTACACCGATTCCCAAATCCAGAGACAAGTGGATACAAATTTACATCTTGGATTGTAAATATTGGTGGTGAAGTAGCTGAAATGGATCGTCAAGATATATATGACAACAGACGGGTCTGTCACAGACATTTTGAAGATATTCATAAGTATCCAAGTGGTAGACTGTCTAAATTGGCAATTCCAACAATGCATATTCCAGGTAATACTAATATTTACTAGCAATATAATATTTATCAATGCATTTATTTTATTGATACAAATATTGTTGTATTATTCTAGATCTGCAAGCACAATCACTTGGTGAAGCAATGGTTGTATCAAACTCTGATACAAAATCTGGTTCTGACACATCAGGTATGTATCTAATCATGCAAACAAATTATTTCCTTCAATACCCAAAGGGTGAAATGGGACCCTATTACTAAGACTCCGCTGTACATCTGTCACCAGGCTGCATCTCATAAACTGTAAAAATTTTCAGCGATGTATTTGTTGCTGCAATAATTATAAATACTAAAAAATATTTAAAGGCTCCCCATACAACAATCGTGATTTTTTGTGTTTTTACATGTAGAGAATGATATGGATTCTTTTCTGTCCAAGTCCGACTTGCACTTGGCCGGTTTTTAACTTTTATAATTGCTCATGGAGACCAACAAGCTTCATGAATACTCATATAAATCTCAAACATTGCATTGCAATATAAAAGAATCTTGATTCAGGTTTCTTATCCTTAATAAAAAAAAAAAAAACAATAGTTTATGTTTTTGTGGATGTCTTTTTAATTTTTAATATTTCATAAGTATAAACAAAAGTAGTGCAGGATTACCTATTTAAACCTCAACTGAATAAAGTTATTTTATTATTTTTCAGGAATAGTATCCATTGAAGCTTTAAGCACAATTAGTAAACCAGCCTATGCTTCACCACACATTGAGGCTATGATCACCAAGCCACCTCTAGCTTCCACATCTAATGCGACACAGTCAAACAATTTGATTTCAGGTTAGTAGGAGTTAATCTCTACTATCATAATCAAGTTCCAATCATTATTGTTTCATAGATAACATTTATTTATTTATAATCTATTAAAATGGTACATGCCCACTTATATGTATTTTATGCAATTTTATAATATAATTAATTTATATTAATTTTGATTATTATATTAGATTGTTTCAATAGAATGTAAACATGTTTATATAATAAACAATTTAACAATAACTTAATATTTAATTTACAGGACTTATACAACCCGTCCAAAGTCAATGCAGAAAGAGGAAAATAGAGACAACTAAATCAAAAAGTATGTACTGTTGTATATATTTAAAATAAGTAAAACACTTAATTTTTTTTGGAGGATGGAAAGTCATTGAATCACTCTGCTCCTCCTCGAGCAGGAGGGAGTGTCTGACTTCTACTGGCTAAAAACCACCCATTTTCCTTCTTAGCCCTTTGTGCCTGGGGCTACGGTATCTCATTCGAAGAACCCACAGCTCCGGCAAAACACTAAATTATTTAATTGCATTGCAGTACTGGTCGATGTGGCGATGTTTGGGGGAGGCCTTTGTCCAAAAGTGAACATCTTTCGGCTATATAATAATGATGATTAAATCTGCACTCATATAATAAAGAGGTAAAGTTTGTTTTCAAAACGCGGGCGAAGCTGCGGGCAAACGCTAGTTGCATAATAAAACTAAAGCGTAATAGTAATGGAGGTCAAGGCATCTAGGTCTCTTAAACCAAAAAGATATATACTGGAATAACAGATAAATGTATTTTTCAGGTTCTCGTGTTACTTTGGCGCAACACAAAGAATTTAGATCTGTCTTAAAGAAGTTACAAAAATGCGAAAGCAATATGAAGAAATTTAAGACAAAATACATGATGGCCAAAAAAATGACAAAAACAACTGCATTCAATATTGTCTGTAAGAATATGCCCTACACTAGAAAGTTATTTTGCCAAATGCAAGCCTCTCAAAGTGGCAAGAAAAAGAAAGGCAGGCGATTCAGTTTGGACGAAAAGATTTTGGCATTGTCCTTATACAAGCCATCTCCAAAAGCATATCGCCTTCTAAGCAAAATATGCGTTTTACCAAGCAGAAGAACTCTGCAAGATTTACTGCACAAGGTGAATCTAAAATGTGGAATCAATGACATAATATTTGATAATTTAAAAACTCGAGTGAGTAAAATGCCTGATCACTATAAATACTGCTGTTTAGCATTTGATGAGATGGCAATTGGAGCGGGCATTTCATATGATAAAAGAAATGACGAAATAACAGGATTCGTTAACAATGGCTTAACTAAGGAAAAAGAATATTGTGATCATGTTCTAGTCTTCATGATAAGAGGCATTGTAAAAAAATACAAACAGCCTTTGGCTTTTTACTATTGCACTGGAAGCACCAAAACAGTGGAGTTAAAAAAACAAATAAAAGCCATAATAAAAAAAGTGCAAGAAACAGGGCTGAAAGTTGTGGCAACAGTATGTGACCAAGGCACCTCCAATGTGGCAGCTATAAATGCATTGCTGAAAGAAACCAGAGAAACATTTTTACGCAATGGACAAGAAAGTAAAGATGGTTTTTTCCTGGTGAATAAGGAACAGATTTTTCCAATATATGATCCACCTCACCTAATAAAAGGGATTAGAAATAATTTGATCAGTAAAAATCTTAAATTTACCATTAAAGGCAAAGAATGCATTGCAAAATGGGACCACATTGTGAACCTTTATAACAGGTGCCCCGGTTATAAAGGTGTAAAGTTAGTACCAAAACTAACAGCACATCATGTGTTGCCTGCACTGATTCCGAAAATGAGGGTGAAACATTGCACCCAGGTGTTCAGCCAATCAGTTGGAGTAGCACTTGGATTTATGGCAGGTAAACAGTTTATTCATTCATAATTAATTGTTAATATTTCAAAGTTAATTTTAGGGTTCTGAACCTCTGTATGAAAAAGCTCTTGTTGGATCATTTTCTTGTCAGCCTTTATATCCCATTTTTTCTTAATTTGACCAATTCAGTTTGATATTTAAGGCGAGGTTTTCCCGGACCGATAGGCATAGAAAACACTACCTCAGCCCCCGCCAGTTGAACGCGGCGTATTTAACTACGACGCGCTGAGCGAGACCGCGCCACGTGACACGTTGTGACCGCGACTAACCTTTGTGCAATGAATGCGCGCCACGAAACAGACAAATACAGTAGATCAACTTTGATGTTATATTTTATTTTTAATGAATAAAATTTGTATGTAGGAACTTATCATCTACGCTTGATAAATTCTCATGACAGTTTCCGGTAAGTAAAAATTAGGTTAGTTTGGCAAAGAAACGTACTATGTAAAAAATCTAAGGTAAGTTTGTACCTATATTTAAAATACACATACCATCAACAACATGTCAAAAAATCTCACAAATCAGACTTTTTTCAAAATAAAATTTAACGAGAGGTGTCACGGGACACCCGGATGGAACGACGTTCCTTTCACTATACATATACTATGCGTTTCAGATGAGAAGATATGTTCTATTATTGACAAGTTGTGAGTGAAGTTGTCCAACTTCACTCACAACTTGTCAATAATGTAGTGTTAGCAACAAAAACAACAAAATCGACTAAGCAAACTTTATTTTTATGTTATAAACAGAAAAAATCAAGAAAATGAAAATAATACACAATAAAAAATATAATTATCCGAATTGAGAACCTCCTCCTTTTTTGAAGTCGGTTATAAAACGTATTTAATAATTATTAAAATTAACTGTTTGTGACACAGAAGTAGACGCCACATTCTCAAAATTCACTATTTGTGATACAGAAGTGGAAACAATAGCAGGTGTTGCAATATTTTCTTTGTTTTCTCGCATTTTTATTTTTCTTATATCCATTCCTCTAATATGTCGGGGAGTTATGATTTCAGGCAATAAACACTGCATATAACTATTAATAAGTTTTTTTTCCCATTTTTTCTTCCCAAAATTTACTATCTTTCACTATCTTGATTACATGTACGGGTATTGTTTCACCTGACCATATACCAAACAAGCAATATTGCCTCCCGGTAACATGGAGTTGGCCCTGAAATTATATTGCATTAATTTTTCTGAGATCAGACTGTAAACGTTCTTAAAATTACGAGAATTCCCCTCTGGTGTGCAATCGACGTTTAAGAGATAGCTTACTATAATCAAGTGTATTAATTTATTTTCGTTTTTTTTTTACTCTGATATCATTTTAGTTTTTATACATCGTACTCGGTACTAGTACTGATCAACAAAGTTAACGTATGTATTTAGGCAATCGGTATAAAAACATTTAAGATTCATTTCTTCTCTACTTGTTAACATATAGTTTAGTAAGACTTACTTATTTGCTGTTTCAACTTCTGAATTATCGGCAGTTAAAAAGTTCTCTGAAATCTTGTCTCTATCTTGTACTAATTTCTGTATGACTTACAGTACTTTGAGGTTCACTAATAGTGTTTAAGGTTGTTCTATAACGGTGTTATAAACATTATGAGTCATGAATCGCAATCTAAGATGGTGATGATGATTATATTCATGACAATCATGAGTACAATCAATATTACTGTTATAATATTGTTAGTACGTAAAGACTAAAGTTTTATGTTTTGAAGAAAGTACTTACGTATGACTATGAAAACTAGTATCAGGGTTATCTAGAGTCTGAACAACACCCCTGAGTATATTTTTTCTCATTGAAACGCTGCAAAATAAATGTTGACATTATAGTGGCATTTCAAATCGTTTAAATTATACATTTTACAAGTATATTTTATAATTGTTATATAAGTTTAGCAATATTTCGAAGTTATTGAGCAAAGAAAATAATAATTTCAACGAATTTAATAATAAACCTACTGTACTTTTTTGTACAGTGTCGCGTCTAAACAATGGTCGTAACATTTTCGTGCTTTTCCGTCAAAGAAAATCATTTATTTACACTAATAATATGTTATATAATATTATTGTATTTTTTTTTACAAGCTTTTATTTTTTATATTATAAAGAGATAAAATTGTAAGTTTTGTATGTATAGGGTAATCTCTGAAACTACTGATCCGAGTTAGAAAATTATTTCACAAAAAATTTTTCAATAAGTAGGTAGTTACATTATTAAGGAGTGCTACACGCTATTTTTATTCTGATAAAGATGTATTTTCCATAGGAAATCATAATAAATGTAATTAAAGTCAGAAAAAAACTCGTCGCTCGGCCGCTTATATTGCTAACGCTGGCTAAACCATACGAGGAACTTCAAAATAATGTACTACAGAATTGTATATCTTGAAAATGCCCTCAAAAAAGTTCGCGATGGTATATGTCTATATTATAAGGATAACTTACAGTAACCACTTTTATCTTTTTAAAATCAATAAAATATAATGAGTGACTTTCGAAGCAATTTTAACATACATTGTATTAATCCTTATCTCATTAAATATATTAGTAAAATTAAGCATTCAATTTAGATCGAAATTGCAGTTTACAGCATGTCATTAGAATGAATACTTTAGAAGATATCACAGTATTAAAATTACGCGCACAACAAAACAAAAAAAAACAAAAGAACGGAAAAGTCTTCCTCAACAAAGTATTATTACGTATGCAAAATTATTATTAATTATTATTGATTATTTTAGCAAAATTGTAGTGCTACTATAGTATTGATAATTTGATAATGAGTTACTTACCATTTCTCGAGTTAATATTTTCGTAATGCCCGAGGTGTCAACTTCCTGTATGAACTTTTGTTCTTTGATAAATTCTTGCAAATATTCTTACAAATAATTATCATTTATCAATTTCTTTTTATCATAGATAAAAATTTATTCGCATACATACATGCATAACATGAAGCTAGGTATTTTAACTGGAGTTTTATCGTTTTAGACGAAATCTCCAGTAAATTATAATGAAAACTGTAGAAATTGGTACTTAAACAGAAAACAGGGATGTCTTGGTGAAAACAGTAAACCTACTGTTAAAACAGTAGGGTTGGCAACACTGTGCGTAATGTTTCTTATAATGGAAAGCGCAAACGCGGAAGAAAATTGGCGTGCGTCCGTCCTCGAAGACCTCTCGGCCGGCACTAAACGGCCTGCTCGAAATCGAATAGCTCAATATCGTATGATTTTTGTTCTTACAAAAATAAATAGCCACTTATATAAAAATCTACCTTACCCAGCGCTAGAAAATATTAAAACCTATTTTTTGATACATTACTTAGATGGTTTCGTAATATAATTTTTTGCTAAGAAGTACATTTGAAAAATCGATTTAGTGTCATCTTTGCGATTTTTTTTTATCGAGTCAATTATTAGTAATTACGTTTCCGTCTTTATACAGCGCTTGACCATATGTTCAATTTTGTTAAAATGATTTTTATTTTGCGGAATATTTACATTATTTAGATATACATAGCTCCAAAAAACTTAAAAATGGTACAACCTCGCCTTAATATACATGTACTTCAGTGACCAAAATATGATGTGTCACAAAAATAAGAAATTGGTTCACTTTGGGTTTTAAATCTATCTATACATATAAATGAAATTGGTGTATCTGTTTTTGTGTCAAATTTTTTTTACAATTTTTGTGTGTTCTGTTTGTTCCGGCTAATCTCTGAAATGGCTGGACCGATTTTGACAGACTTCCTTTGACTGGTAGCTTATGTAATAAGGAGTAATTTAGGCTATATTTTTCCTAAAATTAATAGTTAGGAAGATATTGAATAAATCAGACAAATAATGACCCTGTTAAAATTATATTCTTCTCATTTGCAGGATGTGGAGTTCTTGAAAAAGACAGCACGGACACAGCAGATCTTCTGATCTTTTTCGATCAATTATTCGACAGCGTCAACGGCAGTTTTAGCGCAATAAGAGGAGGAAAAATTTATAGAACTGCAGTGACCCCAAGTTCGCCACATCACAAATTGTGGAATGACAGTATACCAATTCTGAAATCAATGAAATTTTGTAATGGCAGTAACCAAGGAGTAGTGCCGTCTTTGTCAAGTTGGATCAAAACCATAGAAGGTTTTAAATTAATTGTAGCATATTTAAATTCCAAAGGAATTAACTCTATCTTGTTGCGCAATTTCAATCAAGACGCATTGGAAAACTTTTTTGGGGCAATTAGAGCTCATGGCTGTAGCAACATAATGCCTACGACATATGCATTTGAAGGCGCCTTCAAAACATTATTAATTAATAATATTTCGTCTTCACATTCAGTTGGGTCAAATTGTGAGAAAGACGATGGAGTTTGTCTCCAATCCCTAAAATATTTTTTAAAAAATCCAGCAAATACACACCCAACTGAATGTGAAAATGAAATTGAAAGTGACCATTTAGATATGTCGACGGTAGATACTGACCAGCTAATACAGAGCCAAACTCCAATGCTAATTGAAAGAAGCGCAGCTATAGGGTATTGCAGTGGGTGGATAGCACAACTTGCCAAAAAAAAAATTTATAAAAATTGTGTGACCTGCAGGAATTATATGGAAGCAGAAGAATCACAAAGTTTCCATGAATTTATAAAACGCAAAGAGTTTGGTAACAAAAAGTGGTTGTGCTATCCTACAAGAGCACTATTTGATTTCTTTGCCCAAGTGGAAAACATTTGTATTGAAATTTTAAAGGAGCACTGCACTAAAAAAAATATTGCAGTTTATATTAAACTAATAATAAATATAAATGTGAATGTATCATTTATCAATTGTACAGATCATGCTGATAATTTGAGAAATTATTTAATAAATAAAAGCACAATGTTTTTCATTAATAACTGGTGCAAAGATATTAATAATGTCCTCACTGGCAAAATTACCTTTTGGGATGTTAAAGATCCAATGAAAGAAAAAGCTAATCGGCACTACTTAAGTCATAAAGGACGAAAAAGGCGAACACAAAATTTAATTGTAAATGTGTGACGTGGAGAAAATAAAATAACATAAATACAATTCTGTATTTTTTTTATGTTTACGTAGTACGTAAACATTTTGTATATAGCAGACACCCTAATCTCATACAATATACATAATATCTTATATAGTGCTAGTGCTAGCTACATTGGACTGTAGCTGTGTATACCTAGCTATACATTTACTTGTATGAATAGTTTCCCTAACGAAAAACTAGATGTCGCTGAGTTCGACAATTTCCCAATATTAAAAAATACGGTAGAGTTGCCTGTCTATAGCCAGTATACTATAGTAGTCTTTGATACTAACAGTGGAGTGACATTTGACTGTAAACACTGACATTAGATTGACGGCAACTGTCGGGCGAGGCCAGTGACTGTTGATCTGCCTATGATACGCTACGCCATTTCTTTGACGACACCGCCCGACAGGATAGCGATCATTAAAATAGTAAAGCTTAAAAATGGTACAGTCAGCGGCACATTAGTGGTAACACTTGCACTACGAAAAACGTATTTAGTGCCACGACAATTGCAAATTACTACTGATGTGCAATTGATTGTGTGACCAGTGCAGTGGTAATCAAACTTTTTTATTTGCAGTAATTGCGTTATAGAAAAAGGTAGGTATAAAAATTGTTGGTGTAATGACACATTTCGCCATAAATTAGAATGCAAATTTTAAAATAACAAGGTATTAATTTTAATAAGCAATCAGTTATTGTAAGCTTCATACTATTACTTAAATATTTTAACTCAACCTACAATATAACTAATAGACGCAAAGTAAAAAAGGTAATGCTATTCAAAACACAACATAAAATATCACTAGGTATTAATTAAAAAGCTATAAAATATACAGGGTGGAATTTTCGAAGCGTACCTGGAGGGAAAGTACTCTGAATACTGAAGACAGCAAATTTTACTCAAAGGAAACATCCTTTATTTTTAACAAGAAACAAAACTGCATTTAAAGATTTTTGAAAATACGCTTGCCACACCCGGCAATCGAACCGATTAAAATCCGAAAACAATCTGTGCACCTCAAACAATTACAGAAAGACAAAAAGAGGCTCGATAATTAAAAAAAGTGCACCATTAGAAGCGCAAATAGTTTTTAGACGTTCTTTCATTTTAAAAAGAGATAATCATCAGCAGGTCATTAAGTTTTTAGAGAATAAGTTAAATATTTCCCTTTATTAAATCAATCTTTCTTTCCTAACATACAGACGCCAGCACATCAAGCTACCCGAAACTGTTAAATTTTCCTAATCAACTTTAAAAGTTTGAACCTTATGCTTTAGCGATAAAGTTGAAAATCTATTAAAGAAGTTTGACAGATTGTAGTAAAAAAAATCGTACGCTCAACAACGTAAATAACGCATTGAATGTTGGCAAATTGCCGTGACGTTAATACAAATGGTAATCCATAATAACAAACTCATTTGATACTTTTCGCGTGGTGTTTCACTGCGACCCCACTGCATCTAAATATTAGGCCAATGGATGACGTCTGTCCCGTGACGTACTCTAAATGTACCGATTCCTAAGGTGTGTTCACTTTATGGTATTTTCCACTAACTGTGCTGTAAGAATGTGATAATCTGCAGATATATTTTCTATTATCCTATTAAAGAAATTAGACGTTAAGATTTTTTAAGTCTACATTTAAACAAAGTGATTGTAGTAAAGCCTTTTCTAAAAACATAACAATACAAAACAATGCTCCTAAAACTATTGGCAGCGTAATTAAATTATGAAGCCTGTCATTAAAATTATAAAAAAGGGTTCTGCTGTCAATCATTTACTAATCATTCTAATAGGATAAATAGACCTACATTTTATTGGGATTTAGTTTGATAATTCATTCAAGATTGATTTTACACGCGGAAGAATGAGCAGTGCCTCCATGGCGGGTAAGTTTAAAAAAATATTTCGCCTAGTTTTATTCACAATTTTTGGTTAGCTATCTCCAAAATATTTTTAATGGAGGCCGAAATTATTTGACTTGTCACAAAATAAATGGTTCAAATTATACCTGATTTAAAAAAAAATGCCTGTTCTATGTAACAAATAAGTAGGTATCTACTTAGGAATATAATGAGTTTCAATTTGAATGATTAGGTACTTAACGCAAAAAATTAACAAGTTCACGACCACACGACCTACAGAGACGGTAGTCAGAGTCTTCTTTTTACCCGACTGCGTCAGAAGGAGGGTTATGTTTTTCGAGTGTATGTATGTATGTATGTATGTATGTATGTATATTTCTTTGGCACGCTCTGCAGCCTAAACGGCTTGATCGATTTCAGCTTGAGAGGTACCGTTAGACTCGTCTTAATTGTGAGAGTGACACTGGGTATATCAAAATTTAAAAAAAAAAAAATGGCCGATTTTTGGCGCAATATGTTTTCAAAAAAAAATTTTTTTTTCTCGAAACCTATCGAGTGGGGTATCAAAATAAAGGGTTTTAAAAGGTGATTACAAAAAAATATATACTTTATATGATTAAAAGTAATTCGAAGTGACAAATCGTAAAAAACACCTACCAAGAACTAAATCATTTGCGAAATCTTTCACATTTGTAAACTAAAAAGCTGGAAATAAAAAAACCCGACTGCGAAACTGAAAAGCTACAAACAAGCCCATTTTAAATTAAATAAAAGTTGGAAGCAGGCGGGACCCATACCATTTTTATTATATTTTCAAATTCAAATGGGTCCCGCCTGCTTCCAACTTTTATTTAATTTAAAATGGGCTTGTTTGTAGCTTTTCAGTTTCGCAGTCGGGTTTTTTTATTTTTTAAATTACTTTTTTTTCTTAGAGTGTTAAACCGTGTCAGGTACCTACGTACCTGACACGGTTTAACACCGTTTGTTATCTAAATGGGCTACAACTAGACAATTTGCTGGACGTTCTACGCAGTTACCCATTTTATGAGACAAGGTTTATGACAGATTGTAGTAAGTAGATGTTATTTCTCCGTAGCATAATCAGCCATACCTAATGTTCCCAGTGCTGTGTCCAGGCCTCCTCTCTTCGAGAGAAAGTACAGGCCTGTTGTCTTACCACGCGAGCCCAGTGCGGGTTTGGTAGATGTCACATCATGTCTTCGAATTTTTAGTTCTAGGACATGCTGGTTTCCTCACGATGGTTTTCAGCACCGTTTTGAGAGTACCTAGTGGTGATGAAATTATTTACAAAAAGTAAAGCGCCTGCGT
This sequence comes from Mesoligia furuncula, assembly GCA_916614155.1. Lineage (NCBI taxonomy): Eukaryota > Metazoa > Arthropoda > Insecta > Lepidoptera > Noctuidae > Mesoligia > Mesoligia furuncula. The sequence continues at coordinate 8,025,642 of OU744800.1, forward strand.
GGGTTAGCACTGGGCCACCACTGGTCCCCCAACTCCCCAAGGCGTTTTGCAGATGGAGCAACTTTAGTTGAGGCAACTATCAACTTTTTGAAATTTTCCTTTAAAAGTTGCCTGTTGCTAGTTTGCTACAACCAAATAGCCCAAGATGTATGTAAACAGCTAAGTAGTTGCCAGTTGCCAGTTGCTGCAATAGTTGCTCCATCTGCAAAGCGCCTTACTCTTAATTTAAACTGTCTTTTTCTTCTCTCTTCTTCAACCTGTATCATCCAATGCTGCAGATTGTCCTCCATTGCACGTCATTTTACCCGGTCTTGGGCGTCCGGCACATAAAGCCCTGCTACTTTGGTCATCGGTCTACCTGTCTCGTGACCGGCCTACGCTCCTTCGGCTTGTAGCGGTATCTACAACGCCACATGCGAACAATGCGGCATACTGACGTCACGCAAATCCTGCATCGCGCAAGCAGAGTTTACAGCGCAACTAGCATAGATACAACGGCCCGACATGAATCATCGGGCAGTTGTCCGCCAGACACAACACCCGTCTGGTCGGAGGATCCTCCCTTTTCTATGAGTATGAGTGAACTTTACACCCTGTTCCTCATACCACTATAGGCTAAAAGGACCCAAAGGAATTCTACGCCAATGTTAAATCCTCTCTCATTTAAGTGTATAATTTTATACCTATTGCTAATGAAAATTATCAGCACCTTAATTGCGTAACACACAATCACAATCTGAATCGTTTTGAAGAATATTGTTAATCCATTGCTTCTTATTATGATCGAAAAATTTGTATGCTCAACAACGTAAATAACGCAATGAAAGCCGTTGCTACTGTTAGCGTCTTACGCAACTACCCCGCTGGTTATCAACCTTCAGATAGCCTACACCTACGCGAATGTCTCTCGACTCACAAGACTTCCTTTGAGCTTCTTTAACCTCTGACATGTGTTTGCCCTCCTACCTGTCGAAATGCTCCACGCGTCGGAGTAGTTGAATGGGTGCAATAAAGTCATTGTTTTAACAATGACAATGACAATAGAACAATGACACTGTTGTGTACATATGCTGTACCTTTGACACTTGGGGGGTTAATTTTAGACGACTAATTTTAGCTAAGTACTTAGCACTTAGTCGTCTAAAGGGCTAAGGTATTGAATTTAGATAAGTGTAATTGGATTCAGCAAGTTTACAATCTAAAAGGTCACCTTATTAGAAAGAAGAAAGGTCGCGAATTCGCGATACGTTCGTCTCTGTCGCACTTAATCTACAGACGGATTCAGAAACTAATTTCGTGTAGTGTGTACAGGTTTCTTAATAGCGAGATCTATTCCTAAGAAGACGAATAAAATCAGATGATTGAATTCAGGCAACTAGAATTGCTCTTTAATAACAATACATCGTTAAATAAAAATAAAAAAAATTATAATTATTATTTAAAAAAAGTTATTTAAAAAAATAAAAAACCCGACTGCAGTAAAAAACTGAAAAGCTAAAAACAAGCCCATTTAAAATTAAATATGACAATAGAACAATGACACTGTTGTGTACATATGCTGTAACGTTGACACTTGAGGGGTTAATTTTAGACGACTAATTTTAGCTAAGTACTTAGCACTTAGTCGTCTAAATGGCTAAGGTATTGAATTTAGACAAGTGTAATTGGATTCAGCAAGTTGACAATCTAAAAGGTCACCATATTAGAAAGAAGAAAGGTCGCGAAATTCGCGATACTTTCGTCTCTGTCGCAATTTCAGACGGATTCAGAAACAAATTCCGTGGTATTGTGTACAGGTTTAAAGGTGTACAGGGTTAAATAGCGAGATCTATTCCTGAAGCCTCCTAAAAGCCTCCTCTACACGTAGACAGATTCATTAGCAGATGGCCATCTGCGAATGCCTCCTGTTTGAATGCTCGTGTAGACGGGGTAATTTGCTAGTCTGTGGTAGGTATTAAGCCTCTGCCGACGTCAAATACCTACCACAGACTAGCAAATAGGTACACACAATACAATAAACAATACAATAGACGTGTAGAGCAGGCTCTACACGTAGACAGATTCATCAGCAGATGGCCATCCGCGAATGCCTCCGCCGACGTGTAGACGGGGTAATTTGCTAGTCTGTAGTAGGTATTTGACGTCGGCAGAGGCTAAATACCTACCACAGACTAGCAAATTACCCCGTCTACACGTCGGCGGAGGCATTCGCAGATGGCCATCTGCTGATGAATCTGACGATGTGTAAAGGAGGCTTAAGAAGACGAATAAATCAGATGATTGAATTCAGCCAATTAGAATTGCTCTTTAATAACAATACAACTTTAAAAAAACATCATCGTCAAAAATTCACATCATCATCCGCCTAGCCTTTTACCAGTTTGTTGGGGTTGGCTTCCAGTCTAACCGGATGCAGCTGAATACCAGTATTTTACATGGCGCGACTGCCTTTTTTTTTCGCTGAGAAATGACATTACGCATCTCCACTCGTCGGGGGACGAGACGGAGTATGTGGGACTCCCTGCCAGAGTGGCAGTATACCCACTAAAACTCAGCGGTGTTCCCTCATCGCCTTGATGGGGGGGTCATGGGAATCCGGCTCAGCCTTTGCGTCCACAACCCCCCCGGCGCATGCCCGCCTATCTGGCGGGCCCCGCATATCCCCCTGTTTGGGGGGCTACGGGAATGACCGGGAACACCTGGCCATTGCCGTCCGGCACTGGTGGAAGCCTGTGCAATACAGGCGAGGGTGCCCCCGCACCCGTCGCCTGCTGGCTTCCACCTGGGAGAAGTCGGAGATGACTGTCATACTGACGTCTTCTTCGACCCCTCCTCCGCCTTCGGAGCGGCGCCGCGAGAGGGTCTTCCTCCCGCGCGCGCTCCGCCGCCTCCTTCTGGGTCATGACGTGTTCGCAGAAGGAGGCGACTGCCGCCCAGGATCCCTCATCCCTAGCATGGCGTTGACCAAGCCGGCGACCGAGAGGTCCGTTCCGATCGCCGCGGTGAGACTGCGGCGCGGCTCGGACCACGACGGGCACACCTCGAGAGTGTGCTGCGCCGTGTCCTCCGCCGTGCCACAGTCGTGACACGACGGCGTCTCCTCCCGCCCGATACGGTGCAGGTACGATCCGAAGCAACCATGTCCGGACAGCACCTGCACCAGACGGAAGGAGAGGAACCCGTGCGAACGCTCGAGCCAGTCTCGCAGGACCGGCCCAATCGCGTCGAGGGTTCGGCGGCCGAAGACTGCGGCGGCGAGGTCCCGCGTCCAGTGGACGACTATGGCGTCCTTCGCCTCCCGCCGGACGGCCTCCCGCTCTTCCGGCGCTGGGCGTTCTCCTCTCGCCCTCCGCCCCGCCGTCCATTCATATACTCTGGCGAGCACCCACGCCTCGAGTTCCCAAGGTGGGGTGCCGGCCAGAACACATGCCGCTGAGAAGCTGACCGTGCGGTAGGCCCTCGCCACCCGCTGGGCTATGGCCCGTTGCGGGGCCCGCAATGCGACGGCGTTCTCCCTCCTGCGGAGCGAATCCTCCCAAATAGGGGCCCCGTAAAGGGCCATACTCCTCAAGATGCCGGCGTAGAGTTGCCGGCATCGCGCGCTGGGCACTGCCTATCTGACCTCCACAACCCAGTTACTGGGTAATACGATACCCCTTGGTAAGACTAGTTGTCAGACTTTCGGGCTTCTGACTACCCGTAACGACTGTCAAAGATCCACGAATGACAACCGGGACCAACGGCTTAACGTGCTTTCCGAGGCACGGCCCCTCCGTGCCTCGGTATGTAAAGATGGTCACCCGTCCACAGACCAACCGCGGCAAGCGTATCTTAACCTGATCGATCGACCTGTGCGGCTGTTATTTTTTAGCCACGGGCCCCTCTATCGTCAAAAATTCACAATGATACAAAAATACAATACCTACCTCGTCCATCAAGCACTCGATTCCTCTACTAGCTTCATCATCATCATTATTTCAGCCGAAAGACGTCCATAGGCCTCACTCCAGATTGTGCTGCACCAATTAACTTGAATAATTCGTGCCGGTATGACATACATAGAATATCAGTCTTCATTATTGTATTGTCATCACAATCAGCCTATCATATCTTCCCACTGCTGGGACACCGGCCTCTTCTCTGTGAGGGGGAGTGGGCCGTAATCGACCACGCGGGCCCAGTGCGGGTCGGTAGATGTCACATGTCTTCGAATTTTTGGTTCTAGGACATGCCGATGTTTTCCTTCTCCGTTTTGAGAGCATTGGTGATGAAATAATTTACAGAAAGTAAAGCGCCTGTCTGGGTTCGAACCTACAACTCGTAAGTCGCGACCGATACCACTGGGTCACCACTGCTCTATTGTAGTATTGTATCAGTACATTACGTTAACTCTTCGTTAGTTCTGTTTTTTTTTATATTTCTATGGTTAGTTCTCTCGTTCTTTCCAGTGTCGTAAAATGTTTGGAACGAAAAATGCCTGTACACTCGTGCCTTCAAAGCAAGAGTGAACAGACATCTTCTGGGCACGCTCGTTCGATCATAGACCTCATCCATCGCTTTCCATCAGACGTGATCGAGGTCAAGAGCAGGCCCATTCAGTAATAAAAAAAATAAAAATAAAACGAAAGTTCATTTTTAGTTGTAGGTAAGTAGTAGGTCTAATTTGTGGCTTAGAAAGATTAATAAACTTTACAAAAAAATAGCCCTACTTTACCTACCTAAGCTTTAAAACGTGTATTGCCCATAGTCCACCCGGCTAGTCCACTGTGGACTATGGGAAATTATTTTACCCATAGTCCACCAGAATGTCATTAAGTTTTCTAGGCAAAACATTAATCTGTGATCCAAAATTTGCCAAAAAATAGCAGCGCAGAGTGACTCAGCGGGATTGTCCGAAAGGGTTACCGCTGGCCCGGAACATAAAGGGCTAAGGAAGGAACATGGGTCGGTTTTAGTCAGTAAGAGTCTGACACTCCCTTCCGCTCCGCCTAGAGCGGGAGGGGTCATTTGATGACATCCCACCCTAAAAAAAAAGGGGGTGTAGGGAAGTAAAACTGTCGAATTCCAAAATGAGAAGGCCTATTCCCGTAATTGAAAACGTTCTGAATCTAGTCGCAATCTCATCTCAGCGACAATCAATGTCAAAAACTTGTCTTGTTGTTTGAAATTAGAGGTATTTTTGACAGATTGACTGATTGAGACTGAGATCAGACTGAACGCTCTTAAAATTACGTGAATTTCCCGTCAGAACTTAGATACTTGGGTGTCTCACGATAGAAAAGAAAAACGATAGGATAGGTACTGCCTTTCTTCTCCTAAAATTGTTTGTCCGAAAATCATTATCCATAACACGTTCAGTAACCATAATGTTCAAAAATTCGATTTTTTTACATAATAATTATCTTTACTTCTAAAACTATTCAAAATCTCGAGTAAGTACCTACTATAATAATTGAATCTCCTAATTTTGCATGAAATCAAATTCTGAATATGTTCTAAGTATTGTATTATTGTGTGTTATTCCGAATGTGAAACGACGATTCCGAATGTTCACTTTTACTAAAATTATTAGTCCTAAAACATTTGCTAAAAATGGTAAATAATATTGCTTCCGAAAAACAAATTAACTTCCGGCGGTCTGTGGTTGAATGTAATCCTAACAAGCTGTGTTAAAATGAATTATCGAAAAATTAACCGAAAAAAAATGTTAAATTTAACTAACAAAAAAATGAGCTTGTTCAAATTACAATTCTACGAAAAATAATCTGTACTTTCAAATAATAAATTAATTTTCAAACAAAAATACTAAACTTCCGAAAAAATACTAAGTTTCCGAAAACATATTTATTAACGAGCGAAGTGCACCCCGAGGTTAGGTTACTTTAAACCCTTTGCACAGAAATAGGAGCCCCGCGGAGCGGGGCTACGTCGACATAGGATGCAAGAGCTAGCGAAGGGCACTCCGAGGTTCGGTTTGGTTAGGTTACTTCAAATGGAGGCTGCGAGCGAGCCGCCGCGGCTGAGACTGGCCGGCAAGGCCGGCCAGCAAGCCGAAGCAGCGCAGGTGAGCGAAAGCCGTCTGCGACGACTAGCACGCGTGGAACCGCGTGCCGGAGATCGGCAGCGCCGGAGCCGTGACAGAAACCATGCCTGCTGCATGTTGCATGCTCACTTGCATGCTTGCTGCATGCTTGCTTGCATGTTGCATGCATGTAATACAAATTTGTTTTAAAAACATTATTAGGATAAATAAACATTAAGGGTCTCCCTATCAGTTTCGCGGACAAAAAATAGAAAAATCAGTTTTTTTCAGCGCAAATTTCTCAATATCCTTAAGTTATCTAGTTTTTTTAAAAATACACAAGTATTTATCACCTATCTATCTACTAAGTGTACGAAATTAAGTTTTGATAACTACTTAACATAAATTCCAAAAAAAAAACCAACACACGTTTTTACGTAATCACGAAACACCAAGTTTTTCGATTGCTTTTTTAGCTAACTGGTAGCAAATAACGAACTGAAAAGAAATCCTAAATACTAGGCATATAGTATATTAGTAAGTGTACGATTTATTTTTTTTAAGTTTAATGAATTAGTACTTGTAAAAAATGTTGTCTACGCTGAAAAAACCCAATAAAGTCATGCGCAAAACCGTCGTCTACGCGTAAGAATTTATTGAAAATAACAAAAATCGTTAAATATTTTATAATTTGAGGTGTTTATCTACCAAACTCGATTTTTATATTTTGATTTTGACTACTAATTTAATTGTAGTAAAATATCTAAGGGCATTCGCGCAGAGGTTCGATTGCCAGTACTTGAACCATTGCTGTATGGTTCACATACTGAGCAATCGAAGTATGTAGTATGTTTTGGGTATGGTCTTTCTTTTTAATATTGTGTGATTTTTATTTTATTTTTTGTAATTTTTGTGCCTAATATGATCCTGTGTTGGTCGAAATAAACGATTTATTATTATTATTAAATAATGCCTTATAAACGAATTTTTTATTAAGTAGTTATTAAAACTTACATTCGTAGACTTACTAGATAGGTGATAAATACTTGTGTATTTAAAAAAAAACTAGATAACTTAAGGATATTGAGAAATTTGCTTTGAAAAAAAATTACTTTTTCTGTTTTTAGTCCGCAAAACTGATAGGGACCCTTAAATAATTTGAAGTTAGGACTTATTATTTTTATGGAAAACGGTTTTAAGTCTTTTGTATAGTATGTGTTACCTAACTTTTTTATCCATAATCTAAAGTGTCATAATTGTTTTTGTCCTAATCATCATTTGTCCGAATGATAACTAGCCCGAACGTAATGTCACATCATATCACATGCGATAAAATTGAAATGCCTAAATACAATATGCCCTAATTTTGTTTGTCAGAAATATTACAATCAATAATATACAACCAAGAACCAAGAAAAACAGTGGATATGTATTTTTTTCGTGATTATTTTTAAGGAGGCTACATAGTTACAGTAAAACACATAGATGAAGGAAAGAAGTAGATACCTAAATAGATAGTATACATTTCCCCTCCAAGGAAACCTACTGCGGCGTTGCAGATGTCTTGGAGGTCGCACCCTAGATACATATGTCTGACAGGTAAATTATGCATGAAGTGGCTCTGTCCTTGAAAACGTATGTTTTTGTCGACAGACGATCTCCGATCGATAGAATAAACCATAAAGTATCATATCGTGGTATCATAATTACCAACTGCGTGTCTCTTAATGACCGTGGAGGTTCACGATCACAAATTGCCTTTTTTTTATCTAGGCAAAGTTGATGGATGGTTTTGTACTTTTGTTTGCTCGATATGAAACTCTTTACATAATTATTACGATACGTTGTTATTTCTAATATTATATCGTGTTTTCTTTTTGTTTGTTTGATGTTGAAGTTCCGTTGTTTGGAAAATAATATAATTATGGAAATTGTATTATTATTAGTGACATTATAGCAGGTGTTCAGTATTTGCTATTAGGTATTGATTGACTTGGTATTTTATAGCAGGTGCAAATTGGGATGAGGATGATACGATATTTTTAACCACATAGGTACTTCTATAGACTTTTTGTCCATTCTATATTTTATTGATGATCGAGGTAATGATGCTTGGGGGAGGCCTATGTCCAGCAGTTGAAGTCGTTCAGCTGAAATGATGATGATTTTATTGATGCTCTATAACTTTTGCGCTAGATTATGTCACACAAAACAATAATTTATACACCATACTTTATATAAAATACATACTGCAGCGACCATGCAGTCTTTATTCTTCAAATAAGGAGCAAGGACGTCTCTCGGTCAATGCCTTTGAGTCATTCCATCTTCTCATCTCGGCTGTATAACATGTTGCGTTTACCTACTTTAAAAAAATAAAATATAAAGTACATTAGTAAAACATACCGTGTCGTTCGAAATACTTAATAGTCCATTTGATTGGTGATCGATTTTTCGTCGTGTGACAATGTCGGTAACGCGGTCATAGGCATTATAGAGTCACGGGTGGACGGTGCTGGCTGTATGCTCTTCGTGTCTTTGCCTCACTTTCAACCGAGTTGCTGTTAGGTGAGTCTATGGAAAATATTGTTTTAATTTTCTATTATATTCTATGTTTAGTAGCGGTTTATTTATGGTACCTATTTGCAACTAAATTAATTATATTTTTAATTTCGAATGTTACCTGTTTGGACATTATTTTGAATTTAGTTCCCGCCACAAACAAAACCTATTTAATTTGTGAATTGGCGCGAAACAGCTAAATGTGTGGACACAGTGGAAACGTTTGTTTGGCAATGAATTAATCACACATTGTTTTTCCTCAACAAGGGCAATAATTATAATCCTTAGTATCGTGTCTGTTTAGACTACTAGGTATGCCTATTTAGAGGAAATTTCTACGTTCGTCCGTGTGCTTTTATTCGAAACGTAATTTTTTAACTTAACTTCTTATCTAATAAAGTTACAATCTTATTTATCAACTTGGAAAATATGTTGACTTGTTGTTAGTATTCAAAGCGTTGTTTATTAGTCAATATTTTAATAGATACAAAACTACTAACAATCGCCATTATTACAACAATGACAGAAACATTTAAAATATCAGTTCACTTCTGATCTTAATATTGTAGGTGCTTTCTTGGATGTTTTCGTTTTAGAAATGGCTTTCACGACTTACGATCCTTAAGTAAGTTGGAGTCGATTCCACTGGACCACCTGCTTTCGCCCTGTCCTTTAATTGTATAAATTAATACAATGGAACTGTAAATTAGTCTCTAGACTTCTGGAGCATTTTCTATTAAAGTCTAATCGCCTCTAGATTGTTCGCGGGCGATGACAACAAGCTAAGTATTAGTCTGACTAATTTTTTAGCATAGGTTTACCTGTGACTCATTTTGTAGGTAACTAGGTACACTTTGTATGACGATGCCTTGAATGTTTATGGTGATTGACGTAAAAACATATGCTCAGGTAAATATGTAAATAATCAACGCTGTTAGTCGTTGAGTGATGTCAGAATATTGTTTATTTTTATCGTAAAGATAATAAATATTTCAACTATGATGAATTTAATACACACCCTACGGGGGTGTGGCGCACATGTACTGGGAGGATTGACCCCAAATTAATTGGGATAATAACCAGAAGAAAGTAGAAGACGAAGATCATGAATTTAATCATATTTCTCTTTTAGGCAACGCGGTAAACGTAAATGTAAAAAAAAACATGTCCTACCTATTATTTTTTTTTTATCCTACTGTAAATAATTGCAAGATGAAATATAAAGATACAAAGTAGTTACATATATAAAAAACCAAGCCAGAGTGCTGTCAACAGTAAAGTGAATCCGGTTTCGTAAACATGTGTGCACATAGTGAGGTGTAGGTTGATTGTAAATGTGTGCGTGTGAGCGTGTATGCACAGAGCGGAGGTGTAGTTTTTGCATGCTTCACTGTATTGTTCGTAGCGCTATGTCTTGACTTTTTATTTCGCCTGAGCATAGCTTGTTCTTTTAAATTAAAAAAATAATAATGCCGACATGTTTTTTCACGCGAGGACGCTACGCCAAAGGGTCTACGACGAGCTACGCCGAGGCTACGCTCTAAGCACGCAAGTCGTAATTTTAACCAGTCGTCCTCGGTAGATCGTAAGACATAGGAAACCGGCATTGTCCACAACACGTCTGACGTACGACAAATGTGTCCGGTCTAACCTCATTTATGCATGGCAGCGTTCTGGGTGACACCGGCAGTCAGTACTGCACGCCATATTTATAACTATCTGCGCCCCGTGGTTTTACCCGCGTAAATGTCGATCCCGTAGGAATATCGGGATAAAAAGTAGCCTATATGTTAATCCAGGGTGTCAGCTACCTCCATACAAAATGTTATCAAAATTGCTCCAGCCGTTTGAGCGTGAAGAAGTGACAAACATATAAACACCCCCCCCCCCCCCAACCCCCCCACACACTCACAAACTTTCGCCTTTATAATATTAGTGTGACTAGCTTATACCCAAGGCTTCGCTTCGCCCATGTGTAGGTTGGAAATTGTCCTACGGGAACACACTATGAAGTATACTATGTCTTATCCCAGAAGGCCAATACCTGTAATTAAAACGTTGAAAATCTAGTCGCAAACACATCTGAGCGATAATCAATGTCGAAAAACTGTCAAAAATGTAGTGAAATTAGAGGTAGGTATTTTTATTTATTTAAGGGCTGATTTTTCAATCATCTGATACTTTATTCGAAGAATAATTTTGAAATTTTGACAGTTATTTCATACAAAAACTGTCAAAAATTCAAAATTATTCCTCGGATAAAATTATCTTGCGTTGGAAAAATCAGCCCTAAAAGTTATTATTATTTATTTTGACAGATAAGACTGAGATCAGACTGTGAAGTGTGAACTTTCTTAAAATTACGAGAATTGCCTCTCAGGCTATGGTCTATTCGTAGATATGCCAAAGGAGATCAGCCATGTTGGGCCCAAAATCCAAAATGGCCGGACAACGGAAAATGTATTTGGTACTTACCTTGGTCGGGGAAGGCCTCCTTATCATTTTTTACTATTGCGCCGAATCTCTACGACCATTCCTTCAGCTGTTGTTTAAAGTTGAAAAATCATGTTTAAATGCATTTAAAAAACCTAATTTCAGAACTAAATATAATATGCAATAAAATAGTCATAGGAACAATCGCAGAGATACTTGTTTAAGGTCACCTTTCATTTATTTTCGCCAATCGGTAGTTTTTTATTTTATTAAAATGTATAAAACTAGATTAGGTATAGATACTTTGGGTCACGCACAATGGTCCACTGAAGGACTAAGTGCGGAAACCAAACCCGTAACATAGACATAGACATAGATACATACCGTCTTATTACAAAACGAGATCTAATTTTAGACCTAGCCTAAACCTTCGAGTCAGTTACTCTATTTTGAGCTTTATTCCGACAAACGTAAATATCTTAATGCAAAATTGACAACTTAGACTCGGGTTTAACGTCAGTTTTTGTAATAAGAACTTTAGCTTCGTCGGATTATAGTTCGAAATTTAAAAATGGCTGGAAGGTTTAAACCTGGGTTTAAAGATAAATCTTGTTTTGTAATAAGGCCGTTTGGGTTTTGGGCCCAACTTCGTATGAAACGTGACTATTAGTCTCCTTACAACCAAATCCGTTCCAGGAATCGGCAGACAGACAGTCAGAGTAACTATCGCATTTATAAGTGTGGATAATAAACTGAAAAACGCACCTTCAGTCCTACATTTAAATGTCCCGCAGTGGGTGTGTCTATGTTTGTATATAGGACAGTATAATTGTGAAGGGAATTATGTACAGTTCATTTGTCCGCCATGCCTAATCTATGGGGATTATTGTCCATAACACGTTAATGGTGATAGATAATTAACTTGGTAATTACTAATATGAAATTCAAAATGACCGTTTCGTTTTCATTGCTTTCGTTATATCCGTATTTATTATTATTTAGATGTGTAGGGTTCTGAAGGTTTATACTCAGTTACCAACTATGATACTTATGTGAAATGATTTTATCTGCTAATTGTCTATTTGACCTGTCATGCGAAGGTGATGCAGTAGTACGTATTGTTTTGCATGATGAAAGTTTAATGTCCTTGTAAGTATAACGTTTTCAGGTTTGCGTTTGAAATGTATGTAAAGTCTATCCAAACTCAATGTTGAAAATTAATATTTTTTTCAAGTTAAACAAATATCAACTTTATTTTAATGGTTGATTTCAGAGTGACTAGCACTATTAAAAAAGTTATAAAAATGTTTAAAGTTTTAGCGTAAACTGAACTTTATTATAAGGAATGAAAGTTGTTATATAAACTTACCGACTAATATTTGTTAACATTTTTGGCAAATAAATCGCGAATGCAGATTAGGTACACTACTCAGCTGTTACTGACAGAGGGGCCCGTGGCTAAATAGACTTTACCAACCGAATTTCGACAAACCGTAGTACGACAAGATTTTATTTCGACAATATGGAACTCCGACACCGTACTCCGACAAAGCGTTTCTTCGACATGACTTAACTTGGAAACGATGCGACTTCGACGACATGCTTCTTCGACAACAATGGTAGTCCGACATGAGTCAAGTTCGACGTACTCTACTCCTGCATGCTGTACTTCGACAATAGCTTACTTCGACATGATATATCTGAGACACGATGCTACTTCGAAATTATTCGGCGACATTAGGGAACAACTAAACTTGTGAAAGATGATATTATGGCTAGAAAGGAGGTGACTACCGAGATGACGACTAATAGAGAAGTATGGAAGAAAAAAAACATGTGGCGCCTACCGCAAATAAATTGGGATAATAATTATGGGTAAGCACAGTATGCAGGAGTGGAGTACGTCCAAATTGACTCATGGCGGACTATCATTGTCGAAGAAGCATGTCGTCGAAGTCGCATCGTTTCCTAGTTAAGTCATGTCGAAGAAACGCTTTGTCGGAGTACAGCAGTTTCGGACTTAAGGTATTTCGAACTAAAGTATTGTCGAAATGAAGACGTGTCGGAGTTCCATATTGTCGAAATAAAATCTTGTCGTACTACGGTTTGTCGAAATTCGGTTGGTAAGTCGGCTAAATAATAACAACCGCACAGGTCGATAGATCAGGTTAAGGTACGCTTTTTGTCGCGGTTGGTCTGTGGACGGGTGACCATTTTTACATACCGAGACCCCTCCGTGCCTCGGAAAGTACGTTAAGCCGCACTGTGTTGCCGCGGGCGGACAAAAACCAATTTTGAAAACTTGAAGGTATATGAAAAAACATAAACGGAAATCAAAATTGAATAGGTACTTCATCATATTCCAAAAAATGGAGGGTAGTTATGTAATAAAAACTGCGAGAAATCACTTTTCAAAGTACACTATCGTAAGTGACTGCGGTTTAAAGCGAAAACTTAACATAGTTAAAGTAATAATAATTTTAGAAGTGATTAGTATTTCCAAAATAAACAACATGGAATCTACAGTTCAAGGTAAGGTCTTTTAGAAATTATGCATAAGTTTCTTAAACATAAACCTATTTACGCATATAGCGTGCTTAAATATACGACTCAGAATTTGATTATAAATAAAATTCACGAGAAGATTTGTATGTTCTTTCTATTTCTTTCCGTAACAAAATTTTAACAGTAATTATCTCTGGACTACATACTATTAGCATGTTAAAACAAATGTTGCTACTACACACTACCCGATTTTTTAAAATTAATTGTTTATCACAGGACGCGTGGTTGAATTTACTCGTCGCGAACTTGTGGACATCATGTTTAAAGATCCTGTAAAAAATTGGGATCGAAAGGGCCAGAATTTACAAGAAATGATAATTTCGAAGACTAACTGTCCTCCAGACAATCAAAATGCTACTCGGTATAAAGTGTCACTGTTTTTAAATAAAATTAAATCGAAATACTTAGATGCCGGTCGAAGGAAAGATTTATTTTATAAAAGGCATTCAGCTTGGCTAAATGAAAAGGAGATGTTTCCAAATTATGCAGCTCTTCCTGGACCAGGCCGTCCGTCTTCTTCTTTTGACGTAGTAGGTGAGAGGTCCAAGCGATGAAAAGTTGCTCACTTGGGCGAAACTGCTAGTGGCAATGACTTATCTTTCGCAGCAGCTATGACTTATCGCAAAGAGGGGCAAAGCGATAAAGCAAAGGCTATCAGCAAAATTTCTTCAGCTTCATCTGTCAAACTCAAGTCGTACATGTCTTCATTTAGCAGTGATAATAATTGTTTAACACCTGAGGAGGCGCTTTGCGTATTGTTAGACGCACAATTATCCGTATATCAATATAATGTAATTAGACAGGCAGCAACAAGCAGATTTCCTTCATATAAAAAAGTTTTGGAAGTCAAGAAGTTATGCTATCCCAATGAAAATGCAATTTCGGCTTCAGAAAAGCACGTTCAGGTTGCATTACAGGATTTACTGGACCACACTTGCACTCGCCTCGCACTTGTATGCAAAGAAGTGTTTTTGTCATTAGAAAATGATACTATAACTGATTTAAAATTACATATTAAATGGGGCATTGATGGTACGTCCGGTTTTACTGAATACAAACAAAAGTTTCAAGATGCTTCAGGAAGTGATGCCGCTATGCTTGTAACTTGTATGGTTCCTATAAGATTAGTCGGTAACACTTCGATTCAAAAAGATGTCATATTTTGGCAAAACAATCGACCATCTTCTCCTAGGTTTTGTCGACCTATACAGCTTCAATTCGAGCACGAAACCACTGAAAGAACCAAGCAAGAAATGATGCGAGTGGAAGGAGAAATTCATAACTTAAGACCTACCAACATCGAAGTAGGTACTAAACATTTTGCAATTTCCCATGAATTGTATTTTACTATGACCGATGGAAAAATTTGTAATGCTGTAACTGACACATCTTCAACTCAAAGGTGCTATATTTGCAAAAAAACATCTAGTCAATTTAATTCCATAGCAGCATCGCGACAAGCACCAGTCGATAACGAAAGTCTTCGTTTTGGTTTATCCATTCTACATGGTTGGATCAGGATGTTTGAATGCTTATTGCACGTGAGTTACAAATTACCAGTAAGTAAATGGCGCGTAACAAAGCCTCAAGATAAGCTAGTAGTTGAAGAAACGAAAAAACGCATTCAGCAAGAATTCAAAACCAAGTTAGGCCTAATAATTGATCGCCCCAAACCTGGCTATGGGAATTCCAATGACGGGAATACTGCTCGCCGTTTTTTCGACAATATAGAAATATCTGCTGCTATAACTGGAGTAAATAAAAATCTAATTCATCGCTTCCATATCGTTCTGATGACACTTTCTAGTGGTTTCGATATCGACACAAAAAAATTTGATATTTACTGCTTAAAAACAGCCGTGCTTTTTGTAAAGTTATACCCATGGTTTAATATGCCGACAAGCGTCCACAAGATTTTAATGCACTCATCAATTGTTATTTCACATGCCCTATTACCTATCGGTCTTTTAACAGAGGAGGCCCAGGAGGCTAGGAATAAAGATATAAAGCGATACCGTGAACAGTACTCACGAAAGTGTTCCCGAGAGATGACAATCAGAGATGTCTTTAATAGGCTACTCGTAACATCTGACCCATTTATTTCAAGCATGCGAAAACTTCCTATAAAAAAGATTAAGGTTTTACCTTGTGAAGTTACAGAGATGCTTCTGCCCTTTAATGTACAAAGAATGGAAACAGAAAATTCATCTACAGAAGGAGACAGTGATAGTGCCAGTGAATTTAGTGATTAAGACTTTGTTTTATTTTACTTACCTATTTTTTCTATCTTTCGTTATTTTTACTTATTCGTTACATCTTATACGCATGCAATAAAGTGTATTTGAATTCAAATTTGAATCAAAAATTCTCTGACGTGCAAAAGTGATTTTTTAAAAATCCTATTTGAATAAATGAGTTGATTTGATTTGATTTGATTTGATTCAAATCCTTTTAGGAGTAAATATTTCTAAACTTTACAATAGTATTTTTTATATAAATTTTTAAGCCTGGCAATCATTTAAATATCATTTTAATTAAGAATGACGGCAGATAAGTTTATTTTGGATACGTGAGTAGGTAAATGAAAATATTATTTTATCAGTTTTTTCATGGAACTTGTCAATATTGGGTTTTACAACTAAAAATAAAATAGAAAACATTTGATACATGTCATGTAAAAACTAATTTAATTTCATTGGATAAGTATTTTTCGTACAATTACTGTCTTTAGGTAGTAAATTAATATCACAAATAATTTTGTCCGTGACTTAGTATGGAGCGGCAAGACTGTCGGTCCCGGCTGTCATTCGTGGATCTTGACAGTCGTTATGGGTAGTCAGAAGCCCGAAAATCTGACAACCAGTCTTACCAAGGGGCATCGTATTACCCAGTAACTGGGTTGTGGAGGTCAGATAGGCAGTCGCTCCATGTAAAATACTGGTATTCAGCTACATCCGGTTAGACTGGAAGCCGACCCCAACATAGTTGGGAAAAGGCTAGGCAGATGATGATGACTCACCTGTTACTGCATGATGCAGTAACCTCAAACCCCGTGGTTTAGGGTTTATTTTCACGGATATCTTACAATATCTTCTGTGCTTCGGAAAGCACAATAATCCATACGTCCCGCCGAGATCTCTGATAGCGCTGCAGCGCTTTGATAGTCAGACGCCCAAAACTTTTACAACCAATCTTACCAAGGGGTGTCGTGTTACCCAGTAACTGGGTTGTGGAGACATTTGCTCCATGTAATAGCTGCGTGTAAAATAATTACTAATATTTAACTGCATCCGGTTAGACTGGAAGCCGACCCCAACATAGTTGGGCAAGCGTTAGGCAGATGATGTAGGTATTTAAACCAAATATTATAAAACCGTCTTCTTTGGATAAAAGGTCAAAAAGGTTAACATATTTAGTCGATACTGTATATTTTTGGTCACTATTGTGTTCACTTATCTGTTGTGGGAAAATAATGAGTTAGCGTATTGTCTATTAAATCGATAGTCTTCAAGCAGTGGCGTAGCGTGTCTTGGAGGGGCCCTGTATCAAAATAGTTAGGGGGCCCAAATGAAGAGTAAAGATTTCTCACAAAAGAAACAAAAATGCTTGCCTTAAATTAAAATAAATATTTATTGATTATAAGTTATCGCTTCCTTCTAGAAATTGAGCTAGCCAAACAATTCAAATTAAATATACACTTTTCTTGCTTTTTTTTCGGCAAATTGATTTATTAAATTATCTATAGCGGAAGACGTTTTCAGTTTTTCTAAAATTTCTTCCTCTATAGACAATAGTGACAAATCTGATAGCCATTCCTTCCCGTCGAAGTCCTTAGGTAATTTTTTATCAGTTTTAAGTTTTCCTTTCACTCATTCTTTTAACAAATCAAACTAATTAACCAATAAATAATCAGAAGAATAAGATTGTATTGTATTACAATGTAATGACGTTTGAACCGGAATGAAATAAAACGCGTAAATATTGCTGTCCGTGGTTTGTCATTGGGGGAATCCCGCAATAACCGATGTAGGATGTTGCCAACTTTTGGGCGCACGCTTAACCCGGGAAAAAAGTATTGATTTTTTTACTTTTGTATTTCTGAAGTGAAAACTCTATAGGCACGTATGACAGTTTTTTATATTGTATGTTTTTTCCCGGGAAGCACGAGATTAAGTGACAATGTGAATAACATTTTACAAATTTTTGCTTACACACGTTAGGGACCTCCTCTGTAGTCCGGGGGCCCGTATCATTGATACGGCTGATACGGCGGTAGCTACGCCCCTGTCTTCAAGGCAAGGTAAGGACGCAAGGTCGCGAAGGGGTGTAGAAATTAAAGCACACGCTCCACGAAGGCATCGTCTTGTCACTGTTCCCAGAAGTGAAAAGCGCAGGTAGATACCCAAATGTAGGTCAATGTCGTACGATCCTAAGACCCCATGCAATATTTTTGGGCATATTCCAACCCACCCGCCGCTCCAAAAGTTACAAGTCTTAATTATTATTGTACTAGCTTCCGCCCGCGACTCCGTCCGCGCGGATGTCGGTCTTCGCGTGGATGGTTTATTTGTCCATTTTGAGTAACTCTGACAATGACATCTTGTAAATATCTATTGGACCCAAATACGGCTAAGCCTATAATAATTAACGAGATCCCTCTATTGAGCTACTGCTGTTGAGCTCGCGTTCTGTAGTAAGTATTTTTTTCATAGTAATTCCGACCTTGATAAGTAGCATGTAGCAGTAAATTACTGACAGTGGCGAAAAGTTTGTAATAATAAAAAAGTGATCGTGACAATGCGACAGAAAGTTAATTGAGAGCTTCAGCATACACAACATTGTTAGTGAGCTCGTCCGGAATATGAACATGAAGATTTCTTGGACTGCTCACACGGGAAAGAGCTACGTAAAGTTGCCCGTGTGAAAAACAACTCGCGGTAAGATCTACGCCAGCAACTTCTAGGGTCTGACCTTGAGCCTTATTTATTGTCATGGTGTAACACAAAGCTACAGGAAACTGTATTCTCCTAAATTGAAATGGAAAATTATCCACTGCGGGTAATGCAACGTGTGTTCGCGGTTCTACAGAACAACGTCTATGAATAAAACTGAAAAATAAGATTTTTTTTTCTACGTATTTTTCCAGGATAAAAAGTATCCCATTTTATGCCCAGGATAATAAGGTATAAGTAATTATACCAAGTCTCATCGAAATCGAACCGTTAGTTTTCACGTGATGCCTGCATATACAGACAGACAGACAGACAGACAGACAGACAGACAGACAGACAGACAAAATTTTTTTTAATTACATATTTGGGTTTGGTATCGATCCAGCAACACCCCCCGCTATTTATTTTTTCAATATTTTCAATGTACAGAATTGACCCTTTTACAGATTTATTATATGTATAGATATTTTTCAGGATTCGGTCGTGGTCCAACTGTTTAGTTCACCTGGGTGGACCACGGGCACTTTTTCTTGCCGGTGGATCACCTCAGTCCACCTGGGTGGACCACGGGCACTTTTTCTTGCCGGTGGATCACCTCAGTCCACCTGGGTGGACCACGGGCACTTTTTCTTGCCGGTGGATCACCTCAGTCCACCTGGGTGGACCACGGGCACTTTTTCTTGCCGGTGGATCACCTCAGTCCACCTGGGTGGACCACGGGCACTTTTTCTTGCCGGTGGATCACCTCAGTCCACCTGCACGCGTAGCATGAACACTTCTATCTCTACGAAGAGAAGACACATTGCTTTCTATACAAAGTGACATTTCTTTTCTTCATTTTTGACATACCGCCTAGAAATCTTTCTACTATCTGTCATTTTGTCTTTAGTTTCTAACGATCTTTGTCTAGGTCCTTTTATATGTAGACTATTTCAGAAGAAAGTTTTCTATCCCAAATGTCAAGATCACACTGACAACTGTCAGTTCTCTAAGGGATTTTGTAATCGCTAAAGACAGTAGAAAACTTTCTACTCGACGGCCACAAAGTAGATACGGTTATCTACAAAATCCCACAAAAAAAAACAAAACTCCCAAAATTCCACTGTTAAAGATCCACGAATGACAGCCGGGACCAAAGGCTTAGCGTGCTTTCCGAGGCACGGAGGGGTCTCGGTATGTAAAGATGGTCACCCATCCACGGACCAACCGCGGCAAGCGTAGCTTAATCTGATCAATCAACTTGTGCGGCTGTTATTATTAGGCCACGGACCCCTCCTTATAATGTGACTTAATATCAGTAAAAATTAAGAATCAAAAACAAAAAAAAAATTGTATGACAAAACAAAGAATTCTGAGTCAAATTAAGTAAAACAGTGAATTTCGTAAAAAGTGCAGTTGCCTCTTTCTACTTTGCTGCCGTCGTACTGTCTACATGGAACGTCATCTTTGTCTACTCTTCTGTCGACAAACCGGTGCTCATGCTACGCGTGCTGGGTGGACCACGGGCACTTTTTCTTGCCGGTGGTCCACCTTTATAATAATATTGCAATCTCTTTCCTTTTCCCTTTTCTCATTAAACGAGAGCTGCCTAACCTCAAACCAGATAAATATCATCGTGACTTCGAAAAAGGAGCTCTATATGCGTTTTTTCCACAAACTAAATTAACAGGTTGTTACTATCATTGGAGTAGAGCAATATGGAAAAGGGCCAAAAATTTAAAACTTAATGGTAAAAACGAAAGAAGGCTGGTAGGACTGGCTGCAGTTTTGCCGACTGAACACATGACTGAATGTTTAAACTACATAAAATCGGAAGGCAGTAATAATGATAAAATGATACCGTTTTTCAAATACCTGGATGGATTTTGGATGACGAAACAATTTGATTCTGTGTTATCTGTGTTTGGTGACAGACACCGCACAAATAATGTTACGGAATCTTTCCATTCAAAACTGAATAAAAAAAAGTAAAGAAAACCAGTACTTACCACCATTTTGCGCCTTCTAACTGAACTGGACAGACTTGAATCCAGACCTTCCAATAATAAGAAAACCAAAAATATAACTGATGATGACTTTAAATAATAGAAAACAAAGTTTCTGTAGGACTCGCTTTGGAAAAGTTACGTTGATTGTCTCCATGATAAATCATTACCTATTTTATTAATCCGTATTAATTCGTTTTTTTTATTTTAATTTGTTCTTTCGGCATTCATTTTTCAATTGTAGTAAAATGACAGGATCAGGATCAGGAAGAGGATTTTATTTCCGTGGAATTAATTTTAGGTGGACCATGGCCAATAGACATTTTTTATTTGCATATTCCTAATTTAGGTGATCCACCGGCAAGAAAAAGTGCTCGTGGTCCACCCAGGTGAACTAAGCAGGTGGACCACGACCGAATCCCGATATTTTTATAGGTAGGTAAGTATAATATGTTTTAGGTTTGTAAGTATTTATCTATACATACAAAATTTAAAGTCCTGACTGACTGACTGATATATCAACGCACATCCTAAAACACTGGTCCTAGAGACATGAAATTTGAAGTGTGTGTTCTTTGTGGAGAGTAGGTATCCACTAAGAAAGGGTTTTTCGAAATTCCACCCCTAAGAGGGTGAATGGGGGGAGGGTGAAATTTCACGCGGACGAAGTCGCGGGCAGAAGCTAATTCTTTAATATAATGTTATACCACAGACTACCTTCAGTACTGTCTCTTCTCCCTTAATCCATCCAAAGGTGTGTGTTTTTGGGATGCACGAAGCCTCCTCGTGTAGCGCAGTTTGTTCTGCCAGTTACTCAACTGAACCGAGCGCTCGACGCATCCTGGACAGTCACACCCAACACCTCCTTATTTGACTGGCCAACTCTTCCCTTGCGGTGGTAGGGCTAATGCCCGCCTAGTTTGCACCCACCGGAGTTCGGCGTCAAGCAGCCTGCTGTGTTTCGTTGATGCCCCTTAGGCATCTTCTGGGCAAGCTCTTTCCATCAAAGACCTCGTCCATCGCTTTCCATCAAGCGTGATCGAGTTCAAGAGCGGGCCATACATAGCAATAAAAAACTGGCCTAGTGCGAGTCGGACTCTCACACGAAGGATTCCGTACCACAAGGCGAAAACGCCGAGACGGGAGGGAAATCATCAAATGACCCCTCCCGCTCTGGGTGGAGCGGAAGGAAGTGTCAGACTCTTACTGACTAAAACTCACCCTTGTTCCTTCTTTAGCCCTTTATGTTCCGGGTCAGCGGTTACCCTTTCGGACAATCCCGCGACCATTATTGCGAAGCTTGGTCATTAATATTATTCTTTTGTTCGCAGCCTGCTTCAACTACGACAACGTCTCCAACTCAAAAGGAAAAGGAGATAAAAACGACGTCATGGATAGTGGTGAGTGTTGTATTTAAGTATTTTTATTAGCGCTTAAGTTCAGCGGGTTAAGGCACAAAATGGAAATTTTGATTTCGCTATTTGCTGGTGTAACCTACTCCCCTTCTGAGTAGTAATGTCAAATCTACTTAGCTGAAGTAATAGCATAATCAGCCTGTAATAATGTTGGACAGAGGCCTCCTCTCAGTGAGAGGGAGTGGGCCGTAATCCACCACGCGTGCCCAATGCTGGTTGGTGGATGTCACATGTCTTAGATTTTTTGGTTCTAGGACATGCCGGTTTCCTCACGAGGTTTTGTTCTACCGTTTTGAGAGCACTGGTGATGAAATAATATGTTATGTACAGTCAACAAACGAGATAAGTATGCAGGATCGTCGGATATAGTTGAAGTTTAGTAAGAATACGATGAATAAAATTTAATGTTATTAATAGAAAGCAAACAGCTCATATTTAAAATTAAATTTCAGTCGACAACATCCATCGGTTTCTTACTAAAGTTCAACTATATCCAATGATCCTGCATACTTACCTCTTTTGTTGACTGTACATAATTATAGTCGTTGTTCGGGCTTGGGGTGAGATCAAGATAAACTAAGGTTAAAGATTATAAAGATACTATACAGGTTTATTGGTAAAGCATTAACATAACCTCTTAAGAGGTCATTGTACTCATCATTATGAACAACTTTTATTATGGGACCAAACCTGAAATCGCGAAAAAAGATTCAACTGTTCCCTACATTTTGACGAGTTCTACGAACATAAATGTAAGGAACAGCTGATTTTTTTTCGCAATTTGAGGTTTGGTCCCGTAGTAAAAGTTGTTCATAATGATGGGTACAATGACCTCTTAAGAGTTTGTTAATGTTTTGCCAATAACCCTGTATATTTCAGTAATACAAATGGGATAACGATTAAAACTAATGAGGTGAATGAGATGAGATTGAGTCGCGCCCGATATGCTATCCGAAAACGTACTGACTGTTTTTACTTAGGTAATACATAAAGTATTCAAGGCATAAAGCGCGGTGTCGCAATTACGCTGACATGTTCATTATTGTTCGGTGATTGAACCGAACACTCGTAAAAGTTAACGGTACTTATTGAAGTCAAAGGGAAATACGGGCTATTCAGTTTCAATATTTTTCTGTCATTGATTAAATAAATAATGAAATGATTGTTAAGACAAAGTTCCTTCAGGATTTCATAACGACTTTCAAGGGATTTATTTGAGGATGGGATCGCTTAACTATGTGAACAATATGCAGTTAGTTGCACAGTGTAGCATTAGAATATTTTCACTATATGTCGTTGCATATCAAATGCAAAACAAATCGTAATGAAAAATAATCTTATCTGTAGGATATAGATGTCCCTTTTTTTTGCGGATGGGAAATCATCAAATGACTCCTCCCGCCCTGGGTGGAGCGGAAGGGAGTGTCAGACTCTTACTGACTAAAACCCACCCGTATTCCTTCCTTAGCCCTTTATGGTCCGGGCCAGCGGTAACCCTTTCGGACAATCCCGCTGGCCCGGCAGGCTTCGGCCCTACGGGGCCCCTCCTCATGCTGACATCTCTTGGAAGGCGGGGGCGCGCGTGGAACACGTACGCGCCGTTCGGCATGGGCCTGGTTATGATCGGACGGTGAGCTACCCATTACTCTCTGCCCGCAGGCCCGCGCCTGCGGTGGCCGGGAGTCGTCACGCGGCTCCCGACCCCGGGGGCGTCCCCCGCGGCGGTTGAGACGGGAGGCTCTCTCCCTGAACCGTCCTGCCACCTCCTTTGCAAGCATGACTGCTTCGCAGAAGGAGGTGACTGCCTCCCACTCCCTCTCACCCCGGACCATGGCTTGCACCAGGGTCGGACGCGAGAGGTCGATCGCCTCTACGAGGACACGGCGGTGCTCCGCCCAAGCGGGGCAGACCTCCACCGTGTGCCCCACCGTGTCCTCTGGGCGATCCTAGCAATGGTGACACCCGGGCGTTTCCTCCCGCCTGAGGATGTGCAGGAACCTCGCATGCGCAGGAAACTTCCGTGTCCGTTGAGGACCTGGGTCAGGCGGTAGGTGAGGGTGCCGTGGCGCCTCTCTAGCCACTCCTCAAATAGGGGTCTTAACGCCGCTATCGCGGCGTGCCCTGCGCTGGGTTGCGACAGTCGCTCTTTCCATGCCGCCATGAGATCGCGCCGGAGATCCGTCCGCTCCGCAGCGATTTGCCGCGGAAGCGGATCTTCCCCCCGGCGCACTGCCTCCGCGCGCCACTCATATAGGCGCGCGAGGACTATCGCCTCCAGATCCCATGGCGGCAGTCCGGCAAGGAGGCTTATTGCCGCCTCGCCCGGGATCGTGCGGTAGCCCCGGAAAAGCCTTACGGCTACCACTTTATATATAGATGTCCCTCACTGTCGTTATTGCATGCCAATTAAAAATCTTTGGCTTTTCTATAAGTACTAATATAAACTAGTTAATATTATAAAGAGGAATTATTTTTTTGGTTGTTTGTTTGTACCGAATAAGCTCCGAAATTACTGGACCGATTTGAACCATTTTTTCACCAATAGAAAGCTAAATTATCATGAAATAACATAGGCTATAATTTAGGTTCAAAAACAGTTGAGATCCTTAAGAAAATTGCAATAATGTAACTGAATCCCCGTAATGATATTAAGAAATTTCAACCGTCCAAGCCTGTGTAATGGCACAAAAGTTTTAATTAAAGAACTTCGAGACAATGTCATTGTAGGCCACCATCATCACCGGGCTGGCAGCCGGACTGCTCGCACATATTCCGCGTATTCCAATGATACCGACGGATTTGCCTATCATTTAAGAGGCTTACGAGTATCATTTAAGAGGCTTTCTGGGGGCCTAAAAAGGCCACTTTGGCAGAATCGTAAAAGGATAACATTATGAATCATAATGGACAGTTAACTGTTAAGTGAATCGTATCAAATCCCATTGGTGAAGGATTTTTGAGTTATTTTTTTTTGTCTGTGCTAAAATACCAATCAATCCAATCCAAATCCAATCCCAATCTCTTTAATTACACCTACGTAGTGCAGCGAAAAAAGAAAAACACGGACTGTCTTCGCCATATTATGATTCCTAATGTTATTTATTTATATATAATTTATTGTACACCAGAAAAACATAACAAAAAGAATACTATTATTAAAAAATACTATTCTTCCAGGCAACCTTGTTATCCTTTTATGATTCTGCCAAAGCGGACTTTTTAGGCCCCTAGATAATACTTAGTTTACAGAGAAGCCTTGCAATAATTCTTTATAGGTAGATATTATTTACATTTGATACTTATTTTTTTTCTTTTCTACCCGACTGCGGAAAAGTAATATTTTATTTAGTTATATTTTCCATTTTGGTTTCCTCCATTCAATGTTTAAGTAAATGAAATATTAGCTGTGAAACATTTTGTTACTGCGTCTCCATTAATCAAACCCTACTCTAATATTGTGAAAGTTTGTTAGTAACTATGTAGGTACTTAATATGTTTGTTACTTCTTCACGTAAAAACTAATGAATCGATTGCGATGAAACTTGGTAGGTACATAGCTGTCACCTATAGCTGTTACTTTTTATCTCGATATTCCCACGGAATCGAAACTTACGCGGGTGAAACCGCGGGGCGCAGCTAGTTATTACTAAAAGTAGAAAGTCTTAATTAAGTAACGATCTTGATAATCATAATAGAACCGAAATGCTTTTTCGAATAAGCTTAGTAAAACCAAACTCCGGGAAATGTTACCCTTACCTAGGTGCTGCAGGGGTCCAGACGGGACCTCCACAGTTTAATGAAAAGAACTTTGACTTAAATCTAATATACATATTTATGAGAAGACTTTACATTATCACGTTATTTCTAGCACTGCTTCTATTAAACAAAAACACCATAATAAAATATTTGACACTTGCTTGAACGTTCGAATAGAACACAAAAACAATTATGACCAGCCAGCATGTGCTGCTAAAGGTAGGACCACACAGACTCTACAATACCTATCCTAGGTAATGTTCCCCGGAGTTTCTTTAATTTCTACCTAGAAATTTTTCCCGAGAAATAATGAATACGGAATTAATTTACTTTTTCCCGGGAAATATCCCGAAAAGATTTTCCGCAATGCAGAGATCTAAGTCCTACTTACCTGGTTCCAAGATGGAAGCTGTCCCCTCTATCGATTTAGAATTATCATCTAAATTGGATCTTTGGATGCATCATTCTGATTTATGATTCCAAAATATTTACTGAATTGGGTTAAAATGTCCTTACATAAAGTTGATTTGTTTTATAGCCTTAAAATTATACTAAAACCAGCAACGGTAGACACAGCTAAGTATTGCATAGGTACTGCACATAACATACATAAGAATATTAATTTAAAATAACAATATAACAGAGTTGTTTCCTTAGAGCGAGGCTATTGGAACTACATTCGCTTGACATAGGAATAGACATAGGTAAACAAGAAATGCAAATGTTTTCTTTTCAATTGATTCTACCCTTTTATGTATGTACCTAATTGCGTTTGTAATTCTTTATTCTGGTATATTTTATTTTATGTTTGTTTTTATTCATACGGTGTAATTCGGAGTTGTAAAAGAGGAATAACAAATGTAAAACCTCCACAGAAATCAAACAGTGATGCATATGGTAATATGCATATGATCGAGAAACATTATTAGTACGCTAATGTACATTTTTTGCAGACATTTTTGTACCTACCTAATGATATCATTAAAACTGACAAGCCGCGCCAGACGTGCCTCGCCTGACGTGCCACGCCTGTTGAGGCCTGTCACGGCTCGTGCCGGGAAAATTCCTACGGTGTGTGTTGGCCTGGTGCGGCCTGTTGGCCGCTATTCTAATATGTCAAGTGATACAGATCGCATGGCTGCGTGTGCAGCCCGCAGTGATTTTATTCAGTGGTCAACATTTGATAAACAGTAAAAAGAAACGCGCTCGTACAGGCCGCGACAGGCCTCGTGCCGCGCCACGCCGCCGCGCCTTTATTACACTTACCGATTCCCCTCGAATCGGACGGGCGACGACAGGCCACCGCAGCCCTCATAGGATGCGATCGATGGTTCCCACGTCTCGACGGCCTGGCCTGGCTTGATCTGCATAGCTATTCACAACGATCCCACAGGTCATCGTATTGAAAATGATAACATGGATTTCCCTTGCCACTATCAATTTCTATCTGAATAATCCGCCCCTAAGATGACCCACTGACCGAATCATTTTACGGATGCCATTGCTTCATGTGTTCGAAAAATGTGTCTGCTCAATAACGCAAATTACACAATGAATGTAGTTGATCTGTCAAAATGAAAGCCATTTCTACTGTTATTGTGTTACGCAATTACCCCAGGAGTATAAGTAGTGTTCTGTGATTACCCCACAGCTGTCGGAATATTTTAGGTTTTTTGGACTTGTGAACAGTGTGCAGCGTTTAGAGGACTCCTACGGTACGATAACACTGATGGATGTTCGTACGGAATCGTATCGAGTGGTTGTGAATGGCTATGCTGGTCTGTGAGAAAGCGGGCCATGGGACCGCAGCATATTAGGTACACATAAATGTGTGCCGTGCCGTGTATCGGCTAAATTATTATGAAAAAATAGGCATACCTGGTATCATCAGAATCAGAATCAGAATATTTATTTGTGAAACACAGGTACTTGCATAAAGGTCTTAGGTTAATAATTATGTTAATATCTTAACCTAATAATTTAGGTAAGTACCTACCTAATTATCAGAGCAGTATCTAAACCACTGAAACTTTGACTAAACGCTGAAGAGAAAAAGAAGACAAAGATCAATGAAAACTAATCTAAGTTTAAACCGCGTAACTAACAATTTCCTACAAACTTAAACGACGGGTAAACTAAAGTAA
Organism: Mesoligia furuncula; assembly: GCA_916614155.1. NCBI lineage: Eukaryota > Metazoa > Arthropoda > Insecta > Lepidoptera > Noctuidae > Mesoligia > Mesoligia furuncula. Next base: position 8,053,476 of record OU744800.1, read on the forward strand.
CTGGCACAGAATTAATAGAAGTTTGTAGTAATTGTTAGTTTGATTACTTACGTGTTAAGGGCAGGATCACGCGACTGCCACTACACGGCATACGGGGTTTCCATTACCTATACAAAGGGAGGCAACGGCCTTTGAACAAACACTAGTCAAAGATTATAGAGCTACTTGTGAATTGCGACAGTTTGTGAAAGAAAGAAAATTGTGGAAAAATCTGATGATTCATAAGGGCTTTTTAAGTTCAATACACCTTATCTACCTACGAAGGTACCTATTTGTACCTATATCTCAAATAGATATACTTAGGTACCTACCTATGTCTTATTTGGAGCGGTGAATGCTTATGCGAATCTCGCACCCCCGGCCATAGGCAGAGGTGGAACACCGCGGTGGTTTTAGCCGGTAAGAGTCCGGCATGCCCCTCTGTCACCCCCCACGATGGAGGAAGTCCATGAGGAATTCCACCGCGCACCAAAAAAAAAAGTAGGTAGGTATGTCTTATTTGTCAAGCAATATTTATCAATAAGGACAAGAAAGAAAACAATATGTCGATAGTTTTGAATGTCAAAATGTAGTTTCTAAGAAACTATTAAAAATCAGAGCGGCAATTCTCGTAAATTTTCTTTAAGAAGGTTCATAGTCTGATCTCAATCTCAATCTGTCAAAAATGCCTATAAAATCTCTACCGTATTGACAAGTTTTTGACATTTATTGTCGTTGAGATGAGATAGCGACTAGATGGCTCTGTCGCAAAATTACCACTTCTCAAAATGACTACTGGTAGCAAAATGTCCGTTTCTCAGAATGTCCCTTTCGTAAAATGTCCCTTTCGCAAAATGTCCCTTTCTCAGAATGTCCCTTTCGCAGCATGTTCCTTTCTCAGAACGTCCCTTTCGCAACATGTCCCTTTCGCAGAAAGTCTCTTTCTCAGAATGTCCCATTCGCAGAATGTCCCATCCGCAGAATGTCCCTTTCGCAAAATGTTCCTTTCTCAGAATGTCCCTTTCGCAAAATGTCCCTTTCTCAGAATGTCCCTTTCGCAGCATGTTTCTTTCTCAGAACGTCCCTTTCGCAACATGTCCCTTTCGCAGAAAGTCTCTTTCTCAGAATGTCCCATTCGCAGAATGTCCCATCCGCAGAATGTCCCTTTCGCAAAATGTTCCTTTCTCAGAATGTCCCTTTCGCAAAATGTCCCTTTCTCAGAATGTCCCTTTCGCAGCATGTTTCTTTCTCAGAACGTCCCTTTCGCAACATGTCCCTTTCGCAGAAAGTCTCTTTCTCAGAATGTCCCATTCGCAGAATGTCCCATCCGCAGAATGTCCCTTTCGCAAAATGTTCCTTTCTCAGAATGTCCCTTTCGCAAAATGTCCCTTTCTCAGAATGTCCCTTTCGCAGCATGTTTCTTTCTCAGAACGTCCCTTTCGCAACATGTCCCTTTCGCAGAAAGTCTCTTTCTCAGAATGTCCCATTCGCAGAATGTCCCATCCGCAGAATGTCCCTTTCGCAAAATGTTCCTTTCTCAGAATGTCCCTTTCACAAAAAGTCCCTTTCTCAGAATGTCCCTTTCGCAGCATGTTCCTTTCTCAGAACGTCCCTTTCGCAACATGTCCCTTTCGCAGAAAGTCTCTTTCTCAGAATGTCCCATTCGCAGAATGTCCCATCCGCAGAATGTCCCTTTCGCAAAATGTTCCTTTCTCAGAATGTCCCTTTCGCAAAATGTCCCTTTCTCAGAATGTCCCGTTCGCAAAATGTCCCCTTACTGGGACTAGGCTGACTAGATTTTAAACGTTTTTTATTACGGGAATTGGCCTTCTGTTGTCAAAATCGCTAGGTAACCACAACAATTAACATTTGATTTTATAGCACGTGAAAATCACTGATCAAAGCTTTGTCAAACACCCAAATTGCGTAACACACTGGCACCGATTCGGTTGTTCACAAACTAAACTAAATTTAAGTTCAGGCATTTTTTTCTTTCTGTTTCATTAAGAAAAGGACAGAAGATAAATATTAGTTTAGTCCTGTCAAATTAGTCAGCGCCTGACGTAAATTGACGTATTTTTAATAGCCAATTTTTTATCTCGTCTAAATTGTCTATGGAGTATCTTAATTTGACAGGACTAAACTAATATTTATCTTCTGTCCTTTTCTTAACGAAATAGAAAGAAAAAGATGCATGAACTTAAATTTAGTTTAGCTTGTGAACAACAGAATCGGCGCCATTATCAACCACAATCCGAGGTTTTGAATGAAATTCCCAATTCATTGCTTCATAAGTTTGAACATTCGTCTGCTCCACAACGTAAATAAAGCAATGAACGTGGTAGAACTGTCAAAATGAAAAAGGTTTGCGATCAATGGCCATTTTATGTGTGTTACCTACGTAATAAGCTAAACAGAAAGTTTTCAAAAACCTGGGGTTAGTACCATCGTCTACCATTCCAATTCAATAAAGTAACGTTAGGTATACTTACTTCAAGTAAAACGAAGATAATAAAAAATGTGTTGACATTTTATTCAAATTCTAAGTAATTTATTCGTATCAAAAGCAAAAGCTTTGTGTTGAAAAGTATAACAGTATTTTTAGGGTTCCGTACCCAAAGGGTAAAAACGGAACCCTATTGCTAAGACTTCGCTGTCTGTCCGTCCGTCCGTCCGTCTGTCCGTCACCAGGCTGTATCTCAAGAACCGCGACAGCTAGTTGAAATTTTATTTTATAATAAAATAAATATTTAAGGGTGGCTCCCGTACAACAAACGTGTTTTTTTCGGCGTTTTTGCCTTGTGGTACGGAACCCTTCGTGTGCGACTCCGACTCGCACTTGGCCTGTTTTTTTCATACGTTTTACAGTTTTCACGACGCCCGAAGCCAGCGTTGATACCATCCATCAAGTTTTTATAAGAAATTCTATGTAGATTTATCAAAATAGTGGCGAAGAAGTTGTCGCTTGTCTTTTTAACCGACTTCAAAAAAAGGAGGAGATTCTCTATTCGGTTGTTTTTTTTTTACCTTTGTTACCCCAAGCCGATTTGCAAAATTATTTTTTTATTTGAAAGGATATACCTACTTTCAGATTAGACCCATAGAAATTTCATCAAAATGGGTTCAGTAGTTAACTAATATTGATAATAAAAAATATATATATTGATATTTAAAACGAAACGTTATTTCGAGATTTTATTATTTAAAAAGATGAAATTATGTATGTGTATCAATAAAATATACAGGAAAAATAGTAGATTGTTTGCCAAGGGAGCAAACAACAATTTTGAAGGCGAGAGTGTTTAGTAGAATCCTGAGCGCAGCGAGGGATTCAAAGTAACGTCACTCGAACTTTAAATAGTGTTGCTCCCAAAGGTGGACATCAGCAAAGGACACTCTACTTTTAATCACCATCTATAAAAAAATAAGTAAGTGCAACTTATGAATAATAGTACTTACGTTTATTTATTTAGGTACATACAATTACTTGAGGAAGATATACTAATTTTTTTATAAAACTAAGTAACTCTTTGATATAATCAAAGGTAAAATCCTAATTTCAGTAAACAATTACGAACGAAGGCAGAATGCTTTTCGCGCATTTTTAAATTTTTCACAAACTTTTTTGTTTAATTTGGCTCGCGCCTTTTACTTTATCACACAACCTGTTACTTGTTCCTACAATGTTCGTGATTGATCTCTTTGGTGATTGGAACATTTACTAACAATATCCACATTCCAAATTCAAATCACTTTTAGTCCCTAGGGATTAAAGAGCTATTTTAGTCCCTATTTACGAAGAATATACTAACTCTTTTTGAATAGATGTGATAAAAAGTATATTATGGTCCAGATATATTTTTGTATTAGAAAATTCTTTTAGTGACACTTAATAGTATTTAGTAACATTTTTAGTTTTTTTTTTCAGTGGTATTATTAAAACATACTATTTGGAATGTTTGTTACCACCTGTTACATTCCCGTTAAATCCCGTTACGATTCAGTTGCGATTCGGCCGAAGTTGAATTTCCAGTTGGCTTATGAAATGTATACCTATATGACTATAGGTAACTAGCAGCACCCCGCGGTTTTACCCGCATAAGTTTCGATCGCGTGAGAATACTGGGGTACCTATGTGTTAATCCTGGTTATAAACTATCTGTCTGCTAAATTTCATTCACATCCGTGTAGTGGTTTTTGCGTGAAAGAGTAACAAACAAACACCCATCCATCCATCCTCACAATCTTTCGCGTTTATAATATTACTAGCTGTGCCCCGCGGTTTCACCCGCATAAGTTTCGATCCCGTGGGAATATCGGGATAAAAAGTTAGCCTATATGTTAATCCCACTACCTCTATACCAAATTTTATCAAAATTGGTCCAGCCGTTTGAGCGTGAAGAAGTAACAAACATACAAACACACCCCCACACACATACACTCACACACTCGCAAACTTTTTAATATTGGTGTGATAATTATTTTATTAGTAGGAATTAGTAGGACTATTGAACGGCGCACAGTGTTTTTTTTTTGCCTTAAAATCGGACATGTTATTTTTTTTTTAAAAGGGCATAGTGTATTCCACGACAAATGCCAGAGTAAAACTCCCGCGTGGATAACTTTTATAGTTTTTTATTTAGAGCTAACTGAATTTTTGATCCCGGAATTTGCAAAAATACAATAAAATATATATAACTTTGAATACTTACACACGAAACAAAAATTTATTTTTTAGTTTGAAAGGCCTAAGGCTAGGCTAAATTACAAGCATTTTCTGGATGTCCTGCGACTTACTAGTGACGAATAAATCGCGATTAAGTTATTTTTGTTTTCATTTTTTTCTGGTTCCGTTTTTTGATTGGGGTAATTTCAATCAGCACAAATCAGTTGGTTACTTATATGCGCTAATAACAATAAAAAAACGAATTCCCTAATCCGTGGCCGGAAGGAGAAAAACGACTTTGAAAAAATCCCGGGATCTCGGGATTTTTTTTCCAGTTATCATCATCATCGTATTGTTTGGTTGAGGAACAACCTAGTATTTATCAAAATTTTAAACCGCCCAAACTCATGGTTTTTAACACACCGCTGAAAAATCACGATGTTTTCTTTCGATGTTATAGAGTGATAAAATTTGTTTAGGTATAATACGCACATGAATTTGAAAAGTCAGTGGTGACCGCCTCGTGGATTCGAACCTGCGCTCCAACAATCACTGCTGCTGTGCTGTTTTTTCCAGTGAAGGGTAATATGTGATGCGGGAAGGGGTCCACCCTCGTTAGGATAGATATAGTTAAGTATAGTTAGGTATAATTAGGTGCCAAAACCCCGCATCTACATAATTAAATTTAAATCGTGTAAATCCTCAATGGTCATTGTACTCATTATAACGAACAACTATTACTATGGGACCTCTCTGAAATCGCTAATGAAAAAAGAGTTGTTCAGTAAATTTTGACGAGTTAGGCGAACATAAATGTACTGAACAGCTGATTTTTTTTTGTATTTTTGCAAATTCCGGGATCAAAAATTCAGTTAGCTCTAAATGAAAAACTATAAAAGTTATCCACGCGGGAGTTTTACTCTGGCATTTGTCGTGGAATACACTAAGCCCTTTAAAAAAAAAAAGCATGTCCGATTTTAAGGCAAAAAAAAGCACTGTGCGGCGATCGAAATACTGTTGTTGAAACACGATTGGACGTGTAACATTGCAAATTAGTAGAATCGGCCCCCCCTTATCTCAGTCTCAATCTGTCAGGAATACCTACCTCTATTTTCCCTACATTTAAGACAAGTTTTTGACATTTGTTTGTTGCCTAGATGAGACTGCGACAAAAGGTAAGAGTCATACCCCTCCGTAACCCCTATGATGGTGGAAGTCCATGTGGAATTCCACCGCGCACCAAAAAATAAATAAAAGTTATGTCTTATTTGTCAAGCAATATTTATCAATAAGGACAAGAAAAGAAAACAATATGTCGATAGTTTTGAATGACAAAATTTAGTTTCTAAGAGACTATTTAAAATCAGAGGGGCAATTCTAGTAATTGTCTTTATGAAGGTTAATCTCTTGAAGTGGCCTTCTTTTGTCTGGAAGGCAGATCATCACGAACATTAAATTATAAGGTCTGTTAGAACTTAGATTTCATGTCAAACGCTATGATGGGTTTACCAGTCTTCGAGTTATTGACGATTATATTTAGCAAGAACACGGAAAATCTTGTTTCTTCAAGCTAATCATCTGCCTAGCCTTTTGCCAACTATGTTGGGGTTGGCTTCCAGTCTAACCGGATGCAGCTGAATACCAGTATTTTTCACGGAGCGACTGCCTAAAATCCACTGCCTTGAACAGTTTTAACTATAACAATAAATACATCTATTTAAATATAAGCGCGTGTTTTTGATGTTTCCACAAATTTTACGGTATTCTGATTCTGATAGGTTTTCTTTATTATAAAAAAATAAAAAGGGCTAGTGATTTCAGTAATTCACTACGTTATTTTAATGTAGGTAAGAGGGTAGAGAGGTGTAAGGCTGTGTTAGCTCAGTGCAGTGGTAACGGCATCGACTTACGAGTTGTAGATCGTGGGTTTGAAGTTCGAAACCAGACAGGCGCTTTGCTTTGTGTATATGTTACGGCTAATGGCCGAAGTGCGGCTAAACCTAGTTTTAACCGAACCTAACCTCGGGGTGCCCTTAGCTCGCTCTTGCATCCTACGTCGACGGAGCCCCGCTTCGCGTGGCCCCTATTTCTATGAAAAGGCTTTAAAGTAACCTAACAAAACCGAACCTCGTGGTGCCCTTCACTCGCTCTTGCATCCTACTTCGCCTCCCGAAGTATACACGAACCGCGTGTGGCCGGCTGCACTTAGTTGTACCCGGCTACTAGGTTTAGCCGCACTTCGGCCGGCTAAAACTAGGTGTAGCCGCACTTCGGCTTTTAGCCGTGACATATATACTTCATCACCACTGCTCCCAAAACGGTTAAGGAAAAAATCGTGAAGAAACAAATACTATGTGATAGAACCAAATACAAATTCGAAGAGATGTAACATTTACCAACCCGCACTGGGCTTGTGTGGTAGATTATAGCCCTCTCTCTCTCGAAGAGAGGAGGCCTTTGGCCAGCCTTTCATATATCTATGGTCCCAGCAGCGGGAACATTATAGGCTGATTATTTAATGTAGGTAAGTAACCTGACCTAAACGTCGCATCGGTGAAAAAGGCTTACTTATATCTTGTAAATACTGTTGGCACTCATACCAGAAGTTATGTAACGTTCAAATCTACAGATGAGATCAAAATCGATAGTGTTCACGGACCCTGGAGGGCTGTATGTAACATTGTGGATTCCAAATGTTAAGCCAATTTAGACTGCGGAGATTATGCGGATGAGCTGCACTATATTACGACACAATTTAAAGTCGGTTTACCTCGTTATTTAACAGTTTACTAAACTACTTATATAAAATTACGCAATGGACCTCGTTCTGGTGGACGATGATTAAATTGTTCTAGTATTGTTACCGATTATTTCATTTTGTTGACAAAGAGAGAGACAGAGAGAGAGAAAGACCTGAATGAGACTCGCAAATACCAGGGAAGCATAACACAAAAGGAGGCTCATCAGTGACGGGAAAAAGACTGCCAATAATGACGGTGATGAAGAGAGAGAGATAGATGAACTTCAGCTAAGGTTATAGAATAGAATAGAATATATTTATTTGCTTTAAAATATGGTACATTAAGGTCTTATAAATAAAGTTATGATCTTACATATTTCGCCATGGACTGGCATACAAATATTTAAACATGTTAAATTTAACAAATTTAACACATTCATTTGTTAAAATTAAAACATTTATAATGACATTGGTAGGGTTACGTATCTATTTGAACCTTTTGAACACATAAGAATAATAGGTACCTACTTAATTAAATCTCAGCATCATAATATCTTTACTCTGCTACTTTTTTATCAAAAAATTCTTTTACACTAAGTATAAAAATTGATGCACAATAAAATATCAAGCTGAGATAACTAGTTTGGCATCACTGAAATTAGGACTATTGCTTGTTTTGCTTTAAATAGCAATGATTTTAATTTTGTGGGTGGACAATATTAACTTAACATAGAGGTACGCACGACGACATAACAAGCTACCTATACAAAGCTATATCTAGTATAAGCTAACGTCTCATTGTACGAAAAGCCTTAGATACAATGCGAGGTCAGCTAAAACTGGAAATGTATAGCTTTATGTATCGTCGCGTATGTATTTCCATCTGGTATCGACAGTTTATGTAACTAGTTCATAGTTTAAAACTATTTGGGTGCGTACATTTCCTTATCACGGTCCATTTACGGCGATCGATGTTCCGGTATGATTCCAACCCATTGTTTTGATTCATGTCGAAGCCATTTTGATGTCTTCTTTAATGAGATTATTTCCTGTTATGGACTTTAAGTACTAAAAGTAGGACTTACTTTATTAGTTAGATGTATGCATAGATTTATGCTGTTTTTATGTTGGTTGACAATAAATGTTATGGTAAAGTTTTTTGCTTATTTCGCCTTGTATCAAAAGCTATGACTGAAACACTAACCCCTTTATTAATTAAATGTTGTTCAAAGATAAGTAGTGATTATAAACATACATTTTTGACGTTTATACGTCACCTAACTTTAGTCATCGTTTATAAATAAACCCCTGTATAGACTAGTTGAATTATAATCAGATTACATTACAATCTGAATGCTGATATTGCCCGTAACGGCCGTAATCGCTCAGCAATATAAATCGTAACTGCTTTTACCAGCCGGCCGGCGTTCGTCGTTCAAATCTACTGCATTGTTCTGAATCCAAACTATGCTGTACATTTAAATACCACGTTCTTTTTTCAACTCAACATGTAAGTTTTCGCTTTTGGATTCGGTAAGTATTCCGTCTCACTTTGCAGTTCGCGCCACCCAATTATATAGACGGTCTTGCCTCTGGTCTGGCGGCACTCGGGGTCGGCGGCCGGCAGTCAGTAGTGACCGTCGAAGGCTCAAAGACGTACAGTCCCCCGTCACATTCCCTCGCATTTATTAAGTAATGTTATGTGCCAGATTCTGATCACTTGTGTTGTGTGTTGTTTATAAATTATAGTTAGTGTTGGACAAAATGTATCTTGGCAAACTTAAAACCGCATCAAACAGTAAGTTTGTTTATTTTTTTTAATGGTTTCGTGTTTGCCGGCGTTGTGTACTGAATGAAACATTTGTTCTTGTATTAGATGTGGCTTCTTAGTTCTCTCGTGGTATTTAATTTAAGTATGCTCTACTTTTATAAACGGAAAATATTAGTTTAAGAGTAACCTACTTGGTATTTTGTTTGCTTGGCTTTTAATCTTACTTCTGCACAACATCTTGAGTGATATTGACAAAGATGTCGGTTGGACTAACGTTTTTTATTTCTTAACAAAATTAAACCGGGTACCGGTCCTGGCTGCGCACAACACGCGAGGGCGCAGTCCCGCCCTTAAAATAAAACATTTTAACTTTGTAGGTTATCTTACGCATGGAGCCAAAAGATAATGTTCGAAATGTAACTTAAACTTAGAGAATTAATTTGTTAACGACAGGCACGACAGCTGATAAACTTCCTTGCAGTGTAATATTTGATGAGTACAGTTAAATTCGAACAACGGAGTGTTGAGAACTGTATCGATTTGACCGAGTAGGTGGGGCGACTTCGTGACTCGGTTGCCAACCCCTATGTTACGAATAAAATGTGTCATGCGGGACTATAAACAAGGGTAAAAATTTAGTATCCGGGGGCACGAAAACGAGGTGGTGGGGGGGTGGAGGGGGGAGGGGGCGGTCCCCCCTTCCCCCTGGTACCACTCCCATGAAACGAGGACGCACCATTCTTGAGAAAAACAAATTATTGTAACCTAACCTCAAAACACTAGTTTTCAATACAAAGTTGCTTCTGCACGTCTCCGGCGCTGCGGGAAGTGCAGCCCCTTCGCCCTTACGTAACAAAGGATAGGCACCCATGCTCACCTCCGCAGCTTCGGCTTACTGGTCGCCTCCGGCGACCAGCCTCAGCCGCTACGGCTCGCACGGGTGCCTATGCTTTGTTACAGCGGGCGGGGGCTGCACTCCCTCCGCGCCTCCGGATTTTTAAATACACCCTCGGGGTAGTAGCCAAAAGACTACGTGGAGTCGGGGTGCCCCGATTCGGTTTTGGGTCAGATTCGACCTATTGTACGTGGAGTCGGGATGCCCCGATTCGGTTTTGGGACACATTCGACCTATTTCAACCATAAAGTGGGGTATGCTAACTTCCTTCTGAACAGAATTTCTACATAACAAGACAAATAAAACAACAAAACATTCACACACAACAAAACATTCACTCGGGAAGAAACGGAATGAACCACAGAGTACTTAATAACACTGACAGTACAGTTCTTTTTTGCGTTCCGTTTCACCGATTTTACACGACATTTTACACCACAGACAATATACTGGTACAGATTTGGTTGTCAATCGCCTATTTTAACGTTTCGTTACACTTTTTATCTGATTTGAGGTTAGAAACAATTTTTATAAATTTCTCGAAAAATATGCATTTTCGTTTAATAAGAGTGATAACGTTATAATCAGGGACCCATCCCCTACCACCTACAACCACTGTCACCTCTCACTTCGTGCCCCCGGATACTAAAGTCAAGCCTAAACAAGAAATAATTACTTGCCAGCGACAGGTGTGACTGGAAAGTTCTGGTCGTTTAATTATCGAAATTACCTACTTTGTTCGATATCTCGTTAGTTCGGAGTCGAAACGATTGGGCGTTTTATTTTTATCGAAATCGGAGACTTACAAATTCAAGGAAGTTTGTTCAACCTTCTTACAATAAGGGCTTCGAGGTCAAGTGCCTACTTAGGTACTTATCGCATGGCTCCCTCGTATTAGGAACCCTGCCGGTATCGGTTGGTAGGTACCAATGTCGTATCTACTTATCATACATTTTTAGTTTTTCACATTTTTCCGCATTAATAGTAGATAACAGAGGGAACTGTTACCAGGTAACGACATTTTTGCCGCATTACATAAAAAAAAGTCAATTATTATATGGCTAGTTTCCATTACCTTTCATGAATTCTTCACTAAAAAACGCAGCTATATTTATTTACATAATGCTTTTTGTATACAACCTGGTACCTACTTATTAATATAAAAAAGAGGTAAAATTTGTGAATTTCTATGTAAGGGGGGAATCTACGGAAATGCTGATCCGATTCCGAAAATTCTTTCACTAGCCTACTAGGAAGCTTCAGTATTACAGTGTCATAGGTCCGATATGTTTTATGATAAAACAATGAAGGGCAGAAGTTAGTCTAAGCAAATATAATAGGTAAAGAGAATAATATATAAAATTTGGCACATGAATAGACCATGACCTGGAAGAGAACATAGTACCTATGCTACTTTTCATCCTAAATCGCAGACGAAGTCGCGGGAAAAAGCTAGTCATTGATAATACGATAACAACAACAACAACAACAGATGTAAACTGGTTAGATGTGGGTCAAGGACCTGTTTTTGATTTTATCGCAAAGTTCGTCGCGATCGCGTGTAGCTTGTTTTGTAGGTAAGTACATACTCGTAGACCGATTCTAAATGTTTCAGTAAAGTGCCGTAGATTGATGGAGATTTCCTTAATCCATTCTTTTATTGATATTTATGTTTTGTTTATATTGTTACTTCACCTAAGTTAAAAGTAGTGGGTTTTAAACGACGTCCTATTAAAGCGTCTTTATTGGTTGATTGAAGCTCATTTTGTTTGTTGTTACTGAATGTTTATACATAAGGATATATAGTATAACAGAATATCACTCCTGTATTTCTCAAAGGGTTAGGTAGAGGTGCATCTATTAGTACATACATACATCCTCATTTCGCCAGTTATGTTCAAGTCCCATGTAACGGGATTTATATGTTCTAATCCCCAGATAACGATATATCCTGTAAAAAGATAAAAAAATACATATCCTATTTGGATGTATTCCTGTCGGGTCAGCTAGTCCGCTGATATTTTATCAGTGGACTAGCTGACCCGACAGGAAAACTGGAAAACTCGAAAAAATTATAAAAAAAAAAATTTGATGCTTGGGGCATCAAATAATTTTTTTTAAATTTATTACGCTTAAGACAGCCCTTGCGATTTATTTATTGACATTACAAATGCAAGCCGCACTGTGGCAATTGATAACGTAATTTTAACGTCATGATATATCACGATATGATTAACTTGGTAGCGAAATTTCGCAATGTGACCGGTAGGTATCGATACCCAAACACGATAAAACAAAAAAAGATTAGATTTTTTTTTTTGGATATTCAAGATAACAAACGGGCTGCATATTAAAAAGAAAACAAGAACTTACGAAAGACTGGCAAAATTACCTGGATATCGGTAAATACAGCAATGCGACTATAAGTACTAATATTTATTCTGTGCTATAACTGCAATCTGCAATGCAGGCAATCTATACAACGTTATTTTTAGTAGGCATATGCGAAACCTGAATATAGTTTGTTCAGAATAAGTAACTGAATCGATTCCAATAATGTTTACCCCATGTTATATTTTGTCCCAAAAATATTTATGGACACCGAGCGACACTAAGTACGTTATGCCATCTCCGCGCCGAAAGGTTAGGTACCTAGGTACTATTATCAATGAGCGCAAGACGCGCGAGCGGCGCGGGTGAACATGTTTTTGTACGGACAAACAGGTAACTTAACAAGCTTATAACTTTGTGATTTTTTATGATACAGTTTTGAAATTTTGTACATAGATTATTTACTTAAAAATAAGACACGTGTTTCGGGTTTCGCATATTGTGTATGTATAGGTATTAAAAATAATGTTGTATAACTTATACTCTTCTAAGGGCTGATTTCTCCATCGCCAGATAACTTTTATTGGAGGAATAAAATTGACGTTTGACAGTTTTTGTATGAAATAACTGTCAAAATTTCAAAATTATTCCTCGAATAAAGTTATCAGTTGATTGAAAATTTAGCCCTTAGTCGAATCAGCTGCTGTGCAGATGTTTTCTACATACCTACCAACACTGTTCTGACTAGGTCACTACCTATAGCTTAGGTTAGGTTAGGTTAGGTTAGGGCAAGGGCAAGGTAAGGGCAAATAAACGGCTAAAATTCAGTAACACTTGAGATGAATGAACGGGCTATAATTAAGTAAATATCCTGTCCTTGACAACGACAAGGAGGAGCAAGCTATTGGGTTGAGCTCAACACCATTTTAGTTTTCAAGACTTTTCAGTTGTCGAAACGAATATTATAAAGAGAAAAGATTTGATTTTTTTGTATGCTTGTTTGTTACGCTTTCTCGCTAAAACGGCTGAACGGATTTGGATGAAATTTGAAACATGGGTAGACCATGACCTGGATTAGGACATTGGTAAATGATAAATGATAAATGATTTATTTTCTGTAAGTAGGTTTTTACAAACACTTTTACACGTCATCATATTTTTTTAAATAGATGTGGTCGGCGTTTCCTATCTGACTACTCTGAGAAGAAAGGCCGAAACAAACTCAGAGGTCACAGTCTCTTTTAAAGTCCAGACAAAATCTTGGTCAGATCGTGTGAAGACCATGTAGATTGATGTCTGAAATGGTCTTTTGAGGAAAGAACCACACAGATTGAGTGGACCTGTCCAATCAGTGCACGCATTTGTCAAAAATCGTGCAGCTCAACTCAGAAATTGAGGAGCTCAACGATTCGACGAACAATACCAAAGAAAGGACATTTGGGTAGGCCGCGTAAATTACTCAAACTGCCAGATCATGATTAAAACTAAGAAGGAAAACAGAAAAAAAAAACGACCCACATAGTCCTCACATTCACAATAATTAGATGAAAAAAAAAAAACTTTACAAAGTAAATATGTATTCATGTCATTGTCTAAATAAAATTCATCAATGTCAATGTGTATATAAAAAATCCGGACATAATCTTTGAGGACCATGTAGATTAGTGTCTGAAGTGATCTTTTGAGGAAAGAACCACACAGATTGAGTGGACCTGTCAAGTCAGTGCACGCATTTGTCAGTAACCGTGCAGCTCAACTCAGAGCTTAAGGAGCTCAACGATTCGACGAACAATACCAAAGACAGGACATTTGGGTAGGCCGCATAAACTACTCAAACTGCCAGACTGATTAAAATGTAAACAATGACCCACATAGTCCTCACATTCACAATAATTAAAATAATATAATACTTTAAACAGTAAATGTACATGTCATTGTTTAAGTAAATAGATACTTAAAAAAAAATAAAAGAAAATATTAAAGTGTAAAATTGCAAAATAACATTCACTGTCTAAACCTATTGGAGCAGCTCAATCCCAAGCCTTTTTGTCCTCAATATAGTCTTTTACAGTATAATAGGCTTTCTGGCATAGTTTTCGCTTTATAAAAGCTTTGAATTTATTAAGGCTTAGTTCTTGAATGTGGCTAGGAAGTTTATTATAAAAACGTATACATTGGCATCTAAACGAGCCACCTATTTTCTTGAGCCTTGTTGTAGGAACAACAAATTTGTGTTTGTTCCTAGTATTTATGTTATGGATATCACTGTATTTTTTAAACAGATTAATATTTTTATGTGCATACAAAAGATTATCATAAATGTACTGAGAAGGCACAGTCATTATATTAATCTCTTTAAATTTGTCTCTGAGGGAGTGTCTGGGACTTAATTTATAAATAGAACGAATTGCCCTTTTTTGTAAAATAAAAATTGTCTGAATATCGGCGGCATTTCCCCACAACAGAATACCGTACGACATCACACTATGAAAATAACTAAAGTAAACTAAACGGGCTGTCTCTAAATCAGTCAAATCACGAATTTTCCTAACGGCGTATGCTGCAGAGCTAAGCCTTTTTGACAGTACAGCTTTTTGGTAGGTTACTTTTTATATCGATACCAGCTTCCTCCCGCGGCTTCGCCCGCGAGGTATTTCGAGAAAAACTATCCTCTGTCCTACCCCGGGATGCAATCTATATCTCTGCCAAATTTTATCAAAATCCGTTCAGTGGTTTAGGCCTACCACCTACCTAACCTACAGACCTGCTTTCTGTGCAAATAAATAACTATTCTATTCTAGACAGACAGACAGAGTTACTTTCGAATTTATAATATAAGTATGGATTCCCACGAGATCGAGACTTATGCGGGTGAAATCGCGAATCGCAGCTAGATGTTTGTTTATTTATTTGAGGTTAGCCAACAATTGTTTACACAATACATTTTTACAAATATTTTCCTAAATAATACATTTATAAGTGCAACAATTACTTATAGGCTAACACAACATGCACCATTTACGGTTTTACATACTAATACAAAACAGATCAATAGCTAACATAAAAAAAATATATAAATCGGCATTTCATAAAAACTTTCAAGCCCTTGTTTTTCGAAATGAATGAACCGATTTTAATGAAACTTCATACGCATAAGGAGGATACAAAGGTCAAAAAAGTTAGTAGAGAACATTTTCGACATTTCGAAAATGTTCTCTACTAACTTTTTTGATTATTTAAAAAAAGATAACTGGAAATCTCTGTTTCTATGGAAAATAAAAAATCGGTCTAATTTTGCTGTAACACTAATTTTTGAAAATGTTATGTACGAACTTTTTAGACCTTTGTATCTTGCATAAGCGTATGAAGTTTCATTAAAATCGGTTCTATCATTTCGAACAATAAGGTTTTGAAAGATTGTATGAAACGCCGTACGGCGTAAACGCTCGCGCTCTTAATAAAAAACTAGTAGGTATTTAGTTAGGTACTAAGTAGTGCTGTTCAAGATCTAACATAACTTTCACACATTGCTTTCTTAATGATTAGTCATTTCAGATAATACCTAGTATTATTGATAAGCTTGTAGATACTATTATTATTTTATTCTGTTGTTATCCGAGGTTATAGACCTATCGGGCATGCGTAAGCGAACGCATGGAGCGGCTGAAACAAAACTATTGTTTATCTCACTCTAACGTTTCGTCATTATTCTAGTCGTTTCTAGAGTGTGGGTTCGGATTACGATCCCACAAGATACCTACGCTTGGATATCAGCATTCAACTTCCGGTCTACATTACCTTCAGAAATGCCATAATTATACATATGTATAGTGGAAACATATATTCTATTTATAGATCTGAAGTTGCCTATTGGTTTCGTCACTCATTCATGATAAGTGATAAACTGATAACGGTTTATCCGCACATGTTTCGGAGTTGCTAGGGGCTGCCATCCGGAGAGCGCCCGGGCGGGGTTTTTAAATAGTGTGTGTGTTTCACTTCCTGTGTTAAGAGAAATCCAACTTTGAATGATTTGCAATAAATGAAAGCATAAGTCGTACTTAGTTAAAAATTCGCCGCTCTGCAAATATTGTGCGCTCGTGACAATTCAAAATTTGCTTTCAATTTACATTTTTAATTTTTTTTATGTTCATTTTTTTTTTTTGTTGAAAATTATTTTTGTTAAGTCCCACATAGAGAAGAGTGTATAATTGATTAGTAAATTAAGCGTTTCATTTGTATTGTTGAGGTTTAAGTTGATTTTCTATAAATAAGAAAAAATAAACCATGCTAATATTATATTCGAAAGTAAGTTCTCTGTCTGTCTGTCTGTCCGTCTGTTTGTCTGTCTGTAAATTACCTTTTCACGCTTAAACCACTGAACGGATTTCGATAAAGCAGAGAGATAGATTGCATCCCGGGGATCACATAGGTTATTGTATTGTAATTTTTTATTTCACCCAAATGTCTGGGGTTTTTGCAGTTTTTATCCTGGGTCCGTAATTTAGGTGATAGCAGCCCTAGGTGTAGCCAACTAAATTAGAACAAAAAAAAAATTGACGCCTGTGCTGTGTTACCGGTATACGAACTCCTCCGTCTATCTGTTCAACATCTGTGGTGGGCTGTTATTATTATAAGAGGTCTGCCAAGAGGTCTGTCACTTTGACATGAGCTTGTAAAGAGGCCTGACATGGGCTCGTTATGTTCTGATATGTTTGGTGGAAAATATTGGAATTTAACCCTCTGGGGACGCCTTTTTAATAACCTGACGCACCCCGTTCACAATCCCTTATTATTATTCAAGGTCGCGAGTCAATAACTTCCATGTTCGATTCGCGAAATCCGCTAATAGTCATAAACCGCCCTACAATTTTGGCTACACACAGCTTATCATTACGCCTGTACTATTTCTCGAAGGAATAGGCGAAAGTCTTTATACACCAAGTATCATGCACTGATGTACCTAATAGGCAGCTAAAAGGCAGCGAGCATATTGAGTCAAACAAGTTGAGCTAATAGTGAAATTCAAAAAGTAAGATTATCCTTTAGTCAAAAAACAAAAAAGTGTAGTAGAAAAGGAAAATTAGAAAAATAGTGGAACATGAGATTAAGGCTATGGGATGCCGCTGTAAATCCCGAATTACCTAATTGGTCGAACGAGATTGCTCAGCAGTCTGTGGGTCTTGCTGATTTTGATGCCGGGGTGCGCCAGACGCAACCATATTGGGTTTTTTTTAATGTAACGTATTTTTTTAAATTGCAATTACAGTAGCATGGCACAGACCGATGTCAGCGACGTCACGACAGGAGGAGGAGTTAATGCAGAAGTCTGCCCGCGCGCTGTCGTCTGCTACGGACCCTCTGGAGAAGCTGCGCCTGCTCTGTTTGTCACGGGGAGCCTCTGGCATCCTGGGACTTGGGAGGTAAGTATACATTTTGAAGAATTTATCATCATTATAATCATTCTGCAGAAAGACGTTCACTGGTAGAGCCTATGTCTACCTGTACCCTGGACCTGTACCCTGGACATCGTCTTCGTCACGACCGGTCCTGTGTTTACTGCGTCTTGACGACCTTCACATTCATTGATCTACATGGGGCCTACCCACGCTGCAACTACCGGTACGCAACTTTTCGGCACTATTGGCCATGTTTTGTGAGCAATGAGCTCCGCCCACTGCCACTTACGATTGGGACTTATTTAGGCTATGTTGGTTACAGTCGTTGTCCTCATTTCTGATTCGATCATGCAGGGAAACTTCGAGCATAGCCATCACCATGATAAAACCTATTCTAGCGTCAGTCGTGCTAATACGAGAGAAGTAAAAGCTGTTTTGTCATGAAACAAGCCTACTTTTAGGAGAAGTTGATTAAAAGCTTTATTTTTCGATTTATCTAATAACCGTAAAATTATACTTGCAGGATCTTTCGAACAATGGATGACGATGGCAGCAGGCAGTTGACCCAAGAAGAATTCTTTAACGGACTCAAGGAAACTGGTCTGGAGCTCAGTCATGAGGTAAAACCATTAATTTTTTTGTTTTCCAAAAAAAATAAAGAGACATTGTTGAAGATAAAAATCGTCGAAGTATGATGTAGCTTCAAGGCTCCAACAAACAGGCGCGATACGCGATAAAACCGTGCGCGACACAAAGGCACCGCAAGTCGCGCAACGAGCGAGCGGTGCCTTTGTGTCGCGCGCGACTTCAATCGTTAGCAAGTTTTCCAAAAGAATATTTCCACCACAGAAACAGTTAAAAACTGGCGAAGTGCGAGTCGGATTCGCACACGAAGGGTTCCGTACCACAAGGCAAAAACGCCGAAAAAAACACGTTTGTATGGGAGCCCCCATTAAATATTTATTTTATTCTGTTTTTAGTATTTGTTGTTATAGCGGCAACAGAAATACATCATGTGTGAAAATTTCAACTGTCTAGCTATCACGGTTCATGAGGTGACAGACAGACAGAGAGACGTACAGTGGAGTCTTAGTAATAGGGACCCTTTGGGTAAGGAACCCTAAAAAATAAAACTATTGTTCTCCTTATTTAACTCCCCTACGTTGACAAGACAAGACTACCTGCATCCCGGCGGTAAACAAAGCCTCCCCCCGGCCAGCCTTGCAAAGCTCTCGGGAGTCGGGTGACACAAATGTGACTCATACAATGAAATGTGGGAGTGGGACGCAGCATTCTCGCCCGAACAAAAAAATAATGGTCTGCGAAGGGCCGTTTGCTAAGCGTAGCTTTTATTGCTTCATCCGAATTGATGCTTGGAGATGGAAGATGTATAAATAGAGGCTTTATACATTTGTGACTTTGATTGCTACTCCTTTAAGCAATACACAACAATTAGGCTGCCCGCCCACGTCCGATAATCGGTGACCGATTTTTTGTAGGAGAAAAATAGAACGTACTGATGGCAATAGTGCAAAGCACACGTCCTACAAAATAAAAGGTCTAAATAACATAGGGCGAAATAATCTGACCGATTGTAGGACCTACAAAAATTCTGACGTGGGAGGCTGCCCGCCCACGTCCGATAACCGGTGACCGATTTTTTGTAGGAGAAAAATAGAACGTACTGATGGCAATAGTGCAACGCACACGTCCTACAGAAAGTCGGTCTAAATAACATAGGGCGAAATAATCTGACCGATTGTAGGACTTACAAAAAGTCTGACGTGGGCGCGCAGCCTTAGGCGGATCTCACACTACCACGCGCCACGCTCCGGTGCCGGGCCACTTGCCTCCCCTCCCCCCAAGCCACGGTAATATTACGAGTATCTACAGGGTGGCGCAAAAGTAATGTCATAATTTCAATTGGCTGCTATTTTGTTAGAAATGAAAAAAAAATGGATTCTGGTTTCATGAAAAGTTTATTTTGAAAGTGTAAAATTCATAACATTAATTGGTAAAAACTGGCCAAGTGCGAGTCGGACTCGCACACGAAGGGTACCGTACCACAAGGCAAAAACGCCGGAAAAAACATGTTTGTTGTATGGGAGTCCCCCTTAAATATTGTAGCGGCAGCAGAAATACATAATTTTTTAAAATTTCAACTGCCTAGCTATCGCGGTTCTTGAGATACAACCTGGTGACAGACAGACGGACGGACGGACAGACAGCAAAGTCTTAGTAATAGGGTCCCGTTTTTACCCTTTGGGTACGGAACCCTAAAATGATATCTCAAATGGCCACCTCTCGAGTTGATGCACAATTGTGCTCGTTATACGTTGCGCATCGTTTTACGGCATTTTGAATTGTTGCTCGCAAAACATCTGGCTCCAAATTGGCCACTTCTTGCTAGATCTGTAGTGGACCCAGTAGCACGACGCGCGCGGCCAAACGCTTAATTGTTAGAGCACATGAAATACGACGACGAGGAAAACGACGACGAAATTCACGCTGCGTTAAAACAGATTGAAAATTTGTCAAATAAGCAGTAACAATAATTGTGTATCGCTCCATGGCTTGTTGACAACTAATTCTCTATAATATAATTATGTCTACAACATAAAATGTCAAAGCGCAGTAATATTTGGCGCCATCTGCAAAAGTTAAGGCACATTCACATTATGACATTACTTTTGCACCACCCGGTATATACAATATAGATAATATTACCGTGCCCACGCGTTATTTTTTACATACAAATTGAATAAAAACGCGTTGCCGCGCGGGCCATTTGGCTTTGTTTCCCGTGGCGCGTCGTAGTGTTAGATTCGCCTTACAACCCGTGGCACGTTGTAGTGTTAGATTCGCCTTACATCCCGTGGCACGTTGTAGTGTTAGATTCGCCTTACATCCCGTGGCACGTTGTAGTGTTAGATTCGCCTTACATCCCGTGGCGCGTTGTAGTGTTAGATTCGCCTTACATCCCGTGGCGCGTTGTAGTGTTAGATTCGCCTTACATCCCGTGGCGCGTTGTAGTGTTAGATTCGCCTTACATCCCGTGGCGCGTTGTAGTGTTAGATTCGCCTTACATCCCGTTGCACGTTGTAGTGTTAGATTCGCCTTACATCCCGTTGCACGTTGTAGTGTTAGATTCGCCTTACATCCCGTGGCGCGTTGTAGTGTTAGATTCGCCTTACATCCCGTGGCACGTTGTAGTGTTAGATTCGCCTTACGTCCCGTGGCGCGTTGTAGTGTTAGATTCGCCTTACGTCCCGTGGCACGTTGCAGTGTTAGATTCGCCTTACATCCCGTGGCACGTTGTAGTGTTAGATTCGCCCTACATCCCGTGGCACGTTGTAGTGTTAGATTCGCGTTACATCTCGTGGCGCGTTGTAGTGTTAGATTCGCCTAACACTATGTGTTTGCACTAAAAAAAATCAACATGTACGTGTTGAAAATTATCACATCAAAAAAATTTGTTCCTAGCTTCGCTCACACTATCTATAGAAACTTATTCAAAGATCCACGAATGACAGCCAGGCCAAACGGCCTTCCTAGGCATGAAATGCTTGGTATGTAAAGATGGACGCTACGCTATCCATGGACCAACCGCGGCAAGCGTAGCTTAACCTGATCGATCGACCCTTGCGGCTGTTATTACTGAGCCACGAGCCTCTCGACATTGACACAAAAAACAGATTCAATTTGTTCTTTAGGGTTCCGTACCCAAAGCGTAAAAACGGGACCCTATTACTAAGACTTCAGTCCGTCTGTCTGTCTGTCACCAGACTGTATCTCATGAACCGTGATAGTTAGACAGTTTAAATTTTCACACATGATGTATTTCTGTTGCCGCTATAACAACAAATAGCTACTAAAAAAGAATAAAATAAATATTTAAGGGGGCTCCCATACAACAAACGTGTTTTTTCGGCGTTTTTGCCTTGTCGTACGGAAAGTTTCGCCAGTGCAAACGCATAGTGCTAGTAAGCAATGTCCGAAACAAGTTAGGAGTTGAAGATACAGATTAACCACAGACTATAAATGTCTAGTTTGGGGCTTACTATTAATGTTCAGCGTTAACTGTTATTCAGCCCACCTGTGCCATGTAATTGTATTACTTACCTGGGATTAACCCCTTGAACGTCGGGCCTCTGTATGCGCAAGTGCCACAAACGTCGGCACATTTGGAAGTACTTGTTGATTTTTGGGCAAGCCTTCGAAAAAACGCAGATTTCGTTAATACATAGCCAGTTAAACGTTACATGTTATACCTTCCTGGCTTCGTTAATAAATTACCTAACTACTTATACCATTCATTATGCTATTACCGTCCAATGACAACCATCGGTGTTGACAGTTGTTAGTATCCAATGGTGTAACGCCGACGTTTCGAGTCATTAAATCTTACTATCCAATGGTGTGACGGTGACGCTTGAGGGGTATATATATTTTTATTTCTAGTCAGTTATATCTACAGACATTATGACTTTATGACAGTGTTTTTGTATATCTTTCAGGATGCAATGGAGCTGTTTGAAACATTCGACAGTGACAAGAGTGGCTCCATAAGCCTTGACGAGTTCCTAGCACATATTCGTGTAAGTATTTCTTGGGCTCCCATTTTTTTTGTCATTGGCATCTATTAAACCATAATCTAAATCTATCTATATCTTTATATAAGTAAGTAATTCAAATTCAAAAACTTTTCGAGTGAAGACTCATATAGGGTTAGTAACATTGTTCTTATAAGTAAGTGTTAGTAAACAACACGATACGATGGCACATGTGACTGACAGCAGTGAATTATATACGGACAGTCCACTCTGTCAGCAATCATTTTCAGAACCCTGTTGGGACTGGCCATGACTCGAGCCACCATCGATGCTGCGCGTTTGCGCATTATTGTGTAAAAACAGTCTACACGCGCCGCCGCAAACAAAGCTGTAATAAAGCTGAAGAGTTTGTCTGTTTGAATGCGCTAATCCCTGGAACTTCCAATTGGATTTCGAAACTTATTTTTGCACTTGATAGCCCAATTCTCGAGGAAAGCCGCTGCTGTTGCTGCTTTCTTGGCTGTTTATCATCACGCTAGGATCCTTAGGAGGCGAGCAAAAAGAAAAAAAAAAAGAAAGTTTCGCTAAGCTAAAACGAAGTAATAGTGCGGGCAGGCGACGCGATGCGATGGGATGGGTCGAAGGGACATGAAAGTTCATGCGAATGAAGTCGCGGGCAGAAGCTAGTGACTTCATAAAACTTAGATCGAAAGTTTGACTTTGATCCAAATCCCATGTCAAACTATTATTCAAAATAGATAAATAAACAGTAATATTTATCTTTATCATGTTATAGCATAATAAAGATAAATATTACTGTTTATTTATCTATTTTGAACCCTTATACCTGTCTACTTTAGAGTAGACAGGTATAAGGCGTCTGCCTCGAATCTTGCGGGCAGCGGGGCGGCGGCGGCGGCGGCGCGGGATCGGCAGGATCTAATGCGTAAAATCAAATGGACCGGGGTCCTCGAGAACAGCGGTGCGAGAGCGGGCAACGAGCGGTGCACTACAGTCAAGCGGTGACCGCCCGCGCGTCCGCATTAGACATTCACTTCTTCTTTTGCCCAAAATAAATCGAACGTTAGGAATAAATTTGAATCAAAAAGATGTTGTCGCCGTTGTTCAGACATTTCGTTCGCGAATAAAAACAAATATCTCGACAACACAAGCATGAACATACCACCTACGCCGCTATAGTGCCGCGAGATCTGCCCGCTGGTTTCGAGAACGGGAGAATGCCGCCGCCGCCCCGCTGCCTCCAAGATTCGAGGCAGAGGCCTAAAATGTGTGAGGTATAAAGTCTTGACTTTGTGCAGTTTCATACTTCTCAATCAACTCAGCCTATCTCAGTCCACTGCTGGACATAGGCCTCTCTCAGGCTGCGCCACAACACCCTGTCCTCCGCCTTCCGCATCCAGTCTGTCCCAGCGAAGAAGCAAGCGTGCATAGAGACCTGAAGAGGGAGCAAGCATATTGTGGGACAACCTCCAGCTAAATAGCCAATACGTGGTCTCCACTCCAGGACACACTGCTTTATTTATTTATTTATATATACTTAATTGTACACCAGAAAATAGATAAAATAAATAAAAAAAAAACGATTATTAATACAAAACATACAATGGGCGGCCTTATAGCTTTCAGCGATCTCTTCCAGGCAACCTTGGAATGGACAGTGATTGCGATGTGATTGTGATTGCTTTATACTTCTATTTATCTAGTTATGTATTATCCCACAAGTGGGCAAAGGCCTCTCTCGCCCACACACTTCTGTCCACTGCTATTGTGGGCCTTAATAAATGTTTATAAATGTTTGCAGCCCCCCATGTCAGAATCACGCCGCGCCATTGTGGAACAGGCGTTTAAGAAGCTGGACAAGACCGGAGACGGCGTCATCACCGTCGCGGATATTCGAGGAGTCTACTCCGTTACTGCGCATCCCAGGTGAAAAACATTCATACTTATGTACAGACGTCAGCACATCAAGCTACTGCAATCTGTCAAATTTCTTTAATTGATATAAGGATAAGGTTCAAAGTTGATTGGAATTTTGTCAGTTTCGGGTAGCTTGATGTGCTGGCGTCTGTACTTTATCTTTAGTTCACAGAAATAAAATATCATCATCTGCCTAGCCCTTTCCCAACTGTGTTGGGGTCGCCTTCCAGTCTAACCGGACGCAGCAGAATACTGGTATTTTACATGGAGCGACTGCCTATACCTGACCTCCATAGCACAGTTACTGGGTAATACAGAAAAACACAGAAATACACGAGCACCTAAAGATACTGTTGTATAGGAAACCTATAGAGGCGTGAACTGAAAGACGGAATGATAAGCACTAGTGCTCCAACTGCGCACTGCAGTGCACAGCTTTCCTTATTTATTTAATACTTCAAGCACATAAATGTACAGAGGCGGACTTAATGCCATAGGCATTTTCCACCAGTCACCCTTTGGGTGATGCAGAGACAAACAGAAAAAAAAACAAAGTTAGAACAAGTTTTTTACTTTTTTCGACATCACGGCGTGTAACGCTTAAGAGTTATTCAATGGAATTTACTTTAAAATATAGAGAATTATCATATCAAAGTAGTTTTAAATTGAATTCATTTATTTTGTTAAAAAAGGAGTAAATTCGCTTTGGCACCAACGTCGTTTTATTCCGAGCGCACGCACACTATAGCCATCACTCTTCTTTTGCGTTTCAAAAGTAATTGCATCACTTTCGCTCGCTTAGGAGGTTTTCGAGGATTTTAGATTTTCAAGGTAGCCCCTGAACCGCATAATATAAATGTTCAATGGAACATCACAAAAATTATCTCACACGATTGCAGATAAAAGGAGAAGCAAAAAAAAACTTTTTCTTTGATCTGGGGGTTGCCATGCACTCAAAATGTTATCTAGAGCGGATAATTCATCATCTGCCTAGCCTTATCCTATGTTGGTGTCGGCTTCTAGTCTAACTGGCTGCAGCTGAATACTCGTACCAGTATTTTGCATGGAGCAACTGCTCTGACCTCCACAACGCAGTTCTGGGTAACACGGTATCCTTTATTAAGACTGGTTTTCAGTTTAATTTTGTACAATTCGTGCAACGTGTTATGCTGAAAGTAAATATAAAAAATAATATGTAATATTGAGCAGATGTTGTTAGTATCTTTTTTTAAAATTCCAGATACATGAGCGGCGAAGAGACGGCAGATGTTATTCTGAAAAAATTCCTCGCCAACTTTGAGTCTGATGGGCAGGTGGATGGAAAAGTAAGACAAAATTACTATGAAAATTAATACCTATCAATAATTATGTTATATGCAGGAGCAGTGGCGACCCAGTGGCATTGGTCCCGACTAGACAGGCACTTTTCTTTGTGTATTTAGTTTTAGACCACCCCCATATCCACTACTCTTAAAACGGTAAAGGATATTACATCGTGAGGAAACCGGCATGTCCTAGAACCGAAAATTCGAAGATATATGACATTCACCAACCTGCACTGGGTCCGCTTGGTGGATTATGGCCCACTACCTCTCACAGAGAGGAGACCTGTGTCCCAGCAGTGAGAACGTGAGCATAACAGACAGTTTAATATTTCAAGTTCAAAGTCTTTCGTTCTGCACGATCCAGTACTTTTTGATTTCTACCAATACGATACCAAGTCAATTTTGATACAAAACGAACAAAACTATGAGAATGTCCTTCCCGATTCAGAATCTCACGATGATATCATTGTGAGGTTCTGAATCGGGATGCTTACGTTACCAAAACTTGGAATAACAACATTGTTTAGTTTTTGCGAATATCCAACGTTCATCTTCCTGTCCCTGTGATATGTTACTTGGGATCTGCGCAAAATGTTTGCGTCTTTTTCCCATAATAACCGTCACACTATCATTCACTCCCGTTTCGTTTATATCATTCCTCAGATAATCTGCTTAACCTCTATTTGGTCTTCCTTTCCCTCTCCATGCATCAACGTTTCCCCTAACTTGTTCTTTTATGTGTTTGTATTTCTTTCTTTGCGTCATGTTTACCGCAAATAGACTTATTTTCTTTATTTATATTCATTACTCTTTAAGGGCTGATTTTTCCAACGCTAGATAATTTAATCCGAGGAATAATTTTGAATTTTTGACAGTTCTTCCGTACAAAATCTGTCAGACGCCAATTTTATTCCACAAGAAAAATTATATTATTATGTCCATTGTAAAATCAGCCCTATGTCAAATACGTTACATTAGACCTCATCTCATGCCCATAGATTCCTTTTCAACTTTTCGGTGCCACTTTCAATCTCTATTTATCACTGTCATTCGACATTAAATCTCATTCGAGAATGTTCTAAAATAGAAATTTACACTTCCAACAGGTGACTTTGGAGGAATTCATGAACTACTACAGCGGCATCAGCGTGTCGATCGACAATGATTGCTACTTCGACCTGATGATGCGTCAAGCATACAAGCTGTAACTCTTCACTCGCCTGGACGAAAGTACGGACACAACGCTTCGTACACTTTCTTTATACAAACCACACCTTGTCGGAATTTATTATAAATTTTTGAATTTTGATTCTAACTAATTAGTTTTAGATTTTCCTCTTAGTTTTTAACTTAAGAGTCAATTTGATTGTGAGATCAACTTCAAGACGTTATTATCTAAAAATATAGATACTAATTTGAATTGTAACGGAAATATTTTTATATGGGTCTATTAAACTGACTTACGTGTTGATTGTTATAATGTTTTATGTTTTCTGGGTTCTGTTGTGATTAAGAACATCTTTTATTTTTGGTGCAGCCGTCCGTCCGTATGACCGTCCGTACATTTGCATTTTACCAGAAAACTTATATTGAGCTATATCAATTTCAATGTTGTTACCATCTTGTTCAATATTATTGTTTGCTTTCAAATGTTCTCTCTATGTATCAACGATTCTAGTTCATTACGCAACTTTCAATTCTCATTAATCATTAACATTTATTATAATTATTAAACTTAGTGTCTCGTACTTTTGTAGGCCTCTTGTATCACCCTTAACACAGCACCAACTATCAAAACGGCTATTTAGACCTTGTGCGCACTTATATTTCTAATGTTAATTTAATACAGTATTATATTTTTATTTAATAAATTATTATCGTGTGGTATGATATTTATGTTGATTTCATTAAATTATTTTGATTTTAATATGTTTTTTATTACTTCTTCTGTTACCTTAGCTACAGTTTTTTTTTTTCAGGTCCACTAATATGGGTTAGCTTCAAACATAGATTTCTCTACAAATAGTTAGTTACTCGAAGTTGGAGATTTTGTATTTTTATCTGTGGTTGGACCTATCTAACTGGTCAGTTTGTCCTAGGTAAACACACGTTCACAACTTTGAGTATAGTCTTCGATATTCATGAACATGGGTGTTCAATGGGCATTTGACTCGACCTCCTCGGAAAGATTTTCGTCTCCGTTTCCACACCTCGCAGCAAAATTATAGGTCTCGAGGTCTGGTCCTGGAGCCAGACTGACGTAGTGGACAGACAGACACTTCAGCACCTTCCTTTACCGATAGTGAAGCTGGCACCGTTGAAGAGACTGCAGTACAAGTCTGTATCGAATCGAAGGCTTTCCCGCTGTCCACAAACGGAAACCGGACGTCGGACTTCTGTATAACCTACCTATGGCCTTTACGGAATTCGGCTGGTTCAGGATGCTGGAAGTTGTCAATCCTGCGTGCGAGACGGTTCGTGATGACTCTTGAAAACTGCTAACTACAGTAGACATGGCCTTCAGCAGGGCGGTGTCAAAACGTACAGACGCCAGCACATCAAGCTACACGAAACAGTCAAATTTTCCCAATCAACTTTGAACCTTATGCTTTATCGATAAAGTTGAAAATCTAAGAAATTTGACAGATTGTAGTAATCTGATGTGCTGCTGTCTGTATATTTTGACCAAGATGTAAGGTTTGTAGGGACCTAGTAGAGTTAGTGCACCGCATTATATTGTAGTCTTTGAGTTAGTGCCTACATTGATTGTATTATTATTGTTTTGGCTCTACATTAGATTTGATAACTTTTTAACAGTGAAAGCGATATGTGAGTCTTGACTGCTTGGTTTACTTGAAATGTTTTAGTGATGAATTATAATCATTAATATATCTTTTTAAGTTAGATTTCTACCACCAACCATCAATCTCATAGGGAAAAGTGTTAGTGGTAGAAATCTAACTTAGAAAGATGTATTAATGATTCTTATGATTATAATTATCTAAATATGTGCCTGTTATTGTCGTGAATCATACTTTGATCAAGATACAACCTGAAACTGACCTGCAAATTGCAAAAAACGTAAGAAAATTTGAATTTCGCGGTCTCAACTACCCATTCACCTTAAGTTAAGAAATTGAATGTTGAAAATGGTATAAAAACCTAGTTACTGAGTATAACCAAATAAGTTAATACCTAAATACTTTTCGCGTTATTTCAATGTATTGAATTAACAAGATGACGGCGTTAGTTCCGATTTTGGCCACGCGCCAATAAATGATGTACAAATCTATAACTTTTTAACTAGAAGCACGCGAAGCAGTTGGTTCCGGCTGTCATTCGTGGATCTTTGGCAGTGGCAGCCTGAAAGTGACAACCAGTCATACCAAGAAGGTAACTTCTCTTCTTAGTCTGTGAGTCATACCAAGGATATCGTATAACCCAGACTGGGTTGTGGAGGTCAGATAGGCAGTCGCTTCATATAAAATACTGATATTCAACTGCGCCCGGTTAAATTGGAAGTCGACCCAACATAATTGGGAAATTCTAGGCAGATGATGATAACTTTTTAACTGGAACCATAGCGACAGAGAAAAGATACAATTTAAACTCATTTGTTCGATGACAGTAGTTATAAGGTAACTTCTCTTCTTAGTCTGTGGTAGTTATTCTCTTTCTACGCCATATTCTACTCTACACCGCATTATATTGTAGTCTTTGCTACTCTGTGTTCTACGCTGCTACGCTTTTGTTACATATAATATGTAAAATTTTTTAGACATATGTTTTTAACAATTATTGTTTTTATTCATATTATTTAGTTACTAAATAAATACTACAAACCGATGAAACGAACTGGATTTATTCTTTCTCGACCCCAGAAAGCGAACAGGTACGTACATTGCAATGAATTAAAATAGTTTAGCCAAATAGCTGTGCCTGACTGGATTTCGGTTAAAGTCTTATATCAAGTCGCCTCCGTACGAAGATGGGAGGGGTGGAGGGGGGTTGGGGGGGGCGCCCTGTTTCACCCCCCCTACTCCTGCCCTGCCGGAGATGCGTAGTTTTTCTATTATTCCACTTTGAACAAAACCTTCTAACCTAACCAACACAAGTCTGTGTGCTCTGAGTAGGATCTGTCACTCATTAGGGTACGGGGAGGTAGTTACTTTCTGGCGCTTCGCCGGCCGCTGCCGCGGCACGCTCGCTGCGCTCGCTCGGCTCGCGCTAAGAGGTCACCGTTCTAACCTAACCTAACCTACACAACTCGCTTCGCTCACTCGGTTCGCGCTATCTAACTTAACCTAACCAACACAAGTCTGTGTGCTTTGGGTACGATCTGTCACTCATTAGGGTGCGGGGAGCTAATAATAATAGCAAAATATAAAATTCACGTAAACTCGAGAACAACGGAATGACAAAACGAACGCCAAAAGTATTTGTCAATGTAAACAAAGTGGCGGCTTACGTTTCTTTTCACGCATTTCGATAAACGCAGCATCGAAATCGCTACGAAATGTATCAAAATTACGTTCCTTGTTACGATTTGTAAGTTTTTTAAATAATAATTAAAATATTTTGGCGCGTCTCCGGCAGCAAAAAATACATTTTATCGCTTAGTACGAACCCCCTAAACCCTCCCATATCTACTCTTAACTCAGATTCAGGCGACTCGATATAAGACCCAACCCGAAATACCTCCAATTACACAGTCAGCCCCAATGTCAGTCCGATCTGGGAACCGAACCCGGGACTCAGTAGTAGCGCTTGCGACTAACAGATTGTCGAGGTCACCTTTTTACACTTTTAATATCATTGGTCGAGCTGGTGTTGGTAAACATTGGGACTTAAAGTAAACTCCGTTGAAATAGTAGTATTGTGATCTTTTCTTGAATTGACAGTTTTATTTTTGGAAAATTCCTTGTTGCAACTGATGTCACTTGGAAAGCTACCTACGCTACAATGGAATTGGGCTGGACACATTTGTCGCATGTCTGACGACCAATGGCTCAAACTTACGACCCAATGGGTCCCTCTTAATGGCAAGCGACATCACGGCAGACTTAGACGGAGATGGCGGAATAAGTTCCTTCAACAAGAACTGGTCCTTAGCAACTTTGAACAGAGAGAAGTGGAAAGCAAGTAGGGAGGCCTTTGACCTGCAGTGGGATATCACAGGCTAAAGATAAATATAATAATTGTCCTTCTTGATCCTGATACTGGTACCTACATGAATCGTCTTTAAATCAGACAATATTTTTTTTCCAGATACTCCGTAAACCATGTGTCGCACAGCTCATGCGATTCTATCAACCGTAATATGCGGCATACAAATGTTAGTGAGGGTCTTTATGACCGTGATCCTCATGATTGAAAACGTGATAAGAATGCTCCTGCAAACGTCTTACAACTTTATATCATTTATGCTGCAAATGATATCACTCATACCGATCTGTGTCGTGTTCCTACTGACGGCCAGGCTTAAATGTTTTATATGCGGTGGTGGGGGGCCTTGCCCAGTCGGAGCGAGAGGCGGCACCTGCGACTGTGTCATGTCCTTTATGGCTGTCGTTATTATCTTCTTTATATTCAGAGCCACTGGGGTGCTTGACAAGGTATTCTACGCTTTGGGCTATACCAAAGCTGAAACACCAGAATTTATGAAATTTATACCAACGCCTGGTGAAATCACAGAATGCTCTAGGAATGATACTACAACTGGAATTGGATCTTCTTCTACTATGGGTATGAGCGAATGGATTGTAAAGTATAGTCATCTATTCACTACCACGAAAAAAGGCAGGCGTGGTGGAAAGGATGATAATACGGATATATGGGCGTTATGGACAGCTGATACAGGGTACTCGACAGGTGATACTCAAAGCACAGATTCGAATTGGACCACAGTACTTTATTATCTAGTATAAAATTACAATTCTGTTCGAAGCTACTGATTGTGTTTTTTTCTGTGTACCTTACCCCAGCAGGGAAGCAGCTCCTATAGTGATTCTATGGTTTGCGCATATACAGGGTTTTTCGTAGAGGTAACTTATTCAGAAAATAAGAAAGAATCGAATAGTAAAGTATGTAGGTAACTTATTATTTCTAAAGAAACCTATCACACGCATGGAATGAACCGACGTAATATATATACAGGGTTATTTGAAAAACACCAAAAACCTCTTAAGAGGTCATTGTACTCATCATTATGAACTACTTTTACTATGGGACCAAATCTGAAATCGCGAAAAAAAAATCAGCTGTTCCTTACATTTTGACGAGTTATACGAACATAAATGTAGGGAGAACAGCTGTTTTTTTTTTCCCGATTTCAGATTTGGTCCCATAGTAAAAGTAGTTCATAATGATGAGTACAATGACCTCTTTTAAGGATTAAAACGATCAAAATGTAAGGCTGTTATGTTGCATCCGGAATTGGATGATGGAAATATGTAATTTTCTCCAATTGGTCCATGGAGCACTGACGTCTCTGCCGCAGAGCCACCATACCTTCTCCTTCATATACATATATATACATACTAGCTTCTGCCCCCGACTTCGTCCGCGTGAAATTTCACCCTCCCCCCATTCACCCCCTTAGGGGTGGAATTTCGAAAAACCCTTTCTTAGTGGATACCTACTCTCCACAAAGAACACACACACTCCAAATTTCATGGTTCTAGGACCAGTGGTTTAGGCTGTGCGTTGATATATCAGTCAGTCAGGCTCAGGACAGAACAGAACTTTGAATTTTACATGTATAGATGAGGAAGCTGGAGTTATACACATAATCTTGTTTACTTTTCCAATCACACTTTTTATTATTAGTGTGATACTAATAATAAAAAGGCGAAAATTTGTGTGTGTGTGTGTTTATTCTTTGTTACTCCTTCTTGCTCAAACAGCTGGACCAATTTGATAAAATTTGGTATGGAGGTAGCTGACGCCCTGGATTAACACATATAGGCTACTTTTTATCCCGATATTCCCACGGGATCGAAACTTATGCGAGTGAAAGTGCCGGGCGCAGCTAGTTATATTATAAATCTCTTTTAGAAATAAAACAAAGACGGGTTAGTTACACCATTTATAACTCAAGAATGGCATACATTTAGGCAATAGGAAAATAGAAATCAAATAGCCGGGTCAGCAGTAATTTAATAAAAAATATATACTTTAATCCCGAGTACTTGAAGTAGTTCTCATTCTAGCAGCTATCACAAAACGTTATTTGAGAGATGCTGCTTTTGATGATGTCGACACATGAATGCTCTATTAGTTTTAGGGTCCGATAACACACGTAGGTACCTACCTACGTGTACCTCAATCATACCACATCAGAGCGATGAAATGTGGGGCATGTGCTTGTCCATATTTTGTACTCATCACTATTATTTACTAGGCAAGACGTGTGGTTACGTGTACATAGTGTCGCTGAATCTTCTTGCAGTTGCGTTTTGGTAAGTACAAAATTTCGATGAGGTTGCATATTGTGGCTAGTAGGTATGGTTACGTTGTGACATTGTGTTTGAAGTGGGTTCCCTGTACGAGTTCGAAATACTATTCCCCGAAAATTATTACATCGATGATTATAAGCAAAGACATTAAATTTTGTAAAAATTATGTAAAAAGTAAAAATTATACTTATTCATTTATTTAAATTTTTAGCGAAACGCAAGAGGTACAAATTTGGGTAAAATTTCAACAAAATCGGAGATTTTTGGAAAAATCTCCAATTGGTGGTCCAGCTGTATAGACTACAATATAGTCTATATAAAATATTATTTTCATACAAATTAGCGCCCGAGCACGTGGTGTCGTTGCGGTGTGGTTGTGGTGCATGTGGTCGGGCCCTTACAGTAGGTAATTGCATTGAGTGGGTGGGCTAACACCACGACAAAATACTACAAACATCGATGGTCAAGGGCATGGCAATATGCATGCGATGCTTCTGGTATTACCTTATTATTAAAACAGAACATGTCCTAACCGGTCACAGGGAGAGTTCATTGAGAGCAGAAGAGCAAGCCAGATCATCCCATTCTGCTCCACGACTGGACCGGAGTGTAATAGGTAGATATAATATCTATCATGGAAGCAATATCTACCAACCCGCACTGGGCCCGTGTGGTGTATTATGGCCCACTCCCTCTCTCCGAGAGGAGGCCTATGTCTCAGCAGTGGGGTGGGAACACTATAGGCTGGTTATTCTTATGCTTCTTCTTCTTCGTGTCGCTGGCACGACTGAATTTTATACCTTGTTGGCCCAAAACTTTGCCACTTCCGCGGCGTCGTCAGTGGCAGGGGTTACTTTGACTGGATGTTTTAGGACACAGGGCAGGATTG
This sequence comes from Mesoligia furuncula, assembly GCA_916614155.1. Classification (NCBI taxonomy): domain Eukaryota; kingdom Metazoa; phylum Arthropoda; class Insecta; order Lepidoptera; family Noctuidae; genus Mesoligia; species Mesoligia furuncula. The sequence continues at coordinate 8,087,419 of OU744800.1, forward strand.
GAGGTGGAACATGGTTTGCCACATAGCTCCACAATCACACCCTACTGCCGTTCCGTCAAGGTAGCCGCCATTACCAGGTTGGACTTACATCTTCTCACTTCTGTCCGGAGACGGTGAGGGAGTTCCAAGTGGACCATGGAAGGTTACATCCTGCAGGGATGGCTTTGGTGGTAGATAGTAAGAAGGAGGGAGAAGATTATCCTGCTACAATTTGCAACGGGCATCGGCCGGGTTTCCTGATAGAGACGTGTCGATTGCAGTGAGAAGCAGATTGTAGGCCAGTAGTCCGGAGTACCTGAGGTGAAGCACCCCAGGTAGTTGAGGTTAGGCACCTGAGCAAGTTGTTACGGGAACCGACTTTTTTGTTTTGAGACAGTGGTTCTTAAATGTGAGGGCCCTGTCAAGGGTGATTCCCAAGTAGGTAGAGTTATTGCAGTATTCTTGTTGCAAATATTCTCTTTGGTTTATGCTAAAATCACTGACCTCTACTTATAGAGGTCAGTGGCTAAAATGCTAAATCATAAATTATTACAAAATCTGTCAGTTTAAGTCAGTTAAAAAAGCAAAAAAGCCAAAAACAGCTATTATGCTAAACAAATAATAAAAATCTAAGATAAAAATCGAAAAATTAAAAGAACTACACAGTTCCAAAATTGATGTACCTATTTATAAAATAATTGTAAAAATATTGATTTAATAATTTTGAGTTAAAGTAACACAGCGAGCTAAAATCAAAATGTGTTATGCGATGCTGGTCGTGCCAATTTTCTGCACTTTGCAGACAATATTGCGCCTTATAATGACAATAGTCCTTGCGGTGGAAGATATATTACGCATGGTTATTCTAGCAGTACACAGTTGGGTAACAACGACTATCCACGCGCTGGCTATGATACCCTTGTGCTTGGTCTACTGTTGTTCAAAGTATTATTTCTGCTCCACATCGTGCTCCACACCGGGGTGTTACTCCATAAGATCCAGCTGCGGTTGCATTTTGTTCCTAACAATGATCATAGTCTTTCTTCTTGTCTACTTCTTTACCAACTGGTTTGAGGATGTCTTTGCAAGATTTGAGATACATTTTCCATATATTTTTAAGAAATTATCAGACATTACCAAACTTCAAAAAGCTAATAAGAATAAATCTCAGCTGATGAGTGATAATTCGGCACACAAAACAGTTCAAAGTTCACAGTATGCTGTGCATGAAGCACATGACGGTATAATCCACTCAACAGAATCTTCCAAGCATGCCAGAAAACGTCTCCGAGATATAAGACGTGAAATGAAAAACGACTTAGACTTTTCTTACATAGATCACTTTAAAGAAAAGGTCAATAAATTCAGATCCAATGAAATGAATTTTACATATGTAACTGTGATAGTTAAAGCAATTCTACAAGAACCTGATGATTAATCAATGAGAAAGTGATATTTTAGAGGAATTTAATGATTTTTTCCAACACAAATAAATCTTAGAGACTATTTAGAAATCGTTTTGTAAGAAGTTGTAATGTTTATACATATTATTATATATAAGGAAACTAACAATAAAATATTTTTCGTTTTTTTTTTTTTCAACAGCTGTTTTACTACGCCAGGGGGTGGAGTAGGTTTCAAAGTAGTAACGTGGTAAAAATTGTGTTGGAAACGGAACTCTCTGTACGATGACGAACTCTCCATTCGCTTTATATTGTAGTCTTTGGCTTCACTACATTACAAGAAGTAGGTACCTATAGCTATTCAAGGATCTTTTGGCGCGTGGCCAAAATCGGAACCAACGCCGCCATATTGTTTTTCCAATACAATTTCTGTGAAATACGTTTTTGGTAAACTTTTGTAAAATTGACAAAAGTTTACCAAAAACGGCATGGTATGGCGCCTTAATGATATTAACAGGGGGGTGTTAATATCATTCAGGCGCCAAAAAAATCCATAAATAGCACTTTACTTGCAAAACCTTGCAGCCCTTTTCTGCTATATACAATAATTTATGCTACAAACTTAACGAATAACCTGCAAATAGGAAAAAAAATAATTGTTAAGTGCGATTTTTCTTCTTTGTAATTGCCTTAATAACGGCCATAATTGTATAATTATATTCTGTGAGAATTTAAAGTGGATAGCTATTACGATTCTTAATTACAGCCTTGTGGCCACTGACCTCTATAATACACTTGTAATATCTCTATAAGCACTGACCTCTGTCAGTGCTTGTGGCAGATAGACAGATAGATGGCAGCACTGCTTAGTTAGTTATGGTAATAGTCGCGTTGTCATCCTTTGTGTTCGGAAAACTAAAAAACCAGAAAAAATCCAAAAGTTTGACGTGCTGACATCTAAAAATCGAACATTTAAAAGCACTGACCTGTAATAGACACTTGTTTAATAGAGGTCAGTGTTTAAAAAGCATTGCAAAAATCTTTGCGTAAACATGATGATGTTCCGTCGACTATGTAGGTACTTGTTCCGCAGGTAGATGGCGCTAGATAGGTACCTACACGCAGCAACTTTAGTCGTCGGTGATTCGCTGCCGATAAAATCCCACGTCTACCCACAGGTTTTGATAGCTGATTTGTCGCTAGCGATGGCAAAATCTGACGTGAGATATCGAAATTAGCCAGCAGCTAGTCGCCGAAGGTGGCCGGTGACTAAAATCTCTGCGTCAAAGAGGTCAGTGTCAGGCACTGACCTCTTTAATACTGATGCTGCTACTGGCTAAAGAAAAAATATATAGGTATACCTAGTCACTGCCACTTTGACACGAATCCATTCCATTGAAAATAATTTTTGAGAATGAGATGACAGGAAAGAAAGAAGATTTACTTTTAATTTCTATTTACTATATTCCAAATCGCGTAATGTGATTTTGTTTAGAATTCCCTTGATACCTTGTTTGTAAAGGATTCAAAGATGGTTTCACAAAATTCATTATGATATTTGAAAAAATCTTTGCCCTGGAGTCTACATTCCAATATTTGGAGTGTATATTTTATAAGGGTACGTATTCACTGTTTATTTAAGCGATAGGTGCATTTCCTACTCTAAAATAATGATATGTATTTAAACCAATTTATTTGAGGCCGGTGCTCTTTGGGCTTTTGTCACAAATCTCTACAGTAGTCAGTGTAACAATGAATCTAGTAATATATAAGTCAATGCAGTGTAATCAACTCTTTTTTTAGACATTAATCCATCCATCAGAACGATACAATCAATTTGTATTCAGATATCAGAGTGAAAATGCGACCATAGATATAAAAAAAGTTTGCTAGCTTTATGCTTCTTGCCATTTTTTTTCTTGGCTGCTTTCTAACGGAATAATGTATTCCAGCAAAGCATAAAAATCTGTTCAGACCGAGTTAAATCAGGCGATGGCGGCTTATCGATATCAGAGCTAAAACGTGCAGAGTGCTTTTTTTTGCAAAAAAGTTCAGGTACGATTGCTGGCTCGACTGAGCCAGGAATCGTCAAACAAATGCTTCTGACTAGAAGCATTTGCTTGGACGTTCCGATGCCGGCACGTACATGAGAGGATGTACGTGCCGGCATCGGAACGTGAAAGCAAAAGCGGCCTTTAGTTCTACGCCATATGTTTTAAACGCTGCCACTCGCACGAGGCTTTTTTTTTTTGCGGATGGGAAATCATCAAATGACTCCTCCCAGCTCTTGGTGGAGCGGAAGGGAGTGTCAGACTCTTACTGACTAAAACCCACCCGTGTTCCTTCCTTAGCCCTTTATGTTCCGGGCCAGCGGTAACCCTTTTGGACAATCCCGCTGGCCCGGCAGGCTTCGGCCCTAAGGGGGCCCCTCCTCGATGCTGACATCTCTTTGAGGCGCGCGTGGAACACGTACGCGCCGTCCGGCACGGGCCTGGTCCTGATCGGACGGTGAGCTAGCCATTACTCTCCGCCCGCAGGCCCGCGCCTACGGTGGCCGGGAGTCGTCACGCGGCTCCCGACCCCCGGAGCGTCTCCCGCGGCGGCTGTGACGGGGCTCGCACGAGGCTCGAGCCCGTGGTCCCTTCTCGTACCTAGTCCCTGGAAGGGACCATGGAGCCCTTTTTCTTCGTGGTCACATAATACTGGAAAAATCCTTGGTCCTTGCGAGTGTGAGCATGTGCGGCGGCGTAAGGTCTAGCTCAGCCCAACCCCAACTCATCTTTAAATTTTATGTTACATAATGTATCATTATCATTTCAGCCGAAAGACGTCCACTGCTGGACATAGGCCTCCCCCAAGCACCTCCACTTCGACCGGTCCTGTGCTTCCCCCATCCAACGGGTTCCTGCGGCCTTCACAAGGTCGTCGGTCCACCTTGGGGGAGGCCTTCCTTCCATACTCGATTAATTACAATCATTGATATATTGGTTTAACGGACTAATGTCTGAGGGCGTATTTTGCAAAATTACATGTTCCATGTTCATTTCGTAGTCAGGAATGTTGTGGATGTCTTTATTTTTTGAGAAAATAATTCCTTTCAAAATAATTCTAAAATTCCTTAATTAAAGTCATTTTACGAGGCGCAAGCCCTATAATTCCACTCGAAATATATGGAGTTTGCTCGTAAAGGTGAATGATCATATCTAGTAAGTACTAGTAGCTTACTACTAACACAACTTAATTGCTAAAGAGCCGTGGGAAAGCTTGAGCGTGCGCACAACGCCTGTCTTCACTCTGAATCGTAGGCTCCTCGAGTAAGGCCAACGTTGCGCTGATACAGATCAAATGATGTTACTGAATAATAATAGTAGTATTATGTCCTACCTCATGTAATCAATGTTCTAATTGTTGCAGGTTTTGTACATTACACAATTCGTGACGTCACTGGAAAATTGTATTGTTATTGTTATGTTCTGAAGTATATTTTTGGAATACGGTGTGTTTTAACACTGCTAAATTAATGTGTAATTTGTAAATAATTGCACAATGAAGCCATACAGCATACACCCTGCAAGTTGCTCCTGCACTAGTTGTATATATCGCAGCAGATCCAAAGAACCAAAAGTTCAACAAATAATACAGGGAGGGACCGATATTGACAAACTTTATTTAGGTAAATTTTTACCATTACGAGAAAGGAAGCTGCTTGAAAAATTGATAAGAACTCGTGATGTCTACAATGACGTGCGAAATCAATTGTTATCAAGTGCAAGCAGTGATCAGACAAGTCAAGAACATAAAAGGAAGAGACGAGACGAACTAAGCACTGACAAAAGTAGTGCGGTATTAAAAATGGTTGATCTAGTTGATAGAGGGCAGATGGGATCTGCAAATACAAGCAAATTAAATAGTTGCTGTAGCTGTTGCTCTTGTGAAACTCTGAGGAAAATTAGAAAACATATGGAAAAGGATAAGCATAAGCATCTCCGTGTTCACAGACACATTGTGACTTGTGAAGACATAGCTAAGTATTGTGCTGAAGCTGAAGAAAAGGGTAGAAAGCGACGAAACAAACTTAGTACAAAAATAAGTTCAAAATTAAGTTCAAAAATTAGAGCAACACGTTTGAAAATGAAAACAAATCTATCTGAACCTTGTACATGTACATTATCGCTAAGTAGTGTGGTAACGCGCTCATCAAAAGCTTATAGAAAACTTCGATCAAAAAGGAAGGCTCAGGCTCGAAAAGTTGTGACAATAGACCAAGAAACTAAAATTGCCAAGCTGCCAAGTAAACCACGAAAGAAAGTAAAATATATACAAAGCAGCACTACAAAAGACAGTGGGACAGAAGTGAGAAATCTAAAAGCCTTTAAAATAAAAAAAGATTCTATATTACTGTTTAAAGAAAAGTTGCTAAAAAAACGAACTTACGAGGAGAATCAAGACGTGGAGTGTGAACCAGGAACTTGTAATACAGATGAATGTATACCTGAAGAATGTTTCAGAAAGGTTAAAGCTAAAGGCGTTGGAGATGCGAGGAAAAGAAAACATCATACCCGACATTCTGAGACAAGAAGAGACAGATCTCATGTTTCAATGAGTTCCCGAACCGATAAAGTGAGAGTACGAGACTCACAGGTTCAAGATGGACCTGGTCCTAAATCCTCTCAGACAGTGACTACAATCCTTAAAACCAAAACAATGCCATCGTTTTCGAAATCGGAAATAAAAGGAAACAGGTATATTTCACCGAAACAATGGAAACGATTTGAGAAAGGGACTGGAAAACAAGATAAAGCATATAAAAGAACTAAATCGTCTACCTCAATGACGTCTATTCCAAAATCGAAAGCAAAAGCCCAATCAGCAATAAAAGAAGAGAAAGTTACACCTAAAGTGAAACCCAAGGCCAAGCTACAGGTTGTGGGAAAAGATAAGAGATTAGAAGAAAAAGGTATACGGGTGCAACTTTCACCTCAATCTAATATGGCCACTTGTGAATGTAAACTTTCCACAAAATCTACTTCCTCATTAACAGCTGTTCCAAAGCAGAAAGCTTCAAAATCTCATTCTAAACGTATCAAAAGTCATGAAGTAGCTTCATCAGCTACACGACACAAAAGAGCCCGTCAAAAATCTACACTTGGATCATACCACAATTTCATGGAAACAGACTTACAAGAACCTATAGAACACGTTAAAGCTAAAAGAGAAAAACGTACGAAACCTACTCACGGTAGGATAAAACAGCACAGAAAACACAAGCATAGCAATACGCAATTTACTGGAACTTTATCCAAAGGAAGTCAAGAATCTTATTTGCGAGATTCTACCAGTCAGTCAAAGGATTTGCCATTCCCGAGGGAATGTGAACCCTTAATGTGTATACCATATGAATGTGATCCTGAAAAATGTGCCCAGATATTAAATCTATCAAGATCAAAATCTCGAGGTAAATCTACTATGACGAGCATGGATCGCTTAAGACGTAAATCGGTAGGAAGTGCCGCCTTTTCTCAAAGAACTTCTCAAAAAACAAGCTCAAGGTCGCGCACAAAATCTAAAGACAAACAATCAAAAAGTGCGGAAAATTTTATAAGAAAATCAAAATACGTTTCAAAAGAACCACCTCCCCAAACAGTGGAAAAGTGCTATCCCGATAGACAAGCTGTCAAAATTACATCCAGTTTCAGTTTTGACATTGAATTTTATAAAGATACATATCTTTGCGTGAATGACGATGAAAAAAAAGATTTGGTATCAGGACACGAAAACGAAATTAAACAAAAAGAGCATCGAAGAAAGTATAAGGATCGTGGAACTGGATATATTAGTTCTCGGCAAAATATATCATCTGAATCTAGGTCATCACAATCATTTAAAAACATCCAAGTCGGGCACAGATTAAAACGTTGCTTTTGTACTCTAAAACTACTGCCAAAGAAAAAACAAAAATTAAAGCATGTAGTATCAAAGAGGACAATGGCATCATTGCATAATAAAGAACTTGATATGGGACCTCGAAAAAAACGAACGCAAACTAAACCTTCTGGAATTGCTTACGTGGTACCACCTGCTACATCAACCCAAGCCTCGCTTCTACCGTACAAGTATGAACCATATGTTTGTTCGCCTGGCGAATGCGCAGAAAGAATCAAACAACGCAATCGTCGAGCTGCTAGGCGTGTTTCTAAAGATACTACTGTTACTCCGAAAAAGTTTAAATTGAATTCTACATCACAGTTCGTATCTAAATCGACATCAAAACCATCAAACGTAGAAGGTTCAGGTGACAAATCAGAAAGGCAAACAAATGAGAAGAGAAACATAAAACATAAAGGGAGGCATTCCCCGTCATCAAACGTAGAACGTAAAGTTTCAGAAAAACAAGCAGTGCGGATAGGTTCAAATTTTAATTTTAATATTGAACTTTCCAAAACAAATATTAATGACCAAGAAGGTGCAGATACATTGAAATCGGACAAGTCAATGAAAAAAAGGCAGAGAAGGCATTTGCAAGAAATAGGAATAAAGACTAATAAACCTCATGTCCATCATAACAAATACGATAAAACAAAGCAAACCAATACCGAACCCTTTTTGCAAAGGTGCCTTTGTACACTAAAGTTACTGAAAAAAAACAAGAAGAAAGGAGAAACGCTTTCTCCTTGGCAGAATAGAAATGAATATGTTATGCACATGCAAAACAAGCCTGTTACAACTAACAGAGCAGAAATTCGTTATAACCCTGAGCGATCAAAGCTTTTACCTTATGAATGGGAGCACGGCTTATGTATTCCTAAAGAATTTGATCCATATAATTGCGAAAAGCTTATAAAATTGCGTCATATGCTATTACAGCATAAATATTCAAATTTATTCTCTGGTGATCTTGGATCTCGATCAACATTTAGTAAAACATCGAGAACCGTGACTTCTAAGTCTCAAAATACTCAATCTTTTACAAAAGAATTTCCTCAAAAGGTTAAAAAGAGAAATAAAGACTATAATGAAATCAATATTATGCCGAGTCACTCAAAACAACGAGTAATACGAATTGTTTCTAAGTCGAGTTTAAAATTGTCGCACTACAAAAGCAAAGATAATTTTATAACCTCTGAAAACATGATTAAGAAACATACCCAGAACAAAGATAAATTATACTCAATAGGGTCTCAACAATTAAAGTGTCCTGCCCATCAAAACTTAGTAGACACAGAAGCAAAACCTAAAGAAAAGGGAAGTTATGTTTTCTCCACGATTAAAAGATGTTTCAGTACTTTTAAGTTTCAAAAGAAAAGAAACAAACCGGGACTGGAAAACAATAACGTGATATGTGAAAGTATAAAAACCTCATATCCGTTACAAAATTCTCAGATATGCGAATATAAAAGTACTCGTACAAGATTAAGTGAACTTCCTTATGGTTTGAGCAGTTACAAGTGTGCGCCAAATTTCTGCATCCCAGGAATCTGTGGTCCTCATGAGTGCTACGAAGAAAGTAAGCGTCGCCAGGTTAAAGGATTACACGATCACTACGTCAGCACAGATAGACGTAAAAGAAAATCGGCTATGAGTCTAACTACAAGCGATTCTAGTGGTACTATATTGGCAAAAAGTACTAAATCCAGATTATTAAAACGTAAAACAAAAAAAGACCAGAAAGTGAGGGATAAACAAAGAGATATAAAAGCAGCAGGTTCCTTTTTATCTTCACGTCAAGCAGCCCGTAAAGGATATAACTTTAATATCAATAATGGAATTTCAAAATACCGTTTTATGCATCGAGTAGAAAAGAATAACACAGTTAGTGATATATCAATAGTCAGCAGAATTACAGATAAAGGTACGAAAAATAAACGAGTTGCTTTAAAACATGATCTTTCAAAAGCAAATGAAATTGGAATGGAAGCCAAGGCACCGAACGCTGGATTTTTACTTAAGAGGTGCTTTTGTACAATGGGTGTTCAAAAGAAAAACAAACCAAATTCTGAATTTCGTTGGCATCGACCCGTAACGACGCAATTTGTACAAGTCGAACAAAACAGACATGGTATAATAAAACCAGGATCTAAAGTTCTCAACAAGACGTTGTATGGAGGAGAACCTTTAAAATTAAAGTTACCAGAAGGTAATCAACACTTTAGAGAAAACCTTATTGGGAATCAAAGTGCCAAACATTTGCCAAACGGTCGTTCCTTTACAAGACGAGGCCATGTTAGGTCTCGTATCGAATTCAATTTTGATAAAATGAGAGGCTTACTGAATACACAGAGGTTTAATCCATTTTATCGATCATTTTATGCGTTGAATGTAAAAGTATCTAAATCAAATAAAAATATATCGCAAAGTAAGTACCGTGCCCTCAAGGACAATGAAAGGAAATCTGATGAATGCTCGCCAAATGAATGCGATCCAGTAGACTGTTCAGAGAAAGTTAAGTCGTTAAGAAAGTTAAGAAAGTTAAAACGTCGTTCCAGAGCTACTGATACCATCAGTCTGGATTCTCGGTATAGTTGCTATAGAAGGTGTAAAAAAGAAATTGAAAAGCAAAAAAAGCAAGGAGATAAACCTATTACATATGGATCTGATTTAAGTATTAGAGCGGGAGTTTACAAAGACACAGATCCATACAAAAATCAACGTTGCCAAGCCATTCGTTTAGGATCAGATGTACGTCTTAACTTTGACTTTTTCAAAGAACCACCATCACGTGGTTTGTGTTATACAGGACCCTTAACATACCATGAGAGAAAAGAAGCTGGCTTGCAAGTATCTCAAAGTAAGGTTTCAGGAATATCGGATATTATAAAAAGATGTTTTTGCGCCTCTAAATTGGAAAACGCGACCAAAAGTGATATAAACCAGATTAGAGATGTAACCAGGACGGTTACAGGTAAGTCAAGGAATCAGACGCTAAGCCCGGTATAAACCGGAAAGAAAGTTGCGCAACATTGATTCAGCAACATGTTTGAGTTGCGGGAAACAACGTTGCTGGCCATATGAAATATTGCAGCGTGGCTTGCAACATGCTTATGTTGAGATAAACAAAAGAACATCTCGCAACATCAAATGTTGCGGAAAACAATGTTGCGTGATTGTGGCTCAACAATGTATCCGGTGTATACAGGGCTTTACTTTGCGAAAACCTATGACATACAGAATGTTGTGCAATTACAATATTTAGGATACGTACTCAGACCAAAAAAAAAAGAAAGACGGCGCGCCGCGAACATCAAAAGTGAAGCCATAAAACCATGCTCCTGCAAGTAAACATACACGCGCACGCACACACCTACACTAAAACCATGCTCATCGCTCTTAGTACGTCACGAGTCGTCGTCAAGTCATAGATTTAAAAAATATAATTATGCCTTCCTGTGCAAAAACAACAGCAAATCACATAAAAAGTCTTACGGAATCACTTTTTACTTGTAAGTACTTGAAATAACATCGTTTCTTTATTATTAAATTTTAGGGTACTTACAAAAAACCTCAACGAACGAAAGCACTGACATAAAGTGCGGGGGTTGCCATAATACGATTTAAAATTTCCCCATTCGATTAATATATAGATATAAATATGATTTCTTACTTCGAGTTATATTCCTATTTACTTTTTTATCTATTTAATATTTTAGGTTTCCAATTAATACCAACACCATACTCAACAATATCTTACACGTACAATATTATAATAGTTCCTACTCACACAAATATCCCCAAATTATAGGGAAAAAATTTAACAAATGGCAACCCTTCGATACACACATGGATAAAAAGGTGGCTTCAGTTTTGATGTTCGCGGCGCGCTGTCTATCTTTTTTTGTCGGTCTGAGGATACGTATGATTCATTTTAAAATTTAAATTCCGAGTACTGATGAAAGTTCTAATCTCAGATAATTTAAATTGCAACAAAACGCTTTTCCGTGATAACAAAAACCAGAATAAGTATTACATTTTCTTTGTTGGTTTTTCCGTATCATTTCATAGAATCCGAAATGAGAATCCGAATGTTTCCGAAATTTGAAACAAGCAAGCGTGCAACCCAACATGCAACTGGGCAAACACGCACACAAACAAGCATGCATTATCAACACTAAATACTTTGTATTGTAATATCTATTATAAATTGCATAACATTTCAAAAGGTTAAAAGTGCAAAGGCTAATAAATGTTTCTTTCTCGATGTTGATACAGATAACCCAAGATACAAGTCCAGTACACGTGTTTCCTATAAAAAAGAGAAGAGTTTAAAAGCAAAGTCCGTTCAATATAACGATTATTCACAACAGCATCGCAAAAAATCTCGTAGACCTACAGATAGAAATAATGTATCATTTTGTACTAACGTAAATTGTGTGGAATTCTACAACGATCGAAATCAATACAAAACTAAATTGAATCGAGCTCAAAGAGGAGGAGAGGGCGATGTGGGAAAACAAAAAGGTATTACTTTTATTTAAAAATAGCTGGCCCGGCGAACATCGTATCGCCTCAGGATAAATAAGAACGAGTATCATTTTCTCCAATAATGATTATTTTTTTTGTGAATTTTCCCGTTCTAATAATTATTCTGCTATTCGGGGCGAAGACAAATCCAACAAATAAAAGATCATAAAAATCGGTGCAGCCTGGGTGAAAAAAATCAATACGCCCTGAAGGGAAACCACTTTAAATCCTTAAGATAGATTATTTTACTTAAAGGAAAATAGCGAGTGTTTATTTTTTGAGCAGTTTCAATTCCCAGTTTTGGTAAGCTTGTCGAGAAATCTGTAAAAAAAGTTTTATTTAAAAAAATAAAGGAAACATTCCTTTGAGTAAAACAATCTATCTTAAGGATATAAAGTGGTGTCCCTTCAGGGCTCATTGATTTTTTCCACCCTGTATATAGATTTCCTCTTTTTACTTCTATTTTACAAGTTGGAAAGACTACATCATGGGCCGTTTACTTAAAATATTTTATTTTATAGGTCCAATTGCAGACAAAAAAACCATGATAGATAAATGCCTTTGTGCATTGAAAACATCCAAAAAGTCTAAGAGTACGAAAAAAGACAAGGAAAAGAAAGTCAGTAAATTTATAGACAAATGCTATTGTACTCTAAAACATCTCAAAGGACAAAAGAAGGGTAAATATTTAACACCAAAAGTAAGCATGGAAATTATTGGAAAAGGTAGCATGAAATGCAAGCATCTTGATGAAGCTGAAAGGAGAATGGAGACTATTATGCCTTATTCAAAGAAAAAATTCAAAAAACTCGATAGCCAATCAAAACTTAGCCAAGACACAAATGAAAGATCCGAACAAAACCAACCTATAACGCTTGATTCAAAGAGAAAAGTAAAAAAACTCGATGGCCGATCAAAACTCGCCCAAGGCACAAATGAAAACAGCGAACAAAACCAACCTATAACGCCTGATTCAAAGAGAAAAGTAAAAAAACTCGATGGCCGATCAAAACTCGCCCAAGGCACAAATAAAAACACCGAACAAAACCAACCTATAACGCGTGATTCAAACAAAAAAGTAAAAAAACTCAATGGCCGATCAAAACTCGCCCAAGACACAAATGAAAACACTAAACAAAACCAACCTATAACGCCTGATTCAAAGAGAAAAGTAAAAACACTCTTTGGCCGATCAAAACTCACCCAAGGCGCAAAAGAAAACATCGAACCAAACCAACCTATAACGCCTGATTCAAAGAGAAAAGTAAAAAAACTCGATGGCCGATCAAAACTCGCCCAAGACACAAATGAAAACACTAAACAAAACCAACCTATAACGCCTGATTCAAAGAGAAAAGTAAAAACACTCTTTGGCCGATCAAAACTAGCCCAAGGCGCTAAAGAAAACATCGAACAAAATCAACCTATAACGCCTGATTCAAAGAGAAAAGTAAAAAAACAATTTGGCCGATCAAAACTCGCCCAAGGCACAAATGAAAACACCGAACAAAACCAACCTATAACGCCTGATTCAAAGAGAAAAGTAAAAACACTCTTTGGCCGATCAAAACTCGCCCAAGGCGCAAAAGAAAACATCGAACAAAACCAACCTATAACGCCTGATTCAAAGAGAAAAGTAAAAACACTCTTTGGCCGATCAAAACTCGCCCAAGGCGCAAAAGAAAACATCGAACAAAACCAACCTATAACGCCTGATTCAAAGAGAAAAGTAAAAACACTCTTTGGCCGATCAAAACTCGCCCAAGGCGCAAAAGAAAACTTCGAACAAAACCAACCTAAAACGCCTGATTCAAAGAGAAAAGTAAAAAAACTCTTTGGCCGATCAAAACTCGCCCAAGGCACCGAACAAAACCAACATATAACGCCTGATTCAAAGAGAAAACTAATAACACTCGATGGCGGATCAAATACATGCTTCTGTCCAATACATTCGACCTCATTCGAATGTGAGTGCTACGGAGACAGGCATCTTAAAGGACAATGTCCCGTTTGCATTGCTATAGCTACTGGAAGATTTAGTAAAACCATAAATAAATTGCCATGCACGTGTAAGGATCAATATCTGGGAAAGAAAATAAGTGTAGGAAAAGGAAAGAAAAAAAGTGTAGGAAAAGGAAAGAAAAAGAAACCACAAGAGCCAGCAAAGCCAGTGGTGGACAATACGCCGCTTTTTGATATGACGGTCAACAAAACTAATATGAAAATAATAAACAAAGATGAAGTACTTAAACATTTGGGATCATCTGGCAAAGAGTCTAAAGCAATGAAGAAAGCCCGAGCAGGTAAGCAATTTTTTAAATCTTTTTTAATTGTTGTGATAAAACTTTATTTTTTTACGAAATTCCACGTGGAAAATGCTTGAGGCATTAAGTCTGCTTCATACACCTCTATTTATTTTTGTGTGCTGAAGTTAAAATAAATAGATAATATAAGATAAGCCTCACGCTTGTCTAAGGAATACCTACAAGCGTGAGTCTTAAGTCATGTTATTTGAAGGTGTATTGTAACACTCACTTATATAAAATGAATGAATGTCAAGAATCATTTGATAAAAAAAGGAATTCTTTGTTCAAAACCAATTTTAAACATCTCTGATAATGAACGACTAATAGATATTTACACGGACGCTAGTATCAAAGGAGTGGGAGCTGTGTTGAAACAAAAAGATGAATACGGCGAAAATAAGACGGTTGCTTATTTTTCAAAAAAATTAACTGAAACTCAAAAAAAGAAAAAGGCGATATATCTAGAATGTCTGGCAATAACGGAAGCTGTAAAATATTGGCAGCACTGGCTTATGGGAAAAGAGTTTACGGTATACTCAGACCATAAACCTTTAGAAATTATGAATATTAAGGCTAGAACTGATGAAGAATTGGGAGATTTTACGTATTATCTATCTCAATATAATTTTAAAGTAAAATATAATCTAGGAAAATCAAACCAAGAAGCAGACTGTTTGAGCAGGAATCCAGTTCTAAAACCTTATGATAACACAGACGACTTTTTAAAAGTAGTTAATTTAAGGTGAATGCTCCAACCAGCCCGCGAAATTCAAATTTACTTACGTTTTTTGCAATTTGCAGGCCAGTGCTAGGTTGTATGTTGATTAAAATATTATTCGCGGTTGTAAGACATATATAGGTACAGAATTATAATCATGAAAATCATCAATAAAACGCTCTAAGTTCATAAAGCTGTTAGAATTACTTTTTCTGTTTTTTTTTTTGTTCTTACACCTTTATGAACTTGGAGGGTTGTATTGGTGATTTTGATTATTATAATTCTGTAACTACATACGTCTTACAGCCGCGAATAATATTTTAATCAACATACAACCTAGCACTGGCCTGCAAATTGCAAAAAACGCAAGAAATTTTGAATTTCGCGGGCTGGTTAGAGCATTCCCCTTAATAAAACTAGCAGATATAAAAAATGACCTACACATAAATTTAGACCCTCAAAATGGAAAATTTATACTGGAGAATGAAATTTACGACAAACAAAATAGAAGAAGAAAATAGTATTATCGGAAGAACTTAGCAAAACTATAATAAAAAATGTGCAATGATCTTTATTGCCATATTGGTAGAACCCAGATGACAAATAAAATAACACCATTTTACACAGCAAAGAATATTATCGCAAACATTAATACAATTTGTGATGAATGTCAAATTTGTATAAAAAAACAAATAAAGGAGAAAGACAAAATATAATCTAATGTCACATTTGGGTCCATCAACACGGCCTTTTGAAATGATATCTATTGATACCATTGGAGGTTTGAAGGATCACGGTCAACAAAAAAATATTTATATCTTCTGGTTGATCATTTTACATATGCTTATAGTTACACATCAAAAAATCAAAGTTCCAGTGATTTTATTAAACTAATAAAAAATGTTACACGAAGTTACAATATCGATATGGTATTAACGGACCAATATCCAGGCATTAACTCCGAATTCAAAGAGTTTCTGAAGAAAGAAAATATAACATTGGTATTTACTGCTGTGGATGCACCATTTTCAAATGGACTTAATGAGAGGCTAAATCAAACTTTAATCAGTAAGATCAGATGCAAACTAAACGAAAGTGATAAAAAAATAGCATGAACCACAATTGCTCAGAAATGTATAGAAAAGTATAACGAGAAAATACCTTTTGGAAGGTGTGAATATTCTACCAATTGAATGGAAATCAAGATCTACAAAAGAAGATATGGATAGAGATAGGAAAATAGCTCTTGAAAACACGATAAGATCTCACAATTACAATAAAAAATGATTCGATCTGCATAGAAAAGAACATAAACTGGAAGTAGAAGATAGAGTCTACGTGGAAAATGTAAATCGACTAAATAGGAAGAAAATGGATGAATTGAAGACGGGACGGGACACCATACAAAGTTCTGAAGAAGATTTCAAATTCAATCTATGAAGTTGATGTTGGACACAAAAAGGTGGAATCAAACCTTTACCACATTACAAAATTATCTCCGGTGATTGTTAGTGCATGAACAATTGCATACAGCCAGATTTACCAATTGTTGTCTTCTGTGGGAGGGGGGGGGGGGGGAGACGTAATGAAAATCTTTTTGCAGTTATCATTAATTATCACAGTTATCTTTAATTTACTTCTTAACTTGACAACGTCATAATTGTCATCTAAATAACATAATGTGAATATAGAAAATAGAATAATTACTTATAAATGCAAATGTAAGCATCTAATGTTGTTTTCCTGATTTTTTCGGGTATGTTTAGGATAGGTTTTATAATATTTAAGTTATTAGATAAATATTGTTGTTAGATATTGATTGGAAAATAAATATTGTTGTTAGATATTGATTGGAAAATAAATTTCCTGATTTTTTCAGACAAACAAGCATTATTTTACTTATATAAAGAACATTATTATACGCATATCCTCACTATAACCTATACAGCGTGGAACAATACAAGTTCTATTTTTATTAATAATTATTTAGATGCCATTCTTTAAGGTTTTGCAAATTACCCCCGTCATGATTGTATGCCTTCTTCATTTTCGATTTTTGTAAGAATTAGTCTGGCCGCCTGCGTTGCTATAATTAAATTGTAGCGGACTACCAGATCTGGTACAGAACGGTTATTTTAATCCTCAACAGCGTTTTACTGGGGTGACAATATACCTTTAAGTATTGACTTCAAAATGTACAGCAGATTTGAGCCCGGAAGTTTATTCAGAAAAATCAGTATTTTTTTTCTAAATCTGTAAAACTCCTAAATTAAATTCTAGCTAGTGCTCTCGCAGCAACGGTTCCTACACGGTGCTCACGGAAATACTTTTTGCTCGACACAAATGTCAAATGCTTAATTTAGAGCTGAGGCACAACATGAATTTCGATTCTTTTTCAGAACAAATTATTATCGATAATGGATTTTATCGTGTAAACTTGGGAATGAGTCTCTCTGTTCATTCATTTATTCATTCATGGATTAATTTATTTGACATAACTTAAGGTTGTCTTTAAAAGATCGCTTTTAGCGATAAGACCGCCCATTGTGTCACCCTTAGTACAGTTTCTATAATTATATATGTCTGTAATTAATATGGTGTACATAATAAAGAGCATTCTATTCTATTCTAACTTATTAAGATTATTGTAACATTGAAACAAAAAAATTGTTGTTAATGTCATAGATAAATATATTTGTTCATAACTTTGTGGCGGTTTTGAGTTCCTCGTTTTTTACGTAGCCTACGCTAATGCCCTGCAGATCAGGAACCGTGTCGTGCGACGGGTCATTGAGCCTCCCCTAGTCCCTTAAAACCGGCCAAATGTGTGTCGGACTCCCCACAATGAAGGATTCCGTAGTCGGGATGAATACTTAGGCAGTTTTGCAAAAATAACACTTCTCGTTCATAACACTTCTCGAAAAAACTACGAATAATAAAGTTTCGCGTTTGTTAACGAAAATATCCCATACAACAATACCACAACCACTCCCATATCCATAGAACAATTTTTCAATAAATTTATAAGAAACAAAATCGAACATCTTAAGCACTCGGGCAGTTTCTGAGAATAGGGTTCGTACACAGCGCGCCAGCAATACGTATGGCGAACGAAATATCGCATACCGGTTAAATTATACCGAGACTTATTAATAGTCTACTCTCAGAAATAAACAAATGAATTACACAGAAAAATATCAAATGTAAACTTATGCAATATTAGTTTTATGTAGGAATGATTGTAACTATTTAAAGACCTAAAAATGTTATTAATTGTATCGACTATAACGCACACCTAGATAGATATTAAGATAGACTCATGATAGCACAAGTTTAAACCTTAGTGCTTTTTGGTTGCTATTTAATATGAATAATCCTGTATTCTTTTGTATAAATGATAAAAAAAAACATCAAAAACTATTGAGAAACCAGTTTTAAGACTGATAATCTTTTTAAATTATAAGATCCAACAATAGTACTACATTCAATTAGCGTGTGAAAATTATGCACATATTAAGCATGTGCATCCAATTTTTTTTCATCCCCTAGTTACTGTTTATGTATATGAGGAGTGCAACCCCTAATTATTTTTTTCATAATTTCACCACGCCATTGCTTAGCGATGGACAGAATACAATTATCTTCTTTATTTTCTCCGAGTAAAATGGCTGTGTGACATCCGGACGGACTGATAGATAGCCAGACAGACGGATATGACGAAGTTATATCGGTCACGGATATGTCTACGAAACCCCAAAAAAGGGTTACATGATGATTGAATGAGTGCCGTCTGTCAGCACAGGTCAAATCAAGCTGCAACAGCTTTTTCTTCTTTGGAGGCATTTCCAGATATTAATCTGTATTTTGTGTCACTTAGGGCTAATTTTAACAAAGATATATTTATCCGTAGAATAAAATTGACGTCTGACTGTTCCAGTATATAAAAACTGTAAAAAATCAAAACTTTTTCTAAGATACGACTAACTTTGGTGGTATTTGCCCTTAATATACATCTTAATGTCTGAACTTTAAAAAGAGCATGACCTCTGGCTTTGTTTCGGTATTTTCTTTTTAGAAACGTCAGCTATTTACTTGTCAAGATCAAGTTACATATAATTATTACATTCTTGTTTATATACACAAGTAAATCTCGCGACAAGCTTTATGATATAAATTGTGTATTGTAATAAATTGATGGGTTTGATTCAATTTAAAATTTATTTTATTCCTTATAGAGTATTCACCACATATGTGGACTAACAACATAATTAATTTAAATATGCTCGAGAGTGACGCGATATAATATACAAATATATTTTACACAGAAATTATTTTTGTAAATTATATCGCGTCAAAAAAAAAAAGTAGCTTTATACATTTTAATAAAATATAAAATTAGCGATCGGCGAAAATAAATGAAAGGTGACCTTGAAAACAATTATTACCTACTATGATAACAAACCTATGCGAGTGTTCCTTTAACTATTTTTTTGCAAACAGGGTGTCTCAGAAGTCGAACGTCAAGCCGGAATCGGGTAAGAGGCCAAGTCATTATAAGAAAAGAAAAAATCTCAGTACCCAAGCCTTTCCTCAAGGGCTGGGCAAAAAGTGACATTTTCTTCCGAGCTCGACTTTCTTTCTTGCAGTTGTCTTTACAATGCAGGCAAGAGTTTATCTAAACATTATTCAGGATTCCATAACAATTTTTTTTTATTTAATATTTTTAGCACAGGAGTGAAAAGACTGTCACAGGATGCAGATATTCTCGATTTTTTTTAAATGCCTTTAATTTTCAAAATACACAACTTATTTTTTTTCTGATAGTTAATTATTATGACTTTTACCCGAGGATTCTCCGAGACTTCTGGGACAACCTGTATAAGCAATAAAAAAATATAAAAAATAGGTATTTGTTTCTTGACTCGTATACAATTTGTCTATTTAAATAATGAAAAACTTTTGAATGACTTGCCTATTATATTTACGGGTAAGCACACACGAACACACATGCAGCGGGTGCGGGTTTAGCGACAACGTAACCTGTCGTTTGCACTAGGGCACTAATTGTATTGGGCACATGTATCGGACACATGTATCGGGCACATGTATCGTGCACATGTATCGTGCATGTGTATCGTGCACATGTATCTGAAACAGATTTTACAACTAAAATATATTTTTTGAATTCGCAGCTCGTGCCGATACATTGGCCCGAAACCATGTTGCGACTTACAATACAAATGTGGCCTGGTGTGGAGAACCCATTAACGTAGCGTGCTTGTGGCATGTGAAACATGGCAGAATATTTGAACACACAGCAAAAAAAAACACGGAAGGTAAAGGGCCTACCATAAATTTTAATATTGTCAAAGTCAAAATCAAATCATTTATTTAAAATAGAAACTTTTTATTAAGTTCAAAAGGAGATGTCCGTGAACTTGGAACCACTGAAACAATATACCCCCTCTCCACCCCCCATTTAAGAGAAAAATTATAAATTATTTAATGTTAGTACATAATATTTTTTGTTGATAGCAGCCCAAATTGAACCTCCCAAACACTTTGACAATGTTTTAATTGACAGAAGGATTCTATTCATCTGTCAATTACGATAAAGTGTTGACCGTACTTTTACTATTTCATTATAGGGTCTAGAAATCTTATGGATGATTCAAATTGTGAAAGGCTTTTCATCCACTTCCGATCTCGATTCCAAGTCATTAAAAAGGAATTCTCCTGCGTAATTTATTTATTTGTTTATTGGATCGCCAACAGAGGCTACAAAGTTAAATGCATGTTACGAAAAAAAATATCGTTCCGAAAGCGAGATAATTAAATACGGCGTTCCTCAGGGTAGCGTGCTAGGACCCCCCCCCTTTTTTGCTCTACTTAAATGACCTTCCGATGCAAATAAAGCACCCCATGGTCTATTCGCCGATGATAGCATGGTAATTATTAAGTGTGATGATCCTAATACTTATGAAAATGAAATAAAATGACATTAAATAGAATTATAACATGTTTTGACAACAATAATCTAATTTAAAAGACTATAATTATGCATTTTTATAAAAAAATACTAAATACTACTAACTATTACTAAATACAATCTTTGACATTAGCTATTTAGGTACAAAAATAGAATCAACTAGTGCTACTAAACATGGTATTAATATAGACAACAATTTGATTTGGAGACCACAGACAGACGAAATATGTGCAAAACTTAATAAATTTACCAATGCTCTCTATAAACTATCAAAAATAGTAAGCCCAGAATCCGTACTAAAAGCCTATCACGCCGACGTTGCATCAACACTCAGATATGGCGTAATATACTGGGGCGATTCAGTTGATAATGACCTCGTATTTAGAGCCCAAAAAGACTTATCAGAGCTGTGTGGCCTTAAAAGTACAGACAGTTGTCAACCGTTCTTTATACGTCTAAAAATTCTTACCTTGCCATCGCTGTACATAATATTATGTACATATATTTTATTCATACATCGAAGAAAATTTGTGCGTCAAATCTAATATTTCATTATACAAAATAGCTACTAAAAGTTACTATAGAAAATTATGCATCTAATGGCAAAACTGTACTAATGAATAAAAGTACCTTCTGTATGGCCAAAATAGTACATTATGATACATGTGTGCTATGTTGATCATTATGCTCGAGGCGGTATTATTCGCGCGAGCCGCAGGCGAGTGCTATAAGAAAGCCGAGAGTCTAATGATCAATGCACACGCGTTTCATACGACGTTTTTCAACACACTTGCGAGGGAAAAAACAGACTTGTATTGTTAAATATTAACTTCTTCGGAAAATGGCGCGCTAGTTTTGTTTTTCCGCGCGCCGTGCTAAGCAGCACTAGCGATGCGCGCGCAGTTGTAAATAAAAGCACCGACTCTCATTTTTAAATATATTGGTCTATGGTACTAACAAAACCGATCCGCCCCGATCACACGAACCTGTTTGAGAATGAATTATGCTACACATCCAATCTTAAATTTTAATGAATGTGCGTTAATTAGGAGTGTTGGATAAACACCTCATAATATGTTCATATTTAGCGCACAAGTTTACTATTATTAATTTTCCTTGTATAAATTCAAGTCATACGATACTCGCCATTTTGATGACAGTGGTGTTCGAGGCTAAAAAACATAAAAATTGGAGATTTCGAACACCCTAACTTCACCACAGGGGCTGTGAATCAGCGTCTCAACCAGCATCATTTAATTATTTGACGAATTTATCCATAGTTTAAGGTAAATAAGTACTTAGTGGTAATGAAGTTTTTGGATATCTAATGTCGAAGTTTCGCGCCAATCGTGCGTGTTTACATTTTACTTTTCACAAATTTCACACACACAGTTAAATGTAAGATTTAAAATGTGACAAATATTATTGAAAATATTGTGAACAACACGAAAATGCCCAGGTCTTAACGTAATATTCAAACACAGGTCCAATAACACGTATTAATCATTACCACTAGGTAGGTACTCAATTTGTGTTCAAAATCGCCGACCACTATTGTTTTTTTTATTGCAATGATGTACGAAAGCGATTATTCCAAACGATTTTTTTTTTTAATTTCGATTGATAATATGACGAATGTAATCGATACTTGGAAATTAAATAAAATTAAGTATTTTAAGCAGTAAATACAATAAGCATTGTTTATAATAATGATTTATGCTTTTCTATTGTCATTTCAATCGTTTTTTGGACATTTCACTTAGAGTCAATAACAGCCAGGCCATAGGTACCTCATTTATTGAATTTCGCGCCGAAATGTTTCTATATTTGAATTTACTCGGAATGCGCTCGCTGTTTAGAATTATTTTAATTTATTGAACAACTATTATATATTGTGGATTTTATTTTTGATAATTGCTAATAGTTTCCTACAGAATTCCCAGTATATATTTATTAGGTAGGCTTAGTAAAATTTTGTTTGAGAATGATAATAAATGAATTCCATAAATTGGGTATTCTGCAAACACTTTCAATACTTTTTGTTAGTTATGAGAGTTGTTATTCAGTTTCTAATTTTTTATTTCATTTATCGCGAATATCGATTAGGCTGTATGCAAGTTTTGATCGAAATAAGGAAATTGGGTGGACGGTCAACACCTTCTTATATACGTATCTATGGTCAGAACTAAAAAGTGTCACGTCGCAACACAATTTTTTGTAATTTATATCAAGATTTGATCGTTTTTTTTATGTAGTTTATGTATGAAAAATGGTAAAGTAAGAATGCAGACAGAATGACAATATCTTTATTTTTCCATTTGCAGTTTGACTGACCTCAACATATAAATAAATTATAGATTTTTTGTAAACGATATCGCAAATACCATAAAATACACACACACAGAACTCTATTTCATCATAATTCCATACTGACTATTTAAAAAAAAAGTGAATTTATGAGGTTAAAAAAGCGCGCATCTCCGACTAGTAAATAGTTATCTGTGGAAATAAAGCACATGTGGATTAAAGTAAAGAAAAAGCACGCGTTTTTAATACACTGCATTATGGACCTAAAAGCGGTTCAATAAGAGCCACTTTACGAGCAAGTGTGTTGAAAAAATATTTAATAAACTTCCTGAAAAAATAAAAAGTTAAATCTGGACAATTTCAAAACAGAACTATTAAAATATTGATAAATAAATGCTATTACTCACTACAGAAATATTTGGACGATAATCCTATAATTACTGCTTCAGAAAATTGTAATTGTACATCACCTCACCTATTTTGACGATTTAGAATTTTATTTGACATTATTATGACATGTAACTTAATCTATTTGACATCTATTGAAATTGATTCCATTTTCAATTTGTATTGATATGCTACCTATTATTATTGATTTTATTACTAATATGAAAGTTTACATAATTCTACCACTTCATGATTATCAAAAAAGTTAATTGATGTTAAAAGTAAAAAAAAAATCGCTGATGTTAATTAAATATATTTGTACGCCTCTGGGCAAAACATAGAGGATCTATTTACCTGCAACATCTCGCACACTATTGTAATATATTGCAACTTGCACATGAACATTCGAAGTAGCCGTAATCAATAGAGTACACTTTAAGTTCTAAAAGAATTATGCTTCACATTATTTACTGAAAACATCCCGTTTCATCTTATTTCTTACTAGCTTCTACCCGCGACTTCGTCCGCGTTATGATTACTTACTTCACTTTCGCTTAGCGTTCTTTCTGACTTCTTTTTGTTCGGCCCCTAAGGGTCGTAACGTGATTTTAATGTCGAAATTGCCCAATTATACGAATCCGACTGGTAGTTTCAGAGATTAAACAAACTTTTCAGTTTTACTATATAGATTATATTGTAAATAAATGATCTGATTAGATTAGTTTCGACATACTCTTTATAACAAATATTGATTGACAGTAATGGCAGTACCATGTGTCAATTTTGACAAGTTTATTATTTTTTCCCATGTATTCGCTTTATTCTTAGATATAATTAGAAAGGTTCGTTTGTTTTAGGAGTAAATTTTTATTCCTTAAGGTCACATTATAAGGAATGAAAATTTACAACCACTAAATATCTTAAGTAGTTCACTAACCGGCAACCTTTCTATTTAGTTAAATTATTGACTGCCATAAATTTTTTAGCATAGGCGATAGCTATACATTTTAAGTATATAAATATGCCGTTCTCTCTTCTTATTACTGAGAAAGAAAGAAACAAAATTTAAGGAGTGAAGTTACCTAGACGACACGATCTATTGAGTTTACCTTAGCGTCTGCGTAAGACTCTGTAAAACTCATGGTGCAAGCATTATCGAAATCTATTCGATCCACGTTAATACGCTAGCGAGTCAGTTTTCGATAACAACTCATGGTAGACGTACTCGTCGACATGGAGTCGGGGTTGGTTGCAATTTTTTTCTTCGGTTGTTTTCCTTTATCGATGCGATAATATTTATAACTTACTTATTCTCAATTTGAAAACCATTTAAAGGCTTGTTCCCGTTAAACTTTTATTTGACAAGGATTTAAATGTTAATGGTGAATCCATATCTTCATTTCAGCTATTGAAACAGGAAACGTGGACGCACCGGTTATGAAAATGATAATAGATAGCGGGAACGCAAGTATTATGAACTCTGACCAAGTTATTAAACAATTTAATGCAAATATTTCGAAAAAAGCCAAACCCATTAAAGCTAAACAAAAAATAAAGGCACAGAAACAAACTAGAAAAAAAGGAATGGCACCGGAACCGGCATCAACCTCGCAAACTAAGAAGTCGGTTAAAAAAGAGCGTAGAGCTGTGGTAAAGTCTCATGGTAGCAAATGTAAGTGTTGCATTTGTCGTGGCATGACGATAGGTAAGAAACCACCTGGAATACAATTGTCAATGCATGCTCTAAAGTTAAGGCGTTGCGTATGTGGAAGTGTTTTATGCAAAAAAGATTGGGATAGAATACATCACGAACAAAAGTCACGGGCGGCTGTGAAAGTACAAAAATGTGTTTGTGGAAGTACTATATGTGCAGAAGAATCTTCAAAAATGCCAGAATTACTCTTAGAGGGGGCGCGACAAGTGGAACGTGAAAAAGCTTTATCAAAAAAAGCTAAAATGAAAAAGAAATTGTATAAGAAAGAGAGAAAGAGACGAGCAAAAGAGCGAAAGCGAGCTTTTAAAAAGGAACAAAAAAAAAGACAGAAACAGGATGAGCGTGACATGAAATCAGTCAAGAAAACCAATTATGCGGGGGATGTTAGTATATTGGCAGAATCATTAATAGATTTAGGCACTTTCGGCTCTAAGGCATTTTGCGACATTGCGGGATATGTGTGTAGATCTATTAGACACCCAAAAGACGCTGTCAATGACGTACGAGACGCGATAAAAGACCCTGAAATGGCAGCGAAAGCTATAGAGGAAACTGTCAAAGGAATGGGTTTATTTTCAACATTCGCTAGAGTTAAACGAAGATTGTTGAAGATGCCAGGAGCAAAGGCGGGTGTTACTAAATTGGAATCTTATCCTACAACAAACTATTTGATCCACATGGCTGATAAAGACCCTAAGAAACGAATGAAGAAGTTTAAAACTAAACGTACGAGAGAACCAATTGATTTCCAATGTAGTCTATACATGGCATCAATGAGAAAGAGGCCTTGTTTGCGAATATATTACATGTGTCCGTGGTTTTACCCTCATTGTATGAGTTTGCTGAATGTCTGGAAACAATTTATGGATATTCTACTATTCCTATTAGCCGTTATAGTATGGAGTCCATGCATACTTTGTATGGAGCTTTGCAGAGGTTGTGTGTGTTGCTGTATGTGTCAAGGATAAAGATAAATTATTATAGTTTTTCTTTTTAATAAAAATTTGGAAAATATAACTAATTTTATTTAACTTTTTGTCACATTCACCACCAAGTGCAATGCGACATGCGACGTGATTTGGGTCAAACGATACACGCGCGATTTCATGGCCACAACCTGTAAGTGGCTATGGCGACTTGTCAAACCGAGCTCGCTGGTCGCACCCGCTCTATAGTCGTGGCCACCGCGGTGTTAAGTGCTTATTAAACTATCCAATTTTAAGGAAAGCTAAATGATAAATGATTTTATTTTTGTAAGTAGGTTTGTACAAACACTTTTACACGTCAATCATGTTTTTTTTAAAACTAGATGAGGTCGGCGTTTCCTATCTGACTACTCTGAGAAGATAGGCCGAAACAAACTCAGAGGTCACAGTCTCTTTTAAAGTTTAGACAGTTCGTGGTGCGCATACCAACATGCTACCTGCACCTGGTGATGGAAGAAAGCTTTTAGCCGCAGGGTGTGGTATTCCGCCGCTTTCGCGGACAAGTGCCACCAGAACGCACAAAGACTTAGTGCAACTAAGTGATACTAACATACTTATTAAGTTTTATTTACTAACAACATTGTTACTATATTATTATGTATAGTAGGTTAGGTTAAGGTATGTATCTATGGATCTTTGTGACCTGATAATAAATGGTTTATTATTATTATTATTATGATCTTGGTCAGGTTATATGAAGACCATGTAGATCGATGTCTGAGATGGTCTTTTGAGGAAAGAACCACAGATTGAGAGGACATGTCCAGTCATCATGATCAAAAAAAAGAAAAACCTAACAGAATAATAAAAAAAAAAATTAATAAAATGACCCACATCGCCTTCACATTCACAATAAATAATACTTCACAAAGTAAGCAAATGTCATTGTTTATAAAAAAACAATAAATAATGTCGATGTGTATATAAAAAAAAAAACATTCAAAATGTAGAAATTGGAAGCAGCTCAATCCCAAGCCTTTTTGTCCTCAATTTAATCTTTAAGTGTATAAAAGGCTTTCTGGCACAACTTACGTTTAATTAATGATTTGAATTTATTAAGGCTTAGATCTTGAACGTGGCTTGGTAGTTTATTATAAAAGCGTATACATTGGCATCTGAACGAGCCACCTATTTTCTTGAGCCTTGTTGTAGGTACAACAAATTTGTGTTTGTTTCTAGTATTTGTATTATGGATATCACTGTATTTTTAAACAATTTTATGTTTTTATGGGCATATAAAAGATTTTCATAAATATACTGAGAAGGCATAGTCATTACATTAATCTCTTTAAATTTGTCTCTGAGAGTGTCTCGGATTTAGTTTATAAATTGATCGAAAAGCTCGCTTCTGCAAAACAAAGATAGTCTGAATATCGGCGGCATTTCCCCACAATAGAATACCGTAAGACATTACACTATGAAAATAGCTAAAGTACTCTAACACACTACAGCTAACTAGGAACACTAAACTAACTAACTAGGAACTAGGAAGTCGGAAGCTAGTGATCACGCTACACTAAATTGGATACTAAATCGTACAGATGACGCATTCGTGAAGAAGGATCGTACTGGGTTGCACGTTTCGAATTTTTTATCGATGGCGCCGTATTTATCAAAGCGACAGAAAATAATAATAATTAATGTCGTTAAAAAATAAAAAGAAATAATTTTGTCGCTTTTATTATAAATATAGGGCATTTCCCCATACATTTCTATTAATTTAGTTAAGACTAGCAGCGCCCCGCGGTTTCACCCGCATAAGTGTCGATACCGCGGGAATATCGGGATAAAAACTATCCTATACCTTTCCCCGGGATGCAACCTATCTCTCTGCCAAATTTTATCGAATCTGTTCAGTGGTTTAAGCGTGAAAAGGTAACAAACAGACAGACAGACAGAGTTACTTTCGAATTTATAATATTAGTATGGACTAGCTTCCGCCCGCGGCTGCGCCAGCGAGGTATGTCAAAAAGAACTATCCTATGTCCTTCCCCGGGATGCAATCTATCTCTCTGCCAAATTTTATCGAAATCCGTGCAGTGGTTTAGGCGTGAAAAGGTAACATACAGACAGACAGAGTTACATTCGAATTTATAATATTAGTATGAATTATAATATTTATAGTATGGATAGTTTATAGTATGGATTTCTTTTTCTGTGGGCAATGCTGTCGTTTCCGATGCAGTCACCATGTTGGAAGTGTAAACTGACCATTTATTTTTTAACTTTATAAACGACAGTTAGCAGGTAAAATGAAAATTAGTGTTCTTCACTATACCATAATTCAGCTTAATTATAATTATTTTCATTCTAACAACTATCCATTCAGCGTGAAAATTGAAAATAATTACTTAGTTAAGGTTTCATTACAATTAGAAATCTTTTGAATAAATTCGAACAAATTCATGGTGAATTTGTTCTTATTAAATCAAATTTCCTCTGTTATACATATGTTTTTAAAACGGGACTATTTTGCGTCCTAAAGCTTTGTTTGGGGACAAAGGGACAGTAGACTGAGAAAAGGGACAGTCCCGTTCAAAACTGGACGTATAGTCAGTTTATGTAAGTGTAGCATTTATATAAAAAATACTCTTTGGTAGCATTCGTGCGCGAGGTCTACTCGTCCACTTTGCTCAAAGCGCGGGCGCCAACTACTTAGTCGTTCTAAATCGTAGCGCCGTGATTACACTATCCTAGATCGTAGACAATTTAAGAAGTAGAGCGATTGGACCTCCAATTTACACTAAATTGGATCCAATCTGTTCTAACTGGGATTACATCTACCGATTTCCTAGTTAGCATTCCTTAAAATTGGATAGTGTAATAGGCGCTTTAGCATTAGGTACATACATTTGTTTCAGTCGCGCGCCAAATCGTTCTTCATCTGTTTCCGACGCGTGAACACTATGCGCCAATTAGTCGCTCTGCAAGTCGACTAGCGGTGACTAGTGGCACGCTCCTAACAACTTTTTTTCCATTCGTTTTTTCCGCAGTCGCTATTCCAAGACGCGTGTTGTATGAGTGTGTAAGACGATAAATTGTAACTTTTTTGTCTATCATTCGTCCGAACATACAAATTTTCACATATTTATAATATTACTAGGATTATTTAGGTAATCACGCTAAAAAACAAAACATAGGGCCATTGCATTGGTAGGTGCGAGTCTAACAATGCAAGGCTATGCCTAGAAAGGCTTTTTGAAGAAAGAGTTTCGAAGATCTTTGAGTTGAACTATCCCGACAGACGGCTAACATCCATCAACCCTATTTTAGGGAGCTCAACGACCCGTCACACAACGCTACCACTTTAGGCGTAGGCCACATAAGAAGTACTCAAAACCACCAGATAGTAAAGTTATAAAGTCGTGTTGAAATAATATAGTTTGTAGCCGAAAAGGACACTTAATCGTGAATTATAATACAAAAAACACATTAGACTCCTTTTTGGTAACAAACTATATTTTTTCAATGTTAAAATCGCTTTTAAAGTTTCGTCCCGATTCACCCCTGCATCCGTATTCACCCCGTTTGTCGGTATTTTATCTACATTGGATTATCTTACCATAAGCCCTTTTGTCGTACATGTATTCTAACATTTTTGACAGAGTTTCAGTTCAATAAATGTAAATGATTTAAATTTATTGAGGCTAGGAAATTTGTTGTAGAAACGTACGCTTTGCGATTAAATTAACTACCAATTTTTTGGAGACTAGGTTAGGTCCCTTTAAACCCTGTACTACAGGGTTTAAAGGGACCTAACCTAGGTCCGAGTCGGGGTGCCCCAGGTCCCGAGCTCGTTTCGCTCGCTCTTGCATCCTAAGTTCTCAAGTTCAATCTTGTGTGTTTCTGGGAATGAGTCTAGCATAACGTCTATTTTTTTTTTCGTTACATTTTCGTTGAAATCAAATACCATCTAAATATATAAAACTCAAAGGTGACTGACTGACATAGTGATCTATCAACGCACAGCCCAAACCACTGGGCTGAAATTTGACATGCAGGTAGATGTTATGACGTAGGCATCCGCTAAGAAAGGATTTTGATAAATTCTACCCCCAAAGGGATAAAATAGGGGATGAAATTTGTATGAAACTTTGTCAATTTTAAACCGATCGGGCTGAGACTTTGCATGCATATAGCTACTATGACGTAGGCATCCCCTAAGAAAGGATTTTGATAAATTCAACCCCCATGGGGATAAAATAAGGGATGATGGCGGATGTAAATGTATTAGTTTTTTTTAATAATACTTAACGCGAGCGAAGCCGCGGGCAAAAGCTAGTGGAAAATACACAGAACAAACAATATTCGTTAAAAAATAATTCTACTGTTTGATTAGTTTGTTAAATAAAAAACGTGATTATAAAATTACTGTAGACAGAACCAGTCCTGTGAAACTCCGAACAAATTATTTTTATATGGAATTTGTAACCTTCTTTAGTCAACATACAGAAAAACACGCAGAATCTCAGGATGACCAACATTACACTACGAAGTGACCACCACGTGACTTGTGCACGTGACCACATAAACAAACATGTCTGCCTTCGCGTCGCTTTGCTTCGTGTTGTGATTTTTCTGTTTCTTTTTTCCTTTTTTTGTGTAAGATTTGGGAATACAACTTATAAGAATAATTTCTGTGATTGTGTTAACGTTAAGTCGAGCATCAGGTCACTGGGTCATCACAAAGTTTTATTGAGATATTGACTAATGATTCTTTCGAGATCGTTGACACTTTCTTTCGAGATAGTTGACTCTTTTATTGTTATTATTACTATAATAATAACGAGACAGTGGCGCCGATTCTGTTTTTTCCCAAGCTATGTATCTTTTTCTTTCTATTTCATTAAGAAAAGGACAGAAGATAAATATTAGTTTAGTTCTGTCAAATTAGCCAGCGCCTGACGCAAATTGATGTAGTTTTAATAGTCAATTTTTTAATCTCTTCTAAGTTGTCTATGGAGTATCTTAATTTGACAGGACTAAACTAATATTTATCTCCTGTCCGTTTCTTAATGAAATAGAAAGAAAAAGATACATGAACTTAAATTTAGTTTAGTTTGTGCATAACAGAATCGGCGGCAGTGACTCTACTTTGTGAGCCATCATGGGGAAGTCACAGAAGATGTGAAGTTTGTGGTATCAAGGAGGCCTGACATACTGGAAATAAGTTGTTTTTTTTACTGGGTTACCAAGTTTTCACTGGATCCAAACCGGTGAGTTTTACCTACCTATTGTTAATGTGATCTTGTGCTCACATGGCACTACCTCATTGTAAATGAATAGCATCATTCAAATTCTGTAATACGACCCTCAAGCCATCAATCAAGATTAGCTGAAAATATAATGAATAAATGTTTTAAAACATTTTTGCCTACAGTAATACCTACCTATTTGTCTAATCAAAATTGTAATCTAATTTAGTCTTAATAGGTCGACTGCTAAAGAAATAGGTCAGGTTATGTACCTAAATATGAAATAAATCTAGATTTCTATTCCAAGTATAATAATCTATTCATCATCAATAATTTAGTTGCGCTGATGGATCCAGTGAAAACTTGGAAAAAAGCAACTTGCCAGTATGCCAGGCCTCCTTGATACCGCAAACTTCACATCTTCTTACCCTTACCCATAATGGTTCACAAACTAGAGTCACTGTCTCGTTATTATTATAGTAATAATAACAATAAAAGAGCCAACTATCTCGCAAGAATCACTTACACTTACTCAATATCCCAGATGCTCAACTCAACGTTAACACAATCACAGAAATTATTCTGATAAATTGTATTCCCAAATCTTACAGAAAAAGTAAAAAACAAACAGAAAAATCACAACACGAAGCAAAGCGACGCGAAGCCAGACATGTTTGTGTGGTTACGTGGTGCTCACTTCTTAGTTGGTCATTCTGAGATTCTGCGTTTGTTTCTGAATGTTGCCTAAAGAAGGTTACAAATTCCATACAAAAATAATTTGTTCGGAGTTTCACAGGACTGCTGACAAGTTACTGTCACCACTCCACGGTTGTGGGTGTGGCATGGCATGAAGTCTCGCGCATGTTGCTTGACGCAAATCGCGTCGCAAATCTCAACGCCCGAGGCACGGTAATACAGTATTGTGACTCGTCCCTGTTCTAGAAGTAATTACCTGCAGCCGCGCGGTACAGTCGCCGTCAGATATATTGTAGCAGGCAAGGTGACCAAATACTTATGAACACTTATATATGTCAATAAGTACCATACACTACAAGTTACCATTAATATCTGAACAGATGCTTCTCAATAATTTCTATACACACAACTAACCAAAAATATCTATACACTTACAACGTCAAGTGCAGATGGGGTGGTCTTAAATATCTGAGCAGTTGAGGAAAAATTGAAGTAGGAAGTGCTTCCAAGTTTACTATAAATTATTGGAAATAGGAAATAAAAAAAATCAATTAAAACATCATTTATAGCAACATTTCCTTTCCTTTTTATACAGTACTAGCTTCCGCCCGCGGCTTCGCCCGCAAGGTATGTCGATATAAACTATCCTATGTCCTTCCCCGGGATGCAATCTATCTGTCTGGCAAATTTTATCGAAATCCGTTCAGTGGTTTAGGCGTGAAAAGGTAACATACAGACAGTACTTTCGAATTTATAACATTAGTATGAACTCCTAAGATATAATGTACACGTTACTATTACACCATGTATTTTTTACCTAACTAAAGTGTTTTATCGATATTGCTAGTTTTTGATGCAAGATATGTATGTAACTAGTTGTTAAAGCCTTCTCCATTTCTTTTCACTATTTCTAGCTCTAGAACCGCCGAAGGATGAGCCTTCGCCGGTTCTAGAGCTGGAAAGAATGTAAGTATTGCATATGTCGACTTTTGTAACGTAGTAACAATATCAGGTTTGGCGCCAACGTTCAGGTCAACGTGTGAAGTCGGGGTTGCAATTTTCTTCTTTTTTGGTTTTTCCTGTATAATATTCACCGGAAACCCGTTTACAGACATGTTCCCGTTAGGCTTTCGCTTTAACATGGATTTAAATGTTTGATGGTGAATCTATAATTATCTTATAATTTCAGCTATTAAAAAAGGAAATATGGACGCTCCAATTATGGGAATTCTAATAAAAAAAGAGAATGCAAGTATTATAAACTCTGACCAAATTATAAAACAAATAAGTAATCCAAAAAAAATTAAAAGAAGCAAAAGTATTAAAGCTGATAAAAAAACCAAAGCACCGGGTCAAGCTGGACAAAAAACTAGGAGACGGAAATCGGCATCAACCTCGCAATCTAAGGAGTCAGTTAAAAAAGAACGCGGAGCTGCGGTAAAGTCACATGGCAGTAAATGTAAGTGTTGCATTTGTCGTGGCATGACGAAAGGTAAAAACCTACTTGGAGCACAATTGTCAATGCATACTCTAAAGTTAAGGCGTTGCGTATGTGGAAGTGTTTTATGCAAAAAAGATTGGGATAGAATACATCTCGAACAAAAGTCACGGGCGGCTGTGAAAGTACAAAAATGTGTTTGTGGAAGTACTATATGTGCAGAAGAATCTTCAAAAATGCCTGAATTACTCTTAGAGGAGGCGCGACAAGTGGAACGTGAAAAAGCATTATCAAAAAAAGCTAAAATGAAAAAGCAATTGTATAAGAAAGAGAGAAAGAGACGTGCAAAAGAACGAGAGCAAGCTTTTACAAAGAAACAAAAAAAAAGAAAGAAACAAGATAAGCGTGACATGAAATTAGTCATGAAAAACAATAATGTAGGAGCTATTAGTACGGTGGCAGAATCATTAATAGATTTAGGCACTTTCGGCTCTAAGGCATTTTGCGACATTGCGGGATATGTGTGTAGATCTATTAGACACCCAAGAGACACTGTCAATGATGTACGAGACGCGATAAAAAAACCTGAAGTTGCAGCGAAAGCTATAAAGAAAACTGTCAAAGGAATGGGTTTATTTTCAACATTCGCTAGAATTAAACGAAGATTGTTGAAGATGCCAGGAGCAAAGGCGGGTGTTACTAAATTGGAAGCTTATCCTACAACAAACTATTTGATCCACATGGCTGATAAAGACCCTAAGAAACGAATGAAGAAGTTTAAAACTAAACGTACAAGAGAACCAATTGATTTCCAATGTAGTCTATACATGGCATCAATGAGAAAGAGGCCTTGTTTGCGAATATATTACATGTGTCCGTGGTTTTACCCTCATTGTATGAGTTTGCTGAATCTCTGGAAACAATTTATGGATATTCTACTATTTCTATTAGCCGTTATAGTATGGAGTCCGTGCATACTGTGTATGGAGCTTTGTAGAGGTTGTGTGTGTTGCTGTATGTGTCAAGGATAAAGAAACAATATTTTTTTCTTTTCTTTAATATAAAGTCTTGAAAAATATCTGATTTTATTTATCTACCCCCTTACCCATTGGCCATGACTAACACACTCAAGCGACACGCGTCCCCGCGACGTAACTTACGGAGCGACGACGGTTTAGCGCGTATCACTCGCACAATGGAAACAGGTGACGAGCGATTTGGTGCACGAGTGAATCAAATGTACAACTTTACTGTCACAACTTCAGAGCACTACAGTACAGATATTCTATTTCATGAAGTCCGTTTGACTATGTTTGTAGTTGTGCCTGCACATGCACATTGTTTTAGTGTGCGTAAGCTCAGGAGCAGGAAACTAGGCCTATTTGTTGATATAATTACCTACGCTCCATTGGAGCGTTAGGGTTGTCACTCTTAATGTCTGTAAAATTGATGTGTTTCATTGTTTTTGTAACTAAGTTTTTTAACGCGGTTTGCGGTTAGGAGTTGGCTGGTTTTATTTCCCCCCTTCTGGTCAAAATGTAAATCCAGGATGGCGGTTGCAAAAAAATTCAAATTTTTCATCGTGAATATCATTTTCGTAGTTTTCGAGGGTGCTAAAGCCGATAGTGAAGTCAAAATGCGCGTAACCTTACCGTTTCAACTCGAGAATGGGTGAAATAGCAATTAAAGGAAACAATTTAAAAAATATATTTTTATTCTTCGTAATTATAAATTATTTACTAAAAAACGACGCCCATGACAAAAAAAAATGAGAATTTTCGCACCCTCTTGACAAGGCTTTAGCACCATCTTAAACTATGAAAGCGACACCCATGACAAATAAATAAAAAAAAATCATAGCCGCCATCTTGGATTTACATTTTGACCTCACTAACGGTTTTGGCAACCTCTTTAACTATGTAAACGACACCCATGACGAAAAAAATAAACATGTTAGCAGCCGCCATCTTAGTTTTACAAATAAATTCACGATTTTCTTAAATTCAATTCTGGTCCGATCACACGGACCATTATTAGATATCGATTGTAACATTAAATCAGTTTTACCTTTCAAGATAAACAGGGAGTTTAAAAAACGATAGTTCCGGGTTTGAAGAAGCCGAGTTCAAACAGCCGTATAATACACAATACGCTCGAGGCATTTTTAAAAAGATGGACGGCCCGTGGCGCAAGGAATAAATGTATTACGCGACTAGGACTACTCGTTCCAACACGGCAGTTCACGGCACCCGCGACTGAGAGCAGCACGACTGTCGCTCAAGCCTCCTTTACACGTTGTCAGATTCATCAGCAGATGGTCATCTGCGAATGCGTCTGTCTTTTGCTAATCTAAAATTTGCTAGTCTGTGGTAGGTATTTTACGTCGGCAGATGCATCTGCCACCAATCCGTTTCTTGTCGGTTTTTGTGGCACGGATCAAAGGGTTTCAGCGCGAGCGCCTGGCGTGTGTCCACACGTCTGACGATGCATCAGTATTATCGTAGTCATGAGTGAGAGTGCACGCGTGCTTCTTGCAGTTTTTTTTCTCGTTTACCTATTAATCTCGTTCGCTGAAATAGCTAATATGAGCACAGACAAAACATTTTAATTCCTTGAGTTGTATCAAGGAGAAAACTGCCTGTGGAATCCGAAAATAAGTACTACAAAAATAAAAATGTTGTAACTTTAAACCTTAATTAATTAAAATAATTTCATTATTTAAATTAATTGATTATGTTTAGGCTACTGTAAATTGGATACTGTAATTGCAAATTGGACATCTAACAGAGTCTAAGTAGGTAATAATTATTTTGGTTGGAATTAAAACAACTTAAATACCTATATGACATACGATGCACACTCAAAAGTAGTTAAAAGTACTAAATAAATAAATAGCTGCGGCAGCTACGGTCTCAACGTCCATTTTTTTAATGTTGCGTGCGTACGAGTTGCATGTTTCGAGAATTAACACAGACTGAACGACCAACAGACGTCTGGTCGGCTCGTGATATTCCATCTGCTGATGCATCTGTCGACGTCCGCGCACGCGTCTGCTGACGTGGAGAGGAGGCTTTAGGGGTATCGTAGATGCGCGCGTCTGTGTGAGTGTGCCGTATCGACCGTTTGTACGTAGTTTCTGTACTGTTCATATCTTTACTGCGACGCGGTCCGGGCACATGAGTACACAAACGGAACAGAGGCAAAGCTTCATAAGAACGTACAAAATTGTTACCTATTTTGGTAGGGTTGTCAATAGGTTAAGACAAATTAAACAAAACATTTGTTAAATAGTTTTATTATTCAGTATGATAGATTAATTTACAAATTACTAACTCTAATAACTTATTTTTATAATTTTTGTTTTTTAATAATTTATTGTTTCTTTTAATTGTGTGGTAAATTCTGAATCTAACATACTTATAGTTTTTTCAAGTAATCTAACGGGAAACACTCACATGTCATATCAAAACAATCTTTATTACATTTAAGTATTTCGTTGCCAACATTGACAATATTTATTTCAAGATCGAAGTATTCGCGAAAATTTTGCTCGAGCAATTCAACAAATGCGATAAAATTAAAAGGATTAATTAAATTTAAAGGATCATACTGTGGGTTATTCATTTACATTTCATCTGCATGTGGTTGCTATGGAGATTTGAGCTTATTGACAAAACGTTAGATAAATAAATACAAATTAAAAAAAACTTAAAATATGTTATTCTTTATCATAATACTAATAAAATAAAGGTACTTACTTGAAAAAGTAATAAACAAATATTTACTTAGGTACCTATTGTACTCCTTGGGATAGTTAAAGTATGATATGTTTTTATTTTTCTAGTATTATTCATACTTACACACAGTACATTAAACAACCATTATTAAAGTGCTACCTCGAAAATCTAAAATCCTCGAAAACCTACTAAGCGAGCGAAAGTGGTGCAATTACTTTTGAAACGCAAAAGAAGAGTGATGGCTATGGCTAACTTGCAACTAAAATACGGTCGAATTGTGAAACCTCCTCCTTTTTTGAAGTCGGTTAAAAATACAAACAACGTGTGTCGCAAACCTGAGATTGTCAAGTGGCTGTGCCAGCGTAAACCGGTTTTTTCCAGTCTCGCCGCGTACGCGACAAGCGGCCAGTGGTCACGCACACATGCCCCGAGTCACAAAATACAGATAGTACAGAACTCAATCTACATACAATGTGCGCTCGAGCAACGCACACATATACACCGCTCACGGACACGTTATCTCAGACGGGTTGGGAGCAGTGCGTGCTTGAGACACGCATCTGTGAAGTGCAGAAATGGAGCAACAAAAAAATGGCTATCTAAGCTCGATTTATATAATAGTTTCCTATTTTGAATCAGTATAAACGAAGTAACTATTTTGTAAGGTAAATTTACGCCACCAACTATTACGTAAGTTGAAAACATGATTTTTTGTTTGTGTAGATATTGTGTTGTTTTAGTGTCATTTGTTAGGTTTAGGTCTAAAACGGATAGGGAAAAATAAATTGTGTAAAATCCGTTTTGAAGTTATTAGGGATTTTCGATAGTGAAAATTGACAAATGTAAAATTTTGTATGTTTTTGCTCTGTAAACTTTTTGTATTGTAATACTTTGTTTATTGTTTGGTTTTAATATTGAAGAATAAGCTCAACAATAAATCAAACAACTAGATACGAGTGCCTGTACCACGATAGTTTTTTGTGCATAAGTCAAAGTTGACGACCCTAGCGCGTCCGCCAAGCGTAGGTATGAAAAGTGAAGTACATACATGTGATTGACTTCTGTAGTATCGGTATTTTGTGCCCGAGTGCTTGTAGTAGTGTAACCGATTCGCGCGGTTGTATGAAGCTTTATCTCTGTTCCGTTTGTCTACTCATGTGGTCCGGGTCACTTGTGCTTATTGTTTTCACGTCAATTTTTTACACAGAGTACCGTCAACAGAGAAACTAAGCAAAGACGTTCATAGTCAGATTAGATCAGATACGTCAACAAACAAATTAACATGTTTGTGTTTTTTATTTAACTTTTTAGGCTTTTGGCATTTCCTTCTATATTACTTTATTAACATTTCAAAATTAGATTTATTACAGGGTCGAAGCATGATTAGCTAGCATTCATATTTTTTTGATATCAATTTACCTTATCACATGCAGAGCCTATTGTTTTGACTGATTTATGAAATATTTCGCAGCGCACAGCGCAGCAACACAACAAGAAAAACTGATATTATAACAATATTTATTGCAAAGAATATTCAACAAAATCTCTTTAGTAGGTACTGAAAAATTGATAAGTGAAAGTTTGAACTCATTATGATTGCAGCATTGGCAGCAAAAAATGGCATAAACCATGTGAAAATGCAAAAAAAAAAAATCAAAAAGTATATTTAAAATATTTGGACCTAGATTTCGACTTAATAATTAATTTGTAAGATGTATTCCGTCCTAACCTACGATGCTCAGACCTAAAGAGCAATTCTCGTAATTTTATGACCGTCCAGAATCTGATTTCAGTTTCAATTTGTCAAAAATACCTCTTAATTTGCCTACATATTTGACAAATCTTTGACAATAATGGTTTGTCGCCGAAATGAGGCTGCGACTAGATTTTGAACGCTCACCGGGTCGTAAAAGTTCTGCCTTGGAGTTTACTAAAGAGCGAGGGAACGCAGCATTCTGGGTGTAAAAAGACAGCACAGGATTCGGAGCACCGCGCTGCGTTCCAAACATACGTCCTTTATGCCCTTTATTTCCTGTAGGAAAGAAAGCTGCCAGACTCAAATGGGATTAGGCGGGTCACTTCAGCCGCATGCACGATGACTGCTGGGTAAAAGTCTCCACACAATGGGTGCCCGAAGATGGACCGCGCCGCCGAGGTCAGCCCAGAAACAGATGGCGAGATGATCTGGACGCGTACCGCGAGGGCTGGTTGGAGGTGGCCCGGGAAAAGAGTTCCAGGAAGGATTTGGCCTTTGCTCAGCAGTAGGACAGTATCTATTAATAACAAAAAATAAAAGATGATTCCAACGACAGCAACAGCTACTGTGTATTTAATTTCTTTTGTTTTTTTACCCGACTGCGTCAGAAGGAGGGTTATATTTTTCGAGTGTGTGTATGTATGTATGTATGTATATTTCTTTGGCACGCTCTGTAGCCTAAACGGCTTGATCGATTTCAACTTCAGAGGTGCCGTTAGATTCGCCTCAATTGTGAGAGTGACACTGGGTATATTAAAATAAAAAAAATAAAAATGGCGGATTTTTTGCGCAATATTGTCTTCAAAAAAAATTTTTTTTTTCTCAAAACCTATCGAGTGGGGTATCAAAATAAAGGGTTTTAAAAGTGATTACAAAAATATATACAACTTATACGGTTAAAAGTAATTCGAAGTGAAAATCGTAAAAAACACGTACCAAGAACTAAATCGTCTGCGAAAATTTTCACATCAACTTTTTTTTATTGCCTTACTTTCATAACTTTCTCTTTGTTTTGTTTATTTTAAATAATTATTTTCGTTCTTAATAAATAATTAAATCCACGTTAGGTTTTTATTGCTGACGCTACCTAGGTTCACTTATACATATGCATAGGTATGTCGGGACACACTATTACTACAGCCGAGGCTGAGCGGACTTTGTGAGATAGATCATCTATACGCCTGGCGAGCGCGGTCAGACATGTCACGGTCGCCATTTACACGAGTTACAGGTCGTGGTATGGCATGAAGTCGCGCGCGTGTCGTTCGATCGCTCGACGCAAATCGCGTCGCAAGTCTCATCGCCCGAGTTCGTGATCAAGGCCTTCGACAATATATTTATTGTCTTTTTTGCCCACCTTTCTTCCCACGGTTTCGTTATCGTTAGTCATACGTTGGTGTGATGACATCGATGCTATTCCTTTATGACCTTTTTTTTTAAGACTGAGTGTACTTTTTCGAGATGGAACTGCAGGGCGAAGCCTGATGATGTAATAAACCGGGAAAAAGGATGAAAACAGTTGTGGAATAAGTCTACAAATACCTATATTTCGAGAAACTTTGTATTTGTCCGTCCTCTTATTACAGGACTTTGAAAATCCGTGGCATACTGCCTGTCCGCAATTTTGTTTTTTTTAAATGGCGGCCACATGAAACCTATGTTGATGTCACGTGATCAACTTTAAACATTAATATCTCGGAAACCTGACACTTTACCGGATTTGGTCTTATAATAATGTTTTCTGTTTGCATTGATGTTAACCAAAGAGAATATAGGTAACCATAAGTGGTATAGTCATTGATGTCAACTGACAATTACCGATTAGAGACCTATAGGTTTTATGCATGGCCGACGGTACTTAATGCCCTTTTTTTAAGGTAAAAGTATTGATTTGGCCACTCCAACACCAAGTTTCCAAGTCAGCGACTATGGAGCAATTTAAAAATCGTCGTTGTTGGATCAATATAACATTGCCACATACATACAAGACACACAATTCGTAATCTATACATATAATAAATCTGTAGAAGGGTCAATTCTGTACATTGAAAATATTGAAAAAATAAATAGCGGGGGGTGTTGCTGGATCGATACCAAACCCAAATAGGTGATTAAAAAAATTTTTGTCTGTCTGTCTGTCTGTCTGTCTGTATATGCAGGCATCACGTGAAAACTAACGGTTCGATTTCGATGAAACTTGGTATAATTATACCTTATTATCCTGGGCATAAAATGGGATACTTTTTATCCTGGAAAAATACGTAGAAAAAAAATCTTATTTTTCAGTTTTATTCA
Source organism: Mesoligia furuncula (assembly GCA_916614155.1). Classification (NCBI taxonomy): domain Eukaryota; kingdom Metazoa; phylum Arthropoda; class Insecta; order Lepidoptera; family Noctuidae; genus Mesoligia; species Mesoligia furuncula. The sequence goes on from OU744800.1 coordinate 8,128,780, forward strand.
TAGACGTTGTTCTGTAGAACCGCGAACACACGTTGCATTACCCGCAGTGGATAATTTTCCATTTCTATTCAAGAGAATACAGTTTCCTGTAGCTTTTTGTTACGCCATGACAATAAATAAGGCTCAAGGTCAGACCCTAGGAGTTGCTGGCGTAGATCTTACCGCGAGTTGTTTTTCACACGGGCAACTTTACGTAGCTCTTTCCCGTGTGAGCAGTCCGAGAAATCTTCATGTTCATACTCCGGACGAGCTCACTAACAATGTTGTGTAGGTATGCTGAAGCTCTCAATTAACTTTCTGTCGCATTGTCACGATCACTTTTTTATTATTGCAAATTTTTCGTCACTGTCAGTAATTTACTGCTACTTGCTACTTATCAAGGTCGGAATTACTATGAAAAAAATATTTACTACAGAACGCGAGCTCAACAGCAGTAGCTCAATAGAGGGATCTCCTTAATTATTATAGGCTTAGCCGTATTTGGGTCCAATAGATATTTATAAGATGTCATTGTCAGAGTTACTCAAAATGGAGAAATAAACCATCCACGCGAAGACCGACATCCGCGCGGACGGAGTCGCGGGCGGAAGCTAGTACTTAATAATAATAATAAAAAATGGACTTAAATGGACTCAGACCGAACTCGACGCCCTGGATAGAAGAGTCCGTACACTACTGACTGCAAACCGGATGCATCAACCACGATCATCGGTGATGAGACTGTATATCCCGCGGAAGTGCGGGGGTCGAGGCTTTTTAAATGCGAAGACCCTCCACAACCGCGAGGTGTGCAGTCTTAGGGAATATTTTTTAAAAGCCAAAGTGGGTATGCACTGTGATGTGGTCGCAGTGGACAAGGGGCTCACCCCGCTCTCCATGGCTAAAGAGAACTGGCGCAAACCTGTAGTACTTTCTACTGATGACCGCAAGAAGGTATGGCAAAGCAAGGAGCTTCACGGGCGCTTCTATCGGGCTCTTCATGAGCCCGGTGTAGACTTCTTAGCGTCCGTATCCTGGCTACGTTTTGGTGACCTACCTGGCTACCTTTTCGGGGAAACTGAAGGTTTTGTCTGTGCAATTATGGACGAAGTTATCTTAACGAATAACTACCGGAGACATATTATGAGGGACGGGACGATTGACGTGTGTCGGGCATGCCACCGTCCGGGTGAGTCTATCAGACATATTATCTCTGGTTGTTCTCGTCTAGCTAACGGCGAGTACTTGCACAGGCATAACCAAGTAGCTAGGATTATTCACCAGCAACTTGCTTTGAAATATAAACTTGTGGATTCTGAGGTACCGTATTACAAGTATGTGCCCGACCCAGTTCTTGAAAATGACCATGTCACGTTGTACTGGGATCGGTCTATCATTACTGACAGGACTATTGTTGCCAATAAGCCTGATATAGTGGTGATAGATCGATTAGCGCGCCGCACAATGATTGTCGATGTTACCATTCCACATGACGGGAACCTCGTGAAAGCTGAGAAAGAGAAACAAATCAAATATCTCGACTTAGCACACGAGGTTGTTGACATGTGGAATGTGAGCTCGGCTGTCATTGTGCCGATTGTCGTATCAGCCAATGGGCTGATGGCCGAAAGCCTCGATCAACATCTATCGAGGCTCTCGTTAGGCGGTTGGATCAAGGGCCTGATTCAGAAGGCAGTACTCCTTGATACGGCTCGTATTGTGAGGAGGTTCCTGTCTCTGGAGCCCTAACCACCGGTAGCTTGGACCCTGCTCCCGACACCGGCGGATATCTATTTTTTTATATTTTTAAATGTTTTTTATACTTATTTTTTATATTTTAGGAAATATTTAAAAATGTAAGAAAGTAAGTTAGCTAAATAAATGAACGGAATAATAATAAAAACCAATGTATAAATCTTATAGCAATGATGTATAGCAATGGGGAAGCCTTTTCGAAGTAGGTATTTCAAATTGTCTATAACATTATTTGATGTAATTAAATTTACCATACCTTTTTTCGACCCTGTATGTCCAAACCAACCCGCAAATAAGCCAGGCCCCCCACCGGGATCACGCAACTTAAAGCCAAGTTACCGAGCTGACATTCGTATGTGCCTACATGTGTACCTTAACGATCAACGCTCACACAAACAAACGCTTGTTCAAGGCCTCTGCCTAGAATCTTGCGGGCAACGGGGCGGCGGCGGCGGCGGCGCGGGAGCGGCGTGGGCCACGCAGACCCGTTCTCGAAACTCACACTATAGCGGAGTAGTGTTGTGTTCGTGATTGTGTCGTCGAGATATTTGTTTTTATTCGCGAACGAAATGTCTGAACAACGGCGACAACATCTTTTTGATTCAAATATTTATCCCTCGATTTATTGTGGGCAAAAGAAGAAGTGAATCCCTAAGGCAGACGCGCGGGCGGTCACCGGTTGACTACAGTGCACCGCTCGTTGCCCACTCCCGCGCCGCCGCCGCCGCCGCCGCCGCCGCCCCGCTGCCCGCAAGATTGCAAGATTCGAGGCAGAGGCCTAAGGGGCTTGCAGGACCTAAAAACAAAAAAACCGGGCAAGAGCGAGTCGGACTCGCGCACCGAGGGTTCCGTAACATCCGGGTGTATGCATAAGGTTTATGTTTATGAAATTAAATGTTTTTTTTTTATTTTTGAGTTGATTGAATGAATGGTAAATTGCGGTTTACGATTTATGACGTATTAAAAAAAACTACATACTAGATCTCGTTCAAACCAATTTTCGGTGGTAGTTTACATGGTAATGTACATCATATATTTTTTTTAGTTTTATCATTCTCTTATTTTAGAAGTTACAGGGGGGGGGACACACACATTTTACCACTTTGGAAGTGTCTCTCGCGCAGACTATTCAGTTTAGAAAAAAATGATATTAGAAACCTCAATATCATTTTTGAAGACCTACCCATAGATACCCCACACGTATGTGTTTGATGAAAAAAAAAATTTTGAGTTTCGGTTCTAAGTATGGGGAACCCTAAAATTTATTGTTTTTTTTTCTATTTTTGTGTGAAAATCTTAATGCGGTTCACAGAATACATCTACTTACCAAGTTTCTACAGTATAGTTCTTATAGTTTCGGAGAAAAGTGGCTGTGACATACGGACGGACAGACAGACAGACAGACAGACAGACGGACAGACAGACAGACAGACGGACATGACGAATCTATAAGGGTTCCGTTTTTGCCATTTGGCTACGGAACCCTAAAAACGCATATATGCTAGGTAGGTAGTGTGTTGAAAACATAATACAACTAATTTAATACGATAGAAAAAAATCATGATGGTAGGTAGGTACCTAACTTTCTTTTTACAATAAAAACCATACTAATACCTATACATACAATCATTCTGATTTTTTTATTATTCTACAAGCAACATACTAAAATACTAGTGTTTTAATTTTATAGTCCAAACAACAGATTTTTTGTAATTAAATGATTGCTTCATATTTTGCAATAAATTACCAGCGTTGTGTCATCGCGCTTCTCTTTCTTTTCTATGCAATCCGACAGTGACCACGCTTTAGGATGACCTAAAGCGTGGTGGGGCTTACATGAGTAAGCCCCTTAAACTCGTTTTTCTCATTAAGTACTTATTGATTGAATTTATATGGTTTTCGTATTTTAATTTCATTTAAAGCAACATTTCCTTTCCTTTTAATACAGTATTCTTCCAAGATGTAGATATGTATTTGCCTATATATTTGTTGCCCATAGTATTGCCCTATGTATTTGTTACCTTAAAGTTGTTAGTTTTCTATGTAAGGACCGTTATTAGTTCTAAAAGCCACCTCCATTTGTTTTTATTATTTCCAGCTCGAATACCGGCGAAGTTGCATGGCAGAAGCTGTAAGTGTTGCATTTGTCGCGGCATGAAGAAAGGTAAACAACGATCTGGAGCACAATTTTCCATGAAGCACCGCAAGTTAAATCCTTGCGTATGTGGAAGTGCTCTATGTAAAAAAGATTGGAATCAATTAAAAAGAGAAGAAAGGCATTGGAAATTAGAAAAATCATTGAATGTAAAAAAATGTGTTTGCGGCAGTAATATATGTGCTGAAGAGTCTCAAAAAATGCCCGAATTACTCTTAGAGGCTGCAAAGCAACTGGACCATGACAAGTATATGGCACGACAAGCTATAAAAAAAAAGAAATTGTATCAGAAAGCAAGAAAGCGACGTATGAAAGAGCGTAAGAAAGCTTTTAAAAGGCAAAAAAAATTAAGGAAGAAAGATGATAAACGTAAAATGAAATCAGTCAAGAAATTAAAAGACCAGGGAGATATTAGTTTGATGGCAGAATCATTAATAGATTTAGGCACTTTTGGCTCTAAAGCATTTTGCGACATTGCGAGAGCTGTGTTTCAAGCTGCTAAACATCCAAAAGACGGTATCAGTGACATTCGTGACCAGATAAATGATCCTGCTCATGCAGCGCAAGTTATGAAGCAAAGTGTCGAACGAATGGGTTTATTTGATACATTGGGTAGAATTCAAACAAGGTTAAAGAAGATGCCGGCAGCAAAGTCTGCTGTAACTACTTTGGAAGCTTTTCCTATAACAAACTATTTGCTTCACGTGGCTGATAAGGACCCTAAGAAACGAATGAAGAAGTTTAAAACTAAACGTATGAGAGAACCATTTAATTTCCAATGTAGTGTATACATGGCATCTATGAGAAAGAGGCCTTGTTTACGAATATATTACATGTGTCCGTGGTTTTACCCTCACTGTATGAGTTTGCTGAATGTCTGGAAACAATTGATGGATATTCTACTATTCCTATTAGCTGTTACAGTATGGAGTCCATGCATACTGTTTATGGAGCTTCTCAGAGGTTGTTTGTGTTGCTTTATGTGTCAGGGATAATATGGGTTTTGTTTTTAATAAAAGTCTTAGAAAATGCAAATGGTCAGTTTTATTTGATTAGATTTAAGAGAAAATGCGGAGAGACTTTTAAAAAACCTTAGTAAAAAGTAATAATTCGAGGTTTTGCTCTCGCCTATTTCCTCCTCCAATATTGGACCAATTTAAAAGGTTTTTCATAAACTGAATAAAAAGGATAAGGGATAAAGGTGTCCCTCCCTGTTTTTCTTTTTTCATTAATATTTGTCAAATTTGTACACTAGGCCTCTGTTGACAGCGGTTTAAAACGGCATTTTTGAGAGTTCTAGTGCTTATAATAATAATGTATCATCAAAAGGAAACCATAGGGACATACAAGTGGTTATTATTTATTGTTCTGTAAAAAATAATTGCTTTATTAAATATTTCTCATTAACCAGAAAGAAAACAGGCGGGAGCGTTTCTATGGAGCATTCGCATTTCCTCTTACATAACTGACGCTCGAAATAAGAAAGTATTAAGAGCGTTTGTACGGCATTTCATACAAACTTTCAAGGCCTTGTTTTTTGAAATGAATGAACCGATTTTAATGAAATTTCATACGCATAAGCAGGATACAAAGGTCTAAAAAGTTACTTAGGAACATTTTCGAAATATGTTATATAAAAACCGGCTAAGTGCGTGTCGGGCCACGCACAGTGTAGGGTTCCGTAGTAGCCCGTTATCACAATGTAGTACGATTCTGTTGTCCTTTATTCTAAATACAAAAAAAAGCATATTTGTTTTTCAATGCAAGTGTTTACCCGTTTTATACAAGCAACTACTTCATCTTAGTCACTTTAAAGGATTAATGCTAAGGATTTTATATTTGGTACAAAATTATCCAACACCCAAGTTCAACGACTATTACTGCTAAACTAATAAAGTTATCTTAACCGCTATACTTTCCCTTTAAAGTTCATAAAATGCACTATCATTGTGAATTTTTCCAGATTTTTCAAGCCAGCAGTTTAGGTTTTAGAGGGGGGGGGACGCCCTACTGGAACAAAAATTTGCACTTTAAAGTTTAATATTTCGTAAATGGAGCATTAAACCGAAAAGTAATTTTAGTAAACCCCAAGTCATTTTAGAAGAACTATTCAACGATACCCCACACGATGGGGTAGACGACGAAAAAAAATATTCATCGCCACTTTACATCCCTATATAGGGCAGCTCCCTAAAAAAAAATATTTTCCAAAATTTTATTTTACCACTTTGTCGGCGTGATTGATATACGCACTCCTACAAAATTACAGCTTTCTAGTACTAACGGTCTCTTAGCAAAACCTCGGACAGACAGACAGACAGACAGATGGACATGACGAAACTATAAGGGTTCCTTGTAGGAACTACGGAACCCTAAAAAGGATAACTGGAAATGTTTGTTTCTATGGAAAATTTTAAATCGGTCTAATTTGGTTATAACACTATTTTTCGAAAATGTTCTTAAGTAGTATTGTGCATGTTAATTATTTGCACACCATGTGTAATGGTAGAATGTAAAGGGGCCATTATAGTTTAAGATCATCTTGTAAACCTACATTCTCGCAAATAAATTGATTTGATTTGATAACTTTTTAGACCTTTGTATCTTGCTTATGCGTGTCAAGTTTCATTAAAATCAGTTCATTAATTTCGAAAAACAAGGGCTTGAAAGTTTGTATGAAATGCCGTACGTCGTAAACGCTCTTAACTACATCTCTCTTCCGATGATTTTCCAGCTTTAATGTAGGTACCTACATTGGCGTGATGATGACATATATAATTCATGATATTGATGTTATTCATTCGAAAAAAGATGTGTTTAATGAGACAAAGTGTGTGAATAACGTGACAGTTGATAATTATGTTAAAATTTAAGAGAAAAGAAGCATTTTCGCCTTAGCCTTTGTCCAGCAGTGGGATGATACAGGCAGTAAAGGTGGACATATATTGGTGGTCCGCGTCGAACGAGTCGAGTGCGGCGAAAGAATCATAAGATATTAGATATAAGACCCGCACGTTGATATTGCGATGGAACCTTGTCACAATAACAGCTGCGTGACGTCATTTTGACGTCATACACCACACACACGTAAGCGCTGAACGGTACTGACAGTTCGACTACGTCACTAAGATGGCCGCCAGTCGCAATATCAACGTGCGGGGCTTATAGTGCCATCCACGAAGACGCGCCCCACTCTTGTTACTAATCGCAAGTGGTTATCGCTAGTTAATTCCGCTAGTGTTTTAGTTTTTTGATACACACTAATTAGCCACTAATAACTTAATAAGTAATTACTGAACTCTGAAATGAAACCGGACACGATGAAATGTTGCTCACTTGTACTGTAGTCTGTAAGCGATTAGGAAGAAGAGTGGGGCGTGTCTTCGTGCGTCGGTGCTCCATGGACCAATTGGAATTTGACCAATTGGACCATGGGGAAAATTACTTGTTTCCACCGTCCAATTACCAACTCTCGTTGCTCGTTGGAACGTTCAGCGCAGGCAAAAAGTGCGTCGACCTTCACCAGTTACCAAAGTAATATTGGACAAGGACAGGTAGAAGATGACCAGATAAAAATGACATTTACTAAATAACAATATTTTTTTTTTAAATTAAGCTCATTTTTTGAAAAGCTAGTCACTACTACTTGTTGTTGCCTATATGCCTACCTATAATAGCTGTACAAGGAACTATTTGGTGCTTGCCCAAAACCGTACCTAACTCCGCCATCTTGTTGAGCGAAATTTTGGAACTAAGTTCATTAACGCGGCTTGAGGTACAAATCTGGTAGAAATCGTTAAGTTACGAAAAAGGTATAATTTCACGAGGTCCTACTAATAGGTCCTACCAGTAGGTCCGCGAGGGTATGTTATTGCTGTTGGTCCTACGAAACATTCCCATCTCGGCACTGTTCTAAATCATTGTATTCAATTTATTATTTAATATTTCAATTACAATGTTACTATTTTGCAATTTAACACTAAAATATTGATACATATTACAAAGTACATACAAGTATATATAAAAAAAGGTAAAGAAAAAGATAGGAGCTCATTGGGCATCAAAAAATTCGTCCGCATCACTGTCAATGGCACAAGTGCCCAAAAGGCTGGCAGCATTACCACGTTGGATGGCAATGCTTATTCTTTGGGCTAAAAATAGGCCAGCCCTCTGGTCACGTGAAGAGTCAACCAACCGCTTGGCGATGTCCCGAAATATTCGATGAGCACTCGGACCCCAAGGCCCTAGTGTTTCAACCCCAAACGGCTCAAACATATAGCTCCCAATAAAGTAATATATTTGCAATCATTGTTAGGTACACATAAAAAATGGAAAAACAGTATCAGTATAGTAAGTAAATCAACTTGATAATTAAATCAGAATAATTTTTTTTAAATTACCTCTTATAAAACAAGTTTAATTTAAAATACCTACTAGTGTGTAGTGGACAAAGTAAAATATATTTTATGGGACTTTCACAGACAAGCCCTTGAATCACTCTAATTAGAGGCTCCATTACCTCTGCCTTGGCAGTAACTTGATAAATCTTAAAATATATGAAAAATCTACGGTTCGTAAGAATAATTATTTTAAAATCTTTACAGCAATTATGTAAAAACATGTACAATGTACAGCTTAATCAGCTTAGCAGTACCAGTATACACTTTAGTACCAGTATTAACTTTTTGCCCGCTAAAATAGATCGCTTACAGTTGTAAGCGATCTATTTTAGCGGACAAAAAGGTCCGCTTACAAAAGTCCGTCGTCTGCGCAGGCTTTAATCGGAACGTAGGTAGGCAAGCATGGGCGTCCATACTTTGAGGTCTTTCATACTGCCGTTCGATTCTGCAAAAATTTCACCGTGAAAACTTAGGTGAAGTGAGTTTGTTTTTTCTAGGAATTTACACTATTGACAGCTCACTCCACGCTCACTTCACCTAAGTTTTCACGGTGATATTTTTACAGAATAGCACCGCTGGTACTGAATGATACGCTTGATTACGCAATCACTGTACATTCATTTTCAGTCTTAAATTATTATCACATAAATTAAAATTGTATATTTTCATACGTATCTACATATAGTACCTACTTAATAATATCTTAATATGAAAAATTATCAGTCTTAAAAATATATATTTTTTTTTTTAGGTTTTTTTTTCTTAGGTAGGTACAGACGCCAGCAAATCAAGCTACTACAATCTGTCAAATTTCTTTAATAGATTTTCAACTTTATTACTAAAGCATAAGGTTCAAAGTTGATTGGGAAATTTTGACAGTTTCGGGTAGCTTGATATGCTGGCGCCTGTACATAGTACAGTAAGAAAAAAGTCTGCTGTTCCCTACAATTATGTTCGTATAACTCGTCAAGATGTAGGGAACAGCTGATTTTTTTTGCGCGATTTCCGAGGGGCAATTCTACTAATTTTAAGAGCGTTCACAGTCTGATCTCAGTCTCAATCTGTCAAAATTACGTTTAATTTCCCTACATTTTGACATTTGTTTGTCGCCGAGATGAGATTTTGAACGTTTTAAATTAGTAGAATTGGCCTTCTGGTTTGGTCTCATAGTAAAATTTGTTAATAATGATGAGTACAATGACCTCTTAAGTAGTTGTTGGTCTTTTTCCAATAACCCTGTATACCTACAGGGTGAATTTTTCAAGTGAGCGTAGATGGCCAAATCCGAAACTATGAGGAATGGCGAAAAGTACTCAAAGGAGTCTCGGGCTCGATTTTGATGAAAACTAAAACTGCATCATTGGATTTTTGAAAAAAAAAAAACTATACACTGTATTATTACGCTATTCGATAGTGTCGCTAATAAGGATCGAATTCTGGGAAGTAATGTCTAATCACTGTCTAAACCCCTTCCTAGTATGAGACAGAAAAAAAAAGGAAAGACGGAAAGGAGGCCTTTGCCCTGCAGTGGGACATAACAGGCTCATAATAATGGAAATGTTTTTATTTTAATACTAATATTTAAAAATATAATTTATATGTATTTAATTAAATAAAGGAAACAATAATGTCTAATCACGGCGGTAAAAATAGGGCATTTTTTGTAATTTTTATAGGGTCATATTTTCTTTACTAGTTAGTTGCTGAAAAAAAGAAAATGACAGGGACGTGTTTACAGCAGACCTTGATTTTGTGAAAAAAAAAATTGCTCTAGAGGCATTATTCAGGAAGAAAAAAGGGGAATATATTTGTATGGAGAATCGCACGCCCTGTCCCTCTTAACGTGTTTTCCGAGGCACGAGGCACGGGCGGCGTGGTCTCGGTATGTAAATATCACCTATCCACAGACCTACCGCGGCAAGCGTAGCTTAACCTGATCGATCGACCTGTGCGGCTGGGCTCCTAACTAACTATATATGTTTAGACAAATTATAAGTATTATTATGTGTCTTTTTTATTATTATTATTTATTTTTTTTACTTTTATTTGTTATCCAAGAAGTATTCGGTATGGAAGAGCGGGGTCTCCCTATACAGGCATTACTTGCTTAAAGGGAGGCTCCAATGAACACCTGATGCAGAACCGCAACAGACCAGCTAAACTATAAGAGGTAAAAAATGGTACCATAGTAAAAATTGTTCCACGTGATGAGCATTTTGTGCTAGGAGAATAAATTTGAAGATCTGGAACACCTGATGTGAGCTGGACTCCAAGAGCCCAGCTACACTATAACATAATATATAGGAATGTCGTCTTAGCAAAAGTTGTTCGGCCTATCATTTCCTGTTGACTTACAAAAATGAAAGATCTGGAAGTCTCGAATCGTCTCGCGCATCCCGTTGTTTTCCCGTCCCCGGGCTTAGAATTCGACAGATCTTCAGATCTTCGATTTTGACGACCCCGTTGTCGCTGTCATAAGCAACAGGATCCGCGTACGAAGTCGCGGGCAGAAGCTGGTAATATATACAACATCATCGTTTATAGACGTTGCTTAAAGTTAATGATTAGCGTCTGTTTAACCACACACTGGTGTTTAAATAAAGCTTTCAAATACGAGGAAATGGGTAGGTGAAACCTTCTTAAAATGTTACCATCGTTTGCAGCATTATGGACAAGTCTGTGAATATGACATTACCCAATGGTCAAGTTTGACACTTAGTAAGCGTATCTCGAAGCAAAGTGGACGATTTAATTATTTATTAGTAATATCATATGGCATGGTATTTGAACGCGCAAATAAGTTTGCTCGTAGGTACCCGGCATCTCGTCATATTACGCAACGTTTGAAACCATGCATCAGCATTTAGCAAATAAAATTTAGTTTTTACTATATTTGGTAAGCAATATTTTAATTTATTATTCGGTTTTCCTACCGCGAATTGAAGCAAATATCGAATATTAGTGCTTTATCCTGCTTATTTCAGATCTAAATATACTTTTCATACAAATGGTTGGATATTTATATGACAATAAAAACTGAAACCGCTTTCCATTCCAAAATTCATGGTTATCTATGAATCTTTTTGTAAGCTGCCTCCTCGTCTGCCTCGTCAAATTGTGGAGAAGAAAATTAAATGCTCATGCTCATGCCCTACGTGTAAATATTGGTGATTTATTACTTATTTTTTTAAGGATACCTACGTACTTACCTTATTATGTGGAGTAAGTATCATTTTCATCAACAAAGCCACTTATTTAGTAGCAGGTCACATTTTTACTTTTTCAGTATACGCTAAGTAAGTGGAGGCCTATGTCCAGCAGTGGACGTCTTTCGGCTGAAATGATGATGATACGCTTGCAGTTTATTAAAACACATTCACATAATCTTAGCTATTAGATAGCCGCAACTCTCCTTGTGTTAGTGGGCTTTCACAAGAACATCAAGAAATTAAAAAAAAGAAAATATAAGTACACACTTAATAACCTACCTACTTATTGTTTCCAGAGGGCAAGTAAATAACAAATTAAAAAAAAAACTAAGTCTCAAGAGATGATAACATCAATAAAATCGTAGTCTTGACGCACTTTTAAACAGACAAATCTTTTTTCAAGCGTTATACCATCAATGAACTTCCGTAAATAAAAACGATATTCAAAAATTTAAACATGTCTGATTCAAATAATGAGTCTGATGAAAATGCTAAGAAACAATATTTTAAATCTATGAGAATGCATAGAGCTAAACGTCCTGTATTTGGACCTAGTAAGTCAGTGGTTATGCATGTAGTTACTAAAACAAGATCTTTTAGCAAAATCAACACTAGCGAATGTCAATCTGAGTCATGCGTCTTCGGTAAGAGTGATCAGCACAAACGCAATAAACGTACAAAAAAACGACGGCTGACATTGAAATCAACAAAATTTTGTGGTATTAATAACAAGAAACGGGTCTCACAAAGTCTCAAGTATTATATATCGGGCAAATATATGCCTTCGGATTATTGTCAAGCAGATCAGGTAAAAGAGCAAAATTTTGGTCGAAATGCAATAAAACAAATGAAAAACACTTCGAAATCCACATTGAGAACGGCAATGAAATCAAAATCATTAAGCACAACTAAAATTAAAACAAAATACTCCAAATTAATGTGGAAAAGGAAACGAAGCTTACACGACGCAGAGTCGATTGGTATTAACAGAACAATGGGGGTAATCCTAACAAGCAGTATTAGCGATGGAAGAAATAAATATTCCACCAAAACTTCGCGCGTAACATTTGAAGAAGATCGGCGAGCTAATATCAATATTTTATTAATGACTGCTATGGAACTTCTTAAGAGAGAGGAACAGTTCGATCTAAAACAGAATTTCAAACGTAATGTTCCAAAATACACGTCAACGCCCAAATCCGGATTAAGTTTCCGGACGCAAAAGCGTAACAAAATTTATCAGGATGTTGATCAAGAACCAAATGGGATAATGCTTCACATGAGGAACATACTTCAAAAATATGACAAACGAACAACAGTATTAGACAAGTTAAATACATTAAAATATGGCATGCCAACTACTAGTAAAATTGAAGATTATGACGGAGAAGACAACTCACAGAAAAACTCCACTTATTTGTGTTCTGACATACATTCCGAAAATAGTCCGGAACTGCCGAAAAACTCAACAAGTACTACTACGTTTACAAGTACTTCTCAATTAAGAACTTTTTATGGCATTAAAGATCTAAGAGATGCAGTACAATTTGAAAAAGAAAGAGCAGATGCTTTTAAATTACAAATGGAAAGAGAGAATGCATTAAAAATAGAACTGGAAAAAGCCAATGCATTAAAATTTGAATTGGAAAGAGCCAATGCATTAAAATTAGAACTAAATAAAGCTAATGCGTTAAAATTGGATCTGGAAAAAGCTAACGCAGAAAAATTTGAAATGAAAAGAACTGATGAAGAAAGATTACAAATTCAAAGAGCTAATTTAAAAAGGTTAGAAATAGAAAAAGCTGACGAAAAAGAAATAGAAATTGAAAGAGCTAATAATGCATTAAAATTAGAAATGGAAAGAGCTAAGGCAGCAATAGACAAAATTGAAAGAGCTAAAGCAGCTTTACAAGAAGAAGCAAAAGAACTTGAAACTATAATGCTTTATTCGAAAAAGAGTGTGGCGAAACCATCTCAGAAAATTAAACCGTTACAAGATAAAATGTCAATTATTTATGATAAAAGAACACGTTCCTACATTTTCGATACTGAAAGAAAAAAAATATACAAAAGGAAGCCAATGCCTGAACAACAAAATGTTGAACTTAGTTCTCGGTCCTCAAAAGATTCAAGTACTTATTCCAATTTACAAAGAAAAGATAACAAAAAAAGTGCAGAAGAATGCAAGGTCAGAAGAAAGTTTTCTGTGACAACATCTGGCTCTAGTAATGATAAACCTAGCCACAGCAGTCAAACGTCTAGCTTCAGTTCCAAAACTTCTTGCTCGGTCATTAAAAAACCTAGCTCGACCATTATAACATTAGGCAATAAAGTGAGCCAAGTGATAAAGAAGTTTGGATTGAAATCTTGGAATTTTTTAAATAAATCATCACCACAAGACGTTAATCCTAAGAGGAAAGAACGTGCAAAGAATTTACCTAATACGCAAGATCTTGCCGTTTCGCATACAGAAAGTTCAAGAAAAGCCGAGATAAAAAACATAAAAAAGACTCTCAAAGGTTAGCACTTAACTTTTGTATTTTATTTAAATGTATTTTTTTCCTTAAAAAGACACTCAAATAATACCTACCTAATAATTGTTATTTACCTTGTATTTTAATTTTTAGCCATAAGGTATCGAAGAATTGCACATTTAAATATGAATTATTTCTATTTTAGCCATAGTAGAAGGTAAAGTAACGCAATCTATGATGGCACTGATGATTGATAAGGGCAGTATTTTACACTCATCAGAAATTATAAACATTCTTGAGTCAAGGAATAAGCGTAAAGCCAAAAAAGGTTGTTCGCCTTGTCCAAATAAGAAAACTACAACATTAGAGCCTACTGTGAAACGGAAATGGAGAGACTCTTCACAAAGTATGACAGGTGTGTTTCAAAAAAATTTGATGAAAGTGTAAACAAAACTTGTTCAACACCCTAATTGTGTAACACACTTTCAATCCTAGTCTGAATCATTTTGTAAGATAATGCTAATCCATTGCATCATATGTTCGAAAAATTTGTCTGGTCAACAACGTAAATAACGCAATGAATATTGTTGAACTATCAAACTGGAAGCCATGCCTACTGTAGTGTTTTAAGCAAGTACCCCGCAAATTAAATTCTTACGCAATGTCTCATTCAAGGGAATTAGTAACACATTTTGTTTACAACTTTATATATTTCAGCCAACAAAGGTTGTTCGCGTTGTCCAGATAAGGAAACTACAACATTGGAGCCTTCTGTAAAACGGAAATGGAGAAACTCGTCACAAAGTATGACAGGTCTGTTTTAAAAGAATCTGATGAAAGTGTAAACAAACCTTGTTCAGCACCCTAATTGCGTAACACACCATCCATCGCAATATGATTTGTTTTTTTGTAAGATAATGCTAATCCATTGTGTCATTTGTTCGAAAAATTTGTCTGGTCAGAAACGTAATTAACGCAATGAATATTGTTGAATTTTCAAACTGAAAGTCACTCCTACTGTAGTATTTTACGCAAGCACCCCGCAAATTAAATTCTTACACAATGACTCACTCAAGGGAATTAGTAACACATGTTGGTTTCAACTTAATATATTTCAGCCAGCAAAGGTTGTTCGCCTTGTCCAGATAAGGAAACTATAACATTGGAGCCTTCTGTGAAACGGAAATGGAGAAACTCGTCACAAAGCATGACAGGTCTGTTTTAAAAGATTCTGATGCAAGTGTAAACAAACCTTGTTCAGTACCCTAATTGTGTAACACACTATCAATCACAATATGATTCTTTTTGAAGGATATCGCAAGGATAACGCAATGAATTTTGTTGAACTGTCAAAATGAAAACCATTCCTAGTGTTAGTGTGTTATGCAATAACTCCGCAGATTAAATTCTTACGCAATGACTCACTCAAGGGAATTAGTACCTAACACATTCTGGGTTCAAATTTCTATATTTCAGCCAGCAAAGGTTGTTCGCCTTGTCCAGCTAAGAAAACTTCAACATTCGAGCCTTTTGTGAGTCGGAAATGGAGAGACTCGTCACAGAGTATGAGAGGTCTGTTACAAAAGAATCTGATGAAATTTGTAAACAAACCTTGTTCAGCACCCTAATTGCGTAACACATTATCATTTACAACCTGAATTATTTTTACACTCTGTCCACTAGGTTGTCCGTTTTTTGACAGATGGAACTAGTGATTGCAGCAATGTAACATTTCGATTATTTACACTTTAATTTGTATGTAGTATCAATTTTTTTATGTCGATTGAAAAATGGTGCGGTTCCTATGCCTGTGCTTATTCAATCTGCCTACCTTTTTGTCAACGATGTTGGGGTCGGACTCAGTAGTGTTTGACAAAAAACTAATGACAAAATATGATCATTAAAAATAACATTACCTTATAAATAACATTACATTTGATAAACATCTCATTTCGCAAACATATTACTTTATAAGTAATCATTTGACAAAATACAGATTTCGCAAATGTTTTACTTTGCAATTATTTTAAACGTTAAAATATCATTCCAAAAATTTTCATTTGACCAAGTACTTAAGTGTTCGATCAATTTTTCTGTTATTTATGTATTTTTGTGGTGTAAAATAAAGTATATAAAAATATATTTACTTTGTTTGTCAATTTTGCGATTTTACAAAATGACTGTAGATAAATTGTTACTTACTTAATAAAAATTTATTAAAGTACCCACCTATTGCCGTAACTATTTCATTTTATCAAGTAAGGGTCAGTGGACTCAGTGGGTCGTCTTAGGGGCGGAGTAGAAACAAGTTAGTTTACAAGCAATAATAATAAGACGTAAATGTCGGAGCTCCGCTCCGCGGGGTATTTCTGTCTACAGGATTTAAAGGAACCTGACACGAAGGAGATGACGATGGCTCGTTCGCTCGCTTTGTTTGCTCACTTGAGCCCCCGTCAACCCCTTCAAGCCTAACTTGCCCGTGTCGGGGTGCCCCAAGTCCCGAGCTCGCTGCGCTCGATCTTGGACCGACACTTAGAAAAAAATCTCAAATAAATTCAGTACCTAAATACATAATTATCAAGCAATGCATTTTGTCAAACATTATTTATGCTTACCGTTGTTTTACCAATTAACATTATTATAAAAAGATTAGTTTGTCAAATGATGTTTTGATGTAATGAAATGTTGTCTTTTCATGTTGTGTTGTGCTTGTAAAGTGATTACTTTATCAAGTATAAATTTACCTAACGTTATTTTTAAAATGAAAATTTGTGTTTCGTTTTTTGTCAAATAACAGGACTCCGTTGGGGTCGGCTTCCAGTCTAACCGGATGCAACAGCATACCGGTATTTTTCATGATACCCCTTGGTAAGACTGGTTGTTAGACTTTCAGGCTTCTGACGACCAGTAACGACCATCAAAGATCAAAGAATATTATTATTAAATACCAAATTTGGAAAATCCAAAAGTGCACGGCTCATAATGCTCATTTGATCGTAGAAAAAACCGTAGATATAGGTATTATATTATTACCTAGTTAGTTTGTTATTAATTATAATTAAACAACTTTCAATAAATTAAACTACTTTCAGTCATTTTCAATAGGGTTCCTCCTATGGGTGAAACGAATCTATTAAAAATAAATTGACTCCATTAATTGATTTTATCGCAAGCTACAGGTTGTTTTCAGGTTTCACACTTGATGACGGGATTTTTTTTATTTTGAAGTTTATAAAATATTATATATTTTTTTAAATATCTTGAATTTATTACGCATTTACGTTATCTGGAATAGTTACGTTCTAAGGGCACTGTCAAAAAACTAATAACTTAGTGGACAGAGTGCAAATAATACTAATCCATTGCTGCATATGTTCCAAAAATTTGTCTGCTCAACAACGTAAATAACGCAATGAATATTGTTGAACTGTCAAAATGAAAGCCATTCCTACGGTTAGTGTTTCCGCAAATGAAATTCTGGTTTCCACTTTATATATTTCAGCCAACAAATTTTGTTCGCCTTGTCAAGACCCGCCTCAAGGTATGTAAGCACTGTTCCAAAAGTTTCTGATGAATGTGTCAACAAACCCTGTTCAGGTTAAACTCTTACGCAATCACTTACTAAAGGGAATTGGTAACACATTCTTATTTCAACTTTATATTTCAACAATTATTGTTTGAATTGTGATTGAAAAATCATCGACGAAAACAGAAGTTATAAAATTAACCTCAATTTATTGTCCAATGAAAAACGTTTTTAAGGTGATTTAAATTTAGATTTCAGCTATAAGTATTCCAATAATTAAATCAAACACTCAATTTGTATAACAGTGTTTGTAGTAGTGGCACGACAAATTGGCATCTACATTACGTTTTCTGAACCATTTCTTTAGATTTTAACAAAATGAACAGACAGTATACCTACATCTCTTAGGAAAATGTAATGAGGTTATGTACTCTGATTTTTTTATATTATGGATAATGTTTGTTCAGCAAAGAAGAAAAACGGAAGCAGCAAACGTATAGCTCCGAAAAATAAAGATAGCATACCTGACAAGACAAGAAAAATCCTCCACAAAATCCGGAAAGGTAATAAGGGAACATAATGGGGTCCTAGCACGAAAAATTTGTTAGGCGGACCCTAAACGATCAATTATATTGCACAATATCACTAATTGTAATTGCACAATGTTTTTGACCGTTTAGGGTTAATATTGAAAATTGCGCAATGATTGAACAAAAGTTTGAATGAGTTGAATTTTTTATAGCACCTTGTAGGATAAGTATTGCGCAGGTCTTTTTGACACGAAAACATTGAAGCTTATGGGTCGTCAACGATATTGCATGAAAATAATGGATCGTTCGAGTGCAAGGGCTTATTCAATCTTATTACGCAACTTAGTGTAGGTGCGGAGGGCGCCGTAGACACTTGTTTAATGCGTAGTCTAATGTTGGTCTACGCAAAACTCCATGCATATTGTAAATGTCGGGTGGCAATAGCTAATAAAGTAATAGTAAACAGTAGTACAACTAATAAACGTAGCTCTCTGTGCACTAACACCTGCACTATGAAAGGCCTTCGCGAGGCCAACGTTAACGCTGTCGAAGTTGCCGAAGTCTGGTCGAACCTTATTTAAAACAAAAAAATGGAATCATCGATTCGACGAAGGAGAACTGACAAACACAGTTTTCTTTAATAAAGATCTTATTTATTTCACAATGAAACAAGAACCAGTTGTTCTTGTTTCATTGTGAAATAAATAAGATCTTAAGAGCGTTTACGACGTATGGCATTTCATACAAACTTTCAAGCCCTTGTTTGTTGAAATAATAAACCGATTTTAATGAAACTTCATGCACATTATGCAGCATAAAAAAGTCTAAAAAGTTAGTAAAGAACATTTTCGAAATGTCATATTTAATAAAGGTAACTGGAAATCTCTGTTTCTATGGACAATTTAAAATCGGTCTTTTGGCTGTAACACTATTTTTCGAAAATGTTCTTCTAACTTTTTAGATAATAATAATAAAATATTGATTTCAGCTATAAGTAAGGGGGACATAACCCCATCAGTGATTGAAAAGGTTCTAAAAACAAAAAATAAATCACGTTTAAGAAAATTTGGAGGAAATCTATTTTTGAAACCATTGAACAAAAAGAATATAGCCGACAAACTCGGCACTCCTAAGGGTAAGGATGAAATCATGAAAAATATTGAAAAGGGTAAGTTTACAAAATATCGATCAAAACCTTTTTGCACTCTGTTACGTGCTGGCCATGGCGAAATAAGGTTAAAAAAATAAATAAAATAACGGCTATAAAAAAAAACGTGCGGTTTGTTAGCCTACCAAATTATTATATAAAGTAATTTTTTGTCATCATAATTTATAAGTTCACAATATGACTTAATTTTATGGTGACACCTCTAGTTTTTCTTTTTAACCTTGGCAACCGTTAAACCATGATTACAGCCATGAAGAAAGATCAAGTATCTCCATCACAAATGGAACTTTTAGAAAGTAAAGTTAAAAGAAAACCATGGAACAAGTCTGACATAGTTTCCAAACTGGGGACTGATGATGGAAACGCTAAAATCCTGAAAAGAGTTGGTAAAGGTAATAAACCCTAGGCTTGTATTTAATTGAACTACAAATAATTCCTATTTTGGGGGTTAAAATATTATATAGAAAAGAAACTGCGACCAATTTAGATGTAGCGCTCGCCGGCCGCTGCCGCGGCACCGCTAGCTTCGCTCGCTCGGCTCGCGCGCGGTTGATCACAGTTCTAACCTAACCAAACCTATTAGGTGGGTTTGCCCTAGCTTAGTTGCAGTTCGCCTGGCAACCGATCAGTGCCGTTGTGCTGCGGCCAGGTACGGCCCTCCTGTAGTGTGCAATAGTTCATACAAAATGTACTAAAGATTTTTCCAATGCGTTGCGATGCGACGTGGCCTGCCCAAATGAGCGTGAGCCTTTTAAGTTCAACTTAGTAGAGCGTCATCTCTTTCACTCTTACCAGAATGACAGTCTCTTTGTAAAGCTCAATCATATCTACTCATGAGAACTTTACCATAATCTAAGAAGCTTTTAAGTTTTTCTTAATTTTAAAAGTTTTTTTATCCTTTAGCCATCAAAAAGGATCGAGTATCGCCATCCCTCGTAAAACTGGCAATTAGTAAGAATATTGATCACACGGAGTTTGGATTATGTGGAAGCCTAGAATGTCAGGATAAGAAACAATTATTAAGTAAGGAAGAAATATTGAAGAAGTTAGGGACCCAAACTGGTCAGGCTGAAATCTTGGAAGAAGTCGGTAAAGGTAAAGAAGTACTTCTTTTTAAAACGTTAACTTTGAATGATGATGATGACAATGTCTGAAAACTACTGAGTAATGCAATCCTATCAATACTTGAAAAATAGCAGTGACTTTGTTCACTCGAAACCTGCATTTATAACCGTTACGACGTTTACAGACTTAATAAATTCCTATCAAAACTACATAACGCAGATTACGGGGACGCCCGGTCAGCCGCTGCTAGAGGCAGAATTACACAGGATGTCCCTGGAAGTATGGATCAAATCGAATGGGGGCATAGGCAAGGTCATTTCCAAACTTTTTAACCATGAGAATGTCGGTGAAGTTTTTACGGTTCAGAAGTTACGATAAATTTTTGTTTTTTAACAATCACTGCGCAGTGCTCAAAGAAAAAAAAAACTATCAGGGCTATCTAAAAAAAATTAATTGAAAGCCGTGATAGTTTTTTTTTACTTACACACATCAAAAGTGTCTAGGGATCAACATATATTTTTGCAATAACTTTTCTCCTGATTGATATTAATTAAAATTTTCTTTAAGGATTCATCAAATAAAGTGTTTTCGTTTGTCACAGTAACGATAAACCAAGTCACCTTTGCATTAATAAAGAAATTTGCCATTTTCCTAATAAAGGGATTTTTGACATTTGAACCACTAACACAAAAGTTCGAAAAAAAGACTGAAATAACAGTTTTCTTTAAAATTTTATTGGGTAACTTAAACAATTAATAATCCGTGTTTCTACCGCGAACACTAACAACACAAGAACATCGGTTTGGCATACTCAAAATGAGTTCATCCAAATCACGCTGTGGAATGGCCGCCCATGTTCGTTGCAACAACAAAAAAAGGTCTTCTTGCGACTGGATACCCTCCATATTCGGCAGAGCTCTTCTCTGTAGCATATCCCATGCATGCTCAATCGGGTTCAAGTCTGGCGACTGAGCAGGCCAGGGCAGGACATTGATGTTAGCTGCGGCGAGAGTCTGTCTTACAACTCTTGCGGTGTGCGGTCGTGCATTGTCATGCATTAACTGAAATAAGGGACCGATTTGCACTTGTAGAGGAACGATGACGTCTGATACAATCGTCTCAGCATAAATTTGAGCGTTGAGGTTGCCTCTGATCCAAATCAACTCAGTTCTTCCGCCGATCCAAATACCCGCCCATACCATGATGGTTCCACCACTATAAGGATGGACTTCCTGGCAGGATTTTAATCGCTGTTGGCGTCCAGGGGTTCTCCAGTTTCGTATACGTCTTGTATCCGGTCTCATACCAAAACGAGACTCATCAGAAAAGCACACGAAACGCCATTGTTCTTCTGCCCAATTTCTGTGTTCAAGAGCCCATTGATATCGAATCCTACGATTGTGCATTGCTATAGGCGGTACCCGTAGCGGTCTTCGGGAATGAAGGTTCACTTCATGCAAGCGGTTTCTGACTGTTTGGTCGCTAATTAAGTTCCCTGAAGAGTGATGAAGCCTCACGGCTAACATCATGGCGGTTATTGTTGGAGCTCTTCGAGTTAAGATTTGAATGTATCGGTCTTGTCTCCGTGTGGTGCAGCGATACCGTCCTCCATGGCGCTCAGCCACGGTACCAGTGCTTCGGTAACGTGTCCAAAGTCGGCTGATAACACTCTGACTTGTATTCAGAGCTAAAGCCACAGTACGTTGCCGGGAACCAGCTTCTATCATTCCTACGGCTCTGAGCATTTCTTCCCTGCTTAAATGACGTCGCCGCTCCATAATAACGTTGGTTTTAATCAGTAGTAGGGAAACAGTAGCACTAATAATGTCTTCAATGCGTTGTATGTTTTTATAGGGAAAATATTGACAGCTGATTTTCATCTTTTACTCGAATTTGATTCACAGTTCCTGATTCAAATTATGAAATGCACCAAAAAGGATCCATATAAATTTATAAAATCATAAATTTATTACAAAGCCACATCTCAATCTCAAGAAATCCGCATAAAAATGCTTGATCCCTAGACACTTTTGATGTGTGTATTTTTTTTTCTTTGAGCACTGCAAAGTGATTCAAAAAAACAAACAAAAATTGGTCATCGCTTTTGTACCGTAACAAATTCACCGACATTCTCAGGGTTAAAAAGTTTGGAAATGACCTTGCCCACGCCCCTATTCGATTTGATCCATACTTCCAGAGACAGCCTGTATAATAATTATTTATTTCACCAAAAATAATACAAGGGATGACACATACTTATAGGGCACTACTCAGGAGGCAGCATTGCCAACACTTTTGATACAAACCAATCGTGTCACCGTTTGCTCGCTTTACGGCACACATGACGTACTGACGGCTTTGAAGGTGGTTCGTGATGTTTTGCGCTCAACGGATTTGTGTGAATGAGGGATTTTCTTTTTCTTTTTTTTAACGCTTCCCTAGTCGCTGGATAGATGGCGCTGAACTTGGTAAGTTACTGCAAGGAACGGAACGTCAAATAATTTTTTTATTAATTCACTTGGATGTAATTTTGAGATCGTAAAACGAAAGCAAACGAAACTGTCACTCAACGAGCGTATATGACGTGACGCAATGTTTTTTTTCCCAGCGTTTTGACTTTGGCACCTAGTAACGTAGTCAGTTCAACGCCATCTTCAGGGTACTTGGAAACTATGTTTTTTTTTTAAATCCTCAAAAGAAAAACCTCTCATTGTAAATGTACTGTAATTAATGTACCTAGACGCTGCCGGCAGTGCGATAATTCCGTGCTCTGTAAATAGCATAATAGGCGTATAATGTTCCCACTGCTGCGTTAAAGGCCTGCTCTAAGTGAGAGGGAGTAGACTGTAATTTAGCAAACGGGCCCAGTGCAGGTAGGTAGATGTTCTCTGAATACTACTGACCATACCATTTTTAACCAAGTGTTCTGAAGAGTTAATGGAAGATTTTAGCAGTACGTAAAAGTGCAAACTTCTTTTCAGCAATGAAGAGTGGCAACATATCACCTTCGCTTATAAAATTAATGATAGATAAACCGAAGAAAACAGGAGAAAGGGATCTCTGTCTCTGTTCCAAACGTAAGTCTATGAAGTAGCTCCTGTCTCTGGTCACACTGAGGAACCTACTGTGGGGAATACCGCGCGGGACGCGACGGCGCTCGTCGTTTGTTTTAATAATTCGCCACTCGACTATTCGCGACAGTTTGGAAACCTCCAAACAAGTTAGTTGACCCCAGATCCTGTGCCGTTGTCCTTCGACCAAGAGTACTCTAAATACAAAATCACGAACAAGATTCGAGATTGAAGAGGTTGCTGATGATGCTGACGGTGATGACCAGGTATGCGCAGTCGGAGCATGGTAGTGGTCAGGATACGCGTTGAAGCCTGGCGAAGAATGCTGGCGTATGACGCGTACTCTGCATGTGGCGTTGTAGATGCCGCTACACTATCACCTAAAATACCTACTTAATAATAAATTTCGATGTGATTACATAACTGAAGTAATGATCATAATTGTAACACATCATTCATCATCTGACGAAGCGGTGTTCAGCTTTAATTAATGTTTAGGTGAAAATATTTGGACTCATTAAAGCTATCTTTAACTCTATTATCTTGGTAATGTGACACTTTAAGATAACATGTTAAATGACATTTTTTGTTCCTCTATATATATCCTCTATCTATAAATATAGGTATTATTGTGCCACACCATTTTGAAAAAAAAAAACATAATGGCGGACCTAAGCGAGGGCAATAGTTTTAAAGCCCTTTGGCAATAAGCAATTTCATGTAGCACAAGTAAAAAGCAAAATCGGAAAACCTAAAAATTTGTACGGAACCCTCGGTACGCGAGTCCGACTTGCACTTGACCAGTTTTTTTAATATTATGGATAATTTTTATTTTAGCAAAGAAGATAAGCGGAACCAGCGAGCCCATAGCTCCAAAAAATAAAGATAGAATGCCTGACAACCCAAACAGATTTCTCCTTAAACTCCGGAAAGGTAATAAGGGTAGATACGTACAAGAGTCATAACTTAAAAACTTAGATATTTGTTGAACGCGTGGGCCAATGTTGGTCTACGCTAAACTCCAGACATGTGTTAATGTCTTGTGTAATAACTGCCGGTGTATTCTGTATAAATCTCACCGTGAGAACTTAGGTGAAGAGATCTTGAAGCGAGCTGTCACTCCACCTGATGCTAAGGATTGACACTAGTGACAGCTCACTCCAAGCTCACTTCACCAAAATTTTTTATTTTTACAGAATAGGTCAGCCGTTTTGCTTTCAAAACTACTATGCACAGTTTTCTGTAATAAGTATAACATCTAATCTATATGTTATGTAAAATTTAAAGTCCTGACTGACTGATACGTCAACGCACAGCCTATACCGCTGGTCATAGAGACATAAAATTTAGAGGGTTTGTTCTTTGTGAAGAGTAGGTATCCACTAAGAAAGGGTTTTTCGAAATTCTAACCCTAAGAGGGTGAACGGAGAGAGGGTGAAATTCCACTCGGATGAAGTCGCGGGCAGAAGCTAGTTTATTTCATAACGAAACAATTGATAAGACAAAATATGTAAAAATAATACCAGTTGAACACTTGTAACTGGTTACGTTCGAAATGTTGATTGCAGCTATAAGAAAGGGGGAAATAACACCAGCTATGATTGATAAAGTTCCAAACAAAAAAGATAAACCCTCTTTAAGAAAATTTGGAGAAAAACACGTTTTGAAACCAATGAACAAGAAGGACACAGCCAATAAATTCGGTACTCCTGAAAGTAAGGATGAAAGCATGAAATTTATTGAGAAGGATGAGTTGACTTTATTTTTCAGTTTTATTATTTTTTACTCTGCTATGTACTGGCCATAGTGAAAAATATATGGTTGATAAAAAAACACCAATTTTACTTATAAGCTACAAAAATAACTTGTGGTTTGTTTGTTATCCAATTTTTTATTTTAAGGTAACTTTTAAGTCAATAAAAGTTCACAATATGACTTTGAATTTGTTGGGACACAGGCCTCCTCTCATCGAGAGGAAGTGGGCCATAATCCACCACGCAGGCCCAGTGCGGGTTGGTAGATGTCACATGTCTTCGAAATTTTGGTTCTAGGACATGTCGGTTTCCTCACGGTGTTTTCCTTCACCGTTTTACACTCGCAAGGGAATCAAAACCTATAGGGTAATTCCCGTTAACCTAGAATCATGAAGGCAAGAAGCAACGTCATGTTGCTGCATGACGTTGCTTCTTTTGCTGTTGTTATTGCTATGACAAAAACAAATCCGAAAACCGGGCCAGTCCGACTCGCACTTGACCGTTTTTTTAATATTATGGATAATTTTTATTTTAGCAAAGAAGATAAGTGAAACCAGCGAACCCATAGCACCAAAAAATAAAGTTAGAATGCCTGACAAGCCAAGCAGATTTCTCCTCAAAATCCGGAAAGGTAATAGGGTACATACTAGAGTCATAACATAAAAACTTAGATATTTGTTGAACGCGTGGGCCAATGTTGGTCTACGCTAAACTCCAGACATGTGTTACTTCACCCAATTTTAAGGGTTCCGTAGTTCCTACAAGGAACCCTTTTAGTTTCGTCATGTCCGTCTGTCTGTCTGTCTGTCTGTCTGAGGTTTCGCTAAGTTAGTACTAGAAAGTCCGAGGTTTCGTTAGTACTAGAAAGCTGTAATTTTGAAGGCGTGTGTATATCAATTACGCCGATAAAGTGATAAAATAAAATATTTTATTTAGGGTAGCTCCCCTACATGTGAAGTGGGGTATTTTTTTGGTCGTCTACTCCATCGTGTTGGGTATACGACGACAAATAGGTCTTCTAAAATTACTTGGGGGTTGCTAAATTATTTTTCGATTTAATGCTTCATTTACGAAATATTAAACTTTAAACTGCAAATTTTTATTCCAGTAGGGCGCCGCTGTTCTGTTTAAATAATTATCTTCGAAAATCAATATTTTGTTGTGTTTAGTATGATAACAGATGGCGTTGTGCCGTGGCTTCACTTTTGTAGATCGCGGTGTTAAGATTTTCTTGCAAGATATGACCTCCGTGGTTACGTTATGTGTTAAAGTTTTGTTTTACTCTGGACAGTTACACCCTTGTCATTTATTGTTATTATAACCATTAACTCCTAATATCTTTACCATTACATAATATTCATTATATCTAAATATATAAAACTCAAAGGTGACTGACTGACATAGTGATCTATCAACGCACAGCCCAAACCACTGAAGGGATCGGGCTGAAATTTGGCATGCAGGTAGATGTTATGACGCATCCGCTAAGAAAGGATTTTGATAAATTCTACCCCCAATGGGATAAAATAGGGGATGAAACTTTGTCAATTTTAAACCGATCGGGCTGAGACTTCGCATGCATATAGCTACTATAACGTAGGCATCCCCTAAGAAAGGATTTTGATAAATTCCACCCCCATGGGGATAAAATAAGGGATGATGGAGGATGTAAATGTATTAGTTTTTTTTAAACAATACTTAACGCGAGCGAAGCCGCGGGCAAAAGCTAGTTCAGAATAAAGAACAACAGAATCGTACTATATTGTGATAACGGGCTACTACGGAACCCTACACTGTGCATGGCTCGACACGCACTTGGCCGGTTTTTATTTATTTTTACAGAATAGGTCGGCCGTTTTGCCTTTATAACTGCTAAGCACAGTTTTCTGTAATATGTATCATCTAATTTATTTCATAACGAAACAACTGAAAGGCCAAGTAAGTAAAAATAATACCAAATGAACACTTGTAACTGTTTACGTTCGAAATGTTGATTGCAGCTATAAGTAA
The DNA here is from genome assembly GCA_916614155.1 of Mesoligia furuncula. Classification (NCBI taxonomy): domain Eukaryota; kingdom Metazoa; phylum Arthropoda; class Insecta; order Lepidoptera; family Noctuidae; genus Mesoligia; species Mesoligia furuncula. The sequence continues at coordinate 8,155,876 of OU744800.1, forward strand.
GGGGGAAATAACACCATCTATGATTGATAAAGTTTTAAACCAAAAAGATAAACCATCATTAATAAAATTTGGAAAAGAAGGCGTTTTGAAACCAATGAACAAGAAGGACATAGCCGACAAACTCGGTACTCCTAAGGGTAAGGATGAAATCATGAAAATGATTGAGGAGGGTAAGTTAACAAAAAAACCTTTTATTTTGTTTTATTATTTTTTACTCTGTTATGTACTGGTTCTAGTGAAATATGGTTGGCAAAAAAACAAAAATCTTATAAACTATAGAAAAAAATGGTGGTTTGTAAGCCATCCAATAATTTTATTTTAAGGTAACTTTTAAGTCAGTAATAGTTCACAATATGACTTTGAATTTATGTTGAAACTTACACAACACAACATAAAGCATATGCATAATCAGCCCACAATGTTCCGACAGACGGTTGGGATGCAGGTCTCCTCTCTTCGAGAAGTGAATCCACTAGCAAGCTCAGTGCGGGTTGGTGGATGTCACATAAATGTCTTTAAATTTTTGGTTCTAGGACATGTCAGTTTCCTCACGGTGTTTTCCTTCACCGTTTTGAGAGCAGTGGTAATGAAATGAATTACACAAAGTAAAGTGCTGTCTGGGTTCGAACTCACGACCTTAATGCTCGTAAGTTGGGGCTGATACCACTGGGCTACCACTGCTATGCAACATAATGGTTTGACATGAAATAAACGCCTTTTTCCAGTTTTTGTGTTGAACTTTGGTAACCGTTAACCCATGGTTACAGCTATGCAGGAAGATCAAGTACGTCCATCGCAAATGAAACTTTTGGCAAGTAAAGTTAAAAGAAAACCATGGAACAAGTATGACATCATTGCCAAGCTGGGGACTGATGATGGCAATGCTGAAATCCTGAAGAGGGTCGGTAAAGGTAATACCAAATTATCATAAAATATTATAGGCACCCGATCGTAGATCCTACCAATATCCTACTTCCTACTATCCTACTATCCTATCCTATCCTACTTCCTTCTATCCTACTAATATAATATTAATATAATATAATATAATATTATAAACGCGAAAGTTTGTGAGGATGGATGGATGTTTGTTCCTCCTTCACGCAAAAACTACTGAACGGATTTCGATGAAACTTCGCAGTAATATAGCTTATACATCAGAATAACACACAGGCTATAGGACAATTTATAAAGATTTTGTGTGATTTGGCCATAATATAACGATAAGTATCAAGTAAGTCGGAAAAACTCCTGCCCTCTGAGAGCTATCTTGGCGTGCACTGCCTAAACTGTTAGAATTACACGAAGATAATGTATCATGGGACTGTTTGTCTTAAACAGTTCTAAATAAAAGTCCGCGACAGCATATATCTTACTACATCATATACATATACAGCATATATATCTGCCTTAGTAACCTACCTATTTTTTACCTTATAATAAAATAACTTCTTTATGTAACAGTATGTAACTCATTTGAGAAAGTTAAATTACAATTTTCATTATCGTGGGGTGTTTTATGATTAGAGTGGCCTCCATTTTTTTAACCTCGATTATCTCTGTAAGTATATCGCTCTCTGAGGTGCCTTTTTTATAAAAAATATTACTTTTACGTATATTTTAAGATTCTGACATCAATTTAAAAAAAAATTGAATTTGAAAATTGCCACGAAAATCACCAAAGAATGCCTTACTCGAAGAAGCACCCCTGTACAACGTCCCGACATCAATCCTCCAGCAGTTGCCCACCAGACACAATATCTATCTGGTCGGAAGATCATCCCTTTTCTATGGAGGATGAGTGAACTTTACACCCTGTTCTTCATACCTCTATACTACCAACCATTTTTAACCATAAATGTCTTGTAGATTTCATAGAAGATTTTAGCAGTAGGTTGGTATAGGTATGCAAACTTCTTTTCAGTTATAAAGAGTTACCTTATATCGCCTTCGCACAGTGTTTTTGTTTCGTACAATAAAAACTGTATAATAATATGATTGAGTCTTATTTGAATTGCATATTTATGAAGCAATTCTAGACGCATATTTTCCCGTTTATATTGAATCAAAAATGACAATAGAATCCACTACTCGTGCATTTTTAGTAAATGATTAAGTAGAAATATTCAATAAAAAACTGATGTCACTTTTTTGGGGCAATAAAAACACTGTGCTTCGCTTACAAAATTGATGATAGAGAAATCAAAGAAGAAAGAAGGAAGGGTTGTCACTCACTTTCCCCGTGGGATATCAGTAACAAAACTGCCAGATTTGATAGCCAAACGAAGCTGTAATAGATATAAGTCATAAATGAAGTAGCTCGGTGGTATATTATTATTAAGAGCATGTAATGTCCCACTGCAGGGCAAACGCCTCCCTACTCTCTTTCCATTTCTCTCTCGCCATCTCCGTCTGAGCCTGTCACAATGTCACTTTCCAATAAGAGGGTTCCATTGGGTCGTAAGTTCAGCCCATGGTCGCCTGACTTGCGGCAGATGTGTCCAGCCGAATTCCTTTTTAGCGTGGCAGCTTTCCAAGTGACATCAGTTATCATTATGATGGAAAGGACGGTTATATTCCTAACCTGGTCTCCTAGTTTGATACCTAGAATACTCTGGCAAACCTCGAGCGTGGACCTCTGCCGATTTCTCAAAGATCATGCTTAGCCACCATATATGAGGATGGGAATCAATGAGTATTTTCTTGGGGACAAAGCAAGTTCAGCTTTCATAAGATCTTTCAAGCTTTTTCAGGCATTCTCGGTGCGTCTTGGTCGGTGGTCTATGATTGAATTATAATAAAGCTGTGGTCACACTGAGGGGGGTCACTAGTGGGGCTAATCCCGCTCAGGACGCGACTGCCCTCGTCGATTGTTTTAATAATGTGTCACTCGACTTTTCGCGCCAGTTTGGAACACCTCCATACAAGTTAGAACTTGATACAATTGGCGAGAGCGAAGTTCGTCCCAGATCACGCGCGGGGTTCTCTTCAGTTTGGCCAGAGCTTAAGTTTTATCACTTTGAACCTTATGCCTTAGCGATAAAGTTGAAAATCTATTAAAGAAAGACAGATTGTTGTAGCTTGATGTGCTGGCGTCTGTATTGTACCTATGTTCGTTGCTCTTTAGAATTTTGCTTTTAGATCCGAAAAACAAAAAGAATCACCATCGTGGATGGACATGGTCTTGAATAAAGATAAAATGTGTAATAAAAAGTGCGATAAAAGACGTAAACCACTATTAAGAGGGATGGGAAGCAAACCCTATTTGTCACCAGGAACCAAACTCCATGAAATATTTTCTAAGGGACGTACAAAAAATAAAAATAAAATACCGCTAACACGTGCAGACAAGATATTAAAACAAATAAAAAGTGTCGATGGTACAGAACATAAACCAGTAGTCACGAAGTCTAGTCTCTCATTTTTGGAATCAGAAACTGAATTACAGAATATATTGCCCTCTAGTGATTCGTTTAAGACCAAGAAACGGGGCTGCAAATGTGAGTAGTTTGTTTATTTATTAAACACTTTATTGTACAGTCAGGGAAATTTAACGTCAATTTGCCGTGTAATAAGAAGACTTTACCAAAAAACGCGCGCGTGCGGTTGACTGTATATTAGACCTCGTAATTTATTTACCACCCTAAGGTTGAATGTCACTTGGCACAGTCAGTAAAACGTCAAGGTCTATTTTTGCTGGAAGAACAATGTAACGGTTGGATAGCTTCAATTATACTGAAGCTTAAATTATACTAAATTTTAATTACTAGTTCGCCTGTTCGACTTTGGCGCTGAATACAGGGTGGTAGGAACCTCGACGAGAAAACTGTTACCATGGATTGAGTAGGTACATGATTCTGGATTCGCAATGCCTTGAAATTAAAAAAAAAGCTGTTTCATACATTTGACCCCGTAAGTATTTCACTTTTGTATAGAACATCAAATTTTTTCCTGTCCCTGCCACACCGTATATTATTCTTCTTGACTTTTGTATGAAACAGCAGATTTTTTCCTATCCCTGCCACCCTGTATATTATTCTTCATAACTTTTGTATGAAACAGCAGATTTTTCCTATCCTTGCCACCCCATATATTATTTATTCTTCTTGACTTTGGTATGAAACAGCAGATTTTTTCCTATCCCTGCCACCCCGTACATTATTCTTCGTGACTTTTGTATGAAACAGCAGATTCTTTCCTATCCCTGCCACCCCGTATATTGTTCAACTTGACTTTTGTATGAAACAGCAGATTTTTTTCCTATCCCTGCCACCCCGTATATTATTCTTCTTGACTTTTGTGTAAAACAGCAGATTTTTTCCTATCCCTGCCACCCCGTATATTATTCTCCTTGATTTTTGTATGAAATAGCAGATTTTTTTCCTACCTCTGCCACCCCGTATATTATTCTTCTTGACTTTTGTATGATTCTGCAGATTTTTTCCTATCCCTGCCACCCTGTATATTATTCTTCTTGACTTTTGTATGAAACAGCAGATTTTTTCCTATCCCTGCCACCCCGTATATTATTCTTCTTCATTTTTGTATGAAACCGCAGATTTTTCCTATCCCTGCCACCCCGTATATTATTCTTCTTGACTTTTGTATGAAACAGCAGATTTTTTCCTATCCCTGCCACTCCATATATTATTCTTCTTGACTTTTGTATGAAACAGCAGATTTTTTCCTATCCCTGCCACTCCATATATTATTCTTCTTGACTTTTGTATGAAACAGCAGATTTTTTCCTATCCCTGCCACCCCGTATATTATTCTTCTTGACTTTTGTATGAAACATTAGATTTATCCTATCCCTGCCACCCCGTATATTATTCTTCTTGATTTTTGTATGAAACAGCAGATTTTTTCCTATCCCTGCCACCTCGTATATTATTCTTCTTGACTTTTGTATGAAACAGCAGATTTTTTCCTATCCCTGCCACCCCGTATATTATTCTTCTTGACTTTTGTATGAAACAGCAGACTTTTCCTATTCCTGCCACCCCGTATATTATTCTTCTTGCAATGCAATGAAAGTAACATAATGCTGATTTTAGGGTTAAATAAAGGAAAGGATGTAAAGTTTATGAAAGATGGAAGCAAAACGGTAATGTTACCGATGACCATGAATGAAATACTCACTAAGTTGGGCACTCAGGTCGGCGAGGCAGAAATTATGTACGAAATCCGTAACGGTAAGTAAAAACCGGCCAAGTGCGTGTCGGACCATGCACAATGAAGGGTTCCGTAGTTGGAATGAATTTATCTGAAGAACAAACTTAACATTCTAATTGAAAATCATGTTCTCCCATACATTGCAACTGCATGTAAGTTGGTCGACTATTACTCGTAAACTTGTAAAGCCTACTTAACTGTGATAGTTTTCCTTTTAACTTCGTTTTATATACTACTACCGTAAATTTTTTCACATATCCAAAAACAATTATTTAGCTGGCCTTGACTCTAACAAAAATTTGCACTTTAAAGCTTAATATTTCACATATCCCTGAATCGAAAACACACAAATCCGCAAAATTTTTGAAATCCTATCCAACGATATCCCACACCATAGGGTAGACGAGAAAAAAAAACATCCCCACTTTACGTGTAGGTACAGGAGGTACCCCAAAAAAGTTTTTTTTTCATGATTTTATATTAACACTTTCTCGGCGTGATTAATATGTTTAACCATGCCAAATTATAGCTTTCTAGTACTAAGAGTCTCTGAGCTAAGCTGCGGACGGACGGACAGATGGACATGGCGAAACTATAAGGGTTCCTTGTTGACTACGGAACCCTAAAAAGGCATCTAATCTTAATAATTTTGAATTCAACTCGCTTGGTATACAGAGTTGTGACAGAAGAAAGTTCTTATTAGCAAACACATGACTATTGACGCTCACGTTTGAAAAAAGGAATTTGAATTTTGTCCGTTTTTGTAATCTGATCTGTCGTAAGAAGCGATTATTCCACTAATCCATCCCGAAAAAAAAAGTAAAAAAAAAAAATAAGAACAAGAACTAAAGTTCTCTTCAAAGTAAGAGTGAACAGGTTTCTTCTGGGTACTCTCACTCCATCGTCGACTTTGTCTCTGTCACCTCTGACCTAGACTAGAGTCAAGAACAAACCCATTTCAAATAAAAAAAAAACCCACCCTAAGGTGAATACGCGGAAACGCATGTCCGAGAATCGACCTAGGCCTAGTTGTCTAAACGGATTTTATAGACTAAGGGGAGATTCTCGGTCGGAAACGGAATAACCCGTTAAGACGGCTTAGTGCCGTTACTTAGAAGAAATACAAATGACTGGAGACAAAACTTTTTTTTTTTAAATCCCATACGTACCAATGGGATTCGTACGAAAACAGTTCGGGACACAAGCGTTGGTGCTAATAAAAAAAAAACTGAATTTTTATCTCGTTCAATTACATACAGCAAAGTTATATAATTTTCCCAGGTTAATTTAATCATCTTTGTGATCGTTAGCATAGTAGTACCTACTTGCAGCTAATTTCTTTATTTATTTAAGCTATAAAAAGTGGGGATATAGCGCCAGCACTCCTGGATTTGGTGATAAACAATGATATGTATCTCGGGGTTAAGCATAATAAATTATTAGAAAGATTACGAAGCAGGAGTCGTGTGAAAACAATGGATCAAAATGAAATATTTTACAAATTAAGCACCGATGAAGGCATTGATGAAATTATTGATCATGTTGCTAAAGGTATGTAAACTGTATTCCACTGTCAGCGGGATTGTCCGAAAGGGGTAGCGTTGGCCCGGAAAATAAAGGTTTAAGGAAGGAACACGGGTGGGTTTTAGTCAGTAACAGTCTGACACTCCCTTCCGCTCCACCCAGTGCGGGAGGGGTCATTTCATGATTTCCCATCCGCAAAAAAAAAGTGTATTCCACTGCTCTCAAAACGGTACAGGAATACATCGTGAGGAAACCGGCATGTCTTGTAACCAAAAATTCAAAGACATGTGACATCTACCAACCTGCACAGGGCCCGCGTGGTGGATTATGGCCCCTACCCTCTCAGAGAGAGGAGGCCTGTGTCCTAGTGGGAAGTGGAGTGGTCCTGTGTCCTATGCTTATCCTTATTCCAGTGGTAGGTTAGTATATAGTTCTCGTAGTACTTCATAATTGCTTAAACTCCCTAGTTGAATTTCACTTGCACATCATAAAACGTTAAGTTTTATTTTTGCTTTAAAACTAGTATATGACAGTTACATTGTTTCAACCTTAGTAAAGTTTTAATTTACTGCTGGGGAGTTTGTTGCTTGTCCAAAATGCAATGGAGAGGGCTATGCTTGGAGTTTCCCTGCGTGATCGAATCAGGAATGAGGAGATCCGCAGGAGAACCAAGGTAACCGACACAGCCCGAAGAATTGCCAAACTTAAGTGGCAGTGGGCAGGGCACATTGCTCACAGAACAGATGGCCGATGGGGCCGAAAGGTTCTGGAGTGGCGACCGCGTACCGGAAGACGTAGCGTTGGAAGGCCTCCCACAAGGTCGACCGACGACCTTGTGAAGGCCGCAGGAACCCGTTGGATGCGGGAAGCACAGAACCGGTCGAAGTGGAGATGCTTAGGGGAGGCCTATGTCCAGCGGTGGACGTCTTTCGGCTGAAATGATGATGATGATGATGAGTTTGTTGCGCCACTTCTTCCCAGCTAAAACACCAGGATGTGGTATATGTAAGGCGGGCGTTTTGGGGGAATGTTATAAGTAATTTTAACGTTCAAAAAGTGCTGACTGTGGTAAAGCTCTTTTATGAGGTCGAAGATTAGATAAGTATGCAGTTTCTATGGCAATGGATATAACATAATAAAAATTTCTGTGATTTCTTTTTCAGCTATAAAATCGGGTCAAGTATCACCGTATCTCATAGAACTGATGTTAAACAAAGATAAAGCGAAGGTATTCTTAAGAACGTTGGAATGCAAACATCTTCTGAAATCATATACTAAAACTCAAATATTTGAGAAGTTAAGCACTCGTGAGGGCAAAGCTGACATTGTAACAGAAGTCGTTAAAGGTATTAAATAAACTGCCATACAACCAATCGGGTGTTTTTTTTTTAGAGGTGAATGAGTGACTAACGTCCATACATACAACCTTTCACTTTTATAATATTAGTAGGAAGTAGGATCTACCTAAGTATATATCTATGGAAACTAATGCACTTTTAACTTTGTATTTACTGTCTATATCAATAATTCCAGCTATAAAAAAAGGCAAAGTAACACGGTCTGTCATAGACGATATTTTATATAAAGGTAAACAAGAACCAAATGCTAAAAGATTTTTAGCAAAAAAATCTAACAGACAAATGAACAAAAAAGAAATACTCGCCAAACTAGGAACTGAAGACGGGGAATCGGAGATTTTGAATGAAATCAGTAAAGGTAAGTTGGCAGAAAATTACGAATATTATGAAATACAATTCAATCAACTCAGCCTAACGCAGTCCACTGCTGGACATAGGCCTCACCCAAGCTGTGCCGCAACACGTTGTCCCGCATTCAATCTGTCCCAGCCACCACAAGCCGATACAAAGTCTCTACTCCAGGACTCGTCTGCTTCACCGTCCATCGTTCCGGAGTTACTGACATAGCTTGCAGAATTAGCAAGTTGAAGTGGTAGTGGACAGGGGCCCTAGTCTGCTATTTTTATAAATTCGTCATTCCAACACGATCCCACCACAATCCCATTGCCATTTTGCTAAAAGTTCGTAATCTGCTAAATTCATAATGGTTGATCATTGGTCGGTCAATGGCACACAAATTATACGATACTCGTAATGAATTAAAAGCAATGACTGCACAATGACGTTCTACTGGTAGGTTACTGATCAAAGGAACTGTCAACATTTTTGCAGATTACCGCGCTGCCGTCCACTAACTGAAAGACAGCTAAGTGCAAAAAGTAGTTATCGAGAAAACGCAAAAATAAGTGGGAATTGATGTCTCTTGAAAAGTATGCTACCTTATAGTCAAGAAAAATCAGATAACGTACTTGTAGTTAAGTAGAAGGCTATAATCATCACATCGGGCAGTTAAGGTATTTTAAAGTACATTAAGCGAAGAAATGTGGATTAGACGCTTTCAAGTGACGGAATCATCAAAAATTATGTTACATAACGGCCCAAAAGATCTTCATATCTTTGGAACTATTAATATTATAATAATGTTTCTCAGACAGAAAGATGGAGAATTTTGAACTCTGTCGCAATCTATTAAAAAGTGAAAATTTACCATTTGAGGGTTTAACGGCTTTCTAGTTAAAAGACGGCAGCGCGTAAGTCAGTATAATTAATGTTTCATTATGTACGAGATTACCATTCTATGCCATTTCTTTCAATGGAGTGTCAGCGGTTGACCATTGGAAAGTCATAATGATGCCATTATATTAGTAGATTACCAAACTTGTCAAAATCAACAATTATGAAATCAATGATAGACCATTCTGACACTGTTGTAATAGCAGACTTGAGGCCCTGGCCGTGTTTGTCGAAATACAATTAATTAGGTTACATTACAATCGTTTCGTATCGTTTTCGTCGTTTTATCGTAATTGTATCGTATTAGGATGAGACATGGTTATGCGTGGATGTGACGCATATTTTCCCCATCTTGTTTTTTTTTTGTTTACCACGAATAAACGTATTTTCTTTCTTTGTTTCATTTATCTACCATAAAAGGCACGTGAGGTTTTCTTCCATATTCAGAGTTATATGTAAACATTTATGCAAGATATCTGTTTTAAAATTCAAGAGACCCATTTCTTGTAGTTGTTAAAGGTAAAAACAAACTTATTTATTTTATTTTAGCTATCACAGCAGGTCAAGTACCGCCCTCTGTCCTTGAATTGATGATGAATGAAGACGAGGCAGAACAGAATACAGAAACACCAGAGGAATATGAGAAACGAAAGAAAAACGAACTAGAAGACGTCGACCCTGAAATCATTAAAGCGATGGATAAAGGTATGCTCTCAATTACATTCTTTAGCCATAATAAAATAAAATAATAATAAAAAAATGTTTGTCGTAGCCATGAAGAAGGGGGAAATTACGCCATCTTTGGACAATCTGATCAGAAATAGAATTAAAAAAAATGGAAAACTGGATACTGGTACCGAGACGAATTCGGAAATCATCAGAAAGCTCTCTAATGGTAATCTCATAAAAATCTTAATATAAAAAACAATAAGGTAGCTAGGCGAGCCCAAGTATCTATCACTCCTTTGTTTTTAATGTTATTACCAGTGATCGGAATAGGCAGACTATATTTACCTAAACTTCAGAGAACAGAGACAGAAAGTGGAGACTTCCTTACGACGACATGTATTAGAATTATCAATAAACTAACCGTCGCGCGTCGTTGCATCAAATCTTTCAATACATAACATTTGTCAATGTGTAACACTTAAGTAAAATTAATTTCTAATTGCATTTAAAGGACTTCGATAATTATGTATTTCAAACGTAGGTACTGTAGATTTACGAAAATTCTTCCGGGATCTTAAAACTATTGCATTATCATTTTGTGAAATACACAAACTACGTACGTATTTACTCTTTCCCTAGTTAACTACTATGTCGGGTGTCTTGCTGAAACTTTCTGACACGAATTTCGTGTCGCAATTTGAGACTCAGCAATGCAGATACAGGATTGAACTAATTTTTTTACTAAATCTACAGTACCTACGTTTGAAATACACATCGAAGTCCCTTTTATGCAATTATAAATTAGTTTTACTTAGGTGTTACACATTGACAAATGTTATGTCATCATCATCTTCCTGCCCTTATCCCATGTTACTTGGGGTGGGCGCAACACGTTTTCTTCTTCCATTCTCCCCTGTCAACCGTCACGCTATCATTCACTCCCTTCGCTTTCATATCATTCCCCACACAATCCATCCATCTTTTCTTCGGCCTTCCTCTCCCTCTCCATCCATCAACATGTATATTCATTACTCTTTTAGTCACATGCGTTTCATCCCTTCTCATCACATGCCCATACCAAGCCAAAACGATTTCCTTTCAACTTTTCTGTCACTGGCACCACTTTCAAACTTCCTCTTATATACTCATTTCTTCTTGACAAATGTTATGTATTGAAAGATTTGATGCAACGAAAGTTTGTTTATGAATACATTCTTATACATGATTTAAGTTAGATTAGTTTAGTGAAAATTCCTAAGACTTGTTAATTGCAAGTTTAGTTAAAAATAGCCTTTACACATCTTAAATAAAGCTTATTTTCAATTTATTTAAGATTTTTCCTGAATTCCGGGAAAAAAAAATGTCGCCGTAAGGAAGTCTCCACTTTCTGTCTCTGTTCTCCAAAGTTTAGGTAAATATAGTCTGTCTATTCCGATCACTGGTAATTACAGAACAAAAAAAGCCAAAAGTGAAAGGAATACAATTAAATACACCATATTCCCCGAATACCAGGTGTCTACCCGAAGCCAATTCCAAAAATCAGTGAACCTGAGGACGATAAGAGAGGTCGTGATCCTGAGGACAAGAAGAAAAGTCGTGAACCTAAGGAAGGAAAGAGAAGTCGTGATCCGGAGGACGGGAAGAGAAGTCGTGAAACTGAGGATAAAAAGAAAAGTCGTGAACTTGAGGACGAGAAGAGAAGTCGTGAACCTGAGGACGGGAAGAGAAGTCGTGAACCTGAGGACAGGAAGAGAAGTCGTGAACTTGAGGGCAAGAAGAGAATTCGTGAACCTGAGGACGAGAAGAGAAGTGAACCTGAGGACGGGAAGAGAAGTCGTGAATCTGAGGACAACAAGAGAATTAGTGAACCTGAGGACGAGAAGAGAAGTCGTGAACCTGAGGACGGGAAGAGAAGTCGTGGATCTGAGGACAAGAAGAGAATTAGTGAACCTGAGGACGAGAAGATAAATCGTGAAGGTAATTCATTGTAAGATAACTTATTAGGCTTCCTGTACATGACGCCGGAGCTGCACCGGCGGCAGTGCCGGACCGTATGTTTGTGTATATAAATGAATATCGTGCAAGCAATGGCGGCGGCGGTGCCGGTGCCGGAACTGCATTGACGCCGAGTCAAATAGTAAAGCAACGATCACAGTTCAATAAAAATATACATATATTACCAATGAAACTGTCAAGACATCTACTTTTCATTTTAATATTGATATACCTTAAATGTGAATTTCACGTGCTTTTTGAAAAAATAAGAAATTTGAAGTTTTTCTTTTAAACTTTCTGTTTTGTTAAACATTTTGCGAAGTAAACTACAGAATCAAGATATATGCGACGTAAAATTACTGCGGCGGAAAGACTGGTCGAAACCTTAACGTCTGAAAATCATATTTGATCAGAAATCCTTGTGCCTTACTGAACTGTGATCGTTGTTTAGGTATTATTTAAAACTCGGCATCAATGCGGTGTACGCGCGGTTCCGGCGCGGCGGCGGTGCGGCTTTTGCACCATATTCATTCGTATTCACAAACATGTGGTCCAGCGCCCCGGTGCGGATCTGGCGTCATGTACAAGGAGCTCAAAGGGAGATTTCATAATTGAACATGTGCTGGGATACATTTCGTTTCAGAAAATTAAAAGGATTTGCTACTGCAAGTAGTCCCTGAATTTGAAAAAAAAAGCATGCGACAGATTAGGGACATTAGGAAATCAAGTTTTTTGAGGAGATTGTCTACAAAGGGTAATGTGTACCAATGTAAAGTCAGGCAACAGCACAATCCAGGTGAATCGAAATAAACAAAAATAAAATAATAATAAAAAAATGTTTGTCGTAGCCATGAAAAAGGGGGAAATTACACCATCATTGGACGATCTGATCAGAAATAGAATAAAAAAAAATGAAAAAATAGATACTGGTACTGAGACGGATTTGGAAATCATCAGAAAGCTCTCTAATGGTAATCTCATAAAAATCTTAATATAAAAAACAATAAGGTATATAAGCGAGCCCAAGTATCTATCACTCCTTTGTTTTTAATGTAATTACAGAACAAAAAAAGCCAAAAGTGAAAGGAATAAAATTAAGTACACCATATTCCCCGAAGCGTTGGGCACAGGAGAATACAGGACTCACAAAATCACCAGGCCTAAAGTTATCCAAAAAAGGAAGAAAAAGTGGATTGTCGAAGAAACTTTCAAACAAGATTGTATTTAAAAAACCAGGTGTCTACCCGAAGCCAATTCCAAAAATCAGTGAACCTAAGGACGGGAAGAGAAATCGTAAACCTGAGGACAAGAAGAGAATTCATGAACCTGAGGACGGGAAGAGAAGTCGTGAACCTGAAGACGGGAAGAGAAGTCGTGAATCTGAGTGCAAGAAGAAAATTAGTGAACCTGAGGACGAGAAGAAAACCCGTGAAGGTAACCAATTGTAAGATAATTTATTAGGCTTCCTGTACATGACGCCGGAGCCGTACCGGCGGCGGCGCCGGACCGTATGTTATGAATATCGTGCGTGCAATGGCGGCGGCGCCGCCGTGCCGGAACTGCATTGATGCCGAGTTAAATAGTAAAGTAAAGCAAGCAACTTTACTAAGATCACAGTTCAATAAAAAAAATACATATATTGCCAATGAAACTGTCAAGACAACTACTTTTCATTTTAATATTGATATACTTTAAATGTGAATTTCACGTGCTTTTTGGAAAAATAAGAAATTTTGAAGTTTTTTCTTTTAAACTTGCTGTTTTGCTAAACATTTTGCGAAGTAAACTACAGAATTAGGATATATGCGACTTAGTATTACTGCAGCGGAAAGACTGGTCGAAACCTTAACGTCAGAAAATCATATTTGATCAGAAATCCTTGTGCCTTACTGAACTGTGATCGTTGTTTAGGTATAATTTAAAACTCGCCATTCGTATTCACAAACATGTGGTCCAGCGCCGGTGCGGCTCCGGCATCATGTTCAAGGAGCTTAAAGGGAATTTTCATAATTGAACATCTACTGAGATATATTTCGTTTCAGAAAATGAAAAGGATTTTCTACTGCAAGTAGTCCCTGAATTTAAAAAGCCATTAAGTAAATTAAAAATGCGACATATTAGGGACATTAGGAAATCAAGTTTTTGGAGGAGATTTTCTACAAATGGTAATGTGTACCAAAGTAAAGTCAAGCAACAGCACAATCCAGGTAAATCGAAATAATAAAAAACCGCCTATTACTGTAGGGAGGCATTTGCCCTGCAGTGGGACATCACAGGCTAAGAATAATAATGTTACGAGCTTGGGGTTCGTGACAATAAAAACTGCCGATTTAAAAACCAAAAAAATAACACAATTGCACTACTGATCGCTCTAAGTCGCACTTGAAGATCGCTTCGATGTTCGCTCGTATCGCTGTATCCAAACTGTGTCGGTCGTACCGCATCTCTGCCTTATATAGCGCCGCAGATAATTCTAGAACCTTCCATTGTAGAAACATCTAGAATGTTCGAGTACATATCGGTCCCGACTGACCAGATGTCGATAGTTCGAGAAAGTTCTATAAAATTCTCGCATCGAAATTTCTAGAAGGATCTTGACTACTAGTTCCGCTACTCGATACTAGATGGCGCTAGTGGTAACTAATTTCACCATGTACCAGGCATTAATCGTGGCGCGCAACAATAATAATATTACTGTCCCACTGCAGAGAAATCACCTGTTCTCATAGAGAGAAGGCATGATCATTGATTACCAAGCTCGCTCAAAGCGGGTTAGCTATTACAGATGCATGTGAAATCGAAATTATTATCATGAGATAACTAATTAATAATAGTTAGTAGCTTTAATTATTTTGCACCAATGACAACCCCATTTTCCTAATGTCCATTCCAAAGTTGCCTGGAAGAGATCGCAGACAGCGATAAGGCCCACCCTGCATGTTTTGTAGTGTTCAATGTATTTTGTTTTTTGTTAAATATCGATTTTCTGGTGTACAATAGAGTATAATATATATAAGGTGTAAAAAATTAACCTTACAAACTTTAAGAGGTGCTTTAGACCATTGGACTGAACAACTTTCACTACGAGACCAACTCTGAAATCACGAAAAAAAATCCACTGTTTAATACAAAAGTTCATTACCTACTTGATCAAAATGTATGAAACAGCGGATTTTTTTTTCGTGATTTCAGAGTTGGTCCCATAGTGAAAGTTGTTCAGTCCAATGGTCTAAAGCACCTCTTAAAGTTTGTAAGGTTAATTTTTTTACACCTTATAGAATAAAAAATAAAAAGTTGATAGGTAACTATTATTGATCCCACTTCTGTAATACCTTAATATCAGTTTCAGACTTAGAGAAGGAAAAGATTTCATGTACACTACTCCGTAAAATAATAGAAGAAAAAGACAAATCTCCGATTATGAAGAAAATTTCTAAAGGTAGGTCGAATAAAAATCTCTTAAATTTGGCCATAACCTACACTACCGTCGGACTTTTAATTAGCTGCAGTAAAATGACACTTCTTAAGGTTCTACATTAGGACCACGTGGATCAGGTACGCCGATCTGGACGCGTCGGACCCCAAACATTTTATATGACAATTAGACTTGTACAGTCACGGAACTTGGCAAGGTTTTGGTGTAGTAGGAGTAAGTTAGCGCATGTACACTTAGTGCAACAAGAAAATGGTCACTTTTATTGTTTGTCATTATACTTTGGTTATTGCCATAGATTATTTTTACACATGTCTGTTTACAAGAAAGTTAAATAAAGGAAAAACGCATCTAACGACTCTTGCCAAGTTACGTGCCGGGGACTGTAGCGCTACATTAGATCCACTCCCACCTCGTACGCAACGCCGAACCTGCGATCCCAGGGATATTCGTCTGATGGTGGCGGGGGTAACCCACGCGTCTGACCGCGTGTGCGTAGTGAATGTACGCCTCAGACGTCCGACGCATCATTCTAGAGCTTCTATGTCAAAAAGTTCTATTAATAGGTATTTTATAAAGTAAACTGACTGGTTATACCTATTGTTAAAAAATTGTTTTATATGTAAATATAAAATTGCCAAGCCAATTGGCAATCTTTCCTTCGTACTAATTGGTTTACAAAATGTTCTATGATTTTTTTTATAGCTTCTAATACATGTCATAAATATTTTCAAATTATTTATTTAATTCCTACTTTAGGGACACAAATGTATAGAGTCGGACTTAATCCCATAGGCATTTTCTACCAGTTAACCTTTGGGCCAAATTGTGCTTTTGACATGCCAAAGTACATGAAAAAGCAAGCTTGTTATGCTTCTAAATTTTTAACAAAAGTATGGTATTCACCAACTTCTTATCTTCTGAAGTTTATGTTCAGATCCCAGTAATTTCTTTTACTATTTTTTCTCCTTGATACTCTAAAGCGAATTAAAGTCATTCAAAAAGGTGAATCTTCTTGAAATTCACTGATTCGTATATTTTTAACTAACTATACATAGACGACATCCAGTGTTAAAATCGACGGTTGAAATGCGGGACACGCGTTTCACGCGTTGCGTCGATGTTGATATGCACACCAACCTCACATGTGCAAGTCGTCTCAGACATGTGAATCAGCCTAATGTAGTACTACCTTTACTGTAATTTCGTTAAAAAATGTTACCACGTTATCTCTACTGGTGATGCTAATTAAAACGCAATGAAACATCGTTTTAAGGCAAATATATTTAAATAAATCTTTATTTATCTCAAATCATTTGAATTAAATATTTTTTAGTGAAATAGTTTTTTTTTTAATTGTCCAATTTTGGTTTAACCGTAAACATTATATTGATCAGATAAAAATGTATATTGTAGTTTCATTCAGTCTTGATTATTTATTGTTCAAAACATGATATTTACAACTTTACTCGATCATAAAATAAATACGAAGACAGGCCGATTTTGATAGTTTTTCTAGTCTAGTACTAAAAATGTATCAAACTTTTACTCCCAAAGAACGTCACTGACAATGACATTTAGGGCTGATTTTTCAATCATCTGATATTAACCTTATTTTTTATCCTCTTTTATAAAATCAATTTAACATTGATCGATTTTCAAGTGAATGTTCATTGAATGAATCGATTCTTTTGTCACATATCTATTAAAATTTCATTGACAATTTACAGATAAGCTGTCGTTTTACTGCAGCTAGTTTTAAAAGTCCGACTTTACATTGTCATTAACATAATCTAGAAATCGAGGCAGACAATATACCTACACAAAAAAACAGATAAATCATAGTTATAACCATAGATCGGGTTAGTAGATTGATTTTTGGTACTTGTATTATAAATGCCCACAAAAAGAATAAAATGGATAAGCCATTTTCCAGGAAAGTAATTGCGGTATCATCATCATCATCATCATTTCAGCCGAAAGACGTCCACTGCTGGGACATAGGCCTCCCCCAAGCACCTCCACTTAGACCGGTCCTGTGCTTCCCGCATCCAACGGGTTCCTGCGGCCTTCACAAGGTCGTCGGTCCACCTTGATGATGATTATGAATGTTGGTAGTGATATTATTACTACTAAATTCAAAATTTAAATTTATCTGTATTTATATTTATTATTTACCTATCTGTTTTCACGACAATTCCAATTCCGGAAGAATGTCCATATTAATATATACAGAATGTGTCGTAAATAGTGGTACAGAGTAAAGGAGTCGATACACTGTATTCTTATGTATCACATACTGAAATTTTAACCATTTTCAGTTAAGGGTCTCCGAAAAAAAAAGTTTTATTTTTTATTTTTGTACCTTGCTTCACGAATTTGGCTGTAATTTCAACAAGTATCAATATTTTTTAATTGTGTTTTTTTATTAGTACTCTTGAATATGTGTACTATCATATCCAAACCCTTTTTCATATTGTAAAGTCAAAGGTACTTAAAGAAATTAATTTGTTTCCAATTTTAATACTCGTCTCCAGCAAATCATATGACTTTAGAAGCATATTGTGTAAAAAAAAATGTGTAACTGAAAATGGTTAAAATTTCGGTATATGATACATAAGAATACAGTTTATCGACTGTTGTACTCTGGACCACTATTTCGACACACCCTGTATACGTTTTGGATCAATGACCCCAATTCAATCTACCTACTGCGATCTATGGTTATAACTGTTCAGTACCTATTAGACAAAGAAAATTGAACTATCATCTGTCATTTCAGCCAAGCCAAAAACAGAACCATGCGGATCACTCGCGAAATTGTTAAAAGAGAAGGATGCGACGGAAATTAATGAATTATTCGAAAGTTTGCGCAAAAATACTTATTGTCCGACAGGGGGGATGAACATGCTCCGTAAAGGTAGGTCTATTGCAATATCCATTTCAAAGATCTGAATCAGGCCTACTGTCTAGGACCGTCAACGAATATATGGGCCCGTCCGAAAATACTAGATCCGTCAAAACTAATGTCATATGCAATATTTTGGACGGGCAAAAACACATCGGTTGTAGACACAGCTGTCAAATTGTGTTGTCATTCATTATTATTTCGGGCCTCGAACTTATCTTTTGTCCGTGTATAATTATGGTCTAGGAAAGTCCCGTAACCCCAGATACCAACCCCCAGATACGGTAAGGGCAAAACTGAAGGGTAGAGGGTAAAGTAGAAGTGTGAATGTATAGGTATATACATAATTATAATACATTTTCACACATAGGTATGAGCATTCTGTAAATGGTGAAATGGGGAAGTGTTATCGAAAGGACAAAAAGAGAGTAAAGTCGTTGAAATCCTAAGGCTTCCTATAAATGACTCCGGAGCCACACTGGCGCGCGGCGGCGGCATGATTGTGTATTGCGCATGCGCTGCACTGCCGCCGCACCGTCGCCGCACCGGAACCGCGTGTAGGTACACCGCATTGATGCCGAATATTAAAAATAGTAAAGCAACGATCATGCGCCGCACCGCCGCGCGCCGCCGCCGCCACTGAACAGAACTGCGTAGAAAGTCTATCTAGAACGGATCGTATCGTCGTAACCGTGATCGTAATCGCATCGAAAAATGCAAAAATAAACAATGTTCTTTGCATGAATTAATATGAAACGTCACCCCTAGACTGACCAACACAAATGCCATACATAGGTAATTATAATTTGTACGAAAATTTTTATGTGCTTGTGCAATAAATTTATCAGCAATAAAAAATTTAAAAAAAAACAGGTTTTCCTTACTTCGGCCAACCTGGTTCCGGAGTCTGATTAAATACTTTCAGGTTAGAAGGTGCAGGAACGAATGGTACGGTGTAATGCGTCGAGACCGTTGAGGGCCGTCGCACACCGAAGTGACTCAACACCACGATAAAAGCTCACATTTCATGTTGATGTTGAGTTATTTTGTTGTGCTACAGAATGATCGCTCAATGTGGAAGTTTGTTTAACTTTCATGTCCATTGCAGCGGCTGAATCGGGGCAATTATCGCCCTCTGTCATGGACATACTCATCAGTGGAAAAAAGTCTGAAGCTATGAGAAAGACCTGTAAGTGTTAGATAAAAACGTAGGTACTTAATAATACGTAGATTTGATAAAATCTTTGTTCTAGTGGAGGATGAAATAACAAAAAAATATAGATTTACTTTGCGGGATTTATTCGAAAAATTCTGCTGACATTTTTTCTCAAAGCAAGAGATTACAGTATTACTCCAAACTATCATAATTATTATGCTACAGCATAGATTGCAATAAAAAAGTGCCGTGTTATTCAGTACCTGGATTGTGGAGGTCAGATACCGTTCACTCTACGTAAAATACTGATATTCAGCTGCAGACTGGAAGCCACTCCAAGATTGTTGGGAAAAGGCTGGGTGAAATACTACCAACGAGAAGCGCTACGAAAGTTCATTCACCTAAAATACGACCGTGTAGTTGACAATCTATACCTATCTCCATCCATCTTGTGTATTTGAGATAATGTCTCGTTCTCTCGGTAATAACGTTGCAACTTCAAGTCGGGTCAAGTTGATGTTTGTTCTCAGTTGTTCATTCGTAATTACAGCCATAACAAGTAGGAGTATCTGTTCATCGCTCGCCAACTTGCTTAAAGACAAAGATGCGAAAGAAGTTGATGATATACTCGAATATTTACGCCCCAGCGATTCGGAGGCTGCAAGAATGAAGAAAGTCCGTAAAGGTATGTCGAATAGATTGCCTCACTTATTGTCTCAGGGTGAGAGGATTGCGTATCAGTCTACTATTAAAATATCTCGAGGCAGGCAATGTCACGTCCCGGGTTGTTGAGCTTTGCCGACCTTGAAAAGAGAGTTGAGCTGTACGTATCAGCTACTGAGATACGTCAATCCGAACCATTATTACTTTTTCTTCAAATAATAAATCTAAATGTTGTCCTCATATATTTTGGGTCTATTAGAATTATGTGACTAAAAGAGAGATTGTTTCCGTGTTACATTTTGATACTTGAAATATCTCATTCCAGCTGTTAAAACAGGCCAAATAACGCCATCGCTTTTGAAGGTATTAGGAAGAATGGATATGGGCGACATGGGTGAGCCTATTGACACATGCTATAAGTCAAAGGTTCTGAAGAATATCCACAAAGGTAAATTGACCTTTTAAAATAAATAATGCACTACTATTCTGTGAGTGTACCTACACTTACGCAAAATACAAAATTAATAATGATTGCAAGTTTGAGAAAAAACTTATTTCCTAGTTATTATTATTTTATGGCTTTGTTTCACTTTCTATCAAAATTTTAGGAGGATATCTATCGCTTTTGAATCTCGCGATAACACTTTCACTGTCAGAAGGTCAACTTCATCAGCTCAAGCTGATGAGGTTGACCTTCTGAAATTGACACTAAAAAAATTCATACAAAAAAATACCACACCTTTTAGCGAGACTGCCTTAAAAAAACAAATCAAGTACAGTCAACGGCAAAAGTAGATGATCAAAATCAGAAATTCAATACTAATGAACGAAGTTCGCGTCAGAACTTTGTGGCGTCGAAATGATTTCTGTGTGGCGTTGATGTGGCGTTGAGTGGTTTGAAACACTTCTGTTGACTGTACCTGTAATATGACGCTACATGACTGGCGGCATAAAGAACTAACGTCCTGAGGCGCGTCGTCGAACACACGTCATGTTATCTGTGGGGGGGAGGGGGGGGGGGGGGTTAGGGTCTCGAAATGTTTTTTTTTTGCCTTAACACTAGAAGTGCGTGCAATACGACACTAAATCACATCGCTTCTTAGTAATGTACGCAAACACAGCTATAGGCGATTTGTCTGTTTTGACGCCTGTGGACTTAGCGTCATATCAAACACGCGCACGATAATATATAATACGCCTCTGGCCGGGACGTCAGTGAACGTGTTAATGTAAGGTATTTATGCTCGTGACTGTACCCTTCTACTAATATTCCAGCTGTAAAGAAGGGCCAAATATGGCCCGATGTCATGGTTAATTTATTGGAGGACATACTTCCTGGCGATACTAGTTCTCAAGTCGTGAGAAAGGCTCAAAAAGGTGAGTAAAAGAACACCCTTTTGCCTCGAAAGAAATGGGACATACTGCTGAACATATAGTAGTTTATAGTATACAGGGTTATTGGTAAAACATAAACAACCTCTTAAGAGGTCATTGTACTCATCATTATGAACAACTTTTACTATGGGACCAAATCTGAAAACGCGGAAAAAAAATCAGCTGTTCCCTACATTTTGACGAGTTATACGAACATAAATGTAAGGGAACAGCTGATTTTTTTTTCGGTTTTTCTGTTTTTGCATTTACACCTTGTATGTTGGTTGCTTGTAAAGAAAAATAAATAAATCACACTAATATTATAAAGGCGAAAGTTTGTGAGTGGGTGTGTGTGTGTGTTTCTATGTTTGTTACTTCTTCACGCTCAAACGGCTGGACCAATTTTGATAAAATTTGGTATGGAGGTAGCTGACACCGTGGTACTTTTTATCCCGATATTCCCACGGGATCGACATTTACGCGGGTGAAACCGCGGGACGCAGCTAGTAAAATATATTTATTGTTAATTTCAGCGATAGCAAAGAGACATATTATGCCGGGTGTGATGGATGAAGTATTCGGTAATGTAAATCCGTGTGTTGGTAAGGCTGAAATCTTAAAGAAAGTCCGCAAAGGTACCTCCCTTAACTATGTCGAGAAAACATTTTTTCATTTTTAAACTTTTTCCACACTAGTAATTCCCCTGTATAAAAAAAATATATACAGGATGGCAGGGCACAACCTTAATGCATTGAAATTTTTCGTCTGTTATTAAAAAAAAATTTGCTGTGCCATACATTTTGACTGCGTAGACATTGCACTTTTCTGTGAAACACCCGATTTTATCTTTGATAACGAAAATTTCCTGCGAAATTTTTACACAGGATGTTATGGTCATCATCCTGTATGTTAAACCGTGTCTCCTGCGCGTGTTTTTTCGAAAAATTACACAAAAAACCTAAAGGTGAATATAGACTAGAGCATTTACTTGTAACAGAACATCGAGCATTCGCCGTTTTTAAATGTTATCGAACCGCACTTCGAACGCGACCCTCGATGTTTTGTTACAACCTGATTTTAAAAACTAACGAGCGTATTTGTGTAACATTTTATCGAGCAAAGGCTCGAGCGGTACCTGAAGGTCCGACATTTCAACAATGAACGCAAGGTAGAAAAAATTGTTACAGGTAGGTAAATTGCTCACTCGCCATGACTATTACTTACATCGAACGCAGCGTCGAGCATTCGCAGAAACGTTACATTACATGAAGATGCTTTTGGAAACTGATCTTTTGCCTGTATTGTACCATTCGTAACAACATTACATTACACGGAAATGCTCGATAAAATGCTCTAGTGTGTACTCACCTTTACACACATAAACATTAGTTTTCATACACAAGCTGTCTCCTGCGTATTAATAATTTTTTTAGATTAGTGTCAACTATTAACAAGACAATAGAACCTCAAAACCTGAGGTGAGGTGTGTCAGTTGGAATTAAGCTTTCAAAAGGCTAGATGTGCGCGGTGCGCGTGGAGGTTGAAAATGAAACAAACCCTTCCCCTCTTCACCCGAACGGGGAATGTTATCCATGCAGCTTGGAAAACAAAAACATCGTGTTTTCATACGTCACATAATGTATGGCCACGCCTCTTTGTTTTGATGTTTTTGTTTAATGTTTCAAAAAAACACGCGCTGGAGACGGCTTTAGAGACACAGACTAATGGACTCAGTTGTGTTTTAAAATGATATTGTACGCTTTTATAACTTCTAAAGTGACGATAATATCGTAGATGTCCACAGCATCCATAACACATGCAAGTGAAATGTATGAACATAATATACCTACGAGTATGAAAACGAACGCTTTTAAGTTTCCGTCCACGACAACGTATTAAGGCTCCTACAAACAGGCGCAGCACGCAATATAATCGCGCGCGACACAAAGGCACCGCTCGTTGCGCGACTTGCGGTGCGTTTGTGTCGCACGCGATTTTGTCGCGTGTCGCGCCTGTTTGAAGGAGCCTTTAAGAGGAAATGCGGGTGGACCGCAGATATAGATATATCTATATCTGTGGGGTGGACGTTTTCTGGTTAATGACCATAAAGCAATGATTTTTTACAGAATAATAAATATTACCTACTTGTATGTCCCTATGTTTTCCTTTTAGATGATACATTATTTTTATAAGCACTAGAACCCTCAAAAACTGCCGATTTACACCGCTGTCAACAGAGGCCTAGTGTAGAAATTTGACAACTATCAATGAAAAAAGAAAAACATTGGGACACAGTATATATCCTTCTTATTCAGTTTATGAAATATCTTTTAAATTGGTCCAATATTGCAGGAGGAAATAGGCGAGAGCCAAACTTCGAATTACGAGTTTTTACTTAGGATTTTACAAAAGTCTCTCCGACCGCATTTCCTCTTAACGTACACCCATTTCCATACCTACATTTTATGGACGTGGACGTCCACGATAACATCGTCACATTAGAAATAATAAATACTTAATTGTTTATGATTTATTTTAGCGGTACAAAAAAAGCAAATACCGCTCGACTGTCTGGGGGAAATGCTGTACGATATACGTGCGACGGACAAAAAACACGAGGTTATGAACAAGATCCGTAAAGGTAAATTGATAATCGTTGTCGTGCTTATAAATAATAACATTTCATACATACCCGATAAGATCACGACTATAATCCCCGAAAGGGGTAGGTAGAGGTGAACCTAGTACAGACACTTCGCTAGTTGTGTTTAAAGGGCTTACGGGACCTAAACACAAAAGACGCAAGTTTTCGAAACAATAAAAGTATATGATCGACTACAGTAAACAAAATCAGAAAAATATATGATATTCTTCAGGATATATGCTAGGTACGATTGAAAAATATCATGAAGATACCTCTAAAAACTTTCTTTTTACAATAAAAACCGTACTAATATACATACAATCATTCTGATTTTTTGTCAGATTATTCTACAAGCAACATACTAAAATGTTAGTGTTATAATTTTTTAGTCCAAACAACAGATTTCTTGTAATTAAATAATTGCTTCATATCTTCTTATACATATAAAATTCAAAGTCCTTACTGACTGATATATCAACGCACAGCCTAAACCACTGGTCCTAGAGACATGAAATTTGGAATGTGTGTTCTTTGTGAAGAGTAGGTATCCACTAAGAAAGGGTTTTTCGAAATTCCACCCCTAAGAGGGTGAATAGGGGGAGGGTGAAATTTCACGCGGACGAAGTCGCGGGCAGAAGCTAGTTTTGCAATAAATTACCAGCGTTGTGTCATCGCGCTTCTCTTTCTTTTCTATGCAGTCCGACAGTGACCGCGCTTTAGGTCATGTAAGCCCTTAAGTCCTATGTAGTAAGGGGCGAGCCTATTGCTGCAGACTCCGGGCTGCTACTGAAAAATTCCCGATGGAAAAACCCAGTAACACTTCGGCCGACCTGGGAATCGAACCCAGGACCAGGATCATGCTCAGCAATAGCACTTGCGGGGTCACTAGACCAACGAGGCAATCACGTTTCACATGTTGAAACATGCGACATACGCTCCTATTGCTTTTAGCAAAAATCATGTTTTGTAACACTATGTGAGGTTATTTTTCTGGCTACCTATAGTAAAAAAAAGTGCGCAGTGTTGCACACCCCCACCCTATTTCAAGTCAAACTAATATCAACTTTATTTCAATGACATTTAAGTTGATTTCAGAGTGACTAGTACGTACTATTGAAAAAGTTATAAAAATGTTTGAAGTTGTAGCGTAAACTGAACTTTACTGTGTAAGAATTAAAGTTATTTTTCCATTGATTCATAATTGTTTAGATTTTTGGCAAATAAATAGCGAACGCAGATTAATTATGGTAGCAACAAGGGGAATCTGGTATTCGTGACGATTTCCCCACAAAGGAAAAAAGGCAATAGATTTTCAAAAATTCACTATAGGTGTTCATAAGATCAGACGTAACACACTATCAGTAGCAATGGGTTTCATTTTGACAGTTCAACAACATTCATTGCGTTATTTACTCTGTTGAGCAGACACATTTTTCGAGCATATGAAGCAATGGATTAGCAATATCCTTCAAAATGATTCAAATTGAGATTGATAGTGTGTTACGCATTAGGGTGCAGATAATTTACATTCCATTTCACTTAATCAGTTATCTACTTTAGTGGAATGTAGTCTAGGTTGATTTTTGAGTGACCATTTCAAACAAAACGGTCCTAATAAGTTTTTGATTGCAATGGAATTTCAACTTTGGCAAGTATGACACTCAGTTTGTTGATCCATAAATGGAAAATTATCTCAAATTCTTAATGCAAATATGTGTAGATACCTACTTATTTTATTCATACTCTGATCATTACAGCGATAGAAAAGTGGCATGTCCCGGCAAGTGTTCTAGATAAAATCTTCGGTAGTCGACCACAGCCAAAACCTCGTGGTAATTTAGCAGGTATGTACAACACTCGAAAAGGTGATTTAATCTTCTACATTAAATGACAAACGATTAATTATTATCAATGGCATGTATTTAATCAAACCTCTAATAAGTCCCTTTTTGCGCTCCTAAAAATATTAACGAATGCTTTAATATAAAGATTGCGCCTCTTTTCGTGAACCTTAAATAATTCCTATTTTGGTGTCTTAAAAATATCTAAATTGGTTTCAAACTAACATAACCTGTTTGGTCGATGGCATCCTAGCTTAGTAGAAACGGCCAGTAAGTTTAAAAAGGCTCAATTATTAAAAAAAATGCAATTAGTTTTTAGAGGTACATTAATTTAAAAAAGTGTTCATCGTTAGAAGGTCAATAAGTTTTTAGAGGATGCTGGCTCTCTTGGGAGTCGGCGGTGTATGTAAGTACAGTTCAACTCGATGGGTGACATTCCTTCTCATTTCAGCGAAGGCAAAGAAACCCGTCATTACCTGCACCAAGCCGGATGATATTCTTGCAAAAGTTCGAGATGGTAAGGCTGAAATCATAAAGAAACATTCGTAAAGTAATGACTCAACTTTTTCCGGCCATGTGAACTAAAATCATTTCAAAAAACATTTCCAATTTAACTAAATTATTTTCAATTTAACAGCCTTCTTTCTGCCCTTATTCCCATTAAGGAGATCAGTCATCTAATCTAACTAGCCTGTACTGTCCCACTGCAGGGTAAAGGCCGTGATAGTGATGTTGGGCCCAAAATCCAAAATGGCCGGCCAACGAAAAAAAAAGTATTATTCTGGTCGGGGTAGTCCTCCTTATCACTTTTTTTTACTATTGCGCCGAATCTCTACGATCATTCCTTCAGCTGTTTTTAAAAGTTAGAAAATCAAGTTATATACCTACATAATACTTGTTTAAGTTCACCTTTCATTTATTTTCGCCAATCGGTAGTTTTATATTTTATTAGCGAGGAATGTCGATAAAAACTATCCTATATCCTTCCCTGGGATGCAATCTATCTCTCTGCCAAATTTTAGCGAAATCCGTACAGTGGTTTAGGCATGAAAAGGTAACATACAGACAGACAGACAGACAGGGATTCAAATGTAAGTATAAAACTTGATTTTTCAACTTTAAAAAAGAGCTAAATAAAATGGTCTTATAGATTCGTTGCAATAGTAACAAAATGATTTTCGCTGGCCGGCTTTGTTAAACCCAACTTGGCTGGCCTCTATAGGATTGGCGCAGAATGTCTTCTTCTTCCATACATCTCTATTAGCTGTCATCTCACCTCCATTCCCTCTTTTCTAACCATATAATCGTTCACACAATTCATCTGTAGCGGTATCTACAACGCAACATGCGGAAAACGCGTCATACTGACGTCACGCAAAATCCTGCATTTCGCAAGCAGAGTTTACCGCGCAACTAGCATAGATACAACGCAACGGCCCGATGTGAATCATCGGGCAGTTGCCCGCCAGACACGTCACCCGTCTGATCGGAGGATCCTCCCTTTTCTATGGAGGTTGAGTGAATTTTACACCCTGTTCCTCATACCTCTATACATTCATTGAGGTTTCTTTGGTATTCCCCTACTCATATACCTAACCGTCCAAATTCATACTCAAAACTACGCCCGCGTGAAATTTCTTGTTTCCCCCCCCCCCTCGCATCGCATCATCTACCCACGCTATCACTTCGTTTTCACTTAACGTTCTTTCTGATTTTTTTCTAGTTGCTCGGCCCCTGAGACACATAGCGTGGGTAGTTGCATGTTAAATAGCCTATAGTCTTCCTCGAGAATTA
The DNA here is from genome assembly GCA_916614155.1 of Mesoligia furuncula. Lineage (NCBI taxonomy): Eukaryota > Metazoa > Arthropoda > Insecta > Lepidoptera > Noctuidae > Mesoligia > Mesoligia furuncula. The sequence continues at coordinate 8,183,643 of OU744800.1, forward strand.
AGCTATCAAATGCAAAAATGTTTTTTCATATCCAACCGATAGTTCCAGAGATTAGCGCGTCCAAACAAACAAACTCTTCAGCTTTATCATTACCTCCTTACTAATAAACGCAATATGCCTTCTTATTAATAAACGTAGGCATTACGACAGTGGCGTAACTATAGGGTGGCATTGGGGCAAAATGCCACGGGGGGTCCCCGGCCCAAGAGGGCCATGAGCACAGGAGGAGCCTAACATAAGTACATTTATATATGGGTCTTTGTTACCTGATAATAAATAGTTTATTATATTATTATAAGTTTGTAAAGGGTGTCTCAGTAAGAGTGCACTTTTTCATTTTAAAATAATAGCATGTATTTTATGAGAGAGTTGTGATATTTTTATTGGATTGTAAAGAAGACATGTTCCGATTAAGTACAGAACAAAATATCCAGCAAATGGCCCCCACGGCTCTGATGACAGGCCATTACTCTTTTCATGAAATTTTCCATGACTTTTACACAGAGATGTGGCTGTATCTCACCGATGACGAGTTGGATCTCTGATTTGAGCTCAGGAATTGTTTCTGGTTTATTCGCATAAACCCGACATGTCACAAAACCCCAAAGAAAAAATCGCACGGCGTTTAATCGCACGATCATGGTGGCCAGTTGACATCAGAATTTCGTGAGATAATGTGTTCTGGAAATCGTTGCTGCAATAAGTCGATTGTTCATACGCGGTGTGGCAGGTGGCGCTGTCCTGCTGAAATCACATGTTGTCCAGATCCATGCCGTCCAGTTGAGGCCACAAGAACTCTGATATCATATTCCTACGAATGCCGTTCACAGTCACTGCAATTTCGGCCTCATCTTCGAAAAAGTACCTAAGGCAAAATCACGTCGCCTGACCAAAATCCGCACCAGACAGACAGTTGCTGATATGTTGTGCATATGTTTCTAATGGATTGCATGAGGATTTTCTGAGCCCAAAATTCAACAATTTTGTGTATTTACGTAGCCATTCAGATGGAAATGCGCTGCATCGGAGAAGATGTCTTTTTTCGAAAAATTAGCATCGACTTCACTTTGCTCCATTGTAATGAGTATTCACAATTATAACGCGTTGTTCTTTCGAAAAGCGCTCCATTTTTAATAATCGGAATAAACATAGGTGACTGCTGTCAAATTTCAGAGTTGCCACTTGCACGAAAAAAAAAATTCAAAAATTAAAAAGTGCACTCTTACTGAGACACCCTTTATAAGCAAATTTTTTTTTTTTTGAAAATGTCCAACAGAGGACACCATTCAGGTTTCGAACATTTGGTACCTTTTTCCCATTGTTTGTCTAATTTTTTGGACAGGGCTTCATGCTCAGTAGTAGCGTTTACGACCACTAGACCAACTAAGCAGCCAGGTGTTAAAAGTTGTAGAGGAAAATATGAAATCTACGCGGAAGAATTCGCAGAAAGGTGCTAGTAAAAAAATTTTTAGCGTTGGTTGAGCTTCTTTACATTGAGGGAGGGCCCCATCCCTTGAATTTGCCACGGGCTCCAAACGGTATAGTTACGCCACTGTATTACGAGTAAATCGGGTGAATAGTTACACATCGATTTCTCTCTTTCAGTCATCAGTAATTTGACTTTCGAAACAAGAAAACAAAGCGTTGTGTAACTATACAGACACTATACAAGGTTTATTAGTAAGGAGGTTAGTATATAGATTATTATGCATCTCTGTTAATGACACGGAACCTACAATATTTTATTCGTTTTTTGAACCAGAATAAAGTCGATAGCTAGTCGCTCGCTCCTCAGCGGTGGAACGTCGTCGTCGCCGTCGGTCGTCTTAAGGTCATAGCACACGCATCAAGTCGGAAAGGGTTCGGCACCGTACCGCCTTTCGGCTCGCCGCGCGCCGTCAAATAGGCGTCAACCTAACGTAAGCACGTAACCAAAGCGGACCAGAAGCGATACGTAGACTCGGCTACGGCTAGGCGACGCCGCGCTTACGGCTCGCCGACCGCTGGTTGACGGTGCAGGCGAGCCGCGATAGGTGTGAGAGGGGCAAGGGTGGACGAAGAGACGTAAGCTCGAGTACGGAGAGACGTAAGCGCGGGGACGACGAGCCGTGCCGTAACGCACCGCACCGCGGTTCGTGAGCTGGTCCCGAGGCGAGGCGATTACGTTACGATTCCGATTAGTGTGCGTTGCATTATGGAGTTTCATACAAAGAATACTGAACGGCTCGAGTTGATACGGTGCCGATCCCTTACCGGTTTGATACGTGTGCTATGACCTTTATGCGTAAAATTCATATCAGTATATGTTTTTTCACAGCCATAGGCAAGAGACAACTGTCTCCCGCTGTCATGGATGATATACTCGCTAATGTTAGCCCCCATGATAGTCCATGTGAAGTCATGAAGAAGGTTCGGAAAGGTAAATTGATAATTAAGATAGAGATAAGAGTTAATACTATATTTTAAGTTTTAAAAAATATGATCTCAAGTAAATGAAATCTTTGTAATATCTGAGTTAAAAAATAAATCAAATTATTTTAAAAATAATTTGGATGCGATTTATGAAATAATTTGGCACACCGAGTAATTCACACAATTCAATTCAGTTATCGAATTCAGGTTCTCAAGAGGGTTCACCCTTGTTTGATAGAACAACGTTTGATATAATATTACTAAATCGAACAACGTTTAAGAAAATCATCACTTTGTATAATATCGTCTGACAGAATTTTCAGTTCATCGAATATTTATTTGCTATAACAACATTTGCGCTAATGATCAAAAGGTATAATGTTCATTTGATGTAATGTTCAGATGGTATAACCATGTATTTTATCGAATATTCAATTGGTGTAATGTAATGCAGAAAAAAAAACATTGTAAATATTTGAAAAATTATTTATTTTGAACAAGAAAACAGTTAAATTTACTTAGTAATGACTTATGATGAGACACAAATCATTATAGTGCATGACAATGACAACCTGCATGATGCATTTTTCTTGGTACTACCTTCATATTTACGATTATAGTAAATCTCAATATTGTTCCACTTACATCTACTAGATGGCGTTAGAAGTACGGCGCGCGGCGTGGCATTAATTCGATAGGTGAAGAACAATGTTAGTTTATAGACGATGAAAGAAACGAATTATTAATGAACTAAATGGGATCCCTTCTTTTCGCATAATGTTCTTTGTCCTAATATACTTCGGCATAACGATTTTGGCACAATTTGTTTTGGCATAATAATACTTCGGCATATTTTTTTTTTAGGCATAGGTACATTTTATGTTGGCATAATCATCTTAAAGACTAATTTGTTTTGGCATAAGTTTGATTCGCATAACGTTAGTAGGCCTAATGACTATTAGCATAATAATATTTAGGCATACAATTAATTAAATTTAATATGCTGTGCAACAAAAGTTAGTGACAGAACCGAATTGCTGCAAAACCGACTCCACGTAGTCTTGTTTGTCCTACCCCTTGAGTGTAATTTAAAATCGCGTAGGCGCGTAGGGGCGAGGCGGCCCGCGGGCTGAGGAGCAGGCGGCTGCGAGCGAGCCGCCGCGGCTGAGGCTGGCCAACAAGCCGAAGCTGCGGTGGTGAGCGAAAGCCGTCTGCGACGATTAGCACGCGTGGGGCCGCCAGAGTCCCGCAGCGCCGGAGCCGTGACAGAAACCCTGCCTGCTGCATGTTGCATGCTCGCTTGAATGCTGCATGCTGCATGCTTGCTTGCATGCTGCATGCTTGCTTGCATGCTACATGCTTGCTTGTTTGCTGCATGCTTGCTTGCATGCTTGCTTGCATGCTGTATGCTTGCTTGCTTCATGCATCCTACAGCGAAAAAAAAACCCACAAAATTGTTCAATACGTTATATTATATTAATATGTTATTAATTATTACCTGATTCAGGAGATATGGCTTTTTCCAATCGTCGAAATAAATTGGTATATCCTCTTCGGGCAAATTTATGCTTTAGGATATTATGCTTAAAAAAGTTATGCTTTATCGATTATGCAAATGGATAGGGAACCGAACTAAATATTCGATACGATCTTTCGACTAAATCATTATTAGTGTTGTGAAACATTAGTTTAAATAAAATTAGTGCATTTGAAAATTCGGCGAAATGAAAATAGTTCAAATAAATAATTACGCTAAATAAAAATTTACCAATGAATTATTCGGTCAAATGAATAATTCTTCGAAATGACTTTATTGCAACTAAAATTCGATTTAGTAATATTATATCAAACGTTGTTCTATCAAACAAAGGTGAAGAGTTCCTTGGTGAAGTTTTTTTGTATATAGAATAGGAAGTCTGGCGTAAATATACAGCACCCCAATTGCAAAACACTTGTCGGGCGTATATGCGTAAACACTTCAATCATAGAACAATTAGAAAGACTCAAGTATTGTCTATGAATAGGTTTTGGAACCCTGTGCGTCCGCACGCACTGTGAGACCTCATAGTATCTGGCCCTTTGTTTTGACAATAGGCACGTTTTTCTTGTCGTGAAAAACGCCGTGTGTAGACACGTCAGTGGCTTGTTGACTGACACGCGTTTTCTACGGTGCGGTTTAAACGCCGTACCGTAAAGAAACCGTGCCGCGTATAAAGGGCCTTATAGAGTCGACGCGCTACAAAACCATACTTTTTGTAAAACTCAGCCATATTATGGCTAAGCGAAAACTTCTATAGTGAGTTTTTAATAATAATTTCAGCGATTGAAAAGAAACATGTCACTTGTGTCGATAAGGATGCTGTCCTTGCCAAAGTACGCGGGAGTGACAACAAGTGTGATATCATAAGGGATATCCGACAAGGTATGTGGAAACTCCAGATGGCATTTCTTAACATAACATCAGGCTTTGTTTCTTTCTGTCTTTCTGTTTTTTGTTGGACAGAGGTGGACTTATAGCACACACTTATTTCGCCAGTTATGTTAATTTCCATGTAACAGGAGGCGAGCCTATTGTCATGGAACGAGGACAAATCCAGAATCCGAGCATTTTTTTTTTTTTGCGTATGGGAAATCATCAAATAACTCCTCCCGCTCTGGGTGGAGCGGAAGGGAGTGTCAGACTCTTACTGACTAAAACCCACCCGTGTTCCTTCCTTTGCCCTTTATGTTCCGGGCCAACGGTAACCCTTTCGGACAATCCCGCTGACCCAGAATCCGAGCTGCTACTGAGAAATTCCAGACAGAAAAACCCAATAACACTTAGCCGGACCTGGGAATCGAACCGAGGACCTCATGCTCAGGACAAGCGCTTGACCACTAGATCTACGAGGCAGTCGATGGCTATACTTTGTGCCATGTCATCCAAAAAAACTAAATGAATATCTTATCATTTCAGCTGTAAAAAAGGGGCAGCTACCTCCTGATATTGTAAGTGAAATACTTGCCACTTTAGAACCAAAAGACACTAAAAGTAAAATCTTGGAGAAGGTCCAACAAGGTTAGTAAAAAATAAGCATTTAAAATTAAATCTACTTATATATTCTTTTATAATTAGAATTATTATGTTCTTTATTTTATATTTTAAATATATATTTTATCATCAATTATTATTTTTTATTATATGTTCTTTATTTTATATTTTAAATACCTGTATATTTTATCAATCAATTATTTTTTTAATAATACTTTTTTTTATAATTTATTAATTATTTCCTTTCTATAAGGAATTAGGTACCATTTACCCCCTTTTATTTATTTTTTTGAAAATAATTAATTATGGTGACATCGCGCACTGTTATTATACAAAAGAATAGTTTTTGTTGGTTATTTGATTAATTCATTTTTGTTGGAACGAAGCTCTATAAAGCACGTTATACGAGTATACTCTGCACACTTGGCGAATGAGACCTATATCGAACGTGTAACATTTTAACCTCTCAGTGAAACAAAAAGTCCTCATAACGTGGTGTTTTACCAAGTAGTCAAAAATGAAGGTATTGCAAAGGCACAAGTCAAAATGTTTTTATTCCATTGATTCTACCTTTCTAAGTCCTACCACCTTAAATACTTAATAATAGGTAATATTTCGCTTTGATTACATAACTGAAGTAATAATCATAATTTGCAACACATCATTCATCATCTGATGAAGCGGTATTCAGCTTTAATTAATGTTTTTAATATAATGAGATAAAAATATTTGAACCTATTAAAGCTATCTTTAACTCTATTTATCTAGGTAATGAGACACTTTAAAATCATGTTATATGACTTTTTTTGTTCCTCTACATGTCCTCTATCTATTTAAATGGGTATTATCGTGCGACGCCATTTTGAAAAATAATCAAAATGGCGAACCGGGACGAGGCCAGTCCCCATACAAAAAAGTTCGATCCCTTTGGGACATGGGTAGACCATGACCTGAATTAGGACATAGAATACTTTTTATCTCGATATTCCCACGGGATCGAGAGGCATGAGGGTAAAACGCCCGGCGCAGCTAGTACATTATACACCGCGAAAGGAACTTTGTCCCAACCCAAAAAAAATGTTGGACCTCCCATAGTGATTACTATTGCTATGAATGATTTACTATGGGAGGTCCAAAATTTTTTTTCATATTTCGACCTATGTTCTTTGGAGAAAGTTGTCCAGTTTCATGAGCACATTCACCTCCTTCAGGGTTGATACCCCCGTTCCGTTACACGCTGTATAGTGTCCCACGATAGCTCTCGACTTTTTTTTGTGCTTTGTTTTTTTTAAAGCTTTTATTTAACTTGCAATGTCAATATAAAAGCTTGTCGCGAGATTTACCTGTGTCGATAAACAAGTAAATTAGATAACATGATCAGATTTATTTTAATTTTTAAATTTTTTTAACTAAGTAAATAGGAGTAAGTACCTACTTAAATCTCGCGACAAGCTTTTATATCATATAAATTGTGTAATGACGTTAAAAGTTGATAGTAAAAGTTTTAAAGGAAAAGTTTATTTTATTCTTTTTATCGCTTTTCAATAAAAGCTTGTTTTTACAAAAGTTTTTTTACTTTTAATTTTTTTTTCTTTTGTAGAAATACTTATTTTTATTAAATTGCAGCGATATTAAAGAGACACGTCCCGCCATGTGTCATGAATAAAATCCTCGTTGGTCAACAGCAGAGTAAGACAGACGTTCTTAATAAAATCCGTAAAGGTAAGTAAAAACAGGTTCAACATACAAACAAATAAAGAAAAGAAAGAAGACTTGTTTATTCTTCACAAACAAAATACACCTTACAAACGAGAAAAAGACAAAAAAAAAAAAAAAAAGACAAATCTACGGATTTGGTTCATATAGAGAGAAAGAATTTGGTTTGGTTTATTATTATCCTTTTCTCTCAAATGCTTTCGTTTGTCAATGGTTTAATTATATTTCTAGTCATTACTTTAATTATAGGCTTAAATAAATACCTACACAAAAAGTTTTATTACAGCAATAGGAAAAGGACAACTCACACGTTCTGTCATGGATGATATTCTCGTCAATGTGCGCCCTAGTGATAAAGAGTATGAAATCGCAAAGAAAGCCCGCAAAGGTAAGTCAAAAAGATCTTCAAAACACATTTATAATGAAGAAATGTTAATTTTTCAATAATATGGTTATGTTCATATGTTTTTTTATGTTAGTTTTTCGTTAAGGCTCCTACAAACAGGTGCGACACGCGATATAATCGCGCGCGACACAAAGGCACCGCCCGTTGCACGACTTGCGGTGCCTTTGTGTAGCGCGCGGTTTTATCGCGTGTCGCGCCTGTTTGAAGGAGCCTTTAATGTGATTCTTCTTCGTATCGCTGCTTACATGACAGTTGCGTACTTAAATTTTGTTCGCCCAATACTTCACCAAGTCCACGGCGTTATCGGTGGCCGCGCAGAGGTCCCTTTGGCTACATAATTTGGGGAACAAAGAGAAGCATAGGAATGTGATAATCTGAACATTATTTGAAAGAAAACTGGCCAAGAGCGAGTCGAACTCGCATATGAAAGGTTCCGTACCACAAGGCAAAAACGCCGTTAAATATTTATTCTATTCTATTTTTAGTACTTATTTGTTGTTAAAGCGGCAACAGAAATACGTCATCTGTGAAAATTTCAACTATGTAGCTATCACGGGTCATGAGATACAGCCTGGTGACAAACAGACAGACAAACGGACATTGGAGTCTTAGTAATAGGGTTTCGTTTTTACCCTTTGGGTACGGAAACCTAAAAAGTATTTATTGTGACTCTCAAACGAAGATCACAATTAAAACCAAATACATCTAATTCTCTAACACTGTTAAAACAAAATAATCTATAATACGTTCAGGGTTAGAGGGTTTAAAAATGTGATGGATACTTAGGTATATAGTATGTATATAATTGTTGTTTAATAAAACTGAGTTCACATAACTTGTTCCAATTCCAGCTATAGAAAAGCACCATGTCACTCCCTATGTCCTGAAAGATGTACTTAAGAATGTATACGGAAGTGAAAGTAAATCTGATGTCATTAAAAAAGTCCGCAAAGGTACCTACTGAAAAAGTTAATATGATATCGTAATTCGTCTTTGTATACCTATTGAAGTGCTCATAAAGACGACCGACACGCATCAACGACAGAGGCAACAGCAGCTGTCGACATTCGTCGACGATTGCTGTCAACACATGTCGGCGGTAGCCGTCGACAACATTCCCCGGTGTAACGGGGACAGTAGCAGTTGCACGTGTCGACGATGCGAGTTGTGTATGAGCACACTTACCTGATAACCTGACCTTCAAACTAATTATTATAATAATTCCAGCGGTAGAAAGTGGGCAACTTCCACGTGCCATTCTGACTGAATTACTTGATAATGTGCGTCTGGAGGACAGAAAGAGTGCAGTCATCAAGAAGTTCCAAAAAGGTTCGTCGTCAATTTACTATTTGCGTTGTTATCTTGAGATACACAGAGTGGCATCGACGTGCAACTTTGACTGCCCCGTTGGTCTCGTGGTTGCAAGCGCGACTGCTGAGCGCGCGGGTCCTGGGATCGATACCCGGGTCGGACAAAGTGTTAATGGGTTTTCCATTAGGAACTTCTTAGTACAAGTCCGGAGTTTGGAAGTTGGCGGTTTAATACCCCCGTGACTCGGAAAGCACGTAAAGCCGTTGGTCCTGCGTCTGATCTCTCCCCGGTCGTGTCGGATTGCCGTCCATCGGAATATGCGAGTAAAGGAACAGAGAGTGCACCTGTGTTTACAAAAATGATAAATAAATGATAAATGATTTATTTCTGCAAGTAGGTTTTTACAAACACTTTTACACGTCAATCATATTTTTCGTTTCCTATCTGACTACTCTAAGAAGAAAGGCCGAAACAAACTCAGAGGTCACAGTCTCTATTAAAGTCCAGACAAAATCTTGGTCAGATCGTGTGAAGACCATGTAGATTGGTGTCTGAAATGGTCTTTTGAGGAAAGAACCACACAGATTGAGCAGACCTGTCCAATCAGTGCACGCATTTGTCAAAAATCGTGCAGCTCAACTCAGAAGTTGAGGAGCTCAACAATTCGACGAACAATACCAAAGAAAGGACATTTGGGTAGGCCGCTTAAATTACTCAAACTGCCAGATCATGATTAATACTAAGAAGGAAAACAGAAAAAAAAAATGACCTACATAGTCCTCACATTCACAATAATTAAATGAAAATGTTAAAAAGGTTAAATTTTGCATGCCAATACTCAGGCAGAATGTGCACGGGTCAATATATTTTTTTTACCACCTTTTTTGTTAAATACCTACATTCTATGCGAATAAATGATTTGATTTGATTTGAAAAATAAAAAAAATACTTTACAAAGTAAATATTCATGTCATTGTCTAAATAAAATTCGTCAATGTCAATGTCTATATAAAAATCCGGACATAATCTTTGAAGACCATGTAGATTAGTGAAATGATCTTTTCAAGGAAAGAACCACACAGATTGAGTGGACCTGTCCAGTCAGTGCACGCATTTGTCAGTAACCGTGCAGCTCAACTCAGAACTTAAGGAGCTCAACGATTCGACGAACAATACCAAAGACAGGACATTTGGGTAGGCCGCATAAACTACTCAAACTGCCAGACCACGATTAAAACGAAAACAATGACCTACATGGTCCTCACATTCACAATAATTAAAATAATAAAATACTTCACACAGTAAGTGTACTTGTCATTGTTTAAGTAAATAGATACTTAAAAAAAAAGAAAATATTAAAGTGTAAAATAGCAAAATAACATTCACTGTCTAAACCTATTGAAGCAGCTCAATCCCAAGCCTTTTTGTCCTCAATATAGTCTTTTACAGTATAATAGGCTTTCTGGCATAGTTTTCGCTTTATAAAAGATTTGAATTTATTAAGGCTTAGTTCTTGAATGTAGCTAGGAAGTTTATTATAAAAACGTATACATTGGCATCTAAACGAGCCACCTATTTTCTTGAGCCTTGTTATAGGACACACATACACTATAATATCTCTTGCGTACCTAGCTAAAGTCCGTTGAGATTGGCCACTGTGACCGAAATGGGTCGGGAGGCTATTATTTTTTTACATGATTCTTGACTAGAAAAATTTGCTGTTCCATACATTTTGACCTTTGAGTATTAAACCAACCGGAGACGCCAGGAGTACTAATATCTATGCAAATAAGTCTGTCACTTTCATCGCGGGGGACGAGGGAACGCAATAATACACTAATGCAATTCGATCGCGTTGTTACGCACGCACACAAAACAAAAAACAAACACAAGCATAAACTATACGCACACATGTACTTATATAACCGCTATGACCGGCGGTCTCGTATCTTTGGAAGCGGGGATCGCCTGACAATGGCGCCTCCAGTTGGTTTAATACTCAAAGATTTTGACCATATTGCATATTTTCTATGCAGCAGATTTTTTTTTGTTAACCGACCCAAAATTTCTACGCTACTGTCGGCACCCAGTACCTACCGACTTAGTGTCGGTTTGCGCACTGCTTGATTTCTACCTGTATTTTACTTTACCTATAAGTAATGTCTAAAACCATGATTTCAGCGTTACTAAAGAGATACGTGCCAATGGGCGTCATGGATGATATTCTCGCCAGTAACCCGAGTGACAGTCAATCAGAAATTGTAAGGAAAATCGAGAAAGGTTAGTATTAAGTTGTTTTGTAAAAATGGGATCCAGCTCAGAGGACCATAAATTAGCCAGGTATTTGTTATTTAATAAAGAAAGAAAGAAAAGATAAGTAATAAAATATAAAATAGGTAAAGAAAAAATATGTACTACCATGCCAATTCTTAACCTACTTGGAAATAAAGGGGTTCCATTCGTTCGTTCAGAGGGGCCCGTGGCTAAATAATAACAGCCGCACAGTTCAATCGATCAGGTTAAGCTACGCTTGCCGCGGTTGGTCTGTGGATGGGTGACCATCTTTACATACCGAGACTCCTCCGTGCCTCGGAAAGCACGTTAAACCGTTGGTCCCGGCTGTCATTCGTGGATCTTTGACAGTCGTTAGGAGTACTCAGAAGACCGAAAGTCGGTCAACCAGTCTTACCATCGTATCGTATTACTCAGTAACTGGGTTGTGGAGGTCAGATAGGCAATCGCTCCATGTAAAATACTGGTATTCAGCTGCATCCGGTTAGACTGAAGCCGACCTAACATAGTTGGGAAAAGGCTAGGAAGATGATGATAACTCAGAACTCCGTTATTTTTAAGCCGATTTCGATGTCGATGGCAAACAACGAAAATGCGAACCCAACGACACCGACTTCCGAAGTTATTTTTCGCTTTGTGGTGTCTTTTTTGGAAGCTGGTTGTTTTTTTTTTTGTCAAAATGTTTTTTTAAGTTGTATTGTTCTTGCTGACTTATGAATGTGTTATCAAAATCTAATTTATTAATCGAATTAATTACAGCCATAGGGAAGGGAAGATTGTCGCCTTGTATTTTGGATGATATTGTCGCTAATACAAAGGTTGGTGACAGTAGAACGCAAGTGCTAAAGAAAATCCGTAAATGTAAGTCTTGGTAAATAGGTAATTGGTTGATAAAATTATAATTACAAAGTTAAAATCTTAAAATTACAATTTCTTTAAAATAAAATACTTCAGTTAGGTACAGTGCGGCCGACGAGAGAAAGCGTTCTTGACACCTTTCAGTTTCATACAAACGAAAAAGTTTTACGAATTTGATCTTTATCAGCTAGTAGAATTGTCGCACCGACAGGTGTGAAGAACGCAGCCTCTTGACGGCCAGACTGTAGGTATACAGCGTGAATCAGAAAGGTGTGCTCATATCGTCGCTCACATGACTAAAAAGTCTTATCACCTTTTTAGCTAATTTGTGTTAGGACAACTACATTATTCTATTCGTAATTCTTTACATTTTTTTGCCTTTCAAAATGGTTATATTTTGAGATCCAAATAACATAGAGGTACGACGATTAGTGAAAAATGTAAAGAATCACGAAAAGAAAAATGTAGTTGTCCTAACTCAAATCAGCTAAAAAAATTTAAAAATGAGATAGGACTTTTAGTCATGCGAGCGACGATATTTAAGAGTGTGTTACAGTTACAGATCAACAAACTCAACTTTCTCATTTCGACCAACATCGTTATCAGCATACATATTCGTCGGGTATTATATATAGTATTATATAGCATTATATAGCAGGGTTGGCCAACCGGTCGATCGCGACTATTAGTCCAGTCGATCGTGGCAAGGCAAAAAATATTTCCAACTACAAACCTGATTTTGCTAATCTAGCGAAAGATGCTCAAACGCAATGCAAATTAATATTAATAAATAAGTAGCTACTAAGACTAATTTTCAGTTTTATATTTTCCCTCTTAATAAAATAAAAAATACTACTTACATAATTGTGTACTGAACTATGCTGTTTCTTATAAGATTTCAAGAAGTGTGTAATTGGTAGATCGCACAGGGTATCGTCAGTGAATAGTAGATCTTGGGTCTAACCAAGTGGGCCACCCCTGATATACAGGATATTTTTTTAAGCAGTGCGCGCTTTTTCACAGGGTGTTCTACCCATGAATATGAATAACTTTCACTATGGGACGAAGTCTAAAATCACGAAAAAAAAATCAGCTGTTTCATACAAAAGTTCAATTCCTACTCGACCAAAATGTACGAAACAGCAGATTTTTTTTTCGTGATTTTAGACTTCGTCCCATAGTGAAAGTTATTCATATTCATGGGTAGAACACCCTATGAAAATTTGCGCAATGCATAAAAAAATATCCTGTATAGCATACCTATTGATGTTTTGTATGGGGGGACAGTTATTTTTCGCGATTATGTTGTTGGTCCCATGGAGAAAGTTGTTCTGTTTGATGGCCTGTACCGCACCCTGTATTAGCACCTTATCTATTTAGTTATAGTTAACCCCGTAATCCCCCGAGGTCTGTGTGGTGCCGGACTTAAAGAATACCACCACCCCTTACTTCCCGTGGGTGTCGTAAAAGGCGACTAAGGATCGTACCGGAGAATGGGCAGCAGCGTTCTCTGTGTATTTCACCACCATACCATACTGCGATCGCCAACCCGCCTGCCAAGCGTGGCGATTATGGCAAACCCTCCCAAAATTGGGGGAGGCCTATGTCCAGCAGTGGACGTCTATCGGCTGAAACGACGAACCCCGTAATTGCTTTACCACTTTTGACAAAAACTCCCAGTAAATTATTGAACTTCACTAGAGTTGAAACCATGTAACAGTCACCTTGGTCTGAAATCAAAAATAGAACTTGACGTTATTATAAAGTGCGAGTGACTTTCAACCTTATGACCTTATGTTAATTTCAGTGGTAGGCAAGAAGCACATGACTCCCTCAGTGATGAATGAAATACTAACTGATGTAAGCGGCAGTGACGATTCGAGTCAAGTTATGAAGAAACTTCGTAAAGGTAAGTCAAAAATTATTACTCAAGGGGTAATTGAAATAACAAAAAGTTATCCATAATAATAAGAACTGTCTGTGTGGTGCCGGACTTAAAGAATAGCTCCACCCCATACAGCCTGTGGGTGTCGTAAAAGGCGACTAAGGGTCGTTCCGGAGAATGGGCAGCAGCGTTCTCTTTGCATTCCACCACCATACTATACTGCGATCGCCAATCCGCCTGCCAAGCGTGTCGATTATGGCAAACCCCGCCCTATTGGGGGAGGCCTATGTCCAGCAGTGGACGTCCGACTGAAATGATGATGATGATGAATAATAAGAACAGTTATCAGCTGATCGTAATATTACGAACAACTTTTACCATCAACTCTGATATCACTAACAACACTTATCGACGCGGAATCGCTTGAGCCGGTCGGCAGTCGGCACCCTAATTGCGTAACTCAGTTTCAGTCACAATTTGAATAATTTTGAAGGATATTGGTAATCCATTGCTTCATATGTTTGAAAGATTTGTCTGCTCAACAACGTGAATAGCGCAATGAATGTTGTTGAACTGTCAAAATGAAAGCCATTGCTACTGTTAGTGTATAACGCAATTACCCCGTAAAAAAGCTTTATGTCCATGTCATAAAAGCGGATAATTCGACGCAGCGGTGCTGTTTTGTAAAAATCTCACCGTGCATGAAAACTTATGTGAAGTGAGCGTGGAGTGAGCTGTCAATAGTGTCAATTCCTAGCAAAAACAAACTCACTTCACCTAAGTTTTCACGTTGAGATTTTTACAGAATCGACCGACAGTATATAGAGTCGCGTGTGAACGGAAACTAACCGAATTATATCTTTGTCACGACATCAGTGGTCATTTGGTGCCATAATTAAAGTTGTTCATAAAATGAGTACAATGACACCAAGATATTCTAAGCTATTTCAATTACATCTCGTATTTACTTATACATACCTACCTAAATTTGATTTATATCATTATTCACCATCAAGTTTTTATTAATATCAACCGTCTACCTTTAGCGGCAGACAGGGGACACATACCGCCTTCAGTGATGGATGATATACTGGCACACGTCTACCCTGACGACGATAAGTCGGATGTCGTGATGAAAGTTCGTAAAGGTACGTTCATTTTTATCTTTTTTAGGGTCCGTACCAAAATGGTAAAAACGGAACCATTATGGTGAGACTAAGTCTGTCTGTCTCTCTGCCTGTCACAGCTGGATATCTCGAGAATTGCTAATGCTATCAACTTGAAATTTGGTATAGTTTTAGATGACGTTTGCCCAACTATTTTTCAACTAAGAAAGAAATTAAAATATATGTATATTTTTTGCAACAGGGACTGAAAGGGGGTCTGAAAAATTCGAAGTGGGGCTACTAGGTCATGTAGGGGGGTATCATATAAAAGAGCGCAGTTTGCACATTCTCAAACATTTTTTCTTCTTTTTTAGGCCGCACAGTTTTCGACTTTTGATGAAAAATGTAAAAAAAAATACCGTTTGGGGAACAGTATTTTTATTTATTTTTTTCGGAATATAAGGGGGCCTTATCTCCGAAGTTTGCAAAGAGTAAAATCTGAAATTATTCTATGTGATAGAAGTTTATGTAAAGATTACTGGAAAAATAAAACGCAATCTCTAAAAAGCACACTTTTTCAGAAATCATCAACAAAAGTTACATTAGTTCCACTATCGGTCAAGAGATGGCGCTAACATAAAACTGCAATACTCTACACCGCAGTGCACAGTGTTAAAATTCTCTGATGAATATAGGCCTCGCCGATGAAAATTTAAAAACAGATGATGGTACGGAATCCTCGGCGCGCGAGTCCGACTCGCTCTTGCCCGGTTTTTTGTTTAATAATATCGCTTCCTGCAACAAAATCTCTCGTTACTGAACAGCTGTTGTTTGTGTGTTTATGGGCTAGACGGGTGTTGACGTTCTTCTTAGAAATGGATCAAGTTGATAACTACATTTTTTTTTATTAGCCTTTATTGTCCCACTGCTGGGCAAAGGCGTCCCTACTCTCTTTCCACCTCTCTCTGTCCAGAGCTGCCAAAAACCAATCTTTATGAAAGGAATTCAGCTCTTCCCGCCATCTGCGGTTAGGCCTGCCGCAATGTCGTTTGTGTACTTTCCTACTATTACTAAGCATTAATAAAAACCAAACATATTTCAGCCTTAGAAAAGAGCCAAATACCAAAAGAAATAATAGAAGTAATAGCCGAAAAAATACGACCTAAAGATGAAGAGGCAGTCATAGCACAGGCCCGCAAAGGTAGTACATATCACCCAGAGAAAGTATGCGCTTCGGCAATCATCGTTTGTCTTCGGAAAAAGAACGGGCGATGATAGGTGCACTATAACAAAATGCGACAGCTTAAAACTTAGAAGTTTTCCCTCTGTGTCGCGAAGTTCGTACTAATTCGGACACACGAAGATTACCGAAGCGCAAAACTTTTCTGTTATAACTGTAAAATAATGCTTCTCTTAAATATTAGCTATTCTATTCTATTATTTTATTTTTCCGTAATTACTAGTACAAATTCCATTTCAGCGGTAGTAAGAGGAAAAATGTCGTCAAAATTAGTGAGAATGTTACAGGGATTAAAAAAAAGTGATTCAAAACGCGATATTGTGGATAAATCTGCAGTATTAAAAAAGATTCGTAAAGGTAAGATTTAAACGTTGGCTAAAATAGTTAAAAAACAGTAAGTTGTGCTCTTATTATTTATTGAAATACTGCGTAATTTGAATTAAAATTAATTTTAGCCGTAGCAAGGGGGAAACTTTCACCCGCTGTTTTAGATGATTTAATCGCCAATGTAAAATCAAAAGAAAACATGTCTGAAGTTGTCAAGAAAATCCGCAAAGGTAACTCGTAAAAAAATAACTTAAATACTTAACACATTGCTTTTTTTAATTTGCTACTTTTTACAAGCTTTTTGTTCACTTATTACTTTGTTCGTATGTGTTTTCGGTTACTCTTTTTTTTTTTGCTACATATACCACCAACCTAAGTGTGCATACAAACGAGTGGCACGCATCAACGGCAGAGGTCCGTCGACACTCGTCGAGACGTCTACGCCTGCCGTCGACAACGTGCCGTGCCGTGCTCGTGTATCGACGCGTCGACGGGTGTCGTCGGCTGCAGTTACCTCTGTCGCGTGCCGCTCGCGTATAATTATGCACACTAAATATATTACCTTCATAGATTGCATTGCTAACAGTTCACGACGAGTTATGTGTTGGAAATATTTTATCCTAAATTATGATTATAGCCATAGCAAAGAGACACATATCGCCATTTGTCTATGAGGATGTCCTCAATGATGCCGCCGCTAGCGATGATGGACCTGAAATTGTGAACAAGATTCGAAAAGGTAACAGAAAGACAACAAATTATGTATACGTGTAATACCTAATAGGTTGCGAGAACAGTTGAATATAATTCAGGCACAACACAATCGCTCTGTGTCCCTACAACATTATAAAGAAAACAAAAAGAAAGAGTATCTATACAAAGAAATAACGCCGTCCCTGAATAAGTTACGTCTTGAGAAATATCTTTAGGTATGCTTCCTTTCTTGGTCAGCGTACTCAACGCCACCGTCCACGTTAGCACTGTTTTAGCAAGGGATGTTTGTTTTTTTCCATGTTCTGATGTAAAATTATTGTAAAGACTTTCAAGGTAAAGGCATTCATTGTGTGAGGTTTAGGTATTACTTACCTGTAATTCGCAGTAGTTTCATTCCTATAAATCAATATACGTAATGGAAGTAGGGTGGCACATCTCTATGGTGGTATAGTTCAGTCCCAACGACCCCCAGGGGTATGGCCAGGGGTACGGTGGGTCCGGAGTGAACTTTATACTAACTTATTTTCCTTCGCATTGTCCTCACTGATCATGTTGTTGGGAACAACGGGAACAGAATTATTATTTTATTACATTTCTGTGTCGGTCTAGTAGGGACACAGTGGAGGGGACAACGGGAATACACGTTATTATTGAATGAATTTCTCATTTTATACAAAACGTTTGTAACTAAAATAAAATTTACCTAATTATTTTAGCTGTAGACCAAGGGATTCTGCCGCCCGATGTCATACATGACATTCTCAAGAATGTACGCCCGAAGGACACCAAGGAAGAAGTGATGAAGAAAGTCCATGATGGTAAATCTGATTATGATTTAGAAAATGTACTCTATGTATTTGATTTTGAACATAAAATTGATTACCCATAAAATACTCTTTCAGCCTTAGAAAAGAAAAAAGTGTCCCCACATGTTTTGGATGAGGTACTTGGAAAACTACAGAAAAGGGATAATAAGGCTGAAGTTATTAAGAATATTCGAAAAGGTATACTGGATTCATTACCTACGTTTAAAAATATCTAAATGTTACTTTAGGCAAGCGTGCATCATCGTCAACCACATCCTCACACACCATCAGGGTCGATTCACTATGATCACTTAGTGACTTTCGTTACTTCAAAACCACGTCAATTCTTTAGCTAATCACGCCAATCGTCGGGATCGTTCGTTTGGGTTCGCCGAACAAAAGATCACGACAATCACGTATTCTTGCGACGATCGCCTTATATTAGGACACCTGAGGGCCTAAAAAGGCCACTTTAGTAGAATCACAAAAGGATAACAGTATGAATCATAATGGACAGTTAACAGTTAAGTTAATCGTATCAAATCCCATTGGTGAAGGATTTCTCAGTTATTTTTTTTGTCTGTGCTAAAATACCAATCAATCCAATACAAATCCAAGCCCAATCTCAAGGCGGCAAGGCCAAGGCGGGAGGAAACGCCCGGGTGTCACCATTGCCAGGATCGCCCAGAGGACACGGTGGAGCACACGGTGGAGGTCTGCCCCGCTTGGGCGGAGCCCCGCCGTGTCCTCGTAGAGGCGATTGGCAGCGACGGCGACCTCTCGCGTCCAGCCCTGGTGCAAGCCATGGTCCGGGGCGAGAGGGAGTGGGAGGCAGTCACCTCCTTCTGCGAAGCAGTCATGCTAGCGAAGGAGGTGGCGGGACGGTTCAGGGAGAGAGCCTCCCTTCCGCTCCACCCAGAGCGGGAGGAGTCATTTGATGATTTCCCATCCGCAAAAAAAAAAAAAAAAAAGCCCAATCTCTTTGATTTATACTTACGTAAGTGTAGCAAAAAAAGAAAAACACGGACTGTCATCGCCATATTATGATTCATAATATTATCCTTTTATGATTCTGCCAAAGTGGTATTTTAGGCCCCCAGCACAGCTATTAAATAATAATCAAAAAAGCCGCCTCTATTTATCGGCTTTTTATTGGCTCATTGCAGCGGTAGAAAGTGGGCAACTGTCACCGCATGTCCTGGATGATGTACTCGCTACCGTCCAACCTACTGACACCCAATCTCAAGTCATGAAGAAGGTCCGCAAAGGTAAGTGTTGATTTCGTATAATGGCGCCCACAACTTTATGAAGTTTTATTATTTCTGTTACCCTTTCTGTATACTAGCCGGCAAACTCTCTGTAATATTGAAAATCTAATTGAAAAATTTTGACCAAAAAATGGACGTGTAAAAGTGTCTTATTTCAGCGGTAGCAAAAAGGCACGTGTCTCCATCTATCAAGGAAGATGTACTCGCACATATACGCGCAGGTAAAGATGAGTCTACAGTTATGAAGAATGTACGCAAAGGTAAGTAATTATACACAATCTGATAGGTTTTTCTTTTGTTTTTGTTCATCATCATTTTAAAGGGTACGGTGGGTACCTACTTTCCATACGCTCCAAAATTTTGTAACAAAAATGAAGCGAAACAATTGAAGTCCCTCTTAGAAACTCCAAAGACTTGAAAGTAGGTACAGTTTATAACTGTTTCCCTATTTTGGATTTAGTTAACATTATCTTAAATATTTTAGCATTTAAATATATAGGTATCCATCAACTTCCTACTAAAGTAAGTTTTTTATTAGCTCTGATCCAGTTGTCATTATAATAACGATGTTTTACTTTCAGCGGTAGAAAGGGGAGAATTACCGCGTGACGTCTTGAGTGAAGTACTCGACAATATTAAACCTGATGATACAAAGTCGGTAACTTTGGAGAAATTTCGTAAAGGTAAGAAAGCAAAACAGAAGCATGCCAACATACTATATTAATTAGAAACCCCATATTAATTATAATCAGGTGGGCAGTCGCTCCATAATTAATTATAAAATATTGATATTGCTATTCCATTGCTTTATATGTTCGAAAAATTAGTCTGCTCAACAACGTAAATAACGCAATGAATGTTGTTGAACTGTCAAAATGAAAGCCATTCTGTTAGTGTGTTATGCAATTACCCCGCGGGTTCAACTGGAAGCTGACGCTAAAGTAGTTGGGAAAAGACTAGGCAGATGATGATGATGTTTCAGTTGAGAAACAGTTGCTAAACATTAGAAAGAAAGAAGAAAGAAAGAAAGAAGAAAGAAAGAAAATACATTTATTTAGCACAGACTAAAAGACACACAATACACCAGATAATAGTCGTAATAAAAACAAAAATAAAGTTAAAAAATAAAAGTGCAAAGTCCGATGTAAGAAATTAGCAGGAAACTGTGCCTCACGGCTGCGCCAAAAAGGCCCAGTTCAGCAAAAATACCACACAACTAGTGCCTGACGCTGGTTTTCAACTGGACCTGATGTGTGAGGTGACGGATGTACCTAAAACAGTTTTATACTGCAACGTGACGTGTGTATGTTTATTTATTGCATGATTGTTTCTCGTAACTTCAAATGTTGCTGGAAACAATGCTGCGCAATCGTTTTTACCGTGAACACGAAACTGCAACAATCCACGTCGCAAACCTCGACACCAGCACATCAAGCTACTACAATCTGTCAGATTTCTTTAATAGATTTTCAACTTTATCGCTAAAGCATAAGGTTCAAAGTAGATTAGGAAAATTTGACAGTTTCGGGTACCTTGATGTGCTGGTGTCTGTACATAACTTTGTTTCAAATCCCATGAATACGGGGCGTGTATTTGAATATAACATGAATAATATTATTTCAGCGATGGAAAAAAGACAAGTTCCGCCGAGTCTGATGGATGATATTGTCCTTAACCTAAAGCCTAGAAGCGCAAATAAAGATGAAGTTATAGCAAATATACGAAAAGGTTTGACAACCCTGGAAACTCTGTAACATCAATAATTTTGTAATCCTATTGTATTTTAATTTTTCCAAGTCTTGATACCAGCATGTCCTAGAACCAAGCATTAGAAAATAATGTGCCATCTACCATCGCGCACTGGGCCTGCAGTAGATTACGGCCCTCTCCCTCGGAGAGGTCTGTGTCCTAGTAGTGAAAACAATAGACGCTGTTTATGAGGATAATTATCCTATCGTCGCATATAACTTTGACAGTAATTATGCAACTGACGTGCGTGTATGACTAGAGGGCCTAAAAAGGCCACTTTGGTAGAATCATAAAAAGATAACATTATGAATCATAATATGGCGGAGACAGTCCGTGTTTTTTTTTTCGCTGCACTACGTAGGTATAATCAAAGAGATTGGGATTGGATTTGGATTGGATTGATTGGTATTTTAGCACAGACAAAAAAATATATATTTAACTGAAAAATCCTTCACCAATGGGATTTGATATGATTAACATAACAATTCACTATCCATTATGATTCATAATGTTATCCTTTTATGATTCTGCTCAAGTGGCCTTTTTTGGCCCCTAGATGTTTGAACGTAAATGAAGCAAAAGGTATGTAATTGGTGGCGTTCTGTAGTTTCTCCCTTCCCCATACGAAAAGTATGTACGTATGTAATCTTAATCAGCCTCTAACATTCCCACTGTTGGGACACAGGCTTCCTCTCATTAGAGGGAGCGGGCCGTAATCCACCACGCGGGCCCAGTGCGGGTTGGCGGATGTCACGTGTCTTTGAACTTTTGGTTCTAGGACATGCCGGTTTCCTTACGGTGTTTTCCTTCACCGTTTTGAGGGCAGTGGTGATGAAATTAAATACACAAAGTGCCTGCCTGGGTTCGAACTCACGACCTACAACTCTTCTCAACTCTCTCTCCCTCTCTCTCTCTCTCCCTCTATCTCTCTACCTCACTCTCTCTCTCACTCTCTCTCTCCCTCTAACTCTCTCCCTCTCTCTCTCAAGTCGGGGCCGGTACCACTGGGCCGCCACGACTTGTCCGTTATTATGTATATTTCAGCTGTAGAAAAAGGACAACTTTCGCCTGATGTCTTGGATGATGTTCTACTTAATGTACGCAATTATGACAAAAAGTCTGAAGTCATGAAGAAAGTCCATAAAGGTAAGTTACATATACTCTATTGGCATTATGTTGGCATTTTTATTTTTATAGTAGGTACCTAACATGAAAAGATCTGTTAGTCTATTCTTGTAAAAATTTCATCGTGAATACTTAGGTGAAGTAAGCTTGAAGTGAGCTGCCACTCCACCTCTTGCCAGGATTTGACACTATCAAGAAAGTTTTCACGGTGTGATTTTTACACTCTGGCTATTCTGTTATGAATATATTTTATAGGGACTTTTCGTAACCTCTATAACTATAGGTAAAGTCAAGGAAAATTAGTGCTCAGCAAATTATCCGTAAATTAAAATCTGTATTTTTTTGACAGAATGAAATGGCAATTTGACCTAGTGTACCAATCTGCTAAACTATTAATTTCCCTGACTCTACCAAACTTGTTTCATAGCTAAGTTGCAGTCTTGCGTCGATTGCTTTACACTGAGTTGTATTTTTAAGTTACCCTAAAAAGGTGTTACTAAAAATAATAAGTTAATATTATTTGCAGCGATAGCAAAGAAGCACGTAACACCATCAGTCGCGAATGAAATGTTCGCCACTGCAGGCGCCAGCCGCAATAAATCAGAACTTATCAAGAACCTTCGTAAAGGTAAGAAGATAATTAAGCGAACATTACGGCCGAGATTAAATGTTAGCACGTTCTTTGGCTTAACATTATATCTGTCACTGTCACGTAACCGTCAAAATACAAGTGCAAGATAGAGACAGGAACATGGCAAAATGAATCAAAGAAAAGCAGTATGGTATAGGCTCCCGGCAAATGTTGTGACGGCTCCCATACGGAACTGCTTCAAGACCCGACTGGACAGATTAAATTAAGGTGAAGGCGCACTTGTTGACCGCAAAATTTAATTTTTCTTACGTTTTTTGCAATTTTCAGGTCAGTGTCAGATTGTATCTTGATCAAAATATGATTCGCGATCACCTGTTATAGTCGCGAATCATATTTTGATTACGTAACTACGTATTTACAGAATTATAATCATTAGAATCATTAATACATCTTTCAATGTTAGATTTGCTCCATAAGAACAAATCTCATAACGAAAAGTGCTTATGGAAGAAATGTAACTTAAAGAGATATAATTAACGATTCTAATGACTATAATTCTGTAAATACATAAGTATCTGTTATAGTCGCGAATCATATTTTGATCAAGATACTAGTGTCAGGTTGTCGGGGACCTTTTTTTTTTTTTTTTGGGAAATCATCAAATGACCCCCTCCCGCTCTGGGCGGAGCGGAAGGGAGTGTCAGACTCTTACTGACTAAAACCCACCCGTGTTCCTTCAGTTGCCTGTGCCACGGTATCTCTTTCGAACAACCCGCGACCCTAGCGGGCATCGGCCCTAGCGGACCCCGTCAGTTGGTGCTCACATCTCCTTGAGGCGCGCGTGGAACACAACGCGCCGTCGACCCGGGCCTGGTCCTTACCGGACGGCGAGCTGCCCATTGCTCGCCGTCCGCAAGCCCGCGCCTACGGTGGCCGGGAATCGGCTATCGATTCCCGACGCCCAGGGCGTCTCCTGCGGCGGCTAGGAGCGTGAGGGCGCAAGGATTGCCTCTCCCTCACGCGCTCCGCCTCCTCCTTCGCGAGCATCACTGCTTCGCAGAAGGAGGCGACAGCCTCCCATGCACTCTCGCTCCGTACCATGGCCAGGACTAGGGCCGGACGCGAGAGATCGCCGCCGCCGATCGCCTCCGTGAGGACACGGCGGTGCTCTGCCCAAGCTGTGCAAATCTCCACCGTATGCTCCACCGTGTCCTCCGGGCGATCCACACAATGGAGACACCCGGGCGTTTCCTCCCGCCTTATTCTGAACAGGAACCTCCCGAAGCAGCCGTGCCCGGTGAGGACCTGCGTTAGGCGGAAGGTGAGGACGCCGTGGCGCCTCTCTAGCCACTCCTTAAAGAGGGGACTTATCGCCGCAATTGTGGTGTACCCAGCACTGGGTTGCGACAGTCGCACTCTCCATGTCGCAATGAGATCCCGCCGGAGCTCTGTCCGCTGCGCCGCGATTTCTCGCGGCAGCGGAGTTACGCCCCGGCGTTTTACCTCCTCTCACCACTCCCATATGTGGGCGAGGACTTTGGCCTCCAGATCCCATGGCGGCAATCCGGCAAGGAGGCTCGCTGCCTCCCCGGAGACCGTGCGGTAACCCCGAACTAGCCGGACGGCCATGACCCTCTGGGACCCCCGCGTAAAGCCTCCGGCAGGAGGCGTTTGGAACCCCTAGATTGGGCAGGAGCCGCTTCAACGTAGCCCCGGCCCGCTCCAGTCTGGGGGCCAAACGTCTGAAGTGCTCCAAGAAATTCCACCGGCTGTCGAGGACGAGTCCCAGGTACTTCATCGTCGACTCGACGCCGATGTGAACCCCTCCTACCGTTATTTGGGAACCCGACGGTGGCGCGTTCCGAGGGCCATGAAAATACATGGCCTCGGACTTGGACGATGGGCCGGTAAGCGGACGGAGAGTCCGCAGGGCGCCCCGGCTTCTTAATGAGGACCAGCTTCCCCGTCTTTCAACGTAGTGGAAACTGGCCCCTCTCCAGACATGCGCTTAGGAGCCCCCTCAGTCGAGGCCCGAGAGCCTCCAAGGCCAGAACCCAGGCTTTCCCAGGTAAGCCGTGGGGTCCTGGGGCGGTATTTTTGGCATTCAGCCTACGTACCGCCACTCTCAACTCTACCTCGGTCACCTCCGGAGCATCGTCGTCGTCGTCGTCGGCAGTGTGGTCCGCATCGGGTACCGCAGAAGGCGGAGCCATGGGCGGGGGTGTATATTCCCCTCGCGAAGGGAACAGAGCGCCCACCACGTCCTCCACGAGCTGGGGCCGGAGACTCTGCGTCAGTCGGGGAGCCCATGGGCGGAGTTTATCCCGCACCATTTTGTAGGGGCGTCCCCACGGGTCCCTGTTCAGAGTCTCCAGTGACTCCTCGCGGGCAGGTTGTCGGGTACCTGCAAATTGCAAAAAACGTAAGAAATTTTGAAATTCGCGGTCTACCACTGCGCATTCACCTTAATATCTCCAAACTATTTGAAACACACACAACAGTTAATTAGCTGCTATCTTACCAAATAATAATAGCATAATTATCTAAGCCTAAGCACAAGCTAAGTGACGTATCAATCTCGGGCTAACATTTTCCCTGTCACGGCATCCATTGTATATACCTACTTAATGATCGTATCAATTTCAGCCTAACATTTTCATCGCGGCATCCATTGTTTATACCTACTTAATGAAAGCTTTTATTTGTAGCGGTAAACAAAGGAAAGGTACCGCCAGATGTGATGGATAATATTCTCGCCACTGTACGTCCTAGCGATGATAAGTCTGAAATCATGGAGAAGGTCCGTGCAGGTATGGAATACTATATATTATGAGCGTACAGCTGTAACATTTATTATTCCACCAGCTGTGCCCCGCGGTTTCCCCCGCATAAGTTTCGATCCCGTGGGAATATCGGGAAAAAAGTAGCCTATATGTTAGTACACGGTGTCAGCTACAAAATTGTATCAAAATTGGTCCAGCCGTTTGACCGTGAAGAAGTAACAAACATATAAACACACACTCACAATCACAAACTTTCGCCTTTATAATATTAGTGTGATTGCATTTTTCTATTATGTCCCATATTTAGGTAAACACACACCCCCTTACTAATAAACGTTGTATAGCGTCTGTATGGTTACACAACGCTTTGTCTTCTTCTCTCGAAAGTCTAAATGTAGGAGATTCCCTGCACCTACCTACTGATATGATAGCGGGGCGATTCTATTGGGATGATGAAATAAAACCGACTACCGTCACGTGAATGTTCGTTATTTTTATATTTTATGAAATATATTTTTATATATTATTATTTGCAACAATAGGTCCAAATGATGAGTGTGCAGAATGCACGACGCTTAAGAGCGGTTCTGCACTACATCAGATCCGAATCCAAATTTAAAGATCCGACTTCAATCCGAATTGGGAATGTTTTAAATTCGGAAGGATAGAGTTCGGATTTAGTGCGCAACCCCTCATACAAATAGGTATATGGTCACTTTGGACCGGCATTTCTCGGATTCACTCGGATGTAGTGCAGAACCGCAAGTAATGTAGGTACGATTCCGTACAAGTTCCTGTTTGTTCAGTTTTATGACACCTGTCCCACTGACGAGAAAGCGACTACGAACGATTTTCTCGCTCAAGAAACTCATATTATTAATAGTTGATCGCTGACTGTCCACACCGCCGCCGCCGGCGAGTATATACGCGTTTGTCACAGGCGACAGGAGCTACAGTACGGCCGATTTATCTTGGCAAGTCTGAACTTCGCACAGGAAGCGGCGCAGTAAGATTTTTTAGGAACCAAATGGTGACATGAGGCGAGTGTGAGTGAGAGAACATGCGCGAAAGTTCTTAGTGCCTATGTTCAGACTTGCCAAGATATTTCGGCCGTAGTGTACCAAAGAGAATACTCGTGAGTTTTTTCACTCACGTTCGATTGCGAGCGCGTTAGAATTTTATAGGGAAAAAAGTTATACCGCCACCTGGTTGGTCACTAGGAAGTTTCCCATACAAAATTCTAACGCGCTCGCAATCGAACGTGAGTCGAAATAACTCACACTAAGGCCACTGAACATTCACTCAGAGACTCACGCTTGGTACATACGCATACCTATGAGTGATCGGTGTACAGTCAGCTTCACAGTTATGGGTACCCCCCTTTTTTTTTTTGCGGATGGGAAATTATCAAATGACTCCTCCCGCTCTGGGTGGAGCGGAAGGGAGTATCAGACTCTTACTGACTAAAACCCACCCGTGTTCCTTCCTCAGCTCTTTATGTTCCGGGCCAGCAGTAACCCTTTCGGACAATCCCGCTGACCCGGCAGGCTTCGGCCCTAAGGGCCCCCTCCTCGATGCTGACATCTCTTTGAGGCGCGCGTGGAACACGTACGCGCCGGCCGGCACGGGCCTGGTCATGATCGGATGGTGAGCTACCCATTACTCTCCGCCCGCAGGCCCGCGCCTACGGTGGCCGGGAGTCGTCACGCGGCTCCCGACGCCTGGGGCGTCCCCCGCGACTGCTGAGACGGGAGGCTCTCTCCCTGAACCGTCCCGCCACCTCCTTTGCTAGCTTTACTGCTTCGCAGAAGGAGGTGACTGCCTCCCACTTCCTCTCGCCCCGGACCATGGCTTGCACCAGGGCCGGACGCGAGAGGTCGCCGTCGCTGCCGATCGCGAGGACACGGCGGTGCTCCGCCCAAGCGGGGCAGACCTCCACCATGTGCTCCACCGTGTCCTCTGGGCGATCCTGGCAATGGTGACACCCGGGCGTTTCCTCCCGCCTGATGATGTGCAGGAACCTCCCGAAACTTCCGTGTCCGGTGAGGACCTGTGTCAGGCGGTAGGTGAGGGCGCCGTGGCGCCTCTCTAGCCACTCCTCAAAGAGGGGTCTTATCGCCGCTATCGCGGCGTGCCCTGCGCTGGGTTGCGACAGTCGCTCTTTCCATGCCGCCATAAGATCGCGCCGGAGATCCGTCCGCTCCGCAGCGATTTGCCGCGGAAGCGGATCCTCCCCCCGGCGTAGTGCCTCCGCGCGCCACTCATACAGGCGCGCGAGGACTATCGCCTCCAGATCCCATGGCGGCAGTCCGGCAAGATTGCTTGCCGCCTCGCCCGAGATCGTGCGATATCCCCGGATAAGCCTTAGGGCTACCACCTTCTGGGGCGCGTTCAGGTAGTGGGCGGCTCGCCGCCGCAGTGAACGCGCCCACACCGGGGCCCCGTATAGGGCCATGGACCGCACGACCCTGAGTGAGCTTTCACAATATTAAGTTGTCGCTCCGATTCATTAGTCTAAGCAATTGGGCGAGGGTCTTGGCGATAACATCACCCGTCGCTTGATAACTTTATATCCATCTAGCAACTGTTTTTCTCTGTAATGAAAATAATAATATTAGAAATACATAACAAATCCAACTTGTAAATAATAATGCAACATGATTGCATCAATAAATAGGTATTATGTGTAAGTAGTAGGTAACGTAAATCTTACCGTTATGCCCCTATCTCATGCTATTTTCTTTATTCTTTATTCCTGTTCCCAGAGAACAACAATTTTAGCCTTCACAAAGTTGTTAATTAAACCATACCATCCGTTAATAAAATAAAATGGTCAAAAACTTAATAAGATGGATAATATTACGACGAAGATAATTACACACAAGCGGATCGGCTCGAAAACGAAACCACTTGAAAAGTAATTATACCCTCAGCAGTTTAGTAAATAAGGCGAAGAAGTATTCTAAAATTACGGTAGTGTAACAATTAACACATTCTATTATTCAACCAAACAAGAAATCTATGCTAATTTCAACCTTATCTTTTAGTTAATTGAGGAGTTGCTTATTGCATTTTGTAAAACAGGACGGTAAGGTGCTAGTATTAAATATAATACGGAAGTTGAAATTTAAACCTTAATACCTTGAAGATTAGACCGTCAATAACCTTGTTCGATAAAAGTAGTAATGCTATTCAAATTTTCGTTAAAGTTGATAACTGAGACAATAGCCTAGTGGTGTAAGGCACGGTCTAAATGATCTGCTGGCGCCTGGTGATCGGGTTCATATCTTAATCGCACGCAAAGTGTCTTTTTGTAAGTTATTCTTGGTATACGGTTCGGCTAGAAGGAAGCCGAAAAAATACCATATAAAATTATTAAAAACTTGCATGTAATATTTGAGGCGGATCGGTGGATGCGCTCGGGGAGAAATGGGTGCAACGGCGGGGGAGGGAGCTGCTCAAGGCTCACGTGACGCGCCCGCCGCCGCTCAAGGGACGAGCGACGGCGGGCCCGAGCGTGCTCGGGCGATAATCTTTAAGTCTTGGGGGGTTCGATTTCTCTGACGCTGGCTGTACCATACTTAAGTGTAGTATAATGCTATGCCCACATTTCGCTTGCTATGTTTAAGTCCCTTGTACTAATTACTATTTAACAAATTATAATTTCAGCGGTTAACAGGAGACAAGTGTCACCTTATGTTGTGGACGATATAGTCGCTGGCGAAAATAAAGTTGAAATCATACAGAATCTCGCTAAAGGTACTTAAATCACCATAAGATCCGAAAACATTTCTTTTAAAAATCACTTGAACTGGCTACACATACCAAAAGTCATGCAATTCTGCAAAAATTTCACCGTGAAAACTTGGGCGAAGTGAGCTGTCTTCGACCTGGGGGCCTAAAAAGGCCACTTTGGCAAAATCATAAAAGGATAACATTATGAATCATAATGGACAGTTAACGGTTAAGTTAATCGTATCAAATCCCATTGGTGAAGGTTTTTCAGTATATTTTTTTTGTCTGTGCTCAAATCAATCCAATCCAAATCCAATCCCAATCTCTTTGATTATACCTACGTAGTGCAGCGAAAAAAAGGAAAACACGGACTGTCTTCGCCATATTATAATTTATAATATTATCCTTTTATGATTCTGTCAAAGTGGCCTTTTTAGGCCCCCTGATGCTACGGTGAGATTTTTCAGAATAGTACTGCAGGTGGAAAGGCCCATTTGCACCACAAATTACTAAACGCATTCGGCGCTAAACCAATTTAAAATATCATTCTGTCTCCGTCAACTTCCAACGATGGATAGAAACAGGACGATGTTTTAAATTGGTTTCGCGCTAAACGTATTTCGTGATTTGTGGTCCTAATGGGTCTAAATATTCTATATTTAAATTAATTACCACTATTCGTAATAGATATTTTTTGTTTTAGCGGTAGAAAACGGGGAATTAGAACCAGCGGTCATGCATGAAATACTCGCCGATTTACGTCTAACTGACGATCAGTCAGATATTATGACAAAAGTCAGAAAAGGTAAGTTTTGAAATTTTATAAATATACGTCTACTATAAATATTCGTCTGCTCGACAGCGTAAATAACGACTTTGGCTTTACACCTTCAGTAGCATCCATCAGTTTAACGTGCAGGAAACAGGACACGCTGTATTCGATATTAACTGCCCCATTATTTGTGGGACGATACCCCACAGGCTAATCATAGGTAGTCGACTTCGTAATTGCTTTACCACTTTTGACAACAAGTCCCAGTAAATTGTAATTTCACTTAGATATATAAACTAAGTATGTACAGTCAACAAAGGAGATAAGTATACAGGAGCGTCGGATATAGTTGAAGTTTACTAAGAAACCGATGGATGTTCTCGAATAAAATTTTATTTTATTAATAGAAAACAAACAGCTCATTTATTAAATTAAATTTCAGTCCAGAACATCCATCGGTTTGTTAGTAAACTTCAACTATATCCGACGCTCCTGTATACTTATCTCCTTTGTTGACTGTACTTAAGTGACATTCAACCTTAGGGTGGTAAAGCAATTACGAGCGCGACTATACTATGAAACCTCAAAATATCATATCATTTTAAAACCGGCTATTCTTATTTGTGGTTACGTATATGTAAAATATGTTTTAGGTTAATGCCTTTATTAAAATATTTTACTTCAGGTATAGCCAAGAACTACTTGACACCATCAGCTATGAATGTGGTCCTCGATAATGTTCGCGCCAGTGACAATAAGTCCCAGGTCTTGCAAAACGTCCGGAAAGGTAAAACTATCTATTTTTTCTATACCTAGCTTGTCATTTTATATTATTTTTGCACACCAAGTGCAGTCATATACTTTCGTTTTTGTGTCACATTATAATTCTGACCTCATCTTGGGAGATAATATCGACTAAGTAATAACTAATAACAGCCGCACGGGTCGATCGATCAGGTTAAGTTACTCTGGTTGCGGTTGGTCCATGGGTGGGTGACCATCTTTACATACCAAGCCCCTCCGTGCCTCCGAAACCACGTTTAGCCGTTGGTCTCGGCTGTCCTTCATGGATCTTTGACAGACGTTACGGGCCGTCAGAAGCCCGAAAGTCTGACAATCAGTCGTATCAACATGCCCATGTCTTGTCTGTTCAGCTGCATCCGGTTAGACTAGAAGCTGACCCCAACAAAGTTGGGAAAAGGCTAGGCAGATGATGATGTTCTGATGAAATTACAAGATCGAAATACTGATAGTTCATAGCAATGTGATATTTGTTTCAGCCGTAAAGAACGGACAACTACCTCCCGCTGTGTTAGATCAAATACTCGAAGAAGTGCGCCCTACTGACAATATGTCTGAAGTCATACAGAAAGTGCGCAAAGGTAGGTCTAATTAAAACGCAACAACTTAACTTCTAGTAAAAATAAAATAGAAATATTTAATTGATCTAAAAACTTATTGACCATCTAATGATGTACGCTTTTTTTATTGAATGAACCTCTAAAACGGGCTTGTAATGATGCCTACTTTTTCAGATAAATAGGTCTCATTTAATTTACTTTCTGGCCTTTCACGGTTGGTCGAAATAACTAGGGTGGTGGGTATCCCAACCAAACGGGTTAGCTTAACACGTTGACCGCCAGACAGCAGACACAATAGAAAATCTATTGTTCGCGGTCACCGGTGACCGCGTTGGCAGTCAAAGCCTTAAGATAGGTAAGAACGACGCGCGGCTAATTTGGTCGCAATAACTAAGCTAGATTGCTAGAGCACCCCGAGCAAATTCGCTTAAATACACGCCAAAATAATTATGAAAACCGCCAAGATGAAGCGTTCCTCCAAATTGTACTTTATTAAATAGTCATAAGGTACCTATCTAATATAAAATATTTCATTTCAGCGATGGAAAAGAGAAAAATGCCAAACCATGTGATGAATGATTTAGTCGCAAAAATACAACCAACTGATGATAAGGCATATATTATGAGGAACATCCGTCGAGGTTCGTCAAATGTCGTCATACATCATTTACGATACTCTATGATATTTATAATCTTGATGCATTACTGAAGCTGTTTTAGAACAGCGATTGTGCCAGTGCGGGAGAAAGATGTAGCTATCCTCGTGGCAATTGCGTAACACACAACGGCAATGCCTTTAATTTTGACAGTTCAACAACTTTCATTGCGTTATTTACGATGCTGACCAGAGGAATTTTTCAAACCTATGAAGCAATGGATTAGGAATCTTTCAAAATCCTTCCGATTGTGTTAGAAAGTGTGTTTCGCAATTAGGGTGTAGGGCGGATAGCGCCATCTCTTTCTCGAATCGGCACAATGATGGTTTTAACTCCTCATAAAACGGCCCCTGTTCCAGCGGTTGCAAAGGGACAACTGGCACCTGGTGTCCTGGATGATATACTCGCGGATGCATGTCCTACTGATACTAAATCTACATTCATGAAGAAAGTCCGTCAAGGTTAGTGATATGAAATATGTTTTAATGGGCAGTATTGTGACTGAAACACATATTTATAATTCAAAATTAACCAATGTCTCCAATAATCTGCAAGTAGAAACATGAAATAAAGTTATTTACGCTCTTGCATAATTGCTTTTGGCAAAAAATTCTAGTCCTAACCGCCATGTTGGTATAAAAGCCAAAATAGATTTTGTCGTTATATGACGTGCAAGTGGCATTCAACCTTATGGTGGTAAATCAATTACGAGGTCGACTATACACCAAATAATAACATACACCACATAATATTAGTATTCACTGAAAATCAGCGTCATGTTGTGCTTTATGTTGTCATCTGACATTATACTGAGCTTAGGCCATCTTGGCATTATTGCTTAAAATGCCAAAAGGACCTGAGCTCAGTTTATGCCTAAGGCATTAAAAGCATTGTGTTCTTTCTATTGTTTTACAGTTTTATGGTGTTGTTGCAATGCCAATAAACGTATTTTCCCTTCTTTGTTTCTATTGTACCTACATAAATAAATTTCAGCGATCTCAAAACGGCACGTTTCGCCTTCCACTATGGACGATATTATGGCTACTGCACGCGAAGGCGACAAAAAAAGTGTAATTTTGAGAAACATTCTCAAAGGTAGGTCAATGAATATCAATCAATATCTAGGCTCTTTGAAGCTTAAATAAAATTAAGAATCATAAAACCTCCTCATAATGACGTCATGGCGTCTGATTTATACATTTGATAGTTTTCCTCTCTATATGAATGTTATTTAACAAAATAAATGGTCTAGGTTTGGTTCCTACCGACCAACTCCTAATATCGCAAAATCGCATTAATACATGTAATTATATGTATATAATTTATAAATAGCATTGTGGTCAGCAATCACATACACGACCTTAATACAATTATGTTAATAGAATTAATTAAGTTTCCGCAAAGCTAAATTAAAATACTTATTTCTTATGTTTCACCATTCTAGCGACAGAAAACGGTCAACTTCCACCCGATTTCATGAACGACCTTTTAGACAATGTAAGATCGTGTACCACTAAGTCTGGAGTCTTAGAAAAAGTCAGACAGGGTAAGCTTCTACAAATAAATGTGATAATGTACGGTAGAAGAACTATCGTAGGTATATGAGGGAGCACAACTCTATAATCAATTGGGTACCAGTGGCGAAGGTTCCATACAACTCGATTCCTACCGGCATCCCTTTGAAAAATGGCACAGTCAGTATTCTATAGACAAATAATATGATCATATTAAAGATATCTACTCCGGCTTACCTCTTACAAAAATTTACCCTTCGCTACTGTTGGGTACCTAAAGTGATTAAGGAATCAACATCTCTTCCAACTTTTAAAAGGCTATTACCTAAAGCAACTTGCAATTTTAACGTGAAAATGTTTAAATTGTAAGTTTTTACCAACTACATAATAATTATGGTATTTCCTCATAGAAGTGAACAGTTGTAGGTATTCAAATCAGACAGAAATAAAGTATTTCTCAAAAGAACTAAGGTGCTGGGGATGCGAGAAGCATGAACAGGTCGAGGCGACACGCGTGGGGAGGCCCTATGTCCAGCAGTGGACATGTTTTGACTGAAATGATGATAGGTAATAATAACACTGTACCCATAAATTGGTTACCCCTCTTTTGGATAATCATCAAATGAGATAGGGAGTCGCTCCATGATGGTATCCAGCTGCATAAGCCGCCGACCCCGAAATAGTTGGGAAAAGGGCTAGACAGATGCTGATGATGAAATGTAATGGATGTTTAACCCAAGCTTTGAGAGCGTATATTATACCCGTCCTTAACAATTTATTCTTTGAAATAGTATGTCACTTTTTTATACTACAAATAAATTAATTTTAGAGCTTGAAAAGAAGAAAGTGACGCCAATTGTTATGGATGACATTTTAGCACCGCCACACCAGCAGCCAAGCAAAGACCAGGAGGAAGCTTTGCAAGTGATCCGTGATGGTAAGTCAGAATACAAGCTGTTCGCTATAGAAAAACTGGCCAAGTGCGAGTCGGACTCGCACACGAAGGGTCAGTTACAGCTCTGAAATAGTGTTGCTTTTAAATTTTAGGGACTTATATGTATGTGGTTCTCGTACCACAAGGCAAAAACGCCGAAACAAACACGTTTCTTGTATGGGAGCCCCCTTTAAATATTTGTTTTATTCTATTTTTAGTATTTGAGAAATACATGATCTGTGAAATTTTAA
This sequence comes from Mesoligia furuncula, assembly GCA_916614155.1. Classification (NCBI taxonomy): domain Eukaryota; kingdom Metazoa; phylum Arthropoda; class Insecta; order Lepidoptera; family Noctuidae; genus Mesoligia; species Mesoligia furuncula. The sequence goes on from OU744800.1 coordinate 8,218,487, forward strand.
CCGTCCAGCTATCACACTAGTTCATGAGATACAGCCTGGTGACAGACAGACTGATGGACAGTGGAGTCTTAGTAATAGGGTCCCGTTTTTACCCTTTGGGTACGGAACCCTAAAAACATAAAGTATTTAAAAAAATTGAAAAACCCGTCTGCTACTGAATTTTTTTTTCCAAAATATCAACACGATGGGTGACGATCCTCAGCACTGAGAGAGCGAATTTATAGAGAATGTGTTATTTTATTGGAATTGTCTCCGCAAGCTCTTTATTTTAGATACTCACATGGTCTTATTGGTCTTGGTACTAAACTTTTTTTTTCAGATGTTACTTTTTGACGTCTATAATCCGCCATTTTGATTTTATAAATAAAAAAAACCATCACACGTCCTACACGAGTCGATAAACATCTCATGTTTTTAAAACCATCCAGCGGTTTGGATGCTTCAAGGGTATAAAGAATCCCACATATCCTGATACATTTTGGTTATGTTTTTTTTTAACAGAGATACGAGTGAAAAATATAATCCTGTTTTACCTGTCGCGCAGGCAAATAAAAAGGTGCGCGTTCAGATTCTCGGTTTAAGATTTACGCTAATTTCATACAGTCAAAGCGTACATACTGTTACGAGCTTCGGGTTCGTGACAAGAAAAAGCTGCCGATTTAATAACAAAAAAAATGACACTTTAATTATAAAACACAATTGAAGTACCTACTGATCACTCTTAAGTCGCACTTGAAGATCGCTTTCGATGTATTCGCTTGTATCGCCTACATCCAATCTGCCCTGCTCGGAGAAGTCGCTACGTCCCCGTAAGGGGGCGTGGCGAGCGGTACCGGGGCTGTGCCCCCCGGCCGCGGAGGCAACACGGTGGCCTGTAAATACAGGCCCCTCATTTGGCCGGCGATGTTGGCCTGTAGATTGATTGGGCGCGCGTGGATGTCGCGCGCCCATGTGTGTGGTTGCATATTGTAACTCTGTAGGCGCGCCGCGACGCTGTCCACAGCGCCGCTTTCTTCACGACACCTTGGCGGTCTGTCCCCGCCAGGTGAGACCCCCAGTTACCTGGGGGAGGCCCGGCGGGGGACGACCAGCGACAAAGGTGCCGACTCGACGCTCCTACAGAGTATGGGTGATTTGCTCCCGCCCGCCCCGCTTCCAGAGCTAGCCGGTTACGGTCCGGGCTAAGGAGCAGTCGTGTGTGTGTGGGCGGTATTGTACTGTGTAACACCGCCCAGTGTCTACGCGTATCGCGTCCCGCGTTCGCGTACGCGTGTGAGTATAGGCGTCTGTTTAGTGGTGAGTGACTGAGTTCGCCGCGCGACGCGCCTATATTAACCTAGCACGTGCCGCGCGACGAGCGTATGTAGATGGTGGAGTTCTATTGATTCGGGTGAGCCGCGTGTAACCTGGGTGCGGCTCACTCGAGGCGTCAGTCCGGTGCGATGGGGTCGTCGTCCGCTACCAGGTCGCGGGGCAAGGGTCTCGCGTCAGGGGGGCGCGCGTGCCAGGGCGCGATGTCCTGGACATGGGGCCAGGCCGATGCGTCGGCACGCGCGAACAATCCCGTCGCGAGGCGCCGCACAAACTCATCCAGGCTCTCAATCCCGAGATCCCTCCGGATGACATCGTTCCTCACGAAACGAGGCGCGCCTACTATGGTCCGCAGCGCAAGACTTTCCTGCGCGCGGAGTAACTTTCGACTCGGCTCGCTCGTGAGGGCGAACCATGCCGGAGCGGCGTACGTCATAATTGGGCGTACGTACAACTTGTACACACCCAACTTGACGCGCGCCGGGATGCGAGACGAGAGCACTGGCTTGAGCAAGGTGCGGGCGACCCTACCCCGTGCGGCGACCGAGCGGACGTGTGGCCCCATCGTGAGCCGACGATCGATGGTGACCCCTAGGTACTTGACCCGGGGCGACCACGCGATGTCGGCTCCTTGCAGCTTCAAGGGTGGTGGGAGGAGCGCGGACCCGGTGACCATCGCCTGCGTCTTACCCACGTTCACCGACAGCCGCCATTTCGACAGCCACTCGGGAAGCAAGTCGAGCGCGCGCTGCATCTTGACCGCCACGTACTTCGCATTTAGCGATGTAGTAATGTACGCGGCGTCGTCTGCGTACAGCGCGAGCATTGCGTCCGGAGTGGTGGGGATGTCGTCGGTGTAACGCGAGTAACACGCTGGCGAGACGCAGCTGCCCTGCGGTACACCCGCGAGCACCGGGCGGGCGCTAGACAGCGCCCCGTCGACCACCACCCTGAAAGTTCTGTTGGAGAGGAAAGTAGAGACCACTTTTACGACGCGACGGGGCGCGCCGGATGTGGCCATCTTGTATACGAGGCCCTCGTGCCACACACGGTCGAAGGCCTTCTCCATGTCAAGGAGTACTGCCACCGAGTATTCCTTCTTGTTAAGCGCGGCTGCGAGGTGGTGCAGTACCCTCTACAGCTGGAGCGTCGTGCTATGCTCCGCCCGAAACCCGAACTGCTCCGGGCGCGGCGCTATGTGGGGTTGGAGATGTCGCAGCAGGAGTGCTTCGAACACCTTGGAAACGGTCGACAGCAGCGTGATCGGCCGATAGCTCTCCGGCTTCAATATGTTTTTTCCCGCCTTGGGCAGCATGATGACGCGCCCCTCCTTCCACGAGGCGGGAAAGGCCCCCGTGCGCAGTATCGCCGTGAACAGGCACGCCAGCGCCGCTATCATACGGTACGGCAGGTGGCGCAGCACTGTGTTGGTGATACCGTCAGCACCGGGGGCCTTCCTGGGCCTCGTCCTAAGGATGGCGCGTCTGACTGCGCCCGGCGAGAAAAATATCGGGTCTTCATCGGGAGCTATCGGCGTGGCGAAGTAGTCTCCCAGGTGTTGCTCGACTGCTGCGACATGACCGGTGTCGCTGTTCGGGTTGGGGCGGAACTGACGCTCCAGGTGCTCGGCGAAGACCTCCGCCCGGTCCTCCGCTACGTATTTAAGCGCCCCGTCGCTACCTAGCAGCGGACGCACCGGGGCTGGGGTACTTGTGAGTTGGCCGCACAACTTGTGTAGCGACGGCCAACTGTCCGTCGTGGCGTCGATTCTGTTTTCCCAGCCCTCGGCGGTGTGCGCCTGGAGCTCGGCTTTAATCTTCTCCGCGAGACGGTTTAGCTGACTTTTCAGCGTCGGACATCTAAGCTGTTGCCACTGTTTGCGAAGGCGCCTCTTCTCGGCGATCATCGCATTGATGCGAGCCGGCAGGGGCGGCAATTGCCCTCTCCCCTGCGGCTGTATGCTTGTCGCCGCTTGCAAGGCGCTCTGGATGCAAACAGTGACGTCATCCGCTCTCTCGTCTACGTCCGCGGAGGTGACGATAGGCCGAGTCGGCGTGGTGGTCTCTACTTCCTCTGCGAACTTCGTCCAGTCCGTGAGTCGGCGTGGCGCTATCGGCTTCAGTCGGGCCGGCGTTCCCGATAAGACGACGAGTACAGGTTGGTGGTCCGACTGTAACTCGTCGTCTATCACTTGCTGCGTGATCTGGCGGTGTAGCCCTCGGTGGACTACGATGTCCAGCACGTCCGGCATGTACTGCCTGGCGTCCGGGTAGTGGGTGGGCGTCTCCGGGCCGGACACCGTATAGCCGAAGGCTTCCGCGTCCGCGAAGAGTCGTCTCCCCTCGGTATTCGTATTGCACGAGTTCCACGCCGGGTGCTTACAATTGAAGTCGCCGGCGAGGATGGTGGCGCGTGAGGTGCTACCAAGCAGGGCCCGCAGCTCGGAATGGTCCAAGCGGGCCGCGGGCGGCTTGTAGCACGCGTAGATGTTGATATCCTCGCCGGCTACGTGTAGCTGCACACCCAGCGCGTAAAACGTGCTGAGCGACGTCTGCCCTGCTCGCGGCCCACACCGGCCTTATGTAGTGCCTTAGATAGTTCTAGAACCTTCTACTGTAGAAACATCTAAAATGTTCGAGTACATATCGGCTCCGACTGACCAGATGTCGATAGTTCTAGAAAGTTCTAACATCGAAATTTCTAGAACGATCTTGACTCGACTAGTTCTGCTACTCGATACTAGATGGCGCTAGTGGTAACTAACGTCGCCATGTACCAGGCTTTAATTGTGGCGCGCAACAATACTTATATCGAGATCTCTGTATGCACGACTACACATCAAACTATACATAACCAGTATAAACTGCTTTCTGATTGTACGAAAAACCTATACAATACGAGGTCAGCTAAAACTGGAAATGCCCGTGTGTACCTTTATAATATTCATGAAAAATATTATATTTCAGCGGTAGAAAGGGGTCAACTATCACCCGATGTCATGGATGAGGTAATTAAAAAAATTGTTCCAAAGGGCAGAAAGTCTCAAGTTTTAAAGAGGTTCCGCAATGGTAAGTTCAAATAATACCGGAATAAAAGTAACCAATAACACTTAGTTTATTATATTTTCATACAGTTTTTATCATTTTGACAAGTAGTTACTTAGTAGTTGGTGGCCTCGTGGCTAAACGATAACAGCCCCACTGGTCGATCGCAGGTTAAGCTACGCTTGCCGAGGTCATTTTGTGGATGGGTGACCATCCATTACATACCCAGACTCCTCTGTGCCTCGGGAAAGCACGTTAAGCCGATGGTCTCGGCTGTCATTCGTAGATCTATAACAGTCGTTACGGATAATCAGAAGCCCCAAAAGTCTGACAGCTAGTCTTACCAAGGGTATCTTGTACCCATTAACTAAATTGTAGAGGTCAGATAGGCAGTCGCTTAATAGAAAATACTGGTACAGTCAACAACAAAAGTCGATTAACACTTCAGTTTTTTTAATCTCAGTTATTGAGCAAAATATTAACGCTTCAGTTTTTTTAATCTCAGTGATTGAGCAAAATATTTGTTCAAAATTGCATTGTACTTCTGCTACAATTTTGGACAAACGTTTTGCTCAATAACTGAGATTAAAAAAACTGAAGTGTCAATCGACTTTTTTGCTGACCGTAGGACCTTTTCTTACATCCAGTTAAAATACTACTATATCTATCCAGGTGTTACATACAAATTCCATGCACTATTTTCACCATGACTTAAGTAGGTACTCGTAGCTCAATAAAACCTAATACATTTTAATTTCAGCGGTAACACAGAGACATGTGACACCATCTGTAATGGATCAGGTACTGACCGAATTAGCCAAAGATGATGACAAGTCTACTGTACTGAAAAACCTCCGGCAAGGTAGATATTAAATAATTCCTACTGATCTTATATTCATTGTGTAAATATACATATACAACATATGAATATGATAACTATGGTTTAACATAAATAGTTTTGGTTTCACATAATAATTATTTATCGTAACTTTTCAGTCGTGATGAGTATTTCCACATAATAGCAATAAAACAAAAAAAAAACATCAAATCACGCCTGTATTCCCCGAATGGTTAGGCAGAGGTGTAGAATAGAAAACTTTATTATGTACAGACGCCAGCATATCAAGCTACCCGAAACTGTCAAATTTTCCCAATCATCTTTGAACCTTATGATATAGCGATAAAGTTGAAAATCTATTAAAGAAATTTGACAGTTTGTAGTAGCTTGATGTGCTGACGTCTGTACACCATATAGATTACAGACATAAATGACATAAATATAGAAATTTTAAAAAGGGGGACATATTTGGCGGTCTTATCACTATGAGCAATCTTTTAAAGACAACCTTTGGATGGATTAAAAAGGGGAAGGAGAGAGGTGTACCTATAGTTCACCCACATTTCACCAGTTCACCCACATTTCACCAGTTATCATAGGGGGCGGACCTATTGCCATCAACCGGTCCATATTCCAAATTTAAAAATCCAATAACTCTTTGCCTGACCCGAGAATCGAACCCAGGACCTTATGTTCAGCAGTAGGGCGTAACGAGACCAACGAGGAAAAAAAGAGCACAATTTTCAACTATGGGCGATATGAGGGATTTGACCTCATAATCAAGTGTTTACTCAAAATGATGATGTTAGAAATCGTTTTATGGCTATATTACCGTCATGTGAAGTTTGTCCAGTTATTTTAAAAAAAAATTACCTTGTATTTTAGCGGTAGAGAAGGGGCGTCTACCGCCTGATGTTCTGGACGAAATACTCGACGATGTGCGTCCCGGTGACAATAAGTCTGAGGTCTTAGCGAAAATACGTCAAGGTATAATTTATTTATATGTTTTGAAATGTTAACTGGTATGGAGCAGTGGTGGCCAAGTGGTAACGGCCGCGACTTACGAATTGTAGGTCGTAGGTTCGAACCCAGACAGGCGCTTTACTTTGTGTAAATTATTTCATCACCACTGCTCTCAAAACGGTGAAGGAAAACATCGTGAGGAAACCGGCATGTCCTAGAACCAAAAATTCGAAGACATGTGACATCTGCCAACCCGCACTGGGCCCGCGTGGTGGATTACGGCCCACTCCCTCTCACCGAGAGGAGGCCTGTGTCCCAGCAGTGGGAACATTATAGGCTGATTATGATGGGCCTAACTGGTTGAATGCCGTAATTATAGAAACCACGCGAGACACCTAGACAACGAGATATCTAGGAAGAATAAAACATGTTGCGCCGACCCCAAATAAATTGGGATAAGGGCAAGAGAACGATGATGATGAGTCCAAGGTTTGGACTGGAAGACGAGGTGTCGGTCGCGGGCAAAACCTGGGTACTAGGCTGGCACAGGAGCGTAGGGATTGGCAAAAGAAAGGAGGGCCCTATGTCCAGCAGTTGGTGAATTTGGGCTGTGGATGATGATGATGATAATAGCATATAAAAACAATTCAATTTCCAGCCTTAAAGAAAAGGCAATTATCGCCAGTAGTCATGGATGACATAGTCGCCAGATTAGAACCTGACAAGAAAAGCAAGATGGCAGAAATCAAGAAAAAGATCCTTAAAGGTAGGTATACTTGGGCGGTTTCTTTCATATTTCTTTTTATTCGTCTTTGTGTTTTATAGTCTACGTCCGTAGCTGCCTGTGGTATCACATCGGGCCCTATCAGAGGGGCAATTCTCGTAATTTTAAGAATGTTCACAGTCTGATCTCAGTCTCTATCTGTTAATAAATTAATAGTTTATAAAACACTAGAACAACATGCTTGGCCGTTCTCACAAGTACAAACACGACTATGATACGATATTCTATCATGGAATGCCAGTGCCTATCTTCCGGCTTCGTCATCAGACCTTGAAACCTAATTGTGGTCAAAGTTCATTACAAGACTTTTCTAAGAAATCCAAAACAGCTATGATACGATTTTCCATCATGAAGTTCCAGTTCATATCTTCCGGCTCCATCATCAGATCAGTTCGACAGTACCATATTATTGTATTGTCATCAGAACTACATACAGCTGCCAATTTTCATTAAGCTACGACCCTTGGAAGATGGTTAAATTAGTTACCTTAGATTCCATTACATAGTTAGTTACATAGGGGAAGGGGGGGCAAGATGGGGTAGCGAGTAAGACAGGGTACCTGCCTTACCTCAGAAACCAATTGACCAATCACGATTATTTTTGCTCATAACACACTGCCGCCATGCCAGTTGTTAGCCAGAAATGTCACAGGGCGACAGCACCACGTAATTTATTCCAAAATTGAAAAAAACAGTTTTTGGTGATTTGCTTGTAGTGTTTTCACTTTGGTTGGAACGTGATTGTATTGTTTAAAATAACATTTCAAAATACAAACAAGGTTATTCACATGCGTCAACAATCACACTTGCAGGTAAGCACTTGTTTATTTTTGTGCGGAAACGTTGTTTTTAGAGATCAATTTTTAAATTTATTTCGGCATGGGAGGGCAAGACGGGGTTTGGGGCACCCCATCTTGCCCGCATTAAAATAGTTTAAAAGTTTATTTTGCTACCTCTGTAAAAGTACCAATAATTGTTTATATAATTGAAATAAATAAATTTATTGATTTATTGTGGCTATTCCCCAGCATGCCCTTGCCCTTTCCAGTACCACGAAAAGCTTCTCGCGTTATTAGAAAACGAGGAAAAACTGCAATTGAAACTTCATCGCCACATAAAATAGAATTAGAAGATACGATAAAAAAAAACTTAGAAAACTGAAAGAAAATCTGTGGATATTAAAATCGTGCTATTTAGAGACACCGTTTTATTTTTCCTGTAATTTTTACATAAACTTCTATCACATAGAATAATTTTAGATTTTTCTTTATGCAAACTTCGGATATAAGGGGGGAACGGTATTTTTTTTTTTTACATTTTTCATCAAAAGTCAAAAACTATGCGGCCTAAAAAAAGAAAAATGTTTGAGAATGTGCAAACAGCGCTCTTTCATATGATACCCCACATGCATTAGTAGCCCCACTTCGTTAGGAACCCCTTTCAATCCCTGCAGAAAAAAAAATCTCTAATATTCAAAATGGGCAACATGTGCTGAATACGGCATATAGTCTCACTGCACCTGTGCTGGTATAGATGTTGAAGATGAAGATGGGACGTTTACTTGCGAATTCTGTCAGCAAAAATAAATTGATTTTTGCAAATTAAATCTTGCCCCTTAGGGTACCCCATCTTACCCGAGGGAGGGGGCAAGATGGGGAAATCTGACTTTTTCTACTTTTTGATGATTTTATATTTAATTACCTATCATATGTTCCTAATTACATTGAATCAAGGAAGAGTGATTACCAAAGATAATTATTAAACTAAAAATGATAATATAAACACGAAAATGTTAGTTTTATTGAGTTTCAAACGTTAAGTACCCCATCTTGCCCCCCTCTCCCCTACAGGACGACCTAATAAAAGCGTGTTAATTAAAAATACCTTTGATTTCCCTAAATTTTTGTCAGTGATTGTCACTGAAATGAAGTGAATGTTTTTAATTAATGAATACAGTCAAGGAAATCAAATATAACACTGTAACACTAGGTTAATTTGCTGTGTTATAGCAATTTCATACGACTGTTACAGAATGACAGTTGTGATTTGAATATATAAACAATTTAAGATGGTAGTCAATATGATATTTTTTTTAAATCGACATTTGTCTATAAATGTTGCCGTCTTAAACTGAGATAGAAGTCTTTTTAACCACGGATAAGTCTTTTAAGATTATTACTTTTTATAAATTTATCATATCATCACCTTTGCTAACACCATAAAAAAAACTAACAAAGATGTACCTACTTATGCTTACCTTATTTAGCGGCAGATAAAAGGAAACTGGCGCCTGGTGCCATGGATGATTTAGACGCCATCGATGTTAAATCGTGTGACAGTATACCTCAAGTTATGAAGAAGGTCCGCAATGGTAAGTTCAAATAAATCCCTCAGAATAGCACTAAAATACAGACTCTGACAGGCAATGTACCTACCGCCAATGGAAAATACAGTGTTACAGTCCGTTCACAGATAATTTACCTTTGACAACAGCAACCCAACAGCAACCTTATTAGAATGAGAATAAAGATTACTGTGATTTTGACAGTGATGCAAAATCAAAGATATAATAACTGTGAAAGGAATGTACAAAGATATTTTGTTGCCTGAATGACATGACATTGACGTTGTTGGTAAACAGTGTCGCGGAAATTGTATTGACAAAACAAGACGACGACGTTAGTTCCGATTTTGTCCACGTACCACAATTAAGGCAAGACGTATGCTGGGATGCAGGCGACACAGGTCCGTGCAGCGCAGGGCAGAGCAGATTTTGTAATGCATGAAAGTACCGAGTGCTGCGTACGTTGCGGCGCAGGCACGTGGGACGCAGACATGTGTCTGCTCTGCTCTGCACCTCGTTGTAGCGCCGGCACAGATTCCTACTTGGCACGAACACGTCTATTCTCTGTACCAGCTAGAACGCCAATGCGTGCGTATGTTAACTGCGTCACAGTATACGCTATGTCTGTCTCGCCTGCCCTGCGCTGCTAAATCTGTACTGTGCTGCGCTGCGTCACCTGCGTCCCAGCATACGCCTAGCCTTACGAAGTTCGACCGCTCACCTCGCTGTATTGACGTCACCACATAACGCTGGCAGAATAGTCGACAAAAGAAGGAAAAATAAGCCTTGTAGCGTTGTATGTGTTCAGTGGTGTGGTTGTTGGTCGTAGGTTTGAACCCAGTCAGGCGCTTTACTTTGTGTAAATTATTTCATCACCATTGCTCTCAAAACAGTGAATTAAAACATCGTGAGGAGACCAGTATATCTAACGGTCAAACTAACCGAAAATTTAAATACATGTGACCTTCACCAACCCGCACTAGGCCCGCGTGGTGTATTACGGCCCACTCCCTCTCATAAAGAGTAGGCCTGTGTCCCAGCAGTGGGAGCGTCGTCGCTGATTATGCTGTTTTCTACTATTGTAGGTATGAATTGAGATTATGAGGGGTTTTGCACCATATTTGCTCACTACTTTAGTGAATTGCATTTCAACAACCACGCTCTTCGAGAAAATAAATTTTGGTATAATTAGATTGATATCTCCATGTACCTATGTAGGCTTAACAAATGGACCTATTAAGGGTTTAGCCACAATAATAAACTCTCATTATTATTACTAAGTTCCTGTCATTATCAAAAACCACACATATGTGCGTCATATGCATTCCTGGTGTTTCCTGCAAACAGTTTTAGCTATATGATGAAATTATATATCCCCTTTTATTTATCCCATAAATAAAATTACGATAACCTAGCAGCTCGAGTTAAATATGACCAGTAATTATAACAAATACAGTCTTCAAAGCCTGATATTCATTAGAATGTTACATTAATTTCGTAATTAAATTTTTGTCACAACAAGGAAAGGTTATGAAACATAAAACAGTAAACAGGAAAATGGGACATGGGTCCAACCAACACACATACATACATAATATTATACATTAGTCGAGTATCTATGTACTCGTCTTATGTAAACATGCTTAATTTAAACTCAATTATCTTTTTCTTACGCAGTCGTTCCTGCCAACATGTTTAACTGATCTGAAGACTGGGAATTTTTTACTAAGAATTTCGCTTTTCCCTTACACTTTTCTTTTAAATTATTTCTATCCTAGTATGTGCTTTATAACCTTGCCTGCTTGTGCTCTTTGTACTTGTGTATCGTCTTCTTTTCATGTTCATAACCTCGTGTTAATCTACGGTTTCGTAAAAGAATGGTGGCCGCCACATAACGGCCGCAGTTTCATAAAATTGATGGCAGCGGGGTTTGAATTTACGTTGTCAAAAAACGCTACAACGTGTTTTTTTTATATCCCATAACTCCAGGGTTATTTTCTATAAGTAAAAATAATACAAAAAGTCCTAGAATATGTGGTCCAAAAATGCATAGTTTCGAAGATGTTTCTAAGTTTCATTGATAAATATGAGTAATTAATTTTCATTCAGACTAATCTTCATATTTAAAGCTAAGAAAATGCGACGTTGTCATTAATAATGTCGAATTATTTTGAACGAAAACAAAAAAAAATTATAATTGAAAAATAATTCATATGCCAGTTGATTCTTTGATATGTTCTCTCTAAAAAAAACACTTGGTATATGGAAAGACACCAACTTATTTTCATAAATAAAGTTTCAGTAACTTTATTTGATGGTAAATTTCCGACCGCAGTCTTAGAAAACCGTATCTTAAGCCGAGTTGTCCCTAAGTTAGCCGAATCGTCTTCATTTTATGTTCATGAATTCAAAACGAGCATATGAATTGTATAAGGTCGTTTTAAATTATGCACTAGTCATTAGTAGCACTAAGTTAGGTATATGTACCTACATAATTGATGCTTTTATCATATATTTTTGGACCCATTCTATGCATGTCTCTGGTGTACTGTGTGTCTTTTAGTCTGTGCTAATTAAATGTATTTCCTTTCTTTCTTTCTATATATACATATGTAAATCTTGATTGCAGCTTTAGCAAAGAAGCACGTCTTAACACCAGCCCTTGCAGATAAAGTAGTCGCCGAAGCTCGCGCTACTAAAAAGAAGTCTAAAATCATTCGGAATGTCCGTCAACGTAATATGATAAGAAGTATTTATGTAGTGTAGAACATAATAATGTGAATATAAGCATTTAATCCCTCTACATTCACGCTCAGCGCGCTATGGAGCGAGCTATGCTCGGAGTCTCTTTGAAGGATAAAATCAGGAATGAAATTATCCGGAAAAGAACCGGAGTTACCGACATAGCTTGCAGAGTAAGCAAACTGAAGTGGCAGTGGGCTGGCCATGTCTGTCGAAGGACCGATGGCCGGTGGAGCAGACGAGTCCTGGAGTGGAGACCGCGTATCGGCAAGCGTAGTGTGGGACGCCCCCTAGCTAGATGGACGGACGACCTAAAGAAGGTGGCTGGGGTAGACGATGCGGAAAGCGGAAGACAGGGTGCTGTGGCGCAGCCTGGGAGAGGCCTATGTCTAGTAGTGGACTGCGATAGGCTGAGTTGAATCCAGAAGGGGTAATTACGTAACAAACATAAAATAGCACGTTCGCAATGGCTTTCATTTTAACAGTTCAGGCACGTACATTGCGTTATTTACGTTGTTGAGCAGACGAATTTTACAAACCTCATTGTCAAACAAACCTCATTGTCAAAAGTCATTGCTATCGATTGCCATTTTATGTGTGTTACGCAATTACGCGGGTCAAAGGATTTATTTTTTAGAAGAAGATCTCATTTACGGACAGGTACACCAGGTCAAATTAAATTGATAAATTTCCCTGACTGTATACATCATAAATTGATCATTTTAGGGATCAAAAAGGGAGAACTGCCACCAGCAATCCTAGATGAACTACTTGCCTGTCCTGATGACAAAAAGTCAACAATCATAAAGAAGTTAAATCAAGGTAAAACTATTAAAAATCATACAAACTGGTATTATAGCCTGAAAATTACTCGTAATTTCACTTAAGCAGTTTAGTTTTCACTATAAGGAAAGCACACTAAGCCGTTAGATCCGGCTGTCATTCGAAGATCTTTGACAGTCGTTACGGGTTAGTCAGAAACCCAAAAGTCTGACAACCAGTCTTACCAAGGCGTATCGTATTACCCAGTAACTGGGTTGTGAAGGTCAGAAAAGCAGTCGCTCCATGTAAAATACTGGTATTCTGCTGCAACAGGTTAGACTGAAAGCTGATCCCAAAATAACTGGGAACAGGCTAGGTAGGTTTTGTTTTAAGGAAAAGTAGGTACAAATATTTTGGAGTACCACAATAAAAGATAGACATTTTTAATCCCGCCAGAATAAATAATTGAATCAAAGTTGCTTAGCCGAGACTACGCAAATATATGGTCGTTCAGTTGGAGTTTTCTAGGGAGCCTGCTCTGTCACGCTGTGGCAAATTTTACTTTTACTAGCCATTAATGTCCCACTGCTGGGCAAAGGCCTCCCTACTCTCCTTCCACCTCTCTCCGGCCAGAGCCACCAAGGACCAATCTTTTATAAAGGAGTCCAGCTCATCCCGCCATCTCCGTCTCGGCCTGCCGCGATGTCGTTTGCCAATAAGTGTGACAAAAGCTGAACTTCTTTCTAAAACTGAATGTATTATAACGTTGGGCAACAGTAACGTGCTGTCCCCAATTTAACATCACGCTAAAAACCAATAGGAGTCATGAAAAACGAAGTAACACCCCGGGCAGGCTATGCGTTGCGACGTCAATCGAAAGGAGTTTCATAAAAATGTGACTGTCATTTTAGTTATAAATTGTGGTATTTTACGATGTCCACGTGAAAGAAGTCGCGGGCAGCAGCTAGTCTTCTTTTTCCACACACAGTGACAGTTATTTAATTTTTTTGTTCGCCCAACTTCACCGTTTCCACGGCGTTATTGGTGGCAGCGCAGAGGTCACTCTGGCTGCATGTTTTGGGGCACAGAGAGCAGGATAGGAAGTGGAGCAAAGTCTGCAACTCAGCTTCACATCCACACCTTGTTGCATTTGAGATAGCCCCACTTACGAGGTTCGACTTACACCTTCCCACTTGGGTTCGCTTCAGGGACTTCCAAGTGGACCACGGAAGGTTACACCCTGTATAAATGTCATAGATACTACCACCACCATAACACCACCACCATACCACCACCCCACCATCCCATACCATACCATATTGCTTTCTATTCAACAACTAAAATAATCCCAATTTTAGCTGTAAACAAGAGGACGTTGCCAGCCAGTGTCTTGGATGACATAAAGAAGAATTTAGAGCCTCCGGATTATAAGGCTGATGCCGTAAAGAAAATTCGTAAAGGTAAGTCGAAAAACAGGTGCAACAGAGTTTTAGTTGAATTTATCTCAAAAATAGTCTAAGCCTTACTGATAATGGTCATAGGATTGCTCGCAGTGAGCTCCCTTATAAGGTGGACCGATAACCTAATGAAAAGAGATGTCCAGTTTCTGCCCTGTGGTAATTCTGGTATCAATAAACGTTCATGATTTAAATTTTTACAGTAAGATTTAAAAATTTAGATCTAAATTACTATGGATTTATTAATTCAGTATTACTTGCGTAACATAATTCTCAAAAAAACAGTACTCAATCGTAGCTTCCGCTTTGCCATTTTTAACGGGAAGTAGGTGCCTACTAAAAATGTTTTTGACGTTCCATTATTTCCTCATTATTACCATCCGTAATTACTTTTAGAGAGTGTGAACAATAACTATGCCGCTTATTTTAGATCAAAGCAATATATTAACGTATTTGCGTATAAAATACGACAATATTACTAAAACATTTTTGTTTACACATCATGTTTTTCTTTGAATACCCTAACATGAAGGTAAGTATTTATTACTTTTTTGACATGAGATCATAGAGTACTTTTTGATAGATTGAACATGCTCTGTGAGATTGACTTATTATTACTAGTTATTTTTTTCAGTATTTTAAAAGTCGTCTGTGTATTTATTGCTGGCTTTCCTTACATTGCGCTTCCAAGTTGCGTGTATGCGTTCCTTCCTTACTGTGCGATTATTTTGTATTATTGATATATTCTACACGGACTGGCATTGATTCTAGACACGATTACTATTGCTTTTCCTAAAGGATTCTGCTTTTCCTTTCAATTTGGATATTATGATGAGGATTCGCAGACATATCGTGTGAGGGCTCGCGTTGCGCCTGCAAGTGGCAAGATGGTTAGCAAATCAGGTACGCCTCTATGCTACGGCAGTGGCGTAAACCATGCAGTACCTAAAGGCAGTACATTGAGCAGTTAGTTGTGTTATAATTTGAAAAATACAATGACTTTTGTTATTGTTCCAGCCCCCATTAGATGGATACGCTTGTCACGATTGTTATAATTGATTAAATACCGAAGTTGCTGACAATGAGTGATTACTATGTCATGGGTATCTCAGCCGGACTCAGCAGAAATCCAAGACGCCGACGTTTCTATACTTTTGCAGTGGACAACCCTTTAGTACCCCTTATTTCCAATGATAATAATCATCAGGTAAATTATTTATTTTTATAATGAGTAGGAAAGGTCTTTGAAAGAAAATGGGTAAATAAATTGGATAGATCCGTCAAAACTGGAAAGACGAGCAATGGAAACGACTATCAAGAAAAAGAGAAGGAGTGTTCGTCATATAAAACACGACATCACGCCAGCGATCCCCGAAGGATTTGGGAGTGGTAAACCAGTAGTACACCCCACATGTCGCCAGTTATGTCATGCCATGTAATAAAATGTAATAATATTTTCAGGATATAGCAACAATATATGCACGTCAAGCCTGTTAGGTTCGAGCGAAACGACGCCTGATTCATGATTTATCAAGGGACTTACAAGAGGATGTTGTTCCAACCGTGGAACTTGGATCACCAACACCGCCGCCACCACAGCCTCTTCCACCAACACCACCACTACCACGGGCCGTCCCACCAACACCGCCGCCGCTACCACTACCACCTCCATTATCACCAGTAGCACAACGAGGTGCTCGTACAACATAAGCTGTAAGCCTACCAAATTACAAGCGAGGTAGTAAGCCGCTGTATACTTATAATAACAACAATGTTTTGGTGTCTCTAGAAGACGTTTATTATTTTTATCATTTTATTTATGTTTATTAAAAGAATTTGTTTGGCAACAAATACATACATAGTTTTATTTAATATAATCCCAATTCAGTACCAACAAGTAGCTAAATATAAATAATATTATGGGTATTGAAGATAGAAATTAAAGCTGATACCAATATCATAATATGTGCATTTATGTGTACAATAAAGAATAAGATCGCTTTGTGATGAAATGAAAAAAATGTAAGTACAAAATATTAAATACAAAATATTAAATGTTTCATTAACCTCACAAAGGCATACCACCAATTAGTATCTGTATTTGCTCACAGATGGCGTTATACTAAAAAAAAACTAAGAAAAATACCCAGCATATAAACCTGGTTTTCACCAGTTTGCGCAAGATCCTGACTCCTGAAACTGATTAATTGATAAACTATAAAATGCGACGATTATAATAATATAACAATCATTACTGAACATTTTCTTTGACTACCTAGACAATCGCCCATTGCTCCACCAGACATGTCTTTTGTAAGAAACCGCTGGATGCGGGCAGAGCGTGTCAAGTTGTTACTTTTGGGGAAGACTTACACGACGAAGAAATAAAGGCAGAAAAACGAAAGGCGTCCACTGCTAGACATATCCAACACAGGTCTTTCGACTAAGATGATGATGATGAGCAACATTACGTACATTTTAATAACAAACATTTGAATCACATAACTTATAAGAATGTTACTTCTAGCGGTCGAGGATGGTCAACTATCACCTGCTGTCTTGGACGATATACTCGTCAACATACGTCCTACTGACACTAACTCTAAAGTCTTGAAGAAGGTTGGTAAAGGTAAGTCCGAAAAATACTTCAGACCTGCAATGATCTACTAAATTAGAATGAATTGTAATATATGCGTAATGACTGATGACCGTTAGAAGCACGGAGATATAATTTATTGTCATTAAAGTCGCACTAAAAATAATTCTCTAGAAATTTAAACTAAAAACCATTCTTACAATGCTATTCCTACAGTGAGTACGAGCAGTCGAAGTCGAGGCCCAGTGGTAATGGGGTAATGGCCGCGACTTAGGTGTTGTAGGTCGTACGTTCGAACCCAGAAAAGCGCTTTAGTTTGTGTAAATTATTTCATCACCACTGCTCTCAAAACGGTGAAGGAAAATACCGTGAGGAAACCTGCATGTCTTAGAAATAAAAATTCGAAGACATGTGACATTTACCAACGCACTAGGCCCGCCTGGATTCCGCCAACTCCCTCTTACAGACAGAAGGTCTATGTTCCAGCAGTGGGAACATTATAGGCTGATTATGCACTAATTGAGAGAATGAAATATTTTTTGCAGCGATAGCAAGGAGACATGTGTCGCCATCCGTCATGGATGAAGTGATCGCCAATGTACGTGCTGGTGAGCATACGTCGTCAGTCTTGAAGAATGTCCGCAAAGGTAATAGAGGAAATAAGTTTAGAATAACGAATAGAAAACGATTTAATTTCAGCCTTCATCGTAATAGGGCGACGCACGGATTCCATCCCATTATGAATCTGGAGTGGAGACCGCGTATCGGCAAACGTAAGAAAGCGTCTCGGACAGACCAGATGCGGAAGATGGAGGACAGGGTATTGTGGCGCAGCTTGTAAGAGGCCTAAGTCCATCAGTGGACTGCGATAGGCTGAGTCGATTGATAGAAATTTTAGGACCCAGAATATCACTTTCTATTTATTTTTCTTCTGTAACAACTATATTTATTACAGCTGTTAACAAGGGCCAACTACCACCCGATGTCATGGATGAAATAAAGACCAAAGTCAGCCCAGCTGACAATAGATCGGAAGTTATAAAGAAGGTTCGAGAAGGTAAAGCAGTATTCTATTATACCAGTAATATTACAGCTGATACCGAAAAGGATGGTCCAATGGTGACAAATAACCCTGCATATGCTTCGTATGAACGTGGATCCGCGAGACACAATGGCTTTTTAATTGTTTCTATAATTACGGCATTCAACCGGATAATGGTTTTATCAGACAATTGTCATAACCAAGCCTGGGAAACGAATTTGTGATCTCAATTTTGCAATTTGATATACTCAATAAATCGCCAAAGGAAGGAAGAACCATTAATTGGAACTATACAGGGCGTCCCACGGCTATGCCACATGGAGGGAAAGTACCTTGAATAGTGTAGATGGAACATTTTACTGAAAGGAGACAATATTTTAATTTAAAAATCTATGAATGCAGTTTAAATTATTTTTTTAATTAAAATAATGTCTTCTTTCAGTAAAATGTTCCATCTACAATATTCAAGGTACTTTCCCTCCATGTGGCATGGGACGCCCTGTTTATGAAGTTAGAGAGGATTTTGATATTGATATTGGCGTGTGTTAACTGATATATGGCAAATAATTTAATTTAAGGTATTGTGTTTTGCAATGTCAATTAATTATCATTGTATAGAATCAAGTTCTAACTGAACAGACATCTGTGCTGCCACATTTTCCATAAGAAAATGTGGAAATAGTATTAAAAAATTTGCTTTGGCCTGCTGAACAAAATTTTTTGGGGGTCGCCTGCGGTTCCCATGGCAGGGAGAGTGTTAACCACTGCGCCAACTGTGCCGTGCTTTTGATTTTGATGTAAATCTAATAATATTAATAATCCAAATATTACGAAGTTTCATCTCACGTAATTTGTAATGAAATAAGTTTTTCAACCTTATAGCATAATAAATAATTAAGGCACTACTACCTACAGGTTAAACGAATACATTTTTGTTAATTACTATAATTACAGTGATAGAAAAGAGGAAGCTGTCGTATTCAGTCAAGGAAGACATAATGAGAATTCTAGAATCAACGAACCGCAACGAAGGAGCTATAAAAAACGTCCAAAAAGGTGAGACAATAAACAAGTAATATTTTAATAAGAGTCTGTATGAAGTTTGGCATTTCATACAGACTTTCAAGCCCTTGTTTTTCGAAATGAATGGATCGATTTTAATGAAACTTCATACACATAAGTAGGATACAAAAGTCTAAAAAGTTACTTAAGAATATTTTCGAAATGTCTTAATTAAAAAAATCAGGTGAACAACGAGTCGTACTCCGCACCGACGCGACGCGGCGACGGTTCTGTAATCATGTTTTTAATTTTTCATTGGCGAGACCTATATTCGTCAGAGAATTTTAACACTATGCACTGAGGTGTAGAATATTTATATTTGTGTGTTTGTTATAGACTTTCAAGCCCTTGTTTTTCGAAATGAATGAACCGATTTTAATGAAACTTTATACGCTTAGGTAGGATACAAAGGTCTAAAAAGTTACTTAAGAACATTTTCTAAATGTCTTATTTTAAAAAAACCGGTCAAGAGCGAGTCGCACTCGCGCACCGAGGGTTCCGTAATCATGTTTTTAATTTTTCATTGGCGAGGCCTATAGATTCGTCAGAGAATTTTAACACTATGCACTGAGGTGTAGAATATTTATGACTGTTTTTTTGTTTTTTTTTCTTTGTTCAGTTTTATGTCAGCGCCATCTCTTGACCGATAGTGGAACTAATGTAACTTTTGTTGATGATTTCTGAAAAAGTGTGCTATTTAGAGACTTCCTTTTATTTTTCCTATAATCTTTATTATAAACTTTTATGACAGAATAATTTCAGATTTTTCTCTTTGCAAACTTCAGAGATAAGGGGGGGGGAACGGTATTTTTTTTACATTTTTCATCAAAAGTCGAAAACTATGCGGCGAAAAAAAAAATGTTTGAAAATGTTACAACTGCTCTTTTTTATATGATAGGTCCCACATGCCTTAGTAGCCCCACTTCGAATTTTTCAGACCACCTTTCAGTCCCTGTTGCAAAAAATATACATATATTTTATTTCTTTCTTATTTGCAAAATAGTTAGGCAAACGTCATCTAAAACTATTTGAAATTCAAGTTGATAGCATTAGTAGTTCTTGAGATATCCAGCTGTGACAGACAGATAGACAGACAGACTGAATCTCACCATAACGGTTCCGTTTTACCATTTTGGTACGGAACCCGAAAAAGATAACTGGAAATCTCTGTTTCTATGGAAAATTAAAAATCGGTCTAATTTGGCTATAACACTATTTTTCGAAAATGTTCTTGTAACTTTTTAGACCTTTGTATTCTGCTTATGAGTATGAAGTTTAATTAAAATCGGTTTATTCATTTCGAAAAACAAGGACTTGAAAGTTTGTATGAAATGCCGTACGGAGTAAACGCTCTTAAAAGTAGAACAAAAAGAAGATCTGAAGATTAGTATCGATGTTTAATCGATACTAATCTACAGGCAGGCACGGATATGGACGTGCAATATGTTACTCTGTAAGTATTCAGTACATGATTCTGAACACCTCTGCGAAAAAAGTTTTTGACAGTGATTAAAAAAAAATTTGCTCTTCCATACATTTTGACCGCGTAGGTATTGCATCCATACTAATATTATAAATTCGAAAGTAACTCTATCTGTCTGTCTGTATGTTACCTTTTCACGCCTAAACCACTGAACGGATTTCGATAAAATTTGGCGAGACACGTTGCATCCCGGGAAAGGACATAGGACAGTTTTTATCCACATACCTCGCGAGCGAAGCCGGGGGTGGAAGCTAGTTTTTCTATAAAACAACTGATGCGCGTCGCTATCCCTTCCACTGTATTAACACTTCTGTATTAATATTAATAGGTACTAATAACAAAGCTGAAGATTTTTTTTGCTCTTTTGTTTGTTTGAACGCACTAATCTCTGATCTCTGAAATACCAGTAGAATTTGAAAAAATCTTTTTGTATTTAATATTCTTCAGTAGCATGAACACTTCTATCTCTACGAAGAGTAGACACATTGCTTTCTATACAAAGTGACATTTCTTTTCTTCATTTTTGACATACCGCCTAGAAATCTTTCTACAATCTGTCATTTTGTCTTTCGTTTCAACCGATCTTTGTCTAGGTCCTTTTTATGTAGACTATTTCAGAAGAAAGTTTTCTATCCCAAATGTCAAAATCACACTGACAACTGTCAGTTGTCTAAGGTAGTGAAGAGATTTTGTAATCGCTAAAGACAGTAGAACATTTTCTACTCGACGGCCACAAAGTATATACGGTTATCTACAAATTCCCACGAAAAAAAAACAAAATTCGACTGTCAAAGATCCATGTATGACAGCCGGGACCAATTAACGTGCTTTTTGAGGCACGGGGGGGGGTCACGGTATGTAAAAATGGTCACCCATCCACGGACCATCCACGGCAAGCGTAACTGAACGTGATCGATTAATTTGTGCGTCTGTTATTATTTAGCCACGAACCCCTCCTGTTAATGTGACCTAATATCAGTAAAAAATAAGGATCAAAAAGAAAAAACAATCGTATGACAAAACAAAGAATTCTGAGTCGAATTAAGTAAAATAGTGAATTTCGTAAAAAGTGCAGTTGACTCTTTCTACTTTGCTGCCGTCGTACTGTCTACACCACTGACCTCTATAATACAAGTACTGTATTATAGAGGTCAGTGGTCTACACGAAACGTCATCTTTGTCTACTCATCGACAAACCGGTGCTCATGCTACGCGTGCAGCTACTTAACATCAAGCTAGGATTTTAAGGAGCAGAGCAAAAACAAAAAGCTTTAGGATGAACGCTAAGCGAAAACGAAGTAATAGCACTGGCGGGCGATGCGATGCGATAGAGTGGGTCGGTGAAAGAAGAAATTTCGAAGACGAAGAAGCTAGTTTTAGATAAGACCAACGCATACTTTTCTTTTACAACATTCGGCAAACATAGGGTTTGTTCGCTCTTCTACCTAGGAATATACTACTAAGTAAATTATATTAATTTCAGCGGTAGAAAATGGCCAACTGGCGCCCGCAGTCTTGGAAGAAATAGTAGCCAATGTCCAGCACGATGACACTAACTCAACTGTTGTGAAGAAGATCCAACAAGGTACGTCGTACAGAATCTTTATTAGCTACAGAATGTACCTTTTGGAATGTATGAAGATGATTGAGCGAAAATCTGTAAAATTATAGCATATCTTGTTTTTCGTATTTTCACGTGTTGCTGCCCTACGAATTATGCTACGGCGTAGCTCGCTCCCTGCTACGGCGTAGCTCGCTCCCTGCTACGGCGTAGCTCACTCTATGCTACGATTGCGTAGCATCTTCTGAATGCTTTAAAAGGCTTTCATTTTATGATCTATTCTAGGCTATCAATAATTGGTGTTTTTTAAAATAAAATTACTGGTTTTAGTAAGCATATTTTAATATTAAAAAGTACTCGATTGCTTCGAAAGGATGGTTATATTTTTTTTACAAACAAATTGACTAAATACTGATTTTACTTACAGCTATAGAAAAGAAGCACGTGACGTCGTATGCCAGGGCAGAAGTACTTAGGAAAATAGACAAAAGTGACAAGAAATCGCAAGTCATTAAACACGTCCGCCAAGGTAGTATAGTCTCGATTCGTTTGAGTAGAGTATGTTCATTTTGATGTTGCCTTAATTTGGCGTTAAAAATTTGGGGTTAAAATTAAACTTTATTTTTAACTTTTGTTACTGCCTTTAAAACCAATTGTTTCTTATTATTATATATCGTGTGCTGAACTACTCGAGAATTTGCCTTAAGGCTCATATTGTTGTATAAGGATCTTTTGGCACGTCGGAACTAACGTACATCTGGTTTTTCCAATACGATTTTGCGAAACAATTTCACTTCACAAATATTTACAAACAAATCACCAACAAGGGTTTTTGGCGCTTGAATGACATTGACAGGGGGGCGCTGTCAATGTCAGTCAAGCGCCAAAAATGTTTGTAGCCCTCTACTTACTATTTTATAGAAAATCCTGGTGGTGTGTCAAAGTGTAATCGAGAATCAGAAGTCACGAGCATAACCCAAGTAACACAGTTATTCTGAATAATGTTTGAGTATATAAGCTGGAACTATTGTCTGGATAATGTCTGACTAAACGTCTATTCAGCTGTTAATCAAGCAATTTGGGCACAGTTTTAAATGCTTGAGTCTATATAACAGCGATTTAAAGTCTGGGTAGCTTAGTAATGGCCCACTTAGCTTAGTAACATCTGAGAAAAAGCTCACATCTCTTTTATAGAGCTGCTATTTCATATTTATTCAGACAAATGCATATGGATATTGATATTCAGAAATTATTCAAGATTAAGTTCATTTGCGTAATACTTTTCAAACAAAATTAAGTGTTATGTTGTAAAATAGAAAAAAAGTGGTGTTTAATCTTGCAGTGCGTCTTTGTTCTGACAATTCATATTTTGTTGCATTGAATAACATCAATAACGACGTGCACAGCGAAATAAGAATTGGTAAGTAAATGTTATTATGTATTATAACGATGATACACGTTAAATATTACTGCGCAAGTAGTTTTTCGTGAATAGCATATTAATTATCTCAACATTTTTCACGCGCCGCTTAGGTAAGGTTTAGTGATAGTAAATAAGGCGTAAATAAAGATTTTTGTGTTGACAAAAATACTTAGGATAACACAGCTAATGCTTATCTTTCAAAAGTCATTAAGTAAATTATAACCTGTATTTTTAACTGTAATTAATTACTAAAATGAGGCATTTGATATACATAATGATTCAATAGTTTACTTAAAAATAAGTTTTAATGGCGATTCATTATAAGCTGAACAAAAGCTCTCCACGCACTGCAGCTGTTTTACATAACTCTGAATAAAAAGTCACGCCTTTCTGATTATTAAGCTTTTATTTGAGAAATAGTGATCTTGTAGTACAAATATCTGAATAACATTTGAATAAGTTACTAAATATGATTTATTATACAGCTAATTAGGGTTCAAAATAAATTGCGATAGACCCAATTTTTCAGGAAAATTTATATACCTACCTACACTCAAGAGCAATGAATTAGGGATAACCCTAATTCAATGCTCTCGAGTGTAGGTAAGTATATAAATTTTATTTTTAATATAAATAAAAACCCCTGAAAGTCTCGGAAAGTAAGAATGCTAGCTTAATGAAATAAATTGTGATCATATTGTACTGTGTTCCTAACATAAAGCGAAATGTCTTGCAGGAAAACGCCGTTTAAGATAGTGTCCACACGTCGAAGGGGCAGAGCAGAATTATCTACTGTACCTTCCCACTGGGAAAACAAAGGAAAACTTCGATGGCCCAAATATAATTCCGATTCACTTTGTAAAGACGAAAATGCTCAACCTGGTCCAGATTTTTGAAACATAGATGTCATGAACATTCACTTTATACCGTTGTCTTTTTGAAAGTTTAAGAAATAAAAGAAATTGAGATTATTTTAATGCTTTTATTTACAATAATTGACTACCTACTATTCTACAAGTCACTTTTTACAAGCAAAGCAAAGCAAATACTACCCAAAAAACCCTGTATAACTTGTTTAAAAATGGTACTTATAGAAGTAATTGCGGAATAAGAATACTTACATCATTCAACTTCCATTTGTGTTAGTTAGCTATAAACCATACTTTATTTGTAATATACCGAAATAAGCTCTGTACAGAACCCCAGAAAACTTTTTTATACAGTATCTGAATAATTGATAAAATATGGAATCTCATGTGACTTTATGACAAAATAAAAGCGGTTATTCAAAATCAAGCTAAATAATAGAAATTAACTACACCATTATTGAGAAGACTCACTATTTTACAGCATATAGTGGTTTCATAAGCAATAAGCTGAGTAAAGTTTGTAGATTAGTATTAGATAACTACGTTTATTCAGCTACTTATACTATTACTAGCTTCCGCCCGCGACTCCGTCCGCGCGGATGTCGGTCTTCGCGTGGATGGTTTATTTCTCCATTTTGAGTAACTCTGACAATGACATCTTATAAATATCTATTGGACCCAAATACGGCTAAGCCTATAATAATTAAGGAGATCCCTCTATTGAGCTACTGCTGTTGAGCTCGCGTTCTGTAGTAAGTATTTTTTTCATAGTAATTCTGACCTTGATAAGTAGCATGTAGCAGTAAATTACTGACAATGACGAAAAGTTTGCAATAATAAAAAAGTGATCGTGACAATGCGACAGAAAGTTAATTGAGAGCTTCAGCATACACAACATTGTCAGTGAGCTCGTCCGGAATATGAACATGAAGATTTCTTGGACTGCTCACATGGGAAAGAGCTACGTAAAGTTGCCCGTGTGAAAAACAACTCGCGGTAAGATCTACGCCAGCAACTCCTAGGGTCTGACCTTGAGCCTTATTTATTGTCATGGCGTAACACAAAGCTACAGGAAACTGTATTCTCTTAAATTGAAATGGAAAATTATCCACTACGGGTAATGCAACGTGTGTTCGCGGTTCTACAGAACAACGTCTATGAATAAAACCGAAAAATAAGAATTTTTTTTCTACGTATTTTTCCAGGATAAAAAGTATCCTATTTTATGCCCAGGATAATAAGGTATAATTATACCAAGTTTCATCGAAATCGAACCGTTAGTTTTCACGTGATGCCTGCATATACAGACAGACAGACAGACAGACAGACAGACAGACAGACAGACAAAAATTTTTTTAATCACATATTTGGGTTTGGTATCGATCCAGCAACACCCCCCGCTATTTATTTTTTCAATATTTTCAATGTACAGAATTTACCCTTCTACAGATTTATTATATGTATAGATACAGATAAATGCTGTCCCAGGCACTCTTTTTCAAATTAAAGTCATCTGTAATGCTTTAGGCTTAAAAAGATTTGTGTTATATGCGGTATAGAAGTTATTACTAAGCTTTTAGAAAAATAGTTAACTTAAAACAACTTTTACTCAGTTAAAAGAGTTATAAAGGCCAAAAGAGAATATTATTCAGAATTTGGCTCTTTCAATATCCACTTACTCCCACGTTTTGTAACTTATAGCTGTAAACATTTGCGAATTGCTATTACCCAAACTTTATTCAGCATGCCTGTGTTACTTGGGAAGTATGTATACACTTGGCTTTGTTCAAAGGCGATTTTCTCCTTTATTTTTTTATGAAATTTTATATTATTAGGAACATAGTATTTTCAAACCTATAGGTTTATGTAAAGTGTCGTATTTCAACGTTGCGTTCGTTATTTCGTGAAAAAAAAATCGCAATTGAAAGTTGCCAAGTGTTGACATATTAGTGCTTGTGACTGTACCCCACGACTATACATGGTTAGTTTTCAAAGACCAGCCAAATTTCAAGGTGTGGTACAGACCATCAAGTTGAACAATTTTGTCCATGGGACCAACATCGTAATCGCGAATAAAAATTCAGCCGTCCCATACGTTTAGGTCGAGTAGGTATTGAAGTTTTCTACGGGACAGTTGATAAATTTTTCGCAATCACAATATTGGTCCCATGGAGAAAGTTGTTCACTTTGAAGGTCTGTACCACCACACTTACATTTGGCTGGTCTTTGAAAATAAACCCTGTAGAGCAGGGGTGTCAAACTCAATTTTGCAGAGGGCCATATATTAGATTTAGAATGTGTAAGCGGGCCAGGTTCAAATTAAAATACTAAAAGATACTAAATTATTTTAACATCTTTATTTATTTAGTTATATATAGTTGTTACAAATCAGACCAAAAGTAAGAAAGAGGGTGAGGGAGGGGCGCAGTATGCATTAGCTGCACGGACGAAATAGAAAACGACTTCGCGCGCGCACGAGAGAGAGAGAAAAGCATAACTAACACTCTATCACTCGTCTTGTCAGATGCTACTCTTGAAATTACTTTTAAGTAAAGCGCGCGTATTTTTAAATCTGCGTAGAGGCATTGAGTGCAGTCTAAAATCTCTAAAAAAAAGATTAATTATCTGTGATATATTGTGATCGCGGGCCGTATCGAAATGGCCCGAGGGCCGGATTCGGCCCGCGGGCCGTATCTTTGACATGACTGCTGTAGAGGGTGGCAGGGACATACTCGCAACCAGTTACCATGGATTCAAATAAATAGCAGTTCCATACATTTTGACCGCGTTGGTATTGCACTTTTGTATGACTGTATATATATATTTTTTTTTAAGAGCCGATGAAAAATTTCTACGCCTAGATTGCAATTGTTTAGAATCGTGTGCCGAATTCATAGCGCATTGATGACCCTGCCATATACCATCACCCTGTATTATATACCTTATAAATTATAACATATTATTTTTTATTTTTTTATTTATTTAAAAAAAAATTACAGCGGTAGACGACGGAAGACTACCGCCAACTGTATTGGACGAAATACTTGACGATGTACAGCCTAGTGACGATAAGGCTGCTGCCACGAAGAAAGTTCGCAAAGGTAATGACCATAATATTATTATAGGTACAGCAAGGCACGAAAATCATTGGTTTAGACATCCTGTTGAAGACTTTGTAGCTGTAAATAACAGGCATTTTATTCAACACGAAATGGCTCATAATTTACCATTTTTTTGTTTAATTGGAAGTTTTGTTAACTTGCCATTTTACGGGGCCTCGTGAGTTTACTTAATGTTTTTTTTTTATTTTTATTAGAAAAATGAATGTACAGACGCCAGCACATCAAGCTACCCGAAACTGTCAAATTTTCACAATCAACTTTGAACCTTATGCTTTAGCGATAAAGTTGAAAATCTATTAAAGAAATCTGACAGATTGTAGTAAGTTGATGTGCTGACGTCTGTACTTGTATGTGTATGTATCAACATTTATATTTACAATTTAAATTAAATTAAAAATCTTGGTAACTTCGTAGCAAGATTTTTGTACTTTTTCTTATTGTATACCGACTCATTGATTAATACAATTCCAGCGTTGGAAAAGAAGCTGTTGCCACCCCACGTCATGGACGAAATAATGGATGATATAAAACCTAGTGATAATAAAGAAAAAGCGATGGAGAATGTACGTAAAGGTAAGTCGACGAAGTAATCAGAATCGAGAATAAAATAAACCGCACTTTGAGCAGAAAATGCTCGAGAAGTTCTAATTGATAAATTAACTAAAATACAACTAAAATAAAATTGAAAATAGTATAAATAATAAGCCAAAACGCATTAAAGGGAATTACTTGCGTACCTTTTAAGACACTATTCTAGCTTTTTTTTTTTTTTTAATATCTAGTAGCATAGTAGGAAGCAGATTTTGCGAATATATTGCTTATATATAACATTAACTTCAGCGGTAGAAGAATATTATGCTTATATATAACATTAACTTCAGCGGTAGAAGAGGGGAAAATATCGGCCGAGGTTATGGATGAAATAGCCACCAGTTTACGTCCCGGTGACAATAAGTCACAAGTCAAGAAGAAGATCCGAAAAGGTATGTTAACAGAGACACCTTTGTAAATTGTACATGTAGGTAAACGACTTGTGAAGAAGTTTAGTACTGGCGGGCGTTTAATACCACAATTATGGTGAAGTCCCACTTACACGCACGAATCAGTATGTTTCTGTGCCTCTATCTTTTTCTGTCACTTCGAGGCGTCATTCACTAGATCGAGAGGTCCGCTCGCAAGCATTCGCAATGAAAGTGAGTTTAAGTGCGGTTGAAAGCGCGTTTAAGTGCGGATGGAATTTTCGGTTTCACATATGACGCCACTAAACGACAGAAAGAGATTAAGAGATATAAGCATTTCTGTGATTATGTGTCATTTCACGTAAGGTTAAGGTTGATTTTCATTTGTTGATTACAGCGGTACAGAAGAGGCATGTAACGCCGTCTGTTGCGAAGGTTGTCCTCAAAGATATAGGGAAGGGAGAAAATAAGTCTGCTGTCATGAAAAATGTCCGCCGAGGTTCGTTTACTTTATTTACAGCTACTTGAGAAATACCCAGTAAAGTTAACCTACCCAGCCATAAATATGACTCATCAAGGTTTAGAACAAAATCAGTTTTGTAGATTTTGTCTTTCTTTCTTCTTTGTCTTTAAGCCCGGATACTATACCTAAAATTTTACCTTAAGATCTAATTTCTCCTAAAGACAACTTGAATTAATTACAAAAGCTTCTAACTTCACTTTCAAGTTATGTGGCAAATATGGCCACAGTATAACAATTAATTTTCATCAAAATTTTGTTTATAGCTATAGCCAACAGAAACCTACCACCCGAAGTTTTAGATGATATTAATGCTGACCATGAGCCTGGCGATACTAAAGCTCAGGTCATGGATAAGGTCCGTAAAGGTAAGAAAAAAGATAAATATAACATTAACAAAAAATCTGTGACACTATATTGACGTCTTAGGTCTTAAAACCTGTTCAGTTGGAGATTCATGATGCTGATTTCTTTACGACAATCAAAATATATGTATATATTGTACTAGGTTTATATTTGGTTAATTGGTATACCTAAAATATTACTTTCAGCTGTCGAAAAGAGAAAAAAGACACCGAAAGAAATAGATGAACTAGTCAACGATCTGCGACCTACTAACAAGAAATCTGAAGTCTTGAAGGATATCCGTAAAGGTATACTTAAAACTCTTGATTTAATTATAAAAACGATAATCTGTGGTATAATAAATAATAATTTACATTTGAAATCATTGTAATCTACTGTAAAAATAATCGTTTATACTATTACAGCGGTAGGCAAGGGACAAATTTCGCCCGCTGTCGTAGAAAATGTACTTGCCAACGTACAACCTGGTGACAATAAGACAGTTATTTTGATGAAGGTCCAACGAGGTTGGTTATAGAAAGACATAATAAGTTACAGATATACGACGTTGCAGCTCTTTTTCTTCATTCATAATGTGAAAGATGATGAATGAAAAGCAAGCGATATCTTGACAGCTGACAGGAGAGAACGGAAGAGCGAAACAATATGCCGTTCTCATATAAAATGGGACCAGTAGGCCTAGCAAGAACGCGAGGAGTAATCGAAACATGTATTCGAACTATTTTAAAATCGATAAACTCGTCTCGCAAATAATAATTACAGAGGCTGTCGGAAAAATAAAAAATTAAATGCTGAAGGATAGTTGTATTCTCGATTCACAAGCAAACAAGAACTATTCTTGACATAAAGAATGTTTTTAATTACAGCGATAGCTAAAAAGCACGTGACGCCGTCGAACGCGGAAAAAGTAATTGCTGATGCTAGCACTGGTGACACTAAAGAGGAAATCCTTGGAAAAGTCCGTAAAGGTAAGTCGAAAAATATGATGACCCTATACAACGTTAGTTTGATTGAATTAGTTAGCAAAACTTCACAGACATAATAATAAGTTAGAAATATAATCATATTTCTAACTGAATAATCTTGGTTTTAATATTAATGTATTTATATTAGCGGTTCACAACGGCCAGCTTCCCCCCAGTGTTATGGAAGATATACTTGCCGATGTTAAGCCTGGTGACAAAAAGAAAACCGTCATGAAGAAAGTAACAAAAGGTAAGCCAAGACCTTTAACATAATGTCCAGAAACAAAGTTTTTAAGATAAAGTCAGATTTAATTTATATAAAAAATAACATTACAGCAATAGAAAAGAGGAAAATACCTGAAAATGTTATGAAGAAAGTAGTTGCTACTGCAGAGCCCGATTATAAGAAAGAAGCCTTGGAGAATTTACGTGCAGGTAAACAAACCTAAATCCTTTCGGTTTCATACATTACTTCTTTTAATGGCATCCGGACGTTAATATGGCACATCGAATTTTATGAGAATGTCACACTGGTACAGTCCGCTTACAGATATTTTACCTCTGACAGCAGCAACCTAACAACAACCTTATAGTGATGAGAATAAAGATCACAACGATTTTGACAGACTTGTCAATGGCAGTAACCCAACAGCAACCTTATTAGAATGAGAATAATTATCACTATGATTTGGACAGTGATGCAAAATCCAAAGTAAAATAACTGTGAAAGGACTGTATGATTGTCAAATACGCTGTAGGTACAAAGCCGACTATGTATTTTCTAAAGATATGCCGTCATCAAAGATGATGATGGTGAAGATGGTGCTGTGGTTAATGTAAACTAATGTCCAAATTCAATCCCACATAAAACCGTATTTTGATATTCCAGCGGTGGATAAGGGTGAATTGTCACCTGCTGTACTGGAGGATGTAATGCATGATGTTAACCCGGGAGACACAAAGTCTGTAATTATGAAGAAGATTAATAAATGTAAGACAATGCATTGTACATAAGTATACTCAGAATTATCGTCTTGCTAAAGTTCCGCCACGTACCTGACGTATGCAGTAGGAATTTCAATAATTTTAATGCATATGAAATGCAAGATCCAAGAGATTTAGGTGATACAAAATTGATTTTAAATAATTTAGAAAATTGTATGGACTATCTAAGAGGTGGCCCAACACAGTTGGGAAAAGACTAGCCAGATAATGATGGGTGAACATGATTTGCTATATTCCAGCAATTGCTAAGAGGCAAGTATCGACGTCTACGGCGGAGAAAGTACTGACTGATGTAGACAAAAGTAAGAATAAGAAAGAAGTCATGGCGAAGGTCAAAAAAGGTAAGTCGATAAACATAGATCTGTTTAGTGAAGGGTAGTGACCACAGATATAGATATACCTAGATAACGCAAGAGTAAATACGTCGCGTGCCAAAAATTGCACCAACTTATGATTACAAATCGTAAGCCGCCCCTTTCGCGCTCAGTCCTTTGTACTGCTGGCTGGGTAAGTGTGAGCGAGAGCGCGAGCTTGTGACGTCATAGTAGGTAGTCAAAAAAATGGCACGCTGGGTTTTCATAAAGTTCGTGATACTTGCGTTATCTAGGTATATCTATATCAGTGGTAGTGACCGACGCGGAGTTTGCGCGGCACAAAGTGAGTTGACGGGATTACGTTGCACATGGTCCCACTAAAAATTAGTCAAATTAAAATCAAAGAATCATATAGATAAATTTCTTGACACATTTTCAGTGACGCAAATTATGCTGGTTTACAAACTGCACCATTATTTTATAAGGAAACTATTAATATTAAAATTGCAACAAATGGTAATTATTTCACATCAATCATCAATTTAATATATAATACAAAATTATAATTTTAGCCGTTGACAAAGGACAACTGCCGCCCTCCGTCCTAGCAGAACTCGAAGACAATGTAAAGATCAGTGACAGAAAGGCTGAAGTTATAAAGAAGGTCCATAAAGGTAAATTCTACTACAATCCCTGCTTTTCACGAGCGCGCGACAACTGACTCTTGTGTGACTGTTATAAGGTATAAACTGAAATGAATCACGCACGTTCGTGTAATGTAAAAACTATACAACAAACACAAAACAAACAAACAAAGTTAAATTGCTTCTCATTTTAACTTTGGTGACTCTAGAACTTACTGTTTAAAAACTACATACGTAGATATTATATCAAAATCTGGTTGCCTTCTTCAATCACTGATAAATTCCTTAAGTTAGAGTTCATTTAGAGTTAACATCAAGATTATGGTTTTATTTTCAAGCCAGGCTATTTTTAAATACATGGTTATAAAAAAATTAAATTAAAAATTTAAAAAACCCCCGACACTAAAATAAAATAAAATTAAATGTAAATAATTGGAAAAGGATCAAATAATATAAAAACCCCCAACTTAAAGAATCTAGGTAACGAGACTAAAATAGATAAATTCATATGGCAGTCGGGGGACCTCCTAGCATTTAATTTTATTTTATTTTTCGTGTCGGGGGTTTTTTAAATTTTTAATTTAATTTTTTATTGCATGCTTTTTGTAGGGACTCCTTAGTTTTTGTATTTCATTTCTTTTTTTTTCTTTCGTTTTAAGATTCAGGTAATTTGGTGTTTAATCAGATTTTTTATCAGTCAAAAAATAATTAGGTATTAATTGAATTGAAGTTGAAGAATAATTTTTAAGACTAAACAGATTTTTTATATATATTATTACTAGCTGCGCCCCGTGGTTTCACCCGCGTAATTATCGATCCCGTGGGAATATCGGGATAAAAAGTAGCCTTTATGTTAATCCAGGGTGTCAGCTACCTCCATACAAAATTTTATCAAAATTGGTCCAGCCGTTTGAGCGTGAAGAAGTAACAAACATATAAACACACACACACTCACACACACACTCACAGACTTTCGCTTTTATAATATTAGTGTGATATCCTTTTTCTAGTTCTCCCTTTAGTTATTCAACTTTCGTACAAGTATTTCATAGCTATTAAGTATCTTAGGTATTTCAGATCTAGTTTACAAAATGGGACTGCGACACTATCTGATGTAGAAATACCTACGCCTTTTAAGTAGGATAATTCCATTCGTAATAAAAATAGTTAAACTCAGTGGTTGTAGGTACCAGTCATCACTCCACTTTCCTTTCCTTTCCTCATCATTCTAGAGCATTGATCAGACAAAAAAATATTTTCAAGTTTTTAGTTTTCATTTCGATAGTTAATATTCCTCATTCCCTTTCAATATAGTGTACATTATTCTACTTGTCAAGCCCTTGCATTTGGTACCTATATTGAAGGAGTTGTGAAAAAAATATATAATTCGCCAATTTGTGGTGGCGGCCATCTTGGATTTTAAATTCGTAATAGCGTATAGTACAGTCGGTGGCCAACATTATCTGACCCACTTGAGTGATAGCGAATTTGAACCTTATCGTGAACATTTGGAATACCCCGTGCAAGCATTTCGATAAATAATTTTGTTAAGCGATTTTAATAATTATGTTGTTGTTGTTAAGGTTGAAAGGCTAATAAGTTTCACGACTACTAAAAAAAACCCAAGGCGAGGGTGGATGAATAAAAAAAAATATGGCGCATCAGTAACATTTTAAAGTTGTCTACGGTTAATAGCTAAATTCCGTGATTCATTTTAATAGCTGGTTGTGATTGTGCGATAATGAACTTTATGAAAATATACAATATGGTTCAAATTCTTTAGAATATTGCTTCTATCATCCCAACTAAGGTCAAATTTCAAAACATATTACTACAGTTGAGTTGGTCTTGTGGTCAATTAGGTAGGTCAATAGTCGTCGGTGTCTGCGTTCGAAACCAGGAAAAACCTAACTAAGCTTTTTGTAGCAATGTTTTGTTTTTAATTATTGTCTTTTTTCACTTTTTTTAACGAACGAAATCGAGAAATATCATTTTAAATGGGCAGTTTGTATAGGAATGAAACAAAATCATTGCAAGTAATAAAAATGTTATTATTTCATTAAAATATACATAAGTCAGATAAAGTAAGTAAATGCTCATAGTTCAATATTATTACATTTTATAATATCATATTCAAACCTAACCAATTATAAACATTTAAAAAAAAAAGTTATTTAAAAAAATCAAAAAACCCGACTGCGGTAAAAAACTTAGGTAAGTTAAAAGAAACTGAAAAGCTAAAAACAAGCCCATTTTAAATTAAACAAAAGTTGGAAGCAGGCGGGACCCACATCATTTTTATTGTATTTTCAAATTCAAATGGGTCCCGCCTGCTTCCAACTTTTGTTTAATTTAAAATGGGCTTGTTTTTAGCTTTTCAGTTTCTTTTAACTTACCTAAGTTTTTTACCGCAGTCGGGTTTTTTGATTTTTTTAAATAACTTTTTTTATTTCCAGCTTTTTAGTTTGAAAGATTTCGCAGACGATTTGTCACTTCGAATTGCTTTTAAGTATATATGTTGTATATATTTTTGTAATCACCTTTTAAAACCCTTTATTTTGATACCCCACTCGATAGGTTTTGAAAAAAAAAATTTAAAAAAAAATTTAATATGGCGTCCAGTAGTCGCCATATTGAATTTTAACTAACGTCATGTCTTTAGTGACACTCGCCGGACTAAGAGGAATCGATTAACGTGTGAATCATAAAAATCGGCCCAGGCGTTTGGTCTGTATAGTGCTTCAAAGGAACATATAAACATACATACATAGGCTGATGAACACATTACCACTCCTTTGCGTCACGCAGTCGGGTAAAAAGTCTTGCTAATGCTTGGAAGTTTATTATCGAGAAAACATTGATGTATAAATGCGAGAAAATGAACGAATTTGTGAAATGTTTTACAGATTTATAGCTATGTATAATTATGTAGTGAATCAACATGTTATTTAAATAGAAAAATGCATTTCCATTTATAACAATAACATCACCACAGAATCTGCAACTTTTAATGGTTTAGCATTCATTCAATTGAGCATTTACTTACATAATGTGTTTCAAAATACTTATAAGTAGATTAGTTAGTAGCGGAGTGGCGCACCGTCTCCTTCTATAACTTGCTGTAAGTGGCTACGCATACCGCAAACCATGTTCCAACACAAATCTTTTCCTCTCATGTGCTCCCATGTCGATGATACGATCTCAGCCAAATTGTTTTTATTTCGCACTTTGGATGTGTCCCAATTTAAAATCATTTGACCTCATAGATTTTCTATAGGGTTCAAATCGGGAGTTTTAGATAGCCAGTAAATAACAGTTACACCTTCTTGAGCAGCTAACCAATTCTTCACAATGCCTGCGCGGTGGATGGAGCAGTTATCTTGCACGAAGTAAATATCTGTATTTGGATAGGCAATTCGCACAGTCGGTAGCAGGACGTCACGCAGAATCTCCAAATACTGACTACTTACTATTAAATCGATCACCAACTTCTACCAATTCATCAGCTCCCATATCTTTCACATTCAGCCAGCAATGTTTTGTATAGTCATTATGTTGCGACATGACTCCACCGGATATCTATGATTACACCAAATTCATTAAAAATACTTTTCACGATTTACGTCAAACGTTTTAGAAATGTTTGTGCGCAGTCACTGTTTAGGCGTAGGTAGACTGACTTATGTCACTTAGATCAATTTAGTATCCATCTACCCCACGAAGTAAACTTTTACTTCGTCCTACTCATTTGTTTTTTTAATTTACCCACTTGTTTTCCAGACAAGTTGTTAGGCAAAAAACTTTTTACAAAAAAAAAAACAACCGACTTCCAAAAAAAACACTACAAATTGAAAAATAACTTTAATTTCGGAATTCGGTGTCTTTGGTTCCGCATTTTCGTTTATTGACACCGACTTCCGAAATTAAAGTTATTTTTCAATTTGTAGTGTTTTTTTTGGAAGTCGGTTGTTTTTTTTTTTGTAAAAAGTTTTTAATTTTTCACTTTTTAGTGGGTCCGTTTGTAATTTATCTAAGTTACAATAGCCTAATGTCAACTGCTCATCACTTGTTACAAAATATTGTATTTCCCGATCTTGGGACGTTAATTGTTGAGGAGTTCTCCTGGTAAGAACCAGGAGAACTCCTCAACAACCACTCACCATACGCTTTGTGACGAGCATAAATTGCTTAGCAACCTTAATAAAGTAATCGAATCGCAACCCGTGAAATATTTGTCATTGAGTAGTTCCAATGGCCATGGCAATCTGTGGTCTTCTTCATCAGCTTCACTTTACCAAATGATGATTTCCGAGAGCAAATGCTCAAGTTATTTTAAAAAATACCCAAATCGTTATAGCTTTGCCTATAAAATTTGAGGGTTTCCCTCGATTTCCATGGGATCCTCTCATTAAATTCCAACTTGAAGATAATGGGACCACCTCGAGAACCAAACCACCTTTCAAACAAAAAAATAATTTTAAAAATCGGTCCACAATTGGCGGAGTAATCGCGTAACAAACACACAAAAAAAAAAAAAAAAAACATACCGTCGAATTGAGAACCTCCTCCTTTTTTGAAGTCGGTTAAAAATCATATTGGTCGTTCTTTAACAATGCAAGAAATATTGTAGCAATCATAAATGAAAACAAATAAAAAAGAAATCGATAATAGATGGATTGTGTTTTCGAACCCACATGTTGTCCGTCGCCAATCCAGCATCGAACCGCGAAGCCACAATGACTTGTTGAGAATACGCGAAATTAAAGATTGTGTAGTAAGTATTGCCGTGTTACTTAAAAGCTTTTCAACTTTAACGACAACAAGATAATGATTAAAATGGCTTAACAAGATATGCCGTGAGTCAGGCAATGTTGGGTGGGTCAGACAATGTTGGTCACCGACTGTACCTATTCTACAAGTCAAGCCCTTTCATTTGATACCCATATTGAGGGAGTTGTGAAAAAAAAATGTAATTCGCCACTTTGTGGTGGCGGCCATCTTGGATTTGAAATTTATCATAGTGTATAGTATTCTACTATACAAGCCCTTTTATTTGATACCCATATTAAGGGAGTTGTGAAAAAATATGTAATCTGCCATTTTGTGGCGGCGGCCATCTTGGACCGATTTTCATCAAACATAGCTAAGAACACTCCCGACTAATTCACCTTTCAAACAAAAAAAACAAAATCAACATCAGTTCATCCGTTCGGGAGCTACGATGCCACAGACAGACACACACACACAGACACGTCAAACTTATAACACCCCGTCGTTTTTGCGTCGGGGGTTAAAAAAAGATGGACACGATTTTTATGGAATAAGCCGACCTGCGCACGGATGCAAAAATAACGCGGCAGGATTTTATCGCACACTGGATTTTCAACACGAAAAATCCGAGTTGTTGGTGTTGACCCGAGCATTAAGAATCCAAAAGAGCGCATCCCTGAGTGTCAAAAAACTACACTGCTGTCTGCGTGAACGTCGGCTTAGTAACTGGAATTACGGAGTTTACCTATGAGATATAGACACGTTATCATCACTCATCAGTCAGGCAAATATAGTAATTTTAACAAACTGCATATAATCCTATAGAGAGTATCTCACCTCCATAGGGTTATATGCTGTCCGCCTGGTTTCGCAACCATACATACATTTTGTTGGCAGCTCGAACTGGCTGCGCGGCCATGGCGTCCCAGTAAGATATATGGCCCTTAAACTTCTTTTGTGTCTCGTGAACATACGATAATTATAATTACAGCGATAGAAAAGAAGAAAGTGTCGCCAGCTGTCTTGGCCAATGTAACCGAAGGTACTGCGGAAAAAACTGAAAAGGCTGAAGTCATGAAGAAAATTCGTTCAGGTCAGCTTTACGAACTTATATTCTTATTAGCGTAGCGATGGCAAAAAGTTCAAACATTTTTGGCCCAAAACTCAGCTGTGCGAACCCCGCTTACAAGGTGACAGGGAATGCGGCGCGGGATGGAGGTGGGCCGTTGTCTGTGGGGAGGTGCTGCATACGCACTTGAGATTATCTGTGGAGATTGTCTTTGCTCCGGCCGACTTGCGTTCGAAGTCTGTTTAAATTTTTAAAGTCTAGACTATAATGTTGATAAAGGGCATTTGCTTTCGCCAATTTTATTAGTAATGTCATGTACTTAATCGATCTCCAAATAATTCTCATTTTACATACATACCAAAACATCACGCCTGTAATCCCCGAAGGGTAAGGCAGAGCCGTACCTATAGTATACCTACCCACATATTGCCAGTTATGTTTAAGTACCATGAAATCTAAGGGTCGTACCGGAGAATGGGCAGCAGCGTTCTCTATGCATTCCACCACCATACTATACTGCGATCGCCAACCCAACCCCCAACTTGGGGGAGGCCTTTGTCCAGCAGTGGACGTCTTTCGGCTGAAATGATGATGATGATGATGATGATGACCATGAGATAGAGGGCGAGCCTTTTGAATACACAGGGTTTATTTTCACAGACCAGCCAAATTTAAGGGTGTGGTACAGACCATTAAACTGAACGAATTTCTCCATGGAACCTACATTGTAATCGCGAAAAATTTATCAACTGCCCCATAGAAAACTTCAATACCTACTCCACCTAAACGTATGAGAACGTATTTTACCTCTGACAGAGGCAACCCAACAGCAACCTTATTGCAACAAGAATAAAGATCACTGTGATATTGACAGACTTGTCAGTGGCAGCAATCTAAAAGCAACCTTATTGCAACAAAAATAAAGGTTACTGTGATTTTGACAGACTTGTCAGTGGCAGCAATCCAAAAGCAACCTTATTGCAACAAAAATAAAGGTTACTGTGATTTTGACAGACTTGTCAGTGGCAGCAATCGAAAATCAACCTTATTGCAACAAGAATAAAGGTTACTGTGATTTTGACAGACTTGTCAGTGGCAGCAATCCAAAATCAACCTTATTGCAACAAGAATAAAGGTTACTGTGATTTTATCAGACTTGTCAGTGGCAGCAATCCAAAAGCAACCTTATTGCAACAAGAATAAAGATCACTGTGATTCTGACAGTGATGCAAAATGAGATGTAAAATGACTGAAAGAACTAGTCGGGAAACGCTAGCTTAGTTATTGCGACTAACTTTAACGGTACAAATACTTGATTTAAACACCAGAAAGTAAAAAGAAGATCATTGATTAAAAAGCGGGTCATCATTAGAAGATCAAATTGTTTTTAGAGGATCAAAGAAATGTTCCCCATGAG
The DNA here is from genome assembly GCA_916614155.1 of Mesoligia furuncula. Taxonomy (NCBI): domain Eukaryota; kingdom Metazoa; phylum Arthropoda; class Insecta; order Lepidoptera; family Noctuidae; genus Mesoligia; species Mesoligia furuncula. Next base: position 8,257,919 of record OU744800.1, read on the forward strand.
TGATTACTTGTGTTTTGTTTAACCATAGCTGTTGAAGACGGTCGTCTAGACCCCGCAGTCATGGAAGAAGTTATGGCGAACGTACAGCCTGGTGAAACTAAGTCCCAAATTATGACAAAGGTCCGCAAATGTAAGTACCCAGTCCTTATGAATTATGATCCCGAAATATTTCTATACAACATTATTTTTAGTACATGCGAAACCCGAAATACGTGTCTAGTATTTTTATGTAAAAAATGTATCTACAAAATTTTAAAACTGTATCATAAAAATCACAAAGTTATAAACTTGTTAAGTTACCTGTTTGTCCGTACAAAAACATGCTCACCCGCGCCCCGCGCGCCGCGCCGCCTTGCGCTCATTGATAAAATAATACCTAGGTTCGGCGCGGAGATTGGATAACCTACTTAGTGTCGCTCGGTGTCCAACTTTTAACCTTTTTTAAATATTTTTGAGACAAAATATAACATGGGGGTAAAAATTATTGGAATCGATTCAGTTAGTTATTCTGAACAAACTACAGGTTTCGCATACCTATACTAAAAATAACGTTGTATATAGTCAGAAGAAACTATTGTTAAGCAGATTGACACACTATGCCATTCGCCGCACTATAGTCCTGTCATATGGCTGTCATAGAATGACATGATGATTCGAATATAGGTGCGGACAATTTATTTATTTATTTATTTAAATTAATTTATGTTGACAGTCAATTTGCTAATCTTTGATTGATCTCTCAAGTTCCGGTAATGAGACACAATTACGGTTTACGGTTTAAGACAATTTATTTCACTCAAAAAGAATACAATTTCCTCTATATTGCTGCCAAAGTAAAAAAGACTGGTATCATAGGCATACAATGAAATAACTCCCCTAAGACCGATTTCATTAATATTGTTGATGTAGATAAGGAATAATAGAGGGCCTAGTATAGAACCTTGTGGTACTCCACAAGTAATGGGTTGGGGTTCACTTCGATGTTCACCAATACCGACAACTTGGTACCTATTTGTAAGATAAGAGTTTACTTTTTTTAATGCAGAGCCAGTAATACCAATACTTTCCAGTTTTTCAAGAAGAATTTTGTGACTTACGGTGTCAAATGCCTTTTTAAATCAATGAAGATCCCAAGAGCTATTTGCTTCTTATCAATGTTAGTTTTTAAGTTAGTAATAAGGTTTAAGTAAGCTTGTAACCTACTATGAATTAGTTTTTCATAAATTTTAGAGATTATCGGTAAGACCGATATTGGACGATAATTACTCACATCTGCTTTGTTCCCGGCTTTATGTATCGGTGTGACTTTGGCGACTTTTAGTGTATCTGGAAATATTCCTTCTTGAAGGTTTTTGTTAATGCATTTTGTTAAGTCTTCTAGAAGTAAATCTTTAATACATTTAATTATTTTAGTACTAATGCCGTCTATGCCTGCGCTTGTGTTAGTTTTCAATTCGTCAATAATTTTTTAAACCTCTTTAGTGGTGGTTGGTAACAAGTCTGTAAGTTTACCTGTACTCAGTCTAGAAAGCGTGTCAGTTGCTTTGTTTTGATGACATTTAGGAATTTCATTTGCCAGCACTGTACCGATTCTTGAAAAGTAATTATTGAAACTCTCACATATAAGTTTTGTGTCGGTAATAGGACCTTCCAGTATAGTAGGGGCTGAGTTATTTTTTATTTTATTACAAGTTAAATTATTAATCAACTTCCACATCTTAAAAGGCTTTCCAACACAATTTTTGAAAGATTTTGTATAATAAGAACTCTTAGCATTCTGAATAACAGCGGTCACATTATTTTGTTCAGCTATAAAATTGCTCTTGGGTTTAATTTCTTACTCAGTTCATTTCTAGTATTGATAGCTTCAATTATCCCCTTGCTTATCCAATCAGTCTTAGGTGGGTTAAGAATCTTCGTCTTTTCAGTTTTATTTTGGTTGATCACAGATTTTAAGTATTCTTCAAGTGCCAAGTAGTCATCATTTTCATTCTCAGCCTTGTTTTCATTTATAGTTTTGTATAGATTTTCATAATCAATTTTTTTGTATTTCATCTTTTGCATAGTTCTGGATATAATCTTTTTATTTCAAAGTAAATTTGTTTGTGGTCTGAAAAAGACGACTCAATAACTGCCAAATGAAAGTTGTAGTCGGTGATTTGCAGGTTAGTACTAACATGATCCAATATAATGTTGGTCGTTGAAGTTTCTCGTGTACAGTATTTTTTTGCAATTCTATTTAATATTGTGTAGCCATCTTCCTTCAGTAAATATTTATAATCTTTCGTGTTTCCATCAGGTTTATGGAGGTTGAGGTTGTAGTCCCCAAATATGATAGCTCTTTTCATCTTTTGTAAGTAGTATGAATAGGTGTCTAGGAAACTTGTTATATTTGTTCGTTCCGGTTTGTACACGACTTCAACGTCAAGCGAAAATTTTTCCAGACGGTTTTTTCTTCGATGAAGGTTTGCTTCAAAGAATTGTGTACGTAAATGGAAACTCCTCCTCCTCTGGTATTTGTTCGGAAGTTGTAGTAATGGGTATAGTTCGGTATTCGCAGTCGTTGAGCCTCTTCGTCTGATTAGATCCACGTCTCGGTTAGAACTATGACATGTATAGTATCGTGGATGGATTCTACAATACATTTTAGTTCGTCATGTTTGCCTGGCTTGACAATGCTTCGAGCATTCATATATAGGAATTTCAGAAATTTAGTAGTAGTGATAATATTAGTATAGTTGTCCGTTATCTGGTAAGTAATGGTATTTTGCATTTCAAGTTGTGAGCTATTTTGTGATGTCATTATTGTAAGTTTTTTGGTTCATTCCGGGTAATTTTTGGAACGCCTTTCAGATATACTGGGTGTTTGGTGCATCGTTTGCCAAATGGAATTGGCCGAAAGGGTCATTTGCTATCTCTTAAGGTCAAGTAACTCATTCTTTGTTACACCGGTTTTTTTATTATGACTTTTTAATTTTTATTTAGGAAAATACAAGAACTCTGCATTTAAGCTTACATTTTTTTTTAATTTATGAGTACAGCCTTCAAATTTTATTTTAATTCTTATGTTTACTCTTGTATAGTTCTATGAAATTCAAAATTACTTGCTAATAACATCTAGTTCCTTTTTAATAACTCACAAAGTTTTTGAAAAAAGGAAAAATACACTTAACACTCAACTTTAAATTGCTGTAAAAAATAAACTAAAAGCGATCGGGATCTTCGAATTCTTTCAAAAAGTTCTCTAGTTTGTCCTCTTTCCAATGGTGTGCAATATACCAAAAAAAAAACTTTTAATAACTTCAGTAATTCGCTAAATGTGTACCTAATCGAGACACATCAGGCTGATATTCGATATTACGGTAAGAACACTAGTTTTCACATAAATAACATTCTTTGAGTAGGTGGATAGTGTTATCTCACTCTTATGCAGTCTCTTGTCTCTTTCTAGGGTTCTAACTTTCCTCGAACTTGAAACAAAAAATGTCCAGTTTTGTCGTTTTTTATTACACTCGGACGTGGATGATCGGAACTTTTTAAAAAGAATTTCTACAAATAGACAAACCCTAATTATTAGGTCAGCTACCAATTTTCAGTGAAGACCTGTCTTTTGTTTTTTATCAAAACGATTATCCCACTCATTGGAGATTAATCATGGATTGGGAGGGATGGCCCTATTCCTTGGCCTCTGTTCCACAAATCTGACTCTGTTAGATTTTTACATCTGGGGATGGCCCAAAGAACTTGTTTACTCCACGGAAGTTGAGACTAGGGATGATTTAATCCAACGCATTGAGGCGGCTTTCGTCACTATCAAAGCAGAAATACGTTTACATACCACTACAGTCGAGATAAGACGAAGATGTCGCGCGTGTGTACGCAATAGTGGAGGACAATTTGAACAAAATTTATAATTAGGTACTTATTAAATAAAAATTTATTTTTTATTTCAAGTTCGAGGAAAGTTAGAACCCTAGAAAGAGATAAAAGACTGCGTAAGAGTGAGATAACACTATCCACCTACTTAAAGTATGTTATTTATGTGAAAACTAGTGTTCTTACCGTAATATTGAATATCAGCCTGATGTGTCTCGATTACACATTTAGTGAATTACTGAAGTTACTAAAAGTTTTTTTTTTGTATATTGCACACCGTTGGAAAGGGGACAAACTAGAGAACTTTTTTAAAGAATTCGAAGATCCCGATCGCTTTTAGTTTTTTTTTTACAGCAATTTAAAGTTGAGTGTTAAGTGTATTTTTCCTTTTTTCAAAAACTTTGTGAGTTATTAAAAAGGAACTAGACGTTATTAGCAAGTAAATTTTTAATTTCATAGAACTATACAAGAGTAAACATAAGAATTAAAATAAAATTTGAAGGCTATACTCATAACTTTAAAAAAAATTAAGCTTAAATGCAGAGTTCTTGTATTTTTCCAAATAAAAATTAAATAGTAATTTTAAAAAAAACCAGTGAAACAAGGAATGAGTTACTGGGCCTTAAGAGATAGCAAATGACCTCTTCTTTCGGCCAATTCCATTTGGCAAACGATGCACCAAACACCCTGTATAATACTTAAGTTTGTCTCACCATTTTCTGTGCGTTGCTGTAGTTCTTTCCGGAGGTTTTCTAAGTAGCTTTGTTGTTGAGGTGTTTGGTCGGGATATATTTTGATTGGCTGGTCAGACAGTTACGATTTATTGCGCAATATATACTTTGTTTTGTCTTGTGACGCATAATATAGCTTAATAGGACGACTTTTTTGAGTGTTATATTTACCAAGGCGATGAATTTTAACTGGTTGAGGACAATCTAAGGTAATGTTGCTTATTGCTTTAATAACTTCTTCCTTGTCATGGTCATGCCTTATAGCCGCATTGCCAGAATGAAGTTCAGATATGCCAACAATAACTAAGTTCTTGTTTCTTTGACAGCGTTCTTGTATTTCCGACAATACGCGCTCGTAATAAGTCAGACTTAGAGTAATGTTAGCAATCGCAGTCTTCGAGGAGTTCGAGATAATTTTCAGCTGATCAATGTCAGTATGAAGTGTATTTATCTTCTGAGCGGTGGTACCGTTGGAAATTTTAAGGTTTGTTATTCCGGTTTTTAGGATTTCTTGCTCCTGAGCTAATTTATTAATGGTGGACTTAATGTCTTTTAACTGTTCACTTATGGATGCAATATTATCACGTATTTTTAAATTCATTTCCTTTTGTTCAGTAGTGAAATTTGTCAGCAATGTTGAAATATGGTTTTGAAACGATTGGAATTGCACTGATAAATCGTCATGCGGTTGTTTCCGTTTGTAGCCACGGCTAGTAATATTTTGGAACTCGTCCTCATTCAGCTTTGACAGGTCCGGTTGGGAACTTCCCTTAGCTTCATTTCCGCTGCCACCATTAGTCGGGGATCGCATCATTTTGCAAATTAACTGATTGCGTATTAGTTTTCAAGTCAGCGCGTGTACTACGATAGATCCACTAAGTTATTCCCAGATTCCCACCAATTGCCGTGGTAAACACAACTTTGATTTGTTAACCGTGATTCCAAACTAGGACCGCCTACTGCGTAGAAACTAGTTTTTTGCAATAAATGCGAGATTCCAAACTTATGCCACCTTCCCCGCTGCGTCGATAACAACGTTGGTGTAGGTCAGGGATTCACTTTTTATGATGGCCGGTAGATTAATATTTTATTAAAGTTTTATTCCGTCTCGATTTGTTTTAATACACTGTTTTTAATATTGCTTCAAGGTTTGATTGATTTTCTGTTGTATCGTAGGTACTACATAGGGCACGCGCGGGGCTTGACGGGTTAAAATTCAGCATGAGTATTATTATAGGGTTATAATAACAGTCACTAAAATAACCGCTACAATTAGCACTGTGCACACAATTAAACACAAAAAATACAGTATAAAACTGCATTGTGATCCCAATATACATTAAAATATCGTAACAGGCGCGACGCGGCTCTTGTGGCCTAATTTCTATGAAAACTTGTAAACATGGAAGTTTTTCTACTGAAGTCACATCGCGCCTGTCTGCTCGAGCCATAACGCCGTGTAAATGTAGCCTTAAAATTGAGTAGGTAGTGTGAGATAAGATAAAATATATTTATTTGCTCAAATATGTCGTCGATTAAATGGAAAAATGACATTTCTTGCTAAAAAATTTTAAGCAAGAAATGTCATTTTTCCATTTAATCAACGATGTGTATACAAATACATACAAGAATATAAATGCATGCAGGATAACACAAAAAAGAAAGGATCAGACATGTTTGCCAAATAGTATGGCGTGCAAATATTATGAATAATAATGATTTTGAATTATTAATTTCAAGTCAAAAACATTGATGTTATGTGAATTTGTAAACAAAAAATAAATTATAAACGTCAATTTTAGAAAAATAAATAATAATGCATCAAAATCTATGTCAATATAAATTCTTCTGTCAGAAATTCATTAATATTATAGTAAGCTTTGTCAATTAGATATGAGTGATATTGACGTTTCATTATAAGTAGGTAGTTACTACCATCATCTTATTGTTGATTTCAGCGGTAGGAAAAAGGTATGTAACACCCGGAGTCAAGGAAGATGTACTGGCCTCTGTAAAAGAAACAGACGATAACAAGAAAATTATACACAAGATGCGTAAAGGTGAGTAGACGAAAGGTAGAGGAAATGTTGTGATGGGTGGGAAGTTCACTCATAACCCGCTATAAAGGGTATTTTGGTAAACAACGTGGTAGTTAGATAATGAAGTCTTAAAATATACAGGGTTATTGGTAATACATTAACAACCTCTTAAGAGGTCCATGTACTCATCATTATGAAAACTTTTACTATGAGATCAAACCTGAAATCGCGAAAAAAAATCAGCTGTTCCCTACATTTTGACGAGCTATACGAACTTAATGTAGGGAACAGCTGATTTTTTTTTTCGCGATTTCAGGCTTGGTCCCATAATAAAAGTTGTTAATAATGATGAATACAATGACCTCTTAAGAGGTTGTTAATGTTTTACGAATAACCCTGTATAAAGCTGTGGGTTACTGATTCCCCCGTTCTTGTTTCCACCCGAAAACTGTTAAGCACTTTATACCCGTTTTATCAGACGAAATCGAGGTAGTACAGTCTAAGAAAAAAGTACTAACCCATTATTAATAAGTTATAATTAAAATACAATATTAATATAAGTACATATTTGTTGTATTGCTACAACTTTGAGTAAAAATAACTAAATTATATTTTGGTGTGCATAGTTATCATTGAACTGATTTCTTGTGGGCAAATCTTCATCAAAATTGGTTCCTAAAAATAATATTTCGGTGGTTGCACTTTCTCGTTTCACTGTACTTAATTTTTAAATTTCAAGAATCTAAGTAAACGATATTTTTAAGCGACTTCAAAAAAGGAGGTTCTGTATTCGACCCGTATGTATGTTCGTATGTCCGCGATTTTCTCAAAAACTAATGAACCAATTTTTTATAAACTTTCGGGGGGAAACAAGAACCAGCGGTAACCCAAAGCTGTACATTAAATTAATTAACACGATGCGATTTAATTAACTATGACATGCCATAAGTTGAAGCAACAACAGATTTTTAAGTAGGTACATACCTATTATCTACATCATTACGCCGGACTAATTGATGCAAGAATAAATCAGATTTATTTGTTCTTCTTTCTTTTGTTGTAATGCAATATTGACAAAACTTGCGACAAAAAATCTGAACTATTTGACAACACAAAAACAGCCGGTCGATTCTGTAACAATCTCACCGTGAAAACTTAGGTGAAGTGAGTTTGTTTTTGCTAGGAATTGACACTATTGACAGCTCACTCTACGCTCACTTCACCTAAGTTTTCACGGTGAGATTTTTACAGAATAGCACTGCTGTAACATGAGAGTGCTACAAGGTTCTTATGGTGCCTAAACGACATTGGCAGGGGGGCGTTGTACTTGTTGGTAACCATTTGTGAAATTGTCACAGAAATTGTATTGACAAAACAAGATGGCGGCTTTAGTTCCGATTTTCGCCACGCGCCAAATAACCTTGTAGCGTTGTAAGCACGACGACACATCAAACTACCGTAAACGCGGGTTACTTTAGCTAATTTTTTCATCTTTTTTAAAAACCCTTTAATAGTAGGGATTATGGTGGTTTTCCTAGCATTTTAATGGATTTGTTTTACAGGTGAGGATAGGAGCTAATTAGTAATAATGTTATTTTCCCCAAAATGTATGTGTAGGTAAATATTTTATTTTATTTTTTACTTTTGAGCAAATGTTGTTCTTTGAAGAGGGTTAGTTTGACCTGCATATTTTGTCGACCCAAAAACAATGTTTATGACAGCGTTGAGTCAGTCTAGCCCTATATAACAATAGAAAATAGAAAACCCTTTTTTATATTGAGCCAAAGTTCCCCCCCAGAGCTAAAGTAACCCGCGTTACCGTACCTATAGTTTTCTTGTATAGGGCTGACTTCTCATTTTACGAAAAGTCAATGCGAGGTCAGCTAAAACTGGAACGTGAGCGAGTACCAATCCTAACAACGAAAATTATAATTTTAGCTGTAGACAAAGGGCAACTACCCCAATCTGTTCTGGATGATATCCTCGCCGATGTATCGCGTAGTGACGATAGAAATAAAGTTTTAATAAAGGTTCGCCAAGGTAAGCAGTACAGTTATATTAATAAAAAAAACTGGTTTCTGAAGAACTACCGACAGATATTTGTCACTGCATCTATCTATATTATTTAGAATTCAAAGTCCTGACTGACTGATTAGATTGATCAACGCACAGCCTAAACCGCTGGTCCTAAAGACATGAAATTTGGAGGGTGTGTTCTTTGTGAAGAGTAGGTATCCACTAAGAAAGGGTTTTTCGAAATTCCATCCCTAAGAGGGTGACTGGGGGGTGGGTGGAATTTCACGCGGACGAAGTCGCGGGCAGAAGCTAGTCACACTAATATTATACGAGTAAAGGCGAAAGTTTGTGATTGTGTGTATGTTTGTTACTTCTTCACGCTCAAACGGCTGGACCAATTTTGATCAAATTTTGTATGGGGGTAGCTGACACCCTGAATTAACATATAAGCTACTTTTTATTCCGATATTCCCCTGGGATCGACACTTATGCGGGTGAAACCGCGGGGCGCAGGCGCAGCTAGTAATATATAAAACAAAGTCGGGTTTGTTACACCATTTATAATTTATAAATTAAGAACGGCTGGACCTATTTTTATTATCTTTGATTCGTTGGATTTATCTCCGCCCCGAATAGCAGAATAACTATGAACACAATACAAATTTACGAAATAAAAAAAGGTAAGTAAGTTAATTAGAAAGAAAAGAAAGATAGAAAAAAAAAAGTTTATTTGGAAAAGTTTATTCTTATTTGGACACAGTTCGTGAAACACAAAATACAAAATTAACAATTTGGCTGCGCCAAAACGGTTCATTAAGCTTGACTGTACCTTTCTCTAAGCCATAAATTGAGATAGGCGTATCCGGTTCCGGTACGGTGAAGCGCTATAAGCCCCGCAGCGTCATATCCGCCCCAATCCGGCAGGTAGTGGGGATACGTTTGCGGAGCGCATGACGATATCCATGAACCTCATTGGCGTTCGGAATTCCGAACGGTGTAGTCGCGTTTAAAAGTAAACCGTTACTTTTAAAAAGGGTGTCCTACTTTTTAGTGTTAAATAAAAATTAATTTGTGTTAAAAAATGAACTCTTTGGACGAAAATATTAATAATGTTAGTATGGACAATGCCCCACGTGCTCGGTCGCAATCTAGTGGTTCGAGCAGTAGCAGCGATTCTTCCACGGCGCGTAAAAGGAGACATCGTAGGCGAAAGGAGCGGCGCCGCCGTACAAAGCTAAGTAAACTAGAGGACGCTTTTAAAAAACTTACTGAAAAAGTATCCTCTTTGCAAGATCTTATTGTTAAAAATAATACTCAGCCGTGCATGTCTGACAGTGAGTCTATTTTATATATTCCGAGCCCTACTGAACTGGATAATGAATTAAACGTAGAAAAAGGGATTGATTTTAAAATACAAACTACCCTTAAGTCGCAGACATTACAGACAGATAATACGCATCTCGAATTGCTTAACAAATTGCAACATTTTAACTCGCCTGACTGGGCTCAAGTACGTTATTCTGAAGTACAAAAACTTTATAATTCTACCCCAGGTTTTGTAGAGCTCGAAAGTAACGACGTTTTGAAAAATTTTGAACGTAATCGTTCGTTAGCGGTCGTTGAAAATTCTTTAGCTGCTATGTCACATGCTGTTATTTTGCAAAACGAAGCATTTCAAAAAGGCTTATGCCAATTTATTTCATGGGTATCCGAATTAAAAAACCCAACGACCACTGGTGAGATTACTTCAAAAATCAATGAAATTTTTGCCGACGGCGAATACCAAAAAATACAATCGGATTTATTACAAATGATATGTGGCAAACGGGCTGATATAGTGCAACAACGTCGTGATGGTATTTTAAATTCAGTAAAGGAAAGTTGTTTTAAGGAATCGTTGAGGAAAATACCTCCGTCCGCGCATCATTTATTTGACGATGCAAAGTTTACAGATTTTGTAGGAAAACAAGGGGGTGTCTTAAAAATTTTTCAAGCCGCACCCATTAAATTATCCTCGCAGGGTAGATCGTATAAGCCTTCTGTCCAAAGAAGGGACACACAAGGAGGTAGGAAATATATGGTGCCTGTGCGCAACAGTGCAAACTACCGCCCCTCCACTAATAGTGGCTCTAATCCTGCGCAAGGACGAAAGAGAAGGGCAGAAGAGTTTTTTCGTCACACCGAAGATACACGATACGGTAAGAAACGTAGTACCCTGGGACGGCGTGATAAACGAGTCGATTGACTATCATCAACGTTTTCAAGCCGGGGGAATCAAACATCGGGTAAGTGTCTGGAGGAAGTTGGGGGCACCTTTATATATATTGAAAATAATATCAGGCTATCGAATCCCCTTTTTAAGCAAACCACCACTTATTCACCCCTTGAGGATTCCCAGAAGATTTCACACAATAAATTCAAAAGAAATTTTAATCCAAATAAACAAGCTAGTAGATCAAAAGGTGTTAGAAAAAGCTTCATTGACTCCGAGCTTTGTCTCAACAATTTTTCTTGTGCCAAAAAAGGAAACTACGACTTCGTTTCGTCCAGTCTTCAATTTAAAATTGCTAAACAACTATGTCAAAATAGACAAATTTCGATTGGTGAACATGTACAAAGTCCCCGACTTCCTCCAACCACAGGATTGGTTAGTGAAAATAGACTTGGAAAATGCATATTTTCACCTGCCAATCGCGCCAGGACACAGACGTTTCCTCAGATTAATAGTATCGGACCAACTTTGGCAAATGACCTGCCTGCCCTTCGGTTTGGCAACCGCCCCGAAGGTTTTTGCCAGTCTGACGAATTGGATCGCGCAGATCCTAAGAGATCAAGGTGTGCGATTGCTGGTATACCTCGACGATTTTCTCCTGGCAAATCAGAATCGAGAAACTCTGCAAAGTCACGTGAACTTAGCGGTAAGGCTTTGCAATAAACTTTCAGAAGTCTGTATTGACTCCTCAGCAGTCAATCGAGTATCTGGGGATATTATGGGACCCTTGGCAAAATGTCAAATTACTTCCACCAACAAAGGTTCGCTTACTGCAATCGAGAACATCGAAAATGGCAAAAGCCACCAAGGTAAGTTTAAAAGAAGTCCAGAGTATACTAGGACTTTGGAATTTTGCCAGCTTCGTAGTCCCGCGAGGGCGCCTGAATTCTCGTGCAATGCTGACCTTCAGCAATTCCTTATTGCGAAAAAAGGTAAATGGTCGAATACAGATGCCCGTCGAGGTGATTCCGAACCTGCAATGGTGGCTACAGAGTCACAACATGGCTTCTCAGCTGCACGGTTCACCTCCAACTTATTTCCTTACGACGGACTCGGCCAAGGCAGGTTGGGGTGCGCAGCTCAACAACGAGACCTTATGTGGCACTTGGTCAGTGCAGGAAAGAAACGCTCACAGCAATATCTTAGAGATGTTGGCAATTTTGCGAGTAATTCAGATAAAAGGTCGCCTAATGAGCGGTACAAGCTTATTAATTCAGAGCGACAATCGAACTGTAGTTTCTTACCTGCGCAACGAAGGCGGCACACAGTCACAGCCTCTCCTAAACCTAACATACGAAGTCTTAGACGAAATAGATCGTTATCGGATACATATGTCGATATATCACCTTCCCGGTCGATACAACTACGTAGCAGATCGGCTTTCAAGGAAATCTGCCCCGACAGAATGGCATTTGCTTCCCAGTGCTACCGGGAAAATTTTTCAGCATTTTGGAGTTCCCGAAATAGATCTTTTTGCGTCAAGAACTGCTCATGTAGTACCCAGATATGTGAGTCTGGATTTAGATCAGGCGGCTGTTTTCCACAACGCCTTCGGTCGCCCTTGGCACTACAGGTTAGCATGGGTATTCCCACCACCGTGTCTAATACCCAGAGTATTAGCGCACCTGAACCAGGCAACCGGTATGTACCTGGTGATAACACCAGATTGGGAGAAGGTCTTTTGGAGAGCAGACCTGGTGGCTCGCTCCATGCGCCCTCCCTACCAGTTGAGGGATTTGGAGCAAGTCTTGATAGACACAACAACCAATCGACCGCCTCCACAAGTTCATCAATTGAATTTAAAGGTGTGGTTAATACAGGGTGGTCATCGCTATTAGATTTTTGGCAGAACGATCAGATAGAAATTCTAGAAGGTAGCTGGAGGAAATCGACCCTAAATACATATAAGCCGGCATGGTTACGATGGTGTAAATGGTCGCGTGACAATAATGTGAACACTATAGATCCATCCCCTGAAGATGTGGCTCGATTTCTAACTGATTTGCATCTTAAATTTAAATTTGCCTATAGTACAATTGCAGTACATAAGTCCGTGGTATGTACCTTTTGTCGTCCACACAGTGGCTTATCATTAGGTTCTCACATTATTATAAAGCAAATATTAAAGGGTATAGCATTAAAACAGCCACCCAAACCTAAAAGTCCTATTTGGGACATTAATGTTTTAATTAGATTCTTAGTTGACAAAACACCCTCCAAAATGTCATTGTTCGAAATTTCTAAAAGAACGGCAATTCTCCTTTTATTGTGTTCCGGGCGCAGAGTCCATGACCTTACATTATTGAGTATAAATAAAGAAAACTTTTTAAGGAGTGATGATTCTATAGTGTTTTGGCCGATTTTTGGGTCCAAAACTGATAATGTAACTTTTAAGCAATCCGGTTGGCGTTTACTTAAATGCGAGTCAAACTCTAACATTGACCCAATTTATTGGATTAACAAGTTGCTAGAGTATTCTAATGGTCGAAGAGGTAATATTGAGAGCTTATTTATTAGCACTCGTGGTGAGCCCAAACCAGCTACACGCACCATTATAGGGGGCTGGATTAAGTCATTGTTAAAACAAGCTGGTATAAACAGTAGTCCAGGTAGTGTGCGATCGGCAGTAGCCTCGGCTAGTTGGTCAGATAATATTCCCATTGATCATATTTTGGAGAGAGGAAATTGGCGCTCGGCTTTGACTTTTCACAAATATTATAAAAAAGAAATCAAGGATTACCGGTCTACAAATGAATCAAGTCGGTCAAATCAGATCAGTAATCTGTTTCAAACGATAAGATGATTTACTTAATCGTAATATCGATGTACATGTAGTGATATAATTAAAGTCATAATTATTAAGCTAATTCTGTTGATTTATATGTTGAACTATCAAAAGTTTAAAATGAATAAATAACTTTGTTGATCACATTGGCGTTCTAATTTTAGTCCCAATCCAGCAGTCGATAACAAACACTTCTCAATTTATGGCTTAGAGAAAGGTACAGTCAAGCTTAATAGAACAATTTTACCTAAAAATAAAATTGATATTAAGCATACTTACCTTTCTCTAAGCCAATTTATATTTCTGTCTGCTGGTTTTTAATTATAAATTTAATGTATGTGATTGATACCCTTATCAATCACTGTAAATTGAGCCGCAATGAGGTTCATGGATATCGTCATGCGCTCCGCAAACGTATCCCCACTACCTGCCGGATTGGGGCGGATATGACGCTGCGGGGCTTATAGCGCTTCACCGTACCGGAACCGGATACGCCTATCTCAATTTATGGCTTAGAGAAAGGTAAGTATGCTTAATATCAATTTTATTTTTAGGTAAAATTGTTCTATTTCAGCATTAATGCCAGACAGATGCTGTCTGACGCTGGTTTTCTAATGAACCTTTAGGGAAAAGTGACGGGGAGTACACACAGTTTCAACATACTTACCTAATACTTTTTTTTTATTAATTTTCTCATACATTTTGTACGAAACGGCTTTTTTGATGATATCTTGAGAACAGATTGTCTGATTTCGATAGATGGCAGTACGAAGTTCGCCGGTAGCTGACCCGGTTTATTATAAAACAAAGTCCGCCCCGCCGACCCGGTCTGTCTGTCTGAACGCGATAAACACTAAAACTACCGAACGGATTTTCATACGGTTTTCACCAATATGGACGGATTCATGAGAAAGGTTTAGGTGTACCTATAACTCGTTAAGGTTTTTTGTTAATACAACGATGATTGTTGAAGATAACGAAAAAAAAACATGCTGACTGCAAGCTTTACTGGCACGCGCCGCGTAAACCAATAGAGTTATATGAAAACCCTGGTAAAAATCCCGCAACCCAGTACCTAAGTAGTTCGTTCCCATGGGATATTTTCGGACATCCACGCGGGTGAAGCCGCGGGTAAAACCATAAAAGGTTGACTGCCAGACAACGTTGACTGCCAGACAAGAGACACAATAGAAAATCTATTGTTCGCGGTGACCGGTGACCGCGTTGGCAGTCAAAGCCTTAACCATAAAACAATTTTTTTTTTTTTTAAACAAAAAAAAAAAAGATTGACCATTAGATGTATTTAGATAAAACAAAATCATGGCAAATGGCAAACAATTTAATTACAATATTGAAGGAAAACATCGTGTGGAAACCGGCATGTCCTAGAACCAAAAAATCGAAGACATTATGACATCTAACACCGCCCGCGTGATAGATTACGGCCCACACCCTCTCGTAGAGAGGAGGCCTGTGTCCCAGCAGTGGGAACAATATAGACAGATTATGTACAGACGCCAGCACATCAAGCTACCCGAAACTGTCAAATTTTCCCATTCAACTTTGAACCTTATGCTTTAGCGATAAAGTTGAAAATCTATTAAAGAAATTTGACAGATTGTAATAGCTTGATGTGCTGGCGTCTGTATGCTAAAATTTAAAATGCTCTAATAAAACTTTCTATTAATATCGTTCAGCCATAGAAAAAAAAGAAGTACCACGAGACGTGATGGTTGATATAATGCTGCCCAAGGACGATAAGGCGCCAATCATAAACAAAATCCGCGTCGGTAAGTTAGCAATATTCGCATAATAATTCTAGTGTAAAACATTCCTGCGAAAGAAATAAATAAAGAGAGAAAAAAATAAAATAAGTATATAAGATTATTCGACCTTGGAAGTCTACTCCCGAAGCACAACATCCGTAGTGTCGGCCGAAGTTATGGGCGACATAACATTTGTTTCAGGCCCGAACTAATTAATAATGAAAGACAACACGATTTGACAGCTGTCCTTACTCCCGATGTGTTTTTGCCCGTCCGAAATATTGAATTTGACACTTTCACTTCAGACGGGCCCGTATGTTCGTTGACGGAATTAGAGAGTAGACTTAGGCACGAGGATTTTGGTATTCAATGAACTAGTAGAAGTGGATACACAGTGCTTCTAGTATTATAGTCCGAGCGGAACTAGTTGACCGCGCCTTAGGTTAGGTATGTGAGTGGTGGGACGAAGGGGTGGGGGCGCTTTGTCATTACTCAGTATGTGCGTTGCGAATAATAGGCAACCCCGCCGCCCTCACCCCCGTCCCCACCTAGGGCGCTTCCAACTAGTTCCGCGCAGGCGCGCAGACTATATATACCTACTAGAAGTGGATACATAGTGCTTCTAGTATTAGTAAAGCTATTCATTAACGGCTATCTTTTGGAAAGCTTTCCACAAGCTTTGTTCTGCCTCCAAGCAGCGTTGCTGTGTACCAGTTTAATGGATATGGGTGACGTGTATTTTATGCACATACTTCAAGCATTCCAGTAGTGCTATTCTGCAAAAATCTCACCGAGAAAACTTAGGTGAAATTAGCTCTCAATAGTATCAATCCCTAGCATCAGATAGAAGCTCATGTTTTCACGATGACCCCTTTATTTATAAACGTTAGATACTTTTACGCCGTACGGCATTTCATACAAACTTTCACGCCCATGTTTTTCGAAATATATGAACCGATTTTAATGAAAATTCATACGCATAAGCAGGATACAAAGGTCGAAAAAGTTAGTAATGAACATTTTCGAAATGGCTTATTTAAAAATAAGACAACTGGAAATCCCTGTTTCTATGGAAAATTTAAAATCGATCTAATTTGGCTGAACCACTATTTTTTCGAAAATGTTCTCTACTAACTTTTTAGACCTTTGTATCCTGCTTATGCGTATGAATTTTCATTAAAGTTTGTATGAATAACTCTTAAAGTTAAGTAGTAATTAGGTACTATTTAGCGACTGTTTAACAATACATTTTTGACGTTTTAACGTCACGTAACTTTAATCATCATCTCTATAAATAAACCCTCGAGATTTGAACAGAAAAGACTGGCTGTTCAGCTTTTTCTCTAGGATGGCAATGCTTTGCCATGTCTCTGGTATAGCAAGCAGATCATCAGAATCACCTGACAACAGGTGAGCAATTTGCTTGCTTGCCGAACAGTATGCCATTAACATTAATTTCAGCCATAGAACAGAAGAAGCTGACGCCATCTGTCATAGATGATATAGCCATCCATGTAAGTCCTGATGAAAGAACTGAAGTCATGAAGAAAGTCCGAAAAGGTTAGTCATAATCTATACGTATACTTATTCTTACTAATAATAAGATTGAAGAGTTTGTTTGAACGCGTTTATCTTTGGAACTACTGGTCAGATTTGATTTTTGTTTTTCAATATTATAGCCCGATTCTTAAGGAAGGCTTAAGGAAGGGTAATTTTATACCTCTCAATTATCGTAGATATGCAGGTCGTGCTGGCAAAATTCCTTCCCAGGACGACCACGCTAAAATTCCAGTTGGCATAGAAGTTGATGAAACGGGAGCATGCTTTTAAATTTGTACTCATTATGTACTGCTATTTCATTACTGGTAAATTGTCGTAAATTGTTACAAAAGCAAAAAAACATTTTCTGCCTATATGCCTGTAAGTATATGATTTTTATACTTGACACCAGATGGCGTTAAATGCAAAAAATAAAATTAGATAGCTACGTTTATTTAACATAACAAACATGCTCGAAAATATTACATAAAATCATTGGGAGAAATTTCTTATGTATAACAAATATAATGAATAATTTTTCTTAATTAAGAAGGTAACTTTTTATCATTCGATTATAATATTTTTAGTTATCGGCTGAAAGACACGATAGAAGGTTTATTGTTATTTCATCGAGCGTTTGGTGTCCCGCAGTGTTACCTAATTGCTTCCTAATAATTATGTAATGGTCATTTCAGCGGTCGAAAAGGGAAGCTTGTCGCCATCTGCCGTGGAGATGATACGAGACATAGATGAAGCTAAAAAATCAAAAGATATGGACAATGTACTCGATGACCTCGGTCGCAGTAAAGATAAGGCTGAAATCATAAAAAATCTCCGTACAGGTAAGTCGAATAATTAGGTTTCAAATAATAGTTGCCTATGCCTATTAACTAGGAATGAACAAGTAATCATGATGGATAAGAAACTATAGCAAAATAACTTATAGACGTAGAAAGCAAATTGACAAAAATAGTACTAATTCACGACATATACCATCTTATTATAAAACAAGGTTAATTTCCAAACACAGGCTTAAACCATGAAGCTGTTTTTGAATTTCGTACTTAATTCCGACTACAATAAGATTCTGTTTACAAAACTGACAATTTAGTATCAGTTCTGTATAACGAACTGTATTTCTACCTTAGCTAGGTTCCTAATACAAAAACTGGATAGGTGGTTTAAACCATGTCAGAAGAAATACCTTGTTTTGTAATAAGACGAACAATGTTTCAGCGGTAGACAATGGAAAAATACCACAATCTGTCATGGATGATATAGTTAAAAACGTAAAACCTTCTGACAAGAAAGAAGAAACAATAAAGAAAGTTCATAAAGGTTAGTCGTTAAAAATGTACACCAAGCAATCAAAAAAATATATAATTGATTGCAATTATACGCTCTTTTAGTTCTAATTTTTACTAAAAATCCTTTATCCAATCTTTGGTTACTCTACTCTCTTGTCTATGGAGAAGCCGTTTTACCAAATTGTTTATAATACTGTTATAATCATCGGAGGATAGGTTAATACAATTAGGTACAGTAAAGCACACACAAGTAAGTAAGCAACAGCAGAAGTAAGTAAGTGGAAAGAGAGAAGGGAGGCATTTGCCTTGCAGTGGGACAGAAATGGCTGATAATAATAATAACCTTACCGCCGCATCTCTACGTTGAAGTCGTGGTGGGGCTTGCGCGCTCCGAACTTTAGGCCTGTGCCGGAAGAGTTTACTTTGCCGGAACAGGTCTAGGTTGAGGAGTCAGACCAAGAGAGATACAGAAACCTGCAGGGCAGCATGTGGCGAGCTGTTGGGCGGTAGCAACTCCAGGGACCCTATCTCCCGGGAGAAGTCTTGTTCCTCACCTCTGTCTTGCTTTTATTTGCCGGCTGGAGAGAACAATGACGAGGAACAGAGCTCCCACCCCATTCTTGCATTTATTGGCCGGCTTGAGTGGAGATTCGCAAGAGCAAACGTGCTCGGAGGAAGGAAATAGTCCAGTAAGATGCTGGTATGGATCTCGACCGTACTTCCGGGATTGTCCTGATTGTCGTGGAATACCTCTCCACTCCTCATAAGCACCTCGGAACATGTTGCCCCTTGTTGCTACGTCACTATGTGCTAGCGACCGCTTCCGGGGGCCCATTATTGAGTGTGCAAGACACCCCCTGCCATTT
Organism: Mesoligia furuncula; assembly: GCA_916614155.1. Lineage (NCBI taxonomy): Eukaryota > Metazoa > Arthropoda > Insecta > Lepidoptera > Noctuidae > Mesoligia > Mesoligia furuncula. The sequence goes on from OU744800.1 coordinate 8,277,116, forward strand.
TTTCCGTGTTTATACAAAACATTGATCAGGCAGGAGTACCCTTGCCTGATCAATGATCAATGTTCTTCCATAGTTCTTGGTAACCAGTCCACTTTAGCCACCCAAACTTTTTATTTTTCCATATCCTGCAATAGTCCTACACCAACCGGGGGTTATCCTTAGGTGCACTTGCATAGTGCATACAGGGATAATCGTCTGTTGGTGCCGCCGCATTTCATTAAAATTTCCTCCTCTGCGAGTTGACTTCGGCCCCTCGTACACCTTCCAAAGGTCCGGGACCCCAGGGTCCCGAGAAATATAAAAATAAACAAATCATAATAAAACACATATATATTATTCTCATTTTCAGCTATAAAGAAGCGCCAATTACTACCAAAGATTACAAAAATAATGAAAAAAAAAGACGGACAAGCTAATGAGGCAATCGTCAGTCTCAGTCCTAGTGATTTAAAAATGATCGATGAAGGTACAGCTAACTTTTAAAACTACCTTTATAATATATATTTTTTGTTTTAATATTAATTAATATAATGAAAAATAAAAATTTGAAAGAATAAAAAATTTTGAAAAATATTATGGACCCCTTTGTTCAATGATGAAACTTTCTTGGAAGCCACGCATTTATTTTCTAATTATTTCCTCATCAATTGCAGCTGGAAAAGCAGGAGAAATTTCGCCATCGGTAATGAAAATACTAAACGAAGTATACTGTGATATATGTTGCAATACAAAGAAAGAATCGCCATTGAATATGCTTCTGAACAGAAGACAAAATAAAATCATCGTTCGCAAGAAAGATATAGTCGCACATATAACCGGTGCCGACACCGACAGTCAGGTCTTACAGAGGGTCAGAGAAGGTAATTATCAGCCTATCTCAGGTCCTGATTGTACGCTATTAGGGACAAATTTCACCAAATTTTTATACCTAGAATAAGTCTTATCCTGAGAACAAAATTTTTAATTTTTACAGTTTTTCCATACTAGAACTGTCAGACGTCAATTTTATGCCACGGATAAAAGATATCCGACTGGTACAATCAGCCCTTTTAAGGAAAATAGAGATCACTCTTTTCCTTAGTATTAACATCATTAGATTATACATATCTATCAAATCTATGGGTCAGTTCATTAATGAGTTATTTCATTTATTGCAGCAATAAAAAAAGGAGAAATTACACCGTCGGTCATTAAATTGTTATTAGATAAAGATAATGCTGGCATTATATTTTCGGAAGAAGTTCTTCGTGAACTATGCCATGGGAAATGTAAGCGAAGCAAAGCTAAGTTAAAGAAATCTAAAAGCTTAAAAACGACAGCAGCCTGCGAGTGTTCATCACTCAAAACAAGTAAAAGTGAACGTTCCACGGATGCTTCGTACAAAAACAGAAAAACAAATCCGTTTTGTCCACAACTTTCTTGCGATTCCAAACATAACTTTACGTGTGTTGGTGATGGTATGCCAAAATATTCGATAATGCCTGTCGGCAATGTTCTAACCTGGCCCAAATTTTGTCAAACTGCAAAGGTGAAACCTTGTAAATGTGGAAGTGAAATATGTCGAAAACACCTAGAAAAAAATAGACCGTCGCAGACGAAACTAACTGCAAGCGAGGCAAGGCTTATAGCATGTGTATGTGGGAGTGACATATGTGAAAAAGAGCGTAACAAGATACTTGAAGCTCTTTTAAAGGCCAAACAAGCAAAAGCAATGACAGCGGCAAAAGAAAAATATAAGAAGGAGAATGTAAAAAAAACGAAACTAAAAACAGACAAGCAAGTAAAATCAAGGCTAAAGAGAAATAAATTCCAAGAGAAATGTAAAAATGTGCGACAGATAATAAAAAAAAGATTGGATAAACGTGCTTTGAAAAAGGTGTATAGTAATCAGGCATCAGATGGTGCGTTGGTAGCCGAGTCAGTTCTAGATCTTGGCAGAATCGGCTGGAATGCTTGTTCAAAGTCTTACAGAATCTTGACGCATAAGCAGACCCAATGTTTCTATCATGATGAGGAACAAATGTATGAGTCAGCAGCAAGAATAAAGCATAGAATACGTTTTATAGCTCAGAAGTATTTCAAAAAGAAACGGGTGAGACACGAGAGACCTCTCAAAATTGAATGTGGCAGACTATATGTGAATACGCGAAATAAAAAGCCATGTTTGTGGGTATTTCATAAGTGCCCACTGTTTTACCCTAGATGTATTTCTTTGTTTATATTTTGGAAACAGTTTTTTCATATGATTCTTTTTATATTAGCTATTATTGTATGGAGTCCGTGTTTACTGTGTACTGAACTTTGCACGCAAGCCCTTTGTTGTCGATTGCGACTGGGATAATGTTGTATAACAAATTGAATCATCAATAATGTTGAAGAAAATTTAGTATTTTTCGATTCAATTTTGTGTTTCATTATATCTTCTATCCTCTTTTATATCTCTGTCAAATAAGCAGAACAATACAGGAGAATCGTTCTATTTCCATCTCATTGCTTGTTTGACTGAGCTATTATTATACTAAATAACGTGCCTTATTATTGCAGTTGTGTGTGAAATGTTTGTTGGCGATTCTCAGAGGTGTTTTAAATAAAATAGCGGACTGTAGTTATGGTTCGTATATTGGACACCAGGACGCGCGCCTCTCGGACCGTTGTATCTCAAGTGAAGGGCAGTGTAGCTCCGCGGCTAGTCGTGCCTCGTCCCCCGATCCCCGCGCGCTGCTGCCCCGCTCTCGTAGTCGCAGTGGCGGTGGTGCTGCGTTTTGTCTCCAACATACTCCCCGGGTTGAAGTAGGTAGGCAGCTGATTCAACAAGCAGGTTCTGGAAGGGGACAAATGTTATTAAATGCCCTTCGAATAATAGTTCCTCCCTTGATCCTTATATCGGCGACTCGAGCAACTTGATCCTGAGCCCCTGGGAAAACGGCCACACAACGACCCAGGGCCCAACGTAACGGAGGCAATGCCTTGTCTTTTATAAGGACTAAGGAACCCAATTTGAGTTCGCTTGACGCAGTAGGCCACTTCGTCTTTTGCTGCAGCGTGGTGACGTACTCGTTGGAGAATCGTTTCCAGAAATGTTGCTTGACGAACTCGATTCGTTTGTATCGCTCAAGGCTTGTTATTCTTTCTGTTAGCTGTGGATGTGGAACAGACACGAGTGGTCGTCCTATTAGGAAGTGAGCGGGTGTTAAAGGTGTGAAGTCTGTAGGATCGGAATTTAAGGCGGTAATAGGACGTGAATTAAGGATGGCTTCCACTTGAGTCAGACAAGTGTGCATTTCTTCATAAGTGAAATGGGTAAGTTGGAGCAGCCTACGAAGATGATATTTAGTGGAACGGACAGCAGATTCAGCCATACCGTTGAAATGGGGTGTGTAACTCGGAATGAAGAGGAAGTCTATACCCTCTTGGGCGACTGCAGAACTAATTTGGGAACTTGATTCCTGTAAGAAACGATGTAACTCGTTACATGTGCCTACAAAATTAGTCCCATTGTCGGAGGTTATACTTTGAGGCTTCCCTCGACGAGCCACAAACCGGTTTAGAGCGGCCATGTATCCTTCTTTAGTTAGGTCTGTAACGAGTTCCAAATGCACGGCTTTAGTAGCTAAGCAGACAAAAATGGACAAGTAAGATTTAGTTAATTGGCAACCTCTACCTTTACGGTTAGCTATCTTAACTGGGCCTGCATAATCCACCGAACAGTGTAAAAAAGGGAATTCCAGTGTAGTTCTGGATTCAGGTAACTGTCCCATTATGGGCTGAACATTGCTGGCTTTAAATCTGAAACATTTTATGCATCCTTTCGTTATGGATTTAGACAGATTCCTTCCTCCCAAAGGCCAAAAAGTTTGACGAATATTAGACAACAATAACTGAGGCCCCGCATGTAAAAGCTTTAAGTGATGCATATGAAATATGATTTTCGTTAAATGATGTTTGCTACATAATAATATCGGATGCTTGGTGTCATAGCTATAAGGTGAATTATCAAGTCTACCGCCTACTCTCAAGATATCATTTGAATCCAGAAATGGGGTCAGTGATATTAATTTATTTTTCTTTGGTAATGCGTGACCTGATTTTAAGATAAGGTATTCATTTGGGAACATTTCTAACTGTGCAGTGTGCATGATAAAATTAAATGAATTTTGCAATTCCTCACAAGAAAGATGATCGCAGAGTCTATTCATTTTGTTTTTACAGTTATAAATAAATCTGTGTATATAGGCTATAACTCTTTGTAAACGTGTAAATTGTGAATATTTAGGTATAAGTTTTGTAAATAGTTTATCATCATCGTTCTTCCTAACGTCGTTATTTATAACAAGACAAGGTTGGAGATCCGGTAGGTCCTGTTTCTGGGGTTCATTAGGCATTTTTGGCCAACAATGATCTGACTCAAGCAAATACGATGGGCCCGACCACCACAACGAGGCGTCGCTGATGATATCAGCCTTCACCCCGCGAGAAACAAGATCCGCCGGGTTCTCCTTAGACGGCACGTAGCTCCACGTGTACCCGCTGGTGCTTTCTTTGATCTCGTTAACACGATTACGTACGAATTGATTAAGTTGATTTGAAGGGGTGGATAACCACCCTAAGACGATCGTGGAATCGCACCAAAACCGACACATGTTAATGTTTAAAGTAAGTGAATTTCTTACCTTAGTACACAGTCTTGCACCTAATAGGGCCCCACACAACTCAAGACGGGGAATAGTTGTCGGTTTGATCGGTGCGACCTTGTTTTTTGAGATTAAGAGCTGAACACGCACAAGTCCCGAATTACACACAGACCGAATGTAGACGCATGCCCCATACGCACTTTCTGATGCATCTGTGAATACATGGATTTCAATCTTTACGCAAAGATCACTAAGAACCCATCGAGGAACTTGTAATTTATTAAGACAGGGTAATGTGTTAGCAAATGAAGACCAGAGATGTAAGATCTCTGACGAAACTTCTTCGTCCCAAGAGCTTTTATTGATCCACAATTTTTGCATAATCAATTTAGCTTCGACAACGCATGGACCTACAAGCCCTAATGGGTCGAATATTTGGCTTATAACTGAAAGAATGTGGCGTTTGGTAACCTTCTCATGAAGTTCAATGTTAATTGAGAAAGATAAGGTATCCTGCTGACAAAGCCAATATAAACCTAATGTTTTTGATGATGTATTTTTGTTATTATCTGATAGATCTAAAACAGTGTTTGAATCTATTGTTCTACCTGAGAACAGCTCGTTAAGAATTAATGCATTATTAGATTTCCATTTGCGAATATTGAATCTTGCTGAATTTAAGGCGGCAGTAATTCCCTTACATAACTTTATAGCTTCGCTTACAGTACCGGATCCACTTAATAAATCATCACAGTAAAAGTCATGCGATATACTGTATTTGACGCTATTATCGTTGACTGTGGATGCCAGACTACTCAAACATTTTGTCGCGAGATATGGCGCTGAAGCAGTCCCCTGACAAACTGTGTTAAGTGTGTAGGTTTTTAAGCGTTGAGAGGAATCATACCTAAATACTATCTGCTGTAACGAGCGTTGACTGGGTACTATGTCAATAGATCTAAACATTTTTTCAATGTCTGCCGATACTACAAATTTATGCTGGCGGAATCTGAGGAGAATAGATAAGAGATCGTCTTGGACAGTAGGACCGACCATCTGAATTTCATTGTAAGAAATTCCTGAAGTGGTGACGGCAGAAGCGTCGAAGACTGTACGCAACTTTGTCGTTGTACTGGACTCCCGAAGTACACCATGATGAGGAAGGTAGTAGTTGGCATTGTTACTGTATGGAAAAAGGGTTTTATTTTCAGTCATGTGACCTAACCGCTCGTATTCTTTCATGAAGTCTATATATTTTTCCTTGAATATTGGTTCTCGTTCGAATTTTCGCTCAAGCGATAGAAAGCGGCGCTTAGCCATCTCAAAAGAATCGCCTAAGACCTGAGGATCTTGCTTCAGAGGTACGGTGACGACAAAGCGACCATCGTCATGTCGAGTTGTGTTGACATTAAAATGATTTTCACACGCACGTTCCTCTGCAGATTGAGAATGCTCAAGAGAAACACTATCTACTTCCCAAAAACGAGTGAGGTCAATATCAAGTTGACCTTGAGTAAAAAGACATTGACTGAATGTACTTTTCGGACTCGAGATGTGTCCAGTGACTATCCATCCGAACTCCGAACTACGTAACACAGGTAGATGCTTGCCTAGGCTAATCTTTTTGTTACCTAGAATGTCCCAGAAGATATCTGCCCCAATAAGAAGATCGACCTTAGAAGGAATGTTATAAGAGGGGTCAGATAGACATAAGCCTGCTGGGATTTGAATGTGTTGTGTGTCAATGTATGTGATTGGTACTGCTGTGGTGACGTTGGTAAACACATGACAATCAATGTTAGTCCTATAGCTAGAATTCAATGACTCAATTGTGAAATTGCAAGACTGTGTACTATTGGATACATGATTGTTAAAACCTGATACCGTGGAGCTCACGTTCCGCCTCGTCAAACCCAGCTTACTGCAGAAAGCTTCGGAAACGATATTTATTCCGCTACCGTTGTCCAAGATCGCCCTGGCGGTGTGTTTGCTGCCCCTGCCATCAACCACTTTCACCAACGCTGTGGAAAGGAAAACACGCGTCGGAGTAGTTACCGGTAGAACATCAGTTGTCAGTACTATATCTTTTGAAGACGATGAAGACGAATCACGAGAAGCCGATTGCTCGGATTTTTCTACGTGCAAAAGAGTGTTGTGCTTTTCTTTGCAATATTTGCAGTGTGACAAAAAACATTTCTTTGCTACATGACCGAAACGCAAACAGTTCAAGCACACCTTGAACTCCTTTACTTTTGAAATCCGAGTTTCTAGTGGAAGACTTCTAAACGATTCGCAATTGAACAGCTGATGTGACTCATCGTCACACAATGGGCATGATTTACGTTTAATATTTTTATTTTTGCTATTAGTGCTATTATTATTTATTACCAAACTTTTCGCTTTTACGGGTTCTGATTTTATTTTATTGTTCTTATTGTTCTCTTCTAAAGTTTCTAATAAGTCGGCTCTGTTATTTAAAAATGTTATGAACTGTGATAGGGTGGGGGATGAAGTCAATGTATTTCTGTGTTCTTCCCACTCTCGACCCGTCACACTATCGAGTTTAGTTGACATCATATATATTATGAGCGTGTCCCAGTACTGAGTGGGTTCATTCAATGATGTGAGAGCCCTGATGTTCTTGTTAGTTACATCAATGAGATATTGAATCGACTTACACGATTCTGATCGAATAGGATCTACGTTAAACAAAGCCTGTATGTGGTTGTTAATCAGTAAGCGACTATTGTCAAATCGCTCGCACAATAATTCCCACGCAATTTTATAGTTGTCACTTTTAAAATCGATGTTTTTAATTATCAAAGCGGCAGTTCCTTGAAGAGAAGCCCGTAAATAGTGGAATTTATTTATGTTATCTATGCAATCACTGTTATGTATAAGAGAAAGGAATGTGTCTTTAAATTCAAGCCAGTCTTGATAGCCACCACTAAAATGTGGTAAGTCAATTTTCGGTAGCCTAACCAAGTTTCTCACTCGCCCACCTGTTTCTGCATCGCTGAAGTCCAACACAGACCCACCGCCGCCCTTGCCTCCGGCAGCAAGCAGGCTCTTGGCTGTGGCCACCAGCGGGTAGTAGTCGTTGTCAAACTGCACACGCTCCGCGGAAACTTCATCGGTTGGTGGCTCATCTGATAGGATCTCGATTTCAGTCTGTAACGTGTCGAATTCCTCGCATAAGGGCTCAAATTTTCGTAAGCGACACTCTAAATCTATGATTTGCAGTTCCGTTAATGTTTTAGAAGTTTCAATTAATCTTATATGATTGCCAAAAATAGTAAGCTTTGATTTTATAGCCGAGCGTTTTTTAATTAAAGTTTTAAGTTCGGACATGATCACAAAACGAACCTCAAATCACAATAAGGGCAACAGCTGATTTCAAATTAGCAATCCCACACACAGCTAATTGATGCACCGTTATAAAAATATGTAAGCAATAATTTTTAACCAGGTAGGTAGCTGAGCTCAATGACTGTGCGCATCGATTTGAAGTAAACAAGATGATTCATGCGATAGGCATTCAATGCTCGAGTTTTTATGATTGCAAGATTAACTGCAATGTTATAGATAACAGGATATATTTTATTCTATGAGTTGTAACGTATGAAGAATGCACAAAGCACCGACTCAAGTTTTAGCAAGATGAGTATGATATTTATAAAGGGAATATGAATTTGACTAGCTAAGCGAAGAGGGAATAAGAGGAATAAATAGGAACGAACTCACAAGATGTCTTATCCTATCCAGCGACGAGACGGTTTGTTCGTCCTTCAAATGTCCTTCCTTGACCTCCTCGAAAGTCGTCGCGTAATGGCCGTCGCGTACGACTCGTCAAGTTTCTTGATTATGATACGGAATAGTCTCCAAAATAAGCTTCAAGACGTCCTTAGTGTCCTTTTCCACGGTGAGAGGACCATATGTTGGCGATTCTCAGAGGTGTTTTAAATAAAATAGCGGACTGTAGTTATGGTTCGTATATTGGACACCAGGACGCGCGCCTCTCGGACCGTTGTATCTCAAGTGAAGGGCAGTGTAGCTCCGCGGCTAGTCGTGCCTCGTCCCCCGATCCCCGCGCGCTGCTGCCCCGCTCTCGTAGTCGCAGTGGCGGTGGTGCTGCGTTTTGTCTCCAACAATGTTTATTTATGTAGATCTTTTAAGATACTTTAAACGTCAATATTTTTTTGGCAAATATTTTAAAAACTAGCCCTCTTTTTTTATAAACGTTGCTTAAACTTAAGTAATGATTAGCGTCTGTTTAACCATATATTTAATTTTGCTGACTGATCCCTGAGAAGAAGTGGCGAAACAAACTCCGAGGTCATGGTCTCTTTTAAAATCCAAACTAAAAATCTCTTTTAAAATATTAATAATTAATAATCTCTTTTAAAATATTATTAGGATTTTATGTGAATCTAACAATGCAGGGCCACGTCTGGAAGGGCATTTTGAAGAAAGAGCCATTTGCAGCTTTGAGTTGACCTGTCCCATACAGGCGGCAAGCTTGCATCAGTCATCGTGTAGCTAAATCTTATTTTAACGCCTGGCCACGGGACATTCGCTGCAGCGAAAATTTGCGCGGTGCGAACGGCGAAGCGTCTTGCGACTAACCCTGCGTTCCGAGTTGGGAAATAATCGATTTGAGCGTGCTTAAACCCGTACCGAATTAGCGTGAGCGCGATAACGATGTCCCGTGAATCGTCATAGATGAGGCCATGACATGCGCCGTCTTGCGATAACGCCGACCATGCCTTACAATAATATCACCATCAGCGCCGTCAAAAATGACAGTGTGTGTGTGAGGATGTGTTTGTACATGTTTTGTTTTGAGTTGCAAATTAAACTAACGTGGCATTTTCGAAATTGTGCTTCTGGCTGACAGTCGCCACCTAACCAAAGAAGAACTGAAGAACAAATGTGGTGTTTATTTATACAAGGAAATACTGTAATATCGTTTTTACTTTGAGTAAGCACTGTTAGCGCGTTCACGAGCGTTCCGAATTGTTGACAGCTCTCAGCTGTCATAATCGTAATATCTAAATCGGAACGCCTGCGAGATGATGTGAGCGCTGTGAGCGATTATAGCTAATTCGGAATGCGGCCTAAAACAAATGTATAGAAATGTACTAGCCTTGCCATGCCCGTGGCTAGTGGGTTAGCTCAACGACCCGTCACACGACGCTGTTTTATATTGAAATTGATGGCACTGTGAGACTATCGATTTGCGATGCAATCAATTATACGATCGACGATACAATTCAACGATACGGCTCCGTCTTGCGACTCAGGTCATGAGTTCGAAACTAGGCAGGCGCTTTACTTTGTGTAAATAACTTCATCACCACTGCTCTCAAAACGGTGAAGGAAAACATCGTGACGAAACCGGCATGTACACCAAAAGTTCGAAGACATGTGACATCTACCAACCCGCACTGGGCCCGCGTGGTGTTAAAGCCCACTCCCTCTCACAGAGAGGAGGCCTATGTCGCAGCAGTGGGGACATTATAGGCTGAATAGGCTGATTATGCTATGGCTTTTCTATACACCTTTGAATTTAAACTCGTCTTAATGGGTTTACTGCTTGATTTCGAATGTCATATGCCCGATGGCTAATTCCCCGAAGTCATCAGATCGAACATCCCAGTTACCGAAATTCCATAGCATCGATGTTCCACAACTTCGAATAGCCATTAGATCGAGCGTCCGTTTCACCGAAATGCCATTACAACGATAGTCCTATCCATCGAATGTCTATTGGCTCGACGCAGCAGTAAGTCGAAAGTTACATTCGATTGAACTTTCTTTTTCTCTGTCTGAACCTGTATAGTCCTTACCAAGTCCATGGTCTCAACCACTGTCTGAACAACGCTGAAAAATCATAAGTAGAACTACTACCTTAGCTTATTATGAAGGCGGAGGCTTTACTCCTATCTTAAGGGGACTACTTGACCTAAAGCGCGGTCACTGTCAGACTACATAGAAAAGAAAGAAAAGCGCGATGACATAACACTGGTAATTTATTGCAAAATATGAAGCAATTATCAATTTACAAAAAATCTATTATTTGGACTAAAAAATTAAAACACTAGTGCTTTATTAAGTTGCTTGAAGAATAATCTGACAACAAATCAGAATGATTGTATGTATATGTATTAGTATGTTTTCAACACACTATCTACCTAGCTTAAATCCTGAAGAATATCATATATTTTTCTAATTTTGTTTACTGTAATTGATCATATACTTTTATCTACTAACTCCTCTTTATACGATGGAGGCACAGACTACAAAACTATGATGGAGGAGAAAAAAGAAAAGAAAGAAGAAAAATACCATAATTATGTCCGTGTCACATAATATGCCACTTTTGACATATTTATTTAATACGTTCGTTGTAATGTGCTAAGTTTAAAGGGAAAATACTTTATTATTAGTATTATGTATCTTAATGTGGTCTGGAGAAATTAGTATTGCATTTACCTGTAGACTGTAATATATATCTCCTATTCTTCAGATTAGGAGCCACAATGCATCATCTACTAATACATTCAAAGTTTTTTTAACTAATTTTAATATATTGGTATGTTCACGACAATGTTATAATAAATCCGTCCCATGAGACTATGATACTGAGGGAAGGGAGAGTGCACCTGGGTCTGAACTCTAAACACACACTTGTGCACTGTAATAATATCTCCTGCGCTAAATGCTAGTTTCTAAAAATACGGTCTAGAAATACGATCTGGAGGACTTTTATTATTATTACTTTAAATCTTCATTATATTATTGCACTATTTACGTAATCTTCTCGTACGAATCCCAGTAAAAGTTTTACTTCCTTCGTTTCACTAAATAGGTAGATAAAAGCAATAATAAAATAACAGATTTTTTTTTTTCAGAATTACTATTCTTTTTTACCAATGATTGAATGTGGAGGATAACAAGATCCAACATTTATAATAGAATTAAATGCTAACTATAACACCAACATAACATTAGGCCTGTATTCCCAGAGAGGGTAGGCAGAAGTACCCTAAATTCGCCATTTCATGAATAATTTGGGCAATTTTTTTTAAGACAAACTTTGATCTAAATCCAGGGAAAATCCAGCAAGTAATGGACGTCATATATAAAAACACGTCTCAATTTTGAAGCCGGTTTTTAGTATTTTTGCTCACAGTATTTTTTTGTGTACCTAATCCAATTTATTTTGAACACAAAAATGCCTAAGAGCCGCAGACTATTCTCCGCACGCGGCCAACCAACATTATGCAGCAATTACTATAAATCACGTGAACAAGGAAAAACGATACCCTTAGAAATCAAATCTACAAGTGAATTTAGCGTCAAAAACCCCACGGAATCAAAGCCAACTTCGTTACGACGCAAGGATATGAAATCTTTGACACATTTGACCAACTCTTTTAATGAGGGTAACAAACCTATTCCATTAAAGTCGTGTCTTTCATCACAAGGGCACAATGAAAAAATAAAGATGAAAGTAAAATTTTATCTCAAGAAAGGGGACAATCAATTTCGTGACGCAACTCACACAAGTTCTACACATGAAATAAATAAGAACATAATAAAAAGAAAAGAATTTGTAACAAGGCGCCAACAAAGTGCAATGTTACATAACAACAACATAGGATTTTATAGAAGAGGTATGGCAGGTGACAATAATTGCATACAAATGGATATAAAATCAAAGCAAAAACCACATTATGAGAAAACTGGAGCCAACAATCAAACTAACAAGTCATTCTTGAAAAAATCCTTTGCAAGCAAGATAAAGAATATCATTGTGGAAAAATCTAAACACCTATCAGATACGAGTATAAGAAATAGAAATATGCGAAAATCTATTAAAATAAGATCTTTTAATAGCTATTCATCTATAAATTATGATAAGTTTAGAGAAACGTTGAACAAGCGTGACATGAAAAACCAGATTCTAAATAATATTAAAAATACAACTAAAAATATTTCAAGTGCAAACCATTCACTGAGCACGAAATATAATCTAGTTCCGATAAACAATTTAAGACGCACAAATATCTCTAAACACATTTATAGTCACTATGACGAAGGCAATTTGCCTAATAATCAAAATTGTCAACGGGAAAATTATGAAAACTTGGAAAACAACTTAGCTGCGGTATGTTATCAAGATATTTGTGTTACAGGGAAAAAGCTTGAGCTACGGAAAAATCAAAGTAAAAATAAAAAGAGACGGGAATTCTCCATAAGAATCAGAGAGAATACTTCTAGCAATATTATTAAATACTATTCCAACAAACAAAGCACTAAGATATGTAACAGTGCGCTTAGCGAAGTGAATATGTCTAAAGCAAATAATGACTTCCTTGAGAATCAATTGAGTTTAGCAGACAAGAAATTAAAAAAAGAAAATAACAAAAAAGGATACAAAGCTATGAGCGAACAAGTCGATCGAACCTCTGAAGTATTTAGAGAACTTTTTAAAGCTCGTGCATATAACTCTTCAAAAAAATATACGTCTACTATAATTGATAAAACTTCAAATAATGAACATCCAAATAAATTAGAAGTAAGATTTAAAAATTCTCACTACAATTACGATGTTAACTGTCTAGAAGGTGCCACTTGTACGGGAAAACGACAAGAAAAAGAATCTGAAGAACCGCAATTGTGGAATGATCTTTTAGAATCTTCCTTTAGAAAGAAACGTGACGAAGGCTTATTTATTAGAAAAACACGTCAAAAAGTAAGCCCATTAATATTTAAAGAATTGACCGATCAATTATCGCCTGTAGCCAAAACACAAACCCAGAGAAATAACATAGAGAGACGAGGTAAGAACGTCAGGGGGAAAATATGTACTTATCCCAACGATAAACTACAATCTAACTTGCCAATGCACAAAAAACAAAAACGTTTAGCAAATGATGGTAAAACTGATGATGGTAATCAAAAGTCAGAAAATTTGATAACAGAAAAACAACTATCTAAAGATATAGGACAGAGTATTAGAAAGGATGCTAATCTAATAAAAGCCGTAGATACTAAACATAATAATTCTATATTAATTAAACTGTCAAACGTACTAAAGAAACTATCATTTTCTTCTATAACAAATAATAATTCCCATTTTGAGAAACATACCTACAAACCAATGGTAAAAGAACTAAGAAAAAATATATCTGAAACTTCAAAACAAATTAATAATCCCGAAAGTTATATCAAGATACATGAACGCCAAATAGATGTATCACCAAAAAGATATTGCAAAGAACATTCAACAGATAAACTTGGTAAATCCGCGTGTAGCTCTATTGGGAACAACAATACAAGAAATCATTTGATTGACGAACAACGGGCAAAAAAATTTACTAACAAAAAACTATCCAAGGAAATAACTAAAAGCAAAAATAAAACAGATGATGACAAACAATTAAACCGGGCTATGAAAAAAAAGCTGTTAAATGAACTAAGTGAATCTGCCAATAAAATTAAGCGTGATGAGTTGAGTTGTAAGGTTCCTTCTCAGAAACACAAACATTTAAAAATAATTGTTTCAGAAACAAAGATATCGAATACAACCAAAAATAAGATAAAACATAATAGCAGTCGTGATAATTTACGTAAAAATAATAGTACAAAGCTGATCGATAAAACAAAACCAATAAAGGAGTGGCCCACTGCTGAAAAGAAAGATTCAAAAGTGAAATATGTATCATCAAAGAATAATCAGTCTTTAAAAGAAAAACAAGAAATGTTTAGTGATCAAAATAGTATAATTAATAACAGTCTTCATAACAAACGTACTGAACATTTATTTTTATGTGAAAGTCATTTGGATGAAATAAAACAACAAATTATCCGCAAATGTAAAAAATCGCGTTTTGAATGCAAGTCTCTCCAAAAGGAACACCGAGAAATTGACTGTAGCAACCGAAACCTACATAAAAGGCCACAGAGCACATGCTTTGGAGAACCAAAAATGTGTAGTAATTATTCCGATAGCGACGTGCAACCTCTTAAATTACGACCACAAAGTATGAAAGTATATCCATTATCAATAAGAAAAGGTGAAAGATACACTGAATCGTACTTAGATACTGAAAAGAAAAACTTAAACAGAAATTGTGTGCGAAGTGGACATTGTACTAGATTAAATAGCAAACAAGCATCAGGATGCAAGTGTTCTCAAAAACAATACTCCAAATCTGAGGCTTTTTTTGAACAACATGGTGCAAGCAAAAATTTAAGTAACCATCATCTATATGAAAATAAACATTTTGTTAATTCTAAATGCAAAGAAATGCAATCGGAATTTTTAAAAAGTGACATTTCTTGTTGTATATGTAAGAAACCATCTCCAGAATGTAAACGTATTTTTAATCAACGTACTGAATGTGAACATGTTCATAAACAAAAAAATGACTGTATGTGTTTTAATGTTCACCAAATTGAACATAATTTTTTTGGCATTCCTGCAAATGAGTATACCAAATCATTAAGTAACCATTATTTGGTACAAAGTAAACAAAAACTAGATTCTGAATGTTTTATCAACCAACGGCCTATAGGTACAAGTAACTTTCATCTAAATGAAAATAAACTTATCGATAGTTGTGAATGTAAACTACTTCCCGAATGTGTTATCAACCAAGGGACTAAAGGTACAAGTAACTTACATCTAAATGAACGTGAACATGTTCATAAACAAAAAAATGATTGTATGTGTTTTAAAGTTCACCAAATTGAGCATAATTTTTTTGGCATTCCTGCAAGTGAGTATACCAAATCATTAAGTAACCGTTATTTGGTACAAAGTGAACACCCTGAATGTGTTATCAACCAACGGACTACAGGTACAAACACCTCAAGTCATGAAAATAAAAAACACGTTTGTAGTGAATGTAAACTGGATGCGCCGACTAAACGTAAATCGCCCAGTAACTTGCATCTCAATAACAGTAAATATCTTTATAGATGGAAACAATTTTTTAAACAACGTACTGCGTGGGCATTTATAAGTAAATTATTTATTGATTGTAAATATTCTCTCCGACATTCTAGTGACGATAAATCCTTAATTAACCGGGATCGGCATCAACGTAAAAGTAAACAGCACACTAAGTGTAAAAGTAAAAAATCAGGAAAGTTTAAAAAACAATCCCAACAACCGACTAATAAGAAACATAGAAAGAGTACCGACAAAATGAAAAAGAATTCGAAGAAGACAAGAAAACGTAGCTTATTTAGGAATATCCAATTTATTTCAAAGCGTGTGGAAAGGTTAAGTCCCTTCCCAAACAAAGATAATATGGAGTTTTACATCGACACTTTCCAGCGGAAGCCACCTTTATTATTCCTATATAAAATGTTCCCTCGTGCCTATCCACACTTTTTACATTTTATCCTTTCTGTCAAACAAGCTTTTCGCTTCGGTATGCATTTTTTGGCCTATATGACTTGGATTCCATGGATAATAGCACTGTTATTAGCAATGCTAATATTTAGATTAGGTTTTTTCTCATGATCGAGTCTAAAGCAGATGTAATCACAAGAAAGATTGATTTTTGAGGATACGTTAATTTTGTGTACCTATTACGTAACATAAATTTAGAAGATTTGAAGGCACGGCTTGGGGCTCAAACGCATGGACGGCGTGCATACAATTTGTGTAAATGCCTTTGTTGATTGTAATGTACTGGTAATAAGTTACTTTCATCTCTAGTAGTGTTATCTTATGTGTTATATTAGTGTTATCTTATTAGCCTTCGCTCAATCGCGTATGAAACAAAAATCGCGCGTGAATGAAAGCGCGTTTTAATATGTTAGACGCGAAAGGCAGGGCCTAATTCTCGCGCGGAATCCGCGTGGTATCGTGTACGCTATCAGCCCTCGCGAAAGAGCGTACGTATAAAAGTGACATTGTGAAATATATGACACATTGTACGTTTCGCAATATCCTCATTCATACAGATATAATGATGTTATCATTTTATCCTCATCGCAATCATGCTGTGTAAATCATTTTTGTGTTACTTACCTACTTTTGGTTATAGTCGAATGCAGATTCTCTCTTAACAATGAATTATTGGTGAGCAAGTAACACGGAAAACAATCGCATCTTTAATTTGTCGTCTACGTTAGCGGGATATTCACGCGTATTTTCAATTTCTATCTCGGACATACTGCACCGTCAAAATTCCGGATCTTTTAGACATGCCTAATCAAGTCGAGTTGGTAGACCTCGACCTCGTAATTTCTTAACACCACCCTAAGGATAAATGCCGCTTGCACATCGTAAAACGTTGCTGTAACCGGTCATATGAACGTAGATCATCACTCAAAATTAAGTTACAGTAGGCTGCCGGAGCGTATATCTATGCGTTATCTACTATTGCACTCGCGTACCGCGCATTTATTCCGCGGCAGACAGCGTTTTGTGTGCGCGTTGTGGCCAAGAAAGATAAAAGATCAAGGGACCAATGTGACAGCTAGATACTTTCAATTATAGTCCAGTTTCAGTTTACTGGGAGTTTTTGTCAAAAGAGATAAAGCAATTACGATGTCGACTATACTTTGTAGAATCAATTCATTTAGGTAAATCGATACAGTGTTTGTTACTATACATAACCTGAGTTGACAATACATTATAAAATAGTTTTATGTTCTTAATCATTGTTAATGTTACAAATTGTATGAAGTTATGTAAATAAATTATAGTATATATTTTTCCGTTTTATTTACCTAAATAGAGAGGGGCGATGAGGTTATCAGATTAAATAAATAGTACTTACAGCTGTTAATACAAATTGATAAAATAATAACACGGTTATAAAAAAACAGGTGGGGTCGTAAAAATAAAAAAGTATCCTATGACCGTCTCCTGGTTTTAAGCTACCTCCTCACCAATTTTCAGCCAAATCGGTTCAGCCGTTCTTGAGTAATAAATAGTGTAACTAACACGACTTTCTTTTATAAATATAGATGTAGATATAGATAGATTATCATAACCATATCAGACGTCCCTATATTAATTTTAGTCTGTCCAAAAAAAGCGCTAGTCTGTAGGGCGTGCATAATAATATTTAATATCTGTATGCTGTAATACAACAATTTATTTCATCACCACTACTCGTAAAACGGTGAAGAAAATCTTATAACAATCTCTTCTTTGCTGAGTTGTTAATTTGTCAACAATCAGAGACATTCACAGACCTCCATGACCAAATCCATAGTCAGAGAAAAACTTTCAGTCTCTCAAAAAGTACTCTGTGGGAAAAACCAAGCCGGTGACAAGTGTGTGACACATTCAATTGACACAATTATTATAGACATTCGTTGTAATGTGCTAAGTATATTTAGGGGAAAATAACTTATTATTAAAATTATGTAACTCAATGTGGTTTGGAGAAATTAGTTTTGTATTCAGCTAGCTGAAGAGTGTGCGTGCATATTATCTACCCTTAGTCTAGATGCCATCATGCATCATCTTCTGACTCAAACATAGCTTAATTTATTGGTATGTACTTCGCATTATTGTATTTTTTATTATATCATCATTCTCCTGTCCTTATCCCAATTTATTTAGCGTCGGCGCAAAATGTCTTTTTCTCCCATAGTTCTCTATTAGTCATCATCTCGGTAGACCCTTTGTAACCATATCATTATTCAAATTTTATTATATGAATGCCAATGCATAATAATATTCAAAAGATGGTTGTTTTTTTTTTCAGATAACCATATTTTATACCGATGATTAAATGTTAGGAATAATAAATATTCCACTTGTTATAAAATTCATGCTTTGCACAGGCGATTAACTTATTCTAAGGCATATTGGAACTAAACCGAAAAGTGGCAGGCACTGACAAAAGTAATGGACCTAATTTAAGAAAATACTTATATACATCTAAACTTTGAAGCCTATTGTTGCTCACAGTATCTTTTTGTGTAATCCCATTTACATTAAACACAAAAATGCCTAGAAAGCGTGGATTAGTTACAGCACGCGGCCAAACAACATTAAGCAGCAATTACTATAGATCACGTGAACAAGGGAAAACAATACCCTTAGAAAGAAAATCTACAAGTGAATTAAGCGTCAAAAACCCCACGGAATCGTCACAAAAGCATAGTGAAAAGATAAAGATGAAAGTAAAATTTTATCTCAAAAAAGCCAACGATCCTTTTCGTTACCCAACTCATGCAAGTTCTGCACATGATATAAATAAAAACTTAAGGAAGAAAAAAGAATTTGTAACAACAGACCAACAAAGTGCAATGTTGCAAAATAATAAAACAGAATTTCAGAGAAGAGGTATGGCAGGTGACAGTGACTGTGTGCACATAAAGCCAAAAGAGCATCATGAGAAAAAAGAACCGATAACTCGAATTTACACATCATTAATGAAAATATCCTTTGCGAATAAGATTAAGAATATAATTATCGAAAAGTCTAAGCGGCTTTCAGATACGAGTTTAAGACGTAGACGAAAGCCAGTTAAATTAAAAGAGTATAACAGTTATTCAAGCGTCGTAAATTGCGGCAATCGTAAACTAAAGTTAAATAAGAGTGACGAGAAAAACAAGACCCTGAATGAAGATAAAAAGGAAAATACACTGAGCGAGAAATATGAAATCGCTCCTACAAAATATGTAAGATGCCCCAAAATATGTGACAGATTAGATATTACCAATGAAAATATACATATCCATAATAATCAATTACCAATGTCAACTTTTGACAAAAAAAAGAAGTCGAATAATACACTCAATTATTTAGACAGAGGCAAATCACGTAACAATCGAAAATGTCGACTGAACCACTCTGATAAGACGAAAAGACCCTTTCCTGTTATAGTTTATCAAGATATTTGTGTTACGGGCAGAAAACTTAAATTCTGGAAAAATCACATTGAAAATAAAAAGACAAGGAGATTATCCATAAGAATTGGAAGGCAAACTTCTAGAAATAATTTTAAATATTATTCCGATAAACAAAGCTCTGGGACCACTACCAGTACGGTTAGTGGAGTGTTTTCTCATATCGCTAAGGATGTAATAAATGCATGTGTAAGGAATACAATTAAGATCTGGGCAAACAAAAAATTAAATGAAAATATCAAGAGAGGGAGACAGCCCAAATCTAAGAGTCCAAAAATAAATCAGACCTATTTTACTGAAGTAAATAGAAAACTTTTAAAAACTCTAGTAGATAATCCTTCAGAAAAACATAGGTCTAATATAATTGGGCAAAGTACAAGTGATGAGGTTCCAATTAAAACACTTAAACTTGGTAACAACATTAATTTTAATAATACACGAATGAATGTCACTGAATGTCAAACTGAAATTCCGGAACCTACGTTAACTAAGAGTAAGCATTCCAAGGAAAGGAATAAAAATAATGATTCAGATAAAGACCATATTTATTGCACAAAAATTGCGGTCACTTCAAATAATGAAGCTTCTCAAGATAAAGTACAACCCCAAGAATTATTGAAAAAGCAATTGTCGAATGACTTTTTAGAATATTCAAATAAGACGCAAAATGTAAACTCACCAATGAACAAAATACATCCGTCTGCATATAAACAGCAGTTAAACTTGAATGTCAACAGTAAATTATCTGAAAAACTTTCTATTGCTTCAAATAAGATTAATTCAAAACTTCTTGATAATAAGAAATTTGACGAAGATCAGTCGAATTACTCGTTAAATACCAAACAACAAAAATGCATTTCTAAAGATATGGCAGTGTCTGATCTTCCTCAACATCCTTTGTATAAATTATTACAAAAACTTAAACTTTCTTTTTCAGCAAAAAAATATAAGAATACACATGCAATATTAAAAAGACAAGAGAATTCATATACCTTACTAGCAGTAAAACAGATACAGTCTATTCCAAAACTAGATCAAAATAATATATTTTATAAAATTGCCAAACAGCAGTGCGACTGTTCAATAAATCTAAAACTTTGTCATGAAATAACAAGTAAACAAGACAATACTTCAGGCTCAGATAAGGGGCTAATTAATATGGCAATAACGAAAAAGCTATCTCATACACTTTTCAAATCTTCTTATAAGAAAATGTCTACTAAACTCTGCGAATCTCCCAATAAAAAGAGAAATAACAAAAATTATCATATCCAACGTCAAAAATATCAAGGAATTTCGATGGGAAATTTATGTAAAAGCATACAGATACCATGCCAACAATCATCTAATAAAGAATGGCGCGTAGGAAAATTCAAAAATGCATTTGGACCACAAAATAAGCACAGACAAAAGTTATGTGTAAAGCAAAGTAACACTACAGATCAGAAAAATGAAAGTAACCAAAGTAGCGCTCATACAACCGACAAACAGCAAGAAAACATTTTAAAAAATCAACAAAGAGCCAATAAAGATTTCCTAATTCAGAATGATAAATATATTTCAATAAAAAATATTACAAGAAATAACCGATTCCAAGAAACAGATTATAAAAAAAAATTGTCGAAGTCTTTAGGAAATCTCAAAAGCATAAATAAACAAAAAAACTATTATGATAACACTTCGCAAATACAGGAACAAAATAATTTTAGCAGCAAATGTCAAAAATCAAGTACAGAACGTGGACGGTATGTCAATCAACATGAAAATAAACAAGTTACTTCTAGAAGGCCTCATAGTGCATACCTTAATAAACCATGCAGTAAGAAAATACGTGAATGTGCTTTGCAACAACACAATAAGAAAAAAGTTACATTACGTGAAAGTCCTTTGAAACAATATGCTGAATATGTTGGATGCTTTCGTAAACAACTTAGTGGCTGTCGATTTTATTTATTAAATCAGATGCAACGTTTACGTCCAGGCAAATTGAATTTAGTCATTTGCAGTGAATGTAAAACAACTCGATCTGAATGTAAACGCAAAAAGCAACGCAATAAAGGTAAATCATTAAGGTACCGCCACATAAATAAAAGTCAACAACAACTTTCAAATGAAAATGTGAAATGTGAATGCAATAATAAAACATCGTATTCATTATCTGAAAGTCCTACGATACAACATCGAAAGAAAATATCCTGTACATTATTGGAAAGTACTACGATACAACATTGTAAGAAAATACCCTGTACATTATTGGAAAGTCCTACGATAAAACACAGTAAGAAAATATCATGTACATTATTGGAAAGTCCTACGATACAACATTGTAAGAAAATACCCTGTACATTATTGGAAAGTCCTACGATAAAACACAGTAAGAAAATATCATGTACATTATTGGAAAGTCCTACGATACAACATTGTAAGAAAATACCCTGTACATTATTGGAAAGTCCTACGATAAAACACAGTAAGAAAATATCATGTACATTATGTGGAAGTCCTACGATAAAACCCACTAGCAAAACATCATCTACATTATCTGAAAGTCCTGTGAATTATTATGGATTTATTCGTAAACTAGCTTATGGCTACCAAGTTTTTGTATTACATCAAATTCAACGTTTTCTCCATGGCAATGAAAATGTAGCAATTTGCAGTAAATGTGAAAAAAGTCGATCTGAATCTAAATGTATTTCAAAGCACACAAGTAATTTTACAGGATGTAATAAAGGACGTCGGACACGTTCTGATTGTGATCGTAGACAAGTTCGTTGTATTCGTAAAAAAAGAAAATATACTAGTAACCGTCAAATGCCACCAATCTTTCCAAAACGTTGTAGAGGCAGGAGGAACAGAAGTCGTAGGAAAAAAGTGTGTAAAAAACGAAAAGGCTGGCGGCATTCGAAGATCTTTTCGAAAATTATTCGTACTGCAAAATGTGTGTCGTTAAGACTTGAAAGTGATTGTAAAGTTCTCACGTGCACCCTAAAGAAAAAGCCGTTTTTTTGGATTTACAAAGTGTGCCCAAAAGCCTACCCACACTTTATATCTTCTCTAGCTTTTGTTAAACTGGCTTACCGATTATGTTGTTATAGTTTAGCCGTTGTAGCCTGGGTGCCATGTCTTTTGTTGATGTCTATTTTGAGAACATGCATTTGTTCTATTTGTTGTTTATAAAATATCTATTAATCAATTAACTAGTTTTTTTTTAATTATTAAGTTCATCATCATCATCATCATTTCAGCCGAAAGACGTCCACTGCTGGACACAGGCCTCCCCAATGGGGGGGGTTTGCCATAATCGACACGCTTGCGGGTTGGCGATCGCAGTATAGTATGGTGGTGGAATGCATAGAGAACGCTGCTGCCCATTCTCCGGTACGACCCTTAGTCGCCTTTTACGACACCCACGGGAAGTATGGGGTGGTGCTATTCTTTAAGTCCAGCACTTGAAATTATTAAGTTACTAATGTTTATTAGATACGTCACAAGGTTGAGGACCAGGCCCGTTCGATGCCAAGACAACGAGGATTGGTGTTTCTATGAAACTATTTTTGACGAATTGTTGTGGGTTTTATTTAATACTTAAGGAATATCGTGATAAAAAGTATCCTGTGTTAATCTTGGTTAAAAGCTATATGAATATGTGCCAAACATTCAAATCCGTTCAGTAGTTTTAGCGTGAAGAAGTAACAAGCATACAAAAACACTCGCAACCTTACGCCTTTATTATATTAGTGTGATAAATCAAGACAAGCTTGCAATTCGTCTTGATTTCTTATCTGTGACGGTACGTTTCGTCCGCGAAAATATAGGCTTTGAAGCACTGACCTCTATAATACAAGTACGCTGGACTGCAGACTATGGATGACAGATTGAAGCCATTTGATTTTCGCCATTTTGGCGCTGATAGCAATGTGAAGGGACCGTGGAACTAATATTAGAGATGGGATATATCCTACGATAAAAAAATACTTTTATGAAGTTTATCGATCGTTATAACCACTGAGAGTAATTTATTACCTACATAAGAGAAAAATATCGGATCACTCCCAGTTATTTTTATGCTTCATTTTTAAATAATAGAATAATTGCTCTGCAAAGGTTAAGGGGCCGGCGGAGCATGCGTAGTTCATACAAACGTAATACCAAAATAATTTGTAAATCAAACATATTCTTAATGTAGCGTGTATTTATTCCGATTGGATTACAGAATATTTAGGTTCCCAAATATATATTTTGAATGGACACTGATTTAAAGACGAGCTATGAGAAAAATAAGTTTCCTATAGAAATTTGAAATTCCTCATATCTTTTATGTATTAAGAAAATATTGAGGGCATTACTAAAAGAATTATTTTCTTGGATCACATATTTATTTACGGCGATCTGGTATCCCAAACTCTCTTCATGGTTTGACACAGTTTGACAGCACAGACCACACCAAAGACTACAATATAGACAAAAGCAAAATGCAGACTTAACACCCCACCTCGATTAATAGTGCTTTTATTGAAAAAACAAACACTGTTAATCGCTCACAAATATTCACAGTAAAACATGAAATCAAATATTAACATTCCGCTTACATTATCAAAACAAAAAAAAATATATTATATAAATGGTGACACTAAATTATTATCCAAGAAAAAATAAATCATGGTCACCCTACTACATGAATACTATCACGAACTTAACACCTTCACACATTTTAGTTTTCTCTACCCATGTACAATAATACCTTTGTTTAATATTTACGATATAGGTACCGTAGTCACCTACTCTTTACAATAAATATTTAACCATTCACATATTTGTCTAAATCTGTCAACTGCTAATGTTTTTGTAAAAATATCAGCTAAATTTTTTTCTGTATTAACATATTCAATTCTTAGCTCCTTTTTGAATACCAAATCTTTTATAAAATGAAATTTTATATTGATGTGTTTGGTTCTCTTGCTATTCTCAAATGTTTTTGATATGTCAATAGCTCCTTTATTGTCCATGTAGAGAACACACTGCACATCTTTGTTTCTATTGAAACTCTTGCTCAGTCCTTTTATATTGATATTATCGCACGCACTTGTGGCTCCTGCGACGTACTCCGCCTCTGCTGTCGACAATGCTACACAGTTTTGTTTTCTCGAAAACCATGCCACAACATGACCATTGTATAAAGTAACAGAACCGCTGATACTTTTTCGATCGACGTGATTACCTGCCCAATCAGAATCAGAGTAGGTTTCAATCACATTTTTCTTGTTGTTCTTGATATAGGTCAATCCACTTGTCTTTGTTTCTTTTAAATATCTTAGCACCCGTTTTGCTTGCGTCCAAAGATTTAAAGTTGGTGCATCTAGGTACTGACTCAGAAATGTTGTACTAAAGGCTATATCTGGTCTTGATACCGTCGCTAAAAACATTAAACCTCCAATCAACTCTCTGTAAGGTACATCAACACACTTACGATCAGTATCTGCTTGAAAACCTTTCGTCATAGGACACTTCGTTCCATTTGCCTCAGTCATATTAAACTTTTCCAACATTTTATCTATTTGTCTTTCCTGAGTTATCTTTAGAGCATTTCCATATCATCTACAAATACTATCATCCAACATGTGTCATTATAATACATGCAAAAGTCGTATTTTGATCTTTTTAGTCCAATTTTAAGAATAAATTTATTTAATCTATCATTCCAGCATTTTGGACTCTCTTTTAATCCATACAAGCTTCTATTGAGCTTTAGAACTTTACCTTTCTCTTCACATTTTACTCCTTTTGGTATCTTTAGGTATACATCTGTTTCTAATATCCCATTTAGGAATGCTGTTGGGATGTCCAATTGATGGATTTCAAAATCATTTTGTACTGCATGTGATAAGAAAGTTCGGACTGTGCTCATTCTTGCGACAGGGGAATAATTCACTGTAAAACCATCATCTCTTTGTAGAAAACCTCTTGCAACCAGTCTCGCCTTTTTTAGGTTATTGTCTTTCTTCACAAAAATCCATTTAGCATCTATTGCTTCTTTTCCATTTGGTAAATCAGTTATTGACCATGTTTCCATATCTTCTAATGCTTTCAACTCTTTAACAATTGCTTCATTCCAGCCCAATTTTATAGCTTCATCGTAACTTTTAGGAACATTTTCCATATCTGCGCTAAAAGCATATTGTATTTCATATTCTTGTAGTTCTTTTGGTTTAACTACTTTTCTTCCACTCCTTGTATATATTTCCTTTGGTAACTCTTCTTGTACTATTTCTTTTACTTGTTCAGTTGCATCATCAAATTTATCATCATCATCATCATCACTGTCTTGAGTATTTTCAGACATTGTAGGACATTCTCTAATTCTTCTTTCTCTTAGTCCTGATGTACTCGGTCTTTTTCCTTCTTCTTCTATTTCTCTATACACCACTGACCTTTCATTGTCTCTTTCTATTTCTCTAATTCTATCATATGTTACATTCGTTTCATCAAAATGTACATCTCTCGAGATTTTAATTTCATTCTTCTTTGGATCCCACAATCTGTATCCATTTGGACTATATCCAATAAATCTCATAGCTCTCGCTCTTTCTTCAAATTTTGATTTTATTGGTAATACAATCATCCATGCTTTCGATCCAAATACTTTCATATTTTCTATATAATTTTTACCATAATACAACTCTGCTGGGGTTTTAAATTTGATAGCTGCTGATGGACATCTATTTATTTGATACATTGCACATTTGACTGCCTCTCCCCATAACTCTCTAGGAAGGTTGGATTCCATCATTAATGCCCTTGCTTTATTATATACTGTCCGGTTCATCCTTTCAGATACTCCATTCATTTGTGGACTGTATGGGTTTGTGTATTCCATTTTTATCCCATGATTTATTGCAAATTCGTTTATTGTTCTATTCTTAAATTCTCCACCATTATCACATCTAATTCTCTTTACTTTGTTTTCTTTCTGTCTTTCCAAATATCTTACATAATCTATTAAGTTTTGTGTTGCTTCATGTTTATACTTTAACAGATATACAACTCCAAAATGAGTATAATCATCTACAATTACTTGATAGTATCTCTCTTCATTCAGGCTTGGTATATTTACCGGACCTGAAATATCAGTGTGTAAGAGTTCGCACACTTTTTCCGATCTTGGCATTTCAACTGTATGAAACGGTAATCTAGTTGACTTGGCTTTCATGCACACATTGCATCTCTTGTCACTATTCGGTAAATTTAAAGTGCTCAACCCATTTCTATTCAAATGCCCTAGTCGTCGATGCCATAAATTGGTTTCGTTTCTTGTCATATAACATTCATTCTCAGTTTTAATTTTAAATTGTATTTTATATAATTTTCCATCTTTTTGTCCATATAATCTCATGTCATTTTGGATAATCTTTACCACATTGCCTTGAAATATCACATTACAATTCTTTTCAACCAGTTTACTTACCGACAGTAAGTTCTTTGAGAGATTTGGCACAATTAAGGCTTCAATACTTGAGCTTCTGGCTTTTCCTTCCGTTTCTATTATTCCTCTCTCCTTGGCTTCCAAATATTCGCCATTCGCAACTTTTATTTTTACTGGATTTGTTAGTGTTGTTATTTCAGTCATAAATTCTCTGTATTTGTCTTGTATCATATTATCCGAAGCTCCCGAGTCTACTATGAACTCTATTATGTTTGACTCTAACCCATTGTATTCATTCGTTAAATTTGTTTCATCATATGCTGTGAACATATACTTTGACATATTTGCATGTTCTCTTTCATCTCTTCTTCCTCTTCTATTGAAATTTCCCCTTAAGTACCTACCTCTTTGGTGGTTACTTCTGCATCGATATGCTTTATGGCCTCTTTGCTTACATTTATAGCATACTATATTATTTTCAGTTGTAAAACTTGTTTCTGTATTTGTAGTATTGTTATTTTCATTTACACTTTTTTGTTTCATCTCAGCATCTAATAACCTCGCTTTCACAAAATCAATTGTTATTTCCTTTTCTGTTGACAATGTTTCCAATGACGTTATTACATTTTCATAATCATCTGGTAGTGTTAATAAAAAGTGACACACCTTATCGGACTCAGACATCTTTTCTCCGATCTCAATTTCTGCTATTATCTCATCGAACCTTAGATAATGGTCTTGGAGTTTAGTATCTTTTTGACATTTTAAATTTAGCAATCTTCTCTTTAGTTGCAATTTGTTAAAAACTGACTTTCTCTCAAAAATTGCTTCCAAGCATTTCATCATTTCTAATGATTTTTCACACTTTTTTATATATGCAATGTACTTATCTGACACGCATTGTACGATAATCGATCTCGCCTTGACATCCAGTGTACTCTGTACGTCCGAAGATTTTATCGCCTCTACGACGCCTTTTTCCTCTAATAATAAATTCAGCCGAAATTTCCATGTCTGAAAATTCACTCCCTCTTTCAGAAATGGCATAGCCTCGTATTTTCTCATATCCATTTTTCTTTTCTTTTGTTTTTTTTTTGACAGTTCAAAATTTTCTTCTTATTTTTCTATTTTCATTTAAATGAACACAAATATAGCCCATAACCTTTTATGTATTAAGAAAATATTGAGGGCATTACTAAAAGAATTATTTTCTTGGATCACATATTTATTTACGGCGATCTGGTATCCCAAACTCTCTTCATGGTTTGACACAGTTTGACAGCACAGACCACACCAAAGACTACAATATAGACAAAAGCAAAATGCAGACTTAACAATATCTCGTCTTTATATTTATTTATTTATTTGTTTAATACTTCAAGCACATAAATGTACAGAGGCGGACTTAATGCCATAGGCATTTTCTACCAGTCAACCTTTAGGTGATGCAGAGACAAACAGTGGTAGGTGCAATCAAGAACATTGAGTAATAAATATTTTAAATATTTATTGATACGCATAAACCTATCAAAACTATGAATATAATATATACCTAATTACATATAAATATAAACACAAATAAATATACATAAATACATGAATATACTTACTAAAAAGAAATAAGACAAACAATGGGAAAATTTTACCGTTGTGATGATACTGCCAGCTTCTTGCGAATGTGTTCGCGAGCCTTAACTTTAAAGGATAATCGGTTGGTTTATATCAGAGTCCTTTCAAAATATATATTTGGGAACCTAGATATTCTGTAATCTAATCGGAATAAATACACACTACCTTAAGAATATGTTTAAATTACAAATTATTTTGGTATTACGTTTGTATGAACTACGCATTAGCAGGCGTAGTTCGCCGGCCCCTATCTGAAAATTCATTAGAGTGCGGTCAGTTCGCAAGCTATAAACTAGTAGTGTCCTAGTAAAGTTATAGCACATGACGGTCAGATCAGTGAGCTTTAAATATGAGGATAGGCTTAAAACTTAGCCTAAAAACTACTACATAATCAGCCTATACTGTTCCCACTGCTGGAACACAGGCCTCCTCTCGGTGAGAGGGAGTGGGCCGTAATCCACCACGCGGGCCCAGTGCGGGTTGGCAGATGTCACATGTCTTCGAATTTTTGGTTCTAGAACATGCCGGTTTCCTCACGATGTTTTCCTTCACCGTTTTGAGAGCAGTGGTGATGAAATAATTTACACAAAGTGAAGCGCCTGTCTGGGTTCGAACCTACGACCTACAACTCGTAAGTCGCAGCCGCCACCGCTCCCAAAAAACTACTATGGTTGAGCTCCTGGCTCAACTACACTAGTTTTACAAGCTGAACTGGGGTCACATTAGTTTGCAATGTGAACTAAAAACTATTGAGCTATGTTGCAATTTCGCTCTTACCTAGTAAATCAAATGGCAGTTGTATTCTTCGTGATAGTCACTTTTGGTGTTCAATTTGGAAGAATTGAACCATGTAAACAAAGAAGCAACAAACAGCGTCCATACAAATTCAATCAAATTCCCTCAAATTGAATGCCAAAAGTGAACCTTGTAACATTACCTTACCATGTAGTCATTACTAGCGGAAAGGAGAGGGATTCCATTTTCATTGTTGGGTATTTGGATAGCGTACTAATGGGGAAAAAAACACAAAAAAATAACAAAGTCAAAGTCAAATCATTTATTTCAAATAGAAGGCAGTTTTGAATGTTAAAAATTTCAATAAAATAGAATAATAAATATTTATTCAAAGATATTTATTCGTCGGATAAGGTAGGTACAAAGTTGGTTGGTATAAAGGGATAAGTTCAACACATCCGCCGCTAATAGCGGCATACGAATATTTACAATGTGAACCTAATGTACTTACACGTGGGTAGGTATAAAATTTAACTTGTTTATTACATAAACTCTAATAGACAATATAAAACACTTATAATATGGACATTCTAAACTCTAATAATAATATGTATAAATATCAAATAAAAACATAACAATAACAACATTTCTATTATGTAACTGAATAAACCTACCATATTATTAAAATATATATATATATATATATCATCGTCATCATGCCTAGCCTTTTCCCAACTATGTTGTGGTCGGCTTAAAAAATATATATATATATTATTGACTTATATTTACCCTTATAATCAAAAAAATCTTTTAAAGTATAAAAATTAGATTGGAGAAGCCAATTTTTCAGACTTTTTTTGTAAAACTTAAATGATAGTTCTCTTATCATTTTTGGAATATTGTTATATATTTTAATGGACATAAGGTAGCTGTTTCTGCGGAGCTATTCTGTAAAAATCTCACCGTGAAAACTTAGGTGAAGTGATCGTGGAGTGAGCTGTCAATAGTGTCAATTCCTAGCAAAACAAACTCACTTCACCTAAGTTTTCACGGTTAGATTTTTACAGAATCGACCGGCAGTAGTGGAGAGTGCTACTACAAAATTGGTTTTATAATTTGTAGTTTTTTAACTTAAAGTACATGATTTTCCTAGAATTTTTACCTACTCGTATCATACGTTTTCGCCTCAAAATGGCTAACTACACAATAATTTTCATAATTAATTGACGATAATCTTTCAACCAATGCTCTGTTAAACAAATGATAGCAAACTTGGTGTTTTCGAAAAACAATTATATATTGAAAAAAAAAAAACAAAAAAGCAATTCTATTTCCAGTAATTTGGAAGCGCAACCTTGGATATTTCAAAATAACATTATATTTTAAGTCATTGGCGAGCCCAAATAATTTGACGTGATAAAAAATTCCGTACTTTGTCACCAGTTATATGAAGCGAGTAATTTTTGGTAGCAGCGTATAGTCTAATTTCAATGTATTTAGTTATAATTTGTTTTATAAGAATATGAAAATGACTTGTAAAATTATCCGATTGTAAAGTTTCCTTAAAATGATTCTCTAAGTCTGGAAACAAACTTTTGGTAGTATTTACAATATCTCGTAGTACTTTTGTAGTTAATACTGCTGGGAAATTTCGCTCGATTGGAGGTTTACCATTATTATTTTTACAAGATTGGCGGAATAATGACTCTACCAATAAACAAATGTGTACCACACTTATAGAAGGTACAGTTAAGCCTCCTCTTGTTTTCTGAATTATGAGTGCTATACCACTTCTACGATTCAAAACTACGTCTTGTGATACGGATTCGCAAGCTACTAAGCAATCATCACATTTAATATTTTTACGAATAGCTCGAATAACAAACCCAGCGATGTATCCCACACACTGTTTCGATGTCTCATTTACGTTAGAATCCGGTATTGACCAAAACAGATGTAAAAATTCACCTAGTTCGTCTTGTAAAGATGGTGGTTCAATTTCTTCTAAGCGATATTTTTTTATTGTACGCATGTTTTCAGCTACACTATAAACACCAACATCGAATTTATTAAGTTTAGCCACTTTTGAACCAGAAGTTGTTGTCAAAATAGGTATATCATTGCCTAAAACGTTGCCCGTGGATGTACTAATTTCATGGTGAATTAGTAATTGTTTGTTGGCACTAATGAACTGTGCCGCCGTTGGATTTGAGCACCAACCACTGCGGCTCCGAATTGCACAGAAAAATAATTCTAGGTGGTCCTGGCTAAGTTTGTAGGTTAACAAATATTCGATTTCCGGTTTATAAGATTTGACATACTTATCGTAAATATTAAAAACCGAAATGACGGCGTTGTAAATCCCCAAAAACCCTGCTTTGCGTCGTGAATGTACCAACAGAGTATCATTTGTTAATTTAATTTGGCTGAGATAATTTATTTCAGCCATTATTTTTGACCTCCACCTTTTTTCATTAGTGGACTTAAGTGGACTTTTAAAACCTCTGCCCCAAGGATTTCTTACATTCAAAAAATCAAAAATTCTGTCAACTGATCTAATAAATCTGACTGTCGGACCAGAATCTTTGAATTCTGACATTTGCAAAATAGTGTCACAAAATTCAATTGCATCCGCCACGCTACTACTTAGTGTTTGAGCTGCTAAATAAACTTTCATTATCATTTTTTTATAATTGACATGGAGATTTCTTAATCGATTCCCTAACCGTAGTCCATCACTTTCTTGCAAAACTGCTAACTTTTCTATATATTCCCACTTTATTAAACATCCTTCGTGGTCTTTTAATGTTTTTAAGTCACCAAAACAATTCCTTATATTTTTCAACATATGACAGGGATCAAATACAACATTAATTTTGTGACTTTTGTCCATAGGATGATTAAAGTAAGGCCGTGTATTATACCCTATTTGCAATTTAGCCCCTAATTTCGTAACCACAGAAAAGTGCTCAGGTGGTCCATCTAGAGTTAATGAACAAATTTCTACAGACACATCATGTAAACGAATTAAAGCCTGCTTAATAAGTGCGGCTTTTGTCTCGGCAGATAAACCATTAATAAAAAAAAATGCTATTGGAATTTTCCAATTGCCTTTTAATGGCACAACCATGAAAACCAACGCGTCTTTACAATCTGGTAAATCGCTAGTTTCCGAATCAATACCTAAATCAACGTGACCGCGAGTTATGCCATCACGACTGCGAGTACAGCTTTTCTTCAAACTCATCTCATCAATAATTAAGGCACATACAAGTTTCTCTCCTTTTTGACTTGCTGACTCGCTTTTAAATCGCAAGACATTAAAACTTTCTACAGAGAACCCGGGATTTGCATCGACTGAATTGTACCAAGACCGTAATACTCCAGGGTGGGGTAAAGCTAGATCAATTTTTTTGCGGACATATGCCTTAGGCGAATAAAAATGAAGAGTTATTGCAAATGATCTTAAAGCTGGGGGATACCTAGAACGATTCACCTTTTGACCAGTGTTTTTTAACATTCTTTTAAGTAATTCTGGCCTAAAATCGTGATACTGATCTAACATATTTACGCAGTCATCATTAATCATTTTTTTTTTTTAAATCGGTAATTATAGTTTTTAAAGAAGAAACAGTGAGCTTCAACCTTCTAACATGTTGTGATAAAACTTTCACATGACTACGTGACATACTGAGAGATGTTTTAACTCGCTGTATCATTTTTTTTGTAGATTTGGGTGAATTTTCATAGCGGTGGTCGTGCCTGATATTTGTACAAACTTCAGAGATACTTCTGGATACTATATTTTCGTAATTGTGGTCATGCTTAATATTTTCGCAGACTTCGGGGATGGTCCTAGCCATCTTTTGGGTTGAGCTCGTGCTTGCCTCTGTAAGTAAAATATTTTATTGTAGGAACCTTCTTGATCACATTACTTTGTAAAATTTAGGAATTGATATTTACCATCAATGCTGCTAAATTTTCTTTTTACTCAAACTGTCTCAGATACACACGGTGTTGGGGTAGCCATGTCGTCACGTACAGAAGTTGTATTCACTGGAAATATTCCATTATTATATTGATTCTGACTTACAAAAAATATAAAGTAGAGGACAAGTTTATCACACAGTTTTAATCATCATTTGCCTAGCCTTTTCCCAACTATGTTGGGGACGGCTTCCAGTCTAACACGATCTGCATCCTGTTACGAACGTTGTTAACGTTACGTAAAATACTGGTACTTATTCAGCTGCTTGAATTTTACGTGGAGCGACTGCCTATCTGACCTCCACAACCCAGTTACTGTATGCAGAATCAGACATAATAACATGTTTAAATACTCACCAAAAAAAATTGTAGGGACACTGCCATTTTTTAAACGGGTACGTGTAGCGTGTTTAATGAAACAGTCCTCAGTGAAATGTTTACTACAAATAATATGATAATTAGATTTAGGACTCCAATTTTCCATTTTCATGTTTTTTGTTGAGTTGGTGGGAAATCTGAAATTAAGTACCTATTTAAAGTAAAAATGACTAAAGAAGTACATACAAGTACATTGTAGATGGCAAGTTTTATTTCGGTCTTTACTTAGGTCTTTACTTCGGAAACAAGTACACATTAGATACATATAGTATTTATCTTTTGAAATTAGAAACTTGTATTTGCTATTTTTTTTAGCTAATCAAATAGCAGAAATTTCTGGCGACAGTAAATTTCTATTTGAAAGACGTATAAATTAAAATTATTAACTGTCTGAAGAAAATTATCGACACATTATCGACATGGAACAGTTACAACCCTATTAAAATGGTTGTATTCATTATATGTGAAAACTGAGCCCTAAATACACTTAAATATGATGGGATATTAATGCAAACATTTATTCTAGATATAAGATAGTATTAAAAATGCTCACACAAGCAATCGAAACGTTTATAGTCAAGAAATTTACTTACTTGTGAAAGGTTAATCCGCTGCCTTTTCGACAGCGAGTTTTACAAAATGCGCATGCTTTCATAATAAAATGTTGGTCAGTGGGTCGTCTTAGGGGCGGATGTAACACGCATTAAACACAAAATACAGAAATAAAGTAGTTTTTTACGATTTAGACCTAAATTATCAGAGACGACGTAAACAACTCAATGTCCATTTGAAAGCTCGTGTCAATTTTAGTTCCTGAGGACTTCGAGCGGGGCGCTTTGAATCGGCACAAAAAACAACTGTCATTTCGTAGAGTATCGTTAGTCCAGCGTACTTGTATTATCAGGGTCAGGTCAGTGCTTTGAAGCAATTACGAGACAATGACAACGTTAAATATCCATCGCTAAGAGCGTTGCAAAGTATACAAGATGCTAGTGCCTAATGTAACTTGGCGTGTTGAGCTGCCTCTGTTGCAGCGGAAAACCTCAAGTAGCGTAAATATAACAACTTCGCTCATCTCCTTTTTGAAGAAATTACCAAACGGTTGCTTGACTTCCAAACGCACTGACCAAAGGGCGGATTTTTACATTGGCCAGAAGCTAAGCATTGCCATTCAACATGGCAATGATTATCGATGCCCTATTTTAGTTTTACATAGACTAGCGACATATCAGAACATCGAGATATCTGCAGTGCTATTCTGTAAAAATCTCACCGTGAAAACTTAGGTGAAGTGAGCGTGGAGTGAGTTGTCAATAGTGTTCAATTCCTAGCAAAAACAAACTCACTTCACCTAAGTTTTCACGGTGAGATTTTACAAAATCGACCGGCTGTGCTTAGAAAAACCGAGTCACTTGTTCTTCCCGCCATTGTGATATTTTTTTTGTTCTAGGCAGAATTGAAGGTCAATGTTCTAACTTTTTTCGAAGCCTAACCTTGTTTTCAGTGCATATTTATTTATTTTATTGTGTTTAGTTGGCTTACGCAAAAGTAATAGAATGAGGTAATTCACGACAAAATATAGCTTAACTTTTACCCTTGTACCGTTGCATTGCATGCACTCAAAAGCACTATGGTATGCGTGTGTTACATACATTGCGCGCAGCGGTAAACAGCGATGATAACAGTTATGTGATGGCTACAGCTTGTATGTAAGTTAAATATTAATGTGTATTTTTCTTAGTGTTTCAATAGCAATCTAAATGGACTCGGCCCAGAATTCAGCTAATTTTTTGTCGCCATCACCAGCGTACAACAATTCCTGTAACGTGTAGCTGACAGGACACGATATTAAGTGTCCCATCGTTTATGGAACAGCACCACATCGTTTATTTACTAAATTCATTCAGTTTTACTACCTACTTTGTCCGAAGGCTACAAATTCGAACACACTACTAAATGATTTTGGAGTGGAATATAAATTGACCAATTACTTTCGTGGAAATTCACGCATTTATGTATAGTTTGAGGAGCCACATTAAAAGTATTGTATTTTCTTGAATATCAACCGTACTGCCGATGCCGGTCGATTCTGTAAAAATCTCAACTTAGGTGAAGTGAGTTCGTTTTTGCTAAGAATTGACACTATTGACAGTTCACTCCACGCTCACTTCACCTATGTTTTCACGGTGAGATTTTTACAGAATAGCTAGACGCTTTTAGTAGGTAGGCTCTATACAGATACACAATTACTAGTAAATGACACAAAATTTTCAAAAGTATTCATTCATTCCATTCATTTTTCCGTGTTCCAGGTGGCTCCTCAATTCAAATGTTTAGATAGAGGAGCCATTTTTACATTGATACTCGTATAATGGTCGATCATTGGTCGGTTAATGGCACAGAACATTTACGATACTCGTAACAAATTAAAAGCAATGACTGCACAATGACGTTCTAAAAGAACTGTCAACATTTTAGCAGATTACCGCATACGTCAGTCATTCATTTGTCATTATGTACGAGATTACCATTCTATGCCATTTATTTCAATGGAGTGTCAGTGGTTGACCATTGAAAAGTCATAATGACGCCATTATATATTACCAAACTTGTCAAAATCAACAATTCTGAAATCAATGATAGACCATTCTGACTCTATTGTAATAGCAGACTTGAGGCCCTGAATTGGCTCCTTAATCCATACGTTGCGAATTGAACAAATTGCTAATTGGACAAATTCCGAATTGGACGTTGTGAGAATTGGACATTTTGAGCCCACTGGACATTTCGCGAATTGGACATAATGCGCCCAAAGGCTTAAAAGGATATCTATACCTAATTAAGGTGACTCTAGTCATGTGCGTGTGGTGTGAGGGCCACTTTGTTAAAACTCTTTGAAAATGTGCTTAGGATTTAGTGAACATTCCCAAAGAATTGTGAAAGTTGGTATCAGATTTTGTGAAAGTCTAATAACCGAGTTATAGACTGTAAAGTTGGGCCCTCAGTTCTCACATAGAGGATTGAGGGCCCACCTGAAACTGATAAACTATGGACACTACAGAAAAAGTCTTTATGCCAAAATCTAAGCAAATGCCAAACAAATTTTGTGAAAACAAGATATTATCGCAAAACACTGTCCTACTTTGTATATCTTCGTACAAAATGGGCCCTCAATTCTCATACACGTAAAAGTTTATTACGCAATTATAATGAAATCATTAACTTACAGCTACTGTTTGAAATCCTATATGCTACTAAATAAATTGTGAAAATTTATAAAAGCAAGAACAGGTCACCACTTTTTGTTGTTTGAAAGTTATCCCTCAGTTCTCCATTTCTTTTGTTTTCGATTTATTACGCTTATCGTATGGAAGATAAGACAAATACAAAATTGTCTCTTTTTGTGTCAAAATTGTGCATCAAATTCGATACCAGGAAGAAATTAAAAGACCTTTTATTATAAAAGAAAATCGAGTTTTATTTTTATTATCTGAATTTGCAAATAGGGTGACCACAATTTCTGTTAGATTGCAGTAAAGAATAGTAAATGTAAATTATAAGTTTTAATAAACTTTCTTCGATTTTTCGCTTATTATCGTCATAGCTGTATTCAAGTTTCGTGATAAAAAAAAATTATTTCGGAATTCGAATGATCACAAAAAAAAAATACTGTTAAGTACCCAAATCATTTTTGCTTGAAATATCGTTCGTTTTGATGACAATAATCAAATAATTTATTTATTATTTTTATAAAGGCTTTTGCCCAGCCATGGGACTATGTAGGCTAAATATAATCCTAACTAATATTATAAATGAAACTAATAACTAGCTAATATTATATTAAAAATATTATTACATGTATTATATAATTATTGTTTACATATATGCACAATAGTTGTAATTTAGTGTAGTTACTAAACAATAGTTTATGATAGTGCAGCGGAAGTTGTAGATAATAAAGCATTAAAGCGAGTTTTATGAAACAGTTGCAGTGAAGAATAAAAGTAATAATAATTTTTTAATACGCAAACACATCTTCGGTCAAGACACTCAATCATCTTCGGTCAAGATATCAAACATTCAAGGTAAGTTTGTTTTGATACCTAGGTACTCATAATTTTATAAGTTCGTAATATTTCACTAAATAGTACTTAGATAGTCACTCTAAGAATTGTTTAGGTAATTCAATTACACCTATTTATAAATTGTAAATTTTTTAAAATAAAATATAATTATTTCATACTCCAGAAAACATCTTTGTTATTGTGCAAGTACCTACCTAGGAATAAAAAAAACATCCAGGAACGCACTGCTTTATTAGGTACTAGCTTCTGCCCGCGACTTCGTCCGCGTGAAATTCGAAAGTCATATGGGCTCCATCTATTATCATAATAACGTTATTATTGTTTTCCTCGGGAACAGTACTTTTTTCGGGATGAAAGGTACAGTGGTTTAGGCGTGAAAAGCTAACAAACAAACTTACTTTCGCATTTATAATATTAGTTAGGATTATATTTAGCCTACATTGTCCCATTGCTGGGCAAAAGCCTTTATAAAAATAATAAATAAATTATTTAATTATTGTCATTAGTTTTTTCGGAACGAACGATTTTTCAAGCAAAAATGATTTGGGGAACAGTATTTTTCTATGTGATCGTTCAATTTCCGAAATTATTTTTTTTTATCACGAAACTTGAGTACAAATGCTATGACGATAATAACCAAAAATCGAAGAAAATTTATTAAAACCTATGACTACATTTACTAATCTTTACTGCAATCTAAAAGAGATTGTGGTCACCCTATTTCCTAATACAGAGAATAAAAATAAAACTCGATTTACTTATACAATAAAGGGTCTTTTAATTTCTTTCTGGTATCGCATTTGTTGCACAATTTTTTTCACAAAAAGAGATAATTTTGTATTTGTCTTATCTTTCATACGATAAGCGTAATAAACCGAAAACAAAATAAAATGGAGGACTGAGGGCCCGAATTTTATCAAGGTCATAACTTTTTAAACAACAAAAGGTGGTGACCTGTTCTTGCTTTCATAAATTTTCACAATTTATTTAGTAGCATATAGGACTTCAAACAGTAGCTGTAAGTTAATGATTTCATTATAATTGCGTAATAAACTTTTACGTGTATGAGAATTGAGGGCCCATTTTGTACGAAGATATACAAAGTAGGACAGTGTTTTGCGATAATATCTTGTTTTCACAAATTTTGTTTGGCATTAGCTTAGATTTTGGCATTATGACTTTTTCTGTAGTGTCCATAGTTTATCAGTTTTATGTGGGCCCTCAATCCTCTATGTGAGAACTGAGGGCCCAACTTTACAGTCTATAACTCGGTTATTAGGCTTTCACAAAATCTGATACCAACTTTCACAATTCTTTGGGAATGTTCACTAAATCCTAAGCACATTTTCAAAGAGTTTTAACAAAGTGGCCCTCACACCACACGCACATCTCTAGTCGATATTTTTTCCATACAAATTTCGGGAGTGTATTACTCCACTGTTTGACATTGTGCATCCAAAGTTAAGCATGATATCGTTTTG
This sequence comes from Mesoligia furuncula, assembly GCA_916614155.1. Classification (NCBI taxonomy): domain Eukaryota; kingdom Metazoa; phylum Arthropoda; class Insecta; order Lepidoptera; family Noctuidae; genus Mesoligia; species Mesoligia furuncula. The sequence goes on from OU744800.1 coordinate 8,316,363, forward strand.
TCTTATTATTAATGTTGTCTGTACGGAAACAGAATAGTAAAATAAAAAGCCATTAAAAAGTTATGAGCCAACAAAGATTCGTTTTTCTTGCTATTTTTAACGTAACTTTGGGTGTAAATAAGTAATATAAGAACTGTAAAATCTTCAAAACCAAGTCCGTACCGACAAAGCTCAGTTATCGAAGAGTTCAATAAACTTTATTTTTAATTGATTTACGCATTATTTTTTTCATAAAACACTTTTTTCCGAAGCACTTTTAAATTTTTTTTCCGCGCCTATCAGTTCGGAATGGTATTTCTGTGGGTGAGAACTAGACTTTTTTCATGTAGACTAGCGTCTAACTGCTCATCACTGATACTAGCTCAGTCGGGCACGAAGCCAGATAAGACAACGTGATTTTTGGCCATGACCACCAGTGAGTTCGAGCTCGCGACTAGTTTGCTCTTAACGACTGTGATTTGAATTGGTCAATTTGCGAACTGGACCATTTGCTAATTGGACAATTTGCGATTTGGACAATTTGCGAATTGGACAAATTGCTAATTGGACAAATTGCGAAATGGACGTTGTGAGAATTGGACATTTTGAGCCCACTGGACATTTTGCGAATTGGACATAATGCGCCCAAAGGGTATATTTTGGCTACTGAGACCAAAACCACAAAGTTAAAGGATGTTTTATAAAAATATGGTTGTTGTTTTAGTATATTGTGGTGTCTTACGACTTCCGTGAGAACGAAGTCGCAGGCAGAAGCTAGTTATACAACAAGTGCGTGTCGGGCCACGCACAATGTAGGGTTCCGTAGTAGCCCGTTATCACAATGTAGTACGATTCTGTTGTCCTTTATTCTAAATCCAAAAAAACAAGAAATTGGTTTTCAATGCAAGTCTTTACCCGTTATAAACAAGCAATTACTTCATCTTAGTCACTTAAAGGATTAATGCTAAGAATTTTGTATTTGGTACATAAATAAATTGGGATAAGGGCAGGAGAATGATGATGATGAATGATGATTTTGTATTTGGTACAAAATTATCCAACACCCAAGTTCAACGAATATTACCTAATGCTAAACATCTTAACCGCTATAGTTTTCGTTTAAAGTTCATGAAATGCACTATCATCGTGAATTTTTCAAAAAATTTCATGACCGCAGTTTAGGTTTTAGAGGGGGAGGGGGGCTACTGGAACAAAAATTTGCACTTTAAAGTTTAATATTTCGTAAATGGAGCATTAAATTAAACCCCCCAAGTCATTTTGGAAGACCTATTCAACGACCTTCCCCACGTCACATGTAGGGGAGCTACCCTAAAAAAAAATATTTTCCAAAATTAGATTTTACCACTTTGTTGGCGTAATTGATATACGCAGTCCTACAAAATTACAGCTTTCTAGTACTACCGGCCTCTTAGCAAAACCTCGGACAGAGACAGACAGACTGACAGACAGACGGACATGACGAAACTATAAGGATTCCTTGTAGGAACTACGGAACCCTAAAAACGAGAAGTTATTGAGACACATCAACGTTGAACGAAGGTTTCTAGTATCATGACGGGGTCGCCACCGTTCGATGGCGGACGCGGTGGGGCCGCAGGGGAGGAGGAGTGTCGGTATGACGTTGGCCGCTCTCCCTATCCTCTGCGGCCGAAAATTGGTAGGCGGCGGGGCGAATGTCCTGACCCGTCGCAGGGGGACCAAGGGTGCCCAGACACGGGGTCGTCTGGCGCCCATGTGCTGGTTTGGTCCCTGGGGTGGTCACGGCGTGCTATGTGTTCTGGTGCGCCGGTGATGGGGAGTACTCCCCAGAGGAAGGTCCGGTGACGGACAGCCGCGGCGGGTTCACGGATGAGTGCTAACGCGTGCCCGTGTTCCCGCCGTAAGCGGCAGAGGAGGACACCGTGGAGTTTTAGAGTGGGTTAGAGTCCCACATAACTGCACTATCTCCCCGTGGTAGTGCAGAATGCATGAGCATTTCTCCACGTTAAAAAAAAAAAAAGTAGTATCTGCAACCATTGGGATTTCAAGAGAATCTTTTGGGTGGCATGCACAAAAAAAAATCAGATTTTAATTTAATAAAGTATGTATCAGTATTACAAACGCTACTGAATACACCCTAAACAGCACACGCAGCCACGACACAGTTCACAACACAAAATACAAGGCGTCCAAACCACAACAGCTAAGCAAAACATACACATTTCCAATACCTTGATGAAATTTGCCCTCAAACCCAAAAATCGCGGGTAAAAGTCTGGACATATGTGGTACACCCACAAACATGGTGTTTTCCTCATAGTCACTAACAGTATATCGCGGCATCCCTGCAAAGCTGCTTTGTTTCTTTTTCGAATTCGTTGCTGTCTCCTTTTATGTCGTGCTTCCAACAATTCTTTCTCCTTTTTAGTTTTACCTTTAGGTCCAAATGCTGTATACATTGCAGACTCTTGAAACTCGTCCGAAATAATGGTCATAGTTCGTGAGCCTTTCAATGATCTGCTCATGCGAAACCTTTGGATTCTCCACTTGTCTGCTGCCCAGCTCTGCACTTTTTCAAATGTGGTACGTGGATGTCTCATACATCGTCGAGCAAATCTGTAACTTCTTCTTGGCCGTGTAATTATTTCATATACCATATAAAGGAGACAGTGTGCAACAGCAATTCCCAGATTGCAAAGTCCTATAAAAAAGTCAGCAACACAATTAGTTTCGCCTGCTTCATCTTGTTTGCTCAATTCTTTCATTTCTTTAAGTTCTTCCTTCAGCTGTTTAGCTATTATCTTCTTTTGTTTCTTTTCTTTCTTAAGTTTTTCTTTTTTTAACCTCTTGTCCTCATTATCCATTTCTTCGTCTTCCTCCTTTCCTTTTTTTTTTTTTTGTTTCGCCAATTCTTTTGCACATCCACATGCACTGATTGATTGCGACTTCTTGACAGGTAACGAAGGTTTGTTGCTACGACGACGTTTGTTCAGCGGCAAATTCAACCCGCTCCTTTTGTGATAATTTGCTTTAATTACCGGTTGCTTTTTTCCCTCCTTTAAACCTGACAACGCACAACTCGTTCGCTTAGTGGCTTCTGATCCATTCCAGACTTCTGAAGTTCTTTTGAGTCGATCACAAATAAAAGAAAACATTGATTTTATTTTTGATATTTCATTTGTATCAAAGGCATCTCTTATCATTCTATTACTTGAACCACAAATATTTTTATTGGTTAATTTTGACATCCAATAATACAAGAGATCAACTGGACCTTCTTCATCTACACATGTTCTTTCAGAACATTCTGTAATTTCAGGTTTTTTTTGCACACATTTACATTTGAATAAGTGTCTGTTTTCGCATCTTGCTGCTGCACACGTTCCACCAGGGCAAACTTCATTAGCCTCAGCTTCTATTTCAGCAATTTTCCGATTTATTTCTTCAGAATTTAAAAGGCACATGTTTTTAGCGTCCAACTTTACCTCAAACTGAGGTTCAGACATTTCACCCGATTGAATACACCTCGTGGAGCATTTTTTATGTTTTCTTTGAATAATTTTACTACCGCAAGTTCTATCGGTGCATTCTCCTCCCTTATCTAAAATATGCTCATAACATTTACAATTAAAATTTGTTCTCTTATCTTTAAACATTTTTTGACAAATCCTTCCTTCACATAGATTTTTTGAAAGGTATTGTTCTCGACGATTGTTATGTGAAGGACAAATACAAGTAGATTTCCTTATAGTATTTTGACTTAGATTTGTCAGTTTGTGCTTTATTTCATCGGGGTTTAACACACACCTGTCAATAGCATCAACTTCTATTTTGATTATTGGTTCTCCTGCTTGATCACCAGCATCTTTTGGGAGTTTATTAATACAGTCACATTTTACTGTTTTCTTGGGTGATTTATTGTTTTTTATATTACAAGGAAAAATACATAGTTTATTCTTTTGACTGAGATCTGTCAGTTTGTATTCTGGGAATAACAAATTCCTGTCGATAGCATCATCTTCGATTTTGCGTATTTCTGCTTTCTTGGGTGATTTCTTGTTTTCTATTTTACTTATGAAGCAAATCTTTTGATATTTTGGCTTATAGCTGTTATCCCTTTTATCCTTTATTGGGACTTTAATATCTTTTTTGTAAGCATCAGGTTTGCATTCGAAGCAAATCCTTTGATATTTTGGCTTTTTATCCATTATTGGTTTGGCATTTACTGGTTTATGAAGTATCTTCTTATTCGATAACAGTTTTTTTGAATTATAACATATGCATGCTATTAGACTCCTAATCTTTTTAATTTCTATCAAACTTTTACTTTGTGCGTTGTTGTTCGTATTAGAAATAGCACAAGTTTTACAAACAAAATCTCTCTTTTCATTAGATGCTTGAGCACAAATACCCTTAGCGCAATCTTTATATTCTTTACTTGATACTTTTTTGTTTTTCTTTAAAATTTTATTCTTTTTATATTCATTTGGACGTACGTCTAATATATGACTTATACATTGTTTGTGACATTTGATGTTATTGGAAGCATCAATTTTATAGTCTTTATTTACTTTCCGAGGCCATACGTTTCTACATCGACATCTACGTTTTTCTAGCCATTTACTAAATTTTATAGTTTGCACATTTTCAGAAATTTCTATTCTATTTAACTCATTTTCTGTACAAGGGCATGCGACATCCAGTTTCTTTTTTTGCTTTCTAGAAGTGTCAATTTCCTCGGCATCATATTTTTCTTTTGACTGTGTGTAAATATTTTTTTTCTTAATAATTCCGGTACTTTTATTCTTTGTTTTGTGTACTCCATCGGTTTGTACTATTGTGTTAATATGAATGACTTTTCCTATACAAGTACATTCCGGAAGGTTAGCATTTGCTTTCCTTTTTTTGTTGCTGGGCGAACGTTCCCTTTGTTTGGTTGTATTGGAGTCCCCCTGCATATTAATGTTAAGTAAATCATTAGGTTCTTCTCTTTTATCATTTATTCTGCCTTCAGGATGGGTGAGATAAGGTGTGTCTAAAGGATATTTTCGTGAACATGCGGCATTTTGACAAAGTATATACTTATTTAACTTTTTTACTCCCTTTTCCCCAATTACTTGCTTTAAAGTAACATCATCTATGCAGTAATTGAAAGAAGGTCTTTTGCCGTGTTCCATGTTTAACGATTCACTAAAATTTATGTTGTCTCACCCAAGGCAGCCAGAATGCAATGTTTACGTGTTTATTTACGCATTCATTTTTATACGCTAAATTTTGATCATTATATACGATATAAATTAGATATTTTTGCTTATCTTAATTAGTCATGTCAAATTAGACTGATGAAAATTAGTTCATTGGTTGATGTCAGAGGGTGCTAATCTTTGGAATATTATTTTTAAACTATTGGGATGCACTGACCTCTATAATACAAGTACATAGAGGTCAGTGACTGGGATGGGACAAGTATTAAGAATATCTATGGTTACCTACAGCTTATGCTAGGTACACACGCAGCAACTTTAGTCGCAGGCTACTAAATTGGCGACTTCAAAATCTCACATTTATCATCATCTGCCTAGCGTTTTCCCAACTATGTTGGGGTCGGCTTCCAGTCTAACCGGATTCAGCTGAATACCAGTATTATACATGGAGCGACTGCCTATCTGACCTCCACAACAAGTTACTGGGTAAAACGATATCCCTTGGTTGTCAGACTTTCGGGCTGACTACCCGTAACGACTGTCAAAGATCCACGAATGACAGCCGGAACCACATTCAAATCTCACATTCCCACACAGACAAATTTGTTGTTAGCGATGTAAAAATCTGTGTGTGCTGAAGATCCGACCTTTTGATCTCAATAAAATAAGTACCATGTTTGCGTGCCGGCTAGATCGATCGCCTAATTATAATGCGGTGTCGGCGGGCGTGATTACCTACGAGAAGCAAATAACTTACCTAGACTAAAAATAACTTTGAAAGGTGTAAGGACTATAGCAGACAGAGACACCATACTTTTATCATCTTTTGGCAACTCACGGCCCGAGGGTTTCCACCCCAAACGGCTCGAAAATATAATAGTTGATAAGGTTTTCATACTCGCGCCGCTTGAGGTTTTCCGTAGCCGCCGATGCCGCCGATGCCGTAGCCGAAGATGGGATGGCGCAAGGGTATTGACACACGATTGCGTCCCACACTAAAAGGCCTACCCACCTTCAGTGGAAATAAAAACATGCCATCCAGTCTCTTGCCATCGTCGCGTGCCAAACCATTGGGTTCTAATTTAGCTGGAACAACGACGGTGACAAGAACTCGTCGGATGATGTCATTGGTGGAGGTGGTCATTTAAAACAGTCTCTGCATCGCCTCCCAAGGTTCCATCATCGAGATACCAAACCTTACATTAATTGGAATTTAGCTGTCTATTAATTGGGTGAATAGCGATACTAAAAATCACTGGCCCGAAGGGGTCACCTTGTTGAAAGCCAACAGCAGATTCCAGAAGGTTGTCGCGATACAATTATTTAAAAGGGTTGCACACACTGACTTCTATATTACAAGTACCTTGTATAATACAGGTCAGTGGTTGCACATGGTTAGTTCACTGTTAACTTTTGACCTCACGTGAATTGTACCCTACACAACCATTATCAAACCATGGACGAACTGTAGGTACAGGTATGTTAGTTTTCTGGGGATTCATTTATCAGATACGAAATCAAATTAAAGACTTTTTTTGCGACTATACAGGGTTACTTTTCAAAGACCATCCAAATTTTTACATGGTGTTCTACCCATGAATATAAACAACTTTCACTTTGGGACCAACTCTGAAATCACGATAAAAAAATCAGCTGTTTCATACAAAACTTCAATACCTCCTTGACCGAAATGTATGGACAGCTGATTTTCGATTTTTGATTCATGCATAATCAGCCCACAGCTGGGACACAGGCCTCCTCTTTGTGAGAGGGAGCGGGCCATAATCCACCACGCTGGCTGATTGCGAGGTGGAGGAAGGCCTACATACAGGCTGTAAAATGACCCATCTTAAAGCCGTCATCTACGTATTGTGTACATCAAACTGAGTAACATTATCCAAAAATAATTGCTGGGAAGCGAATTTTGTTTTTGGCGTGAAATGTCTGTGCTCGTATACTTTATACACGATGCTGATGACGCTTGGATCAAAGTATTACCTACAACTTATACATGCAGTGTAACCGGGATAAGTGGGATCTCAAATAATCTCAAGGGAGTGGCTTATTTATCACTCCATTTATCCAGTTTCCCAAATAGTCAGGTTTAATGACACTTGTCTTATTTACATAAGCAGCGAACACAGGTCGATAAATGTACCCCATTCGGCCGATGGTGGTGGAAATATTCATTAAATAATGAACAAAACTAAACCACAAAAAGTTAAATTATTATTATTTGTCATATAAAGCTATTGAACTACAAAGTCCCAATTACCTATAGATGTAGAAATCGAAAAAATCTAACAAATGCATACTCTGTTATAAAGGTTTAATTATTCCCATTAGCAGAGGTAAAAGTGTCGGACCCTCATTGTAACTATCAGTGGTAGAGGTTTCTCAGGTACCCAGGGCCCATTTAACCAGCAGTCTAATTGCGAACACACTATCAATCACAACCTGAATGATTTTGCTAATCTATTGCTAAATATATTCGAAAAAAAAATCTGCTCATCAACGTAAATAAGGCAATGAATGTTGTTGAACTGTCAAAATTGAAAGCCATTGCTACTGTGTGGATAATATTTATTTACTTAATCAAAGTAATATTAACATAATATAAGCTAACATTTAAAATAATAATATGTACCTACATGTATATGAAAAAATAAGCAAAAGAATCATAGAGCATCGAAAAATTCGTCCACATCGCTGTCAACAGGAACAGTGCCCAAAAGTCTGGCAACATTACCACGGCCACGTTGTATGGCAATGCTAATTCTTTGACCAAGAAACAGGCCAGCCCTCTGGTCACGTGAAGAGTCGACTAGCCGCTTGGCGATATCTCGAAAAACCAAGTGGGCACTCGGACCAATAACTCTCAATAAGGTTGGAATATTTTCGCTGTTTCAGGTTTTCTACACCTGCAGCAGCCGCCCCAGCACAGCCCACCGTACTGGGAAGATGGGATGGCGCAAGGGTGTCGACACAAGTTGCATCCCACACCAAAGGTCTGCCTAACTTCCAGAGCAATAGGGTCATTCCGTCTGGTCCCTTAATTCCCATCGTCGCATGCCAGACCGTATGGTTCTAAAACAGTTCTAAAACGGCGGTGACAAGAGCACGACGGATGATGTCATTAATGCGGGCTTGCCGTGCTATACGGCCTGCGCTCCTACTGCAGTGCTGCAGGATGGGCCATGATATCCGAGGCAATCGACAGCTTCACCGCACTGACAGCGATGCGGAGCCCCGCAAGGAGCGCCCGAACGTAGACAGGTAGCGAACCGAAAGATGGTGTCACCGAGCATAGTGCCTATGTTGGGTGACACCCGTGGGGTAATTGCGTTGTTACGCAATTACCCCACGAGTTCCACTGTATAACCCCACAAGTTCCACTGTATTTTTTTTAGTTTTTAGAGGTTTTTGTTTGAGTTGGGGATGACCTACACCTTTGTTAATTTTGCCCGATCTAAACACGTGACCGGAGTGCACAAAAGACCATAATAGGGACCTATTCGATGTTACGTGTTCAAAGTCGTATTATAACAGAAATTAAAATTCACAATAATAAAATAAAAAAATCACACTCATGATGGGGAAAACTTTAATTTAAATACGTTTGAAATGTAATGCCGGAAAAGTATTCAGCATATTTATGATTAACAATGGGAATTGCCGCAGGTAGGTACTATATAAGGAAGAAAATCAGAATATAATATTGTGTTTAATTAAGTTAATAATTATGGTCTCGTCACTCAGTCTGTAATAGTGTCATTGGGCGATGAGCTTTAGTGCCGTAAACATGTGTCGAATTGTGATAGTTGTTATTGCCATCTCATTTATTTCCTGCGGTAAGCATTTTTTTATACTTAATTTTCTATCGTGGGTAATAAACCTGTAAAGTAAACGTACAAGTGTATAATACGGTCAGTGACACAGGGTGACATGGACATTGACGCGCCACCTATTACCATGGATTTAGTAAGTGATTCTGTCGAAGTAAATTTGCCGTCGGTTGTTTTTTTTTTAATTGCCATACATTTTGACTTCGTAGGTATTGCACTTTTCTATGAAACAGCAGTTTTTATTTATCTGAAGAAAAATTTCAACGCTAGGGGGCCTAGACTGATGAGCTAAATTCATGGTTAAGTTTGTGCGACGATGACCCTGCCACCTTGTATATGAGGTGTTAAAAAATTAACCTTACAAACTTTAAGAGGTGCTTTAGACCATCGAACTGAACAACTTTCACTATGGGACCAACTCTGAAATCACGAAAAAAAAATCTGCTGTTTTTACAAAAGTTCAATACCTACATGACCAAAATGTATGAAACAGCGGATTTCTTTTTCGTGATTTCAGAGTTGGTGTATATCCCTTTATTTCTTGATGGTGCGATGGTAGGTTGACTAGTCGATATTCTTTCCATACAAATTCCGGGAGAGTATTACTCCGCTGTTTGACATTTTGCATCCAAAGTTAAACATGATATCGTTTTGACAAGACGCAAATCGCGCGCGACACAAAGGCACCGCTCGTTGCGCGACTTACGGTGCCTTTGTGTCGCGCACGATTGGCGTCGCGTGTCGTACCTGTTTGTAGGAGCCTTAACGCATTTTTAACAATAATCTGAAACTAATCTTCAGTTTCTGGAAGTATTTTAAGTGCCGCACCGCAACGCAAAACCCCTCCTACATCATTTCAGTACACTACAAGTTGATCGCACCACACTTTTTTTATTTTGAAATGCGATTTTCTGCTTAGTCTTTGGCTGCGGCCGGACGCGTAATACTGCTTGCATTAAAAAAAACTGGCCAAGTGCGAGACGGACTCGCACACGAAGGGTTTCGTACCACAAGGCAAAAACACCGAAAAAAACACGTTTGTTGTATGGGAGCCCCCCTTAAATATATATTTTATTCTGTTTTTATTTAGTATTTGTTGTTATAGCAGCAACATCATTCTGTGACAATTTCAACTGTCTAGCTATCACGGTTCATGAGATACCTACGTAGGTAGCCTGGTGACAGACGGACAGACGGAGAGTGGAGCTTTAGTAATAGGGTCCCGTTTTTACCGTTTGGGTACGGAACCCTAAATACGAATCTACTAAACGAATCAAGTGATTTGATTTGCTGTTTGTGTTATATTGGTCAACCAATCACCAACAAAGCCAACTAACCAACCATGCAAGGATAGTAGCAGGTGGCGTTCTGTAGTTTCTACCTATCCCCGTGCCAAAAAAGCGTGAGTTTATGTAATCTGTATTCGCGACTTATTTTCCAAAAATGTATACAAATATGAGTTTACGGAAAAGTAACTTTAATTCCTACACAATAAAGTGCAGTTTACGCTACAACTTCAAACAATTTTATAACTTTTTCAATAGTGCTAGTCACTCTGAAATCAACTTAATTACCATTACAATAATGTTGATATTTATTTAACTTGAAATAACATCAATTTGAAACACAAATTGGTTTTAGATTTGACAGAAAGCCGTACGTGGAATACCTATGTATATGGAATCACGGCAGTTATCATGTCATTTATTCCAGTTTTATTTTGTCGCCTATTTACCGTCCTCATTCCATTAGATTATATATATATATTAATGGAATGAGGACACGTGACATGAAGACATGTTACATCTGCCAATCCGCACTGGGCCCGCGTGGTGGATTACGGCCCACTCCCTCTCACCGAGAGGAGGCCTGTGTCCCTGCAGTGGGAACATTATAGGCTGATTATGGTTATGGTATGGAATGAGGACTATACCTACATAATATTCTTTGGCGGAAAATTCCTGTACCTGGACCGATCAGAAGCGTAAGTGAAATTACATAACATCACGCCTGTAATTGCCAAAGGGCTGGACAGAAGTGCACCTATAGTACAGACGCCAGCACATCAAGCTGGTCCGAAACTGTCAAATTTCCTCAATCAAATTTGAACCTTGTACCTTAGTGATAAAGTTGAAAATCTATCAAAGAAATATGACAGATTGTAGTAGCTTGATGTGCTGGCGTCTATACACCCACATTTCGCCAGTTGTCAAAAGATTAAAACTTAAGTCTACTGAAATCCAGCGGGGTAATTGCGTAACATAGGTACAATCAACAACAAAAGTCGATTAACACTTCAGTTTTTTAATCTGTTATTGAGCAAAACATTTGTTAAAAATTGTAGGTACTTACAATGCAATTTTGAACAAAAAAAAAAATAAGATACTCCATAGACAAGTTTAGAAGTAATAAAAAATAGTCTACTAAAAAAAACGTCAATTTACGTCAGGCACTGACTAATTTGACAGGACTGAACTAATAAGTATTTATCTTCTGTCCTTTTCTTAATGAAATAGAAAGAAAAAGATGCACTGAACTTAATTTTAAGTAGGTAGTTTAGTTTGTGAACAAGGGAATCGGCGCCAATATCTTTCAAAATTATTCAGATTGTAATTTAAAGTGTGTTACAGTTACCGGCACGTAACTTGGAAAGAGATTTTCGTAGTGGGGGAAGTTCGCGCATATAAAAATGTATGAAATTGTGCGTGCGCAAACTTCCCCCACTACAAAAACTCTTGCCAAGTTACGTGCCGGTAACTGTACCCAATTTTGATGCTGGTTTTATCAATATTTATTTGAGGCCTGCGAACTTTGAATAGACTATAGTAAATGGTTACTAGAACTATTGTCCGTTACTTCCCGAGATCTACTTATAAACGTTAGCAAGCTCGTGCTTTGAATTAGACATGCTATGTTTCCCGCCTCTATCTTGCACTTGTAGTTTGACACTTGTACGATAGTGACAGGAATAACGTTTAGCTAAAGTAACTAAAACTCGTCTACTGAAAAAGATGAAACAAGAAAGTACCTTCCCATGTTCCCGTGGTCGCATGCCGCTGTACTAACATAAGTACGTACTTATTATATAAGGTGTAAAAAAATTAACCTTACAAACTTTAAGAGACCTGGGACTTGGGACCAACTCTGAAATCGCGAAAAAAAAATCAGCTGTTCCCTACATTTTGACGAGTTATACGAACATAAATGTAGGGAACAGCTGATTTTTTTTTTCGCGATTTCAGAGTTGGTCCTATAGTGAAAGTTGTTCAGTCCAATGGTCTAAAGCACCTCTTAAAGTTTGTAAGGTTAATTTTTTTACACCTTATAAAAGCTATGGTAGCATGCGATCACGGGAAGGTACTTTCTTGTTTCATCCTTTTCAGTAGTCGGGTTGTAGTTTTTATTAAACTTATTTTTAATTTAATTATTTTGGGGCTTATTTCAGTAATATTTCTATTTTTGAAATGTGCTAATTAAGCCCTTTCATTTGATACCCAACAAGGCTCTATCCCAAAATATTAATATGTATTTTTATTTAATTACTTTTTTTATGTGCTCTAGAGGGCGCCAATGCGCCATGTTGAATTTAGTGTAACGTCACCTAACCTATAACCAGGGCACGGTTATGACGCTTCTAACGATACCTCATTTGTCAAATTATTATTAAGGACTTTTGAAGTTATGAGGGAACAGATGAACATACATACCGGTTAAAATCATATACATAGGTACTCTCCGCAGTCGGGTAAAAAAACTGCTTTTTAAAAGGAATGCTTTGTAAAAGGAACTTCTTGAAACCGAAGCACCAATTTTTACTGGTATCAAACTATGTAGGTACATATATGTACATATATCTTACCTTGTCCATTATACTTAAACTACGCAAAGGATTTTGGATGCGGTTTTCACTATCATCTAGAGAATCGAGGTCGTATTGGTGCTATTCTTTGTTTTTTTGTTTTTATTCGTGCGTTCTCTATGCATTCCACCACCATACTATACTGCGATCACCAACCCGCCTGCCAAGCGTGGCGATTATGGCAAACCCCCCCTCTTGGGGGAGGCCTCTGTCCAGCAGTGGACGTCTTTCGGCTGAAATGATGATGATGATACTTATCTACATTTAATAAAGAAATCTCCATGTTTTGTCAATTCGTGAAAACCGTGCGAGGCAGGGGGCGGGTCGCTATTAATTATGAAATACAATACAATACATTTAAATGTCGAAATAACTACCTATAAATCACATAATTATGAACATAGAACGTCGCTCTAATTATCAAGAAACGCTTTTACGTCATTAAAACTGTTATTTATTTATTATTATTAAACACATTATGTTTTTCCTTAATTGCATGTCGTATCCATACTAATCCATACTAATATTATAAATGCGAAAGTGTGTCTATCTGCCTGTCTGTATGTTACCTCTTCACGCTTAAACCGCTGAACCGATTTAGATGAAATTTGGTATAGAGATAGTTTGAGTCCCAGGAAAGGACATAGGATACTTTTTATCCCGAAATATTATAAATGCGAAACTGTGTCTGTCCGTATGTTGCCTTACCTCTTCACGCATAGACCGCTAAACCGATTTAGATAAAATTTGGTATAGAGATAGGTTGAGTCCCGGGAAAGGACTTTTTATCCCGATATTCCACGGAATTGACATGCGGGTAAAACGGAAACCGGAAACCACGGGGCGCCGCTAGTTATTACATAAACTGAACTACCTACACCAAACTGAAATACACTGAGCTACTGCGGTGCTATTCTGTAAAAAGATCACCGTGATAGCTTAGGTGAAGTGAGCTTAAAGTGAGCTGTCCATAGTGTCAATCCCTAGCATCAGCCGGTCGATTCTACAAATATCTCACCGTGAAAACTTAGGTGAAGCGAGTTTATTTTTGCTAGGAATTGACACTCTGAACACCCTTTTTGATTCACCCAAATCCTCATTGAATGTGGTTAATAATTATTTTGCCAATATTGGTAGAAATCTGGCATCAAAAATAACCCCGACTTCCATAGCCACTGACGTGCCCATATTGAACCCTAGTGTCAGTGTGTAGTGTCAGGTCTGAATGTGCTATAGGTTGGGATGGTATTCCGGCTCAAATAATTAAATGTACGAGAGATGTACTGACTACAGTAATTACACATATTTGTAATGTCATTTTTGTGATTTCATTTGTTTGTGATTTCATCTGGAATTTTCCCTGAAGCCCTTAAGAAAGCTGTTGTTCATCCGGTTCACAAATCGGGGAGCAGAGATATGATATCAATAATTACCGGCCAATTTCGATATTTACTGCCTTGTCAAAGATCTTGGAACGTTTTCTGAATAATAGCCTCGTCAGCTTCCTGGAAGCAAATAATATCCTAGCTCATAACCAATTCGGTTTAAGGAAAAGCATGAGCACTAAAGATGCGGTTATGAGCCTGTCTGAACATGTAGCTAAGAGTCTTGATAAGAGGTTAAAATGTCTGGGTATTTTTCTCGATTTATCGAAGGCCTTTGATACCGTTTCTGCGCCTGCCTTGCTGGGGAAGATGGAGAGAATTAGAATTCGCGGTCCCGTTCTGGATATTTTTTCAGATTACCTGAAGGGACGAACTCAATATGTTAAAATGGGTCAATATGAGAGTGATGTATTACCTATTGCATACGGCGTGCTCCAAGGCAGCGTATTAGTTCCCACATTATTTCTCATCTATATAAATGAGCTGTGTAATATGCCTATTCAACACTGCAAAATATTTACGTATGCTGATGACACAGCACTGGTAATAGATAGAGTAGATTGGGGCCAATGCTATTCCAATGCTGACAAGGCACTACAACAAATTATGAAGTGGTTAACAATTAATTTGCTTACCCTAAACGTTAAAAAAAACCGTATATGATCCCTTCACTATTAGGTCTAACTTTTCCCCACCGCTATCATTTGTAGTCAAAGCCCATACCTGTACATATGTGTCCCCTACCGAATGTGACTGCCTCAATATAACCAGGTCTAGTGGTGTAAAATATCTCGGCGTTCACATAGATCAAAACCTGAACTGGCATAAGCAAGTCGACTTACTCTCAGGCAGAATCCGCAAACTGTTCTATGTCTTAAAAACAACTGCGTAGATCTGCCGATAGTAATACCCTGAGACTAGTCTATTTTGCATTGTGCCAGTCGGTTTTATCTTATTGTACCTATACCAGTTTGGGGAGGGGCAACTGCAAACGTGTTTATTAGGCTTGAGCGTTTGAAGGTTATGCTGTCGCGTCCACGCAGGTATCCCACTTTACAGCTTTATGCTGAATGTGACCTGTTGACTGTCAGGCAACTTTACGTGCACCATATGATAGTCCTAAAACACTCTTCCTGCCCCCTTGTTGAGCCGGCTGGTAGAACAATATGTAGGCATAAGATTTTCCCACTAGAACCTCACAGAACATCTTTGGCCAGGTGCCAGTATTATATCAACAACATAAAAGTGTATAATTATTTAAATAAGGAATTAAAACTATTTTCAAAAACAAAATATGAATGCAAACTCGTATAAAACAAATACTTGTCAAAACTGACTCATCAAAAATCTGAGGATCTTCTTTTAGGCCATCTACCTTAAAATGTAATACTTTTCATTTCAAATTAAGCATACTTGCACTTACACATAATCCCCCTCACACACGCACACCCACTCACCATGCACGCACACGCACGCACGCGCATACATACACACACACCCTCCTAACCCCCCCCCCCCCCCCACACACACAAACACACTTACTCCACACTCACACTAAATGAGAATAATTTAAATATTTTATTTAAAGTTTTATTTTTAGTTTTTCTTTTTTTTGTTTTTCTTTTTATTTAAATATGTAAAGAAATACCTTTTCAAGTGCCTATGAGTTACAAATATTGGCTTGTGACTTTTCTGCGGAGGGACACTGATCTCTAAGATACAGGGTCCCCCCTAGTTTGGAGATCAGGGTTTCAATTTATTGTGCTTAGCATAGCTTAGAATGTACTTAGGCTTTAGAATGTACTTAGGCTTTTCTTCAATAAACATTTTTTTTTTTTATTTTTTTTTTATGTTATCAATCACCAAACCAACCAAATTTAATATATTATACAGGGTTATTGGTAAAACATTAACAACCTGTTAAGAAGTTATTGTACTCATAATTATGAACAACTTTTACTATGGGACCAAACATGATATAGCGAAAAAAAAAAACCGTTGTTCCCTACATTTCGACGAGTTATACCTACGAACATCAAAATTATAGCCATGATTAAATAAATAAACATAACATAAATTTATTTTAAAATTAGGTAGATATAGACGATCTCATGCATGATACGAAACAATTTCCCTATACAAAACCAAACCGAATCAGGAAAAAACATCACATGTTCCATAGAAATCACCCAATGAGCGATCAGCTGTTTGAAAGCGTGATTTAATGAGAGGTTTTTCTTTTCAGTATTTAAAAAAAAAAATAGTTCCCAAGAACCCTGAAGATGGCGTTGAACTGACTATGTTACTAGATGCCAAAGTCAAAACGCTTGGAAAAAAAACATTGCGTCACGTCATATACGCTCGTTGAGTGACAGTTTCGTTTGCTTTCGTTTTACGATCTTAAAATTACATCCAAGTGAATTAATAAAAAAATTATGTAACTTCCGTTCCTTGCAGTAACTTACCAAGTTCAGCGCCATCTATCCAGCGACTAGGGAAGCGTTAAAAAAAAAGAAAAAGAAAATCCCTCATTCCATTTGTCGACTAAAGGTTTTGCACGCACACGTATCAAATCGGAAAGGGATCGGCACCGTATCGCCTTTCGCCTCGCCGTCAAACAGGCGTTAACCTAACGTAGGTAAGCACGTAACCAAAGCGGATCGACGCTCCGATACGTCGACCGAGAGCTTGTCCCGAGGCGAGGCGATTACGTTACGATTCTCATTAGTGTGCGTTGCAGTTGCAGTAGGGAGTTTCGTACAAAGAACACTGAACGGATTGATGACGATTCGGTGCCGATCCCTATGTCCTGCGCCAGGATAGCCCGCGAAATTATATTTTTTTTTAAGTTTTTTGCAATTTGCTGGTAGTAGGTATTAAGTTGTGCGTTGATTAAAATTTATGATTCGAGGCCGTGACAAATATGTATTTACAGAATTATAAAGTGTTCAACACAACTCTCTAAGACCAAGTAATCCTACTGAATGACTATCTGAAAATCTTGAGATTTTAGGATTATACTAACTTAACAAATTGTATTAGTGATTCTAATGATTATAATTCTGTAAATACATATAAGTACATATTTTAATCAACGTACAACTTAATACTGATCAGCAAATTGCAAAAAACGTAAGAAAATTTGAATTTTGCGGGCTACCTTAGCGCTTCCCCCTAAAATAAACATCTCGAGGACAAAATTATTTACTTATTTTGTATCTAACTACATTTTATTACGTTTTCAGTGCTAGCGGAAACAGAAGCACCGGATGCTGTGAAAAAAGCAAAACATTGTTCGCATACTCCAGAGGTCAAAGTAAGTATCTACGTACCTACTTAATTTTTCAAAGTATTTAAGTCTTAGGCCTGAAACTGCGTTAAGCGGGCGCGGTTTCATACAAAAGTGCTCCGTCGCGGGGACCCGCGCGGGCGTCCGTCACGGGGAGGCGCGCCCCGCACCCACGCAACGGGGCTAAAAAACGGGGTTAAAATTGAACTAGCGACACTGCGTAAATAAAATAATCCGGTCTCCGCGACGGGTACCCACTACGGGGACCGTCGCGTTCCAACGGAGCCCACCCGCGTGTCCACGCGCATAGACACGCGACGGTTGCCCGTCGCGGGCGCCCGCTTAACGCAGTTTCAGGCCTTAGTCTCTTGTAAAAAGTTGCCAATCCATGCTTGCGATTTGATGCAGTCGGTGGCCAGCCATTATGGCCGGTAACAGTGATGTATGGAAGATGTATGAGTTGCATTCAAATATACCCATCTTTAGATGACCACTACGCTTAGTGGCCATTTTTGAAATAAGTCGATCGCGACAGCTTGTCGTAATTAATTAAATGAAAGTAATTATCTGATTAATAAATCATAGACATCATCTACATATTATCCATACTTAATATTATAAATTCGAAAATAACTCTGTCTGTCTGTATGTTACCTTTTTACGCCTAAACCACTGAATTGATTTCGATAAAATTTGGCAAAGAGATAGATTGCATCCCCGGGAAGGACATAGGAGTTTTTATCCCGATATTCCCACGGGATCGACACTTATGCGGGTGAAACCGCGGGGCGCGTTTGAAATAAATGATTAAACTATATCTTGCCTACCCTCAGACCAACAAAAAAAAGAAAGACGGCACGTCGCGAACATCAAAAGTGAAGCCATAAAACCGTGCTCCTGGAAGTAAACATACACGCTCACGCACACACCTACACTAAAACCATGCTCATCGCTCTTAGTACGTCACGAGTTGTCGTCAAGTTAACATAGATTAAAAAAATATAATTATGCCTTTCTGTGCAGTGAAAAGTTGCAAAAACAACAGCAAATCACCTAAAAAGTCTCACGGAATAACTTTTCACTTGTAAGTACTTGAAATAATATCGTTTCTATATTATTAAATTTTAGATTACTTGGAACAAAAAACCTCAACGAAGGAAAGTAGTGACATAAGGTGCGGGGGTTGCCATAATACGATTTAAAATTTCCCCATTCGATTAATACATACATATAAATATGATTTGTTACTTCGAGTTATATTCCTATTTTATTTTTTATGTATTGAATATTTTCGGTTTCCAATTAATACCAATACACCATACTCAACAATATCTTACTCGTACAATATTATACTAGTTCCTACTCGCACAAATATCCCCAAATTATAGGGAAAACATTTAACAAATGGCAAGCCTTCGATACACACATAGATAAAAAGGTGGCTTCAG
Source organism: Mesoligia furuncula (assembly GCA_916614155.1). Taxonomy (NCBI): domain Eukaryota; kingdom Metazoa; phylum Arthropoda; class Insecta; order Lepidoptera; family Noctuidae; genus Mesoligia; species Mesoligia furuncula. Next base: position 8,335,372 of record OU744800.1, read on the forward strand.
TTTTAATGTTCGTGGCGCGCTGTCTATCTTTTTTTGTTGGTCTGAGTGCCTACCTAACAGAATTTCAGGAATTTGATGGCCTTGTTTTTAATATCTGAGTACATTTATTTTTAGGCTAGCAGAGAAGGTGTGATGAAATGTTTTAATAACACTGTGGCCGTACACTTAAACTCAGGCATTGTACCAAATACTGGGTAAGCAGTAAAACCTTACTATCCCGCACTTTATCTAAGTACCAAAGTACTTAAACAAATAGGTAATACATAACTGACGAAATGTGGGTGTGGGTGTGTGGTTAAGTACCCCCCTCCCCCCATGCCTCTTCTACTATTCTACTAATCTACCTTCGCTATTTAATTGCCAAAAATGTACTTAAACAAATATGAATTAATGGAAAAATAACTTTAATAGGGATTAAAGTTATTTTTCCATTAATTCATATTTGTCACTACAAAGTTCAGTTTACGCTACAACTTCAAACATTGATAACAACATTATAAGTTTTTCAATAGTGTTAGTCACTCTGAAATCAACTTAATTTCCACTGAAATACAGTTGATATTTGTTTAACTTGAAATAACATCAATTGCCAACATAAAGGACGTGTTAGGTTTTTGTATGGAGGTTGGGCTTTTATTCGAAGCTGCTGTGAACAGGGAAGAGATTATATTTTTATGAAGTACATAAATTAAGGAGACTGCATATTTTGTTTTATTTTTTTTAAACGAGGGTGCGTTAATTATTATTATTATTTTTTTGTTATTGTAAGGCCATCCTGACTAAGTCTTATCAGAAAAACCACACTTGACAGCTGTGCAAAAAAAAACATATTTTAAGCCCATGTCATAACATGTCCTTTGAATAGACCTAACCTATTCGTTTTTAGGGTTCCGTACCCAAAGGGTGCCAACGGGCAAGTCTCCGCTGTCCGTCCGTCCGTCAGTCACACTGGCTGTATCTTTTGACCCGTAATTGGTGAACACCTGAAATTTTCTGAGTGTGTGAGTACTACTATGGCCTCTATAACAACAAATAATAACGATTAAAGAGGGTCCCCATATAAAAAACGTGTTTTTTTCGGCGTGTTTTTTTAAATAAAGTATTTAAAAAACTATGTAGGTAGTGTTAAATACCTATTGCACGGTGGTACGGAACCCTTCTTCGTTTATAACTGCTAATATATTGATTGTTCTCATCATGTACCTATACTTAATTGCTTTCAGAGAATGTAGGAATGTTTCCGATTTTGGCAAAAAGCTCAACGAATATTTACACACGATGGAAAAAATATGCAACACAACATTATCGTATAACACGACAGACTTCATAAAACTTGTAGATTTCAGTTTACGAAACGATTCATTTAAGAGTAAGTATGTTTTAATCATGGTTTTAATTTTTAAATATTTTTTTATCGCTGATAATACATGACCAGGGGGCCTAAAAAGGTCACTTTGGCAGAATGATAAAAGAATAACACAACGGACAGTTAACTGTTAAGTTAACCGCATCAAATTCCATTGGTGAAGCATTTTTCAGTAATTTTTTTTTTGTCTTTGCTAAAATACCAATCAATCCAATCCAAATCCAATCCCAATCTCTTTGATTGTACCCACTTAGTGCAGCGAAAAAAAGAAAACACGGACTGTCTTCGGCATATTATAATTCATAATGTCATCCTTTTATGATTCTCCAAAAATCAGCTGTTCCCTACGATTCTGACGAGATATACCTACCTACGAATCTATATGTAGGGAACAGCTGATCATTTTTCGCGATTTCGGGTTTGGTTCCACAGTAAAAGTTGTTCATACTGATGACTACAATGACCTCTTAAGAGGTTGTTAATGTTTTACCAATAACCCTGTATATAGATAACATCTTGAGCATTTTTTACTATTACACCGAAAGTCTACAATAAACTCCCCGGCTGGTATTTGAGATAGAAAATGCCAAGAATCATATTTGTAGAACAAGTGTTTTTAAAATAAGCACTTGTTATAAAAAGTGACTTAAGTACCTACCTACTCCATTATTACACTGCTGTGCAATAATGGAGTAGGTACTTAAGTCACACGTACCGTAATGTACATACCTACTATTTTAAAGTAGCGTGTAATAAAGTAAAGTTGTATTTTTATATTCGGTTATCAGCTAACTACGTTTGCTTTAGTTTACTTTCAAGTTTCTATAACCATACTTCACCTTTTCCAGAATTTTACGACGACTTCTCTTGTGTGAAAAAACTTGAATCTAATATAAGTAACACCTGCGTGAAAGGCGTAGTGGGATTCTTCAACATAACAAAAGAGACAAAACACACTACGTGGTACCGCAAGGCAGTCCTGCGATACAATGTAAGTCACTTTTTATTTTATTTAATCCACCACTGCCATTGGTCAAGTAAAGGCGCATTGAGGCCTGCGGGTGCTCGCAAGCGGGCCAGTCCCGCGTGCTTGAGAAAAATGAGCAAATCAAATCACCATCTTCCTTTCACTACTGGACTACGAGACGTAGGTACAGCAGGGCTACCCTGCAGTACATCCCCTGTCCGCGCTTTGTGTTTTGTTTGATATCCGGAATTCCGGACCAGTCATACTCAGCGGTTCTCCTGCAGATTTATTATGCGCACGGCCAAAGTGTGGATTTCTGCCAGCGTCTGTGATTCCACATACAACCCGTCAACCTTCTAATCAAGATTCTACAGGCATCTTCTGGACACGCCCGTTGCATCGTAGACCTCATCCATCGCTTTCCATCAGGCGAGATGGAGGTCGAGAATAGGCCCAAATCGCAATTTAAAAAAATCCAAATTAAAAAAGAACATTAATTTTATTTATTTTTTACATAGAATAAATATTTCTGCTGTCATCCAATCAAAGTTATTTGCTACTAGCTGCGCCCCGCGGTTTCACCCGCGTAAATGTCGATCCCGTGGGAATATCGGGATAAAAAGTAGCCTATATGTGTCAAGGTTTCAGCTACCTCCATACAAAATTTTATCAAAATTGGTCCAGCCGTTTGAGCGTGAACAAGTAACAAATAAACGCACACACACACACTCACAAACTTTCGCCTTTATAATATTAGTGTGATTGTTACAGAGCCAAACATGCAAAGCAACTAATGGTGTGAAAAAATGTGTGGAAAATACACTAAAAACATGTGATAACTCAACTCGCGCATACGTCGCGTCACTATTCACATATGCGCGAGAACTCGCAGATTGCACCCTGATTGAAAGTAAGGTACCTACTATTCCCCCGCCGAGTGGAAATGTGAGTATATAATATATAATATTATTAGATTAATAATTAAAAGGTGGTGGAAGCAACACTGGTAGCCGTCAAAGCGACACACAGAATGCGATCTCATCATCCGATCCAATCTGTAGAGCAACATAATATGCGATGTACTGGGCGATCAGTGGTATGGTAACACTTGCACTACGAAAATCGCCCGTACTGCTGCTACGATATAAGGGCGCTGTCAATGTTATTTATTTACTGCTGATGTGCGGTTGATAGAATCTCTCAGTGCGGCCAAATGTGCATATCGCCCAGCATTATGGCGAAACTATAACCAGCGACGAAACAGTGGCTCTGACTGTACAGTGCATATAAACTTGCTTGCCTTATTAGGTAAACAAGCAGGCTGGTCCAGCTAACTTACGCGCGCGATAGGGATTTGTTCTCGCATCGCCTCGCGTTGAAGCGAGACTTGACTATGCGATAACAGTAGATTATTCAACGAGAGGATAAAGCAGTGTCTTTTGTCACCGAACGTAACGAAGGATATTATTTTTTAAGCTCGGCCTAGACGCCCTAGACGAAGACACCTTTTGACACCTATTCTCCTCGTGGATCGAGGAGAATACTTTACTTTTCACACCTGCAAAGTAATAAAAAGCAATTAGATTCTTTTTTTTCTTCGTACGGTTCATAGATTTCAAATTCAAATCACATGATTGACCAGCGGGTTATAATGCAACTCAGTACAATGTTATTGAACAACTAGACCTGAGGGCTATTATGACTTCCTTTAGGTAAGATTTCCATGACACAAAAACATGGTATCGCTCAAAGTTACCCAGTTACCCTGATGCAGACCATATAATTTGACATTATCGAGCAGGGGATGTGAAAACATATTAATGTCATGTTTCGATGGTCACGTCGTGGCATTAATAAAGAATGAGTCGGTAAAATGTTATACACGAATTATTATTTTTCAGGGTGCTGTGCCGCTGGCCGCTTCTTGGTTGTCTGTACCAGCAATAATCATAATTACTGTTTTAAAATGTAAAAATAAGTAGGTAAAATGTAAGTAGAAGCTACCCACATGAGAAAGAAATACTTCGCCGATATACCGTTTACAATGCTTAACCATTATCACCTTTATCACTATACTTAATAATATATGCTCTGCACTCTCTAGTTGTCAACTTAATATTCATATAACCAATCCATCGGGTTTTTTTCAATATTATTGTCATATCCATTATCCTTACTCAAAACATTCCTCATAACAAGTATGTAGTATCCGGCTCGAAGGACCAAAATAAATGTAGGTATCCCTACACTTAGTGATATGATAACCAAGCGATTATATTGGGACGATAACATAAAACCAACCGCCACCGTGAATGTTCGTTAAACAATAATTTATTGAAATATATTTTTACATATTATTTGCAATAATAAATACAAATGGTGTGTTTACAGAATGCACGCCGCGTAAGTCGTTGAAGTAATGTACGGTTCCGTACAAAGTACTTCATTCGACACACAAAATCACATTCCCATGCCATGACGATCGATTTCCATACACCTTTTCGGTCACTGGCACCACTTTCAACTTTTCACCCTCATTTCTAATCTATATCCATTTGCGTAACACATCCTTTATCATATAAGGTCTCTGGGGCCTTAAAAAGGCCGCTTTGGCAGAATCATAAAAGGATAACAGAATGGACAGTTAACTGTTAAGTTAATCGTAGGTATCAAATCCCATTGGTGAAGCATTTTTCAGTTATTTTTTTTTCTGTGCTAAAATACCAATCAATCCAACCCAAATCCAATCCCAATCTCTTTCTACGTAGTGAAAAAAAGAAAAACACGGACTGTCTTCACCATTTTATAATTCATAATGTTATCCTTTTATGATTCTCCAAAGTGGCCTTTTTGGCCCCCTGATCTCACTCTCTTGCCAGATGCATTTGGCATTAATTCAAGTATCTGGTAGTACAACATCTCCCGCGTTGAAGGCTCTCCGCTGAGGTTTGCCGCCATAGCCGAAATTCGGTCGGGTGGACTATTATTATTATTATCTGGTGGTTCAAAATTCAATCAAAGTTACTCAAATGGAGAAATGTTGTAACAAAAATATGTACTTAAAATTATTCCTAATTTCTCATTTCGTTCTCGTAACTCAAAATACTGTTTTTGAACATGTATACCTTTAGTAAGTACTCGTACGAGAGTAGAGCAGTGGATAAACAATTGACGATTTGTAAGTCGTAGGTTCGAACCCAGACAGGCACTTTACTCTGTGTAAAGCATTTCATCACCACTGCTCTCAAAACGGTGAAGGAAAACATCGTGAGGCATCCGGCATGTCCTAGAACCAAAAATTCAACGACATGTGATATCCACGAACCCGCACTGGGCCCGGGTGGTGGATTACAGCCCACTCCCTCTCACAGAGAGGAGGCTTGTGTCCCAGCAGTGGGAACATTTTAGGCTGATTATGAAGTATGAGATGTTATGTAAAATAAATGGTACAGTAGATACTAAGTCTAACATAGCTCGTAAGTATACATAAGTCTCTAGTACTAGATATCTAGAAATAAACAATTTATTATACTTACCATGGCGGATTCGGCGTGTACCTATTGTCAGGAGTTTCCTCTCTCTGGAGCATTAACCCCCGGAGGCTAAATTATGTAATGCAAATAACATGCCAAGTGTATTTTAAACTTTATCCCAATAGACATAGGACATATTTTGTATTGCACAAATAACGCCAATTTTTGGCTTGGTTGTAAGTACTCAGAACTGAATCCTAACTTTATTATTGGACACACGTGCCCTATGTGATTTCCTATCGGCAAAAATAACAAATTTTCATCCCTTTTTAACCTCTTTGGTGTTTACTTTCGTTATACAATATATGACATAATTAACGCAAGACCTCATACACCCCAATTAGAGTTTTGAGTTAAAAGCATAATACAATGACCAAACAATTTTTTTAAAGCTAACTATTATTATTAAGAAAATCGTGTTGACCCTAGCATTACTTTATGCATTTAAAATTGAGTCTTATTTACTTGAAATAAGATTTAATTTTCTTTGACTCAATCGGCAAAATACATATTTTTTGAAAAACCTGTATTAAAACTATTAAAAGTTACTGAAATCGATTCAGTGGTCAACTATGAACAAACTACTTTCAGAACTTGCGTTTATTCTGTTACATCTTGTTTAAGGAAATCTTGTGCATAATGCACAATGCATAATGCTTCTATACCCAGCGGTTTAGGCTATGCATTGACTGTTAGTGAATTTAAGATTTTTTTATATTACGTCAGTCAACATTGCTGCCGTCATAAACAAGATGGGCACAACAAACATTTTTTTCAAAATTGAGTTTTATACATATTTGGAATCAGAAAAAAAAGGCGCATATGCCAGTTTTTTACTCAATTTTGGAAATGTTAGTTGTGCCCTTTTCCTTTATGACGGCAGATCGGCAGATTGGGTAAACGTGTCAGGCAAAATTAATACTGACTGTTTGTATCTTTTAATGTTATTTTTACTTAGCATATATGAATTGTTGTAAAATTATTATTATTATTGTTCTCATATAATGATTAGTTACTATTTAAATTAAGTTATTGTGCCCGGTCTAGTAAGTGTAAAGGTCTTGTAATACACATTAACCTCTTTATTTATAAACGTTGCTTAAAGTTAAGTAATGATTAGCGAATATTTAACGATACATTTTTGACGTTTAAACGGTTTTTAACTTTAAGCTGACGTTTATAAGTAAACCCATCATACGATAAAGTATTGACTACGTAGGTACACCGTGTTACCTACGTAGTCAATACAAACTGGAAATGTATAGCTTAAAATGTCGTGTACCTACCGTACACGACATTTTAAGCTATACATTTCCAGTTTTGGTTGACCTCGTATTTTATAGGCTTTTCCCGAAAATGTATTGCTTGATATGTAGGTAGTCGTGCGTAATAAGCCGCTATTTCAATCCATTTTAAACTGAATGAACAATTCATACACTACACTCAGTAAAGAGAATCAGTAACAATTTCACCTTTATTTTGGATGTTTCATCTTGTTGTCTCAACAACAAGTATTATATTACTCAACAATATTTGTTTGATTAAGATTATCAAACTTTAACTTTGAAAAATACTTAAATCTAATCAGTAAATTTGTAAATAGCACTGAAATTAACGCGTTTGATATAAGTTTGTTTTAGATTTCGGTTAAAATGGAAACAGCCCTTATATGTATAGGTTGTTGCAATACTAAATTGCGACCAATCATCATCTAATTAGCCCAGGTTCGCAAGGACGTTTTTCCCGCGGCGATTTTTTTTCGCGCACATTATTTTCAACGTACTGCTTAGCGCCGAGAGTTGAAAATCCAACAATGTGTTTTTTTGACGCGCTGGGATGCACTTTGTTGGATCCTTAACCCTCGGTAAGTAAGTTTTTAATTTTGTACTTTTCTCTCTCTCTTTCTCTCTTGTATTTTTCGCTTTTGTAAGTACTTAATTTTATATTTTTCTGTTAAATTTTTGTTTTATTGTTTGCTTTTATTTTTTTCATATTTGTACGCATTCACGGCAAAACATAGCGCCCATATTATTAACCTAAGACCTTTATGTAAATACCTATGTTTCACAAATAAATATTCTGATTCTGATTCGACTCAGTTGAAAATCCAACAATGTGTTTTATTTGACGCTCTGGGATGTGCTCTGTTGGATTCTCAACCCTCGGCCCAACACTGACAGTTGAAAATCCAACAATGTGTTTTTTTGACGCTCTGGGATGTGCTCTGTTGGATTTTCAACGCTCGGCTGAACACTGAGAGTTTAAAATCCAACAATGTGTTTTTGACGCGCTGGGATGCGCTCTGTTGCATTCTCAACGCTCAACTCAACACTGACAGTTAAAATTCCAACAATGTGTTTTTTGACGCGCTGGGATGCGCTCTGTTGGATTCTCAACGCTCGGCTCAACACTGACAGTTGATAATCCAGTGCGCGATGAAATCCCGCCGCGTTATTTTTAAGATCGCGCGACCATGGGCTTATGTGGGGTGTTGCAATACTAAATTGCGAGCAGTGGTCATGTAATTATACGAGTAGTAAAAGATACTTTGTAATCAAACAGTACTTATTTATTCTTAATTAACTATTAAAATTATATAATATATTATTTTAACAATGAGATTTTATTTACCGATGCTAGCTTAGTCTTTCCTGAAGGGCTCTTGCCGATGCTTCTAACGCACATTGTATGCCTTGCAATGTTCGGTTCATTCGCTCCTGCGCAATATGGATTCCTTGCAGGGCACTCGCACAAAATTCAGTGTTAGCCTGTATGCCTTCCAAAGCTCGTGATGACTTCTCTTCCACAGCGATCCTCCTTTCCTCAATATGTCGGACCCAATCCGCTGCAGGAGGTGCTGGACGATCTGGAATTGAATTTAGACTGATTACTACATGTGTTTGACACTCTTTTATCTCTTACCTACTGCCAAATCGTGGCGTCATTTGTGTTGCGAACTGACTTTTCTAGTGCACGGAAAGAGTCGAAACCGATATAGAAATGGCCGATGACACAGCTTACTTTAAGCAGCACATTCACGATGAAATTTAAATTACGTAAAACCATTGGTAAGTCATTGCAATGTAACTCTTAACTCATTGTGATAAAGTATAAATTAGAATGATTCTAATTTATACCTTACCTTACCGAGATAAGCATTACATTGCAATGACTTACCTACTAATGGTTTTACGTCGATCGTGACCGTCGGCCGTAGAAGTTCTGACCAAGTTGCTTTAGTTTTATTATTGGTCGCGACTGATCGGACGACTTTTGGTTGTTATATTTAATCTGTGCATTGTTCTGTAATTCAGTTGTTGAAAAAACTCTGCCGCGTTTTATTAGGTTATGGGCCCAGTGACGCAACTGGCCGTGGTTGTAGCCGCGTAGGGCGCGAAGTTGCTAAATGCTTTTGCATCAAGCGTTGGCCCAGCGTTCGTCGAACGAATGTGTAACTAGCAGTCGCGCAATAAATGATAAAAAATTTAAAAGAATTTTACGCAATTGCATAAAGCTTTTGAGCTTTTGGAGTGGTAGATGTCGATCTGCGACCGGAGTAGGTAATCCAACAGAGGGAAAGATCCGTACAAACGCTTAGGATATACACTACCTCAAAACGCGGCTGTACAAAAATTAGACGGTCTCTGTTGGGGGTTAACCTGTGGCGCTACGTTCATGCTAATGAGAGGTTTTCTTTTTGAGTACTAAAAAAAAACATAGTTTCAGAGAATTCTGTAGATGGCGTTGAACTGACTACGTTACTAGGTGCCAAAGCCAAAATTCTTGGAAAAAAAAACATTGCGTCACGTCACATAATGCTCGTTGACTGACACTTTCGTTTGCTTTCGTTTTACGATCTCAAAATTACATCCAAGTGAAATAATCAAAAATGATGTGATGATCCGTTCCCTGCAGTAACTTACCAAGTTCAGCGCCATCTATCCAGCGACTAAGGAAGAGTTTAAAAAAAATCCCTCATTCAGAAACATGAAAATTACCGTAGCGCATAACTTTTCTGGTTTACCAGTAGTTTGCTAACTGTTCAAGTTTATAACACATTTAACATTATTAATGAAAAATGGATACTAAATTATAGACTAAAGAAAGGTTTGGTAGGTGAAGGGGAGGCCTTTGCCCAGCAGTGGGCTACAATGTAGATTAACAAACAAACAAAACTGGCCAAGTGCGAGTCGGACTCGCACACGAAGGGTTCCGTACCACAAGGCAAAAACGCCAAAAAAAATGTTTGTTGTATGGGAGCTCCCCTTAAATATTTATTTTATTCTGTTTTTAAAGCGGCAACAGAAATACATCATCTGTGAAAATTTCAACTGCCTAGCTATCACGGTTCATGAGATACAGCCTGGTGATATACGGACAGATGGACAGTGAAGTCTTAGTAATAGGGTCCCGTTTTTACCCTATGGGTACGGAACCCTAAAAAGTATTAAAAAATTCAAGAGAGAGTAACTTACATCGTTTTCTTGTGTGTCCATAAGGGGCTGAATACACTCTTGTTGATGAAGCTGTTGATTCATAGGCAGCTGAAAAAAACAAGACTATCATGTAGGAGCACACCAATAACACCAATATTATACTAGTGATGTGGCTAGAAACTAACAATAGAGTACCCACGCACATTGGTCCACTGAAGGACTAAGTGCGGAAACCAAACCCATAACATGGAACATAGAACAATAGAGTATACATACAGAGTGGCAGGAATATAGACGCGCAAACAAATTATCAAAAGTTATCAAAAAATAAATCAGGTGTTTCATAGAAAAATGCAATACCTACATGGTCAAAATGTATGGAAACAGCAAACTTTTTTTTTATAATCTTCTAAGTACAAATTTTTAGGGGGTTCTTCCGGTACATGGAAAAGAGGGAATAAAAAAAAACAACGCACATAAACGCGTGGGGTAATGTTGGATCACATATTTAAAAAGATTGTGACTTTTTAATTTATTTCAATAGTTTTTGAGATACAGGATCTTTTAAGTTACAACTGCAGTGATAACTTTGTTTTACATGGCTTTTGTGAGAAATACTATGAAATACAAACTTATTTTTGCAGTCGGTAAAATCAATACTGTGCATGAGTAAATATTCATCCCAACAAGGAACCCTTCACTGTGAGTAGTCTGACATGCATTTGGCCAGTTTTTAAACCAGAATTAAAATAAACAAATACCTTTTCGTTTCATTGCTCGAGCCCAACCAAACTTGGTTGGTGGTGGGCACATTTCAATAAGTGGTGTATATGATGAATCTGATTCTGATTTAGCATCACATTCTTCTAATTCTGGTCCGCCTTTTGGCTTTAATGGAGCAGCCAATCCTAGTGATTTTTCTGGAGGTGGTGGTGACTCAGGTAGTGGTAAATCAGGTGGTGAAGCATAGGACTCTGATGCATACGGTTGTATTATATCTTGTGGGGACTCAAGTACTCGAAACTCCGGTAACGGAATCCCCAGAAGTCTTAACACCCTCTGCTCATTTTTTGTTAAAACCAATAAGTTTATTCGTTCTCCTTTCATGATTGCTTTCAACTGTTTCCGAATTGTACAAGCCTTCGTTCTTGCTTTGTATTTCGCTTGATTCCAGTACTAGGAAGAAAAATTGAAAATGTTATTTAAAATAAATACTAATCACTTTTCAATAAGATTTGATTTGTAGAATAATTAGGTTTGATAATGATAGTTATATTATGTTGTCAATATTCCCATAGGTTTGCTGCTATTTGCTTTCATTAGACAAAATCCAATTTAACTAAACCAAGACTTTCTATTTTTTTTTTTTAAAGTTTCATACCATGATTATTTTTAAGTCATTTTTACACAGTGGGAGCTTATTAGTTTCTTGTATTTACTATTACTGTGTTGATAATCAAATGCTTTTAAATAGGTCACAAGTCACAAGTCAATGTACAATCCTGGGACTCAAAGTTAAGGTGTACTATGACTTATATAATATGTTTATGGCAGTATCAAATCAATGATTTTACTATTTGGGTTAACCACTACATAATACAATTTTAAATAGCTAGGTACAGGATTTATTGGTACGTAGATTACTGATAAAAATAACTACGCTATTAATTAGAGATTTTACTTACATCTCGCCATCCTTTTTCGCTCTTTTTACAGCTCGGCGATAAAGCATTTAGTCTGCACATTAACTCATTCCATTTGGTCCTACTTTCATATCTTACTGTGAGCGTAGCCAGATTTGGGTGCACACCCTTGGCAAAATCAGGGTTGGTCTCCATATGATGGAGCAAAAGCTGCCATTGGCGGTCTGTGATACATTTTTTTGCAGGCATATCTGAAAAATATGAATGAAAAATTAAATTATAGGTATTCTAACAGCTAATTTACTCGAAAATAAATTACGAACCGTAGGAATTCAAGGTAGAGGGCAAAGAAAACTTTCTATAATTTCCAAACTCCAGCAGAGAAGTAGGCTTCACATTCACAAGCTCCAAGTCCACTTTCACTTTCACCTGTGAAGTGTGATGTAAACATTAGCCACAGATAAAAATGCTAACGTCAAACAGCAAAACGTTTAGTTTACGGCTGTGGTTTATCCTGTCATCTTTATCAGCATTTTGTTGATATAATAAAAATGTTTTGGGTACAGTGTGATTAGTAATTGGGTGCTTGAACTAATAATACCCACTTACTTATCGTTATTTATTTTAAAATAAAAATTTGTGAAATACAAATCTTAGAAATTGTATAGTACTTATTTCCTTTTATATTATAGTACTCTGTGGTACTTATTACAAAGATGATAGGGAAGCCAGTAATAGGTTAAACCTGAATTACAGGCGGAATGAGGTTTTACAATTAGTTTAATTGAGACAATTATTGACTGATTTCTTAACAATATTTAACTAGTTAATTTGCAACATTCTTTACGCCGATAACTTAGGGTTGACCAAAATGAATTGTTTTGCAGGTACAGACCTTTGAGTATTAAACTCAAAGGTACAGACACATTGAACTTCTTTTGTAAGGACCAAATCTTAACCAATTGTGGGAAATCTCCACTATATAAATTCTGCTCCGCTTTGGACATACATAAACAGTTACTTTTTTCTTATAGCATTATGAACGAATGAATCCCTCGACAACCTAATGTATACAAAATATTGTAAAACATTTTAAAAGAGTAACGGTGGAGTTTCTTGCCCATTCTTCTCCATACGAAAACTACCTTTTGGAATGGGCGACTAGAATCAATTCTATTTTTTCGTAATTTTTGACGTTCAAAAGTGCCTTTTAAGTGCCTACTTGAAATAAATGTTTTGACTTTGACTTTGACTTTGAACCCATTTATCAAAAGTACACCTACCCTGTAGAAATTAAACGTCGTCGTAAGGTTCATGTTATGATTTTTTATAAGCCCCTTTTGTTTTTCGGGGCAGTTACAGGCACTCCTTTCCAGTGTAAACACTCCGGCGGCGGCACCCTAATTGCATAACACACTTTCAACCACAATTTGAATCATTTTGAAGTAAGAGTATATTGTAAATCCATTGCTTCATAAATGTTCGAAAAAATAGTCTGCTCAACAACGTAAAAACGCAACGAATGTTGTTGAACTGTCAAAATGAAAAGCATTGCGACTGTATGTTACGCAATTACCCCACAAATCGACTTTCGTCGCTGACAGTTTTTGCCAGTCGCGTTAATTGCGCACCGTTCTCTAGGGTGGTGGTGCGCAAAAATAGTCTCGTATAGGCTCGTTTTCTATGAAGACGCTTCTAAGAAAACGAGCTTTTATTTATTGCAATGCATGATTGCATCTGCAATCTGTGGTTCAGGCTTGATTGGGTCAGATTGATTGGGTATTAGAATGAAATCAAACATGTTTTTTATTGATACTCATAAACTTAATACATTTTAATATCTTAAAGTACATTTTTCTATAATTTAGTTACAATAGTGCTTTATTCTTCCTAGTAGGTATGTCTTCTAATGACATCTACAACTGCTTCTAAAGTTTAATCATACCTTTATAGAATTATTCATAGGTACCTACTTATCTATCTAATATGCTCACACTGTAAGTTGATAAATACGTGTTGAAGTGACAGTTTCTTTGGAACGGAGTTCCTTATCGTACGATAAACTCTGCACATGGCGAAGGAGATTATGTGAGCTAGATAGAAAAAGTAAATTTGTTGTGTAACATGCCAACACGCAAATTTCGTAACGGTCAAAATGTTACACTTTTTTCGTTCCATTTGCTAAGTGTGCGAAAGGAACTTCTTTCCAACCGCCGGGGTAGTTGCGTAACACACTATTAGTGGCAATGGGTATCATTTTGACATTTCAACAACATTAATTGCGTTATGTACAGACGCCAGCATATCAACCTATTATAATCTGCCAAATTTCTTTAATAGATTTTCAACTTTATCGCTAAAGCATAAGGTTCAAAGTTGATTGGGAAAATTTGACAGTTTCGGGTAGCTTGATGTGCTGGCGTCTGTACGTTGTTGAGCAAACACATCTTTCGAACATATGAAGCAATGGATCAGCAATATCCTTCAAAATGATTCAGATTGAAATTGATAATATGGCGCCGATTCTGGTGTTCACAAACTCATCATCATCATCTGCTTAGCCTTTTCCCAACTATGTTGGGGTCGGCTTCCAGTCTAAGCGGATGCAGCTGAATACCAGTATTTTACATGGAGCGACTGCCTATCTGACCTCCACAACCCAGTTACGGGGTAATACGATACCCCTTGTCAGACTTTCGGGCTTCTGACTACCCGTAACGACTGTCAAAGATCCACGAATGACAGCCGGGACCAACGGCTTAACGTGCTTTCCGAGGCACGGAGGGGTCTCGGTATGTAAAGATGGTCACCCATCCTCAGACCAACCGCGGCAAGCGTAGCTTAACCTGATCGATCGACCTGTGCGGCTGTTATTATTTAGCCACGGGCCCTCCTCCTCCCCCCCCCCTCTCCCTCCTCCTTTCTTTCTATTTCATTAAGAAAAGGACAAAAGATAAATATTAGTTTAGTCCTGTCAAATTAAGATACTCCATAGACAATTTAGACGAGATTAAAAAATTGGCTACTAAAATACGTCAATTTACGCCAGTCGCTGACTAATTTGACAGGACTAAACTAATATTTATCTTCTGTCCTTTTCGTAATGAAATAGAAAGAAAGAGATGCCTGAACTTAAATTTAGTTTAGTTTGTGAATAACAGAATCGGCGCCAGTGTGTTACGCAATTATGGTGTAGGTGTTCCACGACACCACTGGAGTTTTTTTATTTGCTAATTGCGTCTTTCCTGCAGGGCTCTTGCAGATGCTTCCAACGCAGCTTGTATGCCCTGCATGGTTTTGTTCAAGCACTCTTGAGCATATTGAATTCCCTGCAGAGCGTTCACACAAAATTCTGTGTTGGCGTGTATGCCATGCAGTGCTCGTGCTGACCTTTCTTCCACAGCAATTCGTCTTTCCTCAATGTCTCGTACCCACTCTGGCGCAGGAGGCGCAGCTTGAGTATCTGGAATCAAAATAGGACCGATTATTAGGAATGTAGAGAGCCGACCGACTTATTTAAAACTAGCTGCTGCCCGCGACTTCGTTCGCTTGACATTAATACCTTTTGATTTTCTTTCATTTTTAGGGTTCCGTACCAAAATGGTAAAACGGAACCCGGGTCAGTTTTCAAGATAGCAATACAATTATAGACCTTATCGACTACACAAAAAGGTACACAAGTAGGTCGACGTAGTAGACACTGAATTGTGTACCGTATCTCTGATCTGACCCTTATGGTAAGACTCAGTCTGTCTGTCTGTCTGTCACAGCTGGATATCTCAAGAACTACTAATGCTATCAACTTGAAATTTGGAATAGTTTTAGATGACGTTTGCCCAAATATTTTGCAATTTAAAAAATAAGCAAAAGAAATTAAAATATATGTATATTTTTTGTAACAGGGACTGAAAGGTATATAATGTTTCCAGATACCTTGGTTCACATCTGACCTGACTCTTACATTATTACTCCCAAATCGAGGACAGGCGGTGTCCTACTGGTAAAAAGCCCCGACTTCTGCCATTGTTAAAACCCGAGCATTGGGGAAGTTTATTTTCAGAGGGGTGCATCTTCAGCTCCAAGAAGTGAGCTCAATCATTTTTGCACTTCACCTCAGATATATTAAATCTATCGTTTGTCCATTCATACAAGGAGTGACTTTGTCGACTTATCCAAGAGCGAGCAAAGTGCGCTCTATTTGTATCTCGCCTCGAAAGGTATAAGTAGTTTTTATTTCGTCCATTCATACAGAAAAAGGAATTACTGACCATTTATAAAAAGAAGTTTAAGGATTAAGGTAGAGGAGGAAGCAAGAGCGAGAGAAGCTAGCACCCTGTCTAGGGCTGGTTAGATTTTCGGAAATAGGACTTCGGTACTTTCAATCGACTATTGCACAAAAGCTGTATAATTGGGAGATTGCAGATTTAACAACAAAAACTTTAGGAACTTGGCCTGAATCGATTAAGTTCTCTATTATTGTATTAGGCGTTTTTGGATATTTTTATAGTTTTGATCGTTTTTACATGTATATTTTATTTTGAAGCCAGCAAGGTGCATTCTCTTGCACCCCGCTCCCCGTGCATATATCATTTACTTTTTGCAAAAGGTTTACCTTTTCGTTCCAATGGGACCCAATTAAGTGGTGAAGCAAAACATTGTGAATCTGGTTCAGCTTTAATTCGTTGAGTTGGTATATCTGGAGATGGAGTAGCCGGTGGTGACATGTCACACTGTGGCAGTGATGCATCTGGTGGTGATTGTGACCCATCTGGAGTTGGTGAAGCTGGTGGAGATTTTATTTTCGTCCTGTGTACCTGTCCTGGTATCGGTATCCCCAGACTTGTAAGCACCCTCTTTTCAGTTTTCGTTAACAAGAAATACCTGTGAAGAGGTTCACCGTTTGGTGTTCCTCTCATTTGTTTCCGGATGGTGCAAGCCTTTTTGCGTGCCTTGTACTTTGCATTATTCCAATACTAGAATGAAAAATAAAAGATTTGGCAATATGTTAATATAATTGTTAGAGGTTGTTCCTTTATTTTTAAGGGGTCTTGTTTCTATGGTTAATACATATAAATGTAATCTCAGGGTGTAAATAAAAAGTATATTATGAAGAGGTGTATTTACAACCTCTAACACAAAAACCAGTCAGGTGAAAGTTGGACTTGCATATTAAGAGTTACATCACAATGGAAATTTCAATTACATAAAAATATTACATTTTAAAAGATACAGTCCCATGACAAACATAGATAGGGTCTCTATGCCACGTTTTTAGGTATGGAACATTAAAAATTGAGTATATCAGCTGACATACCCTATTTTTAATAACTTCAGAACTAACAAACAAACAAAACAGAACAAACTTCTGAAGTTATTTACAAGTTATTACAGAAATTCAGTTATGACTATAAACAGGCAAGTTTTTAAACAGGCATCACTATGATGTTCCAAATATATCTAGCTCCTCAAGCATTTGTACTATATGTTTAGGGCCAATAAGGGTTTTTTCCAGCTATAAAATGCCTGCTGCCCTTTCACAAACTCACCTTTAGGTCACGATAATTATATGTATAAAATTATAAATAATTGCCACTACACTTACTTCTCGCCATTGACCATAATTCTTTATGCAGCCACTCCCGACGTTATTCAACCTGCTTGCTAAGCGTTTCCATCGGGCATTGTTCAGTTCCTTGGCTTCCTGCCCGCTCCTAACACCGGCTACGCCTTTAGCAAAAGTTGGATTGGCCTCCATGTAATCAAGCAAAAGCTCCCATTGGGCGTCCGAAAGAATTTTTTGTGCAGGCATTTCTATATTCCAAAAAAGAAATCGTATTCATACAGCTTGTTAAAACTACTTCGAATACTCCGTGAAAAGTAGGAATCAAAAATTATTACTTATTCTTATGTTTCCAAACTTTCACCTGCAGCCTGCGGCCAAGTAAGCTTTATTTGAGTCAACTTGAGTAAAAGTAGTTCAGTGCAAAAGTTGAAAGAGAGGAAATACTATCTCTTGGTTTACATTTTACTTCAGTGCAGTGTGATGTAAACATTGGCCATAAACGCCATAAATTGACAGTAGACAACTAATTACACACAGAATAAAAATAAGTAAAAGTAACTTGCACAGATCTACGAAAAAGGTAGCACGTAGTAACAAGCTGATGGTAAACGTATATAATATTATAGTTTAATAATATTAGCCCTCGCTTAGTTACAGAATTCATTCTCCATGCCAGAGCAAAACTAGTAAAAAAATGGTAGAAAATAAGGATTTTTGTACATGGTTCTCCAGTTTCTAACGATTCTCCGCTAATGCTAGGTTCACACACCGCGACTTTAGTCGCCGATGACTCGCTGGCGATTTCAAAATCTAGCCTCGAATCAAAGATTTTAACAGCATAATCATAATCATTAGACTGGAGCTATAGTTGGGAAAAGGCTAGGCAGATCATGATGAATATGAATCATAATTAATCATACATCTTTATTTATCTCAACATTAATTTACAGGCAGTGGATTTAAGATGTATATTCATAGAAAAGGTGTACACGTAGAAAGCAGGAAACCTGCGCCGATGTCAGTGCCTATAGGAACCGGTCTGCGCAGGTAGTCGGTGCAGGCAGTCGGTACCGAGTTTCTATATTCGCGACAATAACAGGTACATATTTTGAGAATTATAATCATTAGAATCATTAAGAGTAAACTAGTCGCAAGCTCGAACACACTGGTGGTCATGGCCAAAAAGGACGCTTTCTCACCTTACTTCGTGTCTGACAGAGCTAGTATCAGTGATGAGCAGTTGGACGCTGGTCTACACGCACAACGTCTAGTTCTCACGCACAGAAACACCGTTCCGAACTGATAGGCGCGGTAAAAAATTCGAAAAGTGCTTTGGTAAATCGAGTTTTCTGAAAGAACCACTGCATAAATCAATTATGAATAAAGTTTATTAAATTCTTCGATAATGAGCTTTGTCGGCGCGGACTTGGATTTGAAGATTTTACAGTTCTTTTATTACTTATTTACACCCAAAGTTACGTTAAAAATAGCAAGAAAAACGAATCTTTGTTGGCTCATAACTTTTTAATGGTTTTTTATTTTACTATTCTGTTTCCGTACAGACACAATTAATAAATGAGTCAAAACGATATCATGTTTAACTTTGGGTGCACAATGTCAAACAGTGGAGTAATACTTTCCCGAAATTTGTATGGAAAAAATATCGACTAGTGGCACCTTAATACATCTTAATAAGTTAGATTTCTACCATTAACATTTTTCCTTATGAGATTGGTGGTTGGTGGCAGAAATTTAACTAAGAAAGATACATTAATGATTATAATTCTTTATTGTCAAATTCCCCAATCACCTTTAAACCGATTAAGCGATTTTAAGCGATTAAGTTGAAAGTCCATTAAGGACATTTGACAGATTGTAATAGCTTGATGTGCTGGCGTCTGTACCTGTTATTGTCGCCATTACCGTTGTTATTGTCACCATTACCGTTGGGGATCAGATACTTGCGATAACTTTGGCATTGGCTTGCTGGATATATTGGATGATCTGGATCTCTGTGTCATCAACGACGGCAGTGCTACACGCAGGTCTGCAGCAGGACAGAGTAATAGTTGTTTTGACTTGACGTTCTGCTCGTCCAATGTATCTAGCCTCCTCATCTGGCGTCGCTTGGATTTGACTTATGGAAGTAACCACTACCCCATCATGATCGAATTCCCTTCTAAAAATGTCCCCAAAAAAGTCTCCCCTACCCTTTTAAAATACCGACTTGACTCAGGAGATTGGGATTTGTATTCTAAAATCTTAGACTTAAGAGTATCTTCCCTTCCAAAGGTCAACGGAAATGCCCAGGAATGTTTTTTGTCCGTTTCCTCCACTGTCTCTGCTACAGCAGAAGATTGTTTCCCATCCAAAAAACCCCAATCCGACCACATCCCTTCTCCGCCATGGTGGGATAGGGAATGCACTGACATGGTCAGGGCCAGGAATGCGGCTGAAGAGACTGTTAACTGTGATATAAACCTGGATAACCTCATGGCTTTCAAGCGAATATTAGCCAAGTCCAGGAAAGTACTTAAAAAGAAAAAACGAGAAGGTTGGTCAAGGTATTGCTATTCGCTGAGTCCATCCACTCCGGTTTCGGTGGTATGGCGGATAGTAAAGCTTTTTAGGAGTAGCTTAGCACCTGCCTCTTCGAACAACATCTCAGAAGAACTGGGGTACCAGTTTTTCTCCAAAATCGCTCCAGCGTACGTTCTGGGTGTAGAGGACAGCTGTGTTGAAATAGATGATGCAGACAACACTAGCGACCCAATGAACGGACCATTCAGCTTGAAAGAATAAAAAACTGTACTATCCCATGTTAAGGACTCCGCGCCAGGGGTGGATGGATTCCCTTACGCCTTTATCGTCAAAGCTGGACCAAAAACCCACCAATACTACTTGGACTTGGCTAATTTTTGCTTTACTTCGTGATATATTTCCTCAGAATGGAAGGTTCAAGTTGTCATCCCTATATTAAAACCTGGCAACGATCCTAATGATCATTGTTCATATAGACCCATAGCTTTATCGTCCATACTAATTAAACTCCTTGAACATTTAATAAAGAATCGGCTAGAGTGGTTGGTGGAGAGTGGGAGGCTGCTTCCGGCAACTCAGTTCGGCTTCAGGAAAGGTCTGGGCACAGCTGATAGTGTAGGTATCCTCACGTCAGCGGTCCGGCTGGCCCTCAGCAGGAATGAGTCGGTGGTGGCCGTTTTCCTAGATATATCAGCTGCTTATGATTCGGTCCTCCTCCCTGTTCTCAGGCAAAAGCTGCACGAGCTGAGAATCCCGGCTAGGATTTGTCGTATCATTGGTAGCATCTTTGCAAATCGCATCATCCAATTAAGAAGACTCTGAACAAAGAACGTTCCGTTCCGTTCCATTCCTGGGCAATTCCATTCAGAATGCCGCTCTATCAATGAATGTCTCTCTGTTCTCACTAAACCAATGGCTCCTTGATCACGGGTTATCTTTAAGTGCGCTAAAGAGTACAGCTGTCATTTTTACCCGCAAGCGTTCTATTCCACAAGTAGATATTAGTATTGATGGACAAATCATTCCAGTCAAGGATAAGGCTAGGTTCCTGAGACTCAAGATTGTCTGGGATTGACCATATTAATAACACGGTCAAAAAATGTGAACGCTCCGTGTCAGTCCTTAAGGCTTTGGCCGGGGGGTGGTGGGGAGCTCATTCCTACACCCTCAAACTGGTCTATAATGCGTTGACCAAGAGCGCTTTAGATTATTGTTGCTTTCTTCTTGAGCCCTGCAACAAAGAATCGCTCAAGAAATTAGATAGTATCCAGGCCAAATGCCTGAGAATAATTATTGGAGCTATGAGATCCTCCCCCATAAACGCGCTTCAAGTTGAATGTGCAGAACCACCCTTGTACCTAAGAAGACAGTATTTGACAGATCGCATCCTGTCTAAAGTATTTTCCCTTTCATCCCATCCTTTACTCCCAATTTTAGAGCAAATCGACTTCTCCTTCAATAATTCTCCTTATTGGAACAATAAAGTAGTTCCCCTATTGATAAACAGGTATAGAGAGCCTAAACACCTCTCCACGGCTGTTTGTGTATATCCAATCCTCCCCGTCTTTTCCGCTGCATATAAACGATCCACTTCGAACCAAAAGCCGTTTTGGGACTATACTCCATTTGAAATAAGATTAGACATTTAAATAAGCCTTTTTTACAAGCCGTTCAACCGATTTTGAATTCTATTGCGTTGGTGGCATGATATATGGCAGCTGCAGTAAACAGTTGGTATTGTAACCACTTTTTTGCTTTTATTACCATCTTTATGCCTACGGTATAGAAGTCAAAATCGTTTGAACGGATTGTAAAAAAGGTTTATTTAAATGTCTAATCTTATTTCAAATGGAGTGTAGGCATTTCAAAGAATTCCCAAAACGCAAGACGAGACTTCGAGGTAGCCGTCAAACGATACTGGGAAGGTTGGAACTTTTTCTTCACGGATGCATCAAAACTATCACAAACAGAATGTACAGGAGTAGCAGTATATTTTCAAAATTACAAAATTGCCCTACTTTTTCAATGTCCACCAGAAGGATCCGTTTTTACAGGAGAGTGCATTGGCATTTTAGAAGCCATACATTATATAAAATCACACAAAATAGCTAAAGCGGTAATTTTTTCAGATTCGCGTAGTAGTATTCAGGCCCTAAAACAAAATCAACTTCACAGTAAAATCCATAGTAAAATCATCGTAGAAATTAAGAGCCTGTTTTTTGACTGTTTCCAAAACGGCTTGGACATCTAAATAGCCTGGATTCCTGGTCACCCGGGTATTGTTGGCAATGAGTACGCTGATTCGTTAGCAAAGCATGCCACGTCAAATCCAGCTGATCGAAAGCACTACGTAGCCCATAATTACGATTTGCGAAATGGTACCAAACCCAAATTGTTCGTCTCGTGGACAAAAAAGTGGAACGAGTAGTCAAAAACCAAGGGTGTCTACTATTCCGCTATACAGCCTGACATCCAGCGGAAACCTTGGTTTTTTAAATACCCAAAATTGGCCAAAAGAACTGTTTCTTCGCTTTGCAGACTGAGACTTGGACACTGTTGTAGCCCAGTGTTTCTAAATAAGATCCATGTTAGGGACAGTTCCCTTTGTGAATGCGGACGGTACTTTGGACCTTCGACCTGTCTGTCAAAATTTCTAAATGTAACATTTCTCTCCCAACTAACTTCCATTCCCTCTTATGCCACTTCTCCCCCAAAATTATTAATATATTAACAACTTTTTTGAATGAAAATGACACAAAATTGTAATATGTCTTTGTGCTGTACCCTACCTTAGAATATTTATGTTCTACTAACCCTTTTTTTTTCCTCGTTTTTTACAGCGACTAACAGAACCCGTAGACCTACCACAAAGTGCAAAGTCGACGGCCCGCTGCTGCGCTGCCGTCTATACGCGACACTGGCAGAATAGTCGACATCGGCTCAATAGCAAAAAAAAAAAAAAAATTGATCAAGATACAATCGAATTTCGCGGTCTACCACTATCACTGACCTCTATAATACATTGTATTATAGAGGTCAGTGACCACTATCCATTCACCTTAAGCACGATATACACGGTTTGAAACAGTGGTTTCAAACCTAAGTTTAAAACAGTGTAAGCAGTGGTTTGAAACCCGTCGTATTTGTATTCAAATCTACACCGTTTCAAACCGTGTATATCGTGCTTTATTCAGCATTCAGTCTAGTATAGTGGGCCAATCCGTCCAGTCTGTTTGGCAGTCACATAGTCATACAAGGCAGTCACGCTGGTGATTGCTATTGACTCCAGTGGCTTTCAGTATAATATTATAGTGTACTCTGTGGTCTCTGTACCAGTGGGTTTAGTCCATTGTTTAGTCCGGTTTAGTCACTGATTGTGGGTTTAGTCAATGTTCAGTCAACGAAGATCGATTCTATTTCGTTCATTCAATTTGTTGATTGTCAATTTTGACACATGAATGTCAAATTTATCACCATTCAGTAATGAATGAGCATTCAATCACAATTCCAACCAATGAATGCCCAACCCCCCAAACTCCATTCATTGTGAGTGAGCAGGAGAGAGATACTGACAGAAGAGAAAGAGCGTTGACCCATTGACCATTATCTTTGGCTTGCAAGACGTTTGCTGTGCTGTGTTTATTAAAGTCTCTTATAATAAAATATTAAAGTGAGTGGTAACGTGAATAAAGTGACTATTCTGATAGAAAAAAAGAAATTAGTTCACATAATGGCTTGGATCTTCCTCATCTTGTCCGTTTTTATATGTAAGTGTACATTCTTTGAACATTTAACTCATTCTGCCGCATTCACAATTTTTGGCAGCGATGTTTTTTCTTCACACTAAGCTAAATGCCAAAGGTATATTAAGATTGTGTATTACAGTGTCAGTATCCCTGTATTTTACTCGATTTTTTATTCGATCTTTTAAACATGAGAGGGTAATCTACATAAAGCAAGCACAGAAAAAATTGTTGACCATTGAACCAACATTGAACTGATTTAATTCAAGATTCGAGCAACCTTGTTTACGTTGGTAGCCAATCAATAGATTCTAATTACGTTATGATAAAAATTAATGACATTCTGATAATTGTGGTGAATCCTAAGATTTTCATTTTTTTTAAACATTATTCCTCAATGCTTAGTTAAATTTCTTGATTTCCCGCGTCAATACATTCCTAATTATTTTCGTAACTCTGTTGTTGTTAATGTTGTAAAAGTAATTGGTAGGACATTATATTTTATTATTCTCTCTATTTAATTACTTACTGGTATATACTTACTTACCTACCCTTATTTTTTTTTAATTGTTTTTAACTAGCATACTTTTTAGGTAGCCGTAGAATGGATAATTAAAAACATTAAAAAAAAAACAGGCTACAACAATCTGGCCATATAATTTAAGTAGGTACTTGTTTTTTTTTCAAATGCCAAGCAATAATATCTCAGTCTTAAGTGTTAAGCCTCTGCAGACTCGAGAGTACCATGTAATTGGACAAACTTAAAATTGAGTAACTTCTTCAAAAAATATTGAAATGAACTGTTTTCTATGCCTACCACAAAATGGAAAAATTACTCTATGAAATTATACTGGCAGTCTCACAATCTGTCATTAATTGAGTAGGTACTTAATTTAAAAAAGTGTGGCTATGGTACTGTTGCCTTTTCTATTCAGCCCATGGAATTAGTATGTACTCATTCAGCTACATCTGATACAGTCAGCAACAAAAGTAGGTTTTCGTCGTTTCAGCCGATAGACGTCCACTGCTGGACACAGGCCTCCCCCAATTTTGGGAGGGTTTGCCATAATCGCCACGCTTGGCAGGTTTACAAAGTAAAGTAAAGAAAAGTTTTTTTTAAAAGTAGGTTTACACCATCAGAAATTATAGAGATTGTTAAATGAAACCATGCAAATATTGACTTCTTTGGAATAAATTACTGAAGATTAGCTAATGCTTGAAGGACTAGTATTTTGTAAAGATATTCTAAGAGAGTGATATTAAGGGTATTGTGATATATTTCAATAGATTATTACTTTTTACTTTTGATGTGCAAGAACAAAAGGGCAGAACTGAATTATTTGACTGCCGAAAGCAGTTGTAATGTGACATTTCATGATAATATGTAATGTTCACTGAAATTGGACCCTGCTTCCAATTACAGTGAAAATAGTCTGATTCATTTTGTGTACAATAGTTCACAGAACCCTAAAATAATTGATTTTGATGTCAGTAATGAAAGCATAGATTCCAAACTATTGACTAATTAAGAGGTCATGTTACAATAGTCTGAATTAAGGCTGATTCATTTTATGTATAGTATTATCCAGAAACTGGGTTGTGGAGGTCAGATAGGCACATCTCCACATAAAATACTGGTATTCAGCTGCATCTGGTTAGACTGGAAGCCGACCCCAACAAAGTTGGGTAAAGGCTAGGCAGATGATGATGACTTCACAGAACCTTAAATTGATTTTAATGTCAATAATGAAAGCGTAGATCCCAAACTATTGACCAGTAAGTAAGAGGTTGGAGAGGTCGAAAGGAGCTACACTTGACTGTTGACTTGACATAAAAATGAGGACATCAATAATTCTCATTTAAGAGCCTTTACGCCGAACGGCATTTCATACAAACTTTCAAGCCCTTATTTTTCGAAATGAATGAACTGATTTTAATGAAACTTCATATGCATAAGCAGGATACAAAGGTCTAAAAAGTTAGTAGGACAAATTTTCGAAAAATAGTGTTACAGCCAAATTAGACCGATTTTAAAATTTCCTTAGAAACAGAGATTTCCAGTTATCTTTTTTTAAATAAGACATTTTGAAAAAGTTTTCTACTAACTTTTTAGACCTTTGTATCCTGCTTATGTGTATGAAGTTTCATTAAAATCGGTTCATTCATTTCGAAAAATAAGGGCTTGAAAATTTGTATGAAATGCTGTACGGCGTAAACGCTCTTAATAAAAAAATATACTGACTATGGGCCAAGGACAAAGAACTTAGACAATTAATTTTTTTTGAGGTTCATGAGTCCATATTCCCTTTCATATTTAAACTGTTAAAAATAAGGACAGACTTCAGATTGGCGTAGGCTTCTCAATATAGGGCCCATCACCAACAGCCCAAATCTCAAAATAATTTTCCTATGGGATCCCCATAATTTAAAGCTCTCCTGTAAAACCCTGCAGTTTTTCTCTAGATATTTGAAGAGATTTTCTCACAATTTAAAAACTTTATAGGTACTGCTACAGCTCAGTTTGATGATGTTTCGTCGGCGAACCCCATAACATTGCCACCGGAACTACAACAGAAATTCAATGAAACGGAAGTAGAAAAGTACAAGACGCAATACTTGGAACAGTTCAAGAAGAAATGCGAGCAAAACGGGCATCCTGAACTATTTGAGAGTGCACAGGTAAGTTATTCCTACCTTTCAGATAGCAAAAATGTCTAAATACTTAATAATTAATATTGTTCTTAAACTACGAAGCCATATACTAATAAAGAATTTACAAGATTCGGTATTACCATTATACCCAATATAGTATGAGCTGAATGGTGCTGGTATATACGTCATGTTCGTGAACGGGCGCCGTCAGTTGGGGCTGGTCATCACTTAGCCGCCTGGGCTTATTTTAATTGTTTTAATTTTGGATTGTTGTTTTGTTACAATTTGTTGTATTCTGGACGCTTTTAACGCGGACGTCTTTTTAGGGTTCCGTATAAAAACGGAACCCTATTACTAAGACTTCGCTGTCTGTCCGTCTGTCCGTCTGTCCGTCTGTCCGTCTGTCCGTCTGTCCGTCTGTCTGTCTGTCTGTCACCAGGCTGTATCTCAAGAACCGCAATAGCTAGACATTTACTGTTTAATCTTATTAATAACTGGAAGGTTACTTACCAATTCACTTAAATTTGAGAAAAATAATATTTTATTTAAATTACTTAACTAATTTAAACGGAACAGTAGGTACTGGGTTTATCCCCAACTCCCCACGCCCATAGCTCTTTCGGCTGAAATTTAAGCTGGCTGGAATCAATAGTGTTAACTTTAGTAAATAACCTAGTAAATATTAAATAAAATTAATTAGTTCTATAATTTAGTACCTTAAAACTTTAAAATTATAAAGTGTTTGAGATAGTTTGGTTGTTTCCTTTATTTCCAACACTAAACCACCTGCATAGGTTGCCATCAGAGGCAACAAATTTTAATTTGTAACAGTTGCAATAGCTAGACAGTTGAAATTTTCACAAATTATGTATTTCTGTTGCCGCTATAACAACAAATACTAAAAATAAAATAAAATTAATATTTAAGGGGGGCTCCCATACAACAAACGTGTTTTTTTCGGCGTTTTTGCCTTGCGGTACGGAACCCTTCGTGTGCGAGTCCGACTCGCACTTGGCCAGTTTTTTTTTAATAATTTTTTTAACACCATGTTAAAATCAGAATAGTTTAAAGATATCGCAGTACAACTTTAATTGTAGGTATAATTCTAATAATTCCTCAAACAGGAAAATGACTAGCTCAATCAACATAGATCCAGGAAAACTATTAAGAATTCATCATGCGTAATTATTAATTATAATATACAATACTTACAGTTTGATTGGAAGATTTAAGGCTTTAAGGCAAAGATAGTAAAAGTACAGACAATTTAAAAGCATTTAAGCCATGGTTGTCTTAGACGAAGTCTTACCAATTTTTTTTACCTAATTTTTATGTTTTTTATGTCTAATGTAACAGAAGCCTAAAACATGTTTTGCTAGATTGCTTACCATTACTTTAAGTAAATAAAATGAAAATTAATTCAGTTGTCATTCAATTTGGCCATCAATAAGCAATTTACTTAAAAATTTGTGAATTTTCGAAAAAAAAAAACAAAACTGAGTTAAAAAAATTGGTAAGACGTCTAAGACAACTATGGCTTAAATGCTTCTGAATTGCCTGTACTAACCCTGCCTGTGTGTGTTTTTAGGGTTCCGTTTTTACCCTTTGGGTACGGAACCCTAAAAATATACTTATCTAAAAAATTATGCGTCATAAATATACCTAATGTACTTTGTACGCCAGTACGCAGCAGGGCTATACATCAAGATATACATAACCAGTCTAAATCTGACTTCTGATTGTACGAAAAACCTATACCTACAGGGCGAGGTCCGCTTAAGGCTGCCCGCCCACGTCAGACTTTTTGTAGCACCGATAATCGGGCCGATTTTACCTCCGATTCTTATGACCGATTTTGTGACCGACTCAACGTACACGTCCGTCACTTTGTCTTCAAC
This sequence comes from Mesoligia furuncula, assembly GCA_916614155.1. Lineage (NCBI taxonomy): Eukaryota > Metazoa > Arthropoda > Insecta > Lepidoptera > Noctuidae > Mesoligia > Mesoligia furuncula. The sequence continues at coordinate 8,363,714 of OU744800.1, forward strand.
ACAACGTCCTTCCATATCAAGTGCATGCGGCCGACTGTCGGTGAGTAGTGTGCGTTAACGCATAGATTTCCGAACGTTCCATTTTTCACCGATAATCGGATCGGTCGGGATGCGCCGATTTTATTTCTGACCTACTTTTTGTAGGACGTGTGCGTTGCATTATTGCTATCAGTGTGTTCTATTTTTTTCCAACAAAAAATCGGTCACCTATTTATCGGACGTGGGCGGGCAGCCTTAACTGGAAATGTGAAGCTTGATGTGTAGTCGTGTGTACAGTCACGAGCATAAGTATGTATACACTTGGCTTTATTCAAAGAAGATTTTCTCCTTCAGTTTTGAATGAAATTTTATGGTATTACGAACAAAGTATTTTCGAACCCATAGGTTTGTGTAAAGTGTCGTATTTCAACGTTGCATTCGTTATTTCACGAAAAAATCGCAATTGAAAGTTGGCAAGTGTTGACATATTAGTGCTCGTGACTGTACAGTCAACCAACAATTTCCTCCATATTTTACTGCTTCGGCAATTATAAGTACATTAGCTAATAACAAGAAGATAAGATTAACCTAATGAATGATAATAATATGTATATAATACCTACATATTACCTACCGATATTATTTATCTTGGTGACCGAGTTAGCGTTACCGCTATATCATATCGTCATATCGTGGGATAATGAGCTCGAAATATTTGTTTTAATGATTTCAAAACCTCAGAATGTATTTAGTATAAATTCTCGAAAGAAAGACTCCTTTATCTTCAGATACGAGTCTACAACTATAATATTAAGTGTTGATAAATAAAAAGAATATAGAATATTTAGTGGTTAAATAATAATATAAGCCGCACTGGTTGATCAAAGGTTAGGCTGCGCTTGCCGCGGTTGGTTTGTGGACGTGTGAACCCTCCGTGCCTCGGAAAGCACGTTAAAAGCCGTTGGTCCTGGCTGGCAGTCTTGTATCTTTGACTGTTGTTTGGGGTTGTCAGAAGCCCGAAAGCTTGACAACCACTCTTACCAAGGGGTATGGTGTTACCCGGAGTAACTGGGTCGTGGAGGTCAGATAGGCAGTTACTCCATGTGAAATACTGGTGCATTCAGCTGCATCCGGTTCGACTGGAAGCCGACCTCAACATAGTAGGTTAAGACCATGTTAAGACCAACGGCAAAGGACAAGGCCAAGGCCGAGGTTGGTTTTGACACAGTTGGGATGCTTGGTTTGGTTGGGTTATGTCATTTCTAAGCGACAAAAAAAAAAATGTTGGTTGGTATAGAAGGTAATATTAACACAAATAGGTAAGCGCTCTTCCTCCTCTCTTTTACTATCCTGTGCCCGACAGGGTTCATAATTGTTTCATTAATTTGAAGCCTACCAACTGTTTTACTAACATTATGGAATGCAATAAAGAATTGAGAATTGAATTGAGGCTAGGTAGATTGATTTAAGTGCGATACATTTAGGTAAACTTGTGGATCGTAAGCCTAGGGGGCCTAAAAAGGCTGACCTTTTTAGGGCCCCAGAACATTGAAATCGAGTGTCAGACAAAATTGAGCATTACCATTCTCATACAAAATTCCATCATATTTGTGTTGTATAGAAATGACATATCAACTTTATCGTTGGCACACAAATCTGTCTATCGTCAGATTTCAATCTTGAAGTTCTATTTCCTTCGCTAAAACTAGCACCAATTTTAATAAAGATTTTGTATTAGTGTCAAGAAGAGATACTGTGAGTTACAATAAACGGATGTTTATGTGAGAAGCTAATTATAAGCGACCGGTTCTGTAATGAGTGACCTTCGTTAGTTGACGAGGTTGAGGTTCCAAAGATCAACATAGATTTTCTTCTAAGATTCTCTGGCTTTAGTTAAATACATTCTTAATATGGATTTTTAGGGCTAGGTTTAATGCTTTATTTATTACTAGCTGCGCCCCGCGGTTTCACCCGCATAAGTGTCGATCCCGTGAGAATATCGGGATAAAAACTACCCTATGTCCTTCCCCGGGATGCAATCTATCTCTTTGCCAAATTTTATTGCAATCCGTTCAGTGATTTAGGCGTGAGAAGGTAACATACACACTGACAGACGAGTTACTTTCGAATTTATAATATTGGTATGGATCGTGTGATGTCCCACTGCAGGGCAAATGCCTGTCTACTCTCTTTCCATTTATCTCTTTTTAAAACTGCTAAGGACCAGTTTTTGTTGAAGGAGTCCAGCTTATCCCGCCATCTTGTTTTGGGTCTGCCGTGATGCCGCTTCGCCATTAAGCGGGACCCATTGGATCGTGAGTTTGGCTCATTGGTCCTCTAATATGCGGCAGATGCCTCCAGCCCAATTCCGTTTTAGCGTGGCAGCTTTTCAAGTGCCATCAGTTATCTTTGTGATGGAACGGATGATGGTCGTATTCCTAACCCGCATCCTAATTGCGTAATACTAACATACTATCGGTATAATCTCAACCATTTTGAAGGAAATTGCTAATCCATTGCTTGATATGTTTGAAAAATTTGTCGATCGATCAGGTTAAGCTAAGTTTGCCGCGCTTGGTCTGTGGATGGGTGACCATCTTTACATACCGTGACCCAGTGGCGTGCCTAGGGGTCAAACTTAGGGCAAGCCAACATACTTAAAAAAAAACCTACCGTATCGTCTGTCAAAGTTGTGCCTACCGACTGAGTTGTTTTAGTTCTTACTAATATTTGTATTTCATATTGTAGGTTTTTGCTAACATCTATTAAAATGAATGTTTTTTAATAGCACTATTTTTTTCTTTCTTAAATTAAATACTAAGAGTTTATTAATCCTTTAAAAAATCGTAGCTTTTCATTTTCGAGTTATCAGTTTCGCGTAAAATATGATAAGACGTATAAGAGCCATCTATTAACATTATTGGCATAACAGAGCTTCGAGTAAGTTCATATTTCACTCGCCTCCAACCCCCTAACAGTCGCTTTTGCAAAATATTACAATCTGGCCGAGAGGCCACTAGATGGCGCACAAATAATTGATTGATTTCTAACTACACAATTGTTTACGATCAAAGACATTAATATCTTAAATCTCTTTGTTTACGATGTTGATAATATTTATAATTGGAATTACTCACAATGTGAACAGCCATAGCTCTTCATTCTTCGCTTTTTTACAACAAAAAGATGACACCGTGACCTCGGAAAGGAAATGACAGCATTCATGTGCTTATGAGAATTCTGATGTATTTTACTGACACCAGCGAAGTTATTCAAATCATCGTAACCTGATGAATTCCTAGCGGTATTTTCTTTTGAGAAAAATTTGCAACAACAACAGAATAATTTGTTGATATGAGAGCAGACTGCAATCCAATGAGCGATCTGCTGATCGGCTAAAATGCCTATTACGTGATTTAGATTTTATATTTGTCTGTAAAACTCAAAGTATTTACCTTTCCGAGTAACGATTGCACACACTTTAATCCATCACAAAGAACAATTGCATACGTTTCCGAATTCATTTTAATGATAAGAAACTTTTTACTCACTTTAAAACAAAGGTAATCACCGCAAAAACTAATCACAACACATAACTTCAGAGTATATGAAAAAAAAATCAAAGTAAAAAAATGCACCAGTAACCGCTCAAAACAAATTCAAACTATTTGAAATTGCATCATCAATAAACGAAGCCTGTGTGTGTGTGTAAATAGTAAGGAACTATTTACACACACACACAGGCTTCGTTACACGATCCATTCATAAAAAATCAGAAGCCAGGCTTATAAATCAGTACAATTTGCGAAATGAGTACATAGTAATGTTATCAACAACGTGAACAATTTCTATACAAATCGTCCGAAATTTAGAAGCCGAATTTGAAGCCAGCAGGTGCGAGCGAGACGGGACGATTTTTGGTTTTGCGTTTTCGCGAAGCGGCATCGAAGATGTTTGGCAACGCGTGATGAAAATTGCGCGGAATTGAAATATTATTCTTTGAGAATGTAAATCTGGCAACCATGCATCGTACAAATTATAGCGGCTGCCGACGCGACGGCCGGGATGCGCGGAGTTTACTTTTTAATTATTCTGATCAATTCTTGCGACACGTTTACAAGTTTACTTGTGTAGTTTTTATTTTTTATTGTTAGGCTCACGTTTGATTGAAAGCCGGGCTTTTCGGCTTTAGTGAAAGGCACGCCCCTGCCGTGACCCCTCCGTGCCTCGGAAAGCACGTTAAGCCGTTGCTCCCGGCTGTCATTCGTGGAACTTTGACAGTCGTTACGGGTAGTCAGAAGCCCGAAAGTCTGACAACCAGACTTACCAAGGGGAATCGTATTACCCGGTAATAGGGTTGTGGAGGTCAGATAGGCAGTCGCTCCATGTAAAAAACTGGTATTCAGCTGCATCCGGTTTGACTGGAAGCCGACCCCAACATACTTAGTTGGGAAAAGGCTAGGCAGATGTTGATGATGATCAGTGACTACGGCCAGCATCAGAAAATTGGATCCTTTTAACTTGTTGCTGATATTTCTTATTCTCAATGCCTCAAGGAATATTAGCACAATTTTTTTTGCACTTTAATTTAAGTAATCACAGAATTATAAATGTTTAAATTCATTGTTAACGCTATTTGAACAGTTTGAGGTGTTTTTGTGCACTTGTTTTTAATCATTATTATCTGAATGTTTTCTTTTAAACTGATACCCGGGAAACATTCAGATAATAATGATTAAAACAAGTGTTCATAAATATATAGTATACCTTAAGCTTACAAAAATACGTTTATGCGTTTCCGGAAATATTTTCAGGGCCAACAAGTTAATTAGCTTCTATGAAGGATTAAACTTGGTAAAATTAAAACCCTTTTCGAAAATAGGCGATTGGGAAGATAAGCTATCACAATTGTAGCTATGTAGCAATAATTAACGTCTTCTCATAGCAGAGAAAACGGGAAATCAGCAAGCAATAGTTAACATTCTACTTAAATAAAAATTCACACCAAACATTCACACCTACACACACACACCACTCACACACACTAACACAACATACCTACAACTCTACTCTTTTATACCATACAGTAGAATGACACAGTCCACTTGAGATATAAGTTTTTGTTGATTATTGACCGTAAACTACCTCTTATAATACAGGTATACCCTAGCTTAAGAGGTAGAGAATATTATTCTGTACAGATTTTGCAACATAAACTATTAATTTACCTACTTTCTAAACCAAATATCAAACTGTATTTCAAACTCTGTATGTTTTTGGATAAATAAAGATTATTATTATTATATTATTATTATAATTCAAAGTCCTGCCTGACTGATATATCAACGCACAGCCCAAACCACTGGTCCTAGAGACACGAAATTTGGAGGGTGTGTTCTTTGTGAACTAAGAAGGGGTTTTTCGAAATTCCACCCCTAAGAGGGTGAATGGGGGGAGGGTGAAATTTTACGCGAACGAAGTCGCGAGCAGAAGCTAGTAACATAATATAAGCTCACGCTTTCTTCCCATGGGGGTAGGCAAAACTACAGAACGCCACCCGCTACGTACGTAGCGGGTGGCGTTCTGTAGTTTACATTACTCCGTTCAAGTTGGTATATGTATAGATTAGGTATATATTTTCCCAGAATAAAAGGCGGTCAATTTATAAATTGAGGAAAATAAAAACTAACGTTACTAAGCGCCTTTGCCTATTATCATTAGTGTCTGTGTCATGTCATCATAAAATAATCTACCTAAGTACCAGCCTATTAGATATAATAAAACCAACCCATTTCATTACAAGATATCGATTAATAAGTCTCTCAGAAGGTCGAATGGAAAGTTTTCTCCTCCTGCCCACGTAGGAGTGTCTCTATGTACCAAAATACCCGGAAAATTGGGTCGTCTGGGTAATTTCGTATAACGTTTGACGATAACAACCGTGTTTTCCCTCGGCTCATAACTTTGAAGTACATCAGTCAATATAAACGAGTACCTAACATACAAAATATCCAGATATATTATGATTGTTAATACCAGCCTATTATTGTCACGCAATTATGGTGCAGCTCTCTACGAAAAGTGTACACCTGTTTTCATGAGAATTTTCGAGTTTTTAGGGTTCCGTATCCAAAGGGTAAAAACGGGACCCTATTACTAAGACTTCGCTGTCTGTCCGTCTGTCCGTCTGTCCGTCTGTCTGTCTGTCTGTCACCAGGCTGTATCTCAAGAACCGCGATAGCTAGACAGTTGAAATTTTCACAGATGATGTATTTCTGTTGCCGCTATAACAACAAATACTAAAAACAAAATAAAATAAATATTTAAGGGGGGCTCCACACGATTTTTTTGCTCTTTTTTGCTCGATATCAAAAATTTCAGCAGGTAGGCACTTGAAATATTCACAAAATACTCAATTGTATTTTAACTTTAATAATAAATAATAAAATTAAAATAAATATTTAAGGGGGGCTACCATACAACAAACATGTTTTTTTTCGGCGTTTTTACCTTGTGGTACGGAACGCTTCGTGTGCGAGTCCGACTCGCACTTGGCCAGTTTTTTATAAAAATGTGTTTATAAAATATATTATTATATTTTTTTATACGATTTTACCTAAGCAATTATGTAAGCAGGTTATTGTTTTGTCAAGCTTATACTGTGCCACTGCTAGGCAAATGTCTTCCCCAAGTCTCTGGAACTCTTTTTTCGAGCCACCTTGAACCAGCCCTCATCTCTGGAACTCTTTTTTCGAGCCACCTTGAACCAGCCCTCACGGTACCTACGCGTCCAGGTCGTATCGCCACCTCTTTCTGGGAGGCCTCGAGGGCACCTTTGTTTTAATTAATTTTCTCGTGTTTATTAAATTAAGTTTTTATTGATTTTGATGTCGGCTGCAGATATTTAATGACACTTAGGTATGATTTAACGACAACATGTAGACAACATGTAAACAATGGAAATCTATGTCCTTTGTTCCAACACATTTATAGGCTTCCGGGAAAACCGTATGAAAAACTTTAGACCTCGAGGTCAAGGTATTTACGTGACAGTATTTATCTGTTTTAGCATCACGCTAGCTTCTTCGAATCGTGAGGTAATGCAGACATAGAGCCTGAATACTCTTAAGTTTAAAGGTATCTCTAATGTAGCCCGATACATAAATACTTCAGAAACTCTCATAAATATGTTTCTTAAGTTTCGATTCTCAACTCTATTAATATCTGGTAATTTAAGAACATGTAATAGTTAATTTTTTTTGGCACTTAAAAATATTTAACTTCACAGAGAGCTGTCTACAACACATGAACAAATAGTCTGTTCCCTAACTCAAAATATGTACAACACGCAGGGCTAGTATTTTTACTCTTATCTTAATGCAACAAACATTAGAATGTAAGCTGCATTACTCATTTTAGCAAATACTATAACGGTGAAGGAAAACATCGTGATGAAACCGGTTTTTTTTTTGTTTTTTTTTTTTGTTCTAGAACTAAAAATACGAAGACATGTGACATCCGCCAAGTCCGCCAACCGGATTGTGTGGAGTCCCTCTCACAGAGAGGAGGCCTGTGTCCCAGACAATACTAGAACTACATTTCCGATGAACGCATAAAAAACGGCCAGGTAAGACCATAAATATGTTGTGGTCTTATTTTGGTCAACGTACCTAATTTTTTCAACCTTATTTTATTGCTTGGAAATTATCTTTTATTTTTAGGTACATCAATATTTTTTTTTATAAATACGTTTACTTTTCAATCAAAGTAGTAAATATGTTTCAAAAGATAATAAACTCTATGTTTTTATTTAAAAGTTAAGGTTTATAATCAAGTTACATCCAATCGCGGCCACTTGAGCGATGCGATTTTGTTCCTAGTCCTTAGGGCACTTGTTTCACGTCCACTCGACGCCAAAAATGGCGCTAACTATCGTCCAACTAAAAAAAAGTGTTGTTTAAAATAACAATAAATTACAAAAATATGGCCTTGACTTACGTCCTCTCAAGCTCCGCTAATGAAAAACAATTGATTTTCTGTTGTATCGTATTACATAATAATACGCGCGTAGCTTGACGGGTCAGTGCTATTATTGTTAATTATGCTATTAGTTTATAGCACAATCACACGACAACATACTAATTATATTTGTAATCCTCGGTGTGTGCAACAAATCTAATCAGTAATAACCTTGATTTATCAGTCCGAGTGCCAAGATAATAAGTAGTAGTTATTCCTAATTGCATTTGTCAAGAGGATGTTGATAATGAATCGTTGATAAGTGTCGGGTTTCGATCTACATGTTGTTATGGACGTGTGATAAAAACAGATTAAGAGCATTTACTCCGTACGGCATTTCATACAAACTTTCAAGCCCTTATTTTTCGAAATGAATGAACCAATTATAATGAAACTTCATACGCATAAGCAGGATACAAAGGTCTAGAAAGTTAGTAGAGAACATTTATATTATAAGTATTACTAAACGTTACTTACTTGCCTTTTAAACATAAACGTGAGCGTTGAAAATAGTGCAGAATTAATATCTATTGATCATAAGAATGGGACCGTCTCTGTCTACATTTCAATGCGTTTAAGTTCTTGACCCAGAAATCAAATTAAATGCGATGAAGCCTTCAGACCTATGCAAGGAATACGACGGTTCGTTTCACTGTTTGACTCCTAGAACTTCAGGAGTTATTAACACAATCATGTATCACCTGTATCCTGTGTGTGTATGTCAGCAGATGCAGGATTTGTGACGAATACATTCTCTAGTCCCAACTTGTTCATTAGACCAGCATCACCCGAATTGCGTTATAAGTACACCTGATTCATTTTGATGGATATTGCTAATCCATTGCTTGATATGTTTGAAAAATTTGTCTACTCAACAATGTAAATAACGCAATGAATGTTGTTAAACTGTCAAAATGAAAGTCATTCCTACTGTTAGTGTATTACAGAATTACCCCACTGGGTTAGTCTCCAACTTTGATGCAGAAAAAAATGGGAAATATGCCAAAATAAATGTTACCGAGTATGTTGTTAGTGAAAATGTCTGAAATTACATAAAAGTATCTAGTAGGTATATTTTTCCAGTATCATCTTCCAATAGTTCCAATACTGAGTAACGATCTAGAATAAATCCAAACTCAGCTGAACTCTGATCAATGAGTCTATGCTTGAGGAACGTTCTAAAATCAAATTTGACTCAAAATTAGTTTTACAGAGACCCATGCTTGAGTTTCCTTCTGTAATAAAAACCTTGTTGTCTTTCACTTCCATTGATCGCGTAGTTTTGTTGCATCTACATAATATGACGTCTCGTTATCTCGATAATATTATTATTGTTACGAGCTTCGGGTTCGTGACAATTAAAAACTGCCGATTTAATAACCAAAAAAATGACACTTTAATAATCAACACTAATTACAAGTCAAACACACTAATTACAAAACACAATTGCACTACTGATCGCTTTAAGTCGCACTTGAATATCGCTTGATGTTTTCGCTTCGATCGCTGAATCCAAACTGTCTCGGTCGTGGCGCGTCTCGGCCTTATATAGCGCCAAAGAGAGTTCTAGAACCTTCCATTGTAGAAACATCTAGAATGTTCGAGTACATACAGGCCCCGATCGACCAGATGTCGAAAGTTCGGGAATGTTCTAGAAAGTTCTCGCATCGAAATTTCTAGAAGGGTCTTCATTACTAGTTCCGCTACTCGATACTAGATGGCGCTAGTGGTAACTACTGTTACCATGTACCAGGCATTAATTGTGGCGCGCAACACTGCCTCCTCCTAAGACATGCTCGTCCCGAGCATTATCGGCCCCATAATAACGCGCCAGTCGATCCACGTGGACGATCTTAGGAGTACCTCTTGCACCTTTCTGTATCCGGTAGGTTACGTCATTGATCTTTGTCACAATCCGGTACGGTCCGTCCCATTTAGCTTGAAGCTTAGGAGATTTCCCTTTGCTGCGGACTGGATTGTGCAACCACACTAGTGAACCTTCGTCGAACCCTTTATTGTTAATTTTACGGTCATAACGGGTTTTCATCTTTTCAGACATTTGCTGGCCCGATTGTCTGACGTGCTCATAAATGTCATTCATTTTGTTCCGCAAATCACTCGCATAATCGGTTATACTGCGTGGGGCATCAGGTGGTATTCCGGTGATCAGGTCTGCAGGCAGCCGTAATTCTCTTCCAAAGTTTGCGAAAGCTGGTGTCACCGATGTACTTTCGTGAACAGCGCTTCGATATGACAACAAAAACGGTTGTATGTGCTTGTCCCAATCTCGTTGCCGATTTTCCACAACTTTGGCTAGGTACCTCTCCAGTGTCTGATTAAATCGTTCCACCATTCCATCCGATTGTGGGTGGTAAGAAGTTGTTCTTGTTTTGTGAGTACCCATTACTCGGCAAGTTTCCTGAAATATTTGGGACTCAAAATTCCTTCCCTGATCGCTGTGAATCTCCAAGGGTACTCCAAAACGGCAGAAGACTTCATGAACCAGTTTATCTGCAACTGTTGAAGCTTCTTGGTTTGGAATGGCAAAGACTTCCGGCCACTTAGTGAAGTAATCCATCACAACCATGAAATACTTGTTACCACTATCACTTTCCGGAAACGGCCCCGCAACGTCAAGGGCTATCCTCTCCCATGGTGCACCAACATTGTACAATTTCAATGCACCTCTACTACGAGTCTGAGGTCCCTTTACAGCTGCACAACTTGTACATTTGCGACACCAGTCCTCGACATCGTCCCGACAGTGGACCCAGTAAAACCGTTCTCGTATCTTCAGTAGAGTCCGTTTTACTCCCAGATGACCTCCTGAACAACCATTATGGTACAGCTGTAGAACATTCGGTACTTGAGCTTTAGGGACAACCATTTGCAAATGACAGCTGTCTCCCCGAGCGTTTTCCCATTTGCGGCACAGGACTCCATCCTGCATCACCAAGCTGTCCCATTGGGCCCAATAGCTTTTTGTGATCGAACTCATTGCTGAGACGTCGCTCCACCTGGGCTTAGGAGCTCTGGCCTTCATCCACTCCAGAATCGGCTTGATGTCTGAATCTTCCTGCTGTGCACGTTGTACGCTTTCCTTCCACTCGTTGCTGAGGTCTGTCCTGAGCATCCGCACAGGTACCACTTCCTTATCCTCTTGCCTAGTACAATGCTTGCGGTCTTCAGGACAAGGTCTTCTTGACAATGCATCTGTGTTGCCATGAGATTTCCCGCTGCGATGTTTGACCGCAAAGTCGTATTGCTGCTGCTGCTGGGCGGTGCTGTTAGCCGCACTGCCCTTTGGAGACCAGCCATCTTCCCTTTCTGCAGTTCGCTTAGGGCAACTGGATCGAAGGTGGCCCCTTTCCCCACAGCCGTAGCACCTAGGGCAGTATCTTCTATTGCGGTCGCGAACTGTAGCCGCTGCAACCTCCCTGACGCGATGGGAACGATGATCCTGCCGCACAGCTTCCACCTCCAGTGCATGGGCCAAGGCGTCCTTAAGCGTCCCGTGGTGACCGAGCCTTACAGCAGCTCTGACCTCAAGATCGCGGATGCCGTCGATGAATGCCTGCACCAGGTTCCCATCAATAAGCGCAGGTACGGACTGGTAGGCTTTGCGAACCAGCTTCTCCACTTCAAGGGCCCACTGCTGCAGGTTTTCGTTACTGCGTTGCACGCGATCCTTGAGCTGCGCACGAAACACGTGTTCCAGGTGAGCGTCGCCATACCGAGCCTCCAATGCCTCAAGAAGCTGCTCGTAAGTCACTTCCTTACCGAGAGCTTCCAGGACAGTTAAGGCCTGGTCGCGCAGGCCTAGGGTGAGAGCAGTCATGGCCTGGCTTTTATTCCACCCGTTCGCCTTCATGACAGCCTCAAACTGGATTTTGTAGGCCGACCATGAAGAAGTTCCGTCGAACGGTGGCACTTTGAATCCACGTAGCGAAGGTGTTATAGCTACGGGAGCTGCGATTCCATCCCCAAGTTTGAGGTAATCCAGCGTTTTCTTCACGTCAGCCATCACGGTTAGCTTCACATCAGCCATCACGTTGTCAACCCGATTATTTACTTGGTCGATTCGGGTCTCAGCTTCCGACAGGCGGTTGTCATGTTGAGCAACCTTATCCTTCACCTCCTTCATGTCTTTCCCGAAGGTAGCGTGAAGGTCCTTCATAAGGAGCATCTGCTCTTCCTGACGGCGCGCCTGCTCCTCCTTATCACGTTGGAGCTGTTCTTCCAACCGACGAGCCTGTTCCTCCTGTCGACGAGCCTGTGCCTCCCTGTCACGCAGCAGCTGTTCTTCCAACCGACGGGCCTGTTCCTGCAGCATCATCATCAGGGCAGCAAAATCTGGCGCTGATGATGTTGGAGCAGCTGTGGATGGGCCGGCTTCCGCGGTCGGTAGCTGGCCTTCCGACCCCATTGGCGTTGTTCCACCGAATCGCCTTTGGTCCGTCTCCTGCTGGCGTTGACTCCGGGTACGGATACCCTCCGTGTCGTCTTTGGGTAAAACCGGCATTTTAATCCCACTTCTGACACCAATTGTTACGAGCTTCGGGTTCGTGACAATTAAAAACTGCCGATTTAATAACCAAAAAAATGACACTTTAATAATCAACACTAATTACAAGTCAAACACACTAATTACAAAACACAATTGCACTACTGATCGCTTTAAGTCGCACTTGAATATCGCTTGATGTTTTCGCTTCGATCGCTGAATCCAAACTGTCTCGGTCGTGGCGCGTCTCGGCCTTATATAGCGCCAAAGAGAGTTCTAGAACCTTCCATTGTAGAAACATCTAGAATGTTCGAGTACATACAGGCCCCGATCGACCAGATGTCGAAAGTTCGGGAATGTTCTAGAAAGTTCTCGCATCGAAATTTCTAGAAGGGTCTTCATTACTAGTTCCGCTACTCGATACTAGATGGCGCTAGTGGTAACTACTGTTACCATGTACCAGGCATTAATTGTGGCGCGCAACATTATCATGTATTCTAAACATCAAAAGTCGATTTGCTGACTAATTTTACCAGTTTTCAAGCTATCGTGCACTTCAGACTACACGGGACTTTGGTATCTACATAAATGTATACGTACGTAGATAGTTAGGCTGGTTTTAGAGTCGCGCTGACCGCACGCTGACCGTCGGCGCTGACAGCTTGAAACGTATGAACTTCTAGGAAGCGTTTTAGAATAACGCGTAGCTATCAGCGCGTGCGCTTCATACGTTTCGGCTGTCAGCGCCGACGGTCAGCGTGCGGTCAGCGCGACTCTAGAACCAGCCTTAGATCACAAAGTCCTTTAAATTAAATCTAATTATAATGGGTAATCTGTATGTGTCATACAAGTAAAAGGGTCGGCAATTGAGTCATTCCCTGCCCTACATCGTGATGACACATTACATGAATTTACTGCGAAACAAAGCAACCACAGTCTTGGAACTAGGAGATTCCCATCCCGTTTTTCTAAAAAAAATATCTCTTATTAAATATTGTTACATTATTGTCTTCAAAATCTTCTCATAATGATTTTATGTAGAAGTTCCTGAAATTGCCTGTGACTCAGACAACGACCATATCATATAGATTCAGCGTATGAGGTGCTAATTATAATAATTGGGCAAAGAAAGATGAACATCGATCATTTGATCACAAAAATAAAACATTTCCAGATTTGAAAGATGATAATTTATTATCATTTAATTGTGCTTTAGTGTCTTGTGCTGTCTTTTGTGTGCACTAAACAAATGGTTCAACTATATTTATCTTATTGGAGCTATGAGGCCCTGAATGGGTTTTTCTCATAAATAAAATCAAAATGAATTCACCACACTTAGCGAATTTAGCCCGGAGATTTCCTTTTTCGTAGTATTTGTTCAGTCAGTGTTTTGGTCTGAGGGTCTACTCTTTAAGTCCGTCAACGAAGATATGGGCCCGTCCGAACGTAGATCCGTCAAACGGGCCGAATTAAATTTTTCGGACGCGCATAACCACATCGAGGCAACTGTCAAATCGTGTTGTCTTTCATTCTTAGTTTTGCCGTTAGTACTATTAGTTATTCGGGGGTTTTCTCCGAATATGTCCGTAAGTGATACGGAGTAGGTGACGCCCGTAACTTCGGCCGATACTACGGAATTCGTGGTAAGAGTCTAATTTATTGATGTGATAAGTCTGCAAAAGATAAATAGTTGGAAGTTCAATATTCTTGCCCTTTGACGTAAAATGTGCGTCAATATTGTAACTGAACCGGTTAGCAAAGTATTTACTTTAAATGTTGTAAGAATCGGCTTTATGTTATTGGTTTTTCGAGATATCGCCAACCGGTTGGTCGACTCTTCACGTGACCAAAGGGCTGGCCTATTTCTTGGCCAAAGAATCTACATCGCCATGCAACGTGGCAATGCTGCCAGTCAATTGGGCCCTATGATTCTTGTGTTTCTTTTTTCATATACAAGTACGGTGGAACAAGCTATTTGGTATACAGGCAGCTAACATGCAACTACTTTTTAACAATGATGTGGGTGTGCTGAGTAGTTAATTCTTTTACACCACTCTATTAAGGATTCCATAAGCTGAAAAAGTTATAACGCACAAAATAAAACTAAATATTGGCAGTGTAGTGGAAAGATAAATATTTTTGCCTGTATATCAAATAGCTTGTTCGACCGTACATAATATTATTTTAAGGGCTGATTTTTCCATCGCCAGATAAATTTTATTGGAGGAATAAAATTGACGTTTGACAGTTTTTGTATGAAATAACTGTCATAATTTCAAAATTATTCCTTGAATAAAGTTATCAGTTGATTGAAAAATCAGCCCTAAGTTTGTTAGTTTATATTGTGTAAATTTATACGTGAAATAAATAATTGTTTTTACACTTTATATTTACAACTATGATAATAAAAAACAATATGTTAGAATAATAAAAGACTAGGTAGTATACAGTTTGTCCGGTTTCGGACTGTACAAACTTAAAGGGGAGGTAGGTAGTTTGCTGTATTTTATCAATAAAATTATTCTATATCGGTCGGAACCAAACCCCCCCCCCCCTGAATGGCAGCCATTTTTGCGTTTTGAACCGATGTGGTCTTATAAGAAGCGTGCATACTAAAATTACCTACTTTGACTTTGGAATTTAATGTCCAATTATCGTAAAAAAAAAACTTAATAATTGAAAAGTGTTAACAATGGGTTTCTCCCCTTATAAGTTTTTACAGGGTAGTCCGAAAGCGGACTGTATACTTCGTCAACAATTTATTTTATTACAAGCAGCGCCCCGCGGTTTCACCCACGTTAGTTTCGACACCGTGGGAATATCGGAATAAAAAGTATCCTATGTGTTAATCCTGGTTATAAAATTATGTACATAATATCATTTCATTACTTCAATCAATATAGGTTTGCTGCTGCTAACTTAAATGATAGTTTTAATGGTTAAGCTAAAACCTAGAATTTAATCGCCCGGAACGGGGCGAATCGACACTTTTAAATAATATAAGGGCGTATTCAGATGACACGCGCCGATCACGCACAGCACCCGTGCACGCGTTGTGCCCGCCTTAAACCCGCACACGCGCTGCATCCGCCTCGCACACGCCTCGCGCCCACTTAAACCACTAGTGACTGGACTACTTCGTTCACTAGGCATAGTGGCTTCCAGGTGTCACAACGTGTCACAACACTAGCCATATTCTCATCTATGCCAGCTATAGCGCGGGCGTAAGGCATACGCGGGGAGGGTGCAGAGCGCGGGCAGGGCGAGTGCAGGGTTGGCGCGAGGCGGGCGCGGGGCGTGCGCATGGCGTGCGCGTGTAGACCTCGTTAAATGCAATTTGAGATCTATTGATGCATTATAAGGCTCAAATTCTTATTTAACAAATTTCAATGCGAGTTGGACGCGGGTGGCGTGCGCTGAGCGTGCGCGTGTCGTGTGAACGCGCCCTAATATTATTTCCTGTAGGCGATTCGCACGAATTGGCACATGTTTAATTTTATACAATGCAATAGAGTAAATTCTTGCAAATCGACTAATAAGCCAAATCAACGACCAATAACCCGTCAATTTTACTGACAATTATAAAAATTCTCATATAAGTAGGTATTTATTTAAATCTTGTTGTTGGTGGTTATATGTATGCACGAAGTGTAGGTACAGACGCCAGCACATCAAGCTACTACAACCTGTAAAATTTCTTTAAAAGATTTTCAACTTTATCGCTAAAGCATTAGGTTCAAGGTTGATTGGGAAAATTTGACAGTTTCGGGTAGCTTGATGTGCTGGCGTCTGTACATTTATAATATCGACAAATAAATAAAAATACCTCCAAAAAATATAACAAGGCACAAACGTGCCTTGTTATATTTTTTGGAGGTATTTCTTTAAATACTATTCTGAAGGTCGTCGACCTGTTGTCTGACTTGGGTAAACGAAGAACGAATTCTTCAGTGCATTGATCCGTAGTGCCCCTAATCAAGAAGTATCTATTGAGTTTATCGACATACAGGGAGAAATTAAATTGACCTAAAAAATACTAACAACGTTGGCCCTTATTTTGCCGACTATATAAATAATACTGAGTATCATATGATCTAAGAAAATGGGCAATACAATTAATAATGGGCAATACAATTAAAAATGGGCAATACAATTAATAATGTGCATAACAATTAGAAGGGGGTGTACTCGTTTTTAATTGTTATACCCATTTCCACAAAAATTGGCAAATCAATTATTACTAGAGTACTAATTGATTTTTCCATGTTTTTTTAATAAACTTTTCTGTCCGTTGATTGACTCCTTGTTCTATCATGGGGTATCTATGTATTGAGTGTTTCGACATACAGGGCCAAATTATATTGACCTAAATACGTACAAGCATGGGTGTATTATCGTTGGCCCTTACATACGACTATACCGAGTAGCTTATGGCAATGACGAGACTAGGTAGATTTCAACAAACACTGGAGAAATACGATTTTAAAGAGAAACATTTAAGATCGTTCGTCCCGTCTGCCATTTGAAGACCATTGACAGTCGCGCATAGTCGTTACGGAAAGCCCGAAAGTCTACACTAAAAAAGAAAGCCCAGTCTAGTTCCACGCGCATGTCAGCATCGAGGAAGGGGGCCCCTTAGGGCCGAAGCCTGCCGGGTCAGCGGGATTGTCCGAAAGGGTTACCGCTGGCCCGGAACATAAAGGGCTAAGGAAGGAACATGGGTGGGATTTAGTCAGTAAGAGTCTGACACTCCCTTCCGCTCCACCCAGAACGGGAGGGGTCACTTGATGACTTCCCACCCGAGAAAAAAAAAGCCCGAAAGTCTGGCAGCTAGTCTTACCAAGGGGTCTCGTATTACTCACTATCTGCTTTGTGGAGGTCAGTTAAGCAGTCGCTCCATGTAAAATACTGTTATTCAGCTGCATCCGGTTAGACTGGACGCCGATCCCAAAATAGTCGGCAAAAGGTTAGGCAGATGATAATGACCCCTTCCTAGATAGTAGTCGGCAACTTATATAATGAAGTAATGTTAGGTAAAGTCAGGGAAAATTATTGTTAAGCAAATTGACCACCAACTTAAATTGTCCGTATATACAAATCACAACCGTCACTCTTTGACAGTTGTATGAAATGACTATAATGCGGCAAATTGACGTTTTGGTCAGCAACGAAGTCGCTACCACTTACTTTTTTTAATAAAAGTACCTTTAGAATATTGAGTACAATATTAGAAGAATAAAAAAAACACGGAATGAGCACTGAACGACTTCTGTGGCTGACTGTAGGTACATATAACTCTAAAAGTATCATATTCAATGTGATACTACTTGAGGAACCGACACAATAAATTAACATGTTTATTCATCGAATGAAGGTCGAGGAAGACATTTATGTAGACACAAACAAAATGATTTGCAGAAAGTCCAAATGGTCTTTATAAGTTACGAATAATTTGGTAAATGTAAAAAATTCATTAGGTAATATGGTCGCCCCCTATTACATGACTATACACATAACTAGCAAAATGTGGGTGTACTATTAGGTACTCCTCTGCCTTACCCTTCGTGGAATACAGGGGTGATGTTATGTTATCTATACTAATATTATAAAGCTGAAGAGTTTGTTTGTTTGAACGCGCTAATCTCAGGAACTACTGGTTAGAATTGAAAAATTATTTTTGTGTTGAATAGTCCATTTATCGAGGAAGGCTATAGGCTATATAACATCACGCTATGACCCTTAAGCGCTGAGCAGCGGGTGACACCGCGGGGAACAGCAAGTTAAAGATAAAGAGGGTTTCAAAAAAGGATGTCATTACTTCCCAGAATTTGATCCTTATTAGGGACACTATCGAGTGGTGTAATAATACCTACAGTGTGTGTTTTTTTTATCAAAATCTACGGGTTCGATTCCTGGCAAGAAATATTGATTTTTCAAAAATCTAATGATGCAGTTTTAGTTTTCATCAAAATCGAGCCCGCGACTCCTTTGAGTACTTTTCGCTATTCCTCATAGTTTCAGATTTGGCCATCCACGCCCACTTGAAAAATTCACCTGTACCTACTATATACCTTTCGCCAGCTATAATTAGTATGTGGTACTAGCGAAAAGGTTTAAGAAATTGTTAAGTAAATAATTTAATGTCTCAGGGCACTACGAATCAGCTTAAAAAATAATCAGGAATAAATGGAAATATTTTATTTTTTCAAAAGATGTAAATCACAACAACATAAAAACTTCAAAAAACTAAATAGTTATTTACAATCAGTACATAAAAAAAACAATCATATAAAAAATCCTTAAATCGTACGTGAGCTCCCAACTCCAGAATAAAAAAAAAAAAACCGGGCAAGAGCGAGTCGGACTCGCGCACTGAGGGTTTCGTAACATCCGGGCTTATGCGTAAGGTTTATGTTTATGAAATTAAATGTTTTTTTTTTATATTTAAGTTGATTGAATGAAAGGTAAATTGCGGTTTACGACGTATTAAAAAAAACTACTTACTAGATCTCGTTCAAACCAATTTTCGGTGGAAGTTTACATGATAATGTACATCATATATTTTTTTAGTTTTATCATTCTCTTATTTTAGAAGTTACAGGGGGGAGGGGGACACATTTTACCACTTTGGAAGTGTCTCTCGCGCAAACTATTCAGTTTAGAAAAGGTGTGAGAGTAAGTGATATTAGAAACCTCAATATCATTTTTGGAGACCTATCCATAGATACCCCAAACGTATGGGCTTCATGAAAAAAAAAAATTGAGTTTCAGTTCTAAGTATGGGGAACCCCCAAAATTTATTGTGTTTTTTCTATTTTTGTGTGAAAATCTTAAGGCGGTTCACAGAATACATCTACTTACCAAGTTTCAACAGTATAGTTCTTATGGTTTCGGAAAAAGTGGCTGTGACATACGGACGGACAGACAGACAGACAGATATGACGAATCTATAAGGGTTCCGTTTTTTGCCATTTGGCAACGGAACCCTAAAAACGTCTCCTAATTTGATTAAGGTAACAATGGCCCAGAGTGTGCCTTCAATGTAGCAGGATGTCATGTCACCTTGTGGGGTCCCTTTGGGCAGAAGGTCAACCTATTAGGTCAGTCCTCATTTAATGTATTAAGAATTTTTAGAGTCAAAGTTCATTCTCATTCCATGCATGGTTGCTATCTAATCAGAGTCGGATGTGGTTATTAATAGGAAATATATAATTGCGGCTGCGTAGACTATGCACTTAGCACCTACAGGGTGATGTAAACATGTGATTAGTTAGTAAGTAGCACTATTTTTGCGAATGCTGCTTCATCGTCACGTTGGGAGAATGAGTGATGCAGCTTTTTTTATTGACTGTATAGCTTTTGCCCGCGGCTTTGCCTGTGTGGTGGTCGGAAATTATACCTCGGGAACACAAAGGACTTTTTGTTCCGGTAACAAAAACTCC
Organism: Mesoligia furuncula; assembly: GCA_916614155.1. NCBI lineage: Eukaryota > Metazoa > Arthropoda > Insecta > Lepidoptera > Noctuidae > Mesoligia > Mesoligia furuncula. The sequence continues at coordinate 8,383,658 of OU744800.1, forward strand.
TTTGTGTTAATACAGGTCATTAACTGTGTGCCAATTTAATTAAAATCCATTCAGCCGTTTTTGCGTGATTGAGTAACAAACATACAAAGTTTCACATTTATAATATTGTTTCCATTGATAGATAACTTTTATTCGAGGAACAAAATTGACGTTTGACAGTTTTTGTATGAAATAACTGTCAGGTGTTAGGTATTTCATAAAAAAACTGTTTGTTTTCTGCTAGCTTTATTCGAGGAATAATTTTGAAATGTTGACTGTTATTTCTTACAAGAACTGTCAAACGTCAATTTTATTCCTCGTATAAAAGTTATCTGGCGATGGAAAAAACTGCCCTAAGAGCTGATTTTTCCAACGCCGGTTAATATAACCGAGGAATAATTTTGAATTTTTTACAGTTCTTCCATACAAAATCTGACAGACGTCAATTTTATTCCACGAATAAAAATTATCTGTCAATTGAAAAATCAGCCCTAAATCAAATAAAAATCCTTTATTTGCATAAGATGTGGCAGGTACAAAAGATGATAATATACAAAATTTCAGTGCAAAGACACATTCCGCCATGTAATGAAATATTTGCATACCAAATATTTATAGTCATGTAGTCATATTTCTTGTTCATATAGTCATCCTACTAAAAGTTATTACCGAAACTAGCTGCGCCACTCGGTTTTACCCGCATAAATTTCGATCCCGTGGGAATATCGGTATGAAAAGTAGCCTATATGTTAATCCAGGGTGTCAGCTACCTCCATACAAAATTTTATCGATATTGGTCAATCCGTTTGAGCGTGAAGAAGTAACAAACATATAAACACGCACACACACTCACAAACTTTCGCCTTTATAATACACACATCAAAAGTGTCTAGGGATCAACATATATTTTTGCAATAACTTTTCTCCTGATTGATATTAATTAAAATTTTCTTTAAGGATTCATCAAATAAAGTGTTTTCGTTTGTCACAGTAACGATAAACCAAGTCACCTTTGCATTAATAAAGAAATTTGCCATTTTCCTAATAAAGGGATTTTTGACATTTGAACCACTAACACAAAAGTTCGAAAAAAAGACTGAAATAACAGTTTTCTTTAAAATTTTATTGGGTAACTTAAACAATTAATAATCCGTGTTTCTACCGCGAACACTAACAACACAAGAACATCGGTTTGGCATACTCAAAATGAGTTCTTCCAAATCACGCTGTGGAATGGCCGCCCATGTTCGTTGCAACAACAAAAAAAGGTCTTCTTGCGACTGGATACCCTCCATATTCGGCAGAGCTCTTCTCTGTAGCATATCCCATGCATGCTCAATCGGGTTCAAGTCTGGCGACTGAGCAGGCCAGGTCAGGACATTGATGTTAGCTGCGGCGAGATTCTGTCTTACAACTCTTGCGGTGTGCGGTCGTGCATTATCATGCATTAACTGAAATAAGGGACCGATTTGCACTTGTAGAGGAACGATGACGTCTGATACAATCGTCTCAGCATAAATTTGAGCGTTGAGGTTGCCTCTGATCCAAATCAACTCAGTTCTTCCGCCGATCCAAATACCCGCCCATACCATGATGGTTCCACCACTATAAGGATGGACTTCATGGCAGGATTTTAATCGCTGTTGGCGTCCAGGGGTTCTCCAGTGTCGTATACGTCTTGTATCCGGTCTCATACCAAAACGAGACTCATCAGAAAAGCACACGAAACGCCATTGTTCTTCTGCCCAATTTCTGTGTTCAAGAGCCCATTGATATCGAATCCTACGATTATGCATTGCTATAGGTGGTACCCGTAGCGGTCTTCGGGAATGAAGGTTCACTTCATGCAAGCGGTTTCTGACTGTTTGGTCGCTAATTAAGTTCCCTGAAGAGTGATGAAGCCTCACGGCTAACATCATGGCGGTTATTGTTGGAGCTCTTCGAGTTAAGATTTGAATGTATCGGTCTTGTCTCCGTGTGGTGCAGCGATACCGTCCTCCATGGCGCTCAGCCACGGTACCAGTGCTTCGGTAACGTGTCCAAAGTCGACTGATAACACTCTGACTTGTATTCAGAGCTAAAGCCACAGTACGTTGCCGGGAACCAGCTTCTATCATTCCCACGGCTCTGTGCATTTCTTCCCTGCTTAAATGACGTCGCCGCTCCATAATAACGTTGGTTTTAATCAGTAGTAGGGAAACAGTAGCACTAATAATGTCTTCAATGCGTTGTATGTTTTTATAGGGAAAATATTGACAGCTGATTTTCATCTTTTACTCGAATTTGATTCACAGTTCCTGATTCAAATTATGAAATGCACCAAAAAGGATCCATATAAATTTATAAAATCATAAATTTATTACAAAGCCACATCTCAATCTCAAGAAATCCGCATAAAAATGCTTGATCCCTAGACACTTTTGATGTGTGTATTATTAGTGTGAAGAACAGCAACAGCAAATACATTTTCAGCTTTGTTTGAATGTGTAACTACCTATATCAATGTTAAAAATAAAAACCTACAAATTGGATTACCGACCTGCAATGTACAAGGTCAATTATATACCTGGCGATATAAACGTGATCTTGTGATAAATTATGAGTAGGTAAACTATTATTTTTAGTTGTTATTTTGCCAGATATTATAATTTGACCTTGTAGTTTTAAGTCTGAAAGTGACACTGGAGATTGAAAAGTTGTGTGGAAATCGGTTGTAATGGTACCTATGGGCTCGGGGTGCGGTGGATTAAGGAAAATATCGTCAGGAAAGTTTTGAGTATCATTTATTTATTTCTCTTATTAAAACGGTATAAAAACAATTACAAAAGTTGAAGACAGTTTGTATATATACACATAAAAGAGAAAATATCAAAACTTCGAGTTCAGGTAAAAAAGTAAGTACGAATGTGGATGGATAAACGAGTAGGGGAAGACCATAGATATATTTATATTTCTATGGGGGAGACCACAGAAACGATGGATGGATTGTGTGAGGATGATTTGGCTAGAAAGAGAGTGACTAATTGACTATCGAGATGATGAGTAATAGACTTTTCTATTACTTACATATAATTATGGAAGAAAAACACATGAGGGGCCCGTGGCTAAATAATAACAGCCGCACAGGTCGATCGATCAGGTTAAGCTACGCTTGCCGCGATTGGTCTGTGGATGGGTGACCATCTTTACATACCGTGCCTCGGAAAGCACGTTAAGCCGTTGGTCCCGGCTGTCATTCGTGGATCTTTGACAGTCGTTACGGGTAGTCAGAAGCCCGAAAATCTGACAACCAGTCTTACCAAGGGGTGTCGTATTACCCAGTAACTGGGTTGTGGAGGTCAGATAGGCAGTCGCTTCATGTAAAATACTGGGATTCATCTGCATCCGGTTAGACTGGAAGCCGACCCCAACATACACACATCAAAAGTGTCTAGGGATCAACATATATTTTTGCAATAACTTTTCTCCTGATTGATATTAATTAAAATTTTCTTTAAGGATTCATCAAATAAAGTGTTTTCGTTTGTCACAGTAACGATAAACCAAGTCACCTTTGCATTAATAAAGAAATTTGCCATTTTCCTAATAAAGGGATTTTTGACATTTGAACCACTAACACAAAAGTTCGAAAAAAAGACTGAAATAACAGTTTTCTTTAAAATTTTATTGGGTAACTTAAACAATTAATAATCCGTGTTTCTACCGCGAACACTAACAACACAAGAACATCGGTTTGGCATACTCAAAATGAGTTCATCCAAATCACGCTGTGGAATGGCCGCCCATGTTCGTTGCAACAACAAAAAAAGGTCTTCTTGCGACTGGATACCCTCCATATTCGGCAGAGCTCTTCTCTGTAGCATATCCCATGCATGCTCAATCGGGTTCAAGTCTGGCGACTGAGCAGGCCAGGGCAGGACATTGATGTTAGCTGCGGCGAGAGTCTGTCTTACAACTCTTGCGGTGTGCGGTCGTGCATTATCATGCATTAACTGAAATAAGGGACCGATTTGCACTTGTAGAGGAACGATGACGTCTGATACAATCGTCTCAGCATAAATTTGAGCGTTGAGGTTGCCTCTGATCCAAATCAACTCAGTTCTTCCGCCGATCCAAATACCCGCCCATACCATGATGGTTCCACCACTATAAGGATGGACTTCCTGGCAGGATTTTAATCGCTGTTGGCGTCCAGGGGTTCTCCAGTGTCGTATACGTCTTGTATCCGGTCTCATACCAAAACGAGACTCATCAGAAAAGCACACGAAACGCCATTGTTCTTCTGCCCAATTTCTGTGTTCAAGAGCCCATTGATATCGAATCCTACGATTGTGCATTGCTATAGGTGGTACCCGTAGCGGTCTTCGGGAATGAAGGTTCACTTCATGCAAGCGGTTTCTGACTGTTTGGTCGCTAATTAAGTTCCCTGAAGAGTGATGAAGCCTCACGGCTAACATCATGGCGGTTATTGTTGGAGCTCTTCGAGTTAAGATTTGAATGTATCGGTCTTGTCTCCGTGTGGTGCAGCGATACCGTCCTCCATGGCGCTCAGCCACGGTACCAGTGCTTCGGTAACGTGTCCAAAGTCGATTGATAACACTCTGACTTGTATTCAGAGCTAAAGCCACAGTACGTTGCCGGGAACCAGCTTCTATCATTCCCACGGCTCTGAGCATTTCTTCCCTGCTTAAATGACGTCGCCGCTCCATAATAACGTTGGTTTTAATCAGTAGTAGGGAAACAGTAGCACTAATAATGTCTTCAATGCGTTGTATGTTTTTATAGGGAAAATATTGACAGCTGATTTTCATCTTTTACTCGAATTTGATTCACAGTTCCTGATTCAAATTATGAAATGCACCAAAAAGGATCCACATAAATTTATAAAATCATAAATTTATTACAAAGCCACATCTCAATCTCAAGAAATCCGCATAAAAATGCTTGATCCCTAGACACTTTTGATGTGTGTAGTTGGGAAAAGGCTAGGCAGATGATGGAAGAAAAATGTACGTTGCGCCGACCCCATTGATATAAATTAATATATATATATTATTATATGTAGTGTATATATTAGTTTTATTATATTAATGATAATGAGTTTTGTTGTTGTAGTTTTTTTTTTCCCTTGTCCTAGGGTTCAATAATAGGATGGACCCTTATCTAATTACAATCTAGCCTTTTAGATAGACTAATAAGTAATTTAATTAAGTATAACCTAAACTATTAAAAATTGTCTTGAGTAAGAATGTGTCCAATAGCACTTTTCTTATTGTCTCTATTATGGCGATAACACTTCGTTCTAGTGTTTGATTGGCACTTTTGTACTTCACACTAAACACTAGCTCGAACGGTTTTGTTCTTTTAGTCTTCTAACTATGTTTGTGTGGTCGAGAAGCTGGATTGCCTCGACGTTCACATGCTGATGAAGTCTCTTTTCTTAAGCTTCTGCAAGTTTCTGGATCACTTTTGCGTTGTAGTTTAATGCGTTAGAATGTATGATAGTTATGACTTCGCCCTGTATACTCGTACTATGCGTCACTTCGATCGACGATATAATGTGCGCCTCGTAATTAGAACTATGGGTCAAAGGTCAGAACTGCTCTTGCATCTATCGTTACTGAGCTATTTAGTTGACGATTTATATTGTTCGGTAATTCATCAAGGAAACTTACTTATCTAGTAAACTGGCACGCGATTTATAGTTTTTTTTTATTAGTTTTATCTTCTGTTTAGGTTTTTTTAAATACCTAATGCTTCGATCGACCATATAAATAATCTAAACCTTTCACCTCGTGATTAAAACTCTGGGTTTAAAGTCAGAAATGCTCTTGCGTCGATCGTTACCGAGCCCGACAGTTGACGACATGTACGGTCGAACAAGCTATTAGGTATACAGGCAGCTAACATGCAACTACTTTTAAACAATGATGTGGGTGTGCTGAGTAGTTAATTCTTTTACACCAGTGGTTCCAAACCTGGGGGTAATTACCCCCGCGGGGGTAAATCAGCTATTCTGTAGACCGGTAACAAAGAACCTAATAATTAAGACCTAATCTAATAAAATACCTAGCTAAAAAGAAAAATGATAGATCGCCGTGCAGTAAGAACCGCACGTGGCATCTCTTTTAAGCTGTCGTCGCGGTCGCCTAGCCACGTATTTTTTATCCTGATAGAGCTAACAGAGCTTTAAAAATGCTAATACCCTTTGCCACCGCCTATAGATGTGACAGTGGTTTTTCAACTTTGGTTACACTGAAAACAAAGGCCAGAAACCGTCTCAATGTGGAACACGACTTAAGATGCGCTTTAAGCGAAACTAAACCTAACATGAAAAAACTTGTGAATGCAAAACAATACAACATCACACTACCTATTTTTATTTAATTCATTCTTTATTTATAACATTTTAAGGTCGGGGTAAAATCAGTTTTCCTAGTAGGTCCAGGGGTAACAATATTGAAAAGGTTAGGAACCACTGTTTTACACCATTCTATTAAGGATGCCTTATGCTGAAAAAGTTATAACGCACAAAATAAAACTAAATATTGGCAGCGTAGTAGAAAGATGAATATTTTTGCCTGTATACCAAATAGCTTGTTCGACCATACTTAGTAGGTTATGTTTCACCACTGACCTCTATATACATGTATTATAGAGGTCAGTGTCACACTTCGCATCATTATGTTCGCGTCCGAGGTGTGTTAAGGCCCTTATAACTAAAAATTAAAAACCAGTCAAATGCGAGTCGGACTCGCGCACCGAGGGCTCCGTATTTTGTAGGTACTATGTAAATAGTTTTAAAATTATTTTTTTTGTAATGTAACTACAAATTTACGGATGTTTTCATTAATTTGTGCATGACATGACATGACATTGCTTTTTGTCACATTTCATGTCAACGCACCCTACATCTTCCCTACCCTATAGGTTTTGATTTCGGAACATTATAAGCCCGTATCTTTTGATTGCGTTGACTTAGAATTTTGTTTTTTTTTTCACTGCTTCAAGGGATTGCAGCCCGGAGTATTTGATATTAATTTCAACTTGATAACTCCACGCGTTCCTGAAAAAAAGAGTCTTGACTGCCAGACTAACGGACAACGAAGTGACCTTTTAAGGCTTCCGTTTTCCTTTTGAGGTACGGAACCCTGAAAATTGTTTTTTCTTGTTTAAAGGTTATTTTTAATTTACCTGTTTATAGTATACCTACTTACATATAAGGAATAAAAAACATATAGCTTGGTTTAAGTGCCTACGAGTTATATTCTTTTAAACTCTTTGTTGAATATAGTTGATTACAACTTTTCCACAAACAAATGTACTTGTAAATGTGTCATTATGATAATAATTTTTATTTCATCCATAGAAGAATCATAGAAGATTGTTTCGAAGATTGTAAAAGAAACTTCTTCATGTTGATAACCTTTAAAGTAAATAAAGACTAGTTGATTGTAATATTTATAAACTAAGCTGATTACAATGTTCATAAAGTCCGACGACCTTTGCATAAAATACAAAAAATACATAATTTGTGAAAATTTCAACTGTCTAGCTATCGCGGTTCTTGAGATACAGCCTGGTGACAGACAGACGGACGGACGAACAGACAGCGAAGTCTTAGTAATAGGGTCCCGTTTTTACCCTTTGGGTATGGAACCCTAAAAACGCCGAAAAAAACACGTTTGTTGTATGGAAGCCCCCTTAAATATTTTTTTTTTTTTTTTTTAGTAGGTATTTGTTGTTATAGCGACAACAGAAATGCATAATTTGTGAAAATTTCAACTGTCTACCCAAGTAACACATCAAAGCAGTATAACGGCCGACTTACAGCATTTCTGTATCGTTTTCGCATTTTGAGTTAGTTCTATAGTAACATTACAAACGTTTGTACGGCTACTGTAATGCTTATTTGGGCACAATTTATACGGCTTTAGATCCTAAATAGGTTCACAAATAGTTGTTTAATAGCATTACAGGCGCAATATATTAGCATTATTATGGTCAAAGAAGTTACCAATCGCATTAAAGAAGAATTATTACGGTCAATGAAGTTGCCAATCGCATTACAGAAGCATTATACTAGCAATATTATTGATAATGAAGATGTTAATTGCATTACAAAAGCATTACACTAGCATTAGAATGTAGTAAAAGAATGATTGGAGCTGTTTAAGTGTTCACAGTTAGAACTTAAATGAACCCTACATCATTGCAAAAACATCTCTAATACCACGGTACAAATGTTATAATACAATTAACATTGTAATTTAACTACTTTGTATCGCAACATAATATGGACGAAGACGGTCAAAACTGAGTGACACCATATTTGTTTGCATCAAAACAAAATGTATAATACTGGGTTAATTTTTGACTCTTTTGCTATTTCATGCCTTCAAATATTACTGCGCAATGTAGTTTACTGTAAATATCTATATAAGTTTCATTGAGAATTTTCACGCGCCTTCGATATTTTGTGGTTTTGATATAAAATGTTATTTATAGATATTGTGTGAAATAATCAAATTAATTGTGTATTCCTGTTTAGAACGAATTTTGCATAATTAACATAATATTATTGGTTGGGCAGTATTAAATTAAGTTATATCATTATTATATAGGTCTATTGCTTTTATAAATAGGTCCGAATGATAATATTTTTTGGTTATAAAATATTTACAAAATGGTGTCGGTCTATAGCAGCCCGGTGAGCCTTTAAAAAGGCTAATTAATGCCGCCAGCAGTATAAATACTCACACGTGAACAATTATTAAGCCAGAGGCCAAAGAGAAGACTTTTGATGAACAGTGTAGTGCCATTGTCTATAAAGTAGTTTTATATGGGTTCACCGGTATACCAGTAGACTTGATGTAGACTGAAATAGTGCCATGGGGATCCTTGAGAAAAACAATCACCTATTTATTACCATAGTTGTTTTCTTATTTTCAGTAATTTTTGTACCAACCATACAATGCCGTACAAAATAAAATATATCAGCTTGCCAAAGCTGAATTATTAAAAATGGAAGACAATTGAATGTATATATAGCTTAACGCATTACAATAACTCACTTTTATTTGATTAAAGAGCTGTTAGCTGTACAACAGAACTCAGTTGATCTTTAAAAATGCAAGCATTACATTGATTCACGTTTATGCTGTCCAGCAGTACTAGGCTTTTACTTACCACTTTAAAGTGCTATTACACAACCAAGGGCACTAAAAACAGCTCAAAGCTTTATAACGGATTTACGGTGCATTATCATGGTACAAGTTTATGCTATTAAGCAGCATTAGGCATTATCTTACTACTTAAAAATGCAATTATAGACCCTAAGGCACTAAAAACAGCTGAAAGATGTATAGCGGATTTACGTGGCATTATAATGGTTCATGTTTATGCTATTAAACAGCATTAAGCATGTATTTACTACTTAAAAATGCTACTGTAGATCCAAATGCACTAAAAACAGCTGAAAGCTGTATAGCTGGATTGTGGTTTACTGCAATAAAACTAAAGGCTTTACAAAAGCATTTTGATAAGCGACTATCCAACCGCTATACAGTGTAAAGCATCATAATGGTTTTTAAATGCCAATATAAACCGTCAAGATGCTCGGTGAACTTATATAAGAGTTTATACGGATCTTAAGTTGTACATAAGTTTACTATTCGTTTGTTATAATGCTTTCTGTGTTACTTGGGTAGCTATTGCGGTTCTTGAGTTACAGCCCGGTGACAGACAGACGGACGGACGGACAGACAGCGAAGTCTTAGTAATAGGGTCCCGCTACCTAATTGCGTAACACACTATTGGGAAATGATTCAGACTGATCGCCTTCGTTTCGATCCGAATTGGCTTCATTTTTCACTTTTCGTATTGCGTAACTTCATTATTTGTGAAACCAACTGGGGTCAGTTTGAAATTGGTTTCAACCGATAAAGAGTGAACGACACGTCATGAAAAACTAGGCAAAAGTCAATTTTTCGTATTGCGTAACTTATTTGACAAGCGATTATAGGCTTCAAACATTGACATATAAAAAGTATGGACTGGAAATACCTACAAAAAAAGGGTGCATACCTACAACTCGTTTTGTCGCATAAAATGGCTGCCACTGCTAGGGTTGTACCAATCAAGGAACATAGGTGTTACTATTATCGAGTATCGATACTAAAAATATGAGTCTTACTAGTTATCACGTTTGGATAATAACTTACTAAATTAAAGTCCGTTGTAATTACGGTTGCCAACCATACTTTATAATAACGTATCCTACTTTATTTTCGGTAAATATACTTTACAGTTTTGCATAAAAATAAAGTGTGCGAAAATACTTTATTTATAATCTTTTGTGATGCGTAAAACGAAAGACTCATGGTTAATTACTGAACTATTTATCGTTAGGTACATACAAGTCAAAAAAGAAAATCTTTTATTAGAGTTTGAATTTTCAGAGAAAAATATTAGTTATGCTTAAGACAAACAAGTTGTGAAGACAAATGGCAATATAATAAGATACCTACTTATAAATGCATCTGATAGCGTAAGTACCAAATGTAACAACTCTCTGTTACCGTCACTTCAGCTTTCACTGAGTTTTTTCGGTAATAAATCTGCAGTGGCGAGAAGAGAGAAACAGATAGTCCATAAATTTAATAAAAAACGAGTTATTTGTTTATTAAAATCAGTACCAGGTACATTTTGAATACATTGTAAAAATTGTGGAGTTTCTTGCCAGTTCTTCCCCATAGGAAACAACCAATTGAAACCGTGCACCTAGCTTCTGACGTTTCCTAAGTGTCCATGTAGGTTTATGTGAAATAAAATATTTTAATCTCGGTGCTGTGAACCAGAGGCCGGACCCGGCAAGATCACTCGGACCGAATAGGACACCGAATTACTTATGTTCACATCGCAGAAAATGCCGATGACGTTTCAGCGGAGAAAACTATTACGGCAACGGTACAACCCTATTCCATTTGACATGTTATTGTAAACAAACAAATGAATTAACAAAATTGAAAATATACTAAAAAGGTCTATTATACGGAAATGAACCCAAATATCAATACTTTAGCCATAAATTCATGATCGCGTTACAACTGTATCATCGAATGTGTATTATTAAATGTATTATTGCATGAAAACCGGCTACTAACCTGTGCAAAGACATTAGAGGTTTATTTTCATTCTTTCTTGCACCACACTTCACAATACAACACACAGACATGTTGAATTGTTGTTTTCCAACATTTGCATGCAGTTTTAAAAGGTAAAATCTTTGTAATTTTCTCGCAAAACTCAATAATACAAAAAGTAAACAACCATTTGACAGCAAAACTACCACGAAACTTGCCGCAAAAGATGGCTGCTACGGCACCTTACCTACAACTGTACTACGTCACGTCAAAATGTTGCCAAAATAAGCAACAACTTAAAATATTGTTGTCTCTTTTATCAAATACGATTACCTTATTAGAAAGAACGAGACAAAACGATGTTTCGTATTCTGAATCATATTTCACTCATATTTGTATAAGCAAATGTATGTATAGAATAACGCGGCCTCTCCATGTTTTTCCTATCTCAATGGCTTCAAACGTCAATTCGATACCAATTTATAGTTGGTTTCAAAGAGAAGGCAGGCTTCTCGTCGTAATCATTTTCCGTTCTACATATTTCAGGATTTAAACGCGTAATCCTCATAATTATTTCGAAAAAATGTAAGTGGTAGTCTTCCTGATAAATTGTAAATGTGATTTAGTGTAAAACCTCAATGAGAAAACCATAATAATAGTATTTTAAAAATCAAGGCAGTGAGGTGAATTTAGTAAAATAATTGTAAAAGTTTTCTTCTGTTACAAGTGCTTACAACCTAAATTACAGATACATAATATGATATTTCAGAAACGAGGTATGTTGGTGGCATTTTAACGAAAGACAAATTCGTATCTCGTACCATAACAAACGTTAACATAATATGCCAGAAGCGCAACCCATTCGAGGTTTTACTTCATTGGAAAAGCAATAAGTAAAGAGAAAGAACAGATAAAAAGCACACTTTTAAAAGCAATGGAAATGGATAAAATTTACCTAAGGATTTCGACGAAAATACACACCATACATAGACCTATATTTAAACATCATTGTTCAAGGTAATGTCAGTATTATTTTCTTTATAAGTGTTGAACGTTGAATGGGCCCATTATAGGTATAATGAGACGACCCACTGACCATCTTCTAAGATATTACACACACTGTATATTGTTTGTTCGGTACCTACTGGTGAATACATAATATACCTAGATACATAGGGCACCATCAAACATTGGTAATATAATGACCTCAACTACTAATGACGAGACACAATTACTTTTCTATTGTTACTGACCATACACTTACTTAACTACTCATAAGACGAGGAGATGAATATTTACAATCATAACAACAAACTAAATTAAAGAAAGTACCTAGTTCAAGTTAGGTAGGCAACTGAAGATGTATGTTTTCAATTATTGTTAAATATTTTTTAGTAAGAATATCTAAGTCAATTATTAAAAATTTATTCTGTCATAAACCTTAGGATGTCCGGTGTAAATCCTCAAAATCAATATCAGTCTCCTAGCACCACTATGGTAGGTAGTCTTGAAGGTTGTTTTCTAAATATTAAACTATAATAATATAGAAGTACCTACCTACCTTAATATTTATTTATAGTGTTTATTGTTACATTATTATGTGGAGCCCTTCAAAATACTCTTTAGCATTATGGTTTTGTTTGATATCACAATAAAGTAATGTATGTAATATGTATTATAGGCATAGGCCTATGATACATATAAAAAGAAGGATGGTCTCCTTTTTATCTATTACCTAATTAGTAAAAATACTTGCTGTATCTTTCTTAGGTACTTTTTAGTCAAGAATGCTTCATCCATCAATAGAATTGTAGGCATCTGTGTTTATAGCAGTATATTACTGTTCTAATATGCACCTACATAGATTTGGGCCTTTTAAATACTTTGTGGGTGGTTGTAACATAATGAGGATTTACTTACTTAAATTCTTTTTTTATCTTTCAGGTGTTAGGCTCAACTAAATCTTGCGCCACTGCTGGGCAAAGGCCTACTCTCCTTCCACCCCTCTCTGTCGAGAGCTGCCAAGGACCAATCTTTATTAAAGTGGTCCAGCTTATCCCACCATCCCCGTCTGGGCCTGCCGCTATGTTGTTTGCCATTATTCATGAAAAACTAACTTGTTCTCACAGCAAGCATTAGCCAGCAGTACATAAATTATCCATGATGATTTTCACAGGAATACATTAGATGCCAAATTCCACCAATCCATAGAATATAAATATTTGTTCCAATTTATTCTTGCCTCATGACCAAATATTCTATGCTAAATGTGAATAAATGGTATTGTCAGTTAAGGTTGAATAATATAAATAAAACCATTTTTTTTTTACCATAATATATTGTCTTTCTATTTACCTATACCTAATGAATGACACTTAATTAAGCTAAACACCACTATTTTCTAATTAGTATCACTATAATAATCACTTGTCTTTATTAAAAAAAAAGGCATTTCTTTGCTACAACTTTGCAATTCAAACAATAATACAATATACATCCTTAAGAATAATACAAAAAGTGTTTATTACGAACGAGATTCGAACCATCGAATCATCAGTTATTCTTTGATTACCGCGAGCTCTTACCAACTAAGCCAGTTAGGTAGTTAATAATCGATGAATTATCAATCTACTTGGCGTTATAATTCTGTCTCTGTCTAACCGATATATTATTGAACTCGCAGAGAATGCATTACATTTTACTAATCTATATTGAAGTTACCGTCTGATGAGCCTAGTTTTGTTTCACCTTTCGCACTATCGCATATTAAACGTGTTTGTGTTAAAACGATAATATAGATTGAAATGATAGATAATTAAATTATATTTCTTTCATTTTAATATAAACCTAATAGTTATAACAACAATAAAAAGAAAAAGTTGCATTAATAGTATAACTCAGAGAAAAATAAAATTTGATGAAAACAAAACCTAATTATCAAACTGCCAGTATCGAACTTGGGTCATCGGTTTCACATGTTATATCCTAAACCTCTGGACCAACTTAACTGTTACTACTAGTTCTAAATTAAGGGTCCCTATCAATTTCGCGGACTAAAAACAGAAAAATCATTTTTCTCAGCGCAAATTTCTCAATATCCTTAAGTTATCTAGTTTTTTTTTAAATACACAAGTATTTATCACCTATCTATCTAGTAAGTCTACGAATTTAAGTTTTGATAACTACTTTAGAAGTTTGAAAACTGAAGTAGTTGCTAAATAAAAGCCATAGGCCTTGTTATGCTGTGCATTGTGGAGGGGCTGGGGCGCATTACTCAGTACGTGCGTTGCGAACCGCCGCCTTACTCCTGTCCCCATCTCCGTTCCGCGCGGGCTGTAACATAACACTAGATTAGAACGGTAAACATTAGTTAGGTACCTATACAATAAAACATATGATCCATGCTATTATTATAAATTCGAAAGCAACTCTGTCTGTCTGTCTGTATGTTACCTTTTCAGGCCTAAACCACTGAACGAATTTCGCAGAGATAGATTGCATCCCGGGGAAGGACAGGATAGTTTTTATCCCAATATTCCCACGGGATCAACACTTATGCGGGTGAAACCGCGGGGTGCTGCTAGTGATAAATATATCATAATTATGTGAGTTGCTGCTTGATTCTTAACGGTGTCAAATAGCTTACCTTTAATGATTAATACGGCAGAAAGGTTTTCCATTCATTGCAAGACGAAAATCTATTGTATGTCAACTAGATTGATGTTAGTAGCAGCAGTGGGCAGTGTTCCATTCTTGTATTTTCAGCTCTACCACCACCGTCTGCAAAAATAGTATGATTAATGTTTTGTACTTAGTTGTTATTTGATTAATGGTAATTATAAATTGTTTCAATAACTACTTATGTAGAAACTCAATTAATAATTTCAGTTGTTAGAATGGAGGTTAATGGACATATACTTACTATGATAATTAATTATTTTAACCACAACAAATAGCTAACCAAGCTAAGCTAAATAAGTTGCTTAGCTATACAACAAAGGAATGATTGTCAGTATGTGTATAATACAAACAACTTTTTCCTAATTATATTGGGTTAAGTACTTACTTGTAGTGATGAAGATAAATTGACTTTTCGCTATTGAGCGAAACAGCCTAAGTCTCAGTGCAGCCAGCGATTGCTCCCATAGAGTGAGACAAGAAGGACACTTTGTCCCAGTTGAAATGCTCTTATATATACAAAATCATCCTCAACCAGTCCCATTTGTCAGTCATATCTGAAAATTAAAAACATTGTTATCTTCATATGGTTAAGCTTTTCTTTGAATTCTCAAAGATAGTGTATTTCGTTCTTATAACTATTATGTGTACGTGGGGAGAAGGTATAATTTATTATTGAGTATGTTAGCTATGATTGCGATAGGTAAGACCCACAAGTTTAGTCATAATTGTGTATGTGTACCGAGAGTCTACGACTAAAACCCATGTCCAGGGAGGTCGAAAGCTAATATAGGTCTATCTTTGATGATCATCGGTATCAAGGGTAAGTACTTACACGAGCTACGATAATCTAATAATGAGATACGAACAACTTTTTCGTAGATATATTTGGTTACTTACTTTTATGATTATATTGGACTTAGGTGCTTTTCGCTATCGAGCAAAACAGCCTAAGTCTCGGTGCAGCCAGCTAAAACCTCCTTGTCCTTTATCAGAGAACTTTACAAACATTACAAACGTATTCCTTCTACAAGAAACCACAACAAAAAAAATCCGAAACTATTAACATAGGCCCATGTTTCTGTATGAAAATAGTAAAAACAATTTAGTATGTTAAAAAACATAAAACAACTATTAATTTCAACAACATTCAAGGTAAAACCAAACAAAGATTATTTGTATATTAAGGTTTAAAAGTTTCCTATTTTCATTATTTACTTTTACTCAGTGTCAGTGTTGCCAACTTTTCTCCCGAGTCCACTAGAAGCAGTGTTGCCAGTAGTGATTGAAGATTTAGAACGCTGGGATGTCTGAAATGGAACGAAATTAGCTGTGAAGGAACGCAAACGAAAAATATATATATAAAAAAAAAAACTATTTATTAATGAATAAATAGATTTTTTTTTGTTATTGATTCGTAAAGAAGAATCAATTTTTGTAGTATGTTATGTTAGTTAGGTATGTTAGTTTGTCAGTATCATGCAGGCGGCAAACGTCACATATTATTATTTTTGCAGATCATTAGAAGAAGAAGAAATACGTTTATTTGCGGCAAACATGACGCACAAAAATAAAGACACAAACACAAATTTATTTGTCTCTAAGTTGGATTCTGTACTCTGTGTTGAGATCTTAAGCTTAGAAGATTTTATTTCTTTATTTTGTTTTGTCTGGTGTAATTTTGGAAGTTTAGAGCAACCCGGACGGTTTTGATCGTCAGCACGAGTATTTGAGCCATCAGAATCACGTTTTCGTTTTATTAAATACCTATCCATATTAATATCTGCAAGCCTTAGAGTAAGAAAGCTATAGAGCATCGGGTAGCGTGGCCGCACATGAGACAAAAAACTAACTTAACTAACATTGGCTACATGAGTAGCTGCCTTGAAAAAACTGGCACGCACTGAGAGACGGAAATAGTATAGCTTTATCCTTTTCTGTTACTTATAATAACTCAATACTTTATCCCTTTCTTGTGGAAATGAAATGGAGATACCCGCCGTCTATACTTTTCTTTGTCTAAGCTGCAAGCCAACACACCAAAGATGTCATGCATTTATTACCCATTACCATTAAGTATCACATAAAATGGACATATTATTTAGAATATTAATATCTACATTCCTTCTTTTAAGTGAAGAATAAATTCAATTCAGTTTTTTTTTCAATTGAGGTTTTCTGTGCATAATGTATCAAATTATTCAAACATTTTTAAGTGTCCACTAACTTTTTGTGCTGATTTAGAAGCTAAGACTTCATTTATTACTTCTAAACTATGATTTAAATCTTTTATGTAATTAAATTAAACATCTCATAAGCAAATTGTGCTATTACAAAAACTAGCCAATATTTTAAATAAACCTTGAAATTTCCCCACTATTGGGAAAATCTTTTTAATCTGGTATCCCAGAGTAGACTATGGTCACTGTGGCCGCGTTCCGAATCGCGTTCACAATTAATGCTAAAAATGTTGTTTACGCTCTCCGATCGCGGCGCGGCTTAGACAAAGAAAAGTATAGACAGCGGGTAGCTCCATTTCATTTCCACAAGAAAGGGATAAAGTATTGAGTTATTATAAGTAACAGAAAAGGATAAAGCTATACTATTTCCGTCTCTCACTGCGTGCCAGTTTTTTCAAGGCAGCTACTTATGTAGCCAATGTTAGTTAAGTTAGTTTTTTGTCTCATGTGTGGCCACGCTACCCGATGCTCTATAGCTTTCTTACTCTAAGCCGCGCCGCCTTAGAGTAAGAGCGGCGCGGTCTTTAGTTTTGAGTACTCGGGCCAATGATATTATACCACTGACCTCTGAGATCAGTGTATTATACCGACCAAACGCAGACTGCGCAGTGGCGCCCTCATCGTTTGTTTGGTTATTTTTAATAATAGTGGCCACTATTTTCCGTTTTAGTGATTATAATAAAACTAAACTATGTAAAACTACCGTTTATAATAATATAAACGTAGGTATAATCTTGTGGAGCACAACTTAACGTGCTTATTTTCTGCATTTTTATTCTAAAATAAAAGAATAACCACACAAACGATGAGGGCGCCACTAGGCGGTCGGCGAGAATTGACTCGGACCAAGTTTGAGTACGAGCACTATTTTTTCGTTTTTAATGGCTCTAGGTTAGCTCGCTTATGTCAATCAATGCTGTCAATTCTGGCGGTAACCAATGAATATCACCAAATTTTGTAATGCATCATTATATATCAAAATAAGAACGAATTATTTTTTTCTGAATGTTAGATGTTTACAACTTTGAATTTGGTTTATTCATCAAAATTGAAAGGCAAGCAAGAGTGAACCGTGTGATTCGGTTATTTCAACATAAGTCCAACCAAACGACGAGCATATGTCATAACATAAATGAAGTCTCAACTTGTTTTTTAAGGATAATAGGCACGTAGGCTAGCTAGGTACCTAGTTAGTAGGCTATTGAGATAGAAAAGTTATATTTTGCCCCGCGCGCCATCCAGTAGTTTGGGAAATGAAAACAGCAGCTTCTAACTTAGGTTACCATTCAGCACAGTAGAATTTAATGAAAACAAAGCAAATACCTTTGCATTCCAGGGCGAAAACTGAACAAAAAAACACGAAACGATTCAATTCACAAATAAATAAAGTTGGCTTCCCCGCCAGCCAAAGCACAGACGTATAAAGTAATCAATCTTTGGGTTTTAAGTTTTCTTTGATCCACCCTTTCTGGTTAGGCAAAGGATTGTAAATACTTACAGCCTAGTCTTCAGTACACGAACTTAAGGAGAATGGGTAGTTGAGACCGCGAAATTCAAATTTTCTTACGTTTTTTGCAATTTGCAGGTCTGTGTCAGGTTGTATCACCATACCAAAAAGGAACGAAGAGAACGCACAAAAGATGGGAACGCAAAGGGAACGCATGACCGTAAAATAGAACGCAAAATGTTCCAAAAGGAACGATCTGGCAACGCTGACTAGAAGGCGCAATTTTTTTATATTATTTTTATTCTTATTAGCGACGTTCGATTGCCGCTTTGGAGGTCCATTTTAAGATTTGAGAATGAATGAACACACACAACTTATTCACAGTACTTTTTTTAGCATAATTGTATTACAATATCATAAAAGAATGAATTATTCAAGAAGTTAGTGAAGATGTTTGTTATATACACATTAATGGTTAAACGGTTGATTTTTTATCCCGACAGTATGTTGCCGTGGGATTTTTTTCGAAATTACTTAAGTACTTTCAAATCGGCAGTGGTTTCCGCATTTGCAAGAAATAAATCGTTAAGGTCTCTGTAAATCCGGCTTAAGTGTCGCGTCGCGACACGGTCGGCGTGAATGGGCGCGGCGCGGCGGGGCGACGACGCGGCGCTGGCGCGGCGGCATCGGTCACACTGCGGGCACAATCACGTCCCGTCCCGCCGCGCCCATTCACGCCGACCGTGTCGCGACGCGACACTTAAGCCGGATTACATTACGAAACTAGTTGCACGAACTTAGTAATTCATTGATAGTTTCAAGTGTAAATAGATAATTATTTATAGGTGAAACAATTAATGAATAGCTAAGTTTGTGCAACTAGTTTCGTAATGTAAATTCAGCTTTACCTCTCTTCCTAGATTCCCAAAGTTCATTTTTAAGCACAGTGTTTTTATACTGCCTATGGCCCAAATCGTACAAACATACGTGAGCGCGAACACATTCGATTAGTTTTTCGACATCCATTTTTTGTAAAACAATACAAAATCACATTCACGCTCCGTCCCGTCGGACGCGACGTGTTCACGCCGGCCGGCAGTGTGACTGCCACATACGTAAACCATACAACACAAAGCGTCGGCGTCCCGCCGCTTCTGACTTGTATTCCCGCTCGGCGCGGTGGCGGCGGCGTGGCGCGACGGTTACCGTGGCGGCGGCGTGGCGCGACGGTTACCGTCGCGTCGAGCGCGACGTCTCTGTGTGGCGTCGTCCATATCACATTACAACTGCTCAGCGTCGCGTCGCCGTCCCATCTCGCCGCGCCGCGCCCGCTGTGTGCAGAGACCTTAAAACGTCACTAGTTTGATGATTTATTTTTCACTTTCACAGGGTTTAAAATAACTATAAAACATGCCATTATCGTGTTATTATAATACTATTTTCTCGAGGCAAAGTTTAAGTAGTTGATTGTATTGTTTTCTACAAATTAAATTAGTCTAACCACTAGACAAAAGCACCAGCCACTGAACGCAAAATTTTGTCCGCCAGCACCCCATCCCATCCCCATCCCCATCCTGTCCAAACCCCCAAGTTTAGTGGAACTCCCACTAAGTTGACAACACTGCTTTTTTACGATTTTATCGTTGGCCACAGATAACTAAAACGTGATAAATAAAACGTTTCGTTGCGTATTTCAATTATGGTAGTTTTTGGTAGAAAGTGTATTATAAATTGGTTTTTCATTTTTCGGCAATCATTGTACATTTTTATTTATATGCAGTAGTAGACCATCAGTTGTAATCAAAACAAAATTTAATTATAGCAAAATTATTCGGAAGCGAATAGTTCATATATGAAGAAACAAAACTTTTCTCCAAACAAATTCTGCCCGATAGTGGGTACATCATTAATACAATTCTACTCCTTAAAGATCATTTGGAGTTCTACAATTCCGATTTTTGATCACGATCCCCACTGGAGTTGGCTTAGTTTCAGAATCGCTATCAGACACAAAATGTGTTACGCAATTAGGCTGCCGTTTTTACCCTTTGGGTACGGAAACCTAAAAACTAAATATCTACGTCACGAAAAACTTGCTTAGTTAGGTAACGTATCTTATGGTAATGTAAACGGTACCTACTTAGGTACTAGCGTTGCTTGCAACACAGTGCAGTCACGTGAAAACATATTCCGTCTTATTACAAAACTAGATCTAATTTTAGACCTAGCCCAAAGCTTCGAGCCAGTTACTCTATTTTGAACTTTATTCCGACAAACGTAAACTTAATGCAAAATTGACAACTTAGACTCGGGTTTAACGTCAGTTTTTGTAATAAGAATTTTAGCTTCGTCGGATTATAGTTCGAAATTTAAAAATGGCTGGATGGTTTAAACCTGGGTCTAAAGATAAATCTTGTTTTGTAATAAGGCCGAATATGTTCATTGTTGACATTGACCGTCATTACGGGTAGTCAGAAGCCCGAAAGTGACAACCAGTCTCACTAACGGGTATCGTATTACCCAGTAACTGGGTGGTGAAGATCAGATAAGCAGTCCCTCCATGCGAAACACTGGTGTTCAGGTGCATCCGGTTAGATTGGAAGCCGACCCGGAAAAGGCTAAGTGAAAGTCTTGTAAATGAGGTGTTAAACAGACGGAATATTTTAACTCTATTTCTAGAATCGATACAGCGGTGCTATTCTGTTAAAATCTCCCGTGAAAACTTAGGTGAAGTGAGCGAGGAGTGAGCTGTCAATAGTGTCAATTCCTGGCAAAAACAAACGCACTTCACCTAAGTTTTCACGGTGAGATTTTAACAGAATCGACCGGCTGTACCTACAAAAATGGTTTGAATTTCGCTAAGTGTGTACAAGTTTTATGCTATGCACAGGTGAGGTGTCACCTTTTCTTAGGTACCTATTCACGATAGGTAGTTATTTTCGCACGTTTACAGTAAAATGAGTAGGTACTTATTAGTGTTATGCTATATTTGATCAATTTCTTTCTATCAAATTAACAGGGACGTGCAAACCATAACCATGAATTCAGCTCATGATCTAGAATCATGAAAATTTCAACGCAGGGGTGTTCAGAATCATGTGCGGAATCAGTAGTAACAGTATGCACGTAGATGTCTCTGCCACCCTGAATATACAGGATCCCATTAAAATAGATGGACAAATTTTAACACAGCGCTCAGTACGTCTAACTAAAGATATCCAAGCAAAAAAAAAAACACTGATTAAACTATTTTTATTTTGACCTAAAATAATAAATTGCCGGCACATTAGTGTATTTTCGTTAGCTGATTATTTTTCTTGTAAGTATCTATGCGTTTTTCTTATATATTTTTTACCATCGTCCTTATTTTGGTGGTCTGAATGATTTCTAAAAGTTTGTCCATCTATTTTAATGGGACCTTATATAACACTTCTCCTATTCATGGGGGAGCCCAGTAAGGCTAGGCCCAAACGAACTACGGCCACAACCACCGGTAGCACAGTGACAAGCAGTTCACACGATTTTTCATACGTTTTGTATGGATTCGTCGCACACGTGGTGGCGGCCACCTGCTACAGCGGTACTTAACGCCGCAGCAAGGGGCGACAGCCACCAGAAGTTGTGGCCAGTGGCTAGTATGCGCTTACCCTAAGTGATAAAGAAAGAAAGAAAACTGCGTTTATTGGTTTATTGACTGAAATTTAATTTGATAAATGAGCTGTTTGTTTTCTCTTAATAAAATTAAATTTTATTCGAGAACATCCATCGGCTTCTTACAAAACTTCAACTATATCCGACGATCCTGCATACTTATCTCTTTTGTTGACTGTACATCTACAATTCTACACCAATTGTAATTTTATTGCCTTCTTTAATTTCAGACAGCGGCAACCAACCTCATGACATGCTTCAACGAATTGGTGAACATGGAAGTCTTGCAGCAGGAGATCGAAGATGCCAAGCCCACCGGACAGGTCGATGAAGTGTTTAAGAAGTTAGTATTAAACATGCAGTGATGATGACATACGGCACTGAAACGTGGTCGCTCACAATGGGCCTTATTAGAAGGCTAAAAGTCACTCAAAGGCCAATGGAGAGGGCTATGCTTGGAGTTTCCCTGCGTGATCGAATCAAAAACTAGGAGATCCGCAGGTGAACCAAGGTAACCGACATAGCCCGAAGAATTTCCAAACTTAAGTGGCAGTGGGCAGGGCACATTGCTCGCAGAACAGATGGCCGATAGGGCTGAAAGGTTCCGGAGCGGCGACCGCGTACCGGAAGACGTAGCGTTGGAAGGCCTCTCACAAGGTGGACCGACGACTATGTAAAGGCCGCAGCAACCCATTGGATGCGAGAGGCACAGAACCGGTCAAGGTGGAAGTACTTGGGGGAGGCCTATGACCAGCAGTGGACGTCTTTCGGTTGAAATGATGATTAAACATGCAAATACGGATCTTAATGATCATAGGCATAAATGTAATTTTCTTTTATACGCCACTCGCCACAAAAAGTTTGTCTCGATTCGAGCATAGGGTCTTCTTGGCCTCAATCCCTGTCGAGCTATGTGTTATTGGATTTTTTCCTGCTGGACGCTGGATTTGTACTCGGTTGATGGCACTAAGGGCCTGTGCACACCACGCGTGTTACAACGCGCGTGTCCGTTGACGCGCATTTTAGAAACGTGCGTCGACGGCGCGCTTTTATCCTATAGAGCAGTGTCTGCCAGTATCTGACTCCCGTGCGTATCGCGTCTGAATCGCTACAAATACGCGTCAACGGCGCGTTTAAAAAACGTGGTGTGTACAGGCCCTAAGATATATTCATGGGACGTCAACATAAATAGACAGTAACGTGAGCTGTCTCAAGTCGACTAATAAGAACAGAGTACTATCAACAATCTGTCTGACATAGATAATGATAACTTCCCTTTACAACGTTGCAGTAAATAGGCCATGCTCAAACGAGACGGCTCCTAAATAGCCACGACTATCATATGTACAGACGCAAGCACATCAAGCTACTAAAATCTGTAAAATTTCTTTAATAGATTTTCAACTTTATCGCTGAAGAATAAGGTTCAAAGTTGATTGGTAAAATTTTACAGTTTCGAGTAGCTTGATGTGCTGGCGTCTGAACATAGATATTGAAAGAAAGAAAATACGTTTATTGCGACAAATATGACCCAGAGAAAGATCACAAAAACGAAAAAACAACAAGGGGAAAATATGCTATATGTGTTCGGGAAAACATGCAGAGGTGTTCCCATAGCACGCACATTTTGCCCGTATGACCATACCATACCTAGATAGATAGAATACACAACGTTATTTTTAGTATACATATGCGAAACCTGAATATAGTTTGTTCAGAATAAGTAATTGAATCGATTCCAATAATTTTTACCCCATGTTATATTTTGTCCCAAAAATATTTTAAAAAGGTTAAAAGTTGGACACCGAGCGACACTAAATAGGTTATCAAATCTCCGCGCCGAACGGTTAGGTACCTAGGTACTATTATCAATGAGCGCAAGACGGCGTGACGCGAGCGGCGCGTGTGAGCATGGTTTTTGTACGGACAAACAGGTAACTTAAAAGCTTATAACTTAGTGATTTTTCATGATACAGTTTTGAAATTTTGTACATAGATTCTTTACATAAAAATACTAGACACGTGTTTCGGGTTTCGCATATACTAAAAATAATGTTGTATTCTTAACTAGCTGACCCGATAGACGTCCACTAAACACCTTCCTCTTTATTCATAAACATTGCTTAAAGTTAAGTAGCGATTAGTTAGCAACTGTTTAACCATACAGTTTTGACGTTTAAACGTCAAAAATGTATGGTCCCCCAGGCTTTAATGCCTCAGGCATTAAGTCCACCTTATTCGTCCGCAGTATTTTAGTTTCAATAAATAAATAATCATCGTTTATAATAAATAAACCCCCTAAACGTTTAAAAACAAAAAACCGCCGTTCTCATGTGATACGCTTACCAACGAACAAGCGTTTCATGTTTATTTATATAGATTGTAGATCGTATGAGTAGTACAATTTATAATATGAAGTTCCGCACAATCTTACCCACAGGCAGCTTCTAGAATAGATAGTTCCGTCGTAGACCTCTTCCATCGCTTTACATCAGACGAGTTCAAAGTCAAGAGCGGATCCATTAAATAATAAAAGAAATATGCGACTCTCATACAACGCCAATTTGCCACACGACTATGAACCTTGAATCGGAGATAACTCAGTTCAATTTGGTTTCCAGATACTGCGTCAAGACACCGGATTTCAAAGGATGTTTCCGCAATATGACAGAGACGGTGAAGCCTTGCTTCTCGACTCCCGAACAGAAGAACTTCAAGATTTTGTACAACGTTACTGAGCAGCTAGCCGACTTTATCTGTTTTAAGGATGGCGACCGGATCGCATGTAAGTTTGTACAGAAATGTTTTATTTAACACTTTGAGCTGCCACGCTAAAATAGAATTGGGTAGGATATATATGCCGCATGTTAGACGACCAATGGGCCGAACTTACTACCCCCTTAATCCCTCTTAATGGCAAGTGACATCGTGCAGGACCAGATGGAGATGGCGGGATGACAATCCTTCACCAAGGTCCTTAGCAGCTTTAAATAGAGAGAAGTGAAAAGAGAGTAGGGACGCCGTTGCCCTGGAGCGGGACAACACAGGCTTTTAATAATTGACGGACACTAAACTCTCATACAATGCTCGATGACCTTAGTAGAGCCTCCGAAAGAGTGGGTCTTAAAATGAACATGTACAAAACGAAGGTCATGTCAAATGCCCATGTAACACCCACTCTCATAAAGATCGGAGGCGCTACACTCGAAGTCGTGGACGAGTATGTTTACCTAGGACAAACTGTCCAGTTAGGTAGTTCTAACTTTGAGAAAGAGGTCAATCGACGAATCCGACTCGGCTGGGCAGCGTTCGGGAAGCTACGCAATATCTTCTCGTCCCACATGCCGCAGTGTCTCAAGACGAAAGTCTTTGACCAGTGCGTGTTGCCAGTGATGACGTATGGCACTGAAACGTGGTCGCTCACAATGGGCCTTATAAGAAGGCTAAAAGTCACTCAAAGGGCAATGGAGAGGGCTATGCTTGAAGTTTCCCTGCGTGATCGAATCAGGAATGAGATCCGCAGGAGAACCAAGGTAACCGACATAGCCCGAAGAATTGCCAAACTTAAGAGGCTGTGGGCAGGGCACATTGCTCGCAGAACAGATGGCCGATGGGGCCGAAAGGTTCTGGAGTGGCGACCGCGTACCGGAAGACGTAGCGTTGGAAGGCCTCCCACAAGGTGGACCGACGGCCTTGTGAAGGCCGCAGGATCCCGTTGGATGCGGGAAGCACAGAACCGGTCGAAGTGGAGGTGCTTGGGGGAGGCCTATGTCCAGCAGTGGACGTCTTTCGGCTGAAATGATGATGATAATGAAACTCTCATAGGCGTAATAATAATTAAAGTTCTATTGTGTCTCGTTCAGTGTGTTTTTATTTCTAGGCTACAAGGTTATGGCTATGTAACCCCTTCATCAACTAAATCTTATTTCAAGACAATAAGACTCAATTTGAAATGCATAAAGTAATACTAGGATCAACACGATATAGATAACTCAATACTCTTATTAGGGTGTATGAGTTCTTGCGTTAATTATGTTACATATTGTATACCATACCAATTGCTTTAGAATAAACTGTGAAAATCGTATATTTTTATGTTTAAAATTAAAAAATCATAATTTTTTAAATTATTTTCAGTATTCATCGCAGAAGGCGGCAAGGAGTGCTTCCAGGACAAATCGGAACTCATTCAGAACTGCTTGAACTCGACCTTCGACTCGGAGACGACGGAGAACCTTAAGAACATGAGTGATTCTGGAAATTTGCAGCTTGAGTTCAAGGTAAGAATAAGTAAATTATCAGAGGGTTAAATCTCGTAATTTTAAGAACGTTCACAGTCTGATCTCAGTCTCAATCTGTCAAAAATACCTCTGATTTCGCTACATTTTTGACAAGTTTTTGACATTGATTAATTACGGGAATTCGCCTTCTGGGGGCCTAAAAAGGCCACTTTGGAGAATCATAAAAGGATAACATTATGAATTATAATATGGCGAAGACAGTCCGTGTTTTTCTTTTTTTCGCTGCACTACGTGTAGGTACAATCAAAGAGATTGGGATTCGATTTGGATTGGATTGATTGGTATTTTAGCACAGACAAACAAAAAATAACTGAAAAATGCTTCACCAATGGGATTTGATACGATTAACTTAACGGTTAACTGTCCATTATGTTATCATTTTATGATTCTGCCAAACTGGCCTTTTTAGGCCCCCCATCATTAATAATTACATGTTAAGAGCTTTTGATGATACATATTTGTTACGGTCGCGAATTATACAGGGTTATTGGTAAAACATTAACTACCTCTTAAGAGGTCATTGTACTCATCATTATGAACAACCTTTATAGGACCAAAACTGAAATCGCGAAAAAAAAATCAGCTGTTCCCTACATTTTGACGAGTTATAAGTACGAACATAAATGTAGGGAACAACTGATTTTTTTTTTGCGATTTCAGGTTTGGTCCCATAGCAAAACTTGTTCATAATGCAAATGATGAGTACAATGCCCTCTTCAGAGGTTGTTAATGTTTTATCAATAACCCTGTATAAAACCTGACACTCACTGCAAATTGCAAAAAACAAGAAAATTTGAATTTCGCGGGTAACCATAGGGCGGGATGCCCTATGGTTACCTGAAAAAGAAAACTTTATGTATTTCTTTTAGCTCTATCATTGATGGAAACTCTTATTTGAGTACACACTCAAAGCATCTATAAAACCTAAGTATCGGATTTTTTTTGTTTTTAAAGGATTTGTCACACTGGATGCGTTCTGCGGTCTGCGGTCAGGTCAAAGTGAACACAGCCCATATTATGTATGAACAACACTTCACTTTGACCTGACCGCAGACCGCAGAACGCATCCAGTGTGACAAACCCTTAAATCGTTGGAGTCGGCCAATAAGGCACCTTTCGCATCTCGTATTGGCGTTCGTCAAACAAATGTATCGCTGTGCAGCATCGCCTGTCGATGTATAACGTAACTTTGATGAGGCATTAACCCAACGACCACCAACGCTTCTCCTGCTATAATATTATTTCTCGACATTAGAACATTAAATCAAACTCTTTATATTTTCAGGAAAAGCAGTGCGAACAAATGACGACATTACAGAAGTGTGTCGTCAACGTACTAGAGAAGTGCCCCAAGCCGACCTCTGCGAACATCGTGGACTCACTGTTCAACTTTATTAGGAAGGCGACGCCTTGCAAGCAGTTTGTTAAAGTAAGTTGATTTGTTAATACATAGTCATGGTGAAAAATATTGTGTAAAATAACATCAGTGCCTTCGTATTTAACGTTGACCCAGCATAGGCGTTCGTCAAACGTATACGCTGCGCGCTGTATAAACGCGCCGCTAACGCCGCGACAAGTGTAATCACCAGTGATTGGAATAGGCTGAGTATATTTACCTAAAGTTTAAAGAACAGAGACGAAAATCGGAGACTTCCTTATAACAATTTTTTTTTTACCGGTAAATTTACCGGAACTTTAATTATGTAACTTTCAATATCTTATTTTATCATTAATTAAATTAACTACATGCTAAATAAAAAAATAACCAATATTAAAAATATATCTGTTTTTAATATTGGTTATTTTATTTATAAAAACATTGATTACGCTTATTAAAGCATTTATAATGTTAATTACTTAACGGTAAAAAAAAATTGTCCTTAAAGGAAGTCTCCGATTTCCGTCTCTGTTCTTTAAACTTTAGGTAAATATACTCAGTCTCTTCCGATCACTGGTAATGACGGTAACTTCGTACAATATACGCATCGCTAGCGCAGCGTATGCGTTTATGTGGCGTCTCCGCGACGTCAACGCAACGTCAACGCCTATGCTGGAAATACGCTAAGTGCGAAAGACACCATTTAGTGGATGTGTTTTTATTTAATTAACTAAAAACTCATCGCACAAACATTGTGATAATAATGCCTTCATATGTCCAGTAACAAATAATATCTATTTATTATTTAACTGACTATCTTTGCTATAATTTTATATATGTTTTAACAAATGATATCTATTTCTTATGTTAAATAACACATATTTCACATTGCACTTAGCACTGCCACAGTTTTGCTCACAGCAATATTGTCAAATCTAACTTATGTATTGCACTAATATGTTAATATCACGCATGTTTTAATAGGCGACTGACAAACCCAAAGGCAGAGGTCGGATTTCTGTAAGTTGTATATCATGAGCACAAATATCCTATAATCATTATATCATTATGTGAACGTCTGCTAAATCGCCATGTTATTCACTGCACAGAGAAATTCAGAAATGTGGAGGGGCCCGGGGGGTTCTCTCTTCTGTGTATTACGCTCTTGTGCTTTGCAATATCAGTCTCGCTCCTTCCTTCATTATCAAAAACATGAAACTACTCGCCTGTGTTGTCTTTTTTGTTTGTTGTTCACCTTATTTCAGAAAACCTGTGACTTTAAATCACAAAAAAATATGGGATCCATTAAACATTTTATATGTGACGGCAGTGGCGTAACTATATCGTATGGGGCCCGTGGCAAGTTCAAGGGATGGGGCTCTCCCTCAATGTAAAGAAGCTCAACCTACGTCATAGTTTTTCTTTTACTAGCACTTTTCCGCGACTTCATGTTTTCATATTTTTCCCTACAAAATTTAACACCTGACTGCTTCGTTGGTCTAGTGATCGTAATAAATTAGATAAACCATGGGAAAACAGTCCAAAATGTTCGAAACCTGAATGATGTCCTTTGTTGCGTTGCACATTTACAAAAATAGGTTGCATTTATAAACTTATTTTAGGATCCTCCTATGCTCATGGCGGGCTCTCGGGCCCCCTCTGGCTTGGTGCCCGTGGCATTTTGCCACCCTATAGTTAAGCCACTGTGTGACGGGTCAAAAATTAAACTCCACATTTTAACATATTTATTAAAATTTTCAGACTGAAGAGAGTAACTCGCCCGGCGGAGCCAGCGGCCTTGCAGTGACGACAGCAACGCTCATTACGGCTTTAGCTGTAACATTACTCGCTTAAACCCTTATACTAGATTAAGCTAAGCACTCATACAGCTATAACTTTAATTACTACAACGCTATGCGAATACAATCATAAACATACCTAATGAGGTACAAAAATACAGGTCGTATGCGATCTCAAACGCTGGTGCTGCCTCTATAGGAAAATAAAACAAATATGTTGCAAGCATAAAAAAATCAAAATGACAGTTATAATTATAAATATTTTAAGGGCATTTTTTAGATATATTTTAAAGACGAAGTCGCGTATTTCTTTTTTATATGTATTTTTTTGGAATGGCGTGGGATAGAACAAAGTACGTAATTATAAGGTCTATACGATTGTTGTGAAACGACACTATGAAGGTAAAGGTCCAAGGCTCGGAGTAGTAAGTATGGAGTGATACCACATCAAATAAGTACCGAAATTTAACCACCCGTGAGTTGAAATGAACGTCTGTCATTGGATAATCCCTGACATCGCGTCATATAGCTCATTTCCTATTGGCCACTGCACATTTGATCGCGGCGTTCGTTTCTTTATTCTTACTACTTCAGAAACAATCAGAGTAAATAAAGATGATGTACCTAAAAGGGCTCGAGTTTTGTCACCAACACGAGTATAAGTCTCGACTTGATTATAAGGCAAAATCGGCCAAATATATTAACAGAAAATTGTCATTAATATTATATTTACATACTATTATTTTGAAAAGGGGCCCGTGGCTAAATAATAACAGCCGCACAGGTCGATCGATCAGGTTAAGCTACGCTTGCCGCAGTTGGTCTGTGGATGGGTGACCATCTTTACATAACGTGACCCCTCTGTGCCTCGGAAAGCACGTTAAGCCGTTGGTCCCGGCTGTCATTCGTGGATCTTTGACAGCCGTTACGGGTAGTCAGAAGCCCGAAAGTCTGACAACCAGTCTTACCAAGGAGTATCGTATTACCCAATAACTGAATTATATTTACATTATTTAGCACTTAATTTTTTAGGTTATTTGCGTTCCTTTATGTCATCATCTGCCTAGCCTTTTCCCAACTATGTTGGGATTGGCTTCCAGTCTAACCGGATGCAGCTGAATACAAATATTTTACATGGAGCGACTGCCTATCTGACCTCCACAGCCCAGTTACTGGGTAATCCGATACCGTAGTAATACGATACTTGGTAAGACTGGTTGTCAGACTTTCCGGCTTCCAACTACCCGTAACGACTGTCAAAAATCCACAAATGTAAGCCGGGACCAACGGCTTAACGTGCTTTTTTAAGAATATTCTAAATTAGCATAATATTGCTAATGCTTAAAGACTGTGATTACAACACTTATAATATTACATTCCAATCATAATCATCCACAATTTTACAAAAAAAAAAAAAGTGAGACGTTTATCGCAAAATTACATATCGTTACATATTTTCATAATATATTTGCCAAATAAATGTGGCCAACGACATCATAATGCTTAGCTTGATAGCATAAGTCAAAAATGTAGAAAAATCGTCCTTTACGACAGATAGATAAATTTAAAACACTTACTATAGCGCTATAACTAGGATGGAATCTAGATTTAGCCAGAATTAAATATTAAAATGCTGTTTTTGCTTTTATTTTTTTTTAACAACTGCCGTCCGAAAGATGTACTCATCATTAAGAACACATCTTCAAACACCAGAATAAGGCGAAAGAAACCGGCAACACTGTAATATGAACTTTAGTGTGTAAGTTATAAAGTCGATAATAGCAAGTAAAAATGACAAGTCTCGTTAGTAATTATAAGTTTGATTACTGCTTATGTCCATTACATTGTTTTTAGGAGTCAACGAAATTTGGTGTTAGGGTTGGTGTTTTAGTGGAATAGTTTTTAAGGCATGTATGTAGATCGTCATTAAGTATACAAAAAAAAAAACAATCATAAAAAAAATATTTTTTGTGAAATTATGTGGAACTGGGTATATCATACTTTCCAAGAGGATAATAGCAGACGTTTCGCTTGTTGACTAAGGGCTGATTTTTCAATCATCTGATAACTTTATTCAAGGAATAATTTTGACAGTTATTTCATACAAAAACTGTCAAACGTCAATTTTATTCCTCGAATAAAAGTTATCTGGCGATGGAAACATCAGCCCTTAGTATTATTTAATTTTCTATGTTTTCAATATTGTCCTACGAATAAGTAACTCAGTTGCCCAGCAACTTTTTTGTCTCTGTCTCCTCGCCAAGATTTGGACGATGCGCACACAGGAGCGAGAGCAACGCTACTTTTTTGTAAACTTTTTGATTGAGCGGCAACTGGCCTTTTTGTCGCCGTGCGCGCACTGCATTGCAACCAATAAACGAGCGATAGTTGCGTCCAAACCCGCGGACAAAAATGTCTTCCGCGCACCTTCATATAAACCCGTAGACTTGATGTGAGAGTAAATTAGTTGCGGACAAAAGTTGACAAAAGACAAAAGTTGCTCGTGGGCGCTCCCAACTGAACATTTTATAGTCAATATGTATGATTAATGGGGACCGAAAAGTCCGTTAGTTTATGTAGTTATTAAAAGAAATATTCAAACTGAAGGCAGGTATAATTTAATAGTGATTTTCACTGAATTAAATATGTAAAATCAAATTGTGTACTATGTGGTAAATGGATTGTATGTATTCTGTTAAATAAATATTTTTATATTAATTCCTTATTATTTTATTGGTTTGGATTGTATACATCGTGCGGTGGCGCTTCATAGACCAAAGGCGCATTTATGTGACATTCATTATAGGCCGACCGCTTAACTGAGACGTTGCCTGAGGTAGCAGCGCGGTGCGGGAGGGGTGTGGTGACGTGATGCGAGAGCTCAGTGATTCGTCAACTTGTGACAACTATCACCCCTCCCGCACCGCGCGGCTACCTCAGGCAACGTCTCAGTTAAGCGGTCGGCGTATAATACGGATTTGCATTTTGATCATTAAGGGTTGGTCTGTGCTGCGCCTTAACTGGGATTTAGTTTAAAATGTACAGACGCCAGCACATCAAGCTACTA
Organism: Mesoligia furuncula; assembly: GCA_916614155.1. Classification (NCBI taxonomy): domain Eukaryota; kingdom Metazoa; phylum Arthropoda; class Insecta; order Lepidoptera; family Noctuidae; genus Mesoligia; species Mesoligia furuncula. The sequence continues at coordinate 8,416,342 of OU744800.1, forward strand.
CAATCTGTCAAATTTCTTTAACCCTTAGTCTGCCGGAACGTAGATCTACGCGAGACACAATGGCTTTTTAATTGCGTCTGTAATTACGGCACACAAGCGATTAATAGATTTTCAACTTTATCGCCAAAGTACAAGGTTCAAAGTTGATTGGGAAAATTTGACAGTTTCGGGTAGCTTGATGTGCTTGGCGTCTGTACAAGCAGATTGTCAATCAGCTACCTAGTTTCCGCTTAGGCTACCTATCCATTTGCACGGGGAAAAGCGAGTTAGTACTACGAACATCCACTGACTTCATAATTATCTGTGGCATTTTATTGGTTATTTATTTCCTGCGGGGTGGATCATTGTGTAACACACTTGCAATTGCAGTTGGTGACGTAGTGGTAACGGCCGCGACTTACGAGTTGCAGGTCGTAGGTTCGAACCCAGACAGGCGCTTTAGTTTATGTAAAATATTTCATCACCACTGCTCTCAAAACGATGAAGGAAAATATCGTGAGGAAACGGTTATGTCCTAGAACCAAAAATTGAAAGACTTGACACATCCAATGGATTATGGCCCAGGCTGATTATGCTTGAAAAAAAATGAAAGACTTAATTATGGACGTTGAACGGACGATTTATTCAAACCTCTTTTCAATGAATGCAACCGTTGCAATGATGTTAGGAATTTCTTTCAAAATGGGTGATTGTGTGATTCCCGCTCAAATGGACAGACAGCCTTATAATTATATTGATGTGACAAAATACTTAGATAGCTTTTTTGTTTCAATTTAACTAATAGTGATGGATAATTATGTAAAATGTATTTTATTTGTGTTTTTTTTTTGCCGTTCATAAAGTGTTGCATCCTTTGAGTGCCATTACCTATCTCTAAATTTGAATTCTTTAAAACTAGAAAAAATAGCACGTTTTTCTCCTTTATACGGATTAGATACAGAAATAAACTAGGTATTGCTTAGTTGACTGTTTAATTAATAGGAGCCATATTATTGTCTATGTCAATAGGTGCATAGGTTCGATGTCCGGTAGGTAACTAGGAATTTGTGTATGTTGCTATGTGGTTTCTAACCATTTTACAATATTTGCAAATAAATGATAAAAATATAAAATAGTTTGTTTTATTTTTTTTAATCCTAATGCTAATTTCCAAGTCATTAAGTTATTCCTACTAAATATGGAGTGCTATACATATCGCTCATTTGCTACAAGGTTGACATATCTTAAAATTGATGATTTTTTAGTTAATAATAAAGTTGTGTTGAAAAAATTGCGCTCCGTTTACTGTAAAAGTAAAAACGTCATTTCCATATTCTGCTATTGTATACTAGAGAGTCATTTCTTTGAGCTATATAGTAAGAGAGAGAGGCCAGATATTCACATTGTGAATATCAAATTAAAATTCAATTCAGCGCAGTTTTTTCAACACAACTTTATTAACTAAAAAATTATCAATTTTGAGATATGTCGACCTTGTGGCAAATTAGCGATATGTCCGGGTCGGCCTGATTCGGTGAGGATAGATGCGTGCCGAATCGAATGTGCCGAATATGTGTATAGCACCCATAGGTGCTCATGCACACGAGCGAGAAGCGTTAGACGATTGGCACACTGCACCGCATCACGCAGCGGGACGCAGATAACGTGCCTCCGCGTGTGATTTTTTACATACAAATTCAATAAAAACGCGCTAACGTGCAGGGAATTTGACTTCGTTTGATTCGTTTGACACACCTCGCTGCGTAATGCGGTGCAGTGTACCAATCGCCTTATTGGCAGAGGTGTTCACGGCTGCCATCAACGCGTGTCGGCGGCTGCCGTCAAAGCTTGACGGCGGCAGCCGGCGACGCGTCAGCGGGTGCTGTCGACAACATTCCGCCCGTCTATTTGAGCACCGTACCTAGCACCACGTTGTCGACGGCTGCAGTTGCTTCTGCCGTTGGCGCGTGTCGCTCGTGCATTTGAATTTGAAAATATAATAAAAAAAACCGGCCAAGTGCGTGTCGGGCCACGCACTGTGTAGGGTTCCGTAGTAGCCCGTTATCACAATGTAGTTCGATTCTGTTGTTCTTTATTCTGAATAGGTAAAAAAAAAAACATATTTTGGTTTTCAATGCAAGTCTTTACCCATTATAAACAAGCAACTACTTCATCTTAGTCATTTTAAAGCATTAATGCTAAGGATTTTGTATTTGGTACAAAATTATCCAACACCCAAGTTCAACGACTATTACTGCTAAACTAATAAAGTTATCTTAACCGCTATACTTTTCCTTTAAAGTTCATGAAATGCACTATCATCGAGAATTTTTCCAGATATTTCAAGCCTGTAGTTTAGCTTTTAGAGGGGGGGGGGGACGCCCTACTGGAACAAAAATTTGCACTTTAAACTTTAATATTTCGTAAATGGAGCATTAAATCGAAAAATTATTTTAGCAAACCCTAAGCCATTTTAGAAGCCTATTCAACGATAGACGACGAAAAAAATATTCATCCCCACTTCACATGTAGGGGAGCTACCCTAAAAAAAATATTTTCCAAAATTTTATTTTACCACTTTGTCGGCGTAACTGATATACGTACTCCTACAAAATTTCAGCTTTCTAGTGCTAACGGTCACAGAGATTAAGCGAGGACGGACAGACAGACAGACGGACGGACAGACAGACATGGCGAAACTATAAGGGTTCCTAGTTGACTACGGAACCCTAATGGTATGGGTCCCGCCATTAAATAAAAGTTGGAAGCCAACTTTTATTTAATTTAAAATGGGCTTGTTTTTAGCTTTTCAGTTTTTTTACCGCAGTCGGGTTTTTTATTTTTTTTAATAATAACTTTTTTTATTTCCAGCTTTTTAGTTTACAAATGTGAAAGATTTCGCAAACGATTTAGTTCTTGGTACGTGTTTTTAGGGTTCCGTATAAAAACGGAACCCTATTACTAAGACTTCGCTGTCTGTCCGTCTGTCCGTCTGTCCGTCTGGCCGTCTGTCCGTCTGTCCGTCTGTCCGTCTGTCCGTCTGTCCGTCTGTCTGTCACCAGGCTGTATCTCAAGAACCGCGATAGCTAGACAGTTGAAATTTTCACAGATGATGTATTTCTGTTGCCGCTATAACAACAAATACTAAAAACAAAATAAAATTAATATTTAAGGGGGGCTCCCATACAACAAACGCGATTTTTTTGCCCTTTTTTGCTCGATATCAAAAATGGCAACAGGTAGGCACTTGAAATATTCACGAAATACTCAGTTGTATTTTAACTTTAATAATAAATAATAAAAATAAAATAAAATAAATATTTAAGGGGGGCTCCCATACAACAAACATGTTTTTTTCGGCGTTTTTGCCTTGTGGTACGGAACCCTTCGTGTGCGAGTCCGACTCGCACTTGTTCTTTTTAGGGTTCCGTATAAAAACGGAACCCTATTACTAAGACTTCGCTGTCTGTCCGTCTGGCCGTCTGGCCGTCTGTCCGTCTGTCCGTCTGTCCGTCTGTCCGTCTGTCCGTCTGTCTGTCACCAGGCTGTATCTCAACAACCGCGATAGCTAGACAGTTGAAATTTTCACAAATTATGTATTTCTGTTGCCGCTATAACAACAAATACTAAAAACAAAATAAATTAAATATTTAAGGGGGGCTCCCATACAACAAACGCGATTATTTTGCCCTTTTTTGCTCGATATCAAAAATGGCAACAGGTAGGCACTTGAAATATTCACAAAATATTCAGTTGTATTTTAACTTTAATAATAAATAATAAAATTAAAATAAAATAAATATTTAAGGGGGGCTCCCATACAACAAACATGTTTTTTTCGGCGTTTTTGCCTTGTGGTACGGAACCCTTCGTGTGCGAGTCCGACTCGCACTTGGCCAGTTTTTTTTTTACGATTTGTTACTTCGAATTACTTTTTACCATATAAGTTGTATATATTTTGGTAATCACCTTTTAAAGCCCTGTATTAGGGTTCCGTACCCAAAGGGTAAAAACGGGACCCTATTACTAAGACTTCGCTGTCTGTCCGTCTGTCCGTCTGTCTGTCTGTCTGTCACCAGGCTGTATCTCAAGAACCGCGATAGCTAGACAGTTGAAATTTTCACAGATGATGTATTTCTGTTGCCGCTATAACAACAAATACTAAAAACAAAATAAAATAAATATTTAAGGGGGGCTCCCATGCAACAAACGCGATTTTTTTTGCCCTTTTTTGCTCGATATCAAAAATGGTAATAGGTAGGCCCTTGAAATATTCACAAAATACTCAGTTGTATTTTAACTTTAATAATAAATAATGAAATTAAAATAAAATAAATATTTAAGGCGGGATCCCATACAACAAACATGTTTTTTTCGGCGTTTTTGCCTTGTGGTACGGAACCCTTCGTGTGCGAGTCCGACTCGCACTTGGCCAGTTTTTTTGATACCGCACTCGATAGGTTTTGAGTGAAAAAAAATTTTTCGAAGACAATATGGCGCCAAAAATCGGCCATTTTAATTTTTTTTTTCAATTTTGATATACCCAGTGTCACTCTCACAATTAAGACGAATCTAACGGCACCTCTCAAGCTGAAATCGATCAAGCCGTTTAGGCTACAGAGCCTGCCAAAGAAATATACATACATACACTCGAAAAACATAGGGGCCCGTGGCTAAATAATAACAGCCGCACAGGTCGATCGATCAGGTTAAGCTACGCTTGCCGCGGTTGGTCTGTGGATGGGTGACCATCTTTACATACCGTGACCCCTCCGTGCCTCGGAAAGCATGTTAAGCCGTTGGTCCCGGCTGTCATTCGTGGATCTTTGAAAGTCGTTAATTACGGGTAGTCAGAAGCCCGAAAGTCTGACAACCAGTCTTACCAAGAGGTATCGTATTACCCATTAACTGGGTTGTGGAGGTCAGATAGGCAGTCGCTCCATGTAAAATACTGGTATTCAGCTGTATCCGGTTAGACTGGAAGCCGACCCCAACATAGTTGGGAAAAGGCTAGGCTGATGATGATGATGACACTCGAAAAACATAACCCTCCTTCTGGCGCAGTCGAGTAAAAAGGGAGGAGCTCATTGGGCATCAAAAAATTCGTCCGCATCGCTGTCAATGGGGTAAGTGCCCAAAAACCTCGCAGCATTACTACGTCGGATGGCGATACTGATTCTTTCGTAGATTTACTGGCAATTTTTCACAGAACGGCATTAGCTATTCACGTATAGCATAAAACAGCATAATTAGCCTATAATGTTCCCGCTGGGAACATAGACATACACACGCCTCCTCTCTTCGTGAGGGATTCTCGGATACCTAACTTCTGCAGAAATTAATAGTAGATAATATAACATTCAAAGTCCTGACTGATATATCAACGCATAGCCTAAACCGCTGGTCCTATATACATGAAATTTGGAGGGTGTGTTCTTTGTGAAGAGTAGGTATTCACTAAGGAAGGGTTTTTCCTAATTCCACCCCTAAGAGGGTGAATAGGGGGAGGGTGAAATTTCACGCGGACGAAGTCGCGGGCACAAGCTTGTAGTAGATACAACGGCTGTTAACTCAACTCGAACTCAAACTCAAAGCATTTATTTCAATTAAACCTTGTACAGGCACTTTTGAATTGTCAAAATTACCTAAATAGTCTGTCACTACTAGTCAGAAAGTTGACGCCAGTTAACTTCAGGGGGAACGGTAATGAGTAAATAACGCTCATATTGGTCTTATGTTTATGTATTGATAGTTACAGTTCTTGCACAGCGATTTAACAATTAACATTACATAATTATTATTGGCACTTATAATCACACACAACTCTTGGACTATCAGCGACGAATCAGTTCTTCTGTAACAAAAAACAAATTAGTCAATTAAAAATAAATATTTATATTCAACCGAATTGAGAACCTCCTTTTTTTGAAGTCGGTTAAAAATTGAATGAATGCAAAATTTTACTGTAGAAATGGTAGATCTGTGTTTCGTTCGCAAAAGAACATAGACAAGACATAGGGCGAGGCCACAACACTGCGTTGCGGCGTCGCATCGTAAAAATCTACGACGCATTGTATTTACGACGCATTGTGCTGTGACGTCGTTTTTGCGATACGACGCCGCAACGCAGTGTTGTGGCCTCGCCCATAGGCCTAAACGTATTAATAGAAACCTCGCAATCGCTGCTACTATTAAGTAGCTTTCAGTCTGTCAAAAAGTACTCTGTGATAGTAGCAATGGCTTTGATTTTGACAGTTTAACAACATTCATTGCGTTACTTACGTTGCTAAGCTGTCAACTTTTTCGAACATATGAAGCAATGGATTAGCAATATCCTTCAAAATTATTCAGATTGTGAGTGACGTAAAGGTGCTGTTCTGGACTCTCACATATTATGCTATTCTTTTTCATAATCGATATTCTGTTGTCAGCACCTAAATCAAATACATAATGGAGTTGTCGCTATATTTAACCAAGAAAACCTTTTTTTTTTCATAATTTTCGAGTCTTAATTTGTGTCTTGCTGTCAGCATGTTAGGTACTGACTCAACCGACAGCCAGTGCGATTGCGGTGCTCCTGATCAAACAGTGTCTCATGTTAGTGTCGAAAGTGTCGATACACCTGCACTTCTTAGGACCTAAAAATGGCCACCGATGCCGCGATGGGCGTGGTCACTGACCCATGAATATAAACAACTTTCACTATGGGACCAAGTCTGAAATCACGAAAAAAAATCAGCTGTTTCATACATTTTGGTCAAGTACCTAGGTATTGAAGTTTTGTATGAAACCGCTGATTTTTTTCGTGATTTCAGAGTTGGTCCCATAGTGAAAGTTGTTTATATTCATGGGTAGAACACCATGTCAAAATTTGGATGGTCTTTGAAAAATAACCCTGTATATAGCAGTGGATTAGCACCATCCTTCAAAATTATTTAGATTGAGATTGATAATGTGTTACGCTATAAGTGCCTTTTCACACGTCCCGATAACCGGGTAGCCGGTGCCGGCTATCCGGTAACACTTGCCAGACACGTATGAAAGATAACGTACATTGCCATACACTTCGCCGCCGGGTATCCAGCACCGGCCACTGTGTGAAAGGCACTTAGGGTGTTTTCGTTTAGTGTCATATCTACCTACCACTGCAAAGCAAATAAAAATGAAATTAAATTATAATCAATTCTCACCAGAAATCATTCTTTGTTGTCTTTGTTGCACGGCGATCCTTTGCGTACAAATCTGAAGAGGGACTCAGCCATGTTGCTCGGTGTGGGCGTTTCACAGCCTTCCAACTTTGTGACAATACAAGCCGACAGTTCGTCGAACGTCGCGCACTTTTGCTGTGTATCAAAATAAAATGGAATAAGACTTATTTCAAGGTATTAATGAAGATTTATTTCAAATACTTAGGATAATATTTACATAATCTATGCTAATATTTAAAATAATAATAATATGTACCTACATTTATAAGAAAAAATAAGCAAAATATACAGGGCATCAAAAAATTCGTCCGTATCGCTGTCAATAGGAACAGTGCCCAAAAGGCTGGCAGCATTGCCACGTTGTATGGCGATGCTAATTCTAATTCTAAGGTAATAATGAATAGGTAGGTAATCATTTAGAGTTTTTGAAGTGAAAACTTCGTTGAGCGCGTTGAGCTAGTTCTGGTAGGGCTTGTGGCTTTATATCGTAGCAGTAGAAAACAATCTCGTTGTTGTTCAACGGTACCTAATAGATACTGCATGTAGGTTACACAGACGCCAGCACATCAAGCTACCCGAAACTGTCAAATATTCCCAATCAACTTTGAACCTTATACTTTAGCGATAAATTTGAAAATCTATTAAAGAAACTTGACAGATTGTAGTAGCTTGATGTTCTGGCGTCTGTACTTCTACTTAAACCAAGTCCTACATTGTGTTCCACTGCTGAGCAAAGGCCTCCCCTTTCCCTTCCAAGCCAAGCTATTTTGTATGTACAATCTCTGGCCATGTTGGCCCCGGAAACATGATTGGACCGTAACAACACATTAGCTGTGATGTACACGGATCTGTTAGTTTCATCTTCAAAAATACAAATACTGATTAGAACTTACGTCCAGGCTGAGGGCCTTAGCGGCTTCGATACTGGAGAACTTGTCCTTGATCTTGTTGGCGCACTCCCTGACTTCATTGACCTTGCTCGTGAAGCACTGGGGTCCACCTTCGGCGATGAACACTGCCAAAAAATACGAGATTAGTACCTATGCCTGTTTCACCAGTGTTTGTTATGAATGGGTACCTAACAAAATAAGCAAAAGATACCCCAATGAGAATCGAGGTGTGGAATGAATAGCAAATGAGCGAGGTTCAAAACTACTTTTGTCATTTTCAGAACTTTCGTTTGTTATATACCTTTTGTACGTTACTTTTCGTTCTGTCCATGATTCCAGCGGATTCGTCAGATTTCGATCAGAAGATTTTTGAGTGGCAATGCGTATTTGTATAGGTCCATATATATTTTGACTCCAGAAATCGCATTGCAAGTTGAGTTGCCATGCTCAAGGCAACTACAATAATATCTGATTAACGTAACGCAACGGAAATTGTGGATTTTGAAGTCCAGAACAAGTAATTTCTGAAGTGAAACTTCTTAGGCGGCGATTCGATGATTGAACGAGAATTGAGAGTGAAATTTCAAGGACGCGTCACGTTTAGGCAAATATCATTACATGAGAGAGAAGAAAGATATACCTAACTCTTTCTGTCTCTCACACCAAGGCTCTCTCAATCGTCTCTAAGCGCATACGTTCTTATATTTTCCGGACAAAACAATATTTAAGAACTTAAATGCGCTTAGAGACGATTTTGTATGAAATGCGTGCATTCAGGGTCTCCGAACCTGAATTCCTGATCAGGAAACCGGACGTATGCGGCCAGACTAAATCCCTCCTATTCATTATTTTTTAAGAAATTTCACTTGTATCGCGGGTACGGTGCGCAATTTTTTAATACGTAAAGTTATTAGTATAGCTGGATATTATATACTTACGGGCAATCCTGTCACCGTCCTTATAGCAGATAAAGTCGATGAACTGGTTAGTGCCGTTCTTGAAGGAGGACATCTGGTCGCGCGCGTTGGTGTCTATGCAGGGAGTCACGCCATCCAGCAAATTGTAGATGCATGTCTTCAGTTCAGGAGTCTTGGCGCAGTACCTATGGGTTAGAACGATCGATTATATTTACCTAGTTAAAGTCTGCTTTAAGGAACTAGTGTTCCCACCGATATCGAAGTGTTCCTATCTAGGTAGGTAATTACTTCAGTATGCTTAGTGCGAGTTTTTTTAACTTCACCATCGCGTTAGAGTTTACGCAGATTTGTATGGCGCGGAATTAGCGCCATCTGGTGCCATACGCGAGAACTAAAAATTGCGAGTGTAAGTTTTTTATTTTACTTCGTCGATAGTGACGGTCGATTCCCACTCGAAAGTGAGCTCGTAAATCACCGTGACTTTGTGATAACGCGAGTGCGAGTTACAATTTTGACAGTTTTGACAGCTCGTTTAGAGCTCGTTTGAGAAACGCGTTCACTTTCGAATACGTTAATTGTTCACTGAAAGATTTGTCGTGAGAGCCTTGTGAGTGTAGTGAATTTCGAAGGTTATTTTATTTTAATTCGTTGTGTGGATTGAATTTAAGTAATATATTTTACTTGGAAGATGGCATCGCGTTTATATTTTGCATGGAAGATGTTTGAGACCGCCAGGGCACAAGATGAGCGCAATTACATGTCCAGTGTTCGTGCAAACGCCCGTACTTCTAGTAATGCCCTAAGAGATCTTCCGGAGGCCGAATTTAGGAGAAGATATCGGCTTCCTAAGAAAGCGGTTCGGTTTTTATGCCGAGAGTTGAAACAGCTGACTGGTTTAAAGTCTACTCAACGGGTAACTTTGGAAGATAAGGTAATTTATCAGCATTTGTGTGAGACACACTTTCTTCATCATACACACGGTCCATACTTAACACATTTAAACTTTATTTTTTTAGGTACTTACTGCACTATTTTTTTATGCAACTGGGTCTTACCAGCGGCCTGTGGGAGTTGCTAAAAATATATCACAAAAAATGTGCAGTGTTTATATTGAAGAGGTTACCAAGGCTTTAACACATAATGCTATACTTTCAAAATATATTAAATTTCCCAACACTCCATCTGCCAGACAAGCAGTCAGTCAAAGGTACCTACTAGCATGTTTTATTGTAAATAGTTATGTACTAGTAAATACATCAACATTTATGTAATTCTGAAAGGTAACAATGATGTTTATTTCAGGTTTTGTGCCAAATATAGAATACCTGGAGTGATAGGGTGCATTGATTGTAGTCACTTTAGAATTTTTGGGCCCCCTAAAACTGAAGAACATCTTTATTATTGCCGCAAGCACTATCATTCCATTAACACTACAGTAGGCGCGCCTCTATTTGGGACGTTAGTAGTCGCGCGCTCTACATTTGTAGAACATATTTAGTGATGGAGTTTTAAAGCAAAGCTTCATAAATAAAAAGTGTTTGTATAATATTGAGATAAACTTTATTATTATAAAGCTAAAAGAAACAAAACATAATCATATTTAAACATAATAGGAACTAAAAAACAGCCTTTTTGAAAATAACAAAAAAAACGCAAAATTTTTGCTCTTAACATTTTAAGTCTCATATTTCTTGATCAGTCATGTCTTCCACCTCCATTTCTTCGTTTTTGGCACAGTCGGGACAAAGAAGAACCTGATGGTCGGGACAAATCCACTTGTTACATATATAACAAAGCTTCCTGGTGGACTTGTTGCGCGCTCTGCCACAGAAAGAACATTTACCAACACGTCCGGTGTTTGAGGGTTGTGCTGGGCCCGGGTTCAACTCAGAGGGATCATTTAGACCCAAAAGAAGTTTTCCTCTTTTAATATACGATCTTCAGGGTCACTCTCCGCTATATCACTAGGATCAGTGTCTTCTCCCTCCAGCCATCTACTAATTCTCTCTTCTTCACTCCGGGAAGCCATTTCTCTGAAAAAAAGGGCCACTCTTGTTACTACTAACCTTACAATAAGTTGTACATGTCATAACAATAAAAATAAATAAACATAACAATAAATAAAAAGGTAATAAACATTATTACAACAAAAAACATGAACGGCAACTTACGAGAAAAATATGACGCGAGTGGTCGCGCGCTCTACAATCGTAGAAATTCACTTTTGGCGCCAAATTTCACAGACATGCGGCCGCGTCCGTCGCTGCAAGGGCACTGCAATTGTTTATTGCCTAGTAATAGAGGAATACTGAGAATGTGTGCGTGAGTGACCTTCAACTTGCGACAAAATTCAACAAAATGTACACACGTTCTACAATGGTAGAACGCGCGACTACTGTAGTGTTAATGTACAAATGGTAAAGAATTTTGATCTATTCTCACTTTCATATAACACTTTAATTTGCAACTGTTTATTTACTTCTTTGATTTACAGATATGTGATGACCAGTATAGAATTCTTAATGTCAATGCCAAATTTGGAGGTGCAAATCACGACTCTTTCATATGGGAGAACAGCAAAATCAACAATTATGTGCAGTTGTTGCACCAAAATGGGGAAATAGTGTGGCTTTTGGGTAAGCTTGCCACAATAAAATATAATTTGAACACCATTATACATTAAACTTAAGCAATGACTCAACTAAAAGATGGTTATAATTTTAGGAGACTCTGGTTATCCACAACGGCCATGGTTGATGACTCCGATTTTAGACGCTGCTCCAGACACACTAGAAGCCAATTACAATCAGAGGCATGTGGCAGCCAGAGTCGTCATAGAAAATACGTTTGGGAGGCTGAAGAATCGATGGCGCTGTCTAAACAAAGATAGAGTTCTACATTACAAGCCTCTTAAATGTGCCAGAATTATTCAAGCCTGCTGCATTCTCCATAACATTGGCCTCGATTATAATGTTGTAGATGTAGAAGAAGAAAACATTACTGGTACGGTAACAAATTCTACAAATCAGTCAATAGCTTAAATGTGTATTGAATACTAAATTGCACTTCTTTCTAGGATTGGAACATGATGAAGAGGAACACAATGGGCCCATACCCACAGAGAGGGAAATAGGAGGTTCAACGTCTGACCTAATCAGAGGAAGGATTCTAAGGGAACAATTAGTTAGAAGACTTCAACACTTTTAATTTTAATATACCTACATTATAGTTGCAGTTTATTATATTCTAAAATAATTTTAATACATATTAGTTAGAACTCTTTCCTTCCATGGGTTTTTATCTTTTAGTTTTAAATCTTTTTTGATACCTATGTTATATCTACATATTAACTAACCTATCAGCTGTATTGCTTAATTTTTAATACTTTGTACATATTTTAGTATAGTAGTTTTTATTCTAGGTACATTGTCTTCACATACAATTATCTAATTTAATGTACCTATACAAAATGTTATATAAAACTATTTCATAAGAGTAAGTGTGGAGTTTCTTGCCCGTTCTCCAAGGGAGCTATAATCATTTTTGTATTTTATTTTTTAAGTTCGATGTGGTCTAATTGAAATAAATTGTTTGGCTTTGAATAAGTAACTGATTATTGTTCTAGAATAAAATTGTTTACCTCACTTTTAACAAAATTTTTACTTTTTTCCTAATCAGAATCAAATCTAATAAGTTGGTAGGTACTTACTTTCAGTATTTTATAAATTAATAACAATCATAATTTGAATTTGATTTGAAATCCAGTAGGATTCCACATGGAGCAGTTGTCTATCTGACAAATTAGGCAGTTTTTCCATGGTGATCATGCTGACTTTCTGTGTAGCGAGTGTCCTAAACAGAAAGTGTATAATTTACATGTAAAATAATTATGAATTATTTCTGTTTAGAATTAAAAAGGTTTGAGTAGTGTATCTGACCATAGATAGAAAGTTATTAAATTTTAATCAGGAGGTAATGAAACACCAACCACAAGGGTTTCAATACTTTTATTCATCATTAATCAGTCTTAAATTGTGTCTTAAACTAGGAACTTTATTTTGTTATTATAACAATACTTCGAATTCTTAACTAGTTATTTGAGGTTTGAGATAACTTTCTTCTTATAAATTATTTACACATTATTTACACGATACAACAAGTAGTAAATAGGAACACATATATCACACTAATTCTTATGAAATTAACTTAAAACTAACTTACAAGAATAACACCAAAAAAAGTGGTGGGCCAGCAATAGGACTTAATATTAAATATTTTAGAAAAAATTGTTGAAAAATTTTGTAAAGACTAATCTTTACAAAATTTATCAACAATTTTTTCTAAAATATTTAAACCTCTGTGGCCTAAAGCTTGCCACTCCCTCTGAGCCTGCAACTCCATCTCTCTAATCCTATTTTGCTCTCTCCTCATGTCCATGTTATCATTATGTTGTTGTTCTTTAAAGTTTCTCCAAAAGGAATCTGCTTGGAGAAACTGCTGTGATGCCTGGTCCGTATGTGCTGGCCTCGCTCGCCTACGAGGCGACCCTCTAGTCCTGGTTCTTGCACGGCGAGGAGTAGTTTGCACAGACGTAACAGGCTCTGGCTGAACAACACGGACATGAGATGAAGGTCTGGTTGGAGAGAGCATGCCCGTCTCTAGAAAAAATAATAAAAGTTATTAATATTATCAGTCGCCATATTAGAGAGCCTTTTAAAAAAGTTAAAAAGTTCTTTCTTACCTTCCACTTGTACCTCCACAAAAAGAGGTGGAGCAGCCGTGGTAGGAGGTGGTGACTGTGCTGGGGCAATTACTCTCGATGGCCCTGGCTCGTTCCAATTAGGTTGGATACCTAGAACATAAAATACTTTAAAGTTTTTCTGCTGATGCCATTGCACATAACCATACAAGAGACAGATCATTTGCTTTTTTATTCATCTAAGGATTGATTCATATAAACATCCTGCTTGCAAACAGATTGAGTATACTTTATTTTATGTATGCTTTATTTGATATGAATTTCTAAATAAATTTGCATAATTATCTAGAAAAAAAATTGCTTATAACTTACTTTGAACTTCTTCCTCTATAAATGAAAGTGGTGGAGAAGAAATAGCTCTCATCAGTGACACTGACTCGTTCAAATGCTGAGCTAAAATAAAAATAAAAATTATATTTCACAAACATAGTGACAACAATATGACTACATAGGGTACACGCAGAGCTTGACCGTTTATTAATAATATGCTGATATGAGCAACTTACATTCTACAATTTCACGTGGAGTTTGTATAACTTCCACAGTGGGATTGGGCTGAATGTGAATCTCCTGTAAGAAAATACAATTTATGAGACACCATTATAGTAACATAATTATTTAATAGGCAGTCGCTCCATGTAAAATACTGGTATTCAGCTGCATCCGGTTAGACTGGAAGCCGACCCCAACATAGTTGGGAAAAGGCTAGGCAGATGATGATGATGATGATGAATTATTTAATAGCAGTTGCTGTTATAAGTAACCAATTTTAAACCTGTGACAACCCAGACTCTTCTACTGCCAAGCCCGTAGCCACTTGCACACCAATGAGATTGAGAACTCTCTGTTCAAGATCGGTCAGTTTCATAAATACTGCGGGCCCACCACCAGTGCCACTAGCTGCTCTGTGCAGACGTGCAGCCTTTTTTTTGGTATTATTTTTAAAATCACTCCAAACCTTAAATCATGCAAAGAAGCCAACATTTTATTAGAACCTTATCCCTGTTTTAACCAAAATAAGTACGCCATAACCATTTTAACCAACCTTCTTCCATTTCTCAGTAGTTTTGGTATCACCACTACCATCACTGTTGAGTAACAGAGTTAACTCCTCCCAATTCTTCATACTTGTCATCCTGCCTCTAGCATTTGATGTAGACGGCTTGCTAAGGTCTCCATGCCTAAAAGACCAAACAAACTTAGTTTTTACTTCTGCATAGTTCACAGAGATCCTAAGCTCTATAAACACCAAATAATTTGAATGTCCACTTACTGCTCCATAAATGTCACCATCATAACAAATTGGGACGAACTTGTCTTCATTTTTAATTAATAAAATCAATTTGGAATCAAATAGTATTCCAACACAATAACTAACTTCAAACAAACACGAAACGTAAACAAAACAAAGTCATTATAACCATCACAAATTTGATAGACGGCCGCTATCATTAAGAACACTAAATATAAAATGTCATTCTATTTGGTCGGTTTATCGGAGGACGCGTACGTGACACCAACCTAAGAAAAATAATGTTCGCAATTCACGGTGAGCAAACGCATACGAGATGGTTAACTTTGATGGCATCTCGCACTCGCTTGCATTCGGTTCTCGATACGTTTGACGTTAACTCGATTTACGCGATGGTGAAGTCATTCGAACAGTGTTGTCAAACTCACACTAAGCATACTGAAGTAGGCAACAAATCACTGCGTAGTAGTTAATCCTTTGAATAAAACAGCGCGCGCATGCGCGGCTAGCGAAAAGTTATTTGACGCGAACTTTACCTACCTAGGTATAAGTACCTACATATGGACCACGAATGTAGAAATTACTCCGATGTTTACAATTTATGTTTCATAGCATCATAAGTGAATCAAAGTGCAAATAAATGTTAAATGAAAACCCAAAAGTTGGCATAATATCTACCGTCCATTAACATGACAATAAGAAGTAACATCTGTTCATAGAATTTTTGCCGCTATATGTATTAATTAACATCAAATACTGCTGAACTGAGGCAGTTGGAATACTAAAGAGGTTGTTAGCCCATATGACCACTTAGGAGTCTGGGATTGTATAATAGGATTGCATACCTTTTGGCTATGAAGATAAAAACTCAAATCCACCACATCACTTGTATTGTGAAGTTTATAAAAAAAGCCTAGGGCCGATGTCTCATCTAGAACCTTTCAAAAATGCTACTATAGGTTTATCAACCACAGCATCTACATAATAATTATGTGTACGGTGTATCATACACTTACCTAAGTAGGTACCAATCTATTGCAAGAAAATTGCCAAAATCGACGCTGCTTGCATACAGCAAGATAAGGGCATTTACGCTAAAATATTGTCAAGGCTATCTTCATTTTCAATAACGTGTACCATTTATTATTTGTAGAATGTTGGCAAGGCCTTTGTGGAGTGCGTCAAGGGACTCATTGACGTGCCGACGCTGCAGAGAGAGATCGAGGAAGCCAAGCCCAATGGTGCTCTGGATGAGGTCTTCAAGAAGTAAGTACCTACCTACTTATAAACCGTTAGGTTTATTTTCTGAACCTTTATGCGACGATTCTTGCTTACAGAAAATAAATCATTTATCATTTATGGAGATATCATAACGCAGATACATATAGTCGACCACTTTTAATACAACAATACCCAAAGAAAATTTACACTTCACTAGGTTACTATCTAACTACCACATAGAGAAATAGACCTTGTCGTTTTGTGATGATAAAGCAATTCCGAGGCCGACTATTAGACAGATCACCGATTAAAAAGTACCCTGAAACCGGGTTCTCTCAAAAAGAAAAGTGATTAGGGAACTAGGTAAACCTGACCTGGAAAGATCTAAGTGGCCGTGCTCAAAAATTTTTGAACGACAGAAGCTAAAAACGTTTACTAATCTGTATGCTTAGTGTGAGTTTGACAACACTGTTCGAATGACTTCACCATCGCGTAAATCGAGTTAACGTCAAACGTATCGAGAACCGAATGCAAGCGAGTGCGAGATGCCATCAAAGTTAACCATCTCGTATGCGTTTGCTCACCGTGAATTGCGAACATTATTTTTCTTAGGTTGGTGTCACGTACGCGTCCTCCGATAAACCGACCAAATAGAATGACATTTTATATTTAGTGTTCTTAATGATAGCGGCCGTCTATCAAATTTGTGATGGTTATAATGACTTTGTTTTGTTTACGTTTCGTGTTTGTTTGAAGTTAGTTATTGTGTTGGAATACTATTTGATTCCAAATTGATTTTATTAATTAAAAATGAAGACAAGTTCGTCCCAATTTGTTATGATGGTGACATTTATGGAGCAGTAAGTGGACATTCAAATTATTTGGTGTTTATAGAGCTTAGGATCTCTGTGAACTATGCAGAAGTAAAAACTAAGTTTGTTTGGTCTTTTAGGCATGGAGACCTTAGCAAGCCGTCTACATCAAATGCTAGAGGCAGGATGACAAGTATGAAGAATTGGGAGGAGTTAACTCTGTTACTCAACAGTGATGGTAGTGGTGATACCAAAACTACTGAGAAATGGAAGAAGGTTGGTTAAAATGGTTATGGCGTACTTATTTTGGTTAAAACAGGGATAAGGTTCTAATAAAATGTTGGCTTCTTTGCATGATTTAAGGTTTGGAGTGATTTTAAAAATAATACCAAAAAAAAGGCTGCACGTCTGCACAGAGCAGCTAGTGGCACTGGTGGTGGGCCCGCAGTATTTATGAAACTGACCGATCTTGAACAGAGAGTTCTCAATCTCATTGGTGTGCAAGTGGCTACGGGCTTGGCAGTAGAAGAGTCTGGGTTGTCACAGGTTTAAAATTGGTTACTTATAACAGCAACTGCTATTAAATAATTCATCATCATCATCATCATCTGCCTAGCCTTTTCCCAACTATGTTGGGGTCGGCTTCCAGTCTAACCGGATGCAGCTGAATACCAGTATTTTACATGGAGCGACTGCCTATTAAATAATTATGTTACTATAATGGTGTCTCATAAATTGTATTTTCTTACAGGAGATTCACATTCAGCCCAATCCCACTGTGGAAGTTATACAAACTCCACGTGAAATTGTAGAATGTAAGTTGCTCATATCAGCATATTATTAATAAACGGTCAAGCTCTGCGTGTACCCTATGTAGTCATATTGTTGTCACTATGTTTGTGAAATATAATTTTTATTTTTATTTTAGCTCAGCATTTGAACGAGTCAGTGTCACTGATGAGAGCTATTTCTTCTCCACCACTTTCATTTATAGAGGAAGAAGTTCAAAGTAAGTTATAAGCAATTTTTTTTCTAGATAATTATGCAAATTTATTTAGAAATTCATATCAAATAAAGCATACATAAAATAAAGTATACTCAATCTGTTTGCAAGCAGGATGTTTATATGAATCAATCCTTAGATGAATAAAAAAGCAAATGATCTGTCTCTTGTATGGTTATGTGCAATGGCATCAGCAGAAAAACTTTAAAGTATTTTATGTTCTAGGTATCCAACCTAATTGGAACGAGCCAGGGCCATCGAGAGTAATTGCCCCAGCACAGTCACCACCTCCTACCACGGCTGCTCCACCTCTTTTTGTGGAGGTACAAGTGGAAGGTAAGAAAGAACTTTTTAACTTTTTTAAAAGGCTCTCTAATATGGCGACTGATAATATTAATAACTTTTATTATTTTTTCTAGAGACGGGCATGCTCTCTCCAACCAGACCTTCATCTCATGTCCGTGTTGTTCAGCCAGAGCCTGTTACGTCTGTGCAAACTACTCCTCGCCGTGCAAGAACCAGGACTAGAGGGTCGCCTCGTAGGCGAGCGAGGCCAGCACATACGGACCAGGCATCACAGCAGTTTCTCCAAGCAGATTCCTTTTGGAGAAACTTTAAAGAACAACAACATAATGATAACATGGACATGAGGAGAGAGCAAAATAGGATTAGAGAGATGGAGTTGCAGGCTCAGAGGGAGTGGCAAGCTTTAGGCCACAGAGGTTTAAATATTTTAGAAAAAATTGTTGATAAATTTTGTAAAGATTAGTCTTTACAAAATTTTTCAACAATTTTTTCTAAAATATTTAATATTAAGTCCTATTGCTGGCCCACCACTTTTTTTGGTGTTATTCTTGTAAGTTAGTTTTAAGTTAATTTCATAAGAATTAGTGTGATATATGTGTTCCTATTTACTACTTGTTGTATCGTGTAAATAATGTGTAAATAATTTATAAGAAGAAAGTTATCTCAAACCTCAAATAACTAGTTAAGAATTCGAAGTATTGTTATAATAACAAAATAAAGTTCCTAGTTTAAGACACAATTTAAGACTGATTAATGATGAATAAAAGTATTGAAACCCTTGTGGTTGGTGTTTCATTACCTCCTGATTAAAATTTAATAACTTTCTATCTATGGTCAGATACACTACTCAAACCTTTTTAATTCTAAACAGAAATAATTCATAATTATTTTACATGTAAATTATACACTTTCTGTTTAGGACACTCGCTACACAGAAAGTCAGCATGATCACCATGGAAAAACTGCCTAATTTGTCAGATAGACAACTGCTCCATGTGGAATCCTACTGGATTTCAAATCAAATTCAAATTATGATTGTTATTAATTTATAAAATACTGAAAGTAAGTACCTACCAACTTATTAGATTTGATTCTGATTAGGAAAAAAGTAAAAATTTTGTTAAAAGTGAGGTAAACAATTTTATTCTAGAACAATAATCAGTTACTTATTCAAAGCCAAACAATTTATTTCAATTAGACCACATCGAACTTAAAAAATAAAATACAAAAATGATTATAGCTCCCTTGGAGAACGGGCAAGAAACTCCACACTTACTCTTATGAAATAGTTTTATATAACATTTTGTATAGGTACATTAAATTAGATAATTGTATGTGAAGACAATGTACCTAGAATAAAAACTACTATACTAAAATATGTACAAAGTATTAAAAATTAAGCAATACAGCTGATAGGTTAGTTAATATGTAGATATAACATAGGTATCAAAAAAGATTTAAAACTAAAAGATAAAAACCCATGGAAGGAAAGAGTTCTAACTAATATGTATTAAAATTATTTTAGAATATAATAAACTGCAACTATAATGTAGGTATATTAAAATTAAAAGTGTTGAAGTCTTCTAACTAATTGTTCCCTTAGAATCCTTCCTCTGATTAGGTCAGACGTTGAACCTCCTATTTCCCTCTCTGTGGGTATGGGCCCATTGTGTTCCTCTTCATCATGTTCCAATCCTAGAAAGAAGTGCAATTTAGTATTCAATACACATTTAAGCTATTGACTGATTTGTAGAATTTGTTACCGTACCAGTAATGTTTTCTTCTTCTACATCTACAACATTATAATCGAGGCCAATGTTATGGAGAATGCAGCAGGCTTGAATAATTCTGGCACATTTAAGAGGCTTGTAATGTAGAACTCTATCTTTGTTTAGACAGCGCCATCGATTCTTCAGCCTCCCAAACGTATTTTCTATGACGACTCTGGCTGCCACATGCCTCTGATTGTAATTGGCTTCTAGTGTGTCTGGAGCAGCGTCTAAAATCGGAGTCATCAACCATGGCCGTTGTGGATAACCAGAGTCTCCTAAAATTATAACCATCTTTTAGTTGAGTCATTGCTTAAGTTTAATGTATAATGGTGTTCAAATTATATTTTATTGTGGCAAGCTTACCCAAAAGCCACACTATTTCCCCATTTTGGTGCAACAACTGCACATAATTGTTGATTTTGCTGTTCTCCCATATGAAAGAGTCGTGATTTGCACCTCCAAATTTGGCATTGACATTAAGAATTCTATACTGGTCATCACATATCTGTAAATCAAAGAAGTAAATAAACAGTTGCAAATTAAAGTGTTATATGAAAGTGAGAATAGATCAAAATTCTTTACCATTTGTACATTAACACTACAGTAGTCGCGCGTTCTACCATTGTAGAACGTGTGTACATTTTGTTGAATTTTGTCGCAAGTTGAAGGTCACTCACGCACACATTCTCAGTATTCCTCTATTACTAGGCAATAAACAATTGCAGTGCCCTTGCAGCGACGGACGCGGCCGCATGTCTGTGAAATTTGGCGCCAAAAGTGAATTTCTACGATTGTAGAGCGCGCGACCACTCGCGTCATATTTTTCTCGTAAGTTGCCGTTCATGTTTTTTGTTGTAATAATGTTTATTACCTTTTTATTTATTGTTATGTTTATTTATTTTTATTGTTATGACATGTACAACTTATTGTAAGGTTAGTAGTAACAAGAGTGGCCCTTTTTTTCAGAGAAATGGCTTCCCGGAGTGAAGAAGAGAGAATTAGTAGATGGCTGGAGGGAGAAGACACTGATCCTAGTGATATAGCGGAGAGTGACCCTGAAGATCGTATATTAAAAGAGGAAAACTTCTTTTGGGTCTAAATGATCCCTCTGAGTTGAACCCGGGCCCAGCACAACCCTCAAACACCGGACGTGTTGGTAAATGTTCTTTCTGTGGCAGAGCGCGCAACAAGTCCACCAGGAAGCTTTGTTATATATGTAACAAGTGGATTTGTCCCGACCATCAGGTTCTTCTTTGTCCCGACTGTGCCAAAAACGAAGAAATGGAGGTGGAAGACATGACTGATCAAGAAATATGAGACTTAAAATGTTAAGAGCAAAAATTTTGCGTTTTTTTTGTTATTTTCAAAAAGGCTGTTTTTTAGTTCCTATTATGTTTAAATATGATTATGTTTTGTTTCTTTTAGCTTTATAATAATAAAGTTTATCTCAATATTATACAAACACTTTTTATTTATGAAGCTTTGCTTTAAAACTCCATCACTAAATATGTTCTACAAATGTAGAGCGCGCGACTACTAACGTCCCAAATAGAGGCGCGCCTACTGTAGTGTTAATGGAATGATAGTGCTTGCGGCAATAATAAAGATGTTCTTCAGTTTTAGGGGGCCCAAAAATTCTAAAGTGACTACAATCAATGCACCCTATCACTCCAGGTATTCTATATTTGGCACAAAACCTGAAATAAACATCATTGTTACCTTTCAGAATTACATAAATGTTGATGTATTTACTAGTACATAACTATTTACAATAAAACATGCTAGTAGGTACCTTTGACTGACTGCTTGTCTGGCAGATGGAGTGTTGGGAAATTTAATATATTTTGAAAGTATAGCATTATGTGTTAAAGCCTTGGTAACCTCTTCAATATAAACACTGCACATTTTTTGTGATATATTTTTAGCAACTCCCACAGGCCGCTGGTAAGACCCAGTTGCATAAAAAAATAGTGCAGTAAGTACCTAAAAAAATAAAGTTTAAATGTGTTAAGTATGGACCGTGTGTATGATGAAGAAAGTGTGTCTCACACAAATGCTGATAAATTACCTTATCTTCCAAAGTTACCCGTTGAGTAGACTTTAAACCAGTCAGCTGTTTCAACTCTCGGCATAAAAACCGAACCGCTTTCTTAGGAAGCCGATATCTTCTCCTAAATTCGGCCTCCGGAAGATCTCTTAGGGCATTACTAGAAGTACGGGCGTTTGCACGAACACTGGACATGTAATTGCGCTCATCTTGTGCCCTGGCGGTCTCAAACATCTTCCATGCAAAATATAAACGCGATGCCATCTTCCAAGTAAAATATATTACTTAAATTCAATCCACACAACGAATTAAAATAAAATAACCTTCGAAATTCACTACACTCACAAGGCTCTCACGACAAATCTTTCAGTGAACAATTAACGTATTCGAAAGTGAACGCGTTTCTCAAACGAGCTCTAAACGAGCTGTCAAAACTGTCAAAATTGTAACTCGCACTCGCGTTATCACAAAGTCACGGTGATTTACGAGCTCACTTTCGAGTGGGAATCGACCGTCACTATCGACGAAGTAAAATAAAAAACTTACACTCGCAATTTTTAGTTCTCGCGTATGGCACCAGATGGCGCTAATTCCGCGCCATACAAATCTGCGTAAACTCTAACGCGATGGTGAAGTTAAAAAAACTCGCACTAAGCATACAGAATACCCATTGTATGGCCCGCATTCCTTAGCTCGCCCAGCAAGTGTTAGGCTTTTGTCTTTGTCTTTGTTACCGATACGTGCTTCGATAATTTGGCTAGTTTTCTGTTGTTGTTTAAATTATACTTTTTTATTAGGTACATTTAAGTATATTACCAAAAACCAAAATGATGTCATCAACGCCAAGCGTCGAGTTAATGTGACCGCGTTGTAGGTAGAGATAACGTCGTAGAGCGTGTCATAGAATATTGGCTTCTGCTCTTAGTACGGTAGTATTACTGGTATTACCTTTAGCATGACGGTAAAATACAGGAAGATAATTATGAAAACCACCACCCACACTTTCTTACTACCTACAAACTTTCTATCAACCACATTTTCTTTAAGAAAGCTCTACGGAATTGTGTAAAAGTGCATTTTGACACTATTGTCAGTTGAAATCCTGTCACGTGAAATAATAAGGTAGACTTATATTGCTTTCTAGATTGTAATCAATAACTTACAAGAAAATTACATTTTATTATTTTATTATCTGTTATTTATTAACTGTCTTCGTTTTAGTCTATTTTAATCCAACTCCCCTACGCTAGCATGAGTACACTAGCTTGGAATCATCACAGAACTCCTTCAGAGGTCCAACAGGTACCTACTATAGTACGTTTTTTAATCCCAGAGACTACCTAATCTGACAGGTGTACCTAATGTCAAACTTCTATACTAATCTGACAGGTCTGCGTAATGTCAAACTTCTATACTAAAAAAACGCAAACACAAAAGACTTATATGTCAGATTAGTCTCTGGGATAAAAAAACGAACTTTAAGTGAGTAGTCTTTAAAAAATATTTTTCTTTCTTTCTTACCTCAACTTGGTCTACTTTGTCTTCGGCGTTGTTCTTTTGGCATTGTGCTCTGAGCATCTCACGTAGTTGAGCGCGCTTGTCATCGGGTATTGTGTAATCGTCGGCCAACACGGCTGGAATCAACAAAGTTTTAAATAAACACGTATTCTAGGAAAACAACAAAAGAGAAAAGGGGTATGTAAATATCGTAGCAGGTGGCGTTTTGTAATTTTCGCCTACCCCATGGGAATGGCGTGAGTTTATGTACAGACGCCAGCACATGAAGCTACTACAATCTGTCAAATTTCTTTAATAGACTTTCAACTTTATCACTAATGCATAAGGTTCAAAGTTGATTGGGAAAATTTGACAGTTTCGGGTAGGTTGATGTGCTGGCGTCTGTACCTATGTCCATAATTTCAGCCGAAAGACGTCCACTGCTGGACATAGGCCTCCCCCAATTTTAGGGGGGGTTTGCCATAATCGCCACGCTTGGCAGGCGGGTTGGCGATCGCAGTAATGGTATGATGGTGTAATGCATAGAGAACGCTGCTGCTCATTCTCCGGTTTCCCTTAGTCGCCTTTTACGACACCCACGGAAAGTACGGGGTGGTGCTATTATTTTAGTCCGGCACCACACAGACACCTACCTATGTATGTACCTATGTAAGTTTAGGAAAACTACTGCATTTATTCGAAGGGTTTATGTACTAAAATTTAAAATATCACTATTTAGGTAGGTACCAACCTCCGTGACAACCAAAGAATTACCTACCACTTGCATTATCAGGACAAAGAGAGCAAAAATTATAATAATTTAATATTATTGTATTTAATAATACAATGTAATAATATTTTTTTAAGATAACTTATTGCCCACACTGTTACTTAGAACAAACTTATCAAGTGACACCGATTCGATTTAACCTCTTTATGTCAGGTAGGTTAAACAATATCGAGATTATCAACAAAATATTTACACAAATAAGGAACAATTTATATTTTTCATTGGAAAGAAATGTTAACCGACTTATTTATTTGGGTTTTGGTAACATAATTCGGTGTACAGACGCACATCAAGCTACCCGAAACTGTCAAATTTTCCCAATAAATTTTGAACCTAATTATGCTTAGCGATAAAGTTAAACTCCTATTTAAGAAATTAGACAGATTGTATAGTAGCTTGATGTGCTGGCTAATGTACTTACATCAGCCGATTTATTCTGCGGTAATTCCTGTGAAAACGTAGGTTAAGTAAGCTTGAACTACGTAAAAAGCTCACTTCACTTAAGTTTTCAAGTGAGGTTTTTACAGAATAGATTGGCTTGGGTCTATGATGTTTAAAGTACGCTATTGCCCTTGCCCAAATGTCCACTAAACTTGAGCATTGCTACGTCTACAGTCACAGTCATTTTACATCTGACAGCAGCAACCTAACAGCAACCTTATAGATCACAATGTTTTTGACAGAAAGTCAAAGTCAAAGCATTTATTTCAAATAGGCACTTAACAGGCACTTTTAAACGTCAAAAATTACTAAAATAGAATTGATTCTAGTCGCCCATTCCAAAAGGTAGTTTTCGTATGGAGAAGAATGGGCAAGAAACTCCACCGTTACTTTTTTTAAATGTTTTACAATATTTTGCATGTACCTACATTAACTATATAATACTTATATATGTGAAGACGATGCACCTAAAATAAAATTACTGCACCACAATAGGTAAAAGAATTAAAAATGAAACCATAACATATAAATTAAATATCTGATAGATACATGGTGCTCACATATTTACAAACATGGTAAAAATAAAGGATTGTATATGGTGGAAATAATAGTAATAAGTCAGGGTGTGAGTTAAAGTAATTACAGAATGTAAATCAATGTAAAAAAAAAGAAGAACAAAGAATACATTTTTCAATTAAATTAGCAACCAGTTTGATTTTGTCTTGACTCTAGATTGTCCTATGGAGCAGGACCAGCATGTCTCCAAGCGTTCTTATCTTGGATATAATCTTCTAATTTATAGTACGCTTGTTTACAAAGTGTACGTTTAATGTGAGTTTTAAATTTTATTTCATTTAATTGCAATATATACAGAACACTGGCAGCAACCTAACAGCGACCTTATTAGGATGATAATTTAGATTACTATGGTTTGGGCACTGACGCAAAATCAGAGGTATGTGTCAATCCACAGATGGACTAATTCACTTGAAATGCTAGTGAAAATTACAGATTTATGATGGTGGTTACATATAATATGACGGAACCGCTTTTCTAGGACACCGTAGCGTTAGTACACAATTCATTTGATGGCCCAGAATATAGTGCATATTTTAGCGATACTTAGGTACTTTCGCTTTTTCAAAACGAAGTCAGTATTACTTATCTCCCTAAAACAGGAATAAGAAATTACATTAACTACAGCTGTTAGTAATACCTACAATGTAAAATGGAGTCATCCTAAGACCTAAAATGGTGTTCCATAAAACAATTTGCTAGTTTGAACCTTGCCCAGTGCATCGTTGCATCGTGTCTCTCAAACTACACAGCGGTGACACTCCGAGCAGAGTTCAAAGGATAGTCTTGATCGAGTAAATTGGTAAATGGGCTGATGTAGCTCACAGGAAGTGGGGGACGAGTTGAGTGGCCAACTGTGGCAAATATACACATCATCATATATATATGTATCCTAGTACATGCGACCTGACAATGTACTCCTGGATGAAGAAAGTCATATGCTGTAGTTCTTTGTAACTGGCTGACCAAGGATCAGCAGGGGCCCAAGTCGGCTATTTTTATAAATTCGTCATTCCAACACGATCCCACCACCATCCCATTGTCATTTTGCTAAAAGTTCGTAGGTAATCTGCTAAATTCATAATGGTTGATCATTGGTCGGTCAATGGCACAAAAATGATACGATACTCGTAACGAATTAAAAGCAATGACTGCACAATGACGTTCTAATGGTAGGTCAAAGGAACTATCAAAATTTTAGCAGATTACCGCCTAAGTCAATAATTCATTTTTCATTACGTACGAGATTACCTACCATTCTAGGCCATTTCTTTCAATGGAGTGTCAGTGGTTGACCATTGGAAAGTCATAATGACGCATTATATTAGTAGATTACCTAACTTGTCAAAGTCAACAATTATGAAATCAATGATAGACCATTCTGACACTATTGTACCTAATAGCAGACTTGTGGCCCTGGGTGGGCCTTGGGCCATTATGTATACGAAATGCATTTGATGTTACACGGGCTTTGCAACGTGTTGGTGATCGTTATTTTATCCACACAGGGTTTGTTAAAGTGGACTGAACTTTTGAAAACTACTTACTCACAGCTGTACAGCTTTATTTTTCAAACAAAAGGGTTCCTGAAACTACAGAAAATCTGAAAAAAAAAGAGAATTGCTGGCGATGCTCAACTATTTGTATCACGCTTTTAAATCTTTAACAAAGTGTTCATTGATTCATGGTTTGGGTCATATGGTTATCTAATTACCTACCTAAATTAAATTCCTGCCCGATAAACGAATTGTCAATACTAAGTAGGTATATTGTTTAATTAATTTAGCAAATAAAAATACCGTGAATTATTGAGGCAATATCTCAACGGGTGCAGCCGGATTTACTAAAAGTCAACAATAAAGTTAGTTATTGAGGCTAATTAGGGGAGACTGGGTACACTTGATCCCTCTGGGACACATGGTACACTAATTTTATAAACCAACCACGCTTGCTAGATTATTAATAACTAGCAACCGTGTTTGTTTATTGTACGGTATGACTTTTAGGAAACACCACAAATGTCAAAACTATCAGTTTGTAACATAGCGACCGCTAAGTGATTTTCGTGCATAGAAACCTTATTTTGGTAAGTTTATTTTTGTTTGTAAAATAATCGAATAATATGTTTTAGAGTTTGAGTATTAATTATTAGAACTGCTATTTTATGTGCAATGATTGCGCTAAAAGTTCAAACACATAGGATAATAAGGCTAAGAAAGAGGTTATCTTTTTCATTTTTCGGTTACTGGGGAGAGATGATACAGAGCGTTGTGGGAGACTTGATCCGGGGGGATCAAGTCTCCCATAGCGGGATCAAGTCTATTAGAGGAATGTGATCATTATTAAAATGTGTGAAAGATACAGTTTTCAATTACTTAACGTTAGTATTGCAGGTCAAAAAATGCCGCGAATATAATACAAGGCGAAGCAGGGTGCTAAAAAAAGGGAAAAAAATTGACCCCCAAAGTCAAGAAAAATACAGATGGTATTGCTGTTGTGATATAAATTTAGTTTTGTTAGTTAGTTGAGATAATTGAAGCTATTTGAGACCGATTATTTTGATTACCTAAACGAGACTGAGATTGCCTGCAGGAAGGCCTAAACAGTTCCAGACTAATTGTTATGTTCAGTTCATACTGAATTTTTCTATAATAAAGAATTATATTTAAAGAAATTGAATTCATTGTTTCATTTCTTATTTTAACAAGTATCTAAAGTTGATTAAACTTGATCGCCTAGAATGTATCAAGTGCACCTTTAGATATGGGAGACTTGATCCCCCCCGTATCAAGTCTCCCTTTGGGCGGGATCAAGTCTCCCATACACGGGGACACTTGGTGCAAACCTGTGTTTTTCGTTATAGTCCTTTATTTTTTACAAATATTGAACTACCCTGTTTTACTTTTTTCGAAGCGTGGGCTATTAACTTCCCAACATTTTGGCTCAAACACATCCCCAATGTAGGACTTAAAACTAATTTTATGAACCAAAATAAAAAGGGGGGATCAAGTGTACCCAGTTTCCCCTAATTAAGTGCATATTTTTAGGGTTCCGTACCAAAATGGTAAAACGGAACCCTTATGGTGAGACTCAGTCTGTCTGTCTACTAATGCTATCAACTCGAAATTTGGAATATTTTAGATGAAGTTTGCCCAACTATTTTGCAATTAAGAAAAAAATAAAAATATATGTATAAGTATTTTTTGCAACAGGGACTGAAAGGGGGTCTGAAAAATTCGAAGTGGGGTTACTGTGGTATCATATGAAAGAGCGCAGTTTGCAAATTCTCAAAAAAAAAATTTATGCCGCATAGATTTCGACTTTTGATGAAAAATGTCAAAAAAAAATACCGTTCCCCCCTTAAATTATCTCCGAAGTTTGCAAAGAGAAAAAGCTGAAATAATTCTATGTGATAGAAGTTTATGTAAGAATTACGGGGAAAATATAAAACCAAGTCTCCAAATAGCACACTTTTTCAGAAACCATCAACAAAAGTTACGTTAGTTCCACTATCTGACAAGAGATGGCGATGACATAAAACTGCAATATTCTATACCTCAGTGCACAGTGTTGAAATTCTCTGACGAATATGGGCCTCGTCGATGAAAATTTAAAAACATATTACGGAACCCTCGGTGCGCGAGTACGACTCGCTCTTGCCCGGTTTTTTATTTCTTTGTTTATTTAAAAATCCCCATCCGTTACCTAAGCATGTGCACGAATACCTAATTGACGTAAAATGTTGTTGTTGTCTTTAAGCCAAACTAGATATTTGACATAACAACAATTGTTATCATTTAAATAATCAACAATTTTCTTGTTATTCTTCGAATTGTTAACTTTATTTTCACTGTCGCAGACCGAACGACACAACTAATAATTATGATGGAATAAGAGTGATTTGATTTGATTGTTTTTTAACAAACAAAATCAATTCGTAATTGCTTATCAAAACTGCATATTATAGGTAATATCAATAAATAATTATCTAATTAAAAGTTGTATAACTTTATTTACTAACGTTAAATAATTAATTGTAACTTTATTGACAAAGTTCAAAGGCCTTTTGACAGATAAGAAGGCGGAACTGCGCGAACGCCAATCAAGCAGTGAAAGACATTATTGCACAATTTATTGTTTCCCGGGAATTGCACATGGCGACACTTGAATGGGCTAATTTTTAACGACCGACGTCAACTGCCTGTCTAGATAGACACATAGCTACGATACCTAGACGCGTATGTTACATGTTGTTCCGGAATATACAGGGTTTTTTGTAAAACACCAAAAATCTCTTAAGAGGTCATTGTACAACTGAACTGAACTCTTCATCATGAACAACTTTTACTATGGGACCAAATCTGAAATAGCGAAAAAAAAAATCAGCTGTTCCCTACATTTTGACGAGTTATACGAACATAAATGTAGGGAACAGCTGATTTTTTTTTCGCGATTTCAGATTTGGTCCCATAGTAAAAGTTGTTCATAATGATGAGTACAATAACCTCTTAAGAGGTTTTTGGTGTTTTACAAATAACCCTGTAAAACTGCAATTAATTAACTACCTGCTACCATAAACACAGTAGGCACAAAATACAGAGAGTACAGAAGGCAATCACATGTATGTACTTCACTTTTCATACCTATGCTCGGCGGTCGCGCTATGGTTGTCAACTTTAGTTTACGCACAAAAAACTATCGTGGTAATGGCACTCACTCGTATCTAGTTGTTTGATTTATTGAGTGCTTATTCTACAACATTAAAACAAAACAATAAACATAGGTAGTATTACAATACAAATAATTTACAGAACTAAAACATATAAAATTTTACATCTCCATTTTTCAGTATCGTAAATCCCTAATAACTTCAAAACGGATTACCCTATTTACACAATTTATTTTGCCTTATCCGTTTCAGACATATAAACCTATCAAATGACACTAATAACAACACAATATCTACACAAACAAAAAATCATGTTTTCAACTTAATAGTTGGTGGCGTGAATTTACCTTACAAAAAGTTACTTCGCTAAGACTGATTCAAAATAGGAAACTATTATACTTTAAATCAAGCTTAGATAGCCATTTTTTTGTTGCTCCATTTTTGCACTTCACTGACGCGTGTCTCAAGCGGATGGCCATCTATATTACTATACTCTTTGATGGCACTCGCGCTCGCACTAGTCGCAACCAGTCCGAGATAACGTGTCCGTGAGCGGTGTCTGTATGTGCGTTGCTCGAGCGCAGTTTTTATGTACATTGTCTTCTGTACCTACTCTCTGTATTTTGTGGAGTAGGGCTACAAATAGTAGATACCTATTTCATGACAAAAGAAAACCAAGCAAAAAGAGTATTTAAGGATGATAGCGGATGGCGTTTTGTAGTTTGTGCCTACCCCGGCACACAACAAACAACAAACGCGGTTTTTCCCTTTTGTATGTTGTTCTTCCCATGTGTTCATAAATAAAACATGAATAATAGTTGGTAACTTCTAAATTATGTCCATAGACACATTGACACATAATACCCGTTGTTGTCGTGTACTTCAGACAACTACAATGTGTCTGTTGACATAATTCTAACATTAACTACTCTAAGAAATGCCGACTAGTACAGTCAGCAACAAAGTCGATTAACACTTCAGTTTTTTTTAATCTCAGTTATTGAGCAAAATATTGTATTTGTATCGCATTGTATTTCTGCTGCAATTTTGAACAAATATTTTGCTCAATAATTGAGATTAAAAAAACTGAAGTGTTAATCAACTTTGTTGTTGACCGTACCTATGTTAAACAATCCAGCAAAAAACACTGAAAGAAAAGAAACAAAACTACACTTATTTGCAATAAACATGAAAGAACAAAACTGCAGATTTATTCAAATGAGTAATAGGAAAAGAAGTCAATTTAAGATCGGAAGCAGTTGAAACACAAAAATATATCTACGTGCTCTGCAATAATTCCTCTAACTCTCGGAAATCATAAACTGCTGAAGAGAAACTTATTTTTATCTGAGTTCCTACACGCAAGTCATAAGTCATCTAAGGAAAACGGGCGAAAATGGTTCTCTAGGTCGATGCTACTTTATGCTATATTGCAATCTTCCAATTGTCTTTACCTACTCGTATATCTTGTATAGGCATCTTGCAACAGAATAATAATTGTTTCCTAGTACGATGGACACTATTGTAAGAGCCGCAAGAGGCTATTCATCAGGGGGCCTAAAAAGGTCACTTTTGCAGAATCATAAAAAGATAACACTATGAATCATAATGGACAGTTACCTGTTAGGTTAATCGTATCAAAGCCCATTCGTGAAGGATTTTTCAGTTATTTTTTATTGTCTGTGCTAAAATACCAATCAATCCAACCCAAATCCAATCCAATCTCTTTGATTATACCTACCTACGTAGTGCAGAGAAAAAAAGAAAAACACGGACTGTCTTTGCCATAATTATTATGATTCATAATGTTATCCTTTTATGATACCTACTGCTAAAGTGGCCTTCTTAGGCCCCAGATGCAATAAAAATGAAGGTAATTATTAGCTCGCATTGATTAAGAGTATGAATTTTACAGTTCACCAGGACTGGTCCTCTAGCAGGAGGTTGCTTTTTACGACACTTGTATAGAAACACATTTTTTTAACTGAATAGCAGCTGTGCTGCTGGGGAGTTTGTGGTGCCACTTCTTCTTTCCTGCTAAAGTACAGACGCCAGCACATCAAGCTACTCTAATCTGTAAAATTTCTTTAATAGATTTTCAACTTTATCGCATAAGGTTCAATTTTGATTGGGAATTATTGAAAGTTTCGGGTAGTTTGTCGTCTGTACTAGGAAGATGTGAAGGGCGGGCGTTTTGGGGGCACTGACTTAGGTATGTAATTTTGATGTTCAAAAAGTTTTTCGCAATTCGCAGACTCAATCAAATGAATTTTGATTTCAGTTATGGGATTTCCAATAGTTAAAACCTATTGCAAGCTCTTAAACCAATGGACAGCAGGCAATTACTTTGACATAATCATGAAAGGGGAGGACTATTTTTTTCATCCCAAACAAGTGTAATATTTACAATAAGAAATACCAACAAAGCGAAGGTAGCCAATCTTTAAATTCAATGGAGAATTGTTTTCTTCTAATCGCTTAGGGCTAAATTGATGTAACAAACATACATAAGCAAAACAAACACTGCACCTTTGTAAACTAATACAGGTATCATAACTAATGTGTCATCAGCATCATCATCATCACCGACGCCTGTCCTTATTAATCAATCTTACCTAATTGTTACATCAACAATGCAACAATATAAGGCCTACGCAGACCGGGACGGGAGGGATTTAAATTTTTACTAATCGACATTCAAACGTATCGTTATAGAAATACGACATAAATTGCTATGCTTTAAAATGATGCCGTGGCATCGAAAGGGATTTCATTGCACGGCATTGAAAGACGCGCCATGGGCTCCCGCGACGGGATGCCGCATGCCGTGGCGTCTTGCGGTAGGCAGCGGCATGCCAAGGACTCCAGCGCTAGTTGTGACATACCGCGGGGTGAGGCGGTGGGGGTAGAAAAGCGGGGAAGCCGCTGGAATGCCGCTGTATCTAAGCGGCTAGTGTGCCCTGACTGACGGCAAAATCCCTTGCCATGCCGTCCCGGTCTGCGTAGGCCTATAGTCATCGGTAACAAGCAGGGGTAGAGGTACAAACAACTCGGCAACGTCACTATCTGACGATCCCTCATTTAAAAAAATACTTATTGCAATATCAATAAATCTGCCTAGTCTTTTCCCAACTATGTTGGGGTCGACCTCCAGTCTAATCGGATGCAGCTGGGTACCAGTATTTTACAAGGAGCGACTGCCAATCTGACCTCCACAACCCAGTTACTGGGTAACAAAATATTACAATGTACAACATTTAATTTGTTACGACTATTCTAAAGTATCAACAATCAAAATCTCAAAACGGTGAAGGAAAACGTCGTGAAGAAACCGGCATGACCTAGAACCAATAATTCGAAGACAAGTGACATCTAGTTACCAACCCATTGTGTCCCAGCAATGGGGACATTATAAGTGAGTTTTTGAAAGTATTCTTTAGGGTTCCCTATCCATTTGCATAAAATTTTAAGACCTAATATAACTTGACATACCTACTTTTGTTTCTCCTAATTATATTATTTACGCATAATTTTTTAAGCATAATGTCTCTAATCAAAAGCATAACATTCTAAAGCATAAATTTAGCATGCTGCATGTTTTATTTCTAACGACGACGCGACGTCAGGTGGACGGAGCCCCGCTGCGCGGGGCTCCTATTTCTGTCTGCAGGGTTTAAAGGAACCAAACCGAACCTCGGGATGCCCTTCGCTCGCTCTTGCATCCTACGTCGCTTAATAGCACAACATATTGATTTTTTTACGACAATACTTTAATTTTAATTTTAAGTACTTTAGTTTAGTATTATGCGAATTCAATTTATGCCAAAACAAATTAGCCTTATACATTATTATGACAACATAAACTGTATGCCAAAAAAAAAAATGGCAAAGTATTATTATAGCAAAACAAATTATACCAAAATAGTTATGCCAAAGTATTTTAGGAAAAAGAACATTATGCGAAAAGAAGGATCCCATTCTTTAGAACGCATCATCAATGCATTCTGAAGAATACTTTCAAAAACTCGGATTTGAACTTGCGTGTGTTTTGCTGGGGTAACTATAGGCCGACCGCTTAACTGAGACTTTGCCTGAGGTAGCTGCACAGTGCGGGAGGGGTGATAGTTGTCACAAGTTGACGAATCACTGAGCTCTCGCATCACGTCACCACACCCCTCCCGCACCGCGCTGCGACCTCAGGCATCGGCCGTATGGTTAATGACGCTCTGTGTACGTAAGTTTCAGGGCCCCGAAGTCTATGATAATTGTGAAAAGTACGATTCACTCGGTATTTTCCTAAGTATGTTGACTGGTTAGAGGTCTACGACGTCCTAAATGATCAGCATCGTATAGCTTTTTATTCTGAGATTAGGATCGGCTTTCAGACTGTATTTAAATGAGACTCAATATGAGTAATATGGAGTCATCCGACTTCCGTAATACGATATCTATGCCAACTGTATTCGGGCTTCTGATAATCTGTAATGGCTACCGAGAAATAACGCTGATTATACTCCCAAAAAGGTTCAATTTTAAGGGGCTTACAGGACCTACTCGTAAACACAAAAAACGCAAGTTTTAGAAACAATAAAAGTATATGATCGATTACAGTAAACGAAATCAGAAAAATATATGAAATTCTTCAGGATATATGCTAGGTAGATACTTAGATAGTGTGTTGAAAACATAATAGGTACAACAAATTTTGATATGATAGAAAAAATCATGAAGATACCTCTAAAAACTTTCCTTTAAATACATACAATCATTCTGTTTTTTTGTCAGATTATTCTATAAGCAGCATACTAAAGCTCTAGTGTTTTAATGTTTTAGTCCAAACAATAGATTTTTTTGGAAATAGATAATTGCTTCATATTTTGCAATAAATTACCAGCGTTGTGTCATCGTGCTTCTCTTTCTTTTCTATGCAGTCCGACAAAGACCGCGCTTTAGGTAATGTAGTTTGTTGATGTTCATTTTATCAAGGGGAACAGATATAACTTTTATCACCTCTCGAAAAATTGATTATTTGCCAAGTGTTGACATATTAGTGCTCGTGACTGTACCCATATTTCAAATTATACACACAAAAAATTAATCCTTTAATTATTACCGATAATGTTTAAACTATTGTAGTAGGTACTAATTTATTTATTTACCACCAAACCCATTACAAATATAACAATTATACAGATATCTTTGTCTCTATATTTTAGATCAATGAATTAATTAATCACACTGTTTTATTGTCTCTATTTATACACGCCAGAATTAGTCATAAAATCACTTTTAAAAAAAATCCTTGACAAAACTTACCCACTGCCAGTACGGCGAAAACAAAAGTTTTCAGCATCATTTTAGAGCACTGTTTAATACTTTGTGGTTACAGAACCAATGCCGAACGCGGACTGAAGCTCCGTCAGTTGTATATCACGTTTTATACACACGGTATTAAGACGATAACTCACTGATGCGATGTGGACGAGTGTCGCGTACGATACCAATGTTACATGAAAATAATGAACAACTTCTCGGAAATTCTCCCTATAAGAAATCCCTTCAAATTCGATGTTCATTTTTAATTAATGAGGAATATAACAATTTCAAATATCTATATAAAACATATAAAGGGTGGTCAAAAAGTCGTGGGTCAAACGAAATAGGGAGATAAAGGAGGTAATTTCCAGGGCACGCCGCGATAGCGGCGATAAGACCCCTCTTTGAGGAGTGGCTAGAGAGGCGCCACGGCGCCCTCACCTACCGCCTGACGCAGGTCCTCACCGGACACGGAAGTTTCGGGAGGTTCCTGCACATCATCAGGAGGGAGGAAACGCCCGGGTGTCACCATTGCCAGGATCGCCCAGAGGACACGGTGGAGCACACTGTGGAGGCCTGCCCCGCTTGGGCGGAGTACCGCCGTGTCCTCGTAGAGACGATCGGCAGCGACGGCGACCTCTCGCGTCCGGCCCTGGTGCAAGCCATGGTCCGGGGCGAGAGGGAGTGGGAGGCAGACACCTCCTTCTGCGAAGCAGTCATGCTAGCGAAGGAGGTGGCGGGACGGTTCAGGGAGAGAGCCTCCCGTCTCAGCCGCCGCGGGGGATGCCCCAGGCGTCGGGAGCCGCGTGACGACTCCCGTAATGGGTAGCTCACCGTCCGATCAGGACCAGGCCCGTGCCGGACGGCGCGTACGTGTTCCACGCGCGCCTCAAAGAGATGTCAGCATCGAGGAGAGGCCCCTTAGGGCCGAAGCCTGCCGGGTCAGCGGGATTGTCCGAAAGGGTTACCGCTGGCCCGGAACACAAAGGGCTAAGGAAGGAACATGGGTGGGTTTTAGTCAGTAAGAGTCTGACACTCCCTTCCGCTCCACCCAGAGCGGGAGGAGTCATTTGATGATTTCCCAACCGCAAAAAAAAAAAAAGAAATTAATTGCTCTTGAAATTAGTAGTGCTGATACAGTATCTAGTAATAATATAACACTGTTTGTTTTAATTATCACATTTATTTTTAAATTTGTCTAATTGTAAAATAACTCGGTATACAAAAATATTCATAACTTTTGGGCAATTGAATTATGGCCACGCTGTAGAATGATTTTTTTTGGAAATGTCCTCCTTTATCTCCCTATTTCGTTTGATCCACGACTTTTTGACCACCCTGTCTATCTAACTATATGTTAGAATACTTTTTATTATGTACACTATCAAAGTTACAGATATAAATGTATAAATTTTGCAAGGGGTGACACAATATGCGGTCCTTTCGTTAGAAGGGATGTTTTAAAGACAACCTTTGGAAGGATTTAGGGAAAAGGAAGGTCAATACCGCATTTGTGCAAATATTATGAGAGGCAAAATAAGTTCCACAAAATCTATTTATTTTATTACTTACAGCGCTCTTAAAATTCTGGGAATATTAATCCTTTAATGAAACGAAACGACGTCTTTAGTATTTGTGATAAGACTCGTCGCTAATTTTCTAAAGAAAATAATACGTGCTACGAATTTCGCTTAGTGGATGTGTTATCAAATAACTAAACTAAATCATCTTAATATTCATCGTCATTATAATATTTATAATTCTGTAAAGTCATATTTGTTAAGCTCGCGAATCATATTTTAATCAACATTCAACATAACACTCTCGTAAAGCACGTTAAGCGGTTGGTCCCGGCTGACATTCGTGGATCTTTGACAGTCGTTACGGGTAGTCAGAAGCCCGATAGTCTGATAACCAGTCTTACCAAGGGGTATCGTATTACCCAGTAACTGGTTTGTGGAGGTCAGATAGGCAGTCGCTTCATGTAAAATACTGGTAATCAGCTGCATCCGGTTAGACTGGAAGCCGACCCCAACATAGTTGGGAAAAGGCTAGGCAGATGCTGATGATCATGATTTAATATGACACTTAGCAAGAAATGTAAGAAATTTGTAATTTCGCGGGCTACCTAGCGCATCCCTCCTAAACTAAATATGTCTGTAATTACCTAAATTATAACACATAATGTATATGTGTTCTTGAGTTCACATAATGTATATGTGTTCATTAACACGTGTTCTTGAGTGGAGACCGCGAATCGGTAAACGTAAGGTAGGACGCCCTCAGGCTAGGTGGAGCGAAGATCTTCGCAGGATGGCTGGTAGCAGCTGAATGAGAGTTGCCAAAAATCGAGTTGAATGGCGTGCAATAGGAAGAGGCCCATGTCCAGCAGTAGACTGCTATAGGCTGATGATGAAGATGATGAACATTAACGTTAACGTGTAACGTTTCTGTTGTTTTGTTTTAAATTGAAGAGAAATTCAAAACATCAAACATTTTCTAATTAGACAGTCGGTTCAATACACCATAGGCAGAACAAATTTGAAAGAATCGTACGCGTTTGTTACGCCATAGTCAGCAGCTGCCTTTAATATGACAATAGTCGTCTTTATATTAACCGAGACGATATCTGAGTGTCGTCGACAACTGATGGACAATTATGTGGACACGCGCATGTTTTTCACCCATATTTAAGTAATTTCTTCGGCAAAGAGGCGGTAGGATTATCTTAACGTTCTATCATCATCATCATCATTTCAGCCGAAAGACGTCCACTGCTGGACATAGGCCTCCCCCAAATTGGGGGGGTTTGCCATAATCGCCACGCTTGGCAGGCGGGTTGGCGATCGCAGTATGGTATGATGGTGTAATACATAGAGAACGCTGCTGCCCATTCTCCGGTCTCCCTTAGTCGCCTTTTACGACACCCACGGGAAGTATGGGGTGGTGCTATTCTTTAAGTCCGGCACCACACAGACAACGTTCTACATATAGGTACCTACATAATTATAAGTCTCCTCATGAATCGCCGCTAATCTGGGTCAACTTTTTGTCAGAACGAAAAATTAAATGAAAATAAAGAGAATCCCTTCAACTA
Organism: Mesoligia furuncula; assembly: GCA_916614155.1. Taxonomy (NCBI): domain Eukaryota; kingdom Metazoa; phylum Arthropoda; class Insecta; order Lepidoptera; family Noctuidae; genus Mesoligia; species Mesoligia furuncula. The sequence goes on from OU744800.1 coordinate 8,454,894, forward strand.
AATACCTACCTGCGGCCACGGAAATTGATTGTTATGCAAATTGGTAACCTTCAATTTGCCGGTATAGCCATTTGATTCAACTGTCAAAGAATGATAGTTGTGATGTGAATTTATGGACAATTTTTTTCGTTAAAAATCATCATCTGCCTAGCCTTTTCCCAACCATGTTGGGGTCGGCTTCCAGTCTAACCGGATGCAGCGTATCAGCGTGCCAGTATTTTACATGGAGCGACTGCCTATCTGACCACCACAACCCAGTTACTGGGTAATACGATACCCGTTGGTAAGACTGGTTGTCAGACTTTCGGGCTTCTGACTACCCGGAACAACTGTCAAAGATCCACGAATGACAGCCGGGACCAACTGCTTAACGTGCTTTCCGAGGCACGGAGGGGTCACGGTATGTAAAGATGGTCACCCATCCACAGACCAACCGCGGCAAGCGTAGCTTAACCTGATCGATCGACCTGTGCGGCTGTTATTATTTAGCCACGGGCCCCTCTTTTTTCGTTAAAAATATCGAAACTAAATCATAACAATACCTAATAAGGCTATTGTGTAGCAACAATAGCCTATTATAATCTACCTATATTGTTTCCACTGCTGGCACACGGGCCTCCTCTCATCAAGAGGGAGTGGGCTGTAATCCACCACGCGGGCCCAGTGCGGGTTGGTAGATGTCACATGTCTTCGAATTTTTGGTTCTAAGACGGCATGCCGGCATAAATTGAAGGGGCCCCGTTAGGGCCGAAGCCTCAGAAGGGTCAGCGGGATTGTCCGAAAGGGTTACCGCTGGCCCGGACTAGAAAGGGCTACGGAAGGAACACGAGTGGGTAAGAGTCTGACACTCCCTCCGCTCCGCCCAGAGCGGAAGGAGTCATTTGATGTCTTCCCACCCAAAAAAAAAAAGACGGCATGTCCTATGGTTTCCCATGGTTTCCTCACAATGTTTTCCTTCACCGTTTTGAGAGCAGTGGCAATTCAATTATTTATACGAAGTACAGCGCTTGGCTTGGATCGAACTTACTATTGTTAATTGTAAATCGAGGCCGCTACCATTAGGCCATCAGTGCTAACAATATCCTAAAATCTGGAAAACAACATAATAATTTAAAAAAAAAACAGTAGCACTCCGGGAGTGCCAAAAGAAATGAAAACAAAACACAAACAGAATACTTTGCCATAACTCACTGACATATCGGATTTAAAACCGAGTACATCCCGAGAATGATCTCGGGATGTACTCGGTTTTAAATCCGATATGTAGCGGAACGCCCATCTTAGCATAAAGCAGCGTTTAAAAAAAAAATACCGCAGCGCTGGTATTCTGTTAAGGCTCGCGTTATCCTTGTAATAGTCAGAAGTGTCAGTACCTAATAAGAATGATGCAGAAAAAATATGCAACATCCAGTGATGCAAGTCCTTTGTGTTGTCGCAACTAGGTGCATTTTTTTCCTTAACCAGAATTGCCATAAAGCAACACCTGTTTGATTCATAGTCTGTTGTTTTTATTAATTGCAGATTGTGCAAGAAACTGTTGAGAGGAAAACACTATGAAAATGGGGGGCAATGGTGGTAATTTAGGTAGGAGAAGTAAGAAGATACTTAGTGCGTTAGCAGGTAACTTACTACTTCGTTGGTCTAATGGTCGCAAGTGTGCATGGCATCCTGGGTTTGACCCGCATGGTCTTATGGAGTTTTTCTATCAGGAATTTGTCAGTAGGTGCCCGAAGTCTGGATGTGTGCCCGGTTAATGGCAATAGGCTCGACCCCCCCCCCCCCCCATGGGACTTAAACATAACTGGCGACAAAGCTCAGATAACGAAAAGTTTAATAAACTTTATTTGTAATTGATTTATGCAGTGGTTTTTTCATAAAACTCGATTTTCCTAAGCGCTTTTGAATTTTTTTACGCGCCTATCAGTTCGGAACGGTGTTTCTGTGCGTGAGAACTAGACGTTATGCCTGTAGACTAGCGTCTAACTGTTCATCACTGATACTAACTCTGTCGGACACGAAACCTTGTGAGACAGCATGCTTTTTGGCCATGACCACCAGAGAGTTCGAGATCTCGACTAGTTTACTCTTAATGGTAAATATGTATATTATTTAATGTTCCTCTTCCACAAAAAAAAATGGAAATATCGTGCATTTACTCATATTATTTTTATTTTATACTTCTTCTCTTCGTCTTATTTATTTCATGAAAACGATTGGCAGTTTTCAGCCCTCTCTTAAGTAAATATGTAATAACAGAATTAGATAAGATTCTATGAATTATTTACCAAGTACCTAACTTTTTATCAACAATATTTTTCTAAGCAATATCAATAGAAAAACATATAATGTAGGTAACCTTTTAACTAGTAGGTATGATTTAAATATTCCAAGATGTTAAATAACTTATTAGAACCAGTTCTACTTAAATAGACTTCGTCCTTATCGGTAGGAATAGTTTATAAACTACTTTTATTCATTAGTACTTAAAGAACAATAAAATTAGTTAGCATAAGGATTTTATTACTGCACCTTAATGAGGGTTATGTAGAATAGTAAATAGTAGAGATCCGCCGCATAATCAGCGTATAATGGACACAGGCCTCCTCTTTGTGAGAGGGAGTGGGCCATAATCCACCATGCGGGCCCAGTGCGGGTTGGTAGATTCTATGACACATGTCTTCGAATTTTTGGTTCTTGGACATTTTTAACTACAAACATTTAGTCAAAAATAACATACCAACTTTAACTGGGGGAAAAAAATAAAAAAAACATACTTCGTCTAAGACATCATGTTATGTTACCTATGGCTCAAAATGCTCTAAATAGTGTCAACTATCACCCCCCTAAAGCTTTGTATCCAGCTTCCAAACACCCTATACAACATTATTTTTAGTATAATATGCGAAACCCGAAACATGTGTCTAGTATTTTTATGTCAAGAATCTATGTACAAAATTTCAAAACTGTGTCATGAAAAATCACAAAATTATAAGCTTGTTAAATTACCTGTTTGTCCGTACAAAAACATGCTCACCCGCGCCGCTCGCGCCGCGCCGTCTTGCGCTCATTGATAATAGTACCTAGGTACCTAACCATTCGGCGCGGTGATTGGATAACCTACGTAGAGTCGCTCGGTGTCCGACTTTTAACCTTTTTGGGACAAAATATAACATGGGGTAAAAATTATTGGAATCGATTCAGTTACTTATTCTGAACAAACTATATTCAGGTTTCGCTTAAACTAAAAATAACGTTGTACATATATATTTGTTTTATTTTTTAGTTAGTTCGACACGAGCGTAATTATAAATTGGGGATGCCCGACAAGTTTCGAACTTGACCCAGGTCACGCGGCAAGGCCAGAAGGCTTGCAAGCCAGTCATCTATACATATAATAAATCTGTAGAAGGGTCAATTCTGTACATTGAAAATATTGAAAAAATAAATAGCGGGGGGTGTTGCTGGATCGATACCAAACCCAAATATGTGATTAAAAAAATTTTTGTCTGTCTGTCTGTCTGTCTGTCTGTCTGTATATGCAGGCATCACGTGAAAACTAACGGTTCGATTTCGATGAAACTTGGTATAATTATACCTTATTATCCTGGGCATAAAATAGGATACTTTTTATCCTGGAAAAATACGTAGAAAAAAAAATCTTATTTTTCGGTTTTATTCATAGACGTTGTTCTGTAGAACCGCGAACACACGTTGCATTACCCGTAGTGGATAATTTTCCATTTCAATTTAAGAGAATACAGTTTCCTGTAGCTTTGTGTTACGCCATGACAATAAATAAGGCTCAAGGTCAGACCATAGGAGTTGCTGGCGTAGATCTTACCGCGAGTTGTTTTTCACACGGGCAACTTTACGTAGCTCTTTCCCATGTGAGCAGTCCAAGAAATCTTCATGTTCATATTCCGGACGAGCTCACTAACAATGTTGTGTATGCTGAAGCTCTCAATTTACTTTCTGTCGCATTGTCACGATCACTTTTTTATTATTGCAAACTTTTCGTCATTGTCAGTAATTTACTGCTACATGCTACTTATCAAGGTCGGAATTACTATGAAAAAAATACTTACTACAGAACGCGAGCTCAACAGCAGTAGCTCAATAGAGGGATCTCCTTAATTATTATAGGCTTAGCCGTATTTTGGGTCCAATAGATATTTATAAGATGTCATTGTCAGAGTTACTCAAAATGGAGAAATAAACCATCCACGCGAAGACGGACATCCGCGCGGACGGAGTCGCGGGCGGAAGCTAGTACGCAAATAATTCCTTTAGCCGTAAACAAAATTAAGAATAAAGGTCAACGCACACGTGTATGCACTGCACGGCATCAGCATCGATCGTCTCAACTCGAGCCGTTCAGGATTCTTTTTATGAAACTCTATGGGTGGCCAACCGGTCGATCGCGATCGACTGGTCGGTGGCAAGGCAAAAAATACTTCCAACTACAAACCTGATTTGCTAATCTAGCAAAGGTGCTCAAACGCAATGCTCACATATAAATAAGTAGTTAAGTACTAAGAATAATTTTCAGTTTTATATTTTCCCTCTTAATAAAATAAAAAATACTACATAATTGTGTACTGAGCTATGCTGTTTCATATAGGATTTCAAGAAGTATGTATTTAGTAGATCGTACTGGGTGTCGTCAGTTGACAGTAGATCTTGGGTCTAACCAAGTTGGCCACCCTTGCTCTATACTGTTAAAAGCATCGCCTCGGCTCAGGATCACGTAGTGGATGCCTGTGTCTTTTGATAAATATTGAAAATAATTGTGTCTTTTAACCCACTGAATGTCACGAAAGGAGACGATACGGCACAAAGAGAGCATATAATAAAATACATATAATGCATATATCAAAAAGGCAGAAAGGGTTAAAGAATAGAATAGAATACTTTTTATTATGTACACCATATAAATTACAGACATAAAAATAGAAACGAGACGACGAGACGGTTATAAGTACGAGTCCACTGCTGGGCAGTGTTGAATAAAGACTTCCCTGGGTTCTCCAATTATAAACTACTGAGCATGATCCTCAATCACTCTTATACAGGATGGTAAGGAAATAGACGTCTAACCTGCGGGGTTATTGCGTAACACACTATCATTAGCAATGGGTTTCATTTTAACAGTTCAAAAACATTGATTGCGTTATTTACGTTGTTGAGCAGAGACATATACAGAAGATCTCTTGTGCCCCTTGAAGTAACTAGCACTCAAACGCCACTCTCTTAGTCGAGATGACACTTAAATAGTCAAGACCTTTCCCGGCCCCTGTCTTAAACTTTCTAACACACACACCCCCACACACATACACACGCTCACTCGTCCACACACACTACTCTTCCGCCATTCCAATTAATAATGCCATCTTGAGTATCTTTAATTAAGCTTGTTGATATTTTCATTGATTTTATTATACAGGGTGTTTGGTGCATCGTTTGCCAAATGGAATTGGCCGAAAGGAGAGGTCATTTGCTATCTCTTAAGGCCCAGTAACTCATTCCTTGTTTCACTGCTTTTTTTTAAATGACTTTTTAATTTTTATTTGGAGAAATACAAGAACTCTGCATTTAAGCTTAATTTTTTTTTAAAGTTTTGAGTATAGCCTTCAAATTTTATTTTAATTCTTATGTTTACTCTTGTCTGGTTCTATGAAATTAAAAATTTACTTGCTAATAACATCCAGTTCCTTTTTAATAACTCCCAAAGTTTTTGAAAAAAGGAAAAATACACTTAACACTCAACTTTAAATTGCTGTAAAAAAAAAACTAAAAGCGATCGGGATCTTCGAATAATTTTAAAAGGTTCTCTAGTTTGTCCCATTTCCAACGGTGTGCAATATATAAAAAAAAAACGTTTAATAACTTCAGTAATTCGCTTTTGTAATCGAGACACATCAGGCTGATATTCGATATTACGGTAAGAACACTAGTTTTCACATAAATAACATTCTTTGAGTAAGTGGATAGTGTTATCTCACTCTTATACAGTCTCTTATCTATTTCTAGGGTCCTAACTTTCTTCGAACTTGAAATAAAAAATAAACTTTTATTTAATAAGTACCTAATTATAAATTTTGTTCGAATTGTCCTCCACTATTGCGTACACACGCGCGACATCTTCTTATTACACTCGAACGTGGATGATCCGAACTTTTTAAAAAGAATTTCTACAAACTGACTTACCCTAATTATTAGGTCAGCTACCAATTTTCAGTGAAGACCTGTCTTTTGTTTTTCATCAAAACGATTATCCCGCTCACTGGAGATTAACCGCCAGGGAGTACAACATCCAAATGTTGCATTCCCAGAATCATGGATTGGGAGGGATGACCCTATTCCTAGGCCTCCGTTCCCCAGACCTGACTCCGTTCCTGGCTTTCGTCACTATCAAAGCCAAAATACGTTTACACACCACTACAGTCGAGATAAGACGAAGATGTCGCGCGTGTGTACGCAATAGTGGAGGACAATTTGAACAAAATTTATAATTAGGTACTTATTAAGTAAAAGTTTATTTTTTATTTCAAGTTCGAGGAAAGTTAGAACCCTAGAAAGAGATATAAGACTGCGTAAGAGTGAGATAACACTATCCACCTACTTAAAGTATGTTATTTATGTGAAAACTAGTGTTCTTTCCGTAATATCGAATATCAGCCTGATCTGTCTCGATTACAAATTTAGTGAATTACCGAAGTTATTAAACGTTTTTTTTTTTGGTATATTGCACACCGTTGGAAAGGGGACAAACTAGAGAACCTTTTAAAATAATTCGAAGATCCCGATCGCTTTTAGTTTTTTTTTACAGCAATTTAAAGTTGAGTGTTAAGTGTATTTTTCCTTTTTTCAAAAACTTTGGGAGTTATTAAAAAGGAACTAGATGTTATTAGCAAGTAACTTTTAAATTTCATAGAACCATACAAGAGTAAACATAAGAATTAAAATAAAATTTGAAGGCTATACTCATAACTTTAAAAAAAAATAAGCTTAAATGCAGAGTTCTTGTATTTCTCCAAATAAAAATTAGAAAGTCATTTTAAAAAAAGCAGTGAAACAAGGAATGAGTTACTGGGCCTTAAGAGATAGCAAATGACCTCTTCTTCCGGCCAATTCTATTTGGCAAACGATGCACCAAACACCCTGTATATTTTTTTATTTTATTATTAAGTATTATTGTTTTTAGGGTTCCGTACCCAAAGGGTAAAAACGGGACCCTATTACTAAGACTTCGCTGTCTGTCCGTCTGTCCGTCTGTCTGTCTGTCTGTCACCAGGCCGTATCTCAAGAACCGCGATAGCTAGACAGTTGAAATTTTCACAGATGATGTATTTCTGTTGCCGCTATAACAACAAATACTAAAAACAAAATAAAATAAATATTCAAGGGGGGCTCCAATACAACAAACGCGATTTTTTTGCCCTTTTTTGCTCGATATCAAAAATGGCAACAGGTAGGCATTTGAAATATTCACAAAATACTCAGTTGTATTTTAACTTTAATAATAAATAATAAAATTAAAATGAAATAAATATTTAAGGGGGGCTCCCATACAACAAACATGTATTTTTCGGCGTTTTTGCCTTGTGGTACGGAACCCTTCGTGTGCGAGTCCGACTCGCACTTGGCCAGTTTTTTTTAATATTTATGTTATTGATTGATAATATTATTTTGTTTTTTCTGAATTATTTTAATTCCTATTTTCATAATTAATTGTTACTTGTGTCTTGTTGTGCTGTGTCACGCTGAACAGTCAATAATTCAATCTAACTCTTCTGTCTCTATTGGGCCACCAAGATACCGGCTTGTGTGTGTGTCAATAAATTGGTTATTATTATTATTATAACATTTTTCGAACATTATGGAGCAATGGATTAGCAATATCCCTCAAAATGATTCAGATTGAGATTGATAGTGTGGATTCAGTACTTACATGATTCTAAACCCTCATTCGGTGAAAATTTTCGTTGATTATTAAAAAAGAGTTGTTGTTCCATACATTTTGATCGCTAGAGATATTGCACTTTTCTATGAAACAGCAATTTTATTTCATAACAGCGAAACATTTTTACGCTAGGGGGTCTAGAATAATGTGCTGAATTCAAGGTTTTAGTTTGCGCGTAGACGTCCCTCCCTTTTTTTTTTTTTTTTTTTTTTTTGGGTGGGAAATCATCAAATGACCCCTCCCGCTCTGGGCGGAGCGGAAGGGAGTGTCAGACTCTTACTGACTAAAACCCACCCGTGTTCCTTCAGTTGCCTGTGCCAGGGGCCACGGTATCTCTTTCGAACAACCCGCGACCCTGGCGGGCATCGGCCCTAGCGGACCCCGTCAGTTGGTGCTGACATCTCCTTGAGGCGCGCGTGGAACACAACGCGCCGTCGACCCGGGCCTGGTCCTTACCGGACGGCGAGCTGCCCATTGCTCGCCGTCCGCAAGCCCGCGCCTACGGTGGCCGGGAATCGGCTATCGATTCCCGACGCCCAGGGCGTCTCCTGCGGCGGCTAGGGGCGTTGGGGCGCAAGGATTGCCTCTCCCTCACGCGCTCCGCCTCCTCCTTCGCGAGCATCACTGCTTCGCAGAAGGAGGCGACAGCCTCCCATGCACTCTCGCTCCGTACCATGGCCCGGACTAGGGCCGGACGCGAGAGATCGCCGCCGCCGATCGCCTCCGTGAGGACACGGCGGTGCTCTGCCCAAGCTGGGCAGATCTCCACTGTATGCTCCACCGTGTCCTCCGGGCGATCCACACAATGGTGACACCCGGGCGTTTCCTCCCGCCCTATTCTGGACAGGAACCTCCCGAAGCAGCCGTGCCCGGTGAGGACCTGCGTTAGGCGGAAGGTGAGGACGCCGTGGCGCCTCCCTAGCCACTCCTCAAAGAGGGGACTTATCGCCGCAATTGTGGCGTGCCCAGCACTGGGTTGCGACAGTCGCACTCTCCATGTCGCCATGAGATCCCGCCGGAGCTCTGTCCGCTGCGCCGCGATTTGTCGCGGCAGACGTCCCTCCCTGCCACCTTCTTTTTTTTTTTTGCGGATGGGAAATCATCAAATGATCCCTCCCGCTCTGGGTGGAGCGAAAGGGAGTGTCAGACTCTTACTGACTAAAACCCACCCGTGTTCCTTCCTTATATTTTTGTAAAAATACAATTTAAAAGAGTGTCCATGGAGTTTCTTGCCCGTTCTTCTCCATAGGTACCTACGCTTTGGAATGGGCAACTAGCTTCATATTTTGTGACTGACCGACTTCTTGACAATTCAAAAGTGCCTGTAAATGGTTTAATTGAAATAAATGGTTTGAGTTGAGTTGAGTTGAGTTGAGTATAATAATACTACTGTTACTGTCCCTGCAAGACCCCTTTTCATACGAGAAAGCACGAGCAATAACCACAACGCTCGTTCAAGGCGGATTGGCGATTACAGACCTAAATTTACTATAAATCCAGGTTTCCTCAAATGTTTTCCTTCAGCGATGTCAGTGATGTTTAAGATGAACTGAGTAAGTACAGACGTGGCGGACATCAAGCTACTGCAATCTGTCAAATTTCTTCAATAGATTTCACTCCATCACTAAAACATAAGGTTCCAGGTTGATGGGGAAAATTTGACAGTATCGGGTAGCTTGATGTCTGTAATATGAATTCAAAAAGTCACATTGGTACTTGCCCGGATTTGAAACTACAACTCCTGCATGAGAGGCGAGGTTCAATCTTTCTACTTGTAAACTTATATGCAATAAACTTATATGCTGATAAGGGCCTTACTATATATGCTTAAATATAGGCCTTAATATATGCCTAAAGTTTACGTTTTGGAAAGGGCAACTAACTTGAACTTTCTGACCAACTGACTGACTCTTTGACAATTTAAAAGTCCCTGTAAATGGTTTGATTGAAATGAATGCTATGAGTTTGAGTTTTGAGCCTCATGTTCACAATCAGCAATGGAGATGTCACCTAGAAAAGAAAGCCAACGAGGGTATTTATTCTGAACAGAATTTACTTTGTAGACGAGATTAACCATTTACATTTTCGGGATACCGCAAGGCAGTATACTTGGACCATGTGTTCTTTCTAATGACAATACTTGAATATAATCTGCTAGTACTTCATGGACTGACCACAACAGTTAAGTATTTATATTCTTTCATTATTTTTGGGAACCTTTGTGTGGTAGTTGTGAATGATTGTAAGGTTGTGATAGAGACTCATCGTTAATTTGCTTAGCTTCAACTGCTTGAACATAACTTTATAAAATAACAAGAAATTCCACTTCACAGTTTGTATTTACTCACCTTCCCTTATTTAATTAATGAGTAGGAAATATATTATTGCAGTAGATCCTATCGATTATCTTTAGTTACTCATGGGTGCTAAGATAACCGACTCCTCAAGTGTTTCAATATTTATAATTTGTTTAATAGGTGTGCCTGTAACAGCTCTACAGCAAGTATCAGAAAGGTGTGATCAAAAAGGGTGTGGTACAGACTATCAAACTGACAAAAACGACTCAACTCGACTTGACTTCATGGGACAAAAACGTCAAGAACTACCAACTCAAATTTAAGGGCGGCTGACTGATATTTTAGCATAAATGACTTTGAATGTTATTTTCATTCCCTTAGCTTTCACATAAAGTTCATATCGTTCCAAGGGGACTTGAGCATACCACAGGGAGGTTTCGGCTATATAAATGTTAATGCTTTGCCGTATCACCTTCATAATCAGCCTATAATGTTCCCACTGCTGGGATACAGGCCTCCTCTCGGTGAGAGGGAGTGGGCCGTAATCCACCACGCGGGCCCAGTGCGGATTGGCAGATGTCACATGTCTTCGAATTTTTGGTTCTAGGACATGCCGGTTTCCTCACGATGTTTTCCTTCACCGTTTTGAGAGCAGTGGTGATGAAATAATTTACACAAAGTAAAGCGCCTGTCTGGGTTCGAACCTACGACCTACAACTCGTAAGTCGCGGCCGTTACCACTTGGCCACCACTGCTCGTATCACCTTAGTGGTCCCTTATTACTTAATTATTAAATAACAAAAGGTAATCAGGAGTCGTCGACAACTCAGCCGCTTCGTCCGATACTGTTTGTGTGTCTCTTGACCTTAGCTCATACTCGTGCTGATAGTAAGAGGTTATCAACACATCTGAGTCACAAGTGATAAGACGGCGAAGCTAGGAAAATTTTATGGCACCACACTTATGAGACGTAGTAAGAGGAAATATTTATTTATTTATATTTTATATTTATTTATTTAATACTTCAAGCACATAAATGTACAGAGGCGGACTTAAACCGCTGCCGAAGGAATTGTACCACTGGATGCTTATCACCCGGCACTACACATTGACGTAAGAGTTGATGTAGGTCATTTCTCAAATTCAGTTGAGCCCAGCAATATAGACGGTACAAAGGATTGGAACTTCGGAAAATGCGATTACGAACAGCTTTATTTATTACTCTCTAACGAGAATGCTTGGGAGGAGGTTTTGGAATCCAAAGATGTACACACAGCTACTCATAAGTTCTACAACATAATTTATAATTTTTTTGATACTTGCATGCCTAAAAAACGCAGAAAGAAATCGACGGATAAACGATATCCTGTATGGTTTAATAATAATATCATCCGAGATCTAAGGCTCAAGCTAAAGCACCATAAAAACTGGAAACGCACTAAATGTGATAGCGCGTATTTGTTATTTTCTGACCTCAGGGAAAGCTTAAAGACCAGTATTTCAGATGCATATCTCTCGTACATGAGACATATAGAGAATAAAATTAAAGTTACCCCTCGACAATTCTGGTCGCACATTTCCAGCCTAAGATCAAAAGGTGGTTTTGAGCCTAACATTTCATACAGAGGTATAATTTTTTCAGGAACTAAAGCAGCAGGGGCGTTTGCTGAGTTTTTTTCTAATGTTTTTCTGCCTGATGCCCCGGGGCTTAATGCTGATCATATTAGTACGGATGACCATACCAGTGACAGCAATTACATCAATATACCCCTCTTGTACCCTATAGACATTGTTAAAGGCATAAATAAACTAAAACCTAACAGCTCCATTGGCCCCGATAACATTCCCCCCCTTATCATTAAATGTTCAAAACATATTTTCAGCAATCCCCTTTGTCACATTTTTAATTTAGCCTTGCAGACTGGTGCATATCCCTCTCAGTGGAAAGTTTCTAGAGTAACACCTATTCCTAAAACCAAAAACAAAAGCTCCGTTGAAGATTACCGCCCTATCGCAATTTTATCTTCCCCGGCGAAGGTCTTTGAGAACATCCTCCATAATGCCATATACGAGCAAGTAAATAAATATTTTTGTAATGAGCAGCACGGTTTCAGAAGTAAGAGATCAGTTGACACGAATCTCCTGACATTGGTTGAATATGTCTCCTCCAGCTTGGACCGCGGGCGTCAGGTAGACGTACTTTATTTCGACTTTCGGAAGGCGTTTGATAGGGTTAACAACGACACGCTGCTGATGAAACTTAGCAAAATCGGTTTTGCACCATCTCTCCTCCGTTTTTTCGCAGACTACCTACGCGATCGTCAGCAGTTCGTTAGGCTCGGTATGTACGAATCAAGCACCTACCACACGCGTTCCGGAGTAAGTCAGGGTTCAATTTTGGGGCCTTTATTATTTTTAATCATGGTTAATGATCTTCCCCAAGTTCTCCGTCAAGCAAAATGCCTATTGTATGCTGATGACTTGAAATTGTACCTCGAAATAAACTCCGAGCGTGACTGTTTAGCACTGCAGCAAGACATAGACGCGATATACAAGTGGAGCTTAGACAATAAGATGGAATTTAATCCCTCCAAATGCTTTGCAATGACATTCGGTCGAATGCGGCACCCAGTTAATTATGAATATAATTTAAATAACAATACTATCATGAAAACATCAGCCATGAAAGATCTGGGAGTCACATTCGACCGAAAGCTCACTTTCCACGACCACATCGCCACGGTAGCTAAGGAATCCTACCAAAGATTGGGTTTCGTTTTGCGAAATTGCCGCGATTTTCGCTCCGCACATGCCATAAAAATTATATTTAATGCACTCGTACGGAGCAAATTAGAGTCTAGCTCCTGCGTATGGAATCCACACGAAAGTACCTACGTACTTATACTGGAAAAGGTACAAAAAGCGTTCCTTAGGTTTTTTTATAAGCGTAAACACGGCTATTACCCTTACCTCTATCCGACTAAATTTCTACTGGGATGCCTCGGATATAACTCGTTAGAGGTAAGGCGAGCAAAAGACCAGCTCACCATAGCCTGTAAGACGCTCCGTGGCACTATTGACGCGCCTGATCTACATGCCGTGCTGGCAAGCTTCTTTGTGCCAGACAACTACTGCCGCGGCAGACAGCATAGGCTGTTTGCTGTGCCTCCATGTCGCACAGTTGCGCGTGCTAAGTCCCCAGTACCACGTACTCTGGCCGCACTTAATGATCTCTTGGACTCTAATCCAACAAACGATCTGTTTGCGGACGAATGGACGAAGATTTTTTCGGCATGTCAGAAGTACTGTGAGAGGGATGTATGAAAGTGTTGTTAACTTTTAATTGATTTTATATTTAATGTTTTATGTGTCTTTAATTTTTGTAATTGGTTTTAAACCGTGTTAATTAAAGAATAAATAAATAAATAAATTAATGCCATAGGCATTTTCTACCAGTAAACCTTAAAATAATAAAAAATTATAAAATCAATATAATAAAAATAAAATAATCAATATTCAATATATTATTGTTTTATATTTAAGATTATTCTCAATATTGTGCTCATACACTGTATAGTGTTTTGTAGAGTTACGACAGATATTTATCAAATACAACAAAATTGCAATGTCAAAAGTCAAAGGTTTGTTTACAGTGTTTAGCCTCTTTTATTTTATATTTTGCCCTGACACACTAAATGATAAATGATTTATTTCTGTAAGTAGGTTTTTACAAACACTTTTACACGTCAATCATATTTTTTAAACTAGATGAGGTCGGCGTTTCCTATCTGACTACTCTGAGAAGAAAGGCCGAAACAAACTCAGAGGTCACAGTCTCTTTTAAAGTCCAGACAAAATCTTGGTCAGATCGTGTGAAGACCATGTAGATTGGTGTCTGAAATGGTCTTTTGAGGAAAGAACCATACAGATTGAGCGGACCTGTCCAATCAGTGCACGCATTTGTCAAAAATCGTGCAGCTCAACGATTCGACGAACAATACCAAAGACAGGACATTTGGGTAGGCCGCATAAACTACTCAAACTGCCAGGCCATGATTAAAACTACAGGATACATGATATGAGGCATAATAAGCCTATAACATGCCCACTGTTGGGACTACTCTCGGTGAGAGAAAGTGGGCTGTAATTCACCACGCAGTCCCAGTGCGGGTTGCTAAATGACTCATGTCTTCGAATTTTGGGTTCTAGGACATGCCGGCCGGTTTACTCACGATGTTTTTCTTCACCGTTCTGAGAGCAGTGGTGATGAAAGTGGGTTCGAACTCACGACCTACATCTCGTAAGTTGCGGCCGGTACCACTGTGCCACTACCGCTCTCTGATATGAGGAATATGACAATTTTGATTTGAGTGTTACCGCTCGATGTGGGTATCGACCATTGTCTACCAGTACAGTAATAAGTGTAGTCAAAGGTCAAGGTCAGGTCAGTTTCACTGTCAAACAATTTTAAATCTTATCTACTTTACTAAAAATATATAGTACCACTTGGGAAGTTGGGAGACTCGCGGCGCCGCGTGCTGTCCAGCGACCACACAGCGTTGTAAATGTAGTAGAATGTAAACTTTCCCAATGCCTACCGCGAGACCGCGTCTCTTGGCGACACTACTTGTCAAGATTGACACATCATACAAACCTACATACTTATAACAGTGGTGTAGATCGTTCCTTCCTCGTGGTCAAACTTAATGGTCAAACTGATTTGACCACGTGGAATTCTGTTCCGGATAGTCAAACTACTTAGTTTAACGAAAAATACTCACCCTTTGTTATAGTTCGTAAATATACTTGTACAGTCATTAACAAAAATAATTTTCTTTCTTTAAAATAATAAAACTCATCATCATCAAAAACTTACAATGTATGATAGTCAATTGATGGGTTCACATTCTTCATCAGTGTATCCAGCATCTCGTAATGGAGGGATGTCTATTGTCTGTAACCACTTTTAAATTCTATCTCTGGTTCATTTGTTTTCGACCTTTTGATTTCGTTATCAAGACTTCTATGACGCAGTTCACTGTCATTATCATTAGACTGACTACTGTGCCGAGATACTACAACACACACTCTCTTCTCTGTTTATATCTCAGTCACCCTTGACACCCAAGCATGTGACGGCCCGTTCACACATGGGAGTCCGTTTTACTGGTACGTTTTTAACGGATACGTCATAAATTTATGCTCTGTTCACACATAGGCACCGTATAACGTTCAACGGATCCGTCATTACTGGATGCGATGTGTGAACAGAAAACTCGCAGTATACCGCCGCTATACTACCCCGCACACACCGCCCGCCACGCACACAGTATCTATCCGCTAAAATTCTACGTATCCGTATATTTTTACTGTTCCGTCGTCCAGTATTCGATGACAAAACGGAATGTCATTTTTTTACGGAACGATATTTTTTACTGTATACAGAATCCTGCCATGTGTGAAGTCGCTCATACAACTACATACGCCATCGACGAAAAAGAAACGTACACGATAAAACGGAACAGTAAAACGGAGACATGTGTGAACCGGCCGTTACACTTTATTGACAGAGCTACGGGCAATCCCTATCACTTTTATTATATCCGGGGAGGTTGGTACAGACGCCAGCACATCAAGCTACTACAATCTGTCAAACTTCAATAGATTTTCAACTTTATCACTAAAAAGAATAAGGTTCAAAGTTGATTGGGGAAACTTGACAGTTTCGGGTAGCTTGATATGCTGGCGTCTGTACAAGATTGTACGATGTATAAGAGTACAGTAGAAATCATTCTACTGTTATATGACAGTAGGTACATTATAGCCTATACTGTTCCTACTGTTGGGACACAGGCTCGCCTTTTACGGCAGCCACGGGAAGTATGGGGTGGTGCTATTCTTTAAGACAATTATTTGCCAGTAATCGATTAAAAATAAAATTTAACCTATTTCTGGGTAAACATGAAGTGGTGGTTAAAAATAACAACGCACAATTTTGTTCTATTTTTTATTTTAAACATTATATGAATATTAGTGGCAATTTGTGGAACTCTACTGACTGAGTATGGTTATAATATGCACTGCAGACTGTCAGAATCCAAACTGCACAGACAGAAAATGCTTATTAATTTTTAAATTAGCTGAAATGGCTTTTCGTGCTTGGCTATCATATTTAGGCGGGAAAAGTCGGGACATTAACTTAAGAAACAGGTTATAATTGGTACAAACAGCTTACTGTCATTTTAAACATTGATATGATATCCATTTTTGATTTGTCATATATAATTGTATACGCTGAACGTCTTATATAATATATTGCAAAGCAATAATTAGGTATTAAAATTCCTTGCCATCTTGACAAGCGAAGGCAGGATGTTGATTAAAGCGTGGAAGCATTAAAAGAGAAATGGCAAGTGTAATTTCGTTTTGTTTTCAAATAGTATCATCGACTACTTCATTTTTAGTTCCTAAAAAAGCTCTTCTAAAGTTCTAAGTATTCTGTTAAAGATAGATAAGTAGGTAAGAACATTTCTCTTAGAATGCCAAATGCTCTGAATCAACACCCTGCATCTAAACATCATAATTATCTCGTATTAATATAACGTTATATAGACATTACTTAGGTTTACCATGAACCATTTATCAAGTCTCTTCCATTTCAATAATATTGTTCGAAACAACACAGAATACAAATTAATTTTGTTCAACGGAAAATCGTCAACTAACATCTACCACAACGATTAGAAAAACATTCGAGTTCTTGTCACACAAGAGTATGTTTGTTACAATAAAATCACAGGTAAGTACTTTATCACTAAATACATTTAACTGCTATAATTCTCTTTAAGAGAACGAAAGGTTCAGCCCGTTGAGGACGTGAATATTTCTAACACATATGAGATCGAGTATATTACGCAATCACGAACATATAAAGGGAATAAATTAAAAGATAAAGCAACAAAGAAAGATCACCACATTAATAAAGACTTAGGCGGTAAGTTATATATTAATATTAAACTCGATTTTTTTTGTCGCTCCCAATTTTATCATCATCGTCGTCAATCCAAATAACCGAAGCGTCAAGCTTCGTCCACATCGAGGTTTTATTCTACTTTTTTCAGGTCTCGTAGTTATACACATATAGTAGTTATATAACTATTTTTAGAAGTAGCTTTAACATTTAATAAGATTTAATATACAGGGGTATATGATCGAAAACTTCGTAGAGTACCCCTAATTGATTTTGTCATAGTTTTGTATTATGTACATGCCATAGTTTACACATATTTGAGTGCCTTTCATTAGCCACAAGTAGTTTCTACAGAATCTCCAAATATCGTAACACCAAATACGATTGAAAATCCGTCAAACTAACCAATCAAGTCCATTTTCTCCACAACATTGTGGTATACTTTTCCATCCCTATCTATATGAGATTACACTCAGTTGCAAAAGTATTAAAATCTTTATCATCTATAATAACAATAACTGTATGTTCAGCTACGAATATTCAAGTAAATAGCTTTTGCAACTATTTGTACTAAACCGCAATAGTATTATTATATTGTATATTATTAATACAGTAAAACATTAACGTGTTTATTTAGTATATATGAATTTATTTAATTAATAACTATGTAGATTAAATACTGCTTGTACTTTGCTTCAGAACCCGTTCTTATTATTATGGTCAAATGTATTGAAAATCAGTGTTTTTTTACATTGTTTTGGTTACGAGTCAAAAGTCGAGTATAGGGCAGTGAACTGTCAAAGATTTACAAGTTTTTCATAATTTTGTAGCATATTTATTATTATTCATATTTCTAACATGTACCAGTACTACATCAAAGTCTATTAAATAATATTATGTACAATATTAAATTGGGGTAATTGCAATATTAATCAGTGGATCAATTTTACCCTTAAGGTCTGAATTAGCACTAGCGCAAAACTTTTGTAAACAGTTTACAAAATGTTATTATGTGTAGTTTTTCACATAATATAAATTAGGATTTAAATACATATTTCCCTTTATTAACTGTCAATAATTAGAACGAGGCTTAACTTATCTTGACTGCTAAGTTATTATTATGTACAATTACAAAATTGTATAGAATGACAATATTTGGCACTATACAATTTCACAAATAGGTAACCAGAAGCAATTAAAAGTTAAACCCGTAAAATCTTGTAAAGACATTGGGGCTGAAATATATACCAATTCGATAATATACATCAATTATATTAAAATATTCGGAAGCACTAGATTTTGATGACGTCATTTTCGATTATACAAAAATGGTTGTATTCACGCCGAATCAACAAATAAACTATTTGTAACGAACTCAATTGCCAAATAAGTTAACATATCTTCCGTTGACTAGTCTGTACACTATATTATTTAGATACAGCAGTAAGTATAATAATATTTTGTTATACATACTTATTCAATAATCATAATTTTATTTATAAAACATGAACAGTCTGGAAGTGACAACCCTAACCAGAACCTTTTCCACAGAGTAAGAATATATAGAAGCGACACTGTCACTCCGAAAGAATTAAAAACGCTTATAGCCTCGTTGTCGTGGTGTAAGACAAGTTCAGTGTAGTGATGGTTGTATCGTCGCTTGTGACATTGACGATGCCAAACTGGTTTTGACATAAGATAACACGGCCTGGATCGTAAGTCCATTCACAGATTTTACCTCTGATTTAGCATCACTGTCAATATTACATTGATCTTTAATCTCATGACAACAAGGTTGCTGTTGGGGTGCTGCAACTGTTAAATCTGTCAAAAGCACAGGATCTTTATTGTTGTTGTTATAAGGTTGGTGTTGGGTTGTAGCTGTCAGAGGTAAAAAAAACTGTAAAAGTACTGTAGTGGGGTGGCGAATTATTTCGTCAGCGTTGGAGCAAAAGACATTACCTGAGTCTCGCTTCTATACGGTTTCAAACTCTATGCATTTTACAAAATAGGTCTGCCGCACATCTGAAGTGCTTTTACAAGCAAGAAGAGTTTAAATGAGGCGCATTTGTTTTGAGCCCTTTTATCTTTGGTTACTTCGGAGTTTGATTATTAGTTAGTGTTTTCTGTTTGTTGATAAGCGCGTTGATGAGTTTGATCCTGGCCTTGACAGCTTTGTATCTGAAGTATTCGTCCTCGTGGCCTTTCTTGTCATCTCTCTGCACCTTCCTGCTGTTTTGGAGCTCGAAGCTGACCTCGTACTCTTTTATGGTGCGGCGTAAAATCTGAAAAATAGAGGGTGAAGAGATGCACTTTGAAAGATTTTTGAAGAAACTATTAACTATTATAGAGCCTGTAGCACAATTTCTAGCGCTCATTATACAAAAATCCTGACCTGAACTACAGCTGTAAAGTTGACAAGAGATTCGAGAAATGGTTATTTCTTTCCACAGGTTTAAGTCTAACAAGGTGCCCAATACTGTTGATAGGAACTGTTCAGCTTACGAATAAACAGAACCCATTAACAAACCCAGAAACTCAAAAATCAAACTCACAGATTTCTGCATCTTAGCTTCTGAAAGAGCTTTGTTCAATTCTTCAAGGCCGAGGCAGTGTAGGCCTTCGTTGGAAGGCGTAGCCTCCTCGCTGGTGGCAGACTGAGCTGATGACGTAGAGGAAGGAACCTCCTCTGCTACTACGGCACTGTCACGTGTGGGGGGTGACTGGAGGGGTGTATCGGCTGTCTCCTAGAAAATGAGGAGAACGTGGCTTATGTTTTGGCTCTGGGTGTTAGTGTTTTGAAAGATTTTTGTATTTTTACTCACGAGCGACGAGTACAAACAGTATTCGTCGTAAGTTAACTAGCAATAAGGAAAAAAATGCTTGACTAAATATTATGTCGTGATTTATTTTGTTATCTTTATTATTCCGTTATCATTAAGGAAAATAACATGACATATTTCAGCTATAAGGATAATCAGAATATGAAAATGTCCTGATTTGGCTAAGTTATAACAGCCGTACGGATGGGTCGATCAGGTTAAGCTACGCTTGCCGCGGTTGGTTGGAAGAGCGTGACTATCTTTACATATACCCCTCCGTGCCGGAAAGCACGTTACGTCGTTGGCCTCGGCTGTCATTCGTGGATCTTTGGCAGTCGTTACGGGTCGTCAAAAACCCGAAAGTCTTACAAGCAGTCTTACCAAGGGGTTATTACCCAGTAATTGTGGTTGTGGAGGTCAGATAGGCAGTTGCCACATGTAAAATATTGGTATTCAACTGCATCTGGTTAGACTGGAAGCAGACCCCAACATAGTTGGGAACAGGCTAGGCAGATGATGAAGTTCCTTATCCTTAGGTCTGATATAATTTATTCTGAAGAACATAATTTGCATAAACATCCTCAGAGAATTATATATATTTGATAATTGAGGTAAAAAACATACGCAAACATATCCTCAAGGTATAATATCTGGTACAGACGAGGACAACATCAACCTACAGCATTTACATTGATTAGCATCTATATTAATCATATTTACCTGGGAAGAGTCTGAAGGTTTCTCCTGGGAGTCACTGGAGCTGTCGACGCTTGAGTTGAAGAGCATAGTTTCATGCTCATGGATCGTTGCCAGTTCGCCGTTGGAGCAGCCTATGATCTAATTTTGACAAATATTGCAATGATTAAAAAAAAATTCTGGATCACGTCATACAATTCACCCTTTCAAGGAAAGTTAATGCCGAGGAAAATTTGTTGCTTAGCAAGGTTTGGCCTGTTGCGAAAGGTGTAGACTTCTCAGTGTGTGTCAGATGAACTTATGTAGGTATAGTAGTTTATATTATGTAGCATTTGTGGTAGAGCGTTGTGTGTAGTAACATCATAATTGTTAATGTGATTGGTGTCAAACCCTAATGAAGTGCAATTTTTTGCATTCAAGTGTGTACAAAACTTACAGCATCAGGTCTAGAAGACGCAAGTACCCTCTTCACAGCCCTATACCGCTCGTACAGGTGACGAGCCGCACCACGCTCCGCTGAATGTGCCGGGGGGCGACCTCGGGCTGCTTCCAGCCGTAGCAGCACTCGTTGGACACATAGCTTCTCAGCAGCCAGCTGAGAGGACGTCCAGGTCGCCTCGGTTGACGATGGCCGCCCTGACGCCTGGCGGCATCCCTCTAACCACTGGAGAAAGGACCACAATAAATCTGCGCGGACACTTTCCTGACTATCCGAAAGACGGTAAAAAATTTGGTTAATTAATGCTGTGATGTAGTAGTAAGCTAATTATTTTTAAAGAGATAGTGATTGTTTAATTTCAAGCAAGTGCTTAGTGAGAAGATGAATAGTGGCAAAAATGTTTTGGAGAATTGCTACCGTAGTTTTATATTCTGAACGACTTTATTTAAAATTAATGTATTTACTAAAATGCTGTAAATGTATTATTTGTTGGTTTAAGCTATAATAAACAAAGTTGATTCCATAGAAACTAAGGAGGTGTTATTTAAAGTAAGCGAGTTAAAAGTGAAATATTAACATTTCCCAAAATCACCTCTTCAATGTCCTTAACGATATCAGTCATAGGTTTGTCGCTCTTCAGCGATTCTTCGAGTTTGTCATCTCTTTCCTTCTGCTGCTTGGCTGCTTGCACCTTCAGGGCGTACTCCACAGGGTCAGTCTTGATGAGGCGTTTCTCTGCCTGCAGTCTGCGCAACGTATCATTCATTCGTGTCAGAGCTACGTCCGTGATCCTGTCACTCTGTGTCAAGGGATGACCGTTCTTGGTTTCAAACTCGCTTTCGTACTTGGAGATGTTCTTCTTGAGTACGGAGATCTGGAAATTGTAAAGAATTATTTCCTACCTCCCTTTTTAAACCTTGCTTTTGTGCAAGTCTATATTTAAGTTAAGCTTTTAAAGTTGGAAAGAAAAAGCAATATAGCATACACGTGTTCCAAAATAGACAAGGATATTACTTCGTTAGATACCTTCTTGTTGATCTTCTCAAGCCGTCGATCAGGTACTGGCTGCTCACGTCTTACGACGTTGAGTGGGGCGGCACTCCGCTCGTCACTGCGGGCCCGCTCGGCCTCCGCGCACAGGGCTGCGCCCTCCTCGCCGACGCTTTCCGTGCGGCCCACTACCCTGTGCAGCGCCCCCGCGTCCAGAGTCTCCGGTTCCTCGGATACTGCAAAAATATTCTACCTGTCTCTCTGTGTGACGTGACGTGCGTTGGCTGTTGGCATATAAGTTGTTATGTAGGGTATGGAAGGGGCACGTATAATCCAGTTTCTTTGATTTAGATTACACTTTGCTCTGCCTCATACTTTCTCATACAACCTCATAGGTTCTGGTGAATATTGATAAAGCCCCGTGAAACCCGAGGGCTTGGGGTTTTCACAAAATACCTAGATGATTTGCCTGTATGTATGCTTTTCTTTTGTCCTGACCAAACTTGAAAGGGCCAACCGTATCATAAATAGAGCAACTTCCTAAGTTTTTGGAGAAGGAATGCAGCTATCAGCAAATTTTCCCCCACACCCTTATTTGCCTGTACTTACGTTGTGGTTTCTGCACGACGACGTAGTCGAAGTGTGGCGGTGTGCTGCATCTGATCTCTTCAGAAGTTGTGAAGCACTCGTTCTCCTTCGGGTTCTTGGGAGCACGGGGCTGGGCACGACGTCGCTTGCCACCGAACTGCGGACGACGAGCACGAGACAGCCGCTCGGCACGACGTTCCGACTGCAAGTAGTTGAGAGGATTGATTGCGTCTGGATTGAACAGTGGCTGTGGAGAGCTAGAAGGTGATGCACGGACTTGACGGTTAGATCTAAAGTAGAAGAGCAAGGAGCTTAGATAAGGTTCTCTATACTGCTTTCCATAAAACACTTTATGGCATGTCATGTAATTGTATCAGCCGTATGTAAGATTTGAGTAACTATACGCTACATTAATCTTCAATGCTCTGCAAGTATCTGGTGTATTTCATCGATCTTGGTCGCAATATTTATAATAATAAATAATTATATTAATCGCTTTATTGTCAGGCATAGATAAAGTACTCAAATAATCTGCCAAAATAATAAAGTTTTACATATTAAAAATAAAATTATTATTATATGCATCAGTCTCTTACCTCAATGCGGTTATGGTCGTGTAGCGGAGGCGGCGGCGGGGGCGGGGGAGGTCGCTCCTCGCTGTGCGGGCGCCGCTCTTTGCGCTCGTGCGCGCACCCCGAGTCGCGGCGCTCGCGGCGCTTCCTTGCCTCTCGCTCGCACTCGGGCGCCGCCATATCTTCCGTCCTCTCGCGCTCGCGTTCGGAGCACTGCGCACGCCACCCGAGCCCAGATATTACTACCCGATGCTCGCTCGAGCGCTCACTTTCCTGTCCGTACCCCTAACGTATCCAGGATGAGTCAATGTCAGTGTAATGTGCGAAGAAATGTAAACTTTCAGTGTCAAGAAATAAAGTTGATTTTGGAGTGGGTGGGGTAAGCTGATGTTTGCGATTCGTATCGAATAGTGAGGAGAATGATTAGTGTTGATCATGTATGATACAGTAAATTTTATAGATATATACGTAGGTACATATTAAGTAAGGATATCTTTGCTTAAAGCTATATTTCTAAATCTATCAAGGGACACGGGTTATTGAAAGCGTTGGTTTTCTACTAAACGGCTGTTACCTACTTAATTTATACAGGTTAGTTGGGCAAGCAACTCAAATACTTGTAGGCAACTACTACTTAGTTGTTAGTTATCTAACCGTTAAGAATGGCATATTATATACATACAATTTCCCAGTATACCCATGTATTTACGTATATATTGCAAAGCGTATATGTATAGGTATAAGCTAATTTTTTATATTTATAAAACGAGAAACTATTAATTGTTATAGTTACTAAAATGATATGTGAAGCCCCAGTATCTAATTTTTCAAAATACCTGTAAAATTTCCAATTGTACCATTTTCGCTAACTCGGAAAATTATTTCCAATTTCCAAAAGTTTTCAGCCGTTAATGGGACGATTCTGAAATTAAATCATGTTTTGGACTAACGCAACTCAACGCATCTAAAAAAAAAGCTTCATTGTCTATGGCTCAAACAAAAACCTTCATAGATGCGGCCTAACGGACTTCCCTTGTTACAAGTTTAAAATTAGAACTTTTACTTTAGTTTATAATAAGACATACTCACAATGCAGTATCTAGCAGCACCAACTATGGAATCCAAGATTCTGGATATGTTTTCTCTGGTACGGCTGGCCAGGGTCGCACTGGGGCCCGCTCGTGGGCAAAACCCCAACCAATGATCCACAACCAAACACTAAACCACCGGGCTATTGCTTATCCTTTGATATAAAACAAATTGAAAGAAACAAAACGAAACGGCAGTGCAGAAACGCGCGCCGTTTTGACGGAAACTTGACACTAGACTCTAGAGACACAGCTGTCTTTACGTCCTTTATAAAACTTTATTTGATGATGTCACTCCTCTGCACCGACATGTCCCGATCACGGCACATATTGGTACGGCACAAACAGTCAATGGAGAGTAGGTCTTTTACCAATTTACGGCTGCTTCAAAAAATGCGTTGAAACCAGTCTGTAATTTAGCATTGATGGTCCGAAAGTGATTGGTAGAGCTTTGTAGCCCTAAATCGCTGTTAATGCGACGTATTCATTATCAGAACTGTCGAAGTATTTATCAAGATTGTGAAGAGTTTCACTTTAGCGGCGACACGTCGTCAATTGTCTTCTATCATATTGATGTTCATGTTCGAACACTTCACAATATTTTGAGTCGGAATGAGTTGGCAAGTTCGTTTACGGCAGTTTGGATCTGAAACGGAAAAGAACAAATTTTTAATGAGTTGGAAGCATGCCAAGAACTGAAACCAGCGGGCTATAGTCCAATAGTGGTGGTGAGAATCTGAGTGTGTTTCAAATTCAACGCTCGTATTGCGTTGAAATTCTAAACAAGCTGAAACCCGCTGCTTACCTACACTAACACTTTCATAAATATTAATGAGCTTGAGGAATTTTACATACATACAGCGGGCTGTAAGTAAATTACTCAGGCAATTAAATAGTTTCAGCTATTTAGGAATGACTGAACCTATTTATGTAATTGCCTGAGTAATTTAAATCCACAGTAATGTATTCGAAGTTCACATAACGACAGGTGTAAAGCCATATCGTTTTACTTCAATTATAACAAGTTGCAATTACAATTGACCTTGCCTACAACATCAAAGGTGGCCCCATAGGTGACATAATTTTCAGTGTCTGACATAATTACAATTCTGGGAACAATTAGCTAATTGTCTGTACACACGGTGAGTCCATGACCGTTGAAAGTCAAGTGATAACCGATACACCGTTGATCACACCACAGCATAAATAAATGTATACGTATTTCATGATCA
The DNA here is from genome assembly GCA_916614155.1 of Mesoligia furuncula. Lineage (NCBI taxonomy): Eukaryota > Metazoa > Arthropoda > Insecta > Lepidoptera > Noctuidae > Mesoligia > Mesoligia furuncula. Next base: position 8,480,551 of record OU744800.1, read on the forward strand.
CACTGTCACTTTCAGAGTAATTGACTTTCAAATTTTGTTTACTCGCAGGCGTGGTGAATACGTTATTGAGTCTGTGCTGTGATTACGGTTATCCGTTCGGTCGATGGTAAAGGAGATCACCCATTTTGTTCGGTGACTTGGGATAAAAAATAAAAAGTCGGCGGCCAGGAATGAATTAGGTACATTTTATTTTAATGGTAGCGGTAGTCGAAACATTTATTTGTGTGGCGACAACTGTAATGAATTTGAAAAAAAAATGTACTTACAACGATCTTAGGTTATATTATGTGTACCTACTTTAAAAAATATTTAATTATTATTGAAAGCCGCCAAAAAAAAATCCCAGAATGAGTGCTGTCCTTTCGTGGCAAGTTATGCTTGAAAGTAAAGTTCGTTTGATATGATCGACATTGTATTAATATTAAGTGTAACCTTGTGGAAGTAGTCGTGTTTACTCATTTTAAAGGTTATAGTTTATGTGGTAGGTATTACTTTGACTTGAAATCCATAACACATAATAAATGTATCTTTTTTGTTCAGATTAATATTGATCCCAACCTTTTTAATTGCGCTAATCTTTTACTTCGCCATATGTTTAACTAACAAAAAGGTGCATACCTAAACTAAGATCACGATTATCGATGACAAAATATTTCACCTCATATGTCACACGAATCCTTGCACCCTAAAATCGCGTCCTATTGTAAACCAAAATCCAATTTCAATCACGAAAATAGACCTGTGCACCGCAAATACCCAAACGAAATTAATTATTACGATTCTAGTTAGCTCTACGTTATTTCAGTTCAGATTCTAGGAGTTCTCTTATTGATTATTCAGCCGGCCAATCCTATTACTGGGTTCACTCGCCCACGTGTTAGATATCGCTCAAATTGTATACAATACGCCTACAGAGCAGCGGGTGAGACTCGGAAGTATGAAGTGAATTTTAATGGAGTGATTTGGAGGTATTGTTGCGTTTTGCCTTTGTAAGCAGAGGTCTTGAACTACTGAAATGTTATGTCAGTCTTAGCCAAAACTTAGTCGTGGAATTAGTTTTTTGTGTGCATTTCAATGGGGCATCAGGGTCTAGGGTAATTGGCTAGTTTTTAGTATGGACCCATGGTATTGCAAAGAGCGTATGCAGTAAACTGCAAATATAAGTTGGTTATTAATTGGTTGGTCTGTGTGGTGCCGGACTTAAAGAATACCACCACCCCATACTTCCCGTGGGTGTCGTAAAAGGCGACTAAGGGGCGTACCGGAGAATGGGCAGCAGCGTTCTCTATGCATTCCACCACCATACCATACTGCGATCGCCAACTCGCCTGCCAAGCGTGGCGATTATGGCAAACTTTTAAAAATTTTAAAGTTTTTTTTTTAAACATATAAATGCTTACCTAGGTACATAATAATGCTAATTGCATCTCAACGAAATTAATACCCAAAAAAATATTTTTACTCGTATTTAAAACCGAGCTATTATGTATAATGAAATTAAAGTTACTAATCCCAATGGAAGCGTCTATAGGTACACAAAAGGCTTCGATAATTCGTCAGCATGTCAATGTTATACAATGTTTATTTACGTTTGAAACAGGGTTCAACCGCTTGACCGGCCACCGCGGGGAATCTGGCGTGACGTCAACGCATGTCTTTTACAGAATGGTCTGGGAATGACACGTTTATAGTAACATTCTTTCAGGGTTAACGGTAAAAATAACCTGGTTTTATCATCATCTGCCTAGCCTTTTCCCAACTATGTTGGGGTCGGCTTCCAGTCTAACCGGATGCAGCTGAATACCAGTGTTTTACATGGAGCGACTGCCTATCTGACCTCCACAACCCAGTTACTGGGTAATACGATACCCCTTGGTAAGACTGGTTGTCAGACTTTCGGGCTTCTGGCTACCCGTCGACTGTCAAAGACCCATGAATGACAGCCGGGACCAATGGCTTAACGTGCTTTTTTATATAGGTGACAAAATATGAGTAACAATGATAAAACTATTATACTATTGGACTAACCTTTTGAATGTCTTAAGTTACACAGTTTGTCTTTCTATTGTGTCTCTAATTACGGCATTCGATGAGTTAATCACCTTTTAGCTGCAGTTAACCGCAATTTTGGGTAGGCAGTTTCAACTTCGCAGAAATACACATACATAACATAACCGGTGTGCGTGTATGAACGTAAATGAAGCAAAAAGATTATGTAAGGGTCAGAGATATACGCCCCCGGCGTCGGGAGCCGCGTGACGACTCCCGGCCACCGTAGGCGCGGGCCTGCGAGCGGAGAGTAATGGGTAGCTCACCGTCCGATCAGGACCAGGCCCGTGCCGGACGGCGCGTATGTGTTCCACGCGCGCCTCAAAGAGATGTCAGCATCGGGGAGGGGCCCCTTAGGGCCGAAGCCTGCCGGGTCAGCGGCTAAGGAAGGAACACGGGTGGGTTTTAGTCAGTAAGAGTCTGACACTCCCTTCCGCTCCACTCAGAGCGGGAGGAGTCATTTGATGATTTCCAATCCTTAAAAAAAAAAAAAAAAAAAAGGGTCAGAGATATAGATAGACCTAGATAACGCATGTGTCATGATCCGTATGAAAATCAAACGTGCCATTTTTTGACTACCTACTATGACGTCACAAGCACTATTTAGTAATGGCCAACGCTCACGCTCACCCAGCCAGCAGTACACAGAACTGAGCGCAAATGTGGCGGCTCACGATTTTTGTACGTAAGCTGGTGCGATGTTTTGGCACGCGAAGTAGTTGCTCTTGCGTTATCTAGGTGTATCTATATCTGTAGTAAGAATTCGTAGCAGGTGGAGTTCTGTAGTTACTGCCTACCCCATAAGAGAAAGGCTTCGCAGAAATATTTAATTCAATCTCGTTATAAGGAAACTCGAGTAAATGTAGATGAATAACACGGTTGCTATGGCTATGGAATGTTGCTAATAATAGCAAAGTTAAATAAAGCATTTTCTAATAAACTGCCAGAAGGCTAACTAGAAATATGTAGCCTTGTTTCCCTGTTTACTGGTCATACAATAACCTATACAAATAAAATTCAAAGTTCTGACTGACTGACTGATATGTCAACGCACAGCCTAAACCACTGGTCCTAGAGACATGAAATTTGGAGTGGGTGTTCTTTGTGAAGAGTAGGTATCCACTAAGAAAGGGTTTTTTGAAATTCCACCCCTAAGAGGGTGAATGGTGGGAGGGTGAAATTTCACGCGGACGAAGTCGCGGGCAGAAGCTAGTACACTATACAAGTAATACACTATATTCTGCCTAACTTTATTGTTTTCGTTTCGAAAATCAGTCTAGTCTCATACCCATTTATAGGCAGTGTAGTATATGCCACATAAATATAATAATCAAAGTAAAAAATCAAGACCACAATTTAGTACTGTGATACCATACTAAATAACGTCTGCAGAATACAGAAAAATCATATAATGGAATTCAATACGAGCATTCCCTACTGAATGCGAATAAGAATAGTCCAATTCACCTCCATTTATCCTTTTAGTCACGCTAAGTATTGTCGAAACGAAAACCATTTCAGCTCAGAAAAATGTAACATTTATAAAAATGTTACATAACTTTCGCGTAGAGGGTGAGAGCTACGCCGTAGCGGGTGAACTACGCCGTAGCCCGCGGGTAAGTACCACGGCGTAGCGGTTACGGACCACGAGGCGAAAATATGTGAGAGCCTCACATTTTGTAGTACATGTTTTTATTTTAGCTGTACACAAAAATGTATCTAGGCCTACGTGTACTGTACATTACGTTTCTGATAAGTCATTACTTCAATAGATCTCTATTGAAGAAGTTAACGCCTGCCATTTTTATGCAAGCAATTATCTAATTGCTTGCATAAAAATGGCAGGCGTTAACTTATTGAAAATTGCCGAAGACTGAGAGAGAGGTAAACTTAGCATTACAAAGCATATTATAGTCTTTACGTACTGCATTAAATATGAGACACATTTCTTTTCTTATATAGCACCTTTAGCTGGGCAACCTTTTGTTCTAATTAATAGGTACATCCACAGAACAGTTAAATGTGGTGGTACATCTCTGATTCTTTCATAATTAAAATAATGTTCAATGCGAATTCTAATATACGAGTAAAGTATACGCTCAATATAGCAGTACCGAAGCGTACCGTTTAAAATATCGCATCCTAAAATAATTTATTGATTATTTTAAGATGGCCGTAGCTCTCATCCCTATGAGAGCTACGGCGTAGTAGCTACGACGTAGTACGCTACGGCGTAGTTAACCTTTCCCGCTACGTAGCGGTTGCGTATTATGGACCTCGAGTCGATTTTCTGAGGGCGGGGTTTATTTTATAGGGTCTGAATTTGAGCAGAGATAATTCATTGATGGATAACAAACGGGATGGCGGTTCATTCAAAAATGGATGATGAATTGGTGAGACAATTATGTCAGTATGTCTGGAGTTTTGTGAGATGAATGTGTTAATCAAAGAGTATGTTTAGATGGTTTGGTCATGTTGAGAGGATGAATAAAAGATGACTAACAAAAGGGTTACACAAGGCAGACGTAAGGAGACAGGTCGGGATGGGACGTCCTAGATGGACATAAACTTACGCCTTTTTAATATTTTTTAACGATTTTCTTTACTGTAGTTACCCGAAAGCCGTTTAATATTAATTTTAAATTTGGGTTACATGACCTAAAGCGTGGTCACTGTCGGACTGCATAGAAAAAAAAGAGAAGCGCGATGACACAACGCCGCGCTGGTAATTTATTACAAAATATGAAGTAATTATTTAATTACAAAAAATCTATCGTTTGGACTAAAAAATTAAAATACTGGTAATTTAGTATGTTGCTTGTAGAATCTGACAAAAAATCAGAATTATTGTATGTAGATTAGTATGGTTTTTATTGTAAAAAGAAAGTTTTTAGAGGTATTTTCATGATTTTTTTTCTATCGTATCAAATTAGTTTTATTATGTTTTCAACACACTATCTACCTAGCATATATTCTGAAGAATATCATATATTTTTCTGATTTTGTTTACTGTAGTCGATCATATACTTTTATTGCTTCTAAAACTTGCGTTTTTTGCGTTTAGGTCCTGTAATCCCCTTAAAAGGCTTTGTCGCTTAGCGACGACATTGCCCAGAGATTGCTACTTGAATTTAAACGTTTTTATTTATTTTTATTACGTGAGCAGGCCTCCAAGTATTATAGTTGTAATGCAATGTTAAAAGTTTCAACAAAAAAATATTGAAATGCGCAGTAATAAAGTAATGACCATCTTTGAATAATACACTTTATTTATTTATTTATTTTTTATTTATTTGAATGGATAACAAAGTGGATGGACATTGATGATAGATGTGGACACCTATCCATTACAGTCTGTTATTTTTACTAGCCATACACAAAACACGTTGACCCCATTCCATTGTTTGTTTGCGAGTGCGAGATATTTTGCGAAGCCAATAACTATATCGACAGATCCTAAAATACGACAAACTGCATGCTATGTAGTGCCTACACGAACAGCATAATAAAATCAAGTCAGTTTGTAACATAATGACGTGCAAAATTGTTATGATGTTCATAAAACATAATCCTTTTATACGCTGTTTGATTACGCATAAGAAAACTCGTCTGTAGCGAGTATAAAATAATATTAAGCCGGATTTACATAACTGTGTTGTATTGTGTTGTGACGCAGAATACACCAAACAAACGATTCTGTATTTCTGTATAGGATTATGTCAAATTACAACGAGTTTTGATTGGCTAAAACTGCGTCAGAAAGCGACACAACACAGTAATGTAAATCCGGCTTTAAACATTTATTTTATGGTTTGTAACACGCTAATTTGACAGCCACTAATAACTTTTATTACACGCATACTAGACTTTTGCCAAGGGGGCTCGTGGCTAAGTAATAACAGCCGTACAGGTCGATCGATCAGGTAAAGCTACGCTTGCCGCGGTTGGTCCGTGGATGGGTGCCCATCCAATACAGACCCCACTGTGCCTCGGAAAGCACGTTATGCCGTAGGTCCTGCCTGTTATTCGTATATCTTTGGCAGTCGTTATGGGTAGAAGCTCAAAAGTCTGACAACCAGTCTTACCAAATGGTAACATGTTACCCAGTAACTGGGTTGCGGAGGTCAGAAGGCAGTCTCCAAGTAAAATTGGTACTCGGCTGCATCCGGTTAGACTGGAAGCCGACCCCAACATAGTTGGGAAAAGGCTAGGCACATTGAACAGGCAGATTTAACAACCATGAAATAACCTTAAGACACGTGTATCGTGTATACTTTTGTTAATTTCAGCTTTCGAACAAAACATGTATGAAGTAATTATGTAGTTATGGCCAGAAAGGCAAAGAAACTCTAAGCCTCGGGAAACTAAAACAACGTACAAATACAAAAAAAAAAATTTCTTGAACATAGGTAGGTTAGGCACAGATGTTGTAATTACTAAAGAACGCTATGTCTAGCCGTCATCGGCGTACAAATATTATCTTGGTACATACAAACATGCTGATCATAATAAATTATCAAACAATCACACTAATATTTTAAAGGCGAAAGTTTGTGAGTGTGTGTATTTATATGGTTGTTACTTCTTCACGCACAAACGGCTGAACGGATTTGGGTGAAATTTGGCACACAGATATTTTATAACCAGTATTCACACATAGGCTACTTTTTTGGATCGAAACTTATGCGGGTGAAACCGCGGGGCGCAGCTAGTTATTAAATAATTCTAATTCAAACGTACCTAGTTCTTACCAAGTCTAACCTTTAGCTTTCAGGCAGCTTACTTGACTGTGTCTTTGTAATAACAAGTCCCTAACATTACAATTTGTACAAACTGTGCCGAAAGAGGCCAGACGTGGGAGTAACCGAGCCTATTATTCCCCAAATGGCCAAATTGTTAAGACAGAATGGACACGTGCCCAAATTATCTAGTACACATTGTTATTATATAGCACAATAATAGGCAATAAACTTGTAACCACTAACTATGAACTCAAACTCGAAGCATTTGTTTCAATTAAACTATTTAAAGGCACTTTTGAATTGTCAAAGAAGTCAGTATTTCAGGAAGATGTAGCTAGTTGCTCATTCCAGAGCAAAGGTTAGGTTAGAATCTATAGAGAAGATCGGCCTGGAAACTCTATGGAATCTTTTATTTATTTATTTAACCATCTAAGTTCATACATATAAACAGATAAGAAAAAAGGGACAGACAAATACGTGTACCTGGGATAGGCGAGTAGATAAAAAGAGATTTAGACAACGTGTGTGACATCTTTATTAATAAACGTATTATATCAGATGAATAGTTACACACCGATTTCTCTCTTTCAGTCTTCAGTAATTTGACTTTCGAAAGAAGAAGATAAAGCGTTGTGTAACTATACTGATGCTTTACAATATTTATTAGTAAGGGAGATCCCACAAAAACATTTCATGTTAAATGTTGCCAAGACGAGACCATGTAGCTCGCACTGTCAAAAAGTAATCAGATCTCATGTAGAGCCAAGCTTCTAACTCTACACGCCCTAACTCTACAAGGCCTAACTTCGCAAACTCTACTCCTTAGTCAAAATATATGGCTTGGCCGTTTCGTTACTACAAGAACCATTAACAGTATGAGAGTTCTTCACCTTACGCTCATGTGAATGTAGCGAAATGGCCAAGCCATATATTTTGACTAAGGTGTAGAGTTTGCGAAGTTATGCCTTGTAGAGTTAGGGCGTGTAGAGTTAGAAGCTTGGCTCTACATGAGATCTGATTACTTTTTGACAGTGCGAGCTACATGGTCTCGTCTTGGCAACATTTAACATGAAATGTTTTTGTGGGATTTCATTTCTTTTTGTAAGTTGCTTATGATATTTATACGAGTATTTTTTCTGTTGTTCATTTTTTCTTTCTTTTTTTGGGGTTTATTTATAACAAGGACCCCCTATATAAATTTTCAGACCTGTAGCATCAAAATTTACGTAAGTCTCATACAAACTTTCACCCCCTAGTTTAAGGGGTTGGGGGGGTAAAAGTTTCAAGTTTTAAGATTTTTTTGTTGTTTGTGTACTATTACTAGCTTACATACCAAATTTCAGCTTTCTAGGACTTGAGGAAGAACCTTAAGAATATTGATGATCATCAGTCAGTGAGTCAGTGACGAAATCGGGGTATTTTATATATCAATAAAATCTAAAGTATAAGAGCTATGCAATTGAAACTTTATAGATTTAATAAGTCAACCACTGACATCATATACCGAAAATTTTGATTATCTGGTATAATCCAAAGCCATGTTAAGAGGGTTCAAAAATACGACGAAGTGCTTCGAGAAAAGGTAGGTAGTGCCCTTGCGCTTCGCTTGGCTCGTCTTGGCGGGGGCACTCCCGTGCCCCCAGATACGAGTAAAAGAGCAAAATACATAAAAACAAAAAACAATTCAATAATTTAAAATATTATGACGGAGAAGGTATGTGTCTCTCGCTATCATCAGCCATATTTTAATTACTGTGGGCGTACTATGGGTAGTGTTGGTTATTGCGCAATAGAAAAATAGTTTGCAGTTCAAATCAGATTATAATAATTTTCTAACAAGTTAGTCACACTAGCGAATCACACACTGTAGGTACACGACACGACGATACGGAACGCGAGACAGTTTCTGAGCACATGTTGTCCGTAAGATGTCCGCTGGTCAAGAGATCTCCACATCCACACCGCTCTGTAGTGCTCTCGTCTCTCGAGCGGCGCCTGGCGCTAGCGCGGGCGTCCCGAATAGTCAAACGAATAACTCTGACATATACAAATTATTAATTACATCATTAACCCTTTGTATTTCCGGAACATGGATCCACGCTCACAATGGCTTTTTAATTGGTTCTGTAATTACGGCATTCAACCGGTTAAATAAGAAGTACTAGAATACATCTTCCAATTCAAATTGTAAAGGCCTTTTTAACGTAAAATGAATTGTTATTGCAAACTACGTAGTATTTCAGTGCCAAAGTACCGCTACAATCTATTAAATAGCCCTACTGAATAATTACTCATTGCGTTCAATTTATAAAAGACAACTAAATTAACCGAGCTATTTATAAACTAACAATAATTTTGCACTACTGCAAGCACTAAACAGAATTGCTAGAATAATCTATTTAATTGCAGAGCCTGGATGCGGAATGGGGAAAGTAGAACGTTTGTGGAGTAATTTAGGTCAGAACATATATCCTGCAGTGACGGGCAATAAACTAATTCCTGGGGTTCATACGAATAAGTTTTATTTAGGAATTTTGCTATTATGAGCAATAGTCATCTTTCACTAATATTTTACGAGTATAGTTAGCCCCCGCTACCGTTCATGCTGGTTGATTTGACCGCGTGAGGTATTCTTCTTTGAAAACTAAGGGAAAAGGATAGGTCCTAGAAAGATACTGTAGAGATTATGATCTGCATGGTTTGATGGCATGCAATATTTTATAGTACATAAGTAAGCATAATGGCATAACGCTATGAGATATGAACGCCAATATGTATTTAGAAGGCAGAGAAAAGAATTAGGGGTCAGATTTGCTGACAAGCGATGTCATGAAGATAAAAAAATTGTAAAACTATTTCGTTATATTTATTTATTTTATCTGAAAAATACTATTTGAAATATACTATTTGATTGATGTACCTCTTTTACAGTACCTAAGTCTAAATTAATTGCTAAAAGAATACTGAAGCTTTTGTTAAGTAAACATTTCCAACAGATCAAAAATCTGCTTTGTCAACTTTGAAAATAACACAAGACAAGATAACAAGACTTGGGCCTAAGACAATCCAGCTAAACATATGGCCTAGTTTGACCGCAGCAGAACCACAACATCCACAAAACACGGTAAATGAAGTGTCGGTAAATAAATAAATGTCGGAATGTTCTGTGTTTGGCTACGCTGAAAGGAAATGCTGCCAGCCGGGCACTCTGCCAAGTACCCGTAGACGCTTAGCCTTGAGAAAGAGTTTGTCATACTACACTCTAAGCTAGGAACTGAGAGCTCCAACATCAGGAATAAAATCTGGACTTACTTGCCAAAAAGCTAATCAAATTGCACAGGTTTTATGATGGTTGTTTCTTTCAATATCATCAGCATAGGTTTTTGAAATTTAGATAAGAAAGAGCAGAGATTAATTGTTTAATGCAATATAAATCTGCCTAGTCTTTTCCCAACTATGTTGGGGGGTGTGGCCTGCCTACATAGTGTGCGTTTTATACAAGACTTGAATTTTGTTTCATTCAGTTGTAGAATGTGGGGAGGTATTTTATTAAAACTTTTTAAACAGTACCCCATATAAGATGTGTCTATTTTAGCCAGTCGGAAACCTGGCTGAACTAATAGATCCCTATTTCTAGTACAATAAATCCTCTCACCTCTTTTACTAAAAAGATGTAAATTTTTCCTTACATACATGTTTTCGTAGATATATTGACAAGGCACCGTCATTATGTTAATATCCTTAAACATTTTCCTTAGAGAATTGCGCCTGCGGAGAGTATATATATGGCTCTGGTAGCTCTTTTCTGCAGAATAAAAATAGAATCGATGTCTGCAGCCCGTCCCCAAAGTAAAATACCGTAAGACATGATACTCCTACTATGAAAGTATCAGTAAATTGACAATTTTTTCTGACAGCATAAGCTGCTGAACTCCGTCCGGTAAGAGATGTTAAACGAAGACCCCATTGTAGTCTTGAGTCGAGCGAAATCCCTAGGAAGACAGTTATATCGACGAATTGTAGTTTCTCTTGATTCAATATTATATCACAATCACTTCTCTTGACACTTGGTAAAGAAAATCTTATGCACTTATTTTTACCCGACTGCGGCGAAGCCCAAAAGGAGGGTTATGTGTTTGTTGTTGATTTTTTAATAAATGGAGTAGATCATTAATATACACTAAAAAGAGGAAAGGACCCAATATCGAGCCTTGTGGCACACCCATTTTTACTGTTAAACCATGTGAATTGACATCATTTATTTGCACTTGCTGTTGTTTATCATTTAAATAAGAACTAACTAAACTGAGCGCTAGTTTTCCAAGTCCGTAATGCTCAAGTTTCAAAAGCAAGGTTTCGTGATCGACGCAATCAAATGCCTTGGGGAGGCCACAAAAGACTCATATGGCGTCTTGGGACTCTCGGGCGTCTGGGCCTTCAAAGAGATTTAAAAAAAAATTAAGTGTATTGCTACCTGTCGGTCTACGCTTGAGTCTATGTCAATGCCTCGTGTCATTTCTATGCTTTAATAAAGAAAAATACTTTAACAAAACAAACCTTAGTCTGCCTTAGGCCTTTCAGGTTCAAGTTTGGTTCAATAAAAGTCTATTAAGACAATGAGATTCTTATTACGAACATAATTATTTTGTCAAGGTTTTCAAGTTTCGGCTTTGTTTGTCATAACGTCCACAAAGCGGTACGGAGCTGGAGTAGGTAATTCAAGATAATACGAAATGACAACAAAAGTGAACGAAACTTGTACCACTTAAAAAAGTATTCCTATTTTTTAAGTGGGTACAAGTTTGTGTAACCGAAAGAGGTTAATTTATCAGTATTTGCCTTCTTTCTTGTTTTTTAAACTGAAAGAATATGTAGTGTCTTCTACAAAATTATCAGATGTTTTTTTTTTCAAAAAGTCTGTTAATTTGATTTAAACTAGTTTCAACCAATCAAATGACATTAAACTAATTTTAAGTAATGCTTGTTTTTTGAGTGAGTTTCTGTAATAAACGCCAGGTGGCAATCACGGCATAATTCCTCACACTCTTATATTATTTAAATTGTCAAACATCAGAAATGCTAGCTAATAAAATCAAACCAAGAAATTCCACAAAACTTACTTCATTTCGAAGCATTCATAGCCGCGATATTGATCGTTAACTAAAGAACCTTTTCAAAGTCTATCCCATTAACTTTTAGCTAAAACGATTTCGTTGTCAGATAAAATGAGTTATGGCTGGTGCGATCGACAGTAAAATTACTTGTCATGTACGTAACTGCGATCCTTAACACTATAAACATATTTAGCGGTAACAATTGGCGCCTTTATGTCGTAGCGCTAAGGGTGATTTTCGTTGCGCTAGCGTTACAACTGTTTTTGGTTTTTGTTACAAATATTATGTGAAAACACATATAAGGTGTTTGTAAGCTGGATACAAAGCCTTAAGGAGGTGATAGTTGACACCATTTTTTTCCCAGTTAAAGTTGGTTCCTATATTATTTTTGACCAAATGTTTGCAGTTAAAACATTAAAAAAAACATAAGTACTTCGTCAAGACATGAATGCCTCAAAATACTGTAAATAGTGTCAACTATCGCTCCCTTAAAGCTTTGCGCTCAGCTTCCAAACACCCTGTATATACCGGCTGACTTTTTTTACCGTCTGGACAAAAACAGGGTACATTAAATCCTTTGATTGCAAAGGATTGAATCATTGAATGTCGCTACAAACTCATTGATAATTTCCGCGCGTAGCGTGGGTGCCTTTATGATATTTTTTTTTATTGTTTTTTTTACGGCGCATATCACTCGACAGTTCTTGGACGAAGTGAATATATGGGCGATGGACTGGCCTGCACTCAGTCCAGATACGAATCCAATCGAGCACAGGACCGAGCTCAAGAGAAGGGTCCAGGCCAGAAAACCAGGTCCTTCGACCATAGAATAATTCTTCTTAGCTTCGTCTCGATGGAAAAAAAGTTTAAACATTTTTGGCCCCAAATTCAGCCCCGCGAACTCTGCTCACTGACGCAGTGATAAGATCATCAAGTGCACAGGTGACAGAGCATGCGGCGCAGGATGGGAGGTGGGCTATTGTCTGTCGGGAGGTGCCGCATACGTATCTGAGATCTGAGCCATCCGTGAACCCCCATCTGTGGCGATTAGATTCTGTGTGCTCCGGCCGACTTAAGTTCGAAGTCTATTTAGAGATTTTCACGTGGACACGGTAACGCGTGCCCAGGCGGAAGGTTCTCAGACAGTTGGATAAAATTGTCAGGAGTTTATACATCTCCCGCTATATATTACATCCTGCTGTGGAGACGTTACTATTAGCTGTCAATAGTATCCAGCCAATAGTAGGTATAGAAGAATTAAAGGCGGCGTTTTAAGTGGAGTGGGACGGAATTCCTCAAGAACCTTCAAAAAATGGATCAGATCAATGAAGAATCGACTGCAAGCTATGATGGGGGGCAATACAAAGTACTGACACAATAAATTATTGTATGTCTTTTAAAACAGTTTTAGTTTCACTTTTAAAATAACTAACCACAGTACATTTTCCTAATTTCCCATTTTCCCTCTACTTTCACCCAGATAGCATTAATTTTAAAAGGACCAGACTGAATAAATGTTGACAATAATGGCTAACTTAAAGTTAAGGCTCAAGCTTTTAAACGCTAAGGTAAACGCAGGTATTAACGACCCCCCTAAGGCAATTTTAAAATCAACCATATTTTTTTAGTATACTGGTTCCTCTAAAGATTAATAGTTTCATTTTATATGCTAGTGTTATGTATAAAAAATGTATTTACTGAATCAAATACATTTAAATAAAGGATTATCTTGTAAAAAATAATTTACAAAGTGAATTAGTCGATTGTTGCAATTACCGATCCATAAAAACGGCTGTGAAGCTATTAACGATTTTTATGCAGCTATTCCCGATCGTGTATGAAAGGAGGCCTTTTCCCAGCAATGGAATGAATATAAGCTAGTGATGATAATGATTACCGATCTTAATAAAATAAAACAAAATAAAAATGCAAATACTTATTCGTATTTTTTTATTATCGGTATTTTTAATAAAAACAAATTAGTAGGTACTTCTTAGTAATACCTATGAACTAAATAATTATAAACTTTTAAATTACTTAATCAACATAATACTATTAATAAATATATACAGGGTTATTGGTAAAACATTAACAACCTCTTAAGAGGTCATTGTACTCATCATTATGAACAACTTTTACTTGGGACCAAACTCGAAATCGCGAAAAAATAATCAGCTGTTCCACACATTTATGTTCGCATAACTCGTAAAAATGTAGGGAACAGCTCATTTTTTTTCGCAATTTTAGGTTTTGTCTCATAGTAAATGTTGTTCGTAATGATGAGTACAATGACCCCTTAAGAGATTTCTTGTATGAATAGATAGACCTTATATACGATCGGTAATAGCTTCTTATAGTTGCTATTGCCGACCCTCATGAGTCGGTAATGAAGAATGTAAGTATAAACATAAATTGTATTACCGACTCATAAAAAAATGGTTATTTTAATTCAATTGTACTTCGGACTGTAAAATAGATTATAATTGATCAATGTCACAAAAATATGAACAAATGCACACTGTTTTAAACACAAAAACAATGATTTATTACTGTAACTATTCAATATCGATCCTCGAAAAATATCATAACTTTGGTTAAATTGACAACGCTAAAAGGTAAAAACTAGACAAAAAAGTTTAGTCGCTAATAGATTTTTATAAAGACTGATAGCTTAGATTTAAACTGGTCCATAAAAATACTTGTGTTAGTGTGATATAATAACATAAAAGAAAAATAAAACGAAAAGTTACGTTGCTGCCATTGCCGACTTATGGGTCGTTGATAGCTGCCACGACTAAAACTGATGAAGCTAACACCACCCCATTTTAATTTAAAGTTTTATCGTTTCAAATTACTTTTTATTAATAAAATGTTGTAAGAAATCAAGAGTTCACACTTAAATGAATACATTTAGTAATATAAGATAAAGTATAGACTTCATTTGTTTGTATAAATGTCTTAAATAGAAAAGTCACGTACTTACTTGAAGGAACAAGGGAACAGTACGACAAGTCCTGCGTCCACGCTGCCCCGCAGTAACTGACGTATTTTATCACTTTTTTGCACAGCTACTCACACTAAAGTAAAAGTATACGATGCTCAAGGAATAAACGCGTGTTTATCTTTGCCTACTATAGCTAGAATAGTTCTGGAAACGTAAAGATTTCGAATTACTTTTATAGGTCGGTAATAACTGCAGATTTTCGATGGGTCGTTGATAGCTGCGTTTACCTTATATGATTTTTATAAATAAGTAATGTATTTTTCTAAAAATACATATACAACGTTATTTTTATTATATGCGAAACCTGAATATAGTTTGTTCAGAATAAGTAACTGAATCGATTTCAATTATTTTTACCCCATGTTATACTTTGTCCTAAAAATATTTAAAAAGGTTAAAAGTTGGACACCGAGCGACAATAAGTAGATTATCCAATCTCCGCGCCGAACAGTTAGGTACCTAGGTACTATTATCAATGAGCGCATGACGGCGCGGCGCGAGTGGCGCGGGTTAGCATGTTTTTGTACGGACAAACAGGTAACTTAACAAGCTTATAACTTTGTGATTTTTCATGATACAGTTTTGATATTTTGTACATAGATTCTTTACATAAAAATACTAGACACGTGTTTCGGGTTTCGCATATACTAAAAATAATGTTGTACAGGTATATATGCGCACTTTTGTTGAGTTGAGTCGCTTTGGTTGCTCGCGGGTGTAGGTATATACCACTATACCTACTTTAGCGTACACGTAAATAATGACCAAATTGTTATAAAAATAATGTTGTATAGGCATATATGCGCGCTTTTGAGTTGAGTCGCTTTGGTTGCTCGCGGGTGTAGGTATATACCACTATACCTACTTTAGCGTACACGTAAATAATGAACTAATGTTGTATAGGCATATATGCGCGCTTTTGAGTTGAGTCGCTTTGGTTGCTCGCGGGTGTAGGTATATACCAGTATACCTAATTTAGCGTACACGTAAATAATGATCAAATTATTATAGGTAGGTACCTAATGTGGTGTAAACATTTACACAGACGAAATCACATGATCACAAGATTGTGTAACCATTTCAATGAATTCAGCAAGCAAACAGGGTTTCAACTTGGCTACAAAGCCTACAACAATATTTTATCGGTACATTGTTGGCGCTTATCAGTAAAATGTTTTTCGTTAAACAAAGCATTTTTATCTGTAAGTAGGTATATTGTAACTTTAGATACAAATAAATAAAATTGAAGTGTTTTTTTTGTAATATCAAAAAACAGGTTTTTACTAAAGGTATAATAATATAAAAGTATAATACGGTGCTTATAACAATTTTTTTTTTCTGTTTGCTCCGGCTGATCTCCGAAATGGCTGGACCGATTTTGACGGGACTTTCACTGGCAGATACCTAGTTGATGTTACAAGGAGTAACTTAGGCTGTTTTAATTTTATAAATAGAATTAAGAGATTCGCACAAAAAAAATTAAACCCATGAAATCCACATTTAGACGGGCGAAGCCGCAAGTTTGAAATAAAACTGTAGATATTACTTTGTGTGTTTAACAAAACCCGAGTGTATTACGAGATCTTTCCACTCCGCAATAAAATGGCCTATTATGTGGAAACTATAAAGTTCCATCATTTACTGTTGGACGTGACTCACATATGTACTTTATGTGGCACTCAAAGCAATTTGTTCTCTATTGCAACCCGCATGGCTCTATGATCCACAAGAATGCACGGAGAATAATAAAGCTAGTTTACCTTCTTTGTTGGTGGAGCTATGTCTGCTATCTGAGGTATTAAAGTAGGTATAATAATTATATCAAAATTATAAAAATATAAAAAAAAAACGCACGATCGTGAGCTATGGAAAACCTGGGGGAGGCCTATGCTAAATAGCAAAACAATCTGGATATTACGGATGTCTAAACTCTTGATTTAAATCGACGCTTGAAAGGGAAAATTGACTAAGCGACATAGGGCTTCTATGTCGCTTAGTCAATTTTGCCTTTCAAGCTTCGAAATATATTGTTTAAACTTGTTTGTAAGATTGCTAATAAAAGCTATTTGAATAGTTATGTATGTCAGGCGTAGCTTAAGGGGGCTCGTGGTTAATTAATAACAGCCGCACGGGTCGTTCGATCAGGTTAAGCTACACTTGCCGCGGTTGGTCCGTGGATTGGTGACCATCTTTACATACCAAGACCCCTCCGTGCCTCAAAAAGCACGTTAAGCCGTGGATCCCGGCTGTCATTCTTGGATCTTGGGCAGTTGTTACGGGTCGTCAGAAGCCCGAAAGTCTGACAGCCAGTCTTACCAAGGGGTTTCGTATTACGTTGTTGAGGTTAGATAAGCAGTCATCATCATCATCATTTCAGCCGACAGACGTCCAGCGCTGGACATAGGCCTCCCAAAATTTTGGGGGGGGTTTGCCATAATCGCCACGCTTGGCAGGCGGGTTGGCGATCGCAGTATGCTGCTGCCCATTCTCCGGTACGACCCTTAGTCGCCTTTTACGACACCGACGGGAAGTAAGGGGTGGTGCTATTCTTTAAGTCCGGCACCACACAGACAATCGCTCCTTGTCAATTAGTGGTGTGATAGGCAGTCGCTCCTTGTAAATTAGTGGTACTCAGCTGTATCCGGTTAGACAGGAAGCTGATCCAAACATAGTTGGGAATAGGCTAGGCAGATGATGATGTACTGATGATGTTGATGATTATGTTCGGATCGGCTCCAGTTTATCCGGATGCAGTTGAATATCAGAATTTTACATGGAGCGGCTGCCTATCTGACCTCCACAACCCAGTACTCTCGGTATGTACAGATGGTCACCCATCCAAGGGCCGACGGTGGCAAGCGTACCTTTACCTGATCGATCGACCCGTGCGACTGTTGTTACTTAGCCATAAGCTCCTATTTGACATATTTTTGACATCTTATTGTCAAATATTCGTGAAAATGACTGATTTTCATGATGGCCGTTATAATATGAGTAATATGACGCAATCGCTTTCCTAGGACTGCCAAGCTTTAGATAGTAAAAGCTACTAAGCTATGTACAGTCACGAGCATAAGTATGTATACACTTGGCTTTGTTCAAAGGCGATTTTCTCCTTTATTTTTGAATGAAATTTTATATTATTAGGAACATAGTATTTTCGAACCCATAGGTTTATGTAAAGTGTCGTATTTCAACGTTGTATTCGTTATTTCGAGAAAAAATCGCAATTGAAGTTGCCAAGTGTAAGTACTGTAAGTAGTGTGTAAGTACTGTACTTATCACCTTGAGGGACACTAAACGCCCATAGTCGTAAAAACAATCATTCTTCTATTGTGTCTCGTTCACTATCCTTCAACCGATTAACCCATCGTATGGCCGGAACGTGAATCCACGGGGGACAATGGCTTTTTAATTGTTTCTGTAATTACGGCATTCAACCCGATAATCACCTCAAATATTTAATTTGATTCAACGCAGGGTGTCGTTGAGCACATACGTATAAAGTCTGCCAACAACTCAACACGAATAGCTTTTTTTTTTCTGGATGGGAAGTCATCAAATGACTCCTCCCGCTCTGGGTGGAGCGGAAGGGAGTGTCAGACTCTTACTGACTAAAACCCTCCCGTGTTCCTTCCTTTGCCCTTTATGTTCCACGAATAGCTTGCGGCAGCTTATTAGCATTAGCACCGCATTGATGAAGCCAATTGGATGTTGTACGGTAGGGATTATGTTAACACGGGGCTGCACAAGTTGCATAGATAATCTAATACGGTTCGTAGTTTTTTTTAAATATCATTTCGCAGTTCAAACTAGGAGGTTGTCGTCTGGCCGTCTACTTAACCGGTCTTGCCTGTGGATGCCTCAATAAATTAGGGCCTCCAGCCAGAGCTTTAAAAACTAAGCGACTACACGCTAAGGGCACCCCTGTCGCTGGGAGAGGGCAGCAAGGGACAGGCTGGATGGGAATTAAGTGGTTCGTAGATAATTACGTATCAATTTATAGCAGTGGCGTAACTATAGGGTGGCATTGATTTGGCCCCCAGTCAGAGGGGCCCCTGGCCCGAGAGGGCCATGAGCACAGGAAGTTAGGATCCACTTAAGGACAGAAGCAGTCAGGTGTTAAATTTTGTAGGGGAAAATATGAAATGTACGCGGAAGAAGGCGAAGTGACATGTCAAAACATCGAGATTTCTATGAAGCATTTATTGTCAATCGTGAGTGCTTTCAAAATATTTGAAATACCTTTTTCATGTCACATCAAATACTCATTAAGCGATTTACAACACAACAGATACTTTAGAAACAAGTCGTTACAAATTCCAAATACGACATATAGTCTATTAATTATTGTATTTCCAAACCAATAGATAGTATCAAATAAAATGCGCTCCGGTCCCAGCTAACAAACTAATGCCCGCAGTCACTAACTACAAAACCCTAAATGAACGCCTAAATACTATTGCACTGCTTCAATTCTGTTCGTTAAAACATTATGAATGAACTTCGAAAAAACAAGAATCGTAATATGGCGAAGACAGTCCGTGTTTTTTTTTTTCGCTGCACTACGGATCAGATTGATTGGTATTTTAGCATAGACAAAAAAAATAACTGAAAATGCTTCATCAATGGGATTTCATACGATTAACTTAACGGTTAACCGTCCATTATGTTATCCTTTTATGATTCTGCCAAAGTGACCTTTTTAGGCCCCCTATTATAATCATAATTTTTAAACATAGTAGAAAACAGTTTGTAAAGAATCGGGTCTATTTTGCGATTACAATTATGGTAATTATCCGCGGAACTCCTCAACGACGCGTTTAATTTACACAGCAAATATTCCTAAGTATAGCCCGAAGTCCATTTATACCTCCCGGGAGGTGGTTCAGCCTTTCAATTGAAAAAAAAGCCGGTCAATTTAAAAATTCACAGCAATTAGCCAGCAGCGTATCCCGAGGCACTCTACTCTAGCGAGTGACCCTATTTCCTGGGGTCAATGCACTGAATGTACTAGTGGAATAATTAATAAGCAAGGACAGGTAAAAAATGTGCTCGAAATATTGGTTGTGGGAATGGGAATGTTCGTTGTGATAATGGTTGAGGCTAAATGCGGGTACAATTGAAGCTGACTTTGAAGCTAAGGGTTGAAGGTGATTGATGATGGTAGGTGAGGACATTTTATTTATTTGTTTTTCATAGTTGGCAGTAAGTATAAGTATATCATTATTATTTTTCTTATTATTATAAAATTTTAGGGTTCCCTATGGGGAACCCTAAAATTCCATACTTAGAACCGAAACTCAATTTATTTTTCCATCAAACCCATACGTGTGGGGTATCTATGGGTAGGTCTTCAAAAATTGTGTATTATATCCTTTTTCTAGTTCTTCCTTTAGATATTCAACTTTCGTACAAGTATTTCATAGCTATTAGATATTTCAGATCTAGTTTATAAAATGGGACTGCGACACTATCTGATGTAGAAATACGTTTGTTGAGTAGGATAATTCCATTCGTAAAAATGGTCCAACTCAGTGGTCGTAGGTACCATCATCATTTTGCAGAGAGATAGATTGCATCCCGGGAAGGACGTAGGATAGTTTTTATACCGATATTCCCACGGGATCGACACTTATGCGGGTGAAACCGCGGGGCGCTGATAGCAGTAAAAAAAAAATATTCATAAATAATCTTAGCACTTTTGGAATATTCACACATTCTGGCATTTCGTACATTGCTGTACTAAATTCCAGAATGTGCTATTATTGAAAATAATTTTACTTAGTCATGGTGCCCAGATAAGTATCTGTCAAGGTCTTTTCGCCGATTTTTTCCAGTCTACTACTCCTTTCGTAAATAAGTATAAATCTAAAAGTACTCTAAAGTTGTTGCTGCCTCACAGTGGACCGTAACGACATTATACATTAGAAAAATTAGGCCAAGGAAACTATATACAGACATATAAATTTTTTCTAACGAAATACATATAATGAGACACTGCTTGTGGAAAAGTCTCGTTAATCTCTTGGCATTGAGTTCTTGAGATGCTTGCTATTTTTATGTGACATCATTAGTAAGCTAAAGTTATTTTCTGTTCTGTGTTACGCTTGAAAGTTTTTCTATTTTATCCTAGAATCGTTATGAAATAGCCTCCATGAGTGGCGTACTGCAGCGTACCTAAACTACCTCATCTCGCTTCCTCCTTGCTGATTGGGTATTTACAACAAAGCTTATTGTAATTTAGTTCGTGCCTGTACGAGAGAATTCGATCCTAAGTTTACTGTTTGCCCTTTTTACACACATGTTTTTCTCGCTGTGAAAAATTACGGTTCGTTCGCCGTGTGTAGGCACGGTTTTCAGTGTTGTATTTGGAAAAATGCTGACACACACATTTTTTCTACGGTAAAGAAACTGAGCCATATACAAAGGGCTTTATTATAGTTTACCAAATGGTTTTAAAACCGTTCGAATTTGAATCTTAAAATTGTTTCTGTACTACAAAACACACAAGCCGATTTGCCTATATTCAGTTTGTGGTAATTAGATATAAGTAATTTATTTACAAATCAATGTTATTATCCGATAAAAAATAACAAAGACCGAATTTTTAAGCCCTTTATTTTTGATCCTCCCACTTTATTGTAAAACCAAACTCTGAATTTTATGTAAAACTAAATATTTGAGTACAAAATAGGTTGGTGATACATATTAAAGAGCGCGCAGATCTAAACACTAATGTAGAAATAGAGTGTTTGTAGTTATGTTTCTACCAAAAAGGTGCCTAAATATTTCTTCATAACAAAAAAAGGCATTTTAATAACGGTGTACCTGCTAGAGTCGACACACTCATGCTTGAAGATAATGATAATAACAATTAATTTGAAGAAGAAAAAGGGAAAGAGCTTAATACTGTGTCGGATGAAGAATATACGTTTCAAGAGGCCCAACATATTGAGAATATTGATTCCAAATAAAGTTGCCAACAGCATAATCAATATCAGGGATTCAATGCAACGAAACAATAATATACAAGGTGGCAGGAACACCGACGTACAAACTAAAACCATATAGATCAGCACATGTTACCCAAATGTCCTTTCTTTGGTATTGTTCGTCGAATCGTTGAGCTCCTTAAGTCTTGAGTTGAGCTGCACGATTTCTGACAAATGCGTGCACTGACTGGACAGGTCCTCTCAATCTGTGTGGTTCTTTCTTCAAAAGACCGTCTCAGACATCGATCTACATGGTCTTCATATAACCTGACCAAGATTATGTCTGGACTTTAAAAGAGACTGTGACCTCTGAGTTTGTTTCGGCCTTTCTTCTCAGAGTAGTCAGATAGGAAACGCCGACCTCATCTAGTTTAAAAAAACCATGATTGACGTGTAAAAGTGTTTGTACAAACCTACTTACAAAAATAAAATCATTTATCATTTACATGATTATAACCCTAGGGTAAAAAAAAAAAATTGTAGGCTATCAAAATAAAAATCACCTGTTTCGTAGAAAAGTGCGCTGTCAAAATTAACAGCAATATTTTTTTTTTGATAACACTAAAAATTTCAACGCAGGGGGGTTCAGAATCATGTACCTACTGAATTCATGGTAACAAGTTGCTCAGCGATGTTTCTGCCACCCTGTTGTATAGTTGTAAAGGACACATTTCGGTCAATATCTTCTACTATCAATGCAAGACTAGTCAATAAGATAAGTTAAAGGAACGTCAATGAAAAAACACTGAAGCATCAACAGACGAGAGACAATGTTATCTGAATAATTGCAAGAACATCTAAATGATTACATTCCTTATCTCTACTTCCTTACCTGACAATGGCGCATTTAAGACAAGACCTTCATCTAGTAAATATTAGTGCTGAAAACTCTTTTATCTAGTACCAGCTTCTGCCCGCGACAGCGTCCGCGTGAAATTTCACCCTCCCACCATTCACCCTCTTAGGGGTAGAATTTCGAAAAACCCTTTCTTAGTGGATACCTACTCTTCACAAAGAACGCTCCCTCCAAATTTCATATCTCTAGGACCAGCGGTTTAGACTGTGCGTTGATATATCAGTCAGGACTTTGAATTTTATATACATTGTATATAGACAAGTGACCAATCCCTACTTTGCACGGTTTTACATAAGTGCCCATGTAGGCTTATGTGAAATAAAATATTTTGATTTTGATTTTACAATTTGAGAAAACATCGAGACTTCTGAACTATATACAAACCTCCTGGAATAAATACTTTAAATTATTGTAAAACCCATATTAAAATCCATTGTGTAGTTTAGAAGATCTAGCCGGTGACACAGACAGACACGAAAAGAGGATTTGTTTTATACTATATGTAAAGATTTGTTATAAGGGACATATTCGAAACATGTATAACCTTGGTATAGTATGTAAAATATCCAAGACTAAATTAGGTTTATTGTATGAATATTTTACTGGTCTGGTACACCTTATCAAGATAAGGTATGATATGATGACTATTAGCGCGACTGTGCGTTAAAACGTGCACTACTTAAACCCACACAAGCAAGTCGACCAATAAATATGTAGTACCTAAATTCATACCTACTAATAAAATTATAAATTCGAAAGTAACCCTGCCTGAACGGATTTCGACATTAAATATTTATTACTCAGCTGAGAATTTTTTTTTCGTGAAATTTTCCCAGGTTTTAATAGTTATTTTTCTATTCGGGGCGGAGAGTTGAGTTATAAAATCAAATTCAAAGTCAAATCATTTATTTCAAATAGTCACATTAAAGGCACTTTTGAATGTCAAAAATTACAACTAAATAGAATTGATTCTAGTCGCCCATTCCAAAAGGTAGTTTTCGTATGGAGAAGAATGGGCAAGAAACTCCACCTTTACTTGGTCAAGTAGGTAAGTATTGAACTTTTGTATGAACAGCTGATTTTTTTTTCGCGATTTCAGCTTTGGTCCCATAGTAAAAGTTGTACATAATAATGAGTACAATGACCTCTTAAGAGGTTGTTAATGTTCATATTCATATTCATTTATTGCATTTCATGTTGTTTACAGGTTGTTACATTATGATAGTTCCAAACAATGAACCCTGCTAGGGCACAGCAATGTATAGGCGACAGGTTTTAATTAATTTAACATGCTATCATTATTTATTATTCACATAATTTGTTGATATGATATATTTGTTGATATGTTTTACCAATAACCCTGTATAATAATAATTATAAATGGTGTAACTAATCCGACTTTGTTTTATTTATATTGATTTTGGCAAGGAGATAGATGGTATCCTGGGGAAGGACATAGGCTACTTTTTGTCCCGGAAGGACGTTCCCGTGGGATGAATTCCGACATCCACGTGAGTGAAGCCGCGGGCAGAAGCCAGTTAAAGTATAAATAAATAAGTAAGTTTTCGTGAGTTTCCAAGTCTGGAGGTTGATGCGGTCGGCAACAGTTCTATAAGGTGTTTCAAAATTAACACAACAAACTTTAAAAGGTGCTTCAGACCATCGAACTGAACAACTTTCACTATGGGACCAACTCTGAAATCACGAAAATAAAATCAGCTGTTTAATACAAAAGTTCATTTCAGACATCAATCTACATTGTCTTCACACGATCTGACCAAGATTTTGTCTGAACTTTAAAAGAGACTGTGACATTTCTCGAAAATGTTCCACGTCATTTTTTTAGGCACTGATTTAAAGAGGCAGTTGTAAATAGCGGTTTTGGTAAGTTAAAAATTATAAATGGCACGTTTAATAATTAGTTCAGCAGTTAAAACTAAGCAGTAAAGTAAACAAAAATGAGTAATAAAAAATAATGAAATGGATCAGTGAATATATAATTGAGCAGGAAAATAATTAAATGGGCGGTAAAAATTATTAAACGAGCGATTACCTGTGGGCAGTAACAAATCGGAATTTGTCGGTAAGAAATCTTATTCTAAGCAATTCTTTAAACAATGAGGTGGTAAAGTAGTTTTGGGTGTGTAGTCGACGGAGCCCCGCTTCGCGGGGCCCCTATTTCTGTCTACAGGGTTTAAAGGGACCTAACACGAAGGGGATGACGGGGGCTCGTTCGCTCGCTTTGCTCGCTCACTCGAGCCCCCGTCATCTCCTTCGAACCTAACTTGTCCGAGTCGGGGTGCCCCAAGTCCCTAGCTCGTTTCGCTCGCTCTTGCATCCTAAGTTGTCATTACAAATGTGTTACGAGCTCATTCGATCCGCTCATTCCATCATTTTTACCGCTCTTTCAGTTATTGGACTGCTCAATTATTTTTAGAATTGACATTGTATGATAAAATAACCGACTAATTGATTTTTTATTACTGTCCATGTTTTACTGTCGCAATAATTAATCAACCGCCATTAAATTAAATAACTGCTTAATATATTTTTCAACTGATCATAATAACATCTCATCATCATCATTTGCGTTAAAGACTCACTACTTTGGAAGTAAGTTTTTAATATTTCCCAATTTTTTTCGAGCGTATTGCGTCCCATTTTGCAAATTTCAAACATAAAACTAACTTCCTGTTAAAAAATGAATGTTATTCAACCTTTCAAAGTCAAAGTAATCGGTACTTCAAATTTAAAACACTAGATGGCCCACCCGCTAATATTAGTGTGATAGTGTGATCTATTCAATCAATCTACCTAGATTGATTTATTTAATGACGAAACTCTAATTATATAAAATGCTGACATACATTTTAATACTTTACATCAATACTAATATTTGAATTGACATTAAATTCTGACATGAAATGAAATTGACTATGAACTGTAATGAAATTTAATTTATATGCATGCGTTAATACTATTAAGTACCTACTGAAATACTTATAATATTATATTGTAATAAATTTACTTATTATTGAAATTTAATAGTAGGTAGGTACCCACTTATTTAATTGTCTTTTAATCACATCAATCATTTGTATGGCAAAGCATAGCGCACTACCAATTTTTAAGATCTTTGTATGAAATTACCTATGTTTTACAAATAAATTATTCTATTCTATTATATTCTATTCTAGCCTTTCCCAACTATTTTGTGGTCGGTATTCCCGTCTAACCGGATTGGTACAGCTGAATGTTAGTTTTTTACATGGAGCGACGTCCACTACCCAGTAACTGAGTAAGACGATAGCCCTTGGTTAGATTTTCGGGCTCCTGACATACCCTTAACGACTGTCAAAATCTACGACGGGATCGACGGCATGGAGTGGATGTAGGTAATACCAGCCTTAATTGTGCGTGACTAATTCCTGAGCGCTTTCACTCACGTATACTGCCTTCCTTTGGGTGTAGACATAAAGAACCATAGTCATTTTCATTACTGCTTGTTTATGACATTCAAGTCGTAATAAAAAAAAATTGCATATCAATGTCTTTTTACGGCACCGCTCTAATTTTTTTTATTCATAAGTAGATAAGGAAATTGAGGGGCCCGTGGCTAAATAATAATAGCCGCACAGGTCGAGCGATCAGGTTAAGCTACGCTTGCCGCGGTTGGTCTGTGGATAGGTGACCATCTTCACATACCGTGACCCCTCCGTGCCTTGGAAAGCACGTTAAGCCGTTGGTCCCGGCTGTCATTCGTGGCTCTTTGACAGTCGTTACGGGTAGTCTGAAGCCCGAAAGTCTGACAACCAGTCTTACCAAGGGGTATCGTATTACCCAGTAACTGGGTTGTGGAGGGCAGACAGGCAGTCACTCCATGTAAAATACTGGAATTCAGCTGCATCGGCTTAGACTGGAAACCGACCCCAACATAGTTGGGAAAAGGCTAGGCAGATGATGATGATGATGAAGTAGATAAGGAAATTGTCAAGCAGTCTCCTATTTCAAATTGGTGGCTATATACCTTCGGATTTCACGGTTAACGAAGCTAGCAATTATTTTAGAAAGTTTTTAATAGGTATGTAAGTACCTACTCCTTTAGGAGTAAATATAAAAAGCTTTTAGTACAGACGCCAGCACATCAAGCTATTAATCTGTCAAATATCTTTGATAGATTTTCAACTTTCTCGCTAAAGCATAAGGTTCAAAGTTGATTGGGAAAATTTTACAGTTTCGGGTAGCTTGAAGTGCTGGCGTCTGTACATACTTAAATGCAGCCGCCACGCCTGTTTTCCCCTAGGGAGCAAAGTTAAGTTTATTGTTGTTGTACTCGGTACACTCACCCTTATTCATAAAACTGGATATTTTTAAACCCTCCGCTACCTGTCTTTTAAATCTTTATTAAGAGTACAGAGCGCCATAACACTTTTTTAATAGCCTTTTGGGCACTTTTCCTATTAACAGCAATGCGGACGAATTTTATGATGCCCTTTGATAGTTTCCCCTCCTTTTTAGGGTTCCGTAGTCAACTAGGAACCCTTATAGTTTCGCCATGTCTGTCTGTCCGTCCGTCTGTCTGTCTGTCCGTCCTCGCTTAATCTCTGTGACCGTTAGAACTAGAAAGCTGAAATTTTGTAGGAGTACGTATATCAGTTACGCCGACAAAGTGGTAAAATAAAATTTTGGAAAATATTTTTTTTTAGTGTAGCTCCCCTACATGTGAATTGGGGATGAATATTTTATTCATCATCTACCCCATCGTGTGGGGTATCGTTGAATAGGTCTTCTAAAATGGCTTAGGGGTTGCTAAAATTATTTTTTGATTTAATGCTCCATTTACGAAATATTAAAGTTTAAAGTGCAAATTTTCGTTCCAGTAGGGCCCCCCCCCCCCCCCACTAAAAGCTAAACTACTGGCTTGAAAAATCTGAAAAATTCTCGATAATAGTGCATTACATGAACTTTAAAGGAAAAGTATAGCGGTTAAGATAACTTTATTAGTTTAGCAGTAATAGTCGTTGAACTTGGGTGTTAGATAATTTTGTACCAAATACAAAATCCTTAGCATTAATCCTTTAAAGTGACTAAGATGAAGTACTTGCTTGTTTATAATGGGCAAAGGCTTGCATTGAAAATCAAAATATGTTTTTTTTTACCTATTTAGAATAAAGAACAACAGAATCGTACTACATTGTGATAACGGGCTACTACGGAACCCTACACTGTGCGTGGCCCGACACGCACTTGGCCGGTTTTTTATATACTTGCATACTATTAATATTATTTTTCACTTTTCAAATTATGTACATATTAATGATGAATATAAAATTAACGCTTTTTAATAAGAGGCTTATAATATTAGATTAAGGCCTATAACAACATATTCCATATTGTTCCTATAACACAGGATCCCATGTGATAGGAACAGCCTTTGTTACGACACAAACTACGAGCAACTCCGGGTTACAAATGAATAATTTACCAGAAAAATCCAATAAGGACCAAACTCACGATGCCATAAATTGCCGGAACCGCATGCGGCTATAAACTCGTAGCGTCCGAGTTTTTTTTTGGCAAAATCAGCTTTTTTGAAACCCTATAGGTGCTGCCACACTGCTACATACAACATACACATGCTACATTTAATCAAAAAGCTTTTCAGAAATCAGAAAGGTTTTCCTGTTATGTAATGTTAGTAAACATTTTTAAACAGCAGTGTGGCAGCACCTTTACAATTTGTTTGGACGAAACCATGGAAAAAGAGCTTATTGATTAATGCACAAGTTTTGGAACGATATTTTAAAAGTTAAGATTGATTGCTTAAGGTGCCACTAGTCGATATTTTTTCCATACAAATTTCGGAAGAGTATTACTCCACTGTTTGACATTGTGCATCCAAAGTTAAACTTGATATCGTTTTGTCTTATTATTAATGTTGTCTGTACGGAAACAGAATTGTTAAATAAAAAGCCATTAAAAAGTTATGAGCCAACAAAGGTTCGTTTTTCTTGCTATTTTGAACGTAACTTTAGGTGTAAATCTGTAATAAAAGAACTGTAAAATCTTCAAAACCAAGTCCGTACCGACAAAGCTCAGCTATGGAAGAGTTCAATAAACTTTATTTGTAATTGATTTATGCTGCGGTTTTTTTCATGAAAATCAATTTTCCGAAGCACTTTTCCAATTTTTCTACGCGCCTATCAGTTCGGAACGATGTATCTGTGCGTGAGAACTAGACGTTGTTCGTGTAGACTAGCGTCTATCTGCTCATCACTAATACTAGCTCTGTCGGACACGAAGCCAGGTGAGACACTGTGCTTTTTGGCCATGACCACCAGTGAGTTCGAGCTCGCGACTAGTTTACTCTAAATTACGAGTTGTAAGTTGTACGTTGTACGAACCCAGGAGGGCACTTTAATTTGTGTATTTAATTTCATCACCACTGCTCTCAAAACGATGAAGGAAAACATCGTGAGGAAACCGGGCGGGTCCTAGAACCAAAAAAAACCGGGCAACAGCGAGTCGGACTCGCGCACCGAAGGTTCCGTAACATCCGGGTTTATGCATAAGGTTTATGTTTATGAAATTAAATGTTTTTTTTTATTTTAGAGTTGATTGAATTAATGGTAAATTGTGGTTTACGATTTATGACGTATTAAAAAAAACTACTTACTAGATCTCGTTCAAACCAATTCTCGGTGGAAGTTTACATGGTAATGTACATCATCTATTTTTTAGTTTTATCATTCTCTTAATTTAGAAGTTACAGGGGGGGGACACATTTTACCACTTTGGAAGTGTCTCGCGCAAGCTATTCAGTTTAGAAAAAAATGATATTAGAAACCTCAATATCATTCTTGAAGACCTACCCATAGATACCCCACACGTACGGGATTGATGAAAAAAAAATTTTGAGTTTCGGTTCTAAGTATGGGGAACCTTAAAATTTATCGCTTTTTTCTATTTTTGTGTGAAAATCTTAATGCGGTTCACAGAATACATCTACTTACCAAGTTTCAACAGTATAGTTCTTATACTTTCGGAGAAAAGTGGCTGTGACATACGGACGGACAGACAGACAGACGGACAGACAGACAGACAGACATGACGAATCTATAAGGGTTCCGTTTTTTGCCATTTGGCTACGGTCCACCAACCCGTACTGGGCTCGCGTGATGGATTGTGGCCTACTCCCTCTCACAAAGTGGAGGCCTGTTTCCCAGCAGTGGGAATATTATAGGCTGACCATTGTTGGGTTGTCTTTAAAAGTTTGTTTTTAGCAAAAAGACCGCCCATTGTAACACCCATTATAAAATTTCTACATTTACATAGAATATCTGTAATTTATATTTACAGATATTCTATGTAAATATATTATATGGGGTACTTAATAAAGAGTATCCTTTGTATCTAGGTATCTATTGACGTAAAGGACCAATTAATACTTTAACAAGCAGAACTGATACCAATTCTCACTACAAAGAGCTTATTGTATTTGCTATAGCATTGTTCATAATCTCAAATAATTTACATTCTATCACCACTTAATCAGTTACCTAACTACTTTAGTGAAATGTTTTTAAGTTGATTTTTGAGTGAACATTTGTAACAAAAAGGTCCTAATACATTTTTGGTTGCAATGGATTTTGAGCTTTGTTAAGATTTCGTTTGTTGTTCTATAACTTGAGAATTATCTCGAAATCCTGATTCAAATATAGCTATTAATTACTGATAAAGCTCTTACATAAATTAGACCCCAATAATATTCAAAGATCAAAGTGTTGATAGCTCTGCGTGTCTGATTTAAAAGACGATAAGACTTAGGTCATATAATCAGGGAGTCGAGGACCAAGCAGGCATAAAACTAAATAGGTACTAGAGAGCCTGTCAAGCAAGCTATCAAAATATTATATTTATCCATTTATAAATCACTAGCAGCGCCCCGCGGTTTCACCTGCGTAAGTTTCGGTCCCTTGGGAATGTCGGGATAAAAACTATCCTATGTCCTTCCTCGAGATGCAATCTATCTCTCTGCCAAATTTTATTGAATTCCGATCAGTGGTCTAGGCGTGAAAAGGTAACATACAGACGGACAGACAGAGACTTTCGAACTTATAAATTAGTATGGATGGATAGTATGGATTACGCAAATGGCACCAAGAACCTAAGTGAAACAATGATTATAAATTTAATTGTTATGGCGCTAGAATTAAAAATTCGCAGACATATACAACTATCACCCGTACTGGGCCCGCGTGGTGGATTACGGCCCACTCCCTCTAACTGAGAGGAGGTCTGTGTCCCAACAGAAGAAACATTTTAGGCTAATTATGCTATGGTGTTACAAGCGACCTGCCTCTCCTAAGCACCGGTACAACAATGGCGACATGACAAAACATCGAGATTTCTGAGCTCGAGTTTTCTAACTTAAATATTAATATACAGACGCCAGCACATCAAGCTACTACAATCTGTCAAATTTATTTAATAGATTTTCAACTTTATCGCTAAAGCATAAGATTCAAAGTTGATTGGGATAATTTGACAGTTTCGGGTAGCTTGATGTGCTGCCGTCCGTAATAGCCATGTTCCCGATGGGATTTACCGTCGGCAAAGATGACGAAAAATTTCCTTTCATGGTGTTTATTTTCGTTATACCTACACCTACAAGGAAGGCTAGACCCAGCGATTAAGGCTGTGAGTTGTCTGTCATTGAATGAATTTATGATTTTTATTAAGAGCGTTTACAACATAGGTACGGCATTTCATACAAACTTTCAAGCCCTTGTTTTTCGAAATGAATGAACCCCGATTTTAATGAAACTTCATACGCATAAGCAGGGTACAAAGGTCTAATAAGTTAGTTAAGAACGTTTTCAAAAACAAAGTAGATTAAGGGCGCTTGTTAACGAGACGGTTTCCACCCGGGCCGGCGCTGGGCCGGTGCCGGGTACGCTGAAACCACCATAGTGTCCCATACCTAACTGACGACCGGACGTAGACACGGTTTAAAATCGTGCCTAGACCAGGCGGAAAACCATCTCGTTACCAAGCGCCCTTACGGTGTGACGCACGGTATATTTTATGGGCAGTCAGTTACAAAGTAAACCTTTACATTACAAAGGCTGTCAAAACAAAGTAATGATCAATAATTCTGATGGAAAAATAGAAAAAACGTTACGGTTACTACCTAAGAATACAGGCGATTGCATCATTGTCTGCGCATGTAGAAAAAGATAAATGGATGTGGAAGGACCAAAATAAGTAAGAATGGATAAAAGAGGACGTGATTTTATGTGGATCGTAAACGAACGAAACGTTAGAGATCGACGATCAGTATATTCAGTATTGTATCAGTGCTTACATACTGATATGATACAGAATAATATCATAAAAACCGGCCAAGAGCGAGTCGGACTTACACAATTAAGATTCCAAACCAAACTTCACTGAGCAGTCTGTGAAATGGTCTGTACTGCGCGGAACTAATATACATATTATCTGCGCTAGCTCCATAGATAACCGAGAGATATGCCTTCACTCTATATTTGTTCGAGTTCAAATAATGTCGCCACCTTTTTCCCACTCCTAAAACTCACAAAAAACAAAAGAAATAGATACGGCCCACGTGACGCTTTTTTGGCACACACGCAAGAAAGTAGGCGTAACACTTGTGTGCTATCTTATTGTACACATGCTCAAAAAGAGCGGGCACTAGAAAGTATAGATACAGTCACTGAATGCACACATGCAACTCTGCACTGCGTAACACACTATCAATCTCAATCTGAATCATCTTTATTAAAGATATTGCTAATCCATTGCTTCTTATGTTCGAAAAATGTGTCTACTTAACAACGTAAATAACGCAATGAATGTTGTTGAACTGACAAAACCCATTGCTACTGATAGTGTCTACGCAATTAAATTTTTGGTCAGTTTGATCGGATGGAGGCGACATGTGCCATGCCCTACACTATACATCTAAATGACACAGTGTCAAGGATAAAAATATGGTTGTGGTATACGAGTATACAGATATGATTCAGGTAACTAAGAAAAAAACGTGATCTTATAATTTTATTGTTCCGTGTTTTTAGGGTTCCGTAGTTCCTACAAGGAACCCTTATAGTTTCGTCATGTGCGTCCGTCTGTCTGTCCGAGGTTTTGCTAAGAGATCGTTAGTCTAAAAAGCTGTAATTTTGTAGGAGTGCGTAAATCAATTACGCCGACAAAGTGGTAAAATAAAATTTTGGATAATATTTTTTTAGGCAGCTAATAAAATATTTTTATTTGTGAAGTGGGGATGAATATTTTTACCGTCGTCTAACCCATCGTGTGGGGTATCGTTGAATAGGGCTTCTAAAATGACTTGGGGGTTCCTAAAATTATTTTTCGATTTAATGCTTCATTTACGAAATATTAAACTTGAAAATGCAAATTTTTGTTCCCCTGTGGGCGTCCCCCCCTCTAAAAGCTAAACTGCTGGCTTGAAAAATCTGGAAAAATTCACGATGATAGTGCATTTCATGAACTTTAAAGTAAAACTATAGCGGTTAAGATAACTTTATTAGTTTAGTAGTAATAGACGTTGTTGCATAATTTTCTACCAAATACAAAATCCTTAGCATTAATCCTTTAAAGTGACTAAGGGCTAAATTGACGTCTGACAGTTTTTGTATGGAAGAACTGTCAAAAATTCCAAATTATTCCTCCGATAAAGTTATCTAGCGTTGGAAAAATCAGCCCTAAGATGAAGTAGTTGCTTGTTTATAACGGGTAAAGACTTGGGCACATGGATCAATCTATATCAAAAAAAAATATTTCTGCCTTGCCTTAGTCTCGCAAAAACTCGAAAATGGCTCGACCGATTGTGATGAAACTTGGTAAGTTGGTGTAAAAAAAAAGTATTGCAATGGATGCCACCGTGCGTTAGCTAGTTTTAAATAACCCTCCTTCTGGCGCAGTCGGGTAATAAAAAGTGCACGGTACCTGCAGTTTGTTGGCATATTTTGTTTGTAGATAATTTTCCAGATTTAGTCGTCAATATACAATATGAGAGGTCCGTAGCTAAATAATAACAGTCGCACAGGTCGATCAATCAGGTTAAGCTACGCTTTCCGCGGTTGGTCTGTGGATGGGTGACCATCTTTACATACCGAGACCCCTCCGTGCCTCGGAAGGCACGTTAAGCCGTGGGTCCCGGCTGTCAATCGTGGATCTTTGACAGTCGTTACGGGTAGTCAGAAGCCCGAAATTCTGACAACCAGTCTTACCAAGGGGCATCGTATTACCCAGTAACTGGGTTGTGGAGGTCAGATAGGCAGTCGCTCCATGTAAAATAATGGTATTCAGATGCATTTGGTTAGACTGGAAGCCGACCCCAACATAGTTGGGAAAAGGCTAGGCAGATGATGAGTCCTCAATATATGAGAGCAGTGATGGTGGCCCAA
Source organism: Mesoligia furuncula (assembly GCA_916614155.1). Taxonomy (NCBI): domain Eukaryota; kingdom Metazoa; phylum Arthropoda; class Insecta; order Lepidoptera; family Noctuidae; genus Mesoligia; species Mesoligia furuncula. Next base: position 8,514,767 of record OU744800.1, read on the forward strand.
TGGTAACGGCCGCGACTTACGAGCTAGGTCGTAGGTTCAAAACCAGACAGGCGATTTACTTTGTGTAAATTATTTCACCACCGCTGCTCTCAAAACGGTAACGGAAAACATCGTGCGGAAACCGGAATGTCCTAGAACCAAAAATTCGAAGACATGTGACATCTACCAACCCACGTGGTGGATTACGGCCCACTCCCTCTTAACGAGAGGAGGCCTGCTGTGTCCCAGCAATGGAAATATTATAAGCTGATTATGCTAGTAATCAATATATGAGTCTATTTAGTAGAAATCTTAGGATCCTAAGATTTCTACTACATTTTCTGTTTTTACCCATGCGAACCTGTAATTGGCTTTACAACCCGTCCGACTTAAGTGTGCACCTCGCTGGAATGCGTTTATGCGCGAAATGTTTATATTTATCATTACGATAAAAACTATACCTGCAAGCATGTTGAAAAAAAAATCGTAAAAAATATTTTTACGAAGTTAACCTTTTTTTTTCAAACAATACGACAGAGTAACATCACAGCACCAGGTGCACAGTAAAGTCAGACGGGTTGTATGTCTCATATACTATTGTTATGCTTCTGTTAAAGCTGTTGGTTCTCCTAAGTATAAATAAATAAATAATATTTTAGTGCACTCCCAGTACACGTCTCTCGACTCAAACAAACGCAGCAGACGAAACCCCATATTTACAAATGCAAATACGAAAACGTAAATTATTAGGATTCCAAGGTGTTATTAAACGAATGCTTACATAAGTTAGCATCGGAAGTGGTTGGTGGTTGACCCGATTACCGCGGGTTCGTTGTTCGCGAGTGGGCGTGTCATTCGTTCATATTGACTAACATTCAGTAAGGAACAGGTCTAGTGATGTAACGCTTCTAGTTGGAGCGCGGGTGAAGGTTTGTGTATCTTCGGTGCAGGCGTGAAGCGAGTGCAATTTTGACGCGTAGTAAGCTCAAATTGAAGTTTCGGCAACAATTGCATATATCTGCTTTAAATAGAAATGCTATTCATTGAGAAGAAGCAGTACAAAATTCCAAAAAGACCCGAAAATTTGAAAAAAATCCGCTCCAGAAAATATATTCAGTTACTAAGAAAAAAGTTTTTATATATTATAAGTATACATATTCTGAAGAATATGAGAGACTCAGTGCTAAAACCAACTTTTGATTAGGCGAACTACGCATCATATATAAAAAGCCCAGCCATATGCACCTACAATCTAGGTACCGCCTCCTTTGCCTAGGTCAGGTCTGAAACGTAAAATCCTAACGTCGTCACTACTCCGCTGATTTATATTTATTTACATTCACCGAAACATCAACAAAACATGTCAACAAAATATCGAAAGTACCTACCTATCTACATATAATACTCAAAAATGAATGTCATATAAGTAGGTATGCACCTATATGCAGTGACTGAACAGAAACGTCCTTGGGAGGCCATCCCGTTGTAGGCATCTTAAAATAAACATCTGTGTTTACTACAAACTTAATTAAAAAACAAACTCACCAAATAAAAACTGCTTGTTCACACGATACTTCCGTATTTAAAATTCGAATGATGAATGAGTAGGAAGAGTTTAGTGCACGGAATGGCGCCGCGTTTCAAGATGGCGGAGGGGACGTGCGTTCGCCAGCGCCCTGCGGACTCAACTGAAGCCTGCCTGAAGGGAGGTTGGGCGGAGTCGCCGCTGATCAAGCGAATATTTTATCGATACTTTTGCTTTAAGATAGGAAATGAGAGACAATTATATTTAACTAGCGATTGCGAAGTTCAACTATGCTATTAGAAGGTTAGGAAATGCAGCGTTTCATTGAGTTGCATCATGCTATGTTATAAGTGGAGTAATAGTTACTGCGTAATAGATTTGATGCATCAGTTTTGAATGAACTTTTTTCATTTACGGATTTTTTTACGTTAATTTTAACTTAGTGTTAAAGAGAGATTTCATTGAACTGAAATTGCTGATGGAACCTAAAGGCACCCCCAAAAAGATTAAAATCACACACATTTATTAAACAAACGTACTATAAATTCAATATGCAATAAGCGTAATCTTAAGCTTCAGAGGTGATGAAGATAATCCATCAACATAAAATTATGCGACATATCAATGCAATGTAAACATGTCGAAACGCACGTTTGCCGGCCGGCGAGGCAGGGCGTCCTAGAACCCATCAAATTCGCCCTTTTCATCTTCAGAACGAAACATTACATTTTCATTAAAAACTAAATTCATTGCGACTTCAGTACCGCCGGTTACCAGACGCTGCAGTGAAAACAAAGCAATGCTCAGCGCAAAAAGGAAAGTCTCGTAGCAGAGCCTACGCCGTAGCACTTTCTACGGCGTAGAGGGCTCGGCTACGCAAGCGAACACGCCCGCTGTATCTTATCGACATGAATTTACATAATACAGTCAAGTTCAATAAAACGGAAAATTGAAAATTCCCAGTACAATGGAACTCCTTCTAATCGTCACCTGAGAGGGGTCGAATTGATTTTTATGACAATTTTCCTTTGTCGTTGAGGAACATCTTCAAAAAATGAGAAGGTTAATTAGGGAGGTTCCATAATTAGGTGGCTTACCGAGAATCTTGAGACAAGAGGTGGGTGGTGCAGATAAGTGGAAGCTCGCTAATTATGTGCTGCCTTATCGAACTATGTGCTTTGGTACATAATTTAGAGAGATTGGTGCCGATTCTGTGGTTCACAAACTGAACTACATTGAAGTTCAGTGCATCTTTTTCCTTCTGTTTCATCAAGAAAAGAACAGAGGATACATTTGAGTTTAGTCCTGTTAAATTAATCAGCGTCTGACACTACTGAAGATTTTACTGATGTAAATAAATCTAGTTGAGATTTCGATAACGTGATTGCAAAACAAAGCTACCTAGGTATCAGAAAAGTTTAGGGTAAAATTTACTTCAATTATGTATGTATACTGATCAAGTATCAGTATATACATAATTGAAGTAAATTTGCTGAAAAATCTGAGTCCTTTTGTAAATGCGTTACCAAAACAAATAACATGTCTTTGGAAGAAACATCATAAAGACTTACCTGCTATTGCATATTGCATAGAGGTCACACAAAGAGAGTCACTAGAATCACCTTACCCGAGACGATACACCCCAAACTTTATGTTCGTCAAAATGCATCGTTGCAAACCGAACTGAATCAAAATCCAAGCTTAGATAACTGTTATCAGGACCCTCCTCTATTTCTTTGTTTACTAACAGTCTGCCCACCGATTCCCATCCGACATTTTTCCCTAGGACAGAGATAGATAGTGCAACAGATAGCTGCGTCCCTTTCCCGCGATGCGTCGATCGATGTGACCTTGGCAGTGGGGGATATTTAAACCCGAATAGATAGGGGGCATACCGCAAGGAATATTAAGGGGTATTATGGTAATATGGTAATACCTTTATGTGGATAACTACAGATATTTTGACAAAACGCTATAGTCTAATAACACTATCGTGTTATTAGACTATAGCGTTTGATTCTGAGCCTATGATTCTGAGTTTAAGATATTATTATAGTTTCTGTCTCGACGTCTTGCGTGAGCTGTGTCTTGAAACTGCATTTACATTTAAGTGCCAATAAAAAGGAAACTGCTGTCATAACTATTGAGTCATCTGAATGAAATAGGTCATGTCATAGGGGACGTAAAGTCTCAGTGCAATCTTCCACAATCTACATTCTATTAAAATGTGCAAATAAACTTGTTGTGGATGTTCGATCAATGGTACTGAATATTTATTAACCGTCTTTATCGTAAACAAACGAGACCTTGAAATTGTGCAAGTCATTCTCTTGGGAGAAAGTTTAACATTATATTATCTTTTAAAAACAAGATTTTCTTCTGTATCGTCAAACAACCTTTTACACAAGTAAGTTATATACATCAGGTACCGACTGCAGAGCAGCTGTGACCCAGTAGTAACAGCCCCGACTTATGAGTTGAAGGTCGTAGGTTCGAATCCAGACAGTCGCTTTACTTTCTGTAAATAATTTCATCCACCACTGGTCTCAAACGGTGAAGGAAAACATCGTGAGGAACTTTGTCCTAAAACCAAAAATTCGATGACATGTGACATCTACCAACCCGCACTGGGCCCTCGTGGTGGATTACCGCCCACTCCGAGGAGGCTGTACATAATTAACGCAAGACCTCATACACCCCAATTATAGCATTGACTTAAAAGCATAATACAAGGACCAAAACTTAATTTTTTAGCAGGCTTTGACTGCCAACGCGGTCACCGGTGACCGCGAACAATAGATTTTCTATTGTGTCTGCTGTCTGGCGTTCAACGTGTTAATATTAAGAAAATCGTGTTGATCATAGCATTACTTTATGCATTTAAAATTGAGTCTTATGGCCTTAAAATAAGATTTATTTTTCTTTGGCTCAATCTGCGGGCAGTATGGCAAAATACACAATTTATAAAAAAAATACCTATAACAAAAGTTACTGTAATCGATTCAGTAATCAATGATGAACAAACTACTTTCAGGTCTTGCTTTTATTCTGTTACACCTACATAATTTAATGGAGTTGTAACGAGTTACGCAATGCAGTTTATGATTCCAAATCAAATATGAAGAAGTTAGTTATCTATTTCATATTCGGATGGGTCCTTAGCTCTAGCCTTGAACACTTCAAAGACTCCCTAAATAGACCCCTACATAACATACTACCTAACCCAAACTCTGAGGCAGTTGGAAACTAATAGAATCAACACAGAGCGAATGTATTGAGTAAACACAATCGATCATCTCGGAGCAATCGCTCGGGCTCATGTCTCCCTGAACTTGTCGGCATAGAAACATTCGTGCGCGGTACTGTTGTGCTGTGCGGATTTACGATTTGTTGTCGGCCGTGGATTAGTTCACGTTTATGAGACGAGGAAGCACGTCAGAATGTATTTATTTGTAAACAAGCAGATGTTTGACTACCATAAGCTCCGCTTTGATTATTTTCGTGCAGTTTGCTACAGACACAAAAGCGGCAAACAAATATTTTGACGAAATACATAGACAGGAGTTTATCGTCAATGTATATACTAAAACTAACCCAGCAGGACTACCTTTAGACATTGTGTGCAATATTTTAAAGCTCTTAGCAGGTGGCTTTCTATAGTTTCTGCCTACCGTTGGGAGAAGGCGTGAAAATATGTATGTGTATCTGATAAAACTCCGAGAGTCACTCTTGCAGTAAACATATACACCGCTATTAATATTACAGTCAAGACGGCAAAAGAAAGAGTACTTTCTCGTACAGAATTAGATTTCGTACAAATTCCCACTTTATTGAACCCGAAATCAGGGGCGGCGTAAAGCGTGGGCGACGTGGGCCATCGCCTACGGCCTCGCTCTCCTATGGGCCTCGCACCTCGAAGGCAGGACGAGCAAATTTTTTTGTCGCATTTAAAACGACGAAAAATTTTATTCGTCGTTTAACAATAATCCTTCCAAATTCTTTTTTTAACACGCTTTTATTATCTTCACTTGTAACTAACAATATAAGAAAATCTTAAAAGTCAATTTTACCCTACTTCTAATTGTCGTATCAAAATGAAACTTTATATGCATATGTAATTCGGAAGACAAAACTATAATTTAGGTCTTGTCATCATTATCTGTTTTAGCCAGGACGTGGATAGTGAAACGCTTCAGCGGCTACTAGTAAACCTCTCGAGTCTGGGCTCATATGATTTGTATTAACAAGGCCAACTTAGATTGTACTTGGTGTCGAGGGTCTAATGATGGAGCCAAGAGGTGTATAGTGGAACTATTTAGGGGCTACTAGTAAACCCCTCGAGTTTAGGGTCATAGGGGGTGGTTTTGTTTGCTCCGCCACTGCCCGAATCTATGGCTACCACGTCACCATAATTCACACAACAATAACCCTAAAAACATAACCAAAAACAAAGGAAATCAACCTTGAAATCCAACCTTCACGTAGAGTAGTAAAGTGCAATATTTATGACCTTCCCCACGAATAAATTAATGCTGCATGTCCCTCACAAACTCAGTATTATATTGATGAAAACCTGAACGTATTCCGGAGAGAGAGAGAGACTAGAAATAGAACCGGTCGCTGCAGTATAATATTCTCGTTAGTACCTGTGCATACCGTTATCAATGCCGTATTGAATTTCTTGCGCTCTGAAATATGATAGGTAACTGTAACAACACTAACAACCACTGGCACTGTAGCGAATATGAAAGGCTAAGATTTGTTGATGGAGAGCATTAAGAGCAAGAATGAAATGGAATCATTGATTAGAGAATTTAAATGAAATGTTTTAGACTTTGGGCTATTTCAGAACATTTAAGCAAAGATCGACGATTGCAATGAGGTTGTGTAGCCAGCTCCCTTTAGAAGGATATTATAATTGCTTATCCGTTGCTATATAATTATGTTCGAACAATTTGTCTATTCAACAATGTAAATAACGCATTTAATATTGTTGAAATGTCAAAATGAAATTCCTACTGTTACCCCCTTACTAATAAACGTTCTACTAACGCGTTCAAGGTCAAAGTGGGGTAACTTGATGTGCTGGCAACTGTACATAGCGCTGTATAGTTACACAACGCTTTGTCTTCTTCTTTCGAAAGTCAAATTACTGACGACTAAAAGAGAGAAATCGTTGTGTAACTGTTCGTCTGATATAATATGTTTATTAGTAAGGTGGTAAGTGAATTACGCCCCTTGAGAAGATGCCTAGTCGATGATTCTATTTCTGTTGCATCTTAATTAGTTACCTCAATTAAAGTTAAATAGATGATAAGATACGATGAGTTTAGCATATTCGTATGGGCAAAAACCCGCTTTTTATAGCAAAGAAATGGATAGGATAACATTTTTATTACATTTTGTGACCAAAATTGTCCACACTTTTTTTGCGGATGCGAAATCATCAAATGACTCCTCCCGCTCAGGGTGGAACGCAAGGGAGTGTCAGACTCTTACTGACTAAAACCCACCCGCGTTCCTTCCTTAGCCCTTTATGTTCCGAGCCAGCGGTAACCCTTTCGAACAATGTCGCTGGCCCGGCAGGCTTCGGCCCTAAGGAGGCCCCTCCTCGATGCTGACATCTCTTTGAGGCGCGCGTGGAACACGTACGCGCCGTCCGGCAAGGGCCTGGGTGTGCTACCCATTACTCTCGGCCCGCAGGCCCGCGCCGGTGGCCGGGAGTCGTCATGCGGCTCCCGACGCCCGGAGCGTCTCCCGCGGCGGCTGGGGTGGGAGGCTCTCTCCCTAAGCCGTCCCGCCACCTACTTCGCTAGCATGACTGCTTCGCAGAAGGAAGTGACTGCCTCCCACTCCCTCTCGCCCCGGACCATGGCTTGCACCAGGGCCGGACGCGAGAAGTCGCCGCCGCTGCCGATCGCCTCTACGAGGACACTGCGGTGCTCCGCCTAAGCGGGGCAGGCCTCCACCGTGTGCTCCACCGTGTCCTCTGGGCGATCCTGGCAATGGTGACACCCGAGCGTTTCCTCCCGCCAAAATTGTCCACATTCAATACCGTTTGAAGGTTTTTGTTGAAATAAATATGGTGAAGGGAAACATCGTATGGAGACCTAGAACCGAAAATTCGAAGACATGTGACATCCGCCAAACCGTACTGGGCACGAGCGACCACGTTTCAGAGACATAGGTCATCACTGTCAGTTACAACAAATAAAACTGAATTTAACCAATGCTGGGCAAAATTAAAATAATGGTAAAATGACAGTAGGCATTCGTACAATTGATGCCGCTCCAATAAACATACAACATTCACCCAGCATCAATTACCAAAAGATGTATTAGAGCGAAAACGTATTTAGTTATTAAGGGGAATGGCTTTTTATTGTGTTCGTAGCGATATTTAATGCGCTCGTAGCGTTTGGGTGACTTTTGATGCGCGTAGCGATAAATATCACTCGTAGCCCCTTGGCGTAGCAATCTGTCCCCACTTACATAAAGCTATTGTGTACCTATGGTGCATGCTATAACTACTCATCTATACTATAAAACGTTAAAATGTATGTAGGGGATTCTTATTATTCTTTTCTTGTCGATGGTACTCTTCTTCGACATTTTATATTGCTTGAGCCCAGTAGGTGGCCACGTTTATTGCGACATCAGTGGCATTCATTAAGAGCTATTACGCACTGTCCACTGGTCGCGGGCGCCTCGATCGACGGCTACTGTGACTTACTATAGTTTAAATAGGTGTTTACGCACTTGGTCGCCGGATGATGCCTATGTTTTGGTCGTCGAGGGACCGAGTCGCCGGCGACCAGTCGACAGTGCGTAATAGCTCTAAGAGTCCAAGGTGCAGGTTAACGGATACTTCAGAATGTCAGCTAGTGAGGCACGGTCGATTAGAAGTAACCTTTCGGAACTACTTATTGAAATCCGAAAATTCTATCACTTATAGGAAGATACATTATTGCCGAGTGTCATAATACTAAGAAATTTCACACGGACGAAGTAAATCATAATCTCTGTCTTGCGTAAATTAGACAACAAGTTTTTTGTTACGGCTTTCAATCAACTTTATAGCTCTCCAGAACATCTAGTTTACCATTTTATGTTTTGAACCAGAATTCATCTGCCTATATAGCCTTTTCCCAACTATGTTAAGGTCGGCTTCCAGTGTAACCGGATTCAGCTGACTATCAGTATTTTACATGGAGCGACTGCCTATCTGATCTCCACAACCCAGTTACCGTGTAATACGATACCCCTAGGTAAGACTGGTTATCAGACTTTCGGGCTTCTGACGAGCCGTAACGACTGTCAAAGATTTACGTTTGTAAATATTTATTATTTTAGACACACAAAGTAAAAACAAAAGAAGCCAAATAAATACCACTATTAATATTCAAAACTCACAACAATACCTTTGTACTACGAAAAATTACGGCGTCTATTGAATTACATCCAAAAAACATTAATTGTTTCGATGTTACGAATCTCAGTCAAACAAGAGTGAACAGGCTTCTTCTGGGTAAGCTCACTCCATCGTCGACTTTGTCTCTGTCACCTCTGACCTAGACTAGAGTCAAGAGCAAACCCATTTAAAGTAAAAAAAAAACAGCCATTATAATAATACCTTTTAGAAAAGTTTTTAAACCTACTCGTGAAAGGAACAAATCAATCAACATTTAGTCATGATTGACGTAATAAGTCCCAAGTTTTGTTCTCTTTGTCATTTAGATCTGTCAAAGAATTTCAAATCGTAACTCAGAGGCAGCGTAATCATATCTATCCTTTGTTTGGGTCCTGTGAGCATTACATTCAGCTTTTAGAGGAGGGGAAGGGGGGACAGTCAATAGCTTCACGCCTGCGCACTTTATCTTCCTAATTTAATTTAAGTTGAAGTTTAAACCTTATGCCAATGGTGTAAGGTAGCCTTAATGTGCAGCCTTATCAATTGGACGACAAAGGTGTCTGGATGCTAGATTCTGGGATAACAAAGAAAATTGCCGGAAATCGGTTCTTATTTTCAGTTCAGGCATTTTGTTACATAGGAAAATTTTTCGCGGTATCATCATTCTCTTATCCAACACCCTAATTGCGTAACACGCTATGAATCTCAATCCGAATTATTATGAAGGATATTGCTAATCCATTGCTTCGTATGTTCGAAAAATGTGTCTGTTCAACAAAGTAAACAACGCAATGAATGTTCTTGAACTGTCAAAATTTAACCCATTGCTACTCATTACGCATATATATATTTAACATATCTTCTTCTTCCATAGTTATTTCTCTATTAGTCATCATTTCAGCCGAAAGACGTCCACTGCTGGACATAGGCCTCCCCCATGTTGGGGGGGGGGGGGGGGGTTGCCATAATCGCCACGCTTTGCAGGCGGGTTGGCGATCGCAGTATAGTATGGTCGTGGAATGCGTCTGCCCATTCTCCGGTACGACCCTTAGTCTAGGCTATTCTTTAAGTCCGACACCACACAAAAAAAAATGTGGTATAAAATTATTTTCAAAAATGAATCGTTTTATAGGTTTTTTCTTAATTTAAAGTTAAGGTGGCCGCTTTGAGCTGACCTCCCCTATAAGCTATACATAGTGTCGCTCGGTGTCCAAATTTTAACCTTTTGTAAATATTTTTGGGACAAAATATAACATGGGGTAAAAATTATTGGAATAGATTCAGTTACTTATTCTGAACAAACTATATTCAGGTTTCGCATATAAATAAAAATAACGAGAATATATCCCACGACATAAGTTACATAAGGCTTTTAGTTCACTGCACTATTGGGGATTTAGCATCGTGAAATGAAATCATAAAAATATACTGAAGAGTTTGAAAGTAAACTGATGACGTCATACTTTGCAAGATTGAGGAAAATTATATTTAGGTGAAGGCGTAAAAACACGGCTTTATAAAAAGAACTCAATTGTTACTCCTTCCTTTACGTATTCCCAATCACCTACTCTTTAGTAGAAGTTTTATTAAGAGCGTTTACGCCGAACGGTATTTCATACAAACTTTCAAGCCCTTGTTTTTCGATGTGAATGAACCGATTTTAATGAAACTTCATACGCATAAGCAGGATACAAAGGTCTAAAAAGTTAGTAGAGATAATTTTCGAAAAATAGTGTTACTGCCAAATTAGACCGATTTTAAACTTTCCATAGAAAGAGAGATTTCCAGTTATCTTTTTTTAAATAAGACATTTCGGAAATGTTCTCTACTAACTTTTTAGACCTTTGTATCCTGCTTATGCGTATGAAGTTTCATTATAATCGGTTCATTCACTTCGAAAAACAAGGGCTTGAAACTTTGTATGAAATGCCGTTCGGCGTAAACGCTCTTAACAGGCACTTAATTATTATAGGAACAACTAACTATGAACACACGGTACAATTAAAACCTTTGGCCCAATGGTAAAGGCTCCGACTTACGAGTTGTAGGTCGTGGGTTCGAACCCAAGCAGGCGCTTTACTTTGTGTAAATAATTTCATCACCGCTGCTCTCAAAACGGTGATGGAAAACATCGTGAGGAAAAAGGCATGTCCTAGAACCAAAAAATCGAAGACCTGTAACATCCACCAACCCGCACTGGGCCCACGTGGTGGATAACAGCCCACTCCCTCTCACAAAGAGCTGGAGGCTAGACACCAACATTCGTGTAAGAAATAAAATTGCCTATATAAAATCAATCATAGTCCGACTTTTAATTACTTAGCTGCAGTAAAATTACATTCTTAATAACTCATTTCGGAGTTAGTTTAGAGATATGCATGTCAAATAAGTTTCGTTTGTTACACTATTCTGTACCAGAAAAACAAGATTTGGTTGACAGCCGCGAAAAAATAAAAAGACGCCATTTTCAGCCATTTAAGTAACACATAAGCGGTCATTTTACTGCAGCTAATTAAAAGTTCGACTATAGGTACCTACCTAACTACTACATGACGATCGCATGCTTAATGGAATACTGCCATGACTTAACTCAAAAAAGACGATTTTTGGGAAATCGCAAAAGAAGATCTTGCTATGGGGACTTACAATAAAAATAAATAAGTAATAAAAATAAAAACTTTTTATTTCAGACTTTTTTTACTAATCCATAGTGTTAATACAAAATAACTTAAATGGTAGTTAGGTACTTATGTACGACTGTAGACGCATAAAATTAAAACTGATTGGATTTGATTATTAATTAATCATGAATGCTTGTATTTTGAACGTATGATTAACTATTAATGAGATTTGAGCAAAAAAAAAAAATCTGACCTATCTACTAATGGGTCAATGTTCCACTAAGCATGCTGTGGCTCCTTGTTTGAAAGCCTGTATTCCCTAAAGGATAAGGCAGAGACACATCTAAAGCACATCCCAAAACTGCCACAACTATCCTTGTAAACTATATTATGGTGTTATTATATTTTTTTTCATGTAGGTAAATAGGCACCTAATACCCATAATAGAAAACTTGCTTCCGGTTTCCCAGCTGCTTTTGACAAAAGAATAGGCTTCACTTCAACATTCGTGTAAAAAATCAAATTACCTATATTATATAATAAATAATTTTTGCTGTGAATTGTGTGAGAAGCAACTCATAACCTGATCTCTTTTTACCGATGTAGGCACCATATGAAGTAATGAACTCACTATCCCGTATATAAAGTAAAATAGGACATCTGCTTTGGTTCAGAACGTAATAAATGAAATAACAGTAATATAATAAAACAGATTCCAAGGAACTCTGCAAGGGAAACGTATGAATACGAAAACAACTTGAGTCAATTTACTGCGAAAGAAGATTTAATAAAATGCCGAGGAATCTTTGTACCGAGAAAATACAACACTCTAGATACTGGTTTAGTCGGAATGATTACCTACTGCGGTATGCGAAGTCTTCGTCTTGATCTGAGAATCTCGTAAAACTATCTCAGTGTCCAAGGATACCTACTAGATACGAATTATGACAGAATAACAATCATTTATTTGCAGAAGTATAGGTGTTAGAAAATACAGTTGTAAAAGTTGGTGGTTTAATGTACCGTCCTTATTTTGCCTGTTTAAGGCATGCAAATTAATTTTTCATGAATACTAGGAACTATAGGTACTATAGGTACTACTAATAGGTACTTATTTTAATAAGATAATTATACGGAATATAAAAGTACCTTATATTCTAATGTAATTTTTAAATTAAGATAAATTGTAAGTTACAATAAAAATATACTTAGGTACACTTATTTAACAAAACTTAACAGCATTTTGTCTTCAAGTCACATAAATTCTAAAATAAATAGATAAACACGCTATACAACGTTATTTTTAATATATATGCAAAACCTGAATATAGTTTGTTCAGAATAAGTAACTGAATCGATTCCAATAAATTTCCCCATGTTATATTTTGTCCCAAAAATATTTAAAAACCGGGCAAGAGCGAGTCGGACTCGCGCACCGAGGATTCCGTAACATCCGGGTTTATGCATAAAGTTTATGTTTATGAAATTAAATGTTTTTTTTATTTTTGAGTTGAATGAATGAATGGTAAATTGTGGTTTACGATTTATGACGTATTAAAAAAAAACTACTTACTAGATCTCGTTCAAACCAATTTTCGGTGGTAGTTTACATGGTAACATACATCATATATTTTTTTTAGTTTTACCATTCTCTTATTTTAGAAGTTACAGGGGGGGGGGGGGGGGACACATTTTACCACTTTGGAAGTGTCTCTCGCGCAAAAAATTATATTAGAAACCTCAATATCATTTTTGAAGACCTACCCATAGATACCCCACACGTATGGGTTTGATGAAAAAAAAAATTTTGAGTTTCGGTTCTAAGTATGGGGAACCCTAAAATTTATTGTTTTTTTTTCTATTTTTGTGTAAATATCTTAATGCGGTTTACAGAATACATCTACTTACCAAGTTTCAACAGTATAGTTCTTATAGTTTCGGAGAAAAGTGGCTGTGACATACGGACGGACAGACACAGACAGACGGACAGAGAGACAGACAGACAGACATGACGAATCTATAAGGGTTCCGTTTTTGCCATTTGGCTACGGAACCCTAATAAGGTTAAAATTTGGACACCGAGAGACACTAAGTAGGTAGAGCCGTTGTATCTATGTTAGTTGCGCGGTAAACTGCTAGTTGCGAGATGCAGGATTTAGCGTGACGTTAGTATGACGCGTTGTGCGCATGTGGCGTTGTAGATACCGCTACACTATTAATCTCTACAATACCTATCTTTATGTAAACCCAGCCTACCTTAGTCTAAATAGACTAAAGAAATATTTAATTTCTATATTGCTGAGGTAATCGGAGTTTAGGGTTAAGCCCGCATCGTACCTATGGTTTATATCATACCAAACGAACCTAGAATATAAGATAACTACCTAAGAACGATAAACTTAAAACCCCTCTGGCAACATTTACTAAAGTAAATCTAGGCATGGTACGTGAGACGTTTCGTGGATACTGATCACAAAGTCTAGCTAAGACATGTTATCTTTAGGCATGCGTCACCTAATCGCGTACCGCGGTCCTGGTCTGGACCTATTTTGTGCGGACCGTAGTGTACAGTTTTTTATTTATAACTAAAATAATTAAATAACATTTTTGAGTATATACCTAACTCATCTAATTTATTTAGCCCGCGCATTGCCTTTTCTGCCGTCGGCACTCCAAACTTCAGACAGATAATTCAAACCAAAAAGGTTGAGGAGATCGTGGAGTACCTACATGCGTGTGAAGCTGAAGACCAACTGGACTTTGAGGGTTGAGAAGTTAGAGTCGCGTCACAACACGAACTTCAAGGCGTTCGTTCCTCAAGGAAGAGTTCTGGTCGAAGGGTGTTGTGTACCGCCGGTTTCGTGGCTGGCTACATGACACCAGTCAGCGACGCAGACACTTCGTGTGCATTAGTTTTTAATTAGGTATAATGTTGTATGTATTTGTAGTATTTTTAAGTTATATTAATATTGTATTGTATGTATTTATATGGGCTTTGATGCCTGAAATAAAAGGATATAGGTTTATATAAATAGAGTAAAAATTGTAATTTTTCACATTACTTAGGTACTTTGTTATTTTTGTTCATTACATAAGTAATATATGTTTTTTTATTAACCGTTAATGTCCCACTGCTGGCCAAAGGCCTCCTTACTCTCTTTCTACCTCTCTCTGTCCAAGGACCAATCTTTATATTTTGTCTGCACGATTATTCGTCTACCAAAAGGATCGCGACAGACATATTATTTTTAAAAATTGATCCCCAATGAAACAAATGGTAATGCAAAACCTGCCTTAAGGCAACGAAATAACATAGATATACAGTGTATATACCATAACAACGCGCGTCTCAATTTACTCTCGCTCGTTAGTCAAAAACATTTCACCCCTGAGGGTAGGAGACAGTATTAGGTACATACTCAATGTCTTGCTGGTGCGTGCACATTGTTTGTTACTTGTTTCACGTTTGGCAGAACTCCATTAGAAACAAAGAGAACTTTAATGTCTTTGATTAGAAAACAACATACCTACGTATCTACAGTTATTTACAGTGCCTATGTAACTGTATCGTAAATAACGAATAGGTGCCTATTTTTTATTTCAACGTATGGGCAAGGATGCAACTAAAACCTAAGCGTCCAAACACACTTTGCCGAAAGTATGCGACCGAAGTTCCGCGGCTGATTTTTTATCAGCGCGTTAACGTAACGTAATTTCGGCATAAGGTTTCGTCAGTTATTCAAATATCATTGCAGGCGTAATCATGCCGATCTTCGGTCGCGTACCTTCGGCATAGTGTGGTTTGACACAATGGCTGGGAAGTAGAGCGATTTAATTTAACGCTCCCGCAGACAGGCGCGAGACGACCCTGTTGGAACAATGTCCATGAAGTTGTCATAGAAATTGTTCCAGCGAGGACTAGAATAATTTCAGTTTACCATACAGGCCGTTTATACCGTCGTAATATAGTGCATAAGTGCATGCGCGGATTGTCCTATGGGCCGGCAATCCGACACGACCGGAGAGAGACAAAGAGAGAGGATAAAGTATTGACAACGGTTAAAAGAAAAAACTGACGTATTCCACATTGGGCACCCGTTTAAATGGCACCTGGAGTGAATGTGCCGCTCTGTGTCAGGTGCATTCACTCAGGTGCGATTTAAGCGGGTGCCCAATGTGGTATACCTACGTCAAAAACTGAACAGAAATGGATAAATTAGATAGGTAGGCAGTAAAATTAGCTTCACGTAGGTAGGCACTTATAGTGTCTAAACACACTATGCCGAAGTTACGCGACCGAAGTTCGGCATGATTACGCCTGCCATGCTATTTGAATTACTGACGACACATTATGCCGAAATTACGTTGCGTTAAATAGCATTGCGGGCGTAATCTTGCCGAACTTCGGTCGCGTAACTTCGGCATAGTGTGTTTAGACACTTAGCTTCTAAACTGGATTTAGTTTTCTACGAAGTCTTCCTGGCTGTAGTGTTGTAAATAGAACTTTGAAATATACAAGAATATGTAGGTAGTTATGTAGGTATGTAGAGCCAGTTGGCTCTATCTACGATACTGTACCATTGTAAGCTTATGTTTTCTGTACCATACAATAATAGATACCTAACATACGATTCAAGATTTTATTGTTTAAGACTTTAAGCAATGTTCATTGTATCTTGAAGTCGTAAGGGCGGTCGGCCACGGCGACTTTTTGCAGCGATAGACCGCGATACAGGCGCTGGACGTAGGTATACCTGCACCAGCGTAACCACGATTCAGCATCGATACTACCGCGATACTTACTAAACTTATATTAAATCACCTTTCTGACTTCAACATAAAAATGGCTATATCTCTAAAAGTGGCCATTATTTTTTTGCGGCTATTTAGACTTCCGATCAGCATGATATTGTACCGAAATTTCATCCATATTGGCCGAAAGGCTTTTTCTTAACTTTTGGTGCGGAGTCCTTGTGCTAGGGCTCATAATTATGAACCCTACAGAACCTACCTACTTACGTAGGTACTTAATGTACAGATAGGTGCAGAAGGCCGTTACAGATCTTTATCTTATTAGTGAATTGCCGCCGTCTGTGACACTAATGTCGTTATGAGTTGCCAACTATTAATCCTATATAACATGCTAAGCCGCTTGCTGAATCGAATGTAAACGGATCAGTTTCGTGGGGAGTGTAATTGGTTCAAAGTTACCTTTGTTTCAAAATTATAAACCGACTTACCAAAGCCATGCAAATGTTTTCGAAATGTATTTACTCTTCACGTGACCAGAGGGCTGGCCTATTTTTTGGCCAAAGAATCAGCATTGCCTTACAACGTGGTAATGCTGCCAGCCTTTATTTAGGGCAGTTTTCCTGGTGACAGCAATGTGGAAAAGTTTTTGATGTCCTATTTTTGATACACATTGTTGTACCTACATATTACAATTGTACTTGTACATATTATTATTATATTAAGACTTAGACCTACCTACTTATTCTACTTTAACAATCAAAAATACATTTATGGTAGGTGATAGGTAGCTAAGAAAGAAAAGGAGCCATGTTTTTCCAGTTTGAGTTTGATCAACAGTGCAGGATACTTGGCATTCTTCAGGTAATAGTACCTACTACCTTCTACTAAAGCACTAGGTAACTGATAACTAGAGACCTACCCCAATTTTTATAATTTTATATCCGGTATATTTATAATTTGTGCAACTTCTCAAGGCGGAAAGAATAAAGGTAGATAGTTTTTGGGGGAAAAACTTTTCTTAGAGCACGGAAAGTGTAGGTACGCTTATCAGCGGAAAATATAAGAAAAATAAAATAAACAGTAGGTAATACCTACCTTACTATTCGGAGTTATTTTTATACTTGCCTACTTATTTATTTTTTAAATTGTTTAGTTACTGTGTAGCTCGACCAGTATTCCCAGGGCTCGGTACGAATAAGATGCAGCGGTGCATCGATCGAGCACGACCTACTTGCAGGTCAAACGGGCAAAGGGGTGCACCTACCTCGGCTTATTCCACTTTTCCCCGTTGGATGATCCCCATTGATGGGGATTAGTGAACTTTTTGTTCACTATTCCCCGTTAACCCAAAATTTTTATTTAATGGGGATAAGTGAACTAAAAAGTTCAATAATCCCCATTAGGTAGGTACGTTAAAAAAATAAAATATATGAATCATGTTACATTTATTAATTAAAAATATAACTTTCTTATACCTAATAAAATCACAGATTGTACAATTATTAATTTAAAATAAAAAATATAACTTTCTTATACCTAGTAAAATCACAGATTGTACAATTATTAATTTAAAATAAAAAATATAACTTTCTTATACCTAGTAAAATCACAGATTGTACAATTATTAATTTAAAATAAAAAATGTAACTTTCTTATATCTAGTAAAATCACAGATTGTACAATTATTAATTTAAAATAAAAAATATAACTTTCTTATACCTAATAAAGTCACAGATTGTTACAATCATTAATTTAAAATTGTAGCATGAAAATATTTCTTTCTTATACCTTCTAAAATCAAAGATTACACTCACTTAAGTTTTTCTAAACAGTGCCCAATCGTAATTTCATTATTAATGAGTTCCATTTGGACCTCCTGTATATAATTATCGCGATTGATGTTTTTTTTTTGTTTTTTCCGCTATACCTTTATTTTCAGAAACCCCCAATGCAAGAACTTCGTAATACGATGCATCTTCAGCCAACGCTGTGAGGAGCTTCATAATGTTGGGTTTCTTTATTTTCACACGCTTTTTTATTTTTTTATTCCATGCTTCGACTAAATTCGTAGTGCGATGAGTCTGTCCAAATACACACCACGTTTTAATAAAATCATCTTGTAGCCATTGTCTGAGCATGTAATTTCTAAACTCCTTGCTATTATCATCATCAGGGCTTTGAGAGGCAACATAAAACCAACCCGCAATGATTTTATCTGATGGTAACAAAGCCAAAGCAGTGCTAAGTGCAACTTGTCTTCTGGTTAATTTATCTTTTGTTAGTTTGAGTTGTTTTCCTTTCTTCCATATTGCCTGGGTGAAATGGAAATAACAGCCGCTAATAGATATATTTACAAAAACATTTCGCATTGCGTTCATCGGAGCCACTTCATAGTCACATTTAAATATTTCTGGATTCCAATCAGGTAATGCAGATTTTAGCATACTAAATAAAATTTCATATGTTTGTTGATTTTTATGGCTCATGAGGGCATAAACAAGTGGCACAATGTTTATGTGTTTTTCTGTACTGCCCAAATCCCCATGAATGGTGTAGAGTTGGTAAAAGGGAGATGGACAGATCCAAAACGTTCCATCACCCAAGAACATCTTCAAATTTTTCATTTGATGTCGGGCAAATTCAGAGCAAAAAGCTATTACACGGATACCACTGTCATTGTAGTCTGCTAAAATAAATTCCTGATGAGCTGGAGGTACTTTAACTTCTTCAACATTTTTGAACTCAATTTTACTTACTTCAAATGCTGCATTTCTGTGTTTATATAATGTTGTTTTGATAGACTTCAGGGCAGGGAATTCTTTTATTTTGTCAATTCCGGTATCTTTTAGTGAGCTCACAGCCGCGTTGTAAGCAGTGGGAATAGCAGGTGCTTCTGGATCCGCAAGTGTAGTTTTTAGTTTGAATAACCTCAAGGTAACTTCATTCCGCGCAAAATCAGGTTCACAAACATTGTGTCGTTTCTCAGCTACAACTTGATTGTCCTGTAAAATTAAGTAATAATAATTAATTACTTTACATTATTTTTTAAGTAAAACAATATTGCACTTACATAGAATACAAAATTAAATAGGCTATTTAACAACCTTTAAAACTTATAACAAATTGTTGTTATCCTATCAGAATAGTTCAACAAAACATATTTCACTTTATGCTTAACTAAAATATGTAATAATAATTAAATATATACAATTCACTTCAGCTACACTCTTTTACACTAGGTGTAATAGACTTGTTTGACAAAAGAATGACGTCACACGTGCCGCCATGACAGAAACAGTGTTTAAACTTTAACGTTGATTTTTAAATTTTGATATTGATAAACGTGATATTGATAACACACATAACCTGAGTTATTATTGTCATTATTAATCACAAAATATAATAAGTAACTTACCATGACAGTGATGGATCCGGCACATTTACTTTGTTTTCTTGTGGTACACTCCCACAAAACTCCACCATTTTTATATTTGCATTTTTTACTGTATTGATGTCCGGCCCGGAGAAGTATGGTAGCTTTACCTTTTTTAACGTACTCTAAACAAACGTCAGTTGAACTACCAGCCATTTCCTTTATTTATTCCTATATTAAACTAATAACTGTGAACTGATAAGAACTGCACGCTTGAACTACACTACACACTACTAACCCTTAACGACTACGAAACAAAAACAAAAGATGGGTCGACCAATCACATACGAGCTAACTCGCACCCCGCTCCGCCACCGCCTTGCGCGCGCGCCTCTAGAAAATGAGCATCTTTTACAGTATTGTGTATCTTATTAGATAGATAGATATAAGGTCTTATTCCCAAACATCGTTAGAACAATTTCGTTGGGGCAACAATCTGTTTTTCGTTCTAATAAAATCGTAAAGTAGGTATGTAGGTAATTTAAAATTTTGTTCTTACCTTATAAAAATAAAAGTACATGACTCATATATTTTATTTTTATATTGTTTTTATTTAACGTACCTAATTAGAAAAACTTAAGTGATTGTAATCTTTGATTTTACAAGGTATAAGAAAGAAATATTTTCATGCTACAATTTTAAATTAATGATTGTAACAATCTGTGACTTTATTAGGTATAAGAAAGTTATATTTTTAATTAATAAATGTAACATGATTCATATATTTTATTTTTTTAACGTACCTACCTAATGGGGATTATTGAACTTTTTAGTTCACTTATCCCCATTAAATAAAAATTTTGGGTCAACGGGGAATAGTGAACAAAAAGTTCACTAATCCCCATCAATGGGGATCATCCAACGGGGAAAAGTGGAATAAGCTCCCAGCATGACCCAGCCCACCCCACCCACATTCATTTGTTTAATCCGGATGCACTGGCAATCATGCGGGGGAAATATATGCAATTTTTCTACGCTGTGTGAGTTTCAGGGTCAATAGGGGAGGGGGATGTGTGGTGTTATCTACCTAGATGAAATCTGTTTATCGACCTAAGTAGCGCAGTGGTGGTACCATTATTATTGGATCAACAGATACTCGATAAGCTCTCATTATTATTTACTAGCGTGTACACTATAATGACTCGCTAGGTCGAATTTGGTTTTAAATACCCGGTCACAACTAATGAAATAAAAGTGTAGCTAGGTACAGGAGGTAATGAAGCAGTGGTGGCCCAGTGGTAAAGGCCACGACTTACGAGTTGTAGGTCGTAGGTTCGAACCCAGACAGGAGCTTTACTTTGTGTAAATTATTTCATCACCATTGTTCTCAAAACGGTGAAGGAAAAGATCGTGAGGAAACCGGCATGTCCTAGAACCAAAAATTCGAAGACATGTGACATTCACCAACCCGCACTGGGCCCGCGTGGTGGATTATACGGCCCACTCTCTCCTCACCGAGAGGAGGCCTGAGTCCCAGCAGTGGGAACATTATAGGCTGATTATGATGGGGTATAGTAGGGCTTAGGCCTTACGTAGAAGGCTTTTTTGGTTAGTACTTATATCGAGTCGCATAAATATAGGTAGGTAGGTATAGGTATAGTTTAGGTAGAGTTTAAATTCAGTGATCAAGTGAATCAAGTGGCATACAAAATTAAAATACAACCAGTCAAAACTTTCCAACTGACTGTATTAAAAAATAAAAGATAAGGAAATTGTACCTAGGTACTTACCCAGGCAGAATCTTGTACGTTTTTTAATGGTTTCCAGAATCGGCTTAGTTACTTTTTAGATTTGCGTGGGTGTGATGGATTGTTGAATTAATTTTTTTGTCCTGACACTCTCTTATTTTAACTGGCAGGAAATGTCAAGCCACAGTAACAAAAAGGTATCCTATGGGTAGCAAAGAAGTAGGTTTCCTATGAATGAGATGAGTTACTGTTATCAAATAGGTTGAACATTGAAGAATGGGCGCGGTTCTGTAAAGACCTCGTTTAAGTACTTTTTTTTTTTGTTTTTTACATGTGCGTAAGTAAAGTATGTAGGTACCTTTCTACCTGCTTGCTATAAGCTTCAAGCGCCCACTTTAAGCTTCCGCAAGCCGTACTCAACCGGTATTCATGACTTATAAGGGGTGGGTAGTTCCGTCCTAGAAATAGTCATTCGGTTTTAATGTAGGTCATGGCTTTGTTTCAAATACCTACTAATATTATAAATTCGAAAGTAACTGTCTGTTTATCTGTATGTTACCTTTTCAAGCCTAAACCGCTGAACGGATTTCGATAAAATTTGGCAGAGATAGATTGCATCCCGGGGAAGGAGATAGGATAGTTTTTATCCCGATAATCCCACGGGATCGACACTTATGCGGGTGAAACCGCGTGGCGCTGCTAGCATGAAATAAAGCCATGACAAGATAGGGTCACATTATGTGTAAAATAAAATTGCGATTAATCATTATTGTAGAGATTATAATGTGCATGGTTTGTGGCATGAAACCATTTTGGTAATTAAAAGATAATGGCAAAATAATACAATTTTTTTGAGAACCAATGAAAGACACAGTTATAATTTCCACTGATTTATTTATTTTATTTTTTTTGGCAGGAAAGGTGAATGTGCACTCTCGAGATCGCCAGTGTTCCACTAACATAGCTCTAAGTATCTACCTTCTAGCATACTAAGGACTTTTTTTTTATTATCTTTTATAAATTTAGGGGCTTTTGTAAAATCTTGACTTTACAAAACTATTGTTTTTTTTTTCTATGCGGTGACCGGTCGTCAGTTGGCAATCGTTGAGGGAGTCCTGTGCTACATCCATGCTGGCTGGGTTGAACGATGTATGAAACCAGTGAAAGTAACGCTTTTCAAAGCTTACTGTCAGTCCTTCCCGGCCCGTGGCTAAATAATAACAGCCGCACAGGTCGATTGATCAGGTTAAGCTGCGCTTGCCGCGGTTGGTCTGTGGATGGGTGACCATCTTTACATACCGTGACCCCTCCGTGCCTCGGAAAGGACATTAACATTTTATGGACTTGTATCAATTACTGTGTGCTTGGTCTGAAATAAATATTTTCAATTTCAACTAGGTACAGACACACAAGCACCCGAAAATGTCAAATGCCAATCAACCTTGTACTTAACGCCTTAGCGATAAAGTTGAAAATCTATTAAAGAAATTTTACAGATTGTAGTAGCTTGATGTGCTGGCGTAAGTACATTGATCGAATGTAGAAGGCAGAAAACGATAGGGGCGTCAGATTTAGCTGACAAGGTGATGTCAATGTTGATATCAAAAATGTTCATTAACACTTTCAAGGACATTAGACGGCTATCGAATTAAACACGAACAGGATCACACGACGATTTTTCTGCTCAAAAAAAAATTAATTACCTACTTACAAAAAAAAATATCTCCCCCGCCGCTCGAACAAACCTTTCTATTTAATACCTACACGAACGGAATCCGATTTAATAGCAATAAAATGTAGGTACTCTGTGGCTATAGCCGTCATAACAATAAAACTTCTATTGTCCGAGTGCCCACGGACATGTACTTGTATGATAGAGGTCAGTGCGTTAGAACCAAAAACCAAAAAAATCCTATTAATTACGCTTTATAAAAGTATTTTATTAATTAATCTTGGTACAGTTAGCATCCATCCGATGCTAACATTATTAGCTAGGAGAAAGATGGAACATTTAAATAAAACAAAGAAATCCATTTACTCTTATATTTCAGAACACGAGCAGTATTGTTTTAGGAATACATGAACAATTTGACACTCATTGATTGTTTCGTTTAGAACTGTTTTGCTGAAAGCTTGGCTTTTCATTCCGTTTCTGATACTTACAGTATAACTTTTCAAAATTAAGACTTTTCTCTTTGACATTAAATACTATAAATACACATATGACATGGGTTTTCATCAGCAAATTGTTGTTACGTATTACTTTTATATTTCTAACCTTTGCAGGACCGACTTAGATTTCGGCTGTGCAATTTCAAAACCTAGCAACAAACAAAAAAAAATTGGTGTTTTTGCATATTTGACTTGACTTGCTTTATGAAGTAATATCAAGTCAAATATGCAAAAACACCAATTTTTTTTTGTCAGTTGCTAGGTTTTGAAATTGCACAACCGATTTCTGCTTGAGGTTTTAGTAAGTAACTAAGTCAGTTTTCTATTAAAAAATATCCTTATTTATCCATATTTTTTAATTTCTTCTAATATTGTAACATGTTTTATTCCTCTTGTTTAGACTGTATTCTCAAATCAGCGGTGCTCAACCTTTTTACCCGACTGGGCGACAGCATAGCAGATAGAGTAAAGCTACGGAGTTTCTAAAAGAGCGGTTGTCGTATTAGATCGGCCATCATGAAAATCTGTCATTTTCACCAGTACTTGACTTATATGTGTCAAAAAACGCTCTGTATTTAGACAGTCGTCAGACATTGACCGTGCACAGCTTTCTTGGGAAACCAGAGGAGCAATTTTTGCAATTTTGATAACGTTCACACTGTGAACGTTTTAAAAAAAAACCTCTAAAAAAACTTAAAAACAACCTCTAAAAATACCTCTAATTTCCCTACATTTTTAACAAGTTTTTGAGATATTGTTTATCGCCGAGATTACGAGAATTAGCATTCAGAGCTTTACTGATACTGTGACGGCTCGATGTTGTATTCCATACTATGAAAGTATATATAACACCCTTGTTTATACATAGCACGAGAACCAAATAAACTAAAATTATATTTACAAGAATAACCTAATTATATTAAGGCGAAAGCGCCAGGGTAGCCCGCGAAATTCAATTTAAGGGTTGATTTTTCAATAGTCAGATGACTTTTATCTCAAGAATAAATATGATAGTTTGACATATTTTCTATACAAAAGCTGTCAAACTGCAATATTTATTCTTCAGATAAAAGTTATCTGACTATTGAAAAATCAGCCCTAAAACAAATAAAATCTTTCGCGTGACCAAAGACAGAGTAACGCTCACAGATATAGATATACCTAGATAACGCAAGAGTAACTACTTCGCGTGCCAAAAATTGCACCAACTTATGATTACAAATCGTAAGCCGCCCCTTTCGCGCTCAGTCCTTTGTACTGCTGGCTGGGTAAGTGTGAGCGAGAGCGCGAGCTTGTGACGTCATAGTAGGTAGTCAAAAATATGGCACGCTTGGTTTTCATACAGTTTGTGATACTTGCGTTATCTAGGTATATCTATATCTGTGGTAACGCTGTTTTGGATCATAGAAAAAAAGCAAGTAATATGTTTAGTTCATATTTTACAGAAGTTAAACCACGCCCAAGTGAATTTCCAAATGTAGGATTTACATTAATTATAATTACAGTCTTGATAATTTAACCGTAGAAAACCAGATTCTTATTGTATATTATACTGTAATTCTAATACAATTTCAGATGCATATTCACAATAATAAGTATTAATACAAAGTATATTCGCTCTTAAAAAAAAACTATTTTTATATTATTGATAAAAAAAACCTATGCTAATTCTGCTATTTTTACATCGATTATACAGGGTGTTTGGTTCATCGTTTGCCAAATGGAATTGGCCGAAAGGAGAGGTCATTTGCTATCTCTTAAGGCCCAGTTTGCTTTGATAGTGTAAAATTTAAAATTTATAATTAAGTACTTATTAAATAAAAATTTATTTTTTATTACAAGTTCGAGGAAAGTTCGAACCCTAGAAAGAGATAAGAGACTGCGTAAGAGTGAGATAACACTATCCACCTACTTAAAGAATGTTATTTATGGGAAAACGAATGTTCTTACCGTAATATCGAATATCAGCCTGATGTGTCTCGATTACACATTTAGCGAATTACTGAAGTTATTAAAAGTTTTTTTTTGTATATTGCACACCGTTGAAAAGGGAACAAACTAGAGAACTTTTTAAAAGAATTCGAAGATCCCGATCGCCTTTAGTTTTTTTTTTACAGCAATTTAAAGTTGAGTGTTAAGTGTATTTTTCCTTTTTTCAAAAACTTTATGAGTTATTAAAAAGGAACTAGATGTTATTAGCAAGTAATTTTGAATTTCATAGAACCATAGAAGAGTAAACATAAGAATTAAAATGAAATTTGAAGGCTATACTCATAACTTTAAAAAAAAATTAAGCTTAAATGCAGAGTTCTTGTATTTTTCTAAATAAAATTTAATGAGTCGTAATAAAAAAACCGGTGTAACAAGGAATGAGTTACTGGGCCTTAAGAGATAGCAAACAACCTCTCCTTTCGACCAATTTCATTTGGCAAACGATGCACCAAACACCCTGTATATTGTTTAATGTTCTCTATGTAAATGTATAAATATTTATGCATGGCATAACTTAAAAATATAAAAGCAAGCTTTTTTATTGGCAACAAAATATACTTACTCATCCATACTAGAATAAGTGCCCATAGAACAAACAAATACCAAAAAAAAAAAATCAGTTAACACTCCTATATTTTTATTAATAAAATTGTCCCATCTGCACTTAGTACATTATCACATTGCACAACCCTATCCATTGTCTATGGTTACATTGTTTCCATCTTTGTTTACTAACTTGGACACTTATTCCAGAATATGTTTTTATTACATTTGTATGCTTACTATTTAATTGATTGGAAAGCACATGTTTCTTCAAACACATTTTTCAAGAGAGTACTTAATTTCTTAACTGCTGTATACAAGAGTATTATTATTTCTATTCTACATTTAATTGACTTCACCTAATATGCTATGGCAGATATATTATTTATTTTATTTTATAACATCAATGCTTGCAATATGGTATTTATTTCTGAGCCGATATAATAATTACGGAATGCGTAATTTGAAACCTATTTTTATGCTTATTTTATATTGAGAGGTCTTATTCTAGGCGTAGACTTAGTTGCCAATAAAATAGCCGATCACTTTCACTGTACACAATAATATTTGTTTGCACTAAAACAGTTTTTGATACTGCACAACCTAACCCTTTTTATTTTCACTGCTATGTTCACACATTATGTATTACATGAGGTGTTGAAGTGAATATTATACCTTATTATCATTTTATATCTGAGAAGATGGCGACTATTCCGTCAGTCATCAATGAGACAAATTTTCGAACCTTTATGTACCAGTGCATATGTTAAAAATTCGATAATTTACCGTAACTCTTAATTGGTTAGTCAAAATAACGACAGCTAAATATAAAAGTAATTAATCAGTTTTTTTTTATGAAGTGGTCTCGAAATGCTTTGGTGTGATTTATTTAATTGCGCGAAGAATATACGTTATAGCTTAATTAGGTTGGCCGCGATAAAAATGTTTATATAACATCATAAATGAAAGTCACTTAAGCCGTTTTAGACATATTAAACTTTTACCTGGTCTAGTTAGTTATGTTATTCAACTTTTAAATAAGCGACAATAAGCTTAAATCCCTTTTTTTCTCTATTATCACAGTAAATTAGACTTAGGTTTTTAACAGTTTTATTTTTATAGACGCATCACACATCAAACCCGCAAACAAAACACTCACACATCAACAAATAGTAATAATTAAGAGAACATTACTTATAACATAAAATTACTTAATTATACATATAATTTTCTGATAAACAATAGAGCATGTACATAAAGATTTAAGTGACACGCTTTCTGAACACAATGGTTTGTTGCGCGATGCGTCCGAATAATAATTAAAATCTTTCAATAAATATGGAACGGATAAATCCGTTCAATATTACAGTTGATTTAAATTGACTTTTCCGATAGCGTAAACAGAGAAAAAAAAATTAAATTGCTTTATTCGGATTTGTTTACATTATTGGAAAATCATATTAAAACAGACTATACTCAATCCCAATTCCATAAACATCGCATCGCAGTGCCAACCTTAAAAGTAATTTCTTCCTACAGGATGTATTTATTCACTTCATCAGCTCATGTACGAGAGCCCTCAGTAGTATGTGCTTCATGTGGTGCAGTTGTGGGGAGCGCGGGGGGCGCCGCGCGGCCGAGGCTACGCCGGC
Source organism: Mesoligia furuncula (assembly GCA_916614155.1). Lineage (NCBI taxonomy): Eukaryota > Metazoa > Arthropoda > Insecta > Lepidoptera > Noctuidae > Mesoligia > Mesoligia furuncula. Next base: position 8,542,535 of record OU744800.1, read on the forward strand.
TTGCCGGATTGCCGGCGAATGATTACTAGCTAATAACGGTGACGGTTCGGATATATGTTGGGGTTCTGAACATTGCTGGACTGCTGAACCGGATACCCTTGAGTTATGCTGCCCGGTTTCGCCGTCTGAACAAAAAGTTTGATTAATCGATCGTCCGGAAATACCTTTTGACCACCATTCATTCAAATCCAATTGTTTATGACTAACGCCTTGCAAAAAGAGAAACTAAATAAAGCTACATTCAAGTATGAGAAGATGCTTTGAAGATATAAAATTATGGGAAGCATGCAAACAAAAGCAATGTTGAATGTTTGATCAATTTTGACAATGGCGACGTATTATAGTGCCGTGGGCAGTCAAAAGGCTGAAATAATAACACACACACATTTATGTTTGAATTTAAGTTCTGGGGCATAATTACTATTTTTTGAGTTATTAAATTGTGCTCTTGATTAGTTTTTTATAGATCTGTATTTACAAAATAGCTTCACGCTCTTAATCTTTTTAGAGAAGAACAGAAATCCAAGCGAAATTATTTATAACCCTTGGACTTCACTTGGGTTTAAAAATCACAATTATGCCCTAGGGCTATATTGAGGGCAAGTCTTTAAAAAAGGACAACACAATAGCTCGTTGTCCTTATAGTGTTACCTTTTACTTTGAGGTGAGCGACTAGCATAACAGAACATAATCAGCCTATAATGTTGAGGGGCCCGTGGCTAAATAATAATAGCCGCACAGGTCGATCGATCAGGTTAAGCTATGCTTGCCGCGATTGGTCTGTGGATGGGTGACCATCTTTACACACCGTGACCCCTCCGTGCATCGGAAAGCACATTAAGCCGTTGGTCCCGGCTGTCATTCGTGGATCTTTTACAGTCGTTACGGGTTGTCAGAAGCCTGAAAGTCTGACAACCCGTCTTACCGAGGGGTATCGTATTACCCAGTAACTGGGTTGTGGAGGTCAGACAGGCAGTCGCTCCATGTAAAATACTGGTATTCAGCTGCATCCGGTTAGACTGGAAGCCGACCGCAACATAGTTGGGAAAAGGCTGGGCAGATGAATCAGCCTATAATGTTCCCACTGCTGGGACAGAGGCCTCCTCTCGGTGAGAGGGAGTGGGCCGTAATACACCACGCGAGCCCAGTGCGGGTTGGTAGAAATCACGTCTTCAAATGTTTGTTCTAAGACCTGCCGGTTTCCTTACGATGTTTCCTTTCACCGTTTTGAGGGCAACGGTGATGAAATAATTTACACAAAGTAAAGCGCCTCCCTGGGTTCGAACCTACGACCTACAACTCGTAAGTCGCGGCAATTACCACTGGGCCACTACTTCTAGAGCGACTAGCAGTAAATTCTACTAATGAAGAAAAAAAAGAATGAAAGAAAAAAAAGAAAAGAATGAAGGTAAATAAAGGTAATGTATATACACAGAATTGTGATCAATAAACCCAACAACTGTTTAGTATTGTACAGACGCCAGTACTTCAAGCTACCCGAAACTGTCAAATTTTCCTAATCAACTTTGAACCTTATGTTTTAGCAATAAAGTTGAAAATCTATTAAAGAAATTTGACAGATTGTAGTAGCTTGATGTGCTGGCGTCTGTACTTGCCCGACTGCGCGACTAATTATTATGTTTTTAATTAATAAAGCTTAATCTGCTCACCTCGTAAAGGACAACGAGCGTAGAGATAAATAAAAAAGTCTTACAAAGTTTTCGAGTAGGAAAGCCGCTACGTTCTATTTGGTTCTGATATATCCAGTAGCATTAAAATTATATGGAACTTGTAGCAAAATGTTAAGGTATGCACACATGACGCCGGCCGCAGCGGGTCACAACTGCCAATGATGAAAACATTAAGGGGGAAGCGCCAATGTAGCCCGCGAAATACAATTTTTTTTTTTTTGCAATTTGCATGGCAGTGTCAGGTCGTACAGACGCCAGCACATCAACCTACTACAATCTGTCAAATTTCTTTAATAGATTTTCGACTTTATCACTGAAGCATAAAGTTCAATGTTGATTGGGAAAATTTGACAGTTTCGGTTAGCTTGATGTGCTGGCGTCTGAACGTCGAACAAAATACGATTCGCGACCGTTACAAAGTATGTATTTACATAATTAACACTATTATCATCAATACAACTCTCTAAGTTTATATTACCCTATTGAATGTCTATTTCATGAAATCATAATATATGAGGCCAATTCTGACTTACGGAATTGTATTGCTGATATATGCAAGCAGGGCCGTCTCAAACCTATTGGAGGCCCTGGGCACATAAGGGTCACAGGGCCCTTGTATAGATAAGAGACAATAAGAGAAAAATACAATATTTCTTATTTTGTTATTGAATCCGGTACTTAATAATCCCTAAAATGGAACGGTGGCTGCAAATAATAATTTTTTAAGAGAGCACGCTGGGGCCCCCGAAGATCGTGGGGCCCAGGACCCTTGCACAGAGTGCTCAATGGAAAAGAGGGGCCTTTATGCTTGTAGCTCGCATGTCATTATGGTATTCACCAATCAGAAGTTGTTATGGAACACGGCATGCAAGCTACTTGCAGACTTTTGTGCAAGTTACAGGCATGTGTATTCCGGGCTTAATGATTTTATTATTCTGTAAAGCCATATTCTTCAAGGCCACGTAACATATTTAGATGAACATTATACAGCCTAACACTGACCTGTAAATTGCAAAAAACTTAAGTAAAATTCAATTTCGCGGGCTCCCCTGACGCTTGCCTTAAGCACAATTTGGCACAGAGAAGTTTAATACTTTTTTGATCGAGTAATTTCTTACGTGTGACATTGCATTCAATTGTATCTATGGTTTATGAATGAGAAGCCCCTGAAAACGTCAACGAATAACACTTTACTTATCGGAATTCTCATCGACACGAGACCAAGGGAGAGGTTAAGAGACCATTGTGTATCCCGTTGAGGCCCAGCATAATTGATAAAATAATCCTATTTTATAGCTAGTGGCATTCATTTAAAGTTATGGCTCTAATACAGTTGGTCGTTTACTCACATTCGGACACCAATAGAATTCAATTCAAATAATTTTAATTTCTCTTCACAAACAATGGTAGCATATGAATTTAGACAAGTTTAGAAACTAGTTTGTGAGAGACTGGTGTGCACTAGGAATACCTGTATAGTAGATCACCATTCGAATCGAATTCAGACTTAAACATAACTGGCGGAATGTAGGTGTGCGATAAGGGCACCTCTGACTAACCCCTAGGGGAATACAGGTGTGATGTTATGTAGGATTCAGGCTTGCATATGAACACGCACCATAACGCTCAACCACGCACCATAAGTGCTCGGCCAGAATGAGAGCGCGGGGCGTGGTGGGGAGGGGAGCGGCACGGGTAAGGGAACGCGCGCGGCCTGCCTTTCCGCAGTCGAGCGCGGCTGCGTTCTGCGTGTCCAATGTTTTTCAAAATATAATATGGGTGAAGAAGGCTTATTTTTACTAGAAAAAAGCTTGAACTAGCTTGAGAACCCCGGCCCCCGCGCGGGCTGCCCGCGCACCTACTGCGGCTACTTATATGAACGAGCTATAGCTATGGCGTAAGTTGCCTGCACCGCACAGCACGCGCCGCTCACCGCGCCCGCATGCCCACTATGGACACTCAAATTATGTTTGAGTACGCCGCGCCGCGCCCGCCTCGCCAGTCTGGCCAGGCACTCACGCTCAACTACGGACCATTTCATCCAGCTTCACGGCCAATTTCATGGCACTGAATTCGTAGATAGCATTTTTAGGGAATACCCTTTTATTCGGGAACGTGTGGAATTATCAAGTTGAAATTAATATCAAATACTCAAAGCTGCAACCCCTTGAAGCAGTGAAAAAAAATTATTTCTAAGACGACGCAATCAAAAGATACGGGCGTTTATGTTCCGGGATCAAAACCTATAGGGTACCTCTCGTTGACCAAGATCTAGAATCATGAAATTCGGCAAGAAGCAATGTCATGTGTCATGTAGCATAAGTAAAGGAAAAAATCCGAAAACCGTAAATCTTTAGTTAAGTGCATATCTACAAATTTGTTCGGAACCCTCGGTGCGCGAGGCCGACACGCATTTGACAGGTTTTTTTATTTACCCTGGTCCCCCTCAAGTCCTTCCAGAAGCTCTTTTCCAGCGCCACTTCGTATTACATAGCATTTTGGGTCTCCAAATTCGAATGAAGTTATTTGGATACCCGAATGCGGGTTAACGACCAAGTGTAATTGCTCCAAAAGTTATCAAGCAATGATTTATTTAACTTTTTAATCAAGTTTATCTGGATTTGTCACCCATAGCATGGTTAGCAGTACGTCTTTAGCCTTTTACACCTAGGGGGATAATGGTTTTACTTCAGCCGGTCGATTCTGTAAAAATCTCACCGTGAAACTTAGGTGATGAAAGTTTGTTTTTGCTAGGAATTGACACTATTGACAGCTCACTCCACGCTCACTTCACCTAAGTTTTCACGGTGAGATGGTTACAGAATTGCACTGCTGATATTGTTTTAGTAGGCAAGCTCACATGACAATAAGCAATGATTCGATTAATTATTAATATGACAGAGGTCGTCGAGATAGGTATATACAGGGTGGCAGGGAAATCGACGCGCAAACTGTTACCATGAATTCAGCACATGATTCTACACCTCATAGCGTGGATTTTAGCACGACTCATAATGCGAAGCATTAGAGTGTACATTACGATCGACTATTTAATGGAGATTAATTCTGTACTTTTCAAAATTTGATTTAATGCAGTAAAAACGAAAAATACATCAACATATTTCTAAAAAAAATCGCGTCAATCGTGTCGTGTGAAGCTTGCGAAAAAATTTATTAATTAAGTAATTTTTTTTTTTTAATAAGTAGGTTCGTTTCACCCATAGGAACCCTATTGAAAAACGCTGTTTTATTCAAAGTAGTTTAATTATAGTTAAAAAAAAATAACTAATATAATATCTATATCTATGGTTTTTTATACGACCAAATGAGCATTATGAGTCGTGCACTTTTGGATTTTCCAATTTTTTTTTTTAATAACTGACAAAAAATGTCAACGCAGGGTTGTTCAGCATCATGTACTGAACCCATGGTAACTGGTTGCGCGTTATGTGCCTGCCACCCTGTATAGGTAGTCCAAAGTAATTGAGCGCAAGCTTTACAGCACCGCTAAGAATCTAAATATATAAAACTCAAAGGTGACTGACTGACAAACTCAAACTCAAACTCAAAGCATATATTTCAATTAAACCAATTACAGGCACTTTTGAATTGTCAAGGGGTCGGTCAGTCAGAAAGATGAAGCTAGTTGCCCATTCCAAAGCGTAGGTACCTATGGAGAAGAACGGGCAAGAAACTCCATGGACACTCTTTTAAATCAAAATAATATGGTTACAATGTCTTGTTTACATCATTCATGTTAAAAATTATACATGTGAGAACGATGCAGAACGTTAAAAGCGTCCGTAATGAAAACACGATTTAAAAGAATAAAACAATTCAAATAGGTATTAAATTAAAATAAGCCATGGCAGCAAAGAGATGACCAGTCCCTACTGACGGCGCCCGTTCACGAACATGACGCATGTATTAGCACCATTCAGTTCAACCATTTTGAAGGGAGCTAAATGATCCAACACACGCGCCACCATCAGCGAGACATTTGAGTGAGCGTGAAATACTCTCAGCTGCCAGGGCACATTCAAGTCAATAAAAGGCGTACCCAGTAAATGGAAGCTTTATAGTATGTACATAGTACTCACACATGTGCTATGCAATTATACAATACTAGGTGATTGGATTTATATAATGCAAAAGACATAGTGATCTATCAACGCACAGCCCAAACCACTGGAGGGATCGGGCTGAAATTTGGCATGCAGGTAGATATTATGACGTAGGTATCCGCTAAGAAAGGATTTTCATAAATTCTACCCCCAAGGGGATAAAATAGGGGATGAAAGTTTGTATGAAATTTTGTCAATTTTAAACCGATCGGGCTGAGATTTCGCATGCATATAGCTACTATGATGTAGGCATCCCCTAAGATGATTGATGATTTAGGATGTAAATGTATTAGTTTTTTTTAAGTAATACTTAACGCGAGCGAAGCCGCGGGCAAAAGCTAGTATTCTAATAAAAATATACCTAGGGATCGAACCCAGGATATCACAACTTTCAGCCACACTAGACTGAAACTTTTAGTACTTCCACAACTACACTGAAAATATAAAGTCAAGAAAATATAAAGGTCATAGCACACGTATCAAACCGGAAAGGGATCGGCACCGTATCAACTCGAGCCATTCAGTATTCTTTGTATGAAACTCCCTACTGCAATGCACAGTAATCGGAATCGTAACGTAATCGCCTCGCCTCGGGACAAGCTCACGAACCACGGTGCGGTGCGTTACGGCTTGTCGTCCCCGCGCTTATGACTCGTCCTCCCCGCGCTTACGTCTCTCCGTACTCGAGCTTACGTCTCTTCGTCCACCCTTGCCCCTCTCACCCCTCCGGCCTGCCTGCTGCACCATCAACCAGCGGTCGGCGAGCCGTAAGCGCGGCGTCGCTTTGGTTACGTGCTTACGTTAGGTTGACGCCTGTTTGGCGGCGAGCCGAAAGGCGATACGGTGCCGATCCCTTTCCGATTTGATACGTGTGCTATGACCTTAATTTGGCAAACCGCCTTATATTAAATCCAGTTGTTTGGAAAAGATTTAGGAAGGATCAGTCAAAAATTCACTAACTGAAAACCATATCACAGTCACAGCCTAACTCTAGTAAGATGCAAAATTAATGTAGCAAGATTTTAAATAGGTATACTTTTAAAGTATAATAGAACTTAAATAAATATGTATAAATTAAAATATAATGTACAGGGTTATTGGTAAAACATTAACAACCTCTTAAGAGGTCACTGTACTGATCATTATGAACAACTTTTACTATAGGGCCAAAAAAAAAAATCAGCCGTTTCCTACATTTTGACGAGTTATACGAACATAAATATAGGGAACAGCTGATTTTTTTTTCGCAATTTCAGGTTTGGTCCCCTAGTAAAAGTTGTTTATAATGATGAGTACAATGACCTCTTATGAGGTTGTTAATTTTTTACCAATAACAAGCTTCCATAGATACAGACAGAGTTTGAACATGACTTACGTTTACATAGTTCAAACCAAAATAAAAGCATAACAGACTAGAATATTTTACGATACCTTAAAAATTTGACAACCAAAAATAAATATTTGTACAAGCCTGATATCTTTCACCAAACCAAAAAATCTCCTTAGGAAATCCGACCTAAATGCTATTTATACTAAAACTAGAATGGTATGTACCTGCATATTGTTGTGTTGTGGTGGCGGGTGAATGGAGAGGTGGCGGGACACGGGCGGCTGCGCGTACGATACGCCGCTACTGACGGACGGGTGGTGCGCCTCGCTCAGGCCGATCAGGACTTGTGGCTGACGACAATGTGTAGGGTATTTTTTTGTTACATATGAGAGAATGTACAAATACTGGTATTCAGCTGCATCTGGTTAGACTGGAAGCCGACCCCAACATAGTTGGGAAAAGGCTAGGCGGATGATGATGATGAGAGAATGTAAAGGTCTTATGTCGGGAATTAAAGTTTATTTTTCTTGCCAATGTATCTTGTTTCCGTATGTTGTTGATCAGAATAAATGGCAAACAACAATAAAACGTACACAATTACACATGTGTCATGTAATACTTACTTATTATATTTCTATTTCAAAAATTCTGTATGAATTCACTTCTAAATACAGCCTCCAAAAGTTCGTTATCACTTTTTCACTTCAGCTTTGACACACTAAATTATGATTTAAAATTCTGGTGATCCAAATGTTTGAACTGCTATATTCAACTACCTTAGACTTATCATAAAAAAAAAATGAAGTAATCCCTTAGGCCTCGTTTACGAAGACGCGTGGCTTCGCGCGTCGCGTGCAGTGTGGCGTCTAGCATTGCGTTGGACGTTTTTTGCGTTCACAAAGAGACGGCGCGTGCAGCGGTCCGCGTCTTCATACGCACAAAAACAAACATATGATTAAGTACGAATTCGTTCATGGAGCCGAGGGTCATGGCGAGGGTCGCGTGAAGTGTAGCTGCGGACGCGGCGGGCTACGCGGCGGCGGACGCGGCTAACCCTGCGGGGGGTAGAAAGGGACTGCCCAGGACACAAGAAAGCTGGCGCTGCGCACGACGCTGCGATCGACGCCGCGTACGACGCTGCGACCGACGCCCCGTGCGACGCGGCGTCGTCATCCGCAAATAATGCTACATTTCAAACAAACGCGTGTAAAAACGCCTCTCCGTAAACGCTCTCATACAACGCCGTAAGTTTGAATTTAGTGCGGGTCGCGCCTCCGCACGCAACGCTCGAAGCCACGCGTCTCCAGAAACGAGGCCTTAGGAGTACCTGATGACTTTTATATTTTAAATGATAATGCGTCATCACAGTTGAAGTGGGAAAACGTGAACAAATTTTTGGAGGCCACTGTTCAGACGTCAGCATATCAAGCTACCCAAAACTATCAAATTTTCCCAATCAACTTTAACCCTAATGCTTTAGCAATAAAGTTGAAAATCTATTAAAGAAATTTGACAGATTGTAGTAACTTGATGTGCTAGTCTGTACATACAAACTACATTATGCAATCATGCTGTCGCAATCTTCAATTGGTCATAGGTCCGTTTACCGACACTGAGTATGTATTTGGCGTCTACATGGCCGATCTTTGGAGTTACAGCTACCTGTAACCCAAGATTCGAGCTACCAGTTCGAATGGCAGGCGAATCTATCATCCCAGCCTTCGATCTAAGTGACTCTTGCTTAGGAATACTACACAAAAAAACTCATTGACTACATTTACAATCCACGCACCTGAGCCTCTTTCTTCTGCTCCTGATGCTGTTGTCCATCTCTATTCTTCAACATGTCGAGGTACAGTTGCGGCGGCTGCGGTGCGGGCGCGTACATCAGGTTGGCGTGATGCGGCGTGTGCGGCGTGTGGGGCGTGTGCGCGTGGTGCGCGTACAGCAGGGGAGGGGGGCGCTCGCCCACCACGCCCACTACGCCGGACGTCGGCATCGCGTAGTACGCAGTAGATGATACGGAAGAACCGCCTGATCCATATTGAGCTGGCTCTGCGAATTTGTATTAGGAGGTGTGAGTATTAATTTATTTTAAAAAAATTGTTTATGTTTTGCTGTTTTTTTGAAGATGGTGGTAGAATTAAACACACGTTGGTAACAGATTGAAATTGGAAGTGTTTTGATTCTGTAGCAATAAGAGCGGTTTTCGTAATTGACTTGCTGCTATATACCGACTGACGCGACGTGCAGTTTAATTTACTGTAAGCGCTTAGCACACAATTGTACGGTTTATCAACGTCACGAATGCGTGCGTCGCTCTGCAATTGCTGAAGCATGCGCTAAGGTAACCCGCGAAATTATTTACTTACGTTTTTTGCAATTTGCAGGTCAGTATGTTTAGTGATTAAAATAAAATTCGCGAACGTAACAAATATGGCTGTACATAATAAATATCATTAGAATCAGTAATACAACTCCTAAGTCAGAATTGGCCTCAAATGTCATAATTTCAAGAAATAGGCATTTAACAGGGTAGATAATAATCACACTAATATTATAACGGCGAAAGTTTGTGTGTGTGTGTGTTTATAAGTATGTTACTTCTTCACGCTCAAACGCCTGGACCAATTTTGATAAAATTTTGTATGGAGGTAGCTGACACCCTGGATTAACATATAGGCTACTTTTTATCCCGATATTCCCACGGAATCGACATTTTACGTGGGTGAAGCCGCGGGGCGCAGCTAGTTATGAAAATAAAGAGATGTATTGATGATTTTTATGATCATAATTCTACAAATAAATATTTGTGTCGGCCGTGAATCATATTTAGATCAACATGCAAACAAAAAACGTAAGAAAAATTGAATTTCGTGGGCTTCCCCGACGCTTTCGCCTTAACAACTTTATAAAGAGAGGTATACATTAAAAACTATAACTACATACATAAAACACATTATGACCATGCAAGTGTTAAAGTAAGAAATAACAATAAAACAAAAATACAGTGTTTGAAGGTCTGATAAATGTGTATTACTATTATGGATAAATAGAATAAAGATTAGAGAGGGAAAAGGAATACAAAAGCCACGATAGATTAATAGTTGGTTATGCGAATGATCTTGTAGAAAGTGGTGAATTTTAAGATGAAGGCTAATACGGAAGAAAACAAGAAATAAATTGTGATAAGGGCAGGAATATGATTAAACGGTTGAATGCCGTTATTACAGAAACAATTAAAAAGCCATTGTGTCTCGCGCGGATCCACGTTCGATACGAAGGGTTAATAAACAGAAAGGGCAGTACACAAGCATGAAGATGCGAAGCTAGAGACAATACAGTGACACCTAGTAAAACAACTCACTGTTCCATAGCACTGCGCGGGCCATCTGACGGTTCATTCGGCTATCTTGGTCTACCTCTGCAAAAGAGTTATATAATACATATTTTACAATATACTTATATAGGATTTAAATACAGTCTATGTGCCGTAGTAAATGAGTGTTTTATTATAGTAAATAAATGTTTGCGTAGTAAATTACATACTATATTTTAAGCGACAGTCTCGCCGTGCCATCAAATTTTAGCGCGTGGAGACGTTCTAAGAGAGTGAATAGAAATACGTGGCACGACGATAATATCGCCGCGATTCTCTCGCTCGTGGAGACAGCCCCTTACTCTGCAGACTAGTGTCATTTTCTTCTTTGGCCGACTTTTTAAATACGAAAAGGATAAAAGATTCTTTCTAATAGGATACAAGGGCCAGATATCGCAAAAGAATTGGTGTTTTATAAGGTTTGTAAACAGTCTGTCCATCACATTAATTTGTCAGATCAAAGTTGATGTTGTAACTGGCCCCTACCTCTTTCCTCTAAGGGCCGGTTGTTTCAAACGGTTGGTTAACGTAACATACGTACGTCAAATAATAACGATTACGTACTAGTAATTATTTGACGTACGGCAAAGCCATAGTTTTTTAATTATAAATTGAAACAACGCTTTTTTTGGTTTGACGATAATTTTCGCCTTTTTTGACGTATACGCGTGCGTCAAGTGGACTTGAAACAACCCGCCCCAATTCGCTTGGCTTTACTTTTTCTCAAAAATTCATCGAGAAGGGATAATAACTCACTATGATCCGAGTACACTTGCTGATGCTTCATCGGAGGCTGGTGCAACCGATGCGCGTAGAGTGCATAAGTCGGTGAGGGACTTCTTGGTCTTTTCACACCACCAGACTGTATCGGACCACGCACAATCGTCTGCTGTTGTGGAAACAACATGTGGTTTGAGTGCTTATGCTTAAACAAAGGAGAATAAACACGGTAATACAAACAGGTGCAACTAGTGGAGTGGTTTTGTGATGGATGATGGACTAGCAATGAGGTTGTTAGCGGTGGTAGTTTGAAAGATGGGAGTTAAGAGATGAAAAGTAATTATGCGGTCAAAATTGCCAGTGGCCTACAATAGTTTAATTATTACACAATTTGAAGTGAAATTATGATTTTTATTTACACTGTAGACTTCATAGTTTTGATACATACTACCGGTGTTCTTTATTCTGGGTTAAATAATATAGGAATCGGTCTAAAGATTGGTTACAGGGAGAATGCATCAGAACTCATCGTAACTGGAACACGCAACTTGCAAAAGTTATAAAAATGAGATTTAAAATGTAATGTGCAGTCAAATCAATGAAACTATTTTCACACAGTGAGGTCTAAAAAATATTGTTAGAAGCTAATAAAATCACTCTCCATGATGATCAAAACTCCATACTAATAAACTACTTATACCTTGGTCATCATATGAGATGTAAGAGGTGGAGGTCTTCCTTGATTCTGTTGTTGTTCTTGCCCAGTACTCGTAGGCATTGGGAACATGGGGATCTGAATGTTGCCCATCGGCTGCATCTTCATTGATTGCATCTCACTGGAAAAGTCGCTGTTTTGTTTTTTTGGGGATCATTAGTTTGTCTACAGAGTGGCAGTGGTTAGTAAGTTTTGGGTTAGTAGGTGTTAGTTTTACCCTGAAACCTGTTGTTATGTACAGGTTTCGTAGAGGATAATTAGACAGTAATTTCTGGATTTCTGGAGCATTAAGAGAATATTTCGGCACCTGCTTTTTTTCTTGACATAGATTTGTTTTTCGTTTTTTTACAAAATAGCAACACATTTTATACTTTTTTAACGAACTGCCCCAAAAAGAGGGTAATGTTTTTTTAAAGGTAAGCCAGTTGTGTTGAGTGTTTGATACTCTTATAACATCCACAATAAGAATTTAACGATCAAGTTACAGCTATAATTCTTTAAATTAAATTAAAATTTTAATGAATACAGTCACATGATTACATAGAACATTTTTGTTATTTTTTTTCCTGATGCCTTCAATTTTACCAATTTTAATAGCCACTTCTCACTCACTACAAAAAGGTGCCATTCTACATCTAAATGGCCAGAAACAAAAAAATAAAAACAAAATTTGTATTTAGAACAATCATACAGGTTTCTCATACTCACTTAGTTTCCTTTTGTTGCTGTCTCTTTCTGATTTCATCTTCATTCAGTACTTTCTTGAGTTGCATGAACAGTTGTTGTTTCTCTTTCTCAAGTTGTTTTAGTTTCTGTTCCAACTGTTCTATTTGTTCCTTTGTTTCCTCTGAAATAGTAAAGATTAAATTGCAGATGTTTGTTATTTTCTGTTGTGGAGACTAGGTTATGATCATTTCTTAGAGGACTGGATGACCTTAATTTTATGGCTGATTTACTCAATTTGCTGTCAAGGTAAGCATTTTAGAATGTTATACTTAAAGAAAAATTACAATAAAAGTACAATTTGTAAGACATATTACCAAGTGTCATGACATCCTGTCTCTCTCTCGCTTCCCTTTCTTTTCGAAGTCTTTCTTCTTCAACCTCGGCTTCATATTCTGAAGAAAACAAAACTTATGTTTAAACCCTAAGCCTGCTGGTTTATTAGTCAAACGTCGATTGAAATGCAGTGTAAAAAATCAAAACTGAATTGAGTAATAGTATAATCCTACTAATATTATAAATGTGAAAGTTTGTGAAGATGTTTGGATATTTGTTACTCAATCACGTGTAAACCGTTGAACTGACTTGGATGAATAGACCATTTCCTGGATTAACACACATGTTACTTTTTATCCCGATGTTCCCACGGGATTTACATAATTTAAAAGCTATTTATGTTTTAAAATAATAGTGAAGTTTATAAAAAAAAGAGGGGAAATAATCATACCTTCTTTCTTCCTTTGCCTTTCACGTATAATATAGCGCTTTAGAGCGCTCCACATCTTCTGATCTGCTTCATTTTGCTCCTCTGTAGTTGCAGTTACAGCAGGCATCTTGTTAGGATTTCAATACGAAACCTCCATGAAAACAAGATTCTTTGTTGCACTTTTTTGTTATAGTTATGGCCCCGAAGAGAGCATTCTAACTTAAAGCGTAGAAAATAATGTCTATTTTGGGTTTATGAGGTTCTATTTTATTAGTTTCAAGATTTCTTGACCATTTCAAGTTTCAAGATTTATTAATTTATTTGCGTTATGTGTACGTATTTGACAGACAGAGACAACAGATAATAATGTAATGAATGTACTCTGTGGACAACAGACATTGAGATAGGAAAAACATGGAGAGGCCGCGTTATTCTATACATACATTTGCTTATACAAATATGAGTGAATTATGATTCAGAATACGAAATATCGTTTTGTCTCGTTCTTTCTAATAAGATAATCGTATTTGATAAAAGAGACAACAATATTTTAAGTTGTTGCTCATTTTGGCAACATTTTGACGTGACGTAGTACAATTGTAGGTAAGGTGCCGTATCAGCCATCTTTTGCGACAAGTTTCGTGGTAGTTTTGCTGTCAAATGGTTGTTTACTTTTTGTATTATTGAGATTTGCGAGAAATATACAAGGATTTTACCTTTTAAAACTGCATGTAAATGTTGGAAAACAACAATTCAACATGTCTGTGTGTTGTATTGTGAAGTGTGGTGCAAGAAAGAATGAAAATCAACCTCTAATGTCTTTGCAGAGGTTAATAGCCGGTTTTCATGCAAAAATACATTTAATAATACACATTCGATGATACAGTTGTGACGCGATCATGAATTTATGGCTAAAGTATTGATATTTGGGTTCATTTCCGTATAATAGACCTTTTTAGTATATTTTGTTAATTCATTTGTTTGTTTACAATAATATGTCAAATGGAATAGGGTTGTACCGTTGCCGTAATAGTTTTCTCCGCTGAAACGTCATCGACATATTCTGCGATGTGAACATAAATAATTCTGTGTCTTATTCGGTCCAAGTGACCTTGCCAGGTCCGTCCTCTGGTTCACAGCACCGAAATTAAAATATTTTATTTCACATAAACCTACATGGCCACTTAGGAAACGTCAGTAGCTAGGTCATCATCATCATTTCAGCCGAAAGACGTCCACTGCTGGACATAGGCCTCACCCAAAAGGGGGGGGGGGGGGGTGCCATAATCGCCACGCTTGGCAGGCGGTTTGGTGATTGCAGTATAGTTTGGTGGTGAAATGCATAGAGAACGCTGCTGCCCATTCTCCGGTACGACCCTTAGTCGCCTTTTACGACACCCACGGGAAGTATGGGGTAGTGCTATTCTTTAAGTCCGGCACCACACATACTGTGGAGTTTCTTGCCAGTGCAGTAGTTAGGTGCACGGTTCCAATTGGTTGCTTCCTATGGGGAAGAACTGGCAAGAAACTCCACAATTTTTACAATGTTTTCTAATTTGTTAAGTACCTGGTACTGATTTTAATAAATAAATAACTCGTTTTTTATTAAATTTATGGACTATCTGTTTCTCTCTTCTCGCCACTGCAGATTTATTACCGAAAAAACTTAGTGAAAGCTGAAGTGACGGTAACAGAGAGTTTTAACATTTGGTACTTACGCTATCAGATGCATTTATAAGTAGGTATCTTATTATATTGCCATTTGTCTTCACAACTGGTTTGTACATAATACACATTGTTTGTACATAATACAGGTTTGTATGTACATAACTATAATATTTTCTCTGAAAATTCTAACTCTAATAAAAGATTTTCTTTTTTGACATGTATACCTACCGATAAATAGTTCAGTAATTAACCATGAGTCTTTCGTTTCACGCATAACAAAAGATTATAAATAAAGTATTTTTGCACACTTTATTTTTATGCAAAACTATAAAGTTACCGAAATTAAAGTAACAAACGTTATTATAAAGTATGGTTGGCAACCGTAATTACAACTGACTTTAATTTAGTAAGTCATTATGATCCAAACGTAATAACTAGTAAGACTCATATTTAGTATCGATACTCGATAATAGTAACACCTATGTTCCTTGATTGACACAACCCTAGCAGTGGCAGCCATTTTATGCGACAAAACGAGTTGTAGGTATGCACCCTTTTTTTGTAGGTATTTCCAGTCCATACTTTTTTATGTCAATGACAACAGACAATGGTACACCACAGAACACAGAACACTATTACTCCTAGCCATTGACATAGAAAAAAAAAAACTAAAACCGCTAAGTCACAAATATAAATGTAATTATTATTAATTTTGTACAAATATTCAAAAAACGCCGGGCGGTCAACATATTCAGTTCTGTAACAGTACACCCGACCCGTCATACCTAGACGATCTGTGAACTGGAATTACTGAACGACTTTTATGCTGTCAGTGTCAACGTCATCCATCCCCGATCCGTCCCCCCTTGACCCCTCTCCATTCAATGTCCCCCGCTGTTTCTGATATTCCGATATCACCGATATCAGTCGAATATTTTAATGCATGCAAAAATATGCAGTTTTTGTAATTAACTAAGCTAAATTTCTTGTTTCTAACATAAAAGTTCTTTAGTGACGCTTTGTGAGCCCCAGAAATCACATAAAATGGACGGACCATCGGGGCCAAAGAAAAAACTCAAAACAGTAAGTGTAATTTAGTATTTTATTTACTACTGTATTAGTGCGCTATCTTGAAATTATATAAATTTTCATTACCGATGCTATACGAGCCTTTCGTATTTGCAATCTCGAAGATATTTTAAGTGATAATGATAGATAAATAAATAATAACTATGTGATACTACGAAATGCCTGTCGGAAAGAAATTCGGTTAAGCGGATATTAAACTCGGTGTCTGCTCATAAGACGATGTTATGACGATAATTGTATAAACAATTTACAATACAGATCTTGAATCAGACTACAGTCATAACAGAGAGTGATATGATTGGAGTTATCATTCAACACTGCCTTGTTGCTATGATAATCTTAGTTCTGTTAGTGCTAGTAGTCCAAACAAAATGTTAAGGAGAATAATGTGATAACAAGAATGAATCTCTTTTTTGTGGAAAACGAGGTATGATTTAATCAAATCTCATGTATTACTTATTTATTTACACTACATTATTTTAAGGATTCAGGGAAAAAGGAAACTAAAAATAATCGATATTATGACACTAGACTCATACTGATTTTCCTGCATCGAAAATTTACCTTAGTAAAATGTAGCTAAATACATAATGTAAATATGTACATGTATTTTGGTGTATGACAAAGTATATTCACTCTTTCTATCTGGATAATATATAGGTGGTAACCCACCAGGCTGATTAATAAATAAATATTGGCATTAGAAGATTCCATTCTATTTTTCTCTCTACTAGCTCAACTGTCACTAATGAGACACAATTACTTTTTCTATTGTTACCAATATTTCGGAGATTTCGCGACATCAGAGCAGCTACTGTAACTGCAAACTTACCACTTATGACCCAGTTTCTGGGTAAAAAAACCTGAGGGTCAATTCTCTTAATTTTAAGAACTTTCACAGTCTTGATCTCAGTCTCAACCTGTCAAAAATACCTCTACAATAATTTTCCTACACTTTTTACAAGTTTTTGACATTGATTGTCGCTGCGAGGAGATAGTAATTAGATTTTGAATGTTTTCTGAAAGTGAGTGTCCCTAAAATGTTTATAGTCCACAGAGGCATAGAGCTGTACTTAATGGGCGTTCTTGATAATTTTATCTCTTTAGTAAATACTGAAGAGATAAAGTTTTCAAGAACGCCAACATATAGTCTGTTACTTTACCATTATTAATTATACCCTCAGAAGGATCTTGTTTTAGCATTTAAATTGTTTGTATTATTGCAGTAACTTGAAATATTTCATATAAAAAATTCCATGATCATTTCATATTTACTTCTCTGAATGAAACTAATTTTATGTGCAAATATGTATTTAGCACATAAAATTGTTAATAAGTCCAGGTTTTGTATTTCTAAGGTAGGTCGAAGACAGCCGCGGGAGTAAAACTCATCAGTCACATTTTGGAATCCTGGGAGAAGTCCCAGGATGCAATTGGCATTTTTTGTGACCTCTCAAAAGCGTTCGACTATGTTGACCATAATACACTGATCTGTAAATTATACCATTACGGAATTCGTGGACAAGCTGCTGATCTTGTTCTTTCCTATCTGTCAAAGCGGCAGCAAAAAGTAAACGTTAACGGGGCGACGTCATCGGGGTCTCTAGTTAAGATGGGCGTGCCTCAAGGCTCAATTCTTGGCCCTTTCCTATTTCTAGTTTATAGTAATGACCTTCCATACATGATGGCTAACTTGTTGGATATAATTTTATTCGCTGATGACACTTCCCTTATGTTTAAAATAGACAGAAAAGATACGGATGTCTTACATGTCAACGATAGTCTGGCTGTTCTTTCGAAATTGTTTGCAGCTAATAATCTTTTACTTAATGCGAACAAAACTAAATGTCTTAAGTTCTCATTACCAAATGTACCTCAAGTGGGACCCTGAAGGGCTAAGGAAGGAACACGGGTGGGTTTTAGTCAGTAAGAGTCTGACACTCCCTTCCGCTCCACCCAGAGCGGGAGGAGTCATTTGATGATTTCCCATCCTAAAAAAAAAGGTGGGTCTGAATTTAAAACTTGATGGCATAAAATTAGATGCTGTTTCGGATACGGTAAATTTCTAGGAATTACTTTAGATTCAAAATTACAATGGGGTGCACACATTAGAGCTCTTTCAGGTAGATTAAGTTCAGCTGCATAAGCAGTAAGAAAAATAAGGCAGTTGACAGATATAGCCACAGCTAGGTAAGTATACTTTGCTTATTTCCACAGTATTATTCTGCTGTGGGGATCGGCAGCTGACGTAGATTCCATTTTCATTTTACAAAAAAGGGCAATCCGCCCAATCTATAAAATGGGTCGTCGCGAGTCTCTTAGAAACAAATTCAAAGAAATCAATATACTAATTCTGCCTTCTCTTTATATTTTAGAAAGTTTTTTGTATGTTCGCAAAAACTTAGGACTTTTCAAAATAAGAAGCGATTTCCATAATGTAAATACACATAGTAAAAATGAAACCTAAATTTAGATTAACTAAAAGCAAGTCATTTCTTGTAAACAGCATCCATTTTTATAACAAGTTGCCAAAGCCACAGAGGTTACAGAACTTAGCGATGGAAAGTTCAAAAACCTCATCAAATGTGTCCTTATCAAAAAAGCATATTATAAGATTAAAGACTATGTTGAAGACAAGGTAGTTGGCAATAATTTCTTCTGCACATGTGGCTTCCCTGGCACCTCATTAACGGCATAACTATGTAAATGTCTATTAACTGCTCTCAAATTACGACGTTTATTTTTTACATACTTGTTATTATTTGACATTATATACAGACAGTTCTATTTTTTCACCTCTTTATTAGTGGTTGTAATGGCAATCATATCACTTGGTTTTAGTAGGTTTTTATATTTTATTTTTTATTTATCCTTCTGATAGATTCTTATTTTGTAATAGTGAGGACGTTGTAGGCCTTGTAGACTTTAGATCTGTAGATAATTTTTCATTTTATCAAGTACCTGGTACTTGTTAACAGGCCTATGCTGTCCTCCCATACCTACTGTAATTTTAAAACATTGTAAAATCCAATTATTTTGAAAAAGAGTAACTGGACTTCCTTGCTGGCTCTTCTCCATAGGAAACGACCAATTGGAACCGTGCACCTAGCTTCTGACGTTTCATAAGTGCCCATGTAGGCTTAAGTGAAATAAAATATTTTGATTTTTCTACCATTTGCTGTCCTCTGACTGCAGTATCACAGTTTTAGATGATTGCTGGCTCTATGCCAGCAATCATGTAAAACTGTGATACAGTACTATATTTGTCACATTTTCAGTTGTTTTTTTTTTCAAATTGTGTTAGATAATTTTATAAAATTATTTTATTTTTATAATTTTACTTGATCCACTTTTATTGCTGACATAACAGACATAGTCCAAAGCACAAAAATTGGTGATAAAAGAAAAACAACTGTTACTTAATCATTTGTAGTCGTCGTTTCAGCCGATAGACGTCCACTGCTGGACATAGGCCTCCCCCAGTGTTGGGGGGGGGGGGGGTTTAATATAATATTAATATAATCATTTGTAGTACCTATATAATTTTTTTATCATTGTGTAGTTTATAACATTAATAGTCATTTGGAAGAAACTAAAATAAATTGTTTATTTAAATGAACCAATAAATAAGCAATAACTGTTGTAAATCAATACTCCCTAGATTCAATCAACACCTATGCTCTCTTTTACTTGAATAGAATAGAAAATGAAATTTTGCAAATTTGGGTATGTATTAGGTCTTAGGAATCTATTATGTACATTAAATCTCAGCCACATTTTTCATCATTCAGCATGCAAACATTTACATTTTTATCCAGATCCATCATTCCAGAGCAATTCAGCCAATTGTTTTCTCTGATAAAAAACTCAACAACACAACAAAAGTATAAAAGTTGTTATTTCTCGTTCAATAGAAGATATTGGTGAATTTTACTTTTTCTCTGCTCTTGACCTATTTATGGTCAACCAAATTCCACAATATGACGTGGTTTAATTTATGCTGTTTATCAGCACATCGAAACCTGTCGTTTCACCTGAACATGTACATATACTATCGGCGACTGATAAGTGTTAACAACTGTAGTTCTATGATAAGCAGTGGTTTTGGTAATAATTTATTTTTACCAATATTTAAACGATTACGGCATTTCTTCCATTACGCCCAAAAATAGAGCTCTTCTGTTTCTTCTGTTTTTCACGCAGAATTCGCGCTTATACGTGAAGTTGTGGACGTAGCCCGTCACGCCATTCGCTCTTCTGCTTCGGCACGAGCTAATTGAATAACTCGGAAAGTGTTAAATGACCCAGTAATTTGTAGCAGGGTTGACTGCCTTGCTTGGGCATGCGCCCATGTGGATCCTCCTCGCAATCCTAATGGATACACTCCGTATTAGTAAGGTGTAGTGTTAAGTCTGCCTTCTACAGACTAAAAACTCACTGTGGCCGTCCTCAGCACATGTGGAGGGGTTATCCTCAATTCAGTGGAGTGCACGGGTGCCCCTCTTGTGCTACGCCAAGTTCAGAGGAACTTGTTATCTCCCACGACAGCAAATAACCACCACATGAAAGAAAGAATAACGTTTAATTGGACACAGTACGTGAAAAATAAAATACAAATAAAAAAGTGAAAAAAACGTTTTAACTACAATAGTAGCAAAAGGTTAATTTCAGCATTAATACCAGACAGATGTTCTCTGACGCTGGGTTTCTAATGAACCTTATTTAGTGACATAAAACTCTCGTAGAACAAGACGGTCTTTGCGTCAGTCAGCATATCCAGACACTACTTAACACTTTTTTTTCTAACCCGTTCTACTGCTGGGCAACCCTCCTTGTACCTCGTTTTGTTCAGATCTGCGTAGGACCGATTTTTGCTAAAGAAGGCCTGCTGATCCCGCCTTCTCCACCTGAGGAATCTGGTCCTACCACGAATCACAGAGTCCTGAGTTTGGCCCATTGATCGTCTAACACAGAACTCCATACACTACACTAACTAAAACCTTCTCCACCGTATGTTTAATTAACGTGTTACAAAACCGATTACGTCACCAACAAAAACTCACGATATTCTAAACTATTAATTAATAACGTAACGAATGAGTCATTGTTTTATCGTTTCATCATAGGATTTCTGTGAACGCTATCCCTTAAAACTTCAGCGCGTAAATACTTTAGTCTAAATCATTGGATATGTATCGGCTATCACATTGTTTTCGTCTCGTGATGAGTATCGATCGAGTGTAAGGGCGTTTGTCCACCCCCAACGTCAACGGGACGTCAAAGAGAACGAGATGACGGCCCGAAGTTACGACACATACATTTACTATGGCCCCGTGTCCACCGCACCAGAGCCTCAAGTCTGCTATTACAATAGTGTCAGAATGGTCTATCAATGATTTCATAATTGTTGATTTTGACAAATTTGGTAATCTTCTAATATAATGGCGTCATTATGACTTTCCAATGGTCAACCACTGACACTCCATTGAAAGAAAAGGCATAGAATGGTAATCTCGTACATAATGACAAATGAATGACTGACTTAGGCGTTAATCTACTAAAATTTTGACCGTTCCTTTGATCAGTGACCTACCATTAGAACGTCATTTTGCAGTCATTGCTTTTAATTCGTTACGAGTATCGTATATGTTCTGTGCCATTGACCGACCAATGATCGACCATTATGCATTTAGCAGATTACGAACTTTTACCAAAATGACAATGGGATCGTGTTGGAACGACGACTTTATAAAAATAGCGGACTTGGGCCCCTGGACGTCACGCTCTGTTCGAATAATCTCGTTCCTCGTTGACGTCCCGTTAGCGGTGGCGGGTGGACAAACGGCGTAAATCAGCCCCTATTCGCGATAGCTGATTAGACGAAGAACTACCTCAGTTCATTAGGAACAGATATCTGGTCTCTTTTTTGGGTATAGAATGTTAAGAGCCTGGGAATAAGTACCGCTTTCGAATTTACTGTACTTATTACGTCAGTCGTCAATAATGAGTAAAAGGAGATTTGGTCCTCGGTAGCACTGTGACCTGTAGTGACGTAGCATATCTGGAGATTGTCGTGTCTGCAAACGTATCCAATATGTTTTCTACTTCTGTGGTTAACCACAAGCAAGACCGCAAATTAAAGTGTTATTGGGTCTGCGGTGTTTGCCCCAAGTCAATAAAGTTTGCGTGGGCCAAAATTACTGAACCTTGTTTTTGCGAACAGAAGAGCAATTGGTATGCGGTTAAACTACGACTGGTGTGTTATGGTGAACCCTAAAAAAACTGGAGAATAGTTGGATTGGCTCCACAGGCAAAAGTGTAGATTTCCGAATGAGGTGGATGGGATTTCGCTCTAAATCAACAATACACAGACCTTGTCAGTCAATCAGTGAGTTGTGTAGAAAATTTTGTCTGAAAGAAAGATTAGCTATTGCTAAATGGGATCCGGAAAAAAGTCGAAGGATATGATTTTTTCCCGGATCCCATTCAGCAACAGCTTTTAACAATATTTCACCAATGGTTGTATTGTAGGTAATATACCTAATAATAACTGAGTAAGTTGTTTTCGACTACTTATAGGTATTCTTACCCTTACGTACTTGCATTTAAATTCATTTCATAAGATGACCTATATCTTACCTATACCAAGTACCGTTTGCTGAAGTAAGTACTCGGGCCTGACTTGGCTCTGTCTGGGCTCCAGAATAGCAACACCTTTTTGTTCCATTTTATTTTCAGCCTGCAAACTTGAACAAAGCGACGTAAAGTTGGCAGCCAACTAAATAAAAAATCTTGAATGGCGCGAATATATACTCCCCTAAAGTGACAGGCTTGACCAGTAATGCGAAAAATAGGTAGTAACTACACAAAAGCAAAACAAATGACTATTTTCCGGATATACAACAATCATTTTCTAACAAGGCTAAAATGCAGTGCAACTGTTCTGTCGTCCAATAAACTACTAGTTACCATTATTTACTAGCAATTTAAAATACAGTATCATTCAGCGAGCGCGCCAGTGTTGTGCACAACGGCGTGAGCGACGTGCGTGCTGCTGCGTTCGTTGTATAACCGGATTTTTTCGAACGCACCCGTTCACGTTTGGCGGGAAAGTTTTATTTGACGTTTGTTTTATTAATTGCAATTATGAGTTTGGAGCAAAGGAACAAGAAGGTGACGGACGTCTTCGAAAAATATAAAATTGCGGAATGGGGCAACGGCCACGGACCTAAAAGAGCGGTTAGTGATTTTGCTTTATAGCTTCTGAAATAAAAATATTTATATTTTCCAATAATTCTAAATATGAATAAATGGGGCAAAACTTGTACTAAATATAATATTTATAACCATTTAAGTTTAAATTAGGAATGCCGATAAAAAAATGTTGATTATTTGTGAAGTGATTAATCGCAGATATTGATAATGATAATACAGTATTTAATTTAGAAACGCCACTAATTATTTGAACTTCATAACAGTAGGGAACCTTAATTAATACTTTTTTCATCTATTACATCATTTGGGTAATGCTTTCTCTGTTTACGTTGTTCCATTAAAACTTTTAAAAGCACTATCAGCTTTCTATCCGGTCTTAAATATTTTACTGGACTTTCGCTCACAAAATTAACAATTTGGTTAATAAAAGTGTTTATGAAAATATAATATCCATTCCCACTACCACTACTTGCCCCTACCTAGATTCCGCGTTTGTTCATAACGCGAATCTGTTCATTGTTGTGTTTGTTGTGAGTTAATGTCTAATGGGATTTAATAAAGGCCTTTTGCAAACAAAAATTAATTGAATATTTCCATAATAATCTTTCTTTGCATTTTTTTCTGTCTTTCATTGGCTGAATTTAGTCATAATATGAGGCCAAAGCCAGTCAAATTGTCCTCAAAAACATCCTTTTATGATTTTGTTCCATTTCATGTTTTTGCAATAGCGTAGCGTTATATTCTCTTTTACTGTATTCTCAATCGACTTCGAGAAAACAAGTCGCTTAAAAAAAAAAGAAGTTTTTACGTGCACCACTAGAACCTCTAAACCCTGCAATTCTTAAAACTCGTCATACCTACCTCCTTTGTTATTCCAGAATACCATGGCAACAAACAAAAGCGATATTTTTTATAGTTCAATCATAAAACAATATTTTGCATTTATCACGTAATCTGAGTGTGTAACAGTATAATCTTGGTAGGCTAAAATACTCTTTAACTTACGATAACTTTTACATAAGTAATCTCCTTGCCTTTCACAAGTGGCTTCCCTCAAAATGAACTGACGACCTTGAGAAGGCCGCAGGAACTCGTTGGATGCGAGAAGAAGCACAGAACCTATCGAAGTGGAGGTGCTTGGGGCCTATGTCCAGCAGTGGACGTCTTTCGGCTGAAATGATGATGACGATGAATCTCTTTTATTGCGGTATTTGTACTTTTCTACTTAAAATCTTCCATGATATCATTGATATACCTACTCTGATATGCTCATATTTTGAAATTGACGTTTCAAAGTGACAGAACAAGTATTCTACCTGGTAAGGCGCAATTTTTGTTATCTGTGTAGAATGATATACTTAGTAAGTATGTGGTTCTTGCCGAATAAATTGCCAAGTCAGCGTGGCATGTTCCAGCGGGATTGTCCGAAAGGGTTACCGCTGGCCCGGAACATAAAGGGCTAAGGAAGGAACACGGGTGGGTTTTAGCCAGTAAGAGTCTCCCTTCCGCTCCACCCAGAGCGGGAGGAGTCATTTGATGATTTCCCATGCAAAAAAAAAAAAGCGTGGCATGTTTATTTTTGTTGTCGAGTGTACTTACCACTGGGGACTGGGACAGTAAATAAAGATCAGTAATAACTTAATATTGTTAACATGGAAACTCTTCGTATAACTTGCTCTGCATCCATATAATTTATTTATGACGCGATGTTTGGAGAACGATCCTTTCCTTTTCGCAGCCACGCTAGTTCGATGTCCGGCCTTGCTAGCGAAAGCCCTGATGATGATGATGGCGAAACAAGTTTCTTATCCTAAATTACATTTAAGTATTGAGTTTTTATTGGAGGTAATTTCCCTCCTCGTGAGGTCTGTTATTTGTACAGTACGCTGGTATTACTATGACACGTATCGAGCTTTAGAAAACACTGCCACCCGGGCGCTAATGTACTAACCTAGTATCTCCCGGGCCCCCAATTCATGGTAGTGGAAGGAACCGTGGGATTTTTGTCGGTAGGAGTCCGACATAACCCTCCGTTCTCCCCAGACGGAGGATATCTAAGAGAGTTTCGCCATAGAAAAAAAAACTTGAATGACAGACACGTCGCTCTACAAAGCCGAACTTTTTCTCATACTCAAAGTGCTATATTTTTAGGTACAGTGACGCGTGCTGGCTCTGATTGTCTATGTCATTAAACCCAATCAGTTTCCATCGCGGAAGAGCACAACAAGACACATCCGCTTGTGGCAACTGGTTTCTCAAGTAACATGCATAGTTCTCTGCGAAAATGCATTTTTACAACTCCTAGAGAAATTGTTAAATGCGTTTTCGCTGAGATAGAAATTTTTTCGAAAAAACAAAAACTGATGTTAACACTCTATAGGTCTGTACGTATCATATAAGTCCATTGAGGTAATGAGGGTGAGGTCTCTGGTAAAATAAACTAGAACTCCCCGTCTGCCTTCAAAGCAAGAGTGAACAGGCACCTTCTGGGCACGCTCGTTCCATCATAGACCTCATCTATCGCTTACCATCAGGCGTGATCGGAGTCAAGAGCGGGCCCATTTAATAATAATAAAAAAAAAATTAAAAGGAAAAAATTGTTTTCTCCTGCACTGGGCGTGTGTTTTGTGCAACCTGTAGAGACAGCCGGATTCAAACTTTGCCGGCTCTGAAGTGCGCTAACACTCCGCAGTACCTCACCTCTCACCCCCGCGGACAGGTGAATTTGTGACTGCGTAGCGACTCGCCTCATGTTCCGAGTCACCATAAAGTTTGAATCGGGTTGTAGGTACTGGCGTAATTGAGGAAAAAAAATCAGCTGCTCTATATATTTATGTTCGCATAACTCGATATAATGTAGGGAAGAGCGGATTTTTTTTTCACGATTTTAGGTTTGGTACGGTAGAACAAGTTGATGAATACAATGACCACTTAGAGGTTTTCAATTACAACTTGTATGGGCTAATGTTTGTCAGTCAAAAGATCAGTGGGTGCTCTTTACTTGCAGGGAAATGAAAGTGAGATTCCACGAATATACGTACTTCGTCGCAGTCACCACTTCTTATTGATCTAAGTACTCTTTTATTGTTAATATAAGTGAGAAAATGGTCATATCTGTCTGTTTTATGTAGACAAGTAAACATAGGCGTGGCGGTATCCTATTACGCATAGTTGCACTCCTTAATGCATCGTTTATCATTAATTCAGCTTTATGCAGGTGCAACTTGCAGGGCTCTTGCATCAGAACTCTGCATACTGGACTCTTATAAATCATAGGAGAGGTAAACTTAACAGTTGATGTCGATTAACTGATTCTTTGGTTTTTGATGTTTTTATATATGCAGGAATTCTAATTAAAAGATACGGCAATCGGAAAAGATTTGTGAATTCTCTTAAACTTCCTAAAATTACCTATGTCAACCGTTCAATGGCAGAATGTTTCAACAAGACGCGGGACAAAAAGATGTGCAAGCATTAGTATACAAATAAATGAAATTAGTTGTACTTATTCAAAAATATAGTGCCTTCCCTATCTTCTATTGCTTAAATACACGGTGTTGCTGTGCCCGACATGGTCCATAATGATCACGTCTTTGTAAACCTACTAAGAGCGGTTTCGCACTACACCCGATCTGAATCCGAATTAAAGATCTGACTTCAATCCGATTTGGGAATGTTCTAATTGGGAATGTTCTAAATTCGGACGGATAGAGTTCGGAATAGTTCAGATCTAGTGCGCAATCCCTCATACAAATAAGGACTATGGTCACTTCGGACCGGCCGCGGCATTTCTGGGATTCGAAGCTGCAGTCGCCGACACGTTTACGGGTGCCGTCGACCACGGGTATTTGAGCACGGTGCAGGGGGCCTAAAAAGGCCACTTTGGCAGAATCATAAAAGGATAACATAATGGACAGTTAACTGTTAAGTTAATCGTATCAAATCCCATTGGTGAAGCATTTTTCAGTTATTTTTTTTTTGTCTGTGCTAAAATACCAATCAATCCAAATCCAATTCCAATCTCTTTGATTGTACCTACGTAGTGCAGCGAAAAAAAGAAAAACACGGACTGTATTCGCCATATTATAATTCATAATGTTATCCTTTTATAATTCTCCAAAGTGGCCTTTTTAGGCCCCCAGTGTCTCTGCCGTAAACGCGTGCCGCTGTGTGTGTATGAGCACTAAGTTCATATCGTGGAATGAAACAAATGAATTGAGTGCACTGTCACCACACAAACCTAACAAAGAGCTGCAAGAACATACTCGAGTCGGTCGACAGAAAACTCTCTTCACTTTACCAATAGATACACCTTCCTAATTGTTTACCATTTCCGAAGTACGAACATTTTCACAAAAACAATTTCAATCTAAAGGCGACAATGCTGGATAATAAAATCAATTTATTTTTTAGGGTGTTGCCTGTTTACACGGTTTCCTTCGTACACCGAACGTGTTTATAATATGTTTCGTTCGGGGAAAGGAAAAGGAATTATAAACAATGTTGTTTATTCAAAGGCGTTGTAATAATGATCTAGGCTGCGGCTAGCTCTTCCACCACATGTGGAAGCTTAATCTTCATTTCATGTTCACTGAAAGATCACGTTTTTTTTTCTCTCTTGCTAACAGTCTCCGATTATGTACACCACGCTTACAAATTCATGTTATAGAAAATTAACTAGAAAAATATCCTTTTTATAATATGTTTTAAATCTGCTTTTTTTCTCTTTCGCTAACAATCTCCGATTAGGTACACCACGCTTACAAAATCATGTTATAAAAAAAACAAAAAATCGATCTTATTTATGTTCAACTGCCTATAACTTACTAGCGACCAGCTCTTACTTCGCACGTGCACGGTCTAATGTCTGTCTCTGGTCTTATGTGATGACAAGTCTACGCATAGAGATTTCTTCGAATCTTCCGGAATAAATAATCTTAATGTTGATGAAAACCCCGTCAATATCCAATGTGTAGTAAGGCGAAAGCGCCAGGGTAGTACGCAAAATTCTTTTTTTTTTACGTTTTTTGCAATTTGCTTAAGTTGTAGGTAGGTACGTTGATTAAAATATGATTCGCGGCCGAAACAAATATGTATTTACCGAAATATTGTGTTACGTAATACTTGAACGTTCCCAATATATGAAAGTTTCTACGCTTCCTTAGTATACAGGGTTATTTATGTTCGTATAACTCGTCAAAATGTAGGGAACAGCAGATTTTTTTTTTCGCGATTTCAGGTTGGTTCCCATAGTAAAAGTTGTTCATAATTATGAGTACAATGACCTCTTAAGAGGTTGTTAATCGTCGGGAGCCGCGTGACGACTCCCGGCCACCGTAGGCGCGTGCCTGAGGGCGGAGAGTAATGGGTAGCTCACCGTCCGATCAGGACCAGGCCCGTGCCGGACGGCGCGTACATGTTCCACGCGCGCCTCAAAGAGATTTCAGCATCGAGGAGGGGGCCCCCTTAGGGCCGAAGCCTGCCGGGTCAGCGGGATTGTCGGAAAGGGTTACCGCTGGCCCGGAACATAAAGGGCTAAGGAAGGAACACGGGTGGGTTTTAGTCAGTAAGAGTCTGACACTCCCTTCCGCTCCACCCAGAGCGGGAGGAGTCATTTGATGATTTCCCATCCGAAAAAAAAGAAAAAGAAAAGAGGTTGTTAATGTTTTACCAATAACCCTGTATACTAGATTAGATTCCATCTAGACGAAATCTAATTCGAACTGTTGTTACTTTATACCGTTGCTTTGTCTTATCGTGCATGCACTACGCTCGTAAACATGCCATAGTTACAATCTATGATATAATGATTTTTATTTATGGTGACAGTTGACATTCCCTCTAAAATACCGGTATTCAGCTGCATCCGGATAGGCTAGAAGCCGAACTCAACATAGTTGGGAAAAGGCTAGGCATATTTGATTCCCTCTTCTTTTCCCCGTTCTTAATCTGTTTTCTTGTGAAGAGTTATCGTATTACCCAGTAGTTGGATTGTGGAGGTCAGATAGGCAGTCGTTCCATGGAGAATACTGGTATTCAGCTGCATCTGGTAAGACTGGAAGGCGACCCCAAAGTAGTTGGGAAGGGGCTAGGCAGATGATGAGTTGATTCCCTTTTCCTTACCGTTCCGTTCCGTTTTACTGTATCGCACTATCAGTTTCATATTGCTAATACTTACATCGATCGCGCCCTTTCGTGACAAACTTGTAGTAATGAAAATGCAATTAAATCCAATCACTGAACATGTTGAAAGCGTATAGTAACAACAGTTTCATTCGGCGGTTTTAATTATACTGTCCAATTTTGTTTCTGCACGTGTAGAGGCTATGCAATGCTAGGCACCGGTGGATATTGGATTATTTTGCGAGACTAACTTCTGCCCGCGGCTTCGCGGCTTGGCCAAAGTCAGCCATTTAAAAAAATTGATGTCTTATTGTATCTACCTCTCGATTAACACAATGACTATCCCTGATACCATATTATTATAGTTTGCATGAGATGCAATATATTCCTTTAGCCAAAAAGTATGGGTGTTTGTGTATAGGGTGCATCAAGGAACTATGACCCGGCTTAGTGCTAGCACCATACTTTACTACTTGGTCCGCCGCCATTTCTAAAACTTTGTTTATATAGGAATGCTATAGTTGTATACTTCACTTAAAACATTATAGCATACAGGTGTGTAGCATTATGTCACAGTTACGCTATTAGATTTACGTAAACATTCGACTTTCTCCACATTTCTCGCGCGGATTCATACGAATCGGAGGGGCTAGCTACTAGCCACTCACGCAGTGCATAGATACTGTAGGTACCTACAGGTTTTTAGATTAACAGTTATGACGACAATATTCTTCGTTGTCAACAGAAGCTATACGAGAATAGCTGCTTGATAGAAGGGCAAACTGCTATCCTCGCAAGACGTTCTTGAGTATCAAGGCAGACTTACTCCAGTTATCCAAGAAGACATCATACTTCTAATGAAACTGTACTAAATACATAACATACAAGGTGTAACAGAATGAACGCAAGTCCTGGAAGTAGTTTGTTCATAGTTGACTACTGAATCGATTTCAGTAACTTTTAATATAGGATTTTTTTTTTCAAAAATTATGTATTTTGCTATACTGACCGCCGACTGAGCCAAAGAAAATGAAATCTTATTCCAAGGCAATAGACTCAATTTTAAATGCGTAATGTAATGATAGAGTCAACACGATTTTCTTAATAATAATAGGTAGGTAGCTTAAAAAAAAAAAAAATTGGTCATTGTATTAATATGATTTTAACTCAATGCTCTAATTGGGGTGTATGAGGTCTTGCGTTAATTATGTTACACGTTGTATATACAGGGTTATTGGTAAAACATTAACAACCTCTGAAGAGGTCATTGTACTCATCATTATGAACAACTTTTACTATGGGACCAAACCTGAAATCGCGAAAAAAAATCAGATGTTCCCTACATTTATGTTCGTATAACTCGTCAAAATATAGGGAACAGCTGATTGTTATCTGATAGTAAAAGTTGTTCATAATGATGAGTACAATGACCTCTTAAGAGGTTGTTAATGTTTTACCAATAACCCTGTATACATTAACTCACGCCTTCTTCCAATGGGGTTAGGCAGAAACTACAGAACGCCACCTGCTTATATATTATGGTCCTTATGTACTCCTTTTGCTTTATTTACATTCATAAATCTGCGGGGTAACCGCGTAACACACTATCAGTAGCAATGGCTTTCATTTTGACAGTTCAACAACATTCATTGCGTTATTTACGTTGTCGAGCTGTCGATTTTTTTGAGACGCATTGGATTAGCAATATCCTTCAAAATGATTCAGTACCTCTACCATGAGTTGTTATCGAAAACTTACTCGCTAGCGTCAAGCTCGCTAGCGTATTAACGTGGATCGAATAGATTTCGATAATGCTTGCACCATGAGTTTTACGGAGTTTTACGCAGGCGCTAAGGTAAACTCGATAGATCGTGTCGTATGTAACGTCACTTCCTTAAGTTTTATTTCTTTCTTTCTCAGTAATAAGGAGAGAGAACGGCATATATTATGCTCAAAATATAGTGCTATCGCCTATGCTTAAAATGTTATGATAGGCAATAATCCGACTAAATAGAATGGTTGGCGGTTAGTGAACTTCTTAAGGTATTTAGTGGTTGTTGAATTTTTATTCCTTATATGTCACTGTTGTGTCATCGAGTGTCGTTTTCAATTTGTAATTTTGTATTTGTTGACATTGTGTTCACGGCGTTTTTTAATAAAATTCAGTTAAATAAGTTTACAAAATGACAATAATACAATGAGGACCAGTATGGCACAATTTTTAGAAACTGCCTGTCGCTTCTGCGCTAAGAATCGCCGGTTCATTTGTCGCATGGAGCAAAAAGTTGTGTGATCCAATCTTCCAAAGCAATATACCTAATTGTTCCGGGTCTGGATGTTTGTGCATGTGATATTTGTGTTTGTAACGGCACCCACGATACAGGGGAAATCCTAGTGTCCAATGTTTAAAGAAAAAAATGTGTAGTTAGTAGGTAATAAGTAAGTGTTTTTATGTCAATTTTTGTGTTCCTTATTTTGTTAAATATGCTGTATGTTTCCCATATAATAATAAAATAAATGAAAAGGTTGTATAAGTAAAATGTCTTTTATTTAAATTTAAGTTAATATTCATCACAGAAAGCCTCCTAGGTAGCTGCGAAATGTCCCGCCCATTGGTAAGCTAGAATTTCATTTTCTTGTAATTTTGGCTTGAAATTTACGTTCTTTACGTCGTTGGTCTTCAAATTCAGCGGCCGCCAACATATTCCATGCTAAATAAGCTCTTCCAGACATCATTTTGACTCAAAATACTCAAAAACGTATATAATTTCAATGTAAACATACGTTTCACGCGTCAAAATGCTAGTGAGTGACGTAACTACTATCGTAAGCGTATTTTTCGATAGCGTCTGTCAAATTATTAACTCATGGTGCCGTTTTGTATGGCGACAGCTGAAAAACGTTAGTGACTATCGAATAGATTACGCTAGGTTTCTTACCTATCGAAATCTATAGTACTCATGGTACGAATTTTAATTCTTTCGGTAACCGCTAGGGGCGCTTTACAATATTTCATACATTTTATTTACGTAGACGCTAGCGAGTTTTGACTGTGCAAACTCATGGTAGAGCTACAGATTGAGAATCATAGTGGATTACGCAATTAGGGTGCTGCCGGTCGATTCTGTAAAAATCTCACCGTGAAAATTTAGGTGATGTGAGTTTGTTTTTGCTAGGAATTGAGCGTGGAGTGAGCTGTCAATAGTGTCTATTGACAGCTCACTCCACGCTCACTTCACATAAGTTTTCACAGTGAGATTTTTACAGAATAGCACCGCAGGTCATAAATAGACGTCTGTTGCGAGTGCTACGCACCTAAACTTTGAACCGACTAATTATTTTGAATTAATCTTAGACACTCGTTTTATTAGTGTTGACTTCCTTGTTCCAGTTTCCCACGTGTACAGTCACGAGCACTAATATGTCAACACTGTGCAACTTTCAATTGCGATTTTTTCGTGAAATGACGAATGCAACGTTGAAATACGACACTTTACATACTAAATTCCATTCAAAAATAAAGGAGATAATTGCCGTTGAATAAAAGCCAATTGTATACATACTTATGCTCGTGACTGTACTTAAATAGCCAAACAAATGCCTGTATATAGGCATCAGTTTTTATTTTCCCATAATTGTAATAAGCGTAATGTTGTTTCACTACAATGCATAACGTAAATAAGTAATAACTAAATATTTACTTAGCTATTGAAACAATTGCTGACTGAATTATCATGAGTTATTTATTTAACATTATTACCTGCATTATGGAGTTGTGCAAATTGTTATTGACGCCGAAAGGTTTTTCATTAAATTTTGGGCGTTTTTCTGCCATTTTTGTCCCACTTAATAATTCGCACTATTGTCAAAGTCGCACCACTGACAAATTCGCTCGAATGAAAAGCTCGTTTGCCATTCTCTCTGAACTAGCAAATTCGTCTTTCTGTCAAAACCAGCTGTCAAATTCACCTAACTGCCTAATTGACCCCACTGAAAAGTTCGGGCCAGTGACAAATTCGCCCTATTAAAAAAGACAATGTCAAAAATGATCCTTTATAGATTAGGAATGTTAGACGAAGGGAAAAATACATTGATTTCATTTGTTTCATAACCAAAACGACTTCGATCGTTTATGATCACATCGATGAAAATTATTGGGTATAACTACTACAATTTATTTAATGGACTTATGATGAGCTCCGAAATAGTTCGTGATACCTACCTATTGTGAACAATTTGCCGCTAAAAGCATATTTTTACAAAACAAACAGATCAATGCATAATAAAATAGTTAAAACTAGGATAACAAATGTCAAAAATATGTAGGTAAATAAGTATTTGATGTTGGTAATATTTCTCTGAAGAAGTAAAATTATGTATTACGTACTAGCATCCGCCCTCGGCTTCGCCCGCGTGGTAAATCGATAAAAACTAGTATTTCCCCAGGATTATATACTTTCATATGCATTTAGTAAAACGTTGTTATTTTGACATTACAAAATAGACACTTCATTAGGTATAGTATAACTTTATTTATTTGAATAGATATTTGTTAATTTATTTATTATTTAAAGATTTATGTCTTAAGTAATATTAATTTAAAGTACACGTTCTCGAGACTTTTATTTAATCCAAGTTTGCTGCTTGATTTTAAAAGACCTTCAAAATATGCCACTCAATACTAAAATTCCATCCGTTATTCATTTCAGCCAAAAGACGTCCACTGCTGGACATAGGTCTCCCAAGCGCCTCCACTTCGACCTGTTCTTTGCTTCTCGCAACCAACGGGTTCCTGCGGCTTTCACAAGGTCGTCGGTCCACCTTGTGGGAGGCCTCCCAACCCTACGTCTTCCAGTACGCGGTCGCCACTCCAGAACCTTTCGGCCCCATCGGCCATCTGTTCTGCGAGCAATGTGCCCTGCCCACTGCTACTTAAGTTTGGCAATTCTTCGGGCTATGTCGGTTACCTTGGTTCTCCTGCGGATCTCCTCATTCCTGATCCGATCACGCAGGGAAACTCCAAGCATAGCCCTCTCCATTCCCTTTCGGTGACGTTTAGCCTCGTCGACGTGGTCGCTCACAATGGGCCAGTTTCAGTGCCAAATACCATCCACGTAAAAGAAAAATATACATAAGTACAAAAACATAGATTTACAACAACAGTAGGTTTATTCCATTGACATAAATTTTCGAATGCAATGGTTATTGCATTTAATAACTTGTCCAAGGTTGTACTATAATGCCCTTCACCGCTGAAATTGCATATTTATACAATTTGCATTTTAGAAGTGAATTACGACGAATGGTATTGGATCTGGGATAATTATTATGGTATTTAGGCGAATGAGCTTTACACAGTAACAAGTTTGACGGAAATAGTCTATTAGGCCTGTGTGGAATATTTACTAACAGTGTATCGGCTATTGGGTAGTAAACTCTTACGGCCTTATTACAAAATAAGATTTATCTTTCGACCCAGGTTTAAACCATCCAGCTATTTTTAAATTTCGAACTATAATCCGACGACGCTAAAGTTCTTATTACAAAAACTGACGTTAAACCCGAGTCTAAGTTGTCAATTTTACGTTTGTCGGAATAAAGTTTAAAATAGAGTAACTGGCTTGAAGGTTTAGACTAGGTCTAAAATTAGATCTCGTTTTGTAATAAGACGGTTTGGGTCTAAACAGACGGACTGCATTTGAACTGCATTCCAACTGCAACTTCGCAGTTCGGTTGACTTAACTGGGTTTCGAAGCAATTAAAGTCAACTGCATCCAATCTGCGATGTTGGAGTCCGTCTGTACCTAACCTTAATAAGATGTCTAACCCAGAGTTCAAATATCATTCTCATCACTGTCCTGCCCTCATCCCAATTTATTTGGTTACGGCAACTGCATACTAACTGTAAGCTAGCTGTTGGACCAACTGCATTTGAACTGCACGTCGACCGTGCAGCTAGCTTGCAGTCAGCGTGCAGTCGTTGGAACTGCACGCCAACTGCACACCGACTGCATTCGGGCTGCACGGTTGGTTTTCAGTTTTATTGCAGTCGTACTAACTACATTCAAACTGCAAATTTGCAGTCGGAGTGCAGTTGAAATGCAGTCCGTTTGTCTAGAGCCTTAGCAGTAGGTTAATGTGTGCATGTATGGCTTGCACGAAGGTTTACGGCACGGATCATTGGTTTTGTTAATCATACCAGAGTATACCAGGTTATAAGATTGTATAATTATGCTTCTGTGAAATCTGGACGCTTGAATGTCCTTGGTGTTTGAATGTAAAATTTATGAGGTATTCCACTCAGAGCACTGATTTCAACCGCACTTGGACGAACGGCACCTGAGCACTTCCACTAACCGCACAAATGCAGAATAATTGGTCTTTGTATTGTTTTGTTTAAATGTATGTCTACATTTAAACAAAAATTACACCATCTAACATTTCGTAACTTATTATCTGCCAAGCCTACGACAACTAGGTACGTTGTGCAACTACGTTATGGTCGGCTTCCGGTTAAACCGGAAGCCGTTGAATACCAGTATTTTACATGGAGCGACTGCATATCTAACCTCCACACCAGTCAGACTTTAGGCCTTCTGACGACCCATACGACTCAAAGATCCACGAATGACAGCCGGGACCAACTGTTAACGTGCTTTCCGAGGTACGAAGGGGTCTCGGTATGTAAACACGGTTACCCATCCACGACCTTACCGCGGCAAGCATAAGCTTAACCTGATCGATTGACCCGTGCGACTGTTATTATACTTAGCCATAACATTCCCAAACTAAATCTACATATTCTAAGGAAGAGGAAGTTATTTTACCAATGATCGAAACATTGTACCTACTGTTATTAAAAAAATAATGTTCAAACTTGTCTAAAGCACATGTATGACCTTTATCGAGGCCGAGACACCGAGTTATTTGATTGTGTTTATAGTTTCCAATCAAACCACTCTCAATGACTATCGGGCACCTCGATGTAATATGCCTACATGGTTTCCTGATTGCTATTTTTGGTTGCCATTAAGTAACTAAAATAGATATTGATTGCTATTTTTAACTGTACCTACTGGAAAACATTGTATTTAATAATTGCTGATATATTTAGTATACCGTTAAATGGCATTTAATAACTCTTGACATTCTAATTAGTATGCTTTGACATTTATGCAATAATTCCTTCAAATTGTATTTAATATCAGATAATGTTTTCCTATGTTTGTCAATTGATTTTAATTTCATTTAAATTTTTGAAAATATTTGTACGCTGGAATCAGCAGAATATTTTGGACGTAAAATTGTAGTAACACCTTGTAACAACAATATTCTAACAAATAAACTTATTATTATTATTATTAAGAAACCCTGATGATTCCCCATTCTGAGCTTTATTGTTAGGTATTTAAAATAAGTGTGCTCTTGACCTCGAACTCGCCTGATAGAAGAAAACTTCTTCCATGAGGCTTATCTGCGAAATGTTCTTTTAAGGAGATCAAATAAAAATTACTTATTTTATATCGCCAGAAAATAAACTGTCTACACCCGTTTCATTGGGTTCCCTGCATTTCAAAAACGTTTTAATATGTCGAATGACATATCTGACCTTTTCTAACCCAAATGTTACCATATTTAAATTCAACCTTATTAACATGCAACACTTTCTATTTCCATTGTTTATAAAAACAAATTATCTTTTGTTTCAGTGCGCACAAGTGGCGACAAATGTGGTCGAGCAGAAGCACCAGGTGTCTAGAGCGAAGAGAAGTCGTGCGCTTGGAAGCAGGGCTTTCAGAGGCAGCACAGTATGGTTCACAGGACTCAGCGGGGCTGGGAAGACCAGCATAGCGTTCGCGCTTGAAGCTTACCTGGTTTCTAAAGGTTGGTATCACTTGTAGTGAAAAACATGGTAGAGATGAAAGTAGTAGGGCCAAAAACACCAAGTGTTCAGACTTCCAGAATCTAAGGATCAGTGTTTATGAAATCTCAGCATTTGGATGCGTTCGGTGCTACCTCATGTCAGTCATAGAAACTATTAGTGCTATGAAACGTCATTACGTGGTTATGGTTCTCAACAGCTGCAATAAGCAAAAGAACTCCTAGAAGCCAGGAAATGTTCAAAAAAGTTTGTTACTTTCTGAGAGCTGTTCGCAAGGCATACATTTACAAATTAATTTCATAAGTCGTTATTATTCGTCTTACTAATCAATTTTTTATTTTATTTTGTAAAGCTAGAGCGTAGACGCGGCGTTTAGTTTAGCTTATCTCGGCTTGTGTCTAAGCAAACACTAGCAAATAGGTATCTAGAACAAATAAATAAACTTAGAGACATTTGAGTGGCTCTAGCCAGTATCGTTCAGTAACCTCGACTAGGAACGGAAAATGTACTTCAAGCATTTTCTTTATTTACTTAATTAAATATTTTTATTTTATGTCCCCGTCTATTATACAATCAGAAGTTTAAAAATACAGATATAGGTTTTTTTTTCTACGAGTCATGGGCAATAAAACAGAATTGTTAGAAATAATAATATAAATTTGCATAAAATGTACTTACTTGTAGTTTTAAAAATATATTTCTATAATGTATTTTTAAAACAACTTACCATGTTTTATGCAAATATATACATAAAAAAATGCTCAAAGGCTTAAATATAACTTGTTGTGTACTGATTATTAGAACACACGAACTTCATTATATAAAGGAGGTAATTAATTAACTAACTATGTATAGAATGGTGACCCACATAAGGTAATTTAAAACTGTAATTGGATACTGTAGTATTAGATATTTGTGTAAATGTACACGCCTTAACAGGCATAATTAAAATAATTGTCAATGATTAGTAATTATTTAAATATATTCTTAGTTATAGCTATTGCTAAAGAAGCAAATAAAATAATTATATTCCGGTTATAATCAATCTAACTATAGTTTATTTAACCGAATCGAATCCCAAGAAATCTTATAAGTACCTAGTGTAATTTAATTCATCTTAGAAATATTGTTCGATTTGAAAATAATCATATTTTATATCGTTGGAAAAGGAGAATCGTTTTCCCTCTGGATTCTTCACGGCATTGACGACACTAAAATGGTATACAGGGTGCAGGCAGGGACACCGACGCGCAACCATTTTTACCCGACTGCGTCAGAAGGAGGGTTATGTTTTTCGAGTGTATGTATGTATGTATGTATATTTATTTGGCACGCTCTGTAGCCTAAACGGGTTGATCGATTTCAGCTTGAGAGGTACCTTTAGATTCGTCTTAATTGTGAGAGTGACACTGGGTATATAAAAAATAGAAAAAAAAATTAAAATGGCCGATTTTTGGCGCAATGCCTGTCTTTAAAAAAAAATTTTTTTCTCATTACCTATCAAGTGGGGTATCGAAATAAAGGGTTTTAAAAGGTGATTACAAAAATATATACAACTTATATGGTTAAAAGTAATTCGAAGCGACAAATCGTAAAAAACACGTACCAACAAGAACTAAATCGTTTGCGAAATCTTTCACATTTTGTACACTAAAAAGCTGGAAATAAATAAAAGTCATAATATTTGAAAATATAATAAAAATGGCATACCATTTTTTATTATATTTTCAAATTCAAATGGGTCCCGCCAGCTACCAACTTTTATTTAATTTACAATGGGCTTGTTTGTATTAGCTTTTCAGTTTCGCAGTCGCGTTTTTATTTTTTAAATTACTTTTTTTGCAAGTAGGTTTGTACAAACATTTTTACACGCCAATCATATTTTTTTAAACTCGATGAGGTCGGTGTTTCCTATTTGACTATTCTGAAAAGAAAGGCCAAAAACACACTCAGACGTCACAGTCTCTTTTAAAGTTCAGACAAAATCTTGGTCAGATCATGTGAAGACCATGTAGATTAGTGTCTGAATCTTAAATGGTCTTGAAGAAAGAACCACACAGATTGTGCGGACCTATTACCATGGATCCAGTGTTGAAATTTCTAGTCGGTTATTAAAACAAATTTAGTTGTTTCATACACCTTGAATTGAATTGCACTTCTCTATGTAACAGCAGATTTTTTTTTATAATTGACGAAAATTTTCTACGCTTGAATCATATGCTGAATTCAAACTTCCGCTTGCGCGTGTATAATTTATATCTTATCCATACAAACCTTCACAGATGGCTAAGTTTTCCATCCGTAACCTCCATTTCAGGACATGACTATTCCATTATATTGTTTTATGCAGATATGGTAACATGGTCTCGTTCTACCAGTTTATTTTATCAAGCCAGGATGTAAATAAGGCCCCAGTCCTAACAATTTAGCAGACTAAAACACTTGAAAATTTTTGGGACTCAAGAGCAGGGACTTGAAACTTTACTCAAAATAACGTTACGCGTAGTTCCAGTACCGATAATTTGTACCATTCCACCAGGATCGTAACAAAATTAATCCCTTGGCTATAACGATACTGACAAACGGAACGAAATCTTAAACTGTTCACTAACAATATGATCAATATATCGTTATAAGTATAACGATATAATAACGTTATTCATTTCGATACTCAACTTTGCCAGCTTCATGACTATCATGACATAAAATATGACGAAAAAGACGAAAGAGTATGAAGAGTAACGTTACAAATGAATCAGTAACGTTATTACAAGCAGATAAGCTTAATGTTATTGATACCTATAACGTTACTTATAATATTGTTCTACGAAAATTTTATTCTATAACGTTCTTATTTGTAACGTTATTGATATTTTTAGGTTTTAGTATAGTTACAAATTTTGGAACGTTGTACGATAACATTAGTGGTAACGGATTGAAATTCATTTCGTTTTCAAATCCCTGCTCAAGAGGCTAACCTCATAACTGTTTTAATTGTTTAAAAGTCTACCTATAGTAAACTCAGCCTATCGCAGTCCACTGCTGGACATAGGCCCCTCCCAAGGTACGGCACAAAACACCTGCCTTCCGCATCCAAGCAGTCTCAGATCACCTTTTTATGTTCAGCTGCCCGATTAGTCAGACTACCTATGTGTCTCCTCAATATTTTTATTGCACTCGCACAATCTTTAATTGATAGTCCAACTTTTGTAATTCTGATGAGTTTTAAAGATTTATTAAAATACACTTTGTTAGGATCAGGTCATTGATTATCAAATTTTCAGGTTTCCGTATAATAACGAACCTTCTGTAACTATGTAGATTGTGGTAAAATGCCTGGAAATTACCATAAATACGCGTACGCGCTGATCAGTTACTGACTCGCGTTGTTTTGTCCTTGC
The DNA here is from genome assembly GCA_916614155.1 of Mesoligia furuncula. Lineage (NCBI taxonomy): Eukaryota > Metazoa > Arthropoda > Insecta > Lepidoptera > Noctuidae > Mesoligia > Mesoligia furuncula. The sequence goes on from OU744800.1 coordinate 8,583,301, forward strand.
GCGTAATAAGTGTTACAATTCTTGTTCTTAGGAATCTGGTTATCACTTTATCAGGTAAAATTGGGATCGTGACTTCGACTTTGAATTTATTACTATTAACTAGGTGTAATCTTGTTAATAGTACTTTTAGGTATGTCCTCATCCTTCGAAACAGTACATGTTGTACTATACCAGCACCGTGTAACACACCAATCACAATCCAGAGGATTTTGAAGGAATTAGTCACATCCGCGACGGGCGAGTTGTAAGTCGTAGGTTCGAACCCAGACAGTTTATTTCATCACCACTGCTCTCAAAACGGTGAAGGAAAACATCGTCAGGAAATCGGCTTGTCCTAGAACCAAAAATTCGAAGACATGTGACATCTACCAACCCGTACTGGGCCCGTGTGGTGGATTACGGTCCACTCCCTCACAGAGAGGAGGCATATGTCCCAGCAGTGGGAACATTATACCCAGGCTGATTATGCTACTTCACATGTAAGCAAAATTCGGTTGCTCGACAACGTAAATAACGCAATGTAGGTATGTTGTTGAACTGTCAAAATGAATGTTATTGCCATTGTGTGTTAAAAAATAACGAAGAAAATTCAAATTAAAAGAGCTTACTTGGTGTAGTGCTTAGTCAATCATTACCTAGTGTTTAGTGTTAATTACAATTAACAAGAGAATACATAATCGATCAAACAAAATATTTATAGTTATATTACGACGTTATTTCCAGATAATAACGTCACATAAATAACTCTTGTGGGTTAAGGACGGTTAAGTCTGGAAAACAGACTGTCGATTTCTCAGAATCTTTGTACACAAAATACAGAGAGTACAGAAGGCAATCATTATGTACTTCACTTTTCATACCTACGCTCGGCGGTCGCGCTAGGGTTGTCAACTTTGGCTTATGCACAAAAAACTATCGTGATAGTGGCACTCGTATCTAGTTGTTTGATTTATTGTTGAGCTTATTCTACAATATTAAAACAAAACAATAAACATAGTATTACAAAACAAAAAGTTTACAGAACAAAAACATATAAAATTTTACATTTGTAATTTTCACTATCGAAAATCCCTAATAACTTTATAACGGATTACCCTATTTACACAATTTTTTATTTTTTATTTATTTATTTAAATGCCTTAAAACTATCATTACAGGTCTAAACCTAATGCGATAGCCAAGTCACGCACACATAATTAAAAACAAAGATCATTGTTTGTAACATAACGTGAACAATAGTACTTTTGCGGATTCACCCCAGTGACATGTAAATATATCAATTTCGACCTGAATATAATTGATGATGCGAATTGCTCGAGTCAGAGGGGTTTTGGCCAGTAAGTTGGTCCTGGCTGATGGAACGACCAGCAGTGGTGGGGGCCGTCGCCTCCACACATAACGGTCGGGTACGTACAAGTGCAACCGCTGCAGCACTCTCGGGTTGTGCTTTATGCCTCGGAGCAGTTTCACCACGTACGATACTAGTGCAAATGCCCGTCTCACCCCGAGTGGATTGTACCCCACCATACCCAGTACGAATAGAGTGGGGTACATCAAAGGATAAAATGGGTATACCCCATAAAGTTTCCTATACAGATGGCTCGTAAAGGAGATTGACCAAAAGCAGTCTTGAAAAGTTGCACGTATGAAAACCAAATTAATATACAAATTATTTGCTTATTTTTTACAAGCTTTTCACTTCAGGAATTTTGTTTTCGTATCCGGAATTATGATTTTTAGATAAACAGTAAATTAACGATTGCTAGGTACCGTATAGTCATGATGGACGTTTCGTTCTCTTCATTTGTACGAGTTACGCAAGTATGAGCCTTTACATAAAAACATCACAAAAATGATATTAAACTCATAAATAGCTAAATAATTAGTAATATCATAATCATAATGTAGGTACTGTAATGTATTCCATAGTTCTGTTGTGAAAATATTTATTTTTGTGTTTCGTCTCACGCAGATGTAACTGTCAAGACAGATGACAGAAGTACCGGTAGGGATGACGATTATTCCTAAAGACGATCGATTTTTAAATCTATCCGAATCGCAGGAAATAATCGATTCAGCAATAAATTGAGTTCAGATAGATCTGTTCCCGCCATTATTCTACATCGACAGCTTTACTATAAGATAATCACTTATTCGTTTTGTTAATGAATAATCGAATACAAAATAAATTAAATAATATTCTTGGTTTTCGTTTTCAAGTTTCTAAAATCGATTAAAAAAATCTATAATTCATTGGTTATGATCGATAAAAAAAATCAATTTACTTTACCTATAAAATCGATTCTAGATCGCCATCCCTAAGCGCCGCGCCTGCGGAAGCCGCCTTTAGGTACTGTTTATGTGTCGATTGAGAATAGTCTCCGCGATTAATCTCTCCACTTAAATAGTAATACTTACGGAAATTCGTTGGTGTGTTTATTTTAAACAACTTACCGTGTTTCATGTAACTTACGACAGGATGTTTTCATATTTAATTGTGTTTTATTACGCCAGGACGTTTTTGTGTTGTGTTTCTGAACTCTTTACCTTTGTATACATTAGGTAGGTAACTTATTCATTTGTGTTTAGATCTGGGATAAATTGAAGTTAATAAAATATAATCTCTATCTGACTGAAGTTGTTTTATTTCGATAATGTCACATCAACGCTGCGAGGCCATAAAAAGCACGATTATTCGTTATTCACGATTATTCACGTTTTTTTTGAATTAGCAGCTGTTCTCTTATTTTGTTTTTAACTATCTATATGATCCTTTGTTCTGGACTCGCTCCAACATCATTGAGTACTTAGCCTCATGTGGGCCCTATATGACAGCACTATGTTCCAGATGACTCCTGACTAATGCGTCATACAGGACTCTGATGGCTGTGATGCTGGTAAAGACTCGCGTCTGCCTCAGAACAAACCCCAAGTTTCTAAATGCCTTTTTGCAGATCTTAGTAATATGACCGCGAAACGATAGTTCAGGAGTGAGAACAACTCCTAAATCACTCACCTGCGTGACTCGTTGCATCGGTACTGCATCCACTACGTACTCGTAGAGTAGAGGTGCACGTGCGCGTGTAAAACTTATCACCGAGCACTTGGATACGTTGAAGTAGAGCCTGTTTTCATGACTCTATTCCACTATCCTATCAATGTCATCCTGCAAACGTCTGCAATCAGACTCCGTCCTGACCTCCATCAGCAACTTGAGGTCATCTGCGAATAACAAACAAGCCCCATTTTGACGACTTCTGGTAAATTGTTTATCAATAAATTCCAGAGGCCCCATGTTGCTGCCTTGATTCACCCCGGACCAGGTGTAATACGGATCAGATTCGCAGCCATTGTAGTCAACATACTGCTTTATTACTATTATTTTGCCCTATCCGTTTTAGACCTAAACCTATCAAATGACACTAAAAACAACACAATATCTACACTAACAAAAAATCATGTTTTCAACTTGGTGGCGTGAATTTACCTTACCAAAAAGTTACTTCGATTATACTGATTCAAAATAGGAAACTATTATATAAATCGTTCTTAGATAGCCATTTTTTTTGTTGCTCCATTTTTGCACTTCACAGACGCGTGTCTCAAGCGGATGGCACTCGCGCTCGCACTAGTCCCAACCACTCCGATATAACGTGTCAGTGAGCGGTGTCTGTGTGTGCCTTGCTCGAGCGCACTTTGTATGTAGATTGCGTTCTGTACTCTCTGTATTTTGTGCTTTGTCTAAGTGAAGTCAATGTAAATAACATAAATTGAAGGCAAACTTAGTATTGTTATCTTACTGATAAGGTGTAATAGTAGGCAGGAGATGTCATTGTGTAGTTCAATCTCCCTGATAAGAACCTCTTTCAGCACAACTTCGAATTTGGAACAAACAAAGTTGAAAGGGCAACTTTATTTGTTCAAAATTCGAAGTTCTCACAGAGAACCTATTAGCATAGACTTTTCAATTATACTTTTTTTCCCTTAGGTATCCCAGCATACGGCCTCGATGGCGACAACATAAGGACTGGTCTGAACAAGAACCTGGGATTTAGTAAGGAAGATCGTGAGGAGAACATTAGAAGGGTGGCTGAGGTCGCCAAACTCTTTGCTGACAGTGGTGTCGTATGCCTGTGCAGTTTCGTCTCGCCCTTCGCTGAGGTAAAGATTTAAACAATAACAATTTAGAGGTACAGTATTTTGGTAAACAATTAAAGTGACCTCCAAAAATTAGTTTAAATTTTTTCACTTCAGCTGTGATTTGATTACCTATACATTCTAGTGACCCAAATTTTTAAATTTCTATAACGTTATTATTTACAAATGTAACTACGTTAGACTTATCATAAAAAATAACCAAGTAATCTCTGAGTAAGTACTTGCTACTGACGAAACCCTCGCGGATTAGTCAATTGTCGAGATAAAGATTCATTTGCTGATAAGTCAATGTGAATGTGTACCTTTTTGTACTGTTGTTGAGAACCTTCCTTGAGTCTGAGAGCCTTGACTTGTTGCTTTTAATTTATAATATTTGTTGTGCCTCATAATCTTAAAATGTCTGTAATATTTATCTCCAGTTCAATGACATTTCGGACGCGCTGGGTTTTGTCGAGAATGGGTCAAAAATATTTATAAAAAAAGTGATTAACCTCGGAAATTATAATGTTTAGATTATGTTTGCTAATTGCGAGTGATCTTTTCATAACATTAGATAGCGTTGGACTAGTCATTTGATACTGCGCTTGGCATCGATATTATAGTGCTCACCTAGAAGTAGTCTGCGTGTTGTGTCCATCTGATAATTTTTCCGCTGTTACGATGTTGGTCTCAAGGAAAAAGTTGTTCTGTCAGTCTATGTCCATACACTTTAATAAGACCACATATTTCTGACACACGCTGTAGACTCTGGCAAACACTTTCAGTCTTCTTGGTCTTCCTAGCTAAGCAGGATTTCTACGTGTCAAACCGGAAAGGGAAGGGCACTGTATCAACTCGAGCCGTTCAGTATTCTTTGTATGAAACTCCCTACTGCAACGCACACTAATCGGAATCGTAACGTTATCGCCTCACCTCGGGACAAGCTCACGAACCGCGGCGCGTGCGTTACGGCTCGTCGTCCCCGCGCTTACTTACGGCTCCTCGTCCCCGCGCTTACGACTCTCCGTACCCGAGCGTACGTCTCTTCATCCACCCTTGCCCTTCTCACCCCTCCGGCCTGTCTGTTGCACCATCAACCAGCGGTCGGCGAGCCGTATAAGCGCAGGGTCGCCTAGCCGTAGCCGAGTCGACGCATCGGAACTTCTGACCCGCTTTGGTTACGTGCTTACGTTAGGTTGACGCCTGTTTGACGGCGAGGCGAAAGGCGAAATTTGATACATGTGACTTTATTAAAGAGACCTTTTCTAGCAATATTGTAATACTGTATATTATTAATATTTTTTTTTTTTTTTAAATCTGCCTATAGTGTTCCCACTGCTGGTGCACAGGCCTCCTCTCGATAAGAGGGAGTGCAGACCAAGAGCTAAGCTAAGTTAAATAGCTTAGCTCGCATAGCTGATGTAATTTTTCATACTTCTACATAGTTTGCGGTCTGCATACAAGTATGAAAAAACCGGGCAAGAGCGAGTCGGACTCGCTCACCGAGGGTTCCGTAACATCCGGGTTTATGTATAAGGTTTATGTTTATGAAATTAAATGTTTTTTTTTATTTTTGAGTTGATTGAATAAAAGGTAAATTGAGGTTTACGATTTATGACGTATTAAAAAAAAACTACTTACTAGATCTCGTTCAAACCAATTTTCGGTGGAAGTTTACATGGTAATGTACATCATATATTTTTTTTACATTTATCATTCTCTTATTTTAGAAGTTACAGGGGGGGGGGGACACACATTTTACCACTTTGGAAGTGTCTCTTGCGCAAACTATTCAGATTAGAAAAAAATGATATAAGAAACCTCAATATCATTTTTGAAGACCTATCCATAGATACCTCACACGTATGGGTTCGACGAAAAAAAAATTTTTAGTTTCAGTTCTAAGTATGGGGAACCCCAAAATTTATTGTTTTTTTTCTATTTTTGTGTGAAAATCTTAATGCGGTTCACAGAATACATCTACATACCAAGTTTCAACAGTATAGTTCTTATAGTTTCGGAGAAAAGTGGCTGTGACATACGGACGGACAGACAGACAGACGGACAGACAGACAGACAGACAGACAGACAGACATGACGAATCTATAAGGGTTCCGTTTTTTGCCATTTGGCAACGGAACCCTAAAAACTGCGTCAGCTACGCAAGCTAACAGACAAAAATCTAATGACAGAATGTTGACATGCTAATAAATTATATATTTTTTTTTTTTTGTATACTGACATTAGGATTAATGTTGACATCTGTATATTGACATCATTAGTATTGTAATTTTGACATCTGTATATTGACATCATTAGTATTATATTTTTGACATCTGTGTTGTATATTGACATTAGTATTGTATATTGACATAGTTTTATTATTAGTTTGCATTTTATTTTGTATTTTAATTTTTTCTGTTTTTTGACATTGCTTTCCATTGCTATTTATTATTAATTAATTTGTCAAAATGTGTCATTCTTTATAATTATTTTTTATTGTCCAGGCTTACTTTTGTTTTATTCTTTTTTGTCGAGACTTGGGAGGCTTGATTAATCACAAATATTTGTACGCCCTCTGGCTTAACATAGCGCACTATTCTATCTTTATATAACATCATTATTGTACCAATGTTCAACAAATTAATAAATGACTTATGACTTATGACTTAAGCTCTTGGTCTGCAACCCGCATTATTCACCTCGCGGGCCCAGTGCGGTTTGGTAGGGTCAGGTCACATGCCTTCGAATTTTTGGTTCTAGGACATGCCGGTTTCCTCAAGATGTTGTCCTTCACCGTTTATTATTATATTGAGTGGAAATGAAACACAATAGCTCTATTAAATAAATAACTCGATTCAATTTTTTTCAGTGTTTGCTTATAAAAATCAACAATACACATTTTAATTAAAACATCTATGGTTTTTTTGATAACATTTTGATTGTGTCGCACTCTAATTTATTATAATGACTATTATTTTGAACGTTTGATGATAAATGTGAGAAGTATTTACATGATGTTGAATGACGCAAATGTACCTTTGTTTAAATAAAAAACAGATGAAGTACTTAAATGCGTCTGAATTTTCAATTATAAGTAAATTATGCCTTTAGTATGGTAATAAAGTAATTTGCGTATATTTATAACATTCGTATCTACCTTGTATTTCCGTCAAACCCATCAACTATTTTCTGTAAATGGCAGAAAAACAGCTGTATTGTGTTGACACCAAACACAACTACCTACTAAAGTTATTTTAAGGCAATTTGGTATTACGTGTAAGCAGGTGCAAACACTATATTTGAATGGAAATAAATACTAAGTACCTACCTACTAGTCTTTGTTATGAAACTAGCTCTTAGCTCACGTATATTTCGTATTTTTCCCTACGACCTTCAAAACCCCCTCCGCCCCCTTTCATGGGTTATACGTCATTAGAAAATTAATTAAAGAAGTAATTAGAAAATATACCTATAGTCCGACTTTTAATTAGCTGCAGTAAAATTACACTTCTTAATAACTCATTTCGGACTGAGTTTAGAGATATGCGTGTCAAATAAGTTTCGTTTGTGACACTATTCTGTACTAGAAAAACAAGATTTGGTTGATGGCCGCGAAAAAAACAAAAAGACGCCAATTTCAGTCATTTATTAACTAACACAGTCATAAGCTGTCATTTTACTGCAGCTAATTAAAAGTCCGACTATACAGTGAAATGTGCCTTTGCACTTTGAAGTAAACCGGAGAACATGATAAAAGAAAAAAAACCGGTCAAGAGCGAGTCGGCCTCGGGCCTCGCGCACCGAGGGACCATCATGATTTTAATTTTCCATCGGCGCGGCCTATATTCGTCAGAGAATTTTAACACTGTGCACTGCGGTATAGAATATTGTAGTTTTATGTCAGCGGCATCTCTTGACCGATAGTGGAACTAATGTAATTTTGTTAATGATTTCTGAAAAAGTGTGCTATTTACAGACTTCGTTTTATTTTTCCTGTAATCCTTACATAAACTTCTATCACATAGAATAATTTCAGATTTTTCTCTTTGCAAACTTCGGAGATAAGGGTTTTTTTTTTATATTTTTCATCAAAAGTCGAAAACTATGCGGCCTAAAAAATAAGAAAAAATGTTTGAGAATGTGCAAACTGCGCTCTTTCAAATGATAACCCACATGCCCTAGTAGCCCCACTTCGAATTTTTCAGACCCCCTTTCAGTCCCAGTTACAGAAAATATACATATAATTTTTATTTCTTTCTTATTTGCAAAATAGTTGGGCAAACGTCATCTAGAACTATTCCAAATTTCAAGTTGATAGCATTAGTAGTTCTTGAGATATCCAGCTGTGACAGACAGACAGAGTCTCACCATAAGGGTTCCGTTTTACCATTTTGGTACGGAACCCTAAAAACTTGAGATACCGTATCGCGCATTATTTGATTGTAATGAGATCAAATGTCAGTGTTTTATGTTACTAGGTACAAACGGTTACTGGGTTACTGCTATAGTTCCCGTTTTGATTAAAGTACAATGACATGATTTGTAGATTAAAATACGTAAAATGTCTTCGTGGAAACAGCCAATTACGAGTTGCAGTCTATTCAAATTTATTTTTCAAATTGATGTTATTTCAAGTTAACAAATATCAACTTTATTTTAATGGGAATTAGGTTGATTTCAGAGTGACTAGCACTATTGAAAACTTATAAAACTGTTTGAAGTTGTAGCGTAAACTGCACTTAATTGTGTAGGTATTAAAGTAATTTTTCCGTAAACTCATATTTGTTTACATTTTTGGCAAATAAGTCGCGAATGCAAATTAGGTCGTTTGTTCGAACACAGACACCCAATTTGCTTTGTGTTAACTATTTCATCACCACTGCTCTCAAAACTGCGAAGGAAGAAATATCGTGAAGAAAACGGGATGTAGTAGAACAAAAAAAAATTAAATTTAAAATTTAAAAAACCCCCGACACAAAAAAATAATAAAATTAAATGTAAGTAATTGGAAAAGGATCAAATAATTTAAAAACCCCCAACTTAAAGAATCTAGGTAACGAGACTAAAACAGATAAATTCATATGGCAGTCGGGGGACCTCTTAGCATAGAAGGTGTTCCACAGAACGGTCCCCCGACTTCCATATGAATTTATCTGTTTTAGTCTCGTTACCTAGATTCTTTAAGTTGGGGGTTTTTAAATTATTTGATCCTTTTCCAATTACTTACATTTAATTTTATTATTTTTTTGTGTCGGGGGTTTTTTAAATTTTAAATTTAATTTTTTATTTCATGCTTTTTGTAGGGACTCCTTAATTTTTGTACCTATTTCATTTCTTTTATTTTCTTGCGTTTTAAGATTCAGGTAATTTGGTGTTTAATCAGGTTTTTTATCTGTCAAAAAATAATTACTTATTCATTTATAGTTGAAGAAAAATTTTTAAGACTAAACAAATTTTTTTGTTTTATTGTATCCTTTTTCTAGTTCTTCCTTTAGTTATTCAATTTTCGTACAAGTATTTCATAGCTATTAGATATCTTAGGTATTTCAGATCTAGTTTATAAAATGGGACTGCGACACTATCTGACGTAGAAATACTTACGCTTTTTAAGTAGGATAATTCCATTCGTAATAAAAATAGTCAAACTCCGTGATCGTAGGTACCAGTCATCACTCCACTTTCCTCAAAATAAATCAAATTATTTTCAAGTTTTTAGTTTTCTATTCGTTAGTTAATATTCCTCATTCCCTTTCAATATAGTGTTCATTATTCTACTTGTCAAGCCCTTTCATTTGATAGGTACCTATATTGAAGGAGTTGTGAAAAATAAATATAATTCGCCATTTTGTGGTGGCGGCCATCTTGGATTTGAAATTTGTAATAGCGTATAGTACTATTAGTCAAGCACTTTCATTTGATACCCATATTGAGGGAGTTGTGAAAAGAAAAATGTAATTCGCCACTTTGTGGTGGCGGCCATCTTGGATTTGAAATTTATCATAGTGTATAGTATTCTACTATTCAAGCCCTTTCATTTGATACCCATATTAAGGGGGTTGTGAAAAAATATGTAGTCCGCCATTTTGTGGCGGCGGCCATCTTGGACCGATTTTCATCAAACATAGCTAAGAACACTCCCGACAAATTCACCTTTCAAACAAAAAAAACAAAATTAAAATCGGTTGATCCGTTCGGGAGCTACGATGCCACAGACAGACACACACACACACACACACACACACACACAGACACGTCAAACTTATAACACCCCGTCGTTTTTGCGTCGGGGGTTAAAAATAGAAAACATGACAGACAAATTCGAAGATATGTGACATTACCAACCTTCACTGAGCCTCTTGCTCCCTTAGCACCTGCGCCCACTGTCGGCACGGCACGGCAAGGGATTTTTGTGCGACGAATAAAAATGTAACTTGATTGTATTACAATAAAATTGAAATTTCAATGATACTCATCGTAGGTGCAAAACTAAAGCTAGGGGGTATCCGACATAACGTTTCATTGAAATTTGAATTTTATTATCATACTAGCTGTGCCCGCGACTTCGTCCGCGTGGAATAGTGACTTTTCGGGCAGCATATTTTGAATTACATATACCGTCTACAGACCGGGCATTTGCTGTCCGAACCCTCTGAGAACTCAGGCGAATTTCAGTGAAAGTCTCAGACTCTAGTGCTTGAGCTTCACGATCGGCAGTGAGACGTATTTCTCGTTCTTCCTGTGTTTCCTGAGACCGAACATTAGCTGTCCGAACCCTCTGAGAACTCAGACGAATTTCCCTATCAGTGAAAGTCTCAGACTCACGCGATAGTGTATGAGCTTCACGATCGGCAGTGAGACGTATTTCCCGTTCGTCCTGTGTCTCCTGGGATCGAGCATTTGTTGTCCGTACTCTCTGGGAGCTCAGGCGGGTTTCCCTGACAGCAAAAGTCTCAGACTCACGCGATAGCGCGTGAGCTTCGCGATCGACAGATAAACGTGCCTTTCGTTGTTCCCCGTTTTCCCTATTTCGAGTTGTCATCATTCGAGAACGATTTGAACTCAGTCGAGATTCTCGCTGAGTCGAAGTTTCTGCAGCACGAAACCTAGCCTGGTGCAGAGAGCCTTTTGCCTCACGACCTTCCTCAGATTCCTGTGATCGAACTAATCTCATCCTTTTAGCATTTCTGCTACATTGGGAGAGGTTGGATCTTCTTCGAGGCATTCTTACAATAAAATAGTACTTACTACTTAACACACAGTTATTTAGTAAACACGTACTATCGTAAACAATTAAATTATAAATACTTACAGATTATTATACAGTCTCAAATTATCACAGTTTAAGTAATAAGTGTTAAGACGTGTAAACCAAACGTCATTATCATCATCATTTCAGCCGATAGACGTCCACTGCTGGACATAGGCCTCCCACAATTTTGGGGGATGCCATAATCGCCACGCTTGGCAGGCGGGTTGGCCATCGCAGTATGGTATGGTGGTGGAATGCATAGAAAACGCTGCTGCCCATTCTCCGGTGAGACCCTTAGTCGCCTTTTACGACACCCACGGGAAGTAAGGGGTGGTGCTATTCTTCTACACAGACAAACGTACTAACTTTATAAAACAAAAGAATTGCTAGAAAGATAAGAATTACTAACCTAAGCTAATGAACTTATACTTAATAAAGAAAATCAAGAAAAGAAATGCCTAACCTATACCAAATACTTATAATATTTATATACAAACCCTAAATACAAATTAAGATAAGTATGTATACCGAAAATCAAGGAAAGAAATGCCCAACCAATAATAAATGCTTACAATATTTATTTACAAAACCCTAAATAAAAATTAAGATAAGTAAATACCCAAAAATCAAGGAAAGAACCGCCTAACCTATACCAAATACTTACAAAATTTTAAAGAAAATTAAGAAAAAGAACCTAACCTACAAATCCTAAAATATAAATAAATGAAATATGCAAACAGTCAGTATTCAAGTGAATCGCAATAATCGAATCCAACTATTCGCCTATACTCTCCAGGATACGTGCGTTCGCTACGAATAACTGAATCCTTATGGCAGCGGCGCGTTTTCTTTTGAAATGGTCATCTCGCAGTTCAACCTGAGGGGTTGTCGACTGTTTAACCTGGCTTTCCTGTGGATGCCTCAATAAATTAAGGCCTCCAGCCAGGGCATAATACACAACTTGACTACACAATATAAACTTAAAAACTAAGCGACTACACGCTAAGGGCACCCCCTGTGGGATACGGACCTCGGCTTAGGACGTCGCTGGGAGAGGGAAGCAAGGGACAGGCTGGATCGGAATTATGGCAGCGGCGCGACTCTCAGCGCGCTTTATACAAGGTGTAACGGAAAGGGGGTATCAACCCTGAAGGAGGTGAATGTGCTCATGAAACTGAACAAATTTCCCCAAAGAACATAGGTCGAAATATGAAAAAAATTTTGGACCTCCCATAGTAATAGTAAATCATTGATGTGCTATTACTATGGGAGGTCCAAATTTTTTTTTCATCTTCATTCACCTCCTTCAGGGTTGATTCCTTTCCGTTACACCTTGTATATATAGCCGCGGACGCGCAGGCGCGAGGCGTTTACGTACTCTGATAGAATACCTTAACAAATGTTCGCCGTGATTCTTTAAATTGACATAACTTTTTTATTTATGAACCGATTGACATGAAATAAACAGTAAATGTTAAGTGAAGCTTACTACAATATATTAGTGAAAACCGCATCTAAATGGAATAAGCCGTTTCTGATATTAGCGTGCACAAACACAGCAGACAAACAGACAAAAAAAATTTAATTACAATTTCGGGTTCGGCATCGATATAATAACAACCCCTGCTACTTTTTTTTAATATATTTCCATTGTACAGACACCACTTTTCTACAATTTTATTATATGTATAGACTATTAAGTTATATTTCTGCCGTGCCGTGCCGTCAATGGGCGCAGGCCCTTAGAGAGGAGGCCTACGTCCCGTCAGTAGGTACAATATAGGCTGATTATACTTCGCGATCACGAAACGCGATTGGCGCAGTGGCATCCTCTCTACAAGTCATAGTCTATAAATCTAGAAATAAGCCTATAAGTTGATCCGAGTCAGGAGCCTGGATTAATTTATACAGCGGGGTGACTGCGTAACACACTAACAGTAGCAAAGGGTTTCATTTTAACAGTTCAACAACATTTATTGCGTTATTTACGATGTTGAGCAGACACATTTTTCGAACATATGAAGCAATGGAATAGCAATATCCTTCAAAATGATTCAGATTGAGATTGATTAGTGTGTTACGCAATTAGGGTGCAGGGTGGCAGAGGCGCTGAAATTTTTCGGGCGGTTATTGAAAAAACGCACCTGTTCCTTACATTTCACAGCGTATTGCACGGTACTTGCCCGTGGTCCCCCTGTCTAGTCCTCCTTGGGGTACCACGAACAAATATTTTTGCCCGTGGAACCCCCTGAATAACAATCTTCTTATTACATATATTTTTATTGGCCGTGGTACCCCATGTCAAACATTTCTATTTAACATTAAAAAACCATTTAAAAAACGAACTGTTTCTTGACAAATAAAGAAATAAGTACAAATAAATTGTTTTCCCACTTCATAGGAGATTTTTCAATAAAAAACAATGCTGACACTGTTGTTTGGGCGGGGTCTGAGTTCACTCGCTAAGCTCGCTCACTAGACCCCACCCCGTGGGGAAGATCACGTGGCGGGTCTAAGTTGGTTTACAAGCAATAATAATAAGCCATAGTCGACGGAGCCCCGCTTCGCGGGGCCCCCTATTTCTGTCTACAGCTATTCATTGTAAAGTGTAAAATATTATTTTTAAAGTGCGTTTATATATTCCTCTCATTCTAATAATTTTTATTACGATCAAAACTTTATGTTTTTATTTGTATTTTATTTTTCTGGCGATTAGGGGGGGTACCACGGGCCAAACAATTTGCCCATGGTACCACTTTGTCCCCCTTGGGGGTTCCACGGGAAAAAATATTTGTTCGTGGTACCCCAAGGGGGACTAGAAAGGGGACCACGGGCAAGTACCGGTATTGCACTTTTCTATGAAACAGCTGATTTGTTTTTCATATTCGATGATAAATTTCAACGCTGGGGGCTTTAGAATCATATACCTACTGAACTCTTGGTAACAAGTTGCACGTCGATGTCCCGACCACCCTGTATAATAATTGCGTCCGTTATTATCGCATTTATGACTCAGGAGAGATTCCTAGTGTATTATGATGGGGCAAAATTTAGAAAAAAGATAAGAAATAATTACAAATTAATGGCCTAGCATTATTTGACACTTTCATTAGTAAACTCATCAGTAGCTAACACGGTTCTCGTTCTACATAAATGAAATGACGCGTTCTATGAGTATCACACTAATATTATAAAGGCGAAAGTTTGTGAGTGTGTATGTGTGTGAGTGTGTACTTCTTCACGCTCAAACGGCTGGACCAATTTTGATCAAATTTTGTATGGAGGTAGCTGACACCTAGGATTAACATATAGGCTACTTTTATCCCGATATTCCCACGGGATCGACACTCACGCGGGCGAAACCGCGGGGCGCAGCTAGTTAATCATAAATCCAAGCTATCTTCCTACCAACTCTTCGTGTGCCAATTAACAACTAATCGTCAAAATTGATGGTTTCTTCTTATGTCATCATCTGCCTAGCCTTTTCCCAACCATGTTGGGGTCGGCTTCCAGTCTAACCGGATGCAGCTGAGTACCAGTATTTTACATGGAGCGACTTCCTATCTGACCTCCACCACCCAGTAACTGGGTAAGACTGGTTGTCAGACTTTCGGGCTTCTGACGACCCGTAACGACTGTCAAAGATCCGCGAAAGACAGCCGGGACCAACGGCTTAACGTGCTTTCCGAGCCACGGAGGAGTTTCGATATGTAAAGATGGTCACCCATCCACGGGACTAGCGTAGCTTAAACTGATCGATCGACCCGAGCGGCTGTTATGAATTAGCCACAAGCCTTTCTTATCTTTAAATACCCACTCTGCGAGTAGCTCAACATATGAGACTAGGCTTACAATAAATGAATAAAAATCACGGCCCAATTAATTACATAAAACACTAGCAAGGCGATTGGCACACTGCACCGCATTACGCAGCGGGGTGCGTAAAACGGAGCCAAATTCCCCGCACGGAAGCGCGTTTTTATTGAATTTGTATGTTTAAAAAATTCAAACGCGGTCTTGGCACTTGATTTGTTTTTATCTGCGTCTCGCTGCGTAATGCGGTGCAGTGTGCGAATCGCCTAATTGCTTTAATCAGTCTTTCTAGGGCGTCCCCTCCTGCCTCCAACATCCATCTCACAAATTCCTTAAGAAGAAGGTAATTTTCTTAACTCCCCATTTTTGTGCACAGGACCGCGAAGTGGCTCGTCGCATCCACACGGACTCCGACTTGCCTTTCTTCGAAGTCTTTATCGACACTCCACTAGAAGTGTGTGAACAAAGAGACACCAAGGGACTCTACAAGAAAGCCAGAGAAGGATCTATTAAGGTTTGTAATAATATTATCCTTATCATCAGTTTATATTGTTGCCATCGTTAGAACTCCTCTGTAAGAAGTGAGCCGTAATCCACCACACAATTCGTGAGGGTCAAGTATAATAGACTACTCAAGTAATTACTTACTAAATTTTTTTGTATGTCACTCGACCTCAGACCAACAAAAAAAGAAAGACGGCGCGCCGCGAACATCAAAAGTGAAGCCATAAAACCGTGCTCCTGCAAGTAAACATACACGCTCACGCACACACCTACACTAAAACCATACTCATCGCTCTTAGTACGTCACGAGTCGTCGTCAAGTTAACATAGATTAAAAAAATATAATTATGCCTTCCTGTGCAGTGAAAAGTTGCAAAAACAACAGCAAATCACATAAAAAGTCTCACGGAATCACTTTTCACTTGTAAGTACTTGAAATAATATCGTTTCTATAATATTCAATTTTAGTTTACTTGGAACAAAAAACCTCAACGAACGAAATTAGTGACATAAGGTGCGGGGGTTGCCATAATACGATTTAAATTTTCCCCATTCGATTAATACATACATATAAATATGATTTGTTATATTCCTATTTCCTTTTTTATGTATTGTATATTTTGGGTTTCCAATTAATACCAATACCATACTCAACAATATCTTACTCGTACAATATTATACTAGTTCCTACTCGCACAAATATCCCCAAATTATAGGGAAAACATTTAACAAATGGCAAGCCTTCGATACACACATAGATAAAAAGGTGGCTTCAGTTTTAATGTTCGTGGCGCGCTGTCTATCTTTTTTTGTTGGTCTGAGCACTCGACTTAATGATAGTTACTAAATTGGTTGTTTACTCAGTTCGGTCGAACTCATCAGGGTGTTCAGAAAATCTACCTGAAATTGAATATTATTACTTATATTTTTTTTTGTAAATTGGGTAAGTACCTATAAAACCTGATATTGGGTATAATTTGCGTTTACATAAAAGTATGCGTAATTCAAAATAAAGGATGCACTTGTGCATTCTAATTAATGCACATTTACTTTCTTATTTAACACTAATGTTGCTTATCATTAAAATAAATACACGTTTTACCTTATTTCTGGTAAGTTTATGTATTTAGTAATTAAGTAAAAGCCAATATAAATATTATGACGGAGCGTGTGTCATCAATTATGATATTTGCCATAACTTGTTACTGCGTATTATTGCTGAAGTCAAGATCATCCTTTATCTTTTTGTAGGTGTTGCAATAACGAATAAGGGCTCATGTCTTAGGGCTTTGAAGTGAAGTGTAAATAGGGTAGGTACTGTCCTACAAACAATGGGCATTTAATATCGTGTCCAGCGTGTCCTGTTGTCTGCACACTACAAGAGCTGATGGACGCTACTGAAGGTGCCAAGTTCGTGGCCAAATTCTGGACTGACTCTAAGCCCGCTGACTTTTTTTATAGTCTGGACAATATCAGGGTAGAAAAGGTGAACGGAGTAAGAAGCCTGTGGCACATGAATTTATTTTTTTTCACAAAAAAAAACTGTTTTGTTTGTCGCTACGAATTAATTGATTTATTAAGCGCGTAGAGTAGGGTGCCTATAAGTTGAATTTTTATATTATTTGTTGATTTAAGAGCGCGTATTCGATTTAGCGCAAGACAAAATCTACACGATTGCTAGAACGACGTAACTTAAACTTACTTACTACTACGACGTAACTTAAACTAAAAGTGATACGTCCTGTCGCCGGCACGCACTGATCGGTAAAGGATTGCGCGCGATGATTTATAGTGTTTTTTAAATAATCGTCTAAAATAAATGAGTTTAAATAATGGTCTGAAAAAAATTCTGAATATTTAGCATTATCTTTATTTTCATAAAATAAATATATTAGTTATTTTTCTATTCAACTACTGGTGAAAAAAAATTGTTAAAGTGAATCGATTTTGTAATTTTTAAATATTGTTTTTTAATATCTAATAGCAATATTTTCGTAATTTTAGCTCTGTGTTGCACTTTGAGACTATATGTCTGTTGGAAAAACGCATAAAATAAAATATTTTGGCACATTATAATGGTTCTATTCGTCCTGAAAGATAACTCTGACGTCTATTTTCGTAAAACAACATGCAGGGATTGTCTTAGCTTTCAAAAACCGTCATTAAAAATTACACTTTTACTCTGTAGAGCACTAAATCAAGACTTAGTCTTTCTAAAACCGTAATGTTCTTCAAATAATCTGCTCACATCATTACGATATTGCCCTGGAAAAAGCTCGAAAACGCGATGTTTTCGTCGCGAATCGAATACACGCTCTTAAGTAATTGTTTTTTTTTAATTGTGAAGAAAAAGAGTCAGAATACCAGCCCTGCGACATTTTTAAATGTCGCAGCATCATGCTGAGATAGGAGCCTTTTGACCTCGTATAGGACTTTCTTTTTGTTACTTTTTATTTTATACTAGCTTCTGTCCGCGACTTCGTCCGCGTGAAATTTCATCCTCCCCCATTCACCCTCTTAGGGGTGGAATTTCGAAAAACCCTTTCTTAGTGGATACCTACTCCTCACAAAGAACACACCCTCCAAATTTCATGTCTCTGGGACCAGCGGTTTGGGCTGTGCGTTGATATATCAGTCAGTCAGTACTTTGAATTTTATATATTAGATAATTTGTTTTTTTTTACTGTGTTTAGTTTAGTTTGTGATCTTCCAGTACGAAGCGCAATAAATACTTATTCTTTCTTTTAAGGGGTATCAAGGTCAAGGGTCGTGCAAGGGGATATTAATATTAATATGTGCTGTATAAGGATAAAATATAGTACATATTAATACGACTGTTTCTTAGTATTCGGATAGGCACTACACTAGACACAGAATCAGTTTGAGATTATCAGCTGCCAGATAAGTTATCCGACATATACGAAAGTTCTAAAATAGGCTACACTACACGCTTTCTAATCGTATTCCGCAAGTACTAAATGTATAATGGTATTACAATATTCATATTTAAATAAATATCTTCATATTACAGGGCTTTACAGGCATCACACAGGAGTATGAACGCCCTGAAGCGCCGGAGCTCATCGTGCAGACTGTGGAGGACTCCATCGAGGAATCCACCATGCATGTCGTACGGCTACTCGAATCACAGGTAATACTTATTCCCGTATTTCTTTTTTTATGAAGATCGGTCTAACACAGGTTTCAAAAGACCTCTTTTTAGATCCGTTAATCAGTGCTTAATTGTCGATATTGGGCCTTTATTGGTGGATCGTACTCATTTTCTTTTCTCGTTTACCAACGACCAACAACAACGTTATAGTTATCGTCCACATACGTACAGGGTCCAAACTCATCACATCTGGTATGTTTCGCCAGTTAATCAAAAAAGCCCAAAAGGCCGTGTAGATCTGATTCTTGTCACACCAACAATGCGTATTATACCTTATGCTTAAATTCAAGCTGTTATTTTTTTTTACGATGAATCAAGAAATAATCCCTGGCATTTAGACACAAAATAAAATATGCACAAAGATATCAGTAAAATAGTTGACAGTTAAAACAATGCGATCACAAATCTGTAATATTCTACATTAAATTTCACGTAAATGGGTCTTTTTTTATAAAAGTTTTAATTAAAGACGTCGTTTCTTTGTTCTTTTTTTAAGAATACCGGAAAATCCACACTGAATTAATGAATTCTATAAAATATTTTTAATTTACAAAAATAAAAATAAACCCATTCACACGTTGAACAGCCTATTGTTGTTTTTTTAGTACATTCACATCATTGAATTTAATTTTTAAATAAAAATACTTAACCTTGATAATATATTATCTTTCCTGCCTTTCTCCAGACCTTGGAAATACACGACCCAGATGGATTATTTTCCTCATATTATTTACCCACACAATTCCCAAGAAAACAAAAAGTTTTTAACATTTTTGTTTCTTTTTTGTTTGTATTTTACAGCCATTCCCTTCTCAGGGCCAGTATTGAATATACATGACTAGGCAATATAAATAAATTGGTAAAATAAAACCTAATAACAGTGATTACTTCCTGCAATGATTTTAAAATTGATTGCAGTTTTATTGTGTCAGTTAAATTGTAATAAAGTGATTCGTGCTAGTGCATTGTAAACGCAACATGTTATTTTAATAGGACATGAAATACAAGTCTAAGATAGATCTTTAATTTGTGATTAAATAAGATTTATTTATATAACTGATTACAACAGAAAATCAATTGTGTCTCATTAGCGGTAATTAAGTGGTTAAAGGAATCTGTCTGCAAGTGATGCACATTCTTATTTAAGTTAAAAAAGATCTCACTTTAAATAATAAAAAAAAAGTAATTTAAAAAATAAAAAAACCCGACTGCGAAACTGAAAAGCTACAAACAAGCCCATTTTAAATTAAATAAAAGTTGGAAGCAGGCGGGACCCACTTGAATTTGAAAATATGATAAAAATGGTATGGGTCCCGCCTGCTTCCAACTTTTATTTAATTTAAAATGGGCTTGTTTGTAGCTTTTCAGTTTCGCAGTCGGGTTTTTTTATTTTTTAAATTACTTTTTTTATTTCCAGCTTTTTAGTTTACAAAATGTGAAAGATTTTGCAAACGATTTAGTTCTTGGTACTTGTTTTTTACGATTTGTCACTTCGAATTACTTTTAACCATATTAGTTATATAGATTTTTGTAATCACCTTTTAAAACCCTTTATTTTGATACCCCACTCGATAGGTTTCAAGAAAAAAAAATTTTTATTGAAGACATATTGCGCCAAAAATCGGCCATTTTAATTTTTTTCAATTTGGATATACCCAGTGTCACTCTCACAATTAAGACGAATCTAACGACACCTCTCAAACTGAAATCGATCAAGCCGTTTAGGCTACAGAGCGTGCCAAAGAAATATACATATATACATACATACATACATACATACATACATACATACACTCGAAAAACATAACCCTCCTTCTGACGCAGTCGGGTAAAAAAATTCGTTACTATTGGAGCGGCTTTTACTTTAACTTCTGATCGACACAATAATAGAGGGTGGCAGGGCAGGGTCATCGATGCTCAAACTATAACCAAATATTCAGCACATCATTCTAGTGTAAAAAAAAAATTTAGTACATAAGTTTTCAAAAAAAATTTCATAGAAAACCTACGCGGTCAAAATATATTTACAATACAGCAATTTTTGTTGCTCAATCAAATCAAAATTTATTTACTCAGACAACAAAGATCAATAATGTTAGTAATCGATATTACTACAAGCTAGATAAACTAGCAGCGCCCCGCGGCTTCACCCGCATAAGTGTCGGTCCCGTGAGAATATCGGAATAAAAACTATCCTATGCTCTTCCCCGGGATGCAATCTATCTCTTCGCCAAATTTTATCGAAATCCGTTCAGTGGTTTAGGCGTGAAAAGGTAACAAACAAACAAACTTACTTTCGCATTTATAATATTAGAATTAATAATTAATATTATATTTATGATTGGACGCGCAAGACATCTAGCGACCTTTTGGTGTAGCTGGCCCACAGGCCCCCCGTGTACAGACCCTGACAATATGCCTTGAATAGTGTTATCTTGACCTGGTCGGTACAGCGGGAGAATCTACGTGCAACGTGCGACATATTACCACGGACCGCCAATGCCCTACGCTTCGCTCCCTTTTTAACCGACTTCTTCAAAAGGAGGAGGTTTCTCAATTCGACCGTATATATATTTTTTTTTTTTTTTTTTTTTTATGTGTGTTCGCGGATAACTTCGTCGTTTATAAACCGATTTTGATTATTCTTTTTTTGTTGGAAAGGGGATATGCCAAGGGTGGTCCCATGATAAGGAAACCAGGATCTGATGATGGCATCCCAGTGAAATCGAGGGGAGCTTTCGAAAATCGTAGGAGCGACTAGTGCGTTTGTTAATTTTTTCATTAAGTATTTTAAAGCACTACAATTTCATGAAGGCCTGGAGTCGATCTGATGATGGAGCCGAAAGACAGTCGAGGGGACTCCTCAACGATTTACAGCAATTACCTTGTGTTTGGGCTTGATTAATTTGTATTGATGTGAACTTTACACCTAGATGGGTTGCGACTGTCATTAGGGGTCTGATGATGAAGACGAAGGACAGTTAAGGGAACTCCTCAACAGTTTACAGTAGCTACCTTGTGTATGTTCACCGATTACTCGAAGACGGCTGGACCGATTCCAAAAGTTCTTTTTTTATTTGAAAGGGTATACTCTCGAGGTGGTCCCATTATCATCAAGTTGGAATCTGATGAGAGGATTCCATGGAAATCTAGGGCAACCCCCAAATTTTATAGGCAAAGCTACAGCGATTTGGATATTTTTTAAAGTAACTTTAGCATTTGCTCTCGAAAATCATCACTTGGTAAAGTGGAGCTGATGATGAAGATCACAGATGGCCATCGGAACTACTCACTGACAAATATTTCACGGGTTGCGATTCGATTACTTTAATATGGTTGCTAAGCAATTTATGCTCGTCACAATGCGTATTGCGAGTGATTGTTGAGGATCTCCTGGTTCTTACCGGGAGAACTCCTCAACAATTAACGTCCCAGCATCGGGAAAAGCAATATTTTGTAAAAGGTGATGAACAGTTGGCATTAGGCTTTTGTAACTTAGATAAATTACAAACTGACCCACTAAAAAGTGAAAAATAAAAACATTTTTACAAAAAAAAACAACCGACTTCCAAAAAAAACACTACAAATTGAAAAATAACTTTAATTTCGGAAGTCGGTGTCAATAAACGAAAACGCGGAACCAAAGACACCGACTTCCGAAATTAAAGTTATTTTTCAATTTGTAGTGTTTTTTTTGGAAGTCGGTTGTTTTTTTTTGTAAAAATGTTTTTTTTATATCAACATTATCTTTACCTAATAACGGACGAAAAATTTCAACGCAGGGGGTTTCAGAATCATGTATTGAATCCATGGTAACAGGGGGCATAAAAAGGCCACTTTGGCAGAATCTTAAAAGGAGAACATTATGAATCATAATGGACAGTTAACTGTTAAGTTAATCGTATCAAATCCCATTGGTGAAGGTTTTTTCAGTAATTTTTTTTGTCTGCTAAAATACCAATCAATCCAATCCAAATCCAATCTCTTTGATTATACCTACGTACGTCGACTGTCTTGTCTGTATGACGATTCTCTGTGTGGTGCCGGACAGAATAGCACCACCCCATACTTCCCGTGGGTGTCGTAAAAGGCGACTAAGGGTCTAACCGGAGAATGGGCAGCAGCGTTCTCTATGCATTCCACCACCATACTATACTGCGATCGCCAACCCGCCTGCCAAGCGTGGCGATTATGGCAAACTCTCCCCCTTTTGGGAGAGGCCTATGTCCAGCAGTGGACATCTTTCGGCTGAAATGGTGATACCTACGTACGTAGTGCAGCGAAAAAAGAAAAACACAGTCCGTGTTTTTCTTCGCCATATTATAGTTCATAATGTTATCCTTTTATGATTCTGCCAAAGCTAGTGGCCCTTTTAGGGCCCTGGTTACGCGTCGATGTCTCTACCACCCTGTATTTCAATCTATACTGTACAGGGAAGTTTCTGCAGTAATGTAGTCGACCATCTTTACCACTTTTGACAACATTTCCCGGTAAATTGAACCTCACTATGATTGAAATTATCTATCACATAGACAAGTAGACCTTCTTTGAGTTGTTGGTGATGTTTTTGAACATTGTTACAGTACGACACAACTTAGATCAGATAGCATCGGCAAAATTCGCAAAGCCGATCACATCCGAACTGAGTGCGCCTTCAAAATCACTAATCTTTATTATTGCTTTAGGAGAAAATGATCTTTATGCAAACTCCATAACTTGTTAAGTCATATAACAAAACACATTCGTGAAATTGATGCATATTATACATGTACTGGCTTGCAAAATAAATGATCACTTAAATAAAGTCTTTGTTTTTTTAGATTCGATTTGAAGGATACAAGGCTAGAACGATGAATATCACAAATCAAACTTTTAGAGATGTTTATTGTTAAAAACTTCAATTATAATTTATTAAGGGCATGCAATAAATGGAATAAGTTACATTAAAAAAAAATATGGCTTTGAACGACACCAGATATTATTAAAATTGTTCATTCTTATTCGAATACACCTTCGACATCCATACTTATATCCTCAGTCTCAACAGCTCCATTGTAGTCGTTAAACGATTCGTCGCTGTCTGATGATGAGTCATTTACATTTATGATGAACTGATCCAAATATCGGTCTGTTCTATCCTCGTGTCGCATATGCTCTTTTTCGCATTTTATTGCGTGATCGACTACTTTTTCCCATTCGAATACGCCAATAGATTCGAATTTCTCCATTAATATTTATATTTGATTTACATTCTGTAATTGATTTACATTCTGTAATTATTTTAACTCACACCCTGACTTATTAGATACTATTAATTATTATTATATTTTTTTTTTAATGACAATCGTTTATTTTTACCATTTTTGTAAATATGTGAGCACCATGTATCTATCAGATAATTAATTTATATGTTATGGTTTCATTTTTAATTCTTTTACCTATTGTGGTACAGTAATTTTATTTTAGGTGCATCGTCTTCACATATATATTATATAATTAATGTACATGCAAAATATTGTAAAACATTTTAAAAGAGTAACGGTGGAGTTTCTTGCCCATTCTTCTCCATACGAAAACTACCTTTTGGAATGGGCGACTAGAATCAATTCTATTTTAGTAATTTTTGACGTTCAAAAGTGCCTGTTAAGTGCCTATTTGAAATAAATGCTTTGACTTTGACTTTGACTTTGAATAGTTCTTTGACTTTCGTTAGATTCATCGAGACATTTTTAGAACTAACGTGGCCTTTCACTTGGGCCCAAATATTCTCGATTGGGTTAAAATCTGGATGATAAGGAGGTAACCGTAAAACAGAATGACCATGTTCCGCCATTATTTGGTCAATTGAGTATTTAATGTGTTCAGATTTGTGGCGTTTAATTATTTCATACAATTCTGGTTTCAGCAGATTTGACGCAAAGGGTATATTTTTAGATGTAAGCCAAGATT
This sequence comes from Mesoligia furuncula, assembly GCA_916614155.1. NCBI lineage: Eukaryota > Metazoa > Arthropoda > Insecta > Lepidoptera > Noctuidae > Mesoligia > Mesoligia furuncula. Next base: position 8,608,128 of record OU744800.1, read on the forward strand.
GCATGGATGCTTTTAGAGAATTGGAATTCGGTGCATTGTCTATCTGTGTGTTATGGTAAGAAGCGTTATCTACGACCACAACAGTATTAGGTCGTAGATTCGGAATGAGATGTTGTTTTAACCATTTTTCGTAATTTTCCTTATTCATCTCGTGGTGATAATCGCCAGTACTTTGAGAAGATTTATAAACTAAGAGAGCGCCAGGTACAAAACCTCTTGAGCCACCAGCGTGGATAATAATTAATCTTTCACCTTTTGATATCGATTTTTTTAAGCCTTTCTTAGAACTGTCCGTCCAACTACTTTCCTTTGTATGTGTGGCGTGTATGTAAGTCTCGTCAGTATAAACTATATCCCGACCTTCACTTCTGGACTTTTGTATCTGTCGAAGATACTTAATCCGCTGAAGTCTTACTTCATCTTTCTCGGCCAGTAAAGATCTATTATTTTCCATTTTCTTGAATTTGAAACCCAGTTCAAGCAATATTCTGAGCAAAGTTTCTCGACTGCCTGTGAAATTTATATCTTCCTGTAATTTGGTTAACAACGATTTTATTGTAGGCAACCTTTTTTCAGTGACATGAAAGTCATACATCTTCCTTCTAATGACATCATAATCAAAACCGTCTAAATGTGCTCGATGTTCTTTCTTTTTTCTGGACTTTTTAGGCGAACTAAAAGTTGCACGAGTTGAACTAGTCGAAGCCAAGGCATTGTCATGCTCTTTCAAAACAGCACTTATTGTTCTACGTGACACACCAGCCTTCGCTGTTCGCTCTTGAAGGTTTTGTTAGTGATCATTCCCAAAAACCCTATTTTTAGACTCCGTAGCCTCTCGACTCATAAATTGATAAACATTAAAAATTATTTCACGACTTTGGCTATTATACGGCTTACCACGTTTCAACGAAGTCATCATGAAAAAAAAACAGCAACAAAAAATATATTATTCACTTTCCTATTAAATTGTCACGAAGTGTACGGAATGATTCACTCACGTGCATTCTCAACGCTGTCTCGAGTTGAACTGAGGCGGGAATATATAGCGCGAATAGCATTGAATGGCGCGATAGTGAGTGAGTGTGGTGATTTCTATTGGTTGTGTAAATCGGAAGTGATCGGTTTTACGATGCTACATATAAGATGTGTCGTACTGTACTTGCTCGATATGAAAGTATGACATCATCTGCCTAGCCTTTTCCCAACTTTGTTGGGGTCGGCTTCCAGTCTAACCGTATGCAGCTGAATTTTACATGGAGCGACTGCGTATCTGACTTCCACAGCCCAGTTACTAGGTAATACGATACTCAGATTTCTTGACATGTAAGCATGAATAATATCTAAATATCTTTTCACAGGGCATCATCCCCTGTATGGAGAACAGCCGCAAGGGTGTGGAGGAACTGTTCATCTATGGCAATAGGCTGACCAGCGCTGTTGAAGAGGCAGCAAGACTGCCGCAGATTGAAATCAGCACCTTGGACTTGCAGTGGGTGCAGGTAAGGAAGACTTTAGTATTCTATATTGCATATCTAGATCCAGGCTTGATTTAAGTATAGAGGTATGAGGAACAGGGTGTAAAGTTCACTCATCCTCCATAGAAAAGGGAGGATCCTCCGACCAGACGGGTGTTGTGTCTGGCGGGCAACTGCCCAATGATTCATGTCGGGCCGTTGTATCTATGCTAGTTGCGCGGTAAACTCTGCTTGCGCGATGCAGGATTTGCGTGACGTCAGTATGACGCGTTGTTCGCATGAGGCGTTGTAAATACCTACATAAACACGATAAGTCGTTGGGCCTGCGCCTGATGTCTCTCCGGTCGTGTCGGATTGCCGTTCCATCGAAGAATGAAAGTGAGGGGAAAGAGAGTGCACCTAGGCTGTGTCTGCGCATACACTTGTGCACTATATGAGATGATAATCACTAACAGCTGTCATGAGATTTCACTTTTTACCCGACTGCGTCAGAAGGAGGGTTATGTTTTTCGAGTGTATGTATGTATGTATGTATGTATATTTCTTTGGCACGCTCAGTAGCCTAAACGGCTTGATCGATTTCAGCTTGAGAGGTGCCGTTAGATTCGTCTTAATTGTGAGAGTGACACTGGGTATATAAAAATTTAAAAAAAAAATTAAATGGCCGATTTATGGCGCAATGTCTTCAAAAAAATTTTTTTTTCTCGAAACCTATCGTGTGGGGTATCAAAATAAAGGGTTTTAAAAGGTGATTACAAAAATATATATAACTTATATGGTTAAAAGTAATTCGAAGTGACAAAACGTAAAAAAACAAGTACAAAGAACTAAATCGTTTGCGAAATCTTTCACATTTGTAAACTAAAAAGCTGGAAATAAAAAAATTAATTTAAAAAATAAAAAAACCCGACTGCGAAACTGAAAAGCTACAAACAAGCCCATTTTAAATTAAATAAAAGTTGGAAGCAGGCGGGACCCACATCATTTTTATTGTATTTTCAAATTCAAATGGGTCCCGCCTGCTTCCAACTTTTATTTAATTTAAAATGGGCTTGTTTGTAGCTTTTCAGTTTCGCAGTCGGGTTTTTTTATTTTTTAAATTAATTTTTTTTGAAACAAATTTTCTCATTTGGTAAATTCTCCATACCAAAGTGTAAGGTTATATTTACAGACTCAATGATAATTTGGAGTTACATACTGGTATAAACATTGTTTATTCTCTCTATGAAAAGATAAAAAATTTGGCAAAATATCAGATTAGCTTTTGACAATGATTGCAATACATGATGACTTGCGTAAAAAGAATATTGTTGATTTCATTGTGATTATGCATGTTTCAGGTTCTGTCCGAAGGTTGGGCGTACCCTCTCAAAGGATTTATGAGGGAACATGAATATTTACAAGTAAGTACAAAGATGTAACTATAAAAAGGACCTTAGAAAAACACAAAACTCCCCTTAGAGAGTAATTTTTCCACAACATATTCTCGTTTTTTTGCGACTTATTACAAAAACCAGAGCGACAATTCTCGTAATTTTAAGAACGTTCACAATTTAATCTCAATCTGTCAAAAATGCCTCTAATTTCCCTACATTTTTGATAAGTTTTTTTTTTAAATTAATTGTCGTTGAGAGGAGATTGCGACTAGGTTTTGAACGTTTTAATTACGGAAATTGTCCTTCAGATGTAATTTCTTGAAATAATTTAATAATCTAGTACTTACATCCAAAAACTTTATTGCGAAGACTAGTGAAAAAAAAACATTTTTTATACATTCTCTTCAATGAGTAATGCCTAATTGGAAACCTCTACATTGAAAATTTAAAAAACCGGAATAAAACTAACTAAAATTGAACTTTCCTGTCTTCCAGGCACTCCACTCAAACTGCCTAACCCTGGCCGACGGCTCAGTAGTCAACCAATCAGTGCCCGTCGTTCTACCCGTAGCGACAGAGGTCAAGGACCGTTTGACAGGAGCTAATGCCATCGCACTTACATACAACGGCAAAGCTGTGGCGGTACTCAGGTCGCCTGAGTTCTACCCGCATAGGAAGGAGGAGAGATGTTCCAGACAGTTCGGGATCTATCATGCTGGACATCCTTATATCAAGGTATGTGTTTCTTCTTAGTACGATGATGGCTATCTAAGATCTGCGGGGTAATGGCGGATACTGGTAATGTCTCAATTCGTCGGAACCTTTCTTTTTCTTTTTTTTATGTATGTTCCCGGTTTACTCGAAGATGGCTGGACCGATTCCAAAAATTCTTTTTTTGTTTGAAAGGGTATACTCTCCAATTTGTCCCATTATCATCAAGTTGGAACCTGATGAGGGGATCCCATGGAAATCGAGGGAAACCCTCAAATTTTATAGGCAAAGCTTTGGCGATTTGGGTATTTTTTAAAGTAACTTGAGCATTTGCTCTCGGAAATCATCATTTGGTAAAGTGGAGCTGATGATGAAGACCACAGATGGCCATCGGAACTACTCAATGACAAATATTTCACGGATTACGATTCGATTAATTTAATATGGTTGCTAAGCAATTTATGCTCGTTACAATGCGTATGGTGAAGTGGAGCTGATGGTGACTTCTCAATCAGCTCCAGTTCTCTTGGTTCTTACTTGGAGAACTCCTCAACAATTAACGTCCCTGCATCGGGAAAAGCAATATTTTGTAAAAGGTGATGAGCAATTGACATTAGGCTATTGCAACTTAGATAAATTACAAACTGACCCACTAAAAAGTGAAAAATGATTTTTTTTTTACAAAAAAAAAAACAAAAGACTTCCAAAAAACACTGCGGTGAACAATAACTTCAATTTCGGAAGTCGGTGGCAAAAAACTAAAATACAAATCCAAAGACACCGACTTCCGAAATTAAAGTTATTTTTCACTTTAGAGTGTTTTTTGGAAGTCGGTTGTTTTGTAAAAAAAATTTTTTGACAGTATAACAATTGCGTTATTTACGTTGTTGAACAGACAAATTTTTCGAACATTAGAAGCAATAGATTAGCAATATACTTCAAAATAATTCAGATTGTTGTTGATAGTGTGTTACACAAATAGGGTACTAAGCCTGCCAAGCCAAGTCTGTTTAAGGACTTTTAGAAGCCGTACTTTGACGTATCATCATCTGCCTAGCCTTTTCCCAACTATGTTGGGGTCGGCTTCCAGTTTAACCGGATGCAGCTGTATACCAGTATTTTACATGGAGCGACTGCCTATCTGACCTCCACAACCCAGTTACTATAGGTCATACGATACCCCTTGGTAAGACTGGATGTCAGACTTTCGGACTTCTGACTAAACGTAACGACTGTCAAAGATCCATGAATGACACCCGGGACCAACGGCTTAACGTGCTTTGCGAGGCACAGAGGGGTCACGGTATGTAAAGATGGTCACCCATCCACAGACCAACTGCGGCAAGCGTAGCTTAACCTGATCGATCGACCTGTGTGGCTGTTATTATTTAGCCAGGACATAATTATTCCGTTGTAAAAAAGTGACAGTACTCCTCGTCTTGTATAGCTCCATCTCTCTCTCTCTCACACAGGAACAATGATGACTTTAACACGTTATAGTACGTTCCTAGGTCAGCCAAGACAACCCAAGCCGAGGTGGCAGATTATTAACTTTAAAAATATGTATGTTTGCCTCTAAAACCTCTATTGTATTTCTCCTTTCTCCTCAGATGATCAAAGAGGCCGGCGAATGGTTGGTGGGCGGCAACCTGGAAGTGTTCGAACGTATTCGTTGGAACGACGGTTTGGACTCGTACAGGCTGACGCCAAACGAGCTCAGACAGAAGTTCAAGGAGCTTGAAGCTGATGCTGTATTTGCTTTCCAGGTTAGTACTTATTTTTAAATAATAATTTGCTAAATTGTTATTTACATTTCAAAGAAATTTAAAAAAAAACGAAACAAATTACAAAATGAATTATTTAAAAAAAAAAAACCCGACATGGGCAGTTATGAAACGTCAGAAACTACGATCGGCAAGAAGGAGCTTTTTTATGCCTCCCCCCCAGGCATCCTTTTCTAGCGTCACCTCGATCCAACCCTTGCGGTACGCGCCTAGGTCGTCTCGCTACCTCCCCGGGCCGGCCGGGAACGCACCCCCCCCCCCTGGGCCCCCACGGGCCCCCCTCGGCCCCCTCAGGGCACTCCCGGGCCCCCCTCAGGCTCCACGTGGAGCCTGTTGCCCAGCGACCACTACGCATGCGGCCGACGTGACCCGCTCAATCCCATAGCAGCTTATACAATGGTATTCAATTACAGTGATAATAGATAGGTTCGGATAGTGCAGCCCTGTTAATATCCGCAGATTATGATAAGATTCATAGATAACACTAACGTAAGCCGTGATGAGCGCTGATACCAATTTGACGCAGTCTTATGAGATAGGTATTATCGCTAAAGGACCATGTGAGGAATATAATAGTAGATTGAGTAATACCAGTATTACACATAATATACTAAACATGCTAGAAAGACCTTGACGAAAATAAAGAAAGATTACTAAATATACCAATGCCAATGCAAAAAAAGAAAAAATGAACAAATGAATGAGAATGCCTAAGGCATTAAGTCCGCCTTTGTACCTTTTTGTGCGAAAAGTTTAAATAAATAAATAAATATCGATGGTTGGTAAAATATGCGCACGTACTTGTAAATAAAGATCAATTTTATTTGTTTCAGCTACGTAATCCCATCCACAACGGCCACGCGTTGCTGATGCAAGACACGCATCGTCAGTTAGTCGAGAGAGGATTCCAGAAACCGGTGCTTCTATTGCATCCTCTTGGTAAATATGTTACAAATTTATCCTCTAAGACTTGACATTTCGAAGTGCATTTATTAGAAGACCGTCTACGAGTGAGGATAATTACATATGTGTGTCTGGTGCACCTAGGTCATCTGCCTAGCCTATTCCCAACTATGTTGAGGTCGGCTTCCAGTCTAACCTGATGCAGCTGAATACCAGTACTTTACATGGAGCGACTGCCTATCTGACCTCCACAATCCAGTTACTGGGTAATATGATACACCTTGGTAAGACTGGTGGTCAGACTTTCGGGTTTCTGACTATCCGTAACAACTGTGAAAGATCCACGATTGACAGCCGGGACCAACCGCTTAACGTGCTTTCCGAGGCACGGAGGGGTCTCAGTATTTAAAGATGGTCACTCATCCACAAAGTTGTCTGTGTGGTGTCGGACTTAAAGAATAGCACCACCCCTTACTTCCCGTGGGTGTCGTAAAAGGCGACTAAGGATCGTACCGGAGAATGGGCAGCAGCGTTCTCTATGTATTCCACCATCATACCATACAGCGATCGCCAACCCGCCTGCCAAGCGTGGCGATTATGGCAAACCCTCCCAAAATTGGGGGAGGCCTATGTCCAGCAGTGGACGTCTATCGGCTGTAACGACGACGACGACTCATCCACAGACCAACCACGGCAAGCGTAGCTTAACCTGATCAGTCGACCTATGTGGCTGTTATTATTTAGCCACTGGCCGTAGACAGAGTAAATTCACTAAATAATATAATGAGACATGGACACACTTCTTAGATTCAGTTGTAAGTGTAAATGAGACAGAAATATGTACATATTCTCTATCTCCTTCGCGTATGCAAACTTTTTATCTGGCCCCAGTTGTTGATCCCTACGAAACGGCTGCCACGGTACGACTTCTTTAGAAAGTATTACCCGACCGCGTTAGATAGTAGTACCAATTTACAAGGGACTGTCAAAGACTGCTATCTCATAAGGCTACAGTTTGCTGGCAGTGAATCTACACAATTGTTTATCTACGACCAGCGGTGCTATTCTGTAAAAATCTTACCGTGAAAACTTAGGTGAAGTGAGCGTGGAGTGAGCTGTAAATAGTGTCCATTCCTAGCAAAAACAAACTCACTTCACATAAGTTTTCATGGAGAGATTTTTACAGAATCGTCCGGCTGGGCATTTTACAACTAAGAGCATTATAAAACAAACAAAAATGAAATTATGTGTACCTAGTCGACCTTTTTTTTACCAAAAACTCACAGTAAATTGCATCTTCACTAAGATTGAAACTATTTAACTGTCACAATAGTCTTAAACCAAAAATAGGTCTTGACATTTTATGACGTGCAAGAGATATTCAACCTTAGGTTAAAAGTGGTAAAGCAATTACGAGGTCGAATTTACATCTTAAAATATTATAACAAAATAGCTTCTAGCTTATAGAAAACTAAGTTAATTTGTTATTCACTAGGTGGTTGGACTAAGGACGACGATGTCCCTCTAGAAGTGAGGATCAACCAACACAAGGCAGTACTGAACGAAGGTGTACTGGATCCGCAATCCACCGTGTTGGCTATCTTCCCTTCACCTATGATGTATGCTGGACCTACTGAGGTATGTAGACTACAGGATATTATTAAGGTGAATGTATAGTGGTAGACCGCGAAATTCAAATCTTCTTACGTTTTTTGCAATTTGCAGGTCAGTGTCATATTGTATCTTGATCAAAATATGATTCGCGACAATAACAGGTACTTATTTAGAGAATTATAATCATTTTATCATTAATATATCTTTCTAAGTTAGATTTCTACCATCAACCACCAATCTCGTATGGAAAAGTGTTAGTGTAAGATACAACCTGACACTGACCTGCAAATTGCAAAAAACGTAAGAAAATTTGAATTTCGCGGTCTCAACTACCTATTCACCTTAAGCAAAAGTAGACGTAAGCGCATGTTAAATCATAAATTTAAATTGGGCCAAATTAAATTCGCTCGCTAAACATGATTTATAAAACAAAACAAAAAAATGTGATGACTTTTTTGTGGTCTACGACCGCTGGTAAAGCCCGATTCAAACTTTATGGCGGTTCGAAATATGGAGCGAGTGACTGCACAGTAACAAATTCACGTGTCAAAGGGAGCGGTGAGGTACTGCGCAGCGAGAACCGCCGTAAAGTTTGAATCAGGCCGTACTATAGTCCGACTTTTAATTAGCTGCAGTAAAATGACAGTTCTTAATAACTCATTTCGGACTGAGTTTAGAGAAATGCATGTCAAATAAGTTTCGTTTGTTACACTATTGTGTACTAGAAAAACAAGATTTGGTTGATGGCCGCGAAAAAACAAAAAGACGCCAATTACAGTCATATGTAAAACAGAAGCTGTCATTTTACTACAGCAAATTAATAGTCCGACTATATTTACTAGAAAATATTATTGGTAAGTGGTGATCATAAACAAAATGCTCGGGATTCAACATCTTAGTATTTTGAATATTTTGTTATTTATTATTTATTTATTGCAATTTAAATATTGATCTTTAGTTCGTAATAAAACCTTGCGACTCTGAGCAGTCAACGGTTCTGGAGTCGAGAGCTCCTCTGGGTCTGTTCCAGGTCTAACCTTTTACTACTATACGAATAACCCCATTTATTCCCCCACACTAATGGACCAGTCGTCACCAGGTACAATGGCACGCCAAGTGCCGCATGAACGCAGGAGCCAACCACTACATAGTGGGGCGCGACCCGGCCGGCCTGCCGCACCCGGCGGGCGGCGGGGACCTGTTCGACCCCAGGCACGGAGCTATGGTGCTCAAGATGGCGCCCGGACTTAACGAGCTGGAGGTAAAATAATAACATCTGATTTAATTATTTAACACAGATTCTAAACCGGGGATACTATAGTCAATACATGTGGGATGATTCATAATGGAGGACCACCCTATGTAATAACCATAGATCGGAGTAGGTAGATTGAATTGGGTGGTCATTGATCCGAAACGTATAAATATGGACATTCCTCCGGAATTTCGGGATTGAAACGTTACGTGAAAACAGATAAATAATAAATTAATTTAGTTTTGATACCTTCCTTTAAATTTTGAATTGAGTAGTAATAATAATCACTACTTACAACATTAACAATACTTAATTGGATCCGGAAATACCGGAATTACTTTCCGGGAAAATGGCTTATCCATATTATGCTTTCTGTGGGCATTTATGATACAAGTACCAAAAATCAGTCTACCTACTCCGAACTATGGTAATAACCGATGACATATTAAAATAGAGAAAGAAAGATCTAGGCATACAGCCTTTCAATTTCGGCACAAAAAAGGGCATAAATACTATACTATACCACCTAAATATACCTTTACCTTTAATATACCTTTTGTATTTTTTGTTTCACAAACTGTGTCCAAATAAACTTTTTTCTTTCTTTTCTTTTTCTTTCTTTAAATACTGCTAATAAGACAATGCCTCTACAGATCATTCCATTCCGCGTAGCTGCTTACGACACGTCAGTTGGCAAGATGGCGTTCTTCGACCCCACTCGCAAGGAGGACTTCGACTTTATATCCGGAACTAGGATGAGAGGTAATTCGGTTGTTGTTACATATTTCTCATAAACATATTTGATTTCTAATGAAATTAAACTCAACATTAGCAATGCTCGCATCAACCAACACAATAATGCACAATAGCGGCTTAATTTGGTAAAACAAAATCAATTTTTCAAGTTTCTTAACGGTATTTTGCTGGAGACTATAATACAGGGCTATTGGTAAAACATTAACAACCTCTTAAAAGGTCATTGTACAATCTGTCAAATTTCTTTAATGGATTTTGAACTTTATCACTAATGCATAAGGTTCAATGTTGATTGGGAAAATTTGACAGTTTCGGGTAGCTTGATGTGCTGGCGTCTGTACTCATCACTATGAACAACTTTTACTATGGGACCAAAACTGAAATCACGAAAAAAAAAAATCAGCTGTTCCCTACATTTATGTTCGTATAACTCGTCAAAATGTAGTTTTTTCGCGATTTCAGGTTTGGTCCTATAGTAAGAATTGTTCATAGTGATGAGTACAATGACCTCTTAAGAGGTTGTTAATGTTTTACTAATAACCCTGTATATATTTGTAGTAAGTCCAATCTGACTTACCGAGAAAATGGAAAGCGAAAGTTTAGTTTATCCATACACACGGCTACATTGTCTTCAACATGACGAAAGGCGTATTTGCGTAGCCCATCTTCAGCATCCAGATTGGCTTAACACCTTGTAAAAGGTAGGTTTAGAACCAGCACTTTTTGAAGGAATATCTAAACAATATTTTATTTTTCAGGTCTTGCCAAATCCGGCAAGGAGCCACCGAAAGGCTTCATGGCAACATCAGCATGGAAGGTTCTCTCCGAATACTACCAGTCTCTGAAATCCAAGATGGACACCAACTAAACTATCGAACTTAGCAGCTATACTAAATCTAAGTATTATTTAAAACTGTCACAATAATAACGGCCTCAATGCGTAATACTAGATTTCATCAGCAAAGAATAAAGAAGCTTTATTTTTATCCAGAATTTATTGCTAATTCGATGCTTCGATTGAACTATGGTAAGTGAATATTTTCACCATTTGTCGTACCTTTTAAGACTTTTCTGAACGGAATTTGCACAATACAATTTTCTTCTAAAAGCGACTAGCAATCATTTCAAAATGGCCAGAATACTACTTCGATGTATTTTTTTTTTACACATTTCGATGAAATCAGGTTCTTTTTTTACCCTTCTTTTCACGCTAGAATATATACTCTTTATAAAAGTGAGATTTTAAAACTATATTTGGTAGATCTTAAGGGGGCGAATGGTAGGTTTATTTTTAAATTACCTTGAAAATACAATTTTATTGATTTCGTACTTAAATTATTTACACTGACATGTGCAACGACATAATATGCTGTGCAATATTTTTGTTATTAAATTATGTATATTTTATTTATTTGTGATAATATACACATTCCTTGGAACGCGACTTTATTGTGTGTATGGATACACATTTCTTTTATTTATATGCGTATTTTACTTCTGAAGTTGTGCGTTAAAGTATGTGACAATAAATCCGACGATTGGACACTCTATTTTATTCTTATAAATATAATGGAACTTTTGTAATAATTGTAAAAAAATGGTTTTAGATACCACGAAGAATGCTAACTTCTTAAATATCTATTGTTTTAATATTATTGGTACGTTTGTAGTGATTAAAGCGCGTGTACTACTCAGGTTCACTGCAACTGTCAAAAGGTCAAAATCACTTTTTTTTTTGTAATATACATATTATAATATTATTTTATTGTATGTATAATAACTATTATAATATTACTTATAAAATTCCACATTTCGAAGTTTCATTATACTTATGTATATGACACTAAAATTATTAAAAGATCAATGAATAAAATACAATGTAATATGAGATTGTATTCATTTGTATTATTTTGTAATTACGTAATCAATACAATGATAATGTGAAGGGATGTATTGTTAATTTATATGAGGTTTAAATATAAATTGTTGTAATATTAGTGAATAAAGGTGCTTTTAAAATTAATGTAAAATAAATATAAAAGTGATATTGACTCCGTGTTTTATTCATAGGATAAAATAATTAAAACCTTTTATCCGACTGCGCGACAACAAAGACAGGTTTATATTTTTCACGCGTATCTTGATAGGTAGTTATCTGTGTATCTTGCATGTGGGATTATTTATACCCTCGAAGCATCGTAACGGCTGGATTGATATTAACAATGGACACATTGACTCGTCTAGGCCGTTCGTTGTTTTTTTTTTTATAAAATAAAAACTGTCACGAACTACTCGGACTGCTTGAAAAGCGAGCGTTTTGGTTTTAGTTGCTTTTTAAGAATTTTCATGAAATTCCGACGTTTTAAAATTGAAATCTTTCGAACGTTGAACCTGAAAACTGCTGAGTAATTTTAGGTATCATTTGTTTTTTAGCTACTTAACGTATTTTTTTACACTTCACAATCCTACTGTGATTCTTAGATCTTATCGCCAATGATTAGATTATATTCGATTAATTTGACACCTACGTTTCAACGCCCAGCGAGGACTCAAATAATTATTCTAGATAAAGTTTTAGAAACAAAATTATGTATAGTTGACCTCGTAATTGCTTTATCACCCTAAAGTTGAATATCACTTGCACGTCCTAAAACGACATGATATATACGTCTGTAAGGGTTGGATCGAGGTGGCCCTCGAAAGAGCTTTGAAGGAGGCCTGCAAAGGCCTCGGAAGGCCTTTGCTTAGCAGTAGGACAGTGTAGACTAACATAACAAAAAACAGATAGTTTAAACCTTGATCAAGTTCCTTACTCGTGATTTACTGTAAATTGTTGACAAAAGTGGTAAAGCAATTTACGAAGTCGACTAGGGAGTGATAGAGAGCATCTCATCATCACAAGTATCTCTACACTTTAATTCCCCGCCCTTTTTGTGATGCGCATAAATATTCTACATTTACATTATGTATACAATGGTAGGTATATGACTGGCTTTGACCCTGACTTTTAGATTTTAACATAAAAGTCTACGTCGTTCACTTAAAAACAAAAAAAATCATGACAAAATATATAATCTTATTACGTTAATTGTTATCAAAACTCAAACGTTATCACCGAATGAGTAATTACGTCATAATCCTTCACGTTATCTTGTTTGTCAAGCGAATTGCGTCGGTATTATCGATACATAGAGTATATTTTGAATGTTCACCTCGTTCGATAGTGGTTTAGTTTGTTTGCTGCTCAGTACCGCGTTAACTTTATGCAAGGAAGGTCGCGTTACTATGGCAGTTCGTTTAGGTTGTGTTACCAGTATTTTACGTAAATGTACGAGTAAAACCGGTACTCGATGCATGTCTCACTATCCGATCGATGAACATATCTTTGGTCTTTCGAGTGAACAACAACAGGCAAGTACTTTAAAGTAATTATTATTATACAAGAGTTGAATAACATAATGATGGTTCGATAATACAGCTGTGTCGTAATAAGTATATTGAAACAAGTTTATAGATGACTTTAAAAAAAAAAAAATGTACTTATAAAATACTAGCTTCCGCCCGCGGCTTCGCCCGCGAGGTATGTCGATAAAAACCGCTAGTATTATATTATCTGTGATAAAAACTATCCTATGTCCTTCCCCAGGATGTAATCTATCTCTCTGCCAAATTTTATCGAAATCCGTTTAGTGGTTTAGGCGTGAAAAGGTAACATACAGACAGACTGATAATGATTTAATTTATGACCCCGGTTGAACAATTCAACAAGTCATGAATTTTGTACTATTGTTATTAGCGAACTCATTCACACGATATAGATATCTGCCGACTGATAATAGTAATTAGGTACCTATCCTAACATTTACTGGCAGTTTTTGTGATTCTTGAGCCCATTAATTACAAACGTAGCTACAAGGACCGTAATTATTTAATTATTCTAGATGTACTATTTATTCTGTGCTCTGGGGGAGCGTAGCTATCGTACCCCACCCTTAATATTAATTATGGTATGAACGTCCATCATTGAAATTAAGGCAATATAAGTATATAATATTATTACGTCTGTTATGTGTATTCATTTGCCCAGTTGAATTCAAGATAAGTAATATTGTTTGTTTATAAAAGAGCAATCGAAGATAAACTCTTTATACTATAGTTAAATAACTTATTTGGCGTTGAGTTCCTATCTGCTGTCTAAATACAAATGCACAAAGAGCATAATAAAAGTGCTAGGTGCTGGTAGTGACATTTTATGTATCATACCTACCTATATTGTGGACAGGAATCACGCAGAAGATACTAGTTAATTCTCTAAGTACAATCAATTTTAGTAACAATGGCACTACAAAAATGTGCCTTTATGTCGTAGCAGTAGCAGTAGCTAAGATATAAAGGCATTATCAATAGTATAATATTACCATTGATGTGCTGTTGAATTTTAACCCTTATACTAGGTACCCTTAGTAATAAGGCTAAAAGCGGTGGTCAACCGCGAACATTGCCGAGTGTACCTACCTTATGGATAAAGTGGCAGTGGCCCAAGACAAGGATGGAAGGATGAGCGATGGCGAGTGACAGGTCGTCTTCTTCTTCTTCGTGTCGCTGGCACGACCAGTAGGTCTAATACTGTCAGAGGTCGTAAGTTCAAACCAGTTGCAGTGTTGTCGTCCAAAATTGTTGTTATTTTATACAACGTATAATAACAAACGAGAGAGGGGCTTGTGGCTAATAATAAGTAAAGTAATAACAGCCGCACGGGTCGATCGATCAGGTTAAGCTACGCTTGCCGCGGTTGGTCCGTGGATGGGTGACCATCTATACCTACTTACCAAGACCCCTGCGTGCTTCGTTACGGTTCGTCAGAAGCCCGAAAGTCTGACAACCAGTCTCACCAAGGGGTTTTGTATTACCTACCCAATAACTGAGTTGTGGAGGTCAGATAGGCAGTCGCTCCATGTAAAATACTGATACTCAGCTGCATGCGGTTAGACTGGAAGCCGACCACAATTTAGTTGGGAAAAATCTAGGCAGATGATTAATATTTACCTCTCTTGTTTATGCTATATTTACTCAGCTAATGTCGTGACTAAAGTGCATATTTTTGATTCACAGCTTCGCCAATCCGTGTTTGACTTCGCCCAAAAAGAGCTGGCACCGAAAGCGAACCAGATAGATAAAGAAAATAAATTCGCAGAACTAAGGGAATTCTGGAAGAAATGTGGCGAGATGGGACTTTTGGGTGAGTCTTTGAAACATCATCTGCCTAGCCTTTTCCCAACTATGTTGGGGTCGGCTTCCAATCTAACCGGATGCAGCTGAATACCAGTATTTTACATGGAGCGACTGCCAATCTGAACTCCACAACCCAGTTACTGGGTAATACGATACCCCTTGGTATGAGTCTTTGAAACATAATGGCCCAATAATATGCACTGAAAACATCGTGAGGAAACATCATCATCATCATCATCATCATCATTTCAGCCGAAAGACGTCCACTGCTGGACATAGGCCTCCCCCATGCACCTCCACTTCGACCGGTCCTGTGCTTCCCGCATCCAACGGGTTCCTGCAGCCTTCACAAGGTCATCGGAGGAAAACATAACATAATATAATCAGCCTAATAATGTTCCCGCTGCTGGGACACCTCTCTTCAATAGGGAGCTAATAATCTACCAGGCGGGCCCAGTGCGGGTTGGTACTGTAGATGTCCAATTGTCCAGGTCTTCGAATATTTGGTTCTAGGACATGCCGGTTTCCACACGATGTTTTCTTTCACCGTTTTACTAGCAGTGGTGATTAAATTATTTCCCCAAAAAAAAGCGCCTGCCTGGGTTCGAACCCACGACCAACAACTCGTAAGTCGGGGCCATTACCACTGGGCCCCCACAGCTCTCCCTCGATTTATCACTAAAAGGCGAAAGTTTGTGAGTGTGTGAGTTTATATGTTTGTTACTTTTTCACGCACAAACGGCTGAACGGATTTGGATGAAATTTGGCACACAGATAGTTTATAACTAGGATTAACACATAGGCTACTTTTTATCCCGATATTCCCACGGGATCGATACTTACGCGGGTGAAACCGCGGGGCGCATATAGCTATGACATAAGTCTGAAATCGCCATCCCGTCTTGAGCAAGCGTGGTGGTCAATGTCTTCTCTGTATGAGAAGAGGCCTTTACCCCGCATTGGGACAGTACTAGGCTGTATCAGTATGTTAACACTAGCAGTGTCGATATCGTGGGAATATCGGAAAAAAAATTAGCCTATGTGTGTGCAAGGTTCATAGGGTATTCACCTCAGATCAGAAATACATTTGCGTAAAGTTGAATAAATACGAATTCATTTGAATAATATCCACTTTTCCTCTACAAAGGTGCTGACTCTATTTGACATAGATTACGTACTGTGGATTAACATACATTTCGGAATGTTTCAGGTATAACAGCGAATCCAGATTATGGCGGTACCGGAGGGAAGTACTCTGACCACTGCGTCATCATGGAAGAATTATCAAGGTAACATTTATCTATTCCAAGTACGAGCCGACTGAATGACTGACCATTTAGTCCATTTAATTAGGAATTTTTCAAGTCCATTTACAGTTTAATGCATTTTCTTGTTACTGTATGTACTACTTTACACTTTGACTACCTACTTATTACATCATTGGCTTCTCCCAACCACGGTGACAGTTTCACCTGAAAAAAGCATGACTAAGATAGAAAAACTCCGGCCGTTCTCGACTGGATCGTATTTAGTAGTGATGACCCATCCAGGGACTGATACGAGAGAACATAGCTAAACCCATAACACGCATGTAGTTAAGAACTGCTTTAGCTGTTATAAATAACTATAACCACCTAATCAAATAATTGAAACGCAAAAAATACAAAACAATGTTCGTTTCAGGGCCAGCGGTGGTATAGCGCTATCGTATGGAGCACACTCCAATTTGTGTGTCAACCAAATTAACAGGAACGGAACTGACGAACAAAAGAGAAAATATTTACCAAAAGTAAGTACTTACCTTAGCCCAGTACCTAAATCTATCCTAAACTCCCAAGTCTGTCGGCTGGTATGTAAAGACGCCAGCACATCAAGCTACCCGAGACTGTTAAATTTACCCAAACAACATCGAACCTTATGCTTCAGCAATAAAGTTGAAAAATTGTAGTAGCTTGATGTGCTGGCGCCTGTATCTAGCTCTTAAGAAAGTCCGTAGTTACTGTCCAGGATCGTGATTCTAGCTGTAAGGTTATGTGATGAGACTCCTGCGTAAAATGTGAAACTATGAAAAGTAGAGCAAAGAGATCCAGCTCATTTTTGGAGAATATTTTTTTTTACATTTTTTTTTAACGTTGCCCCACACTAGGAATTTGCATTAAAATAGAACCTATTTCTAAAAAGCACTCGGGAATCCCAACATTATTGAAAAAAAAAAACAAGCAGACTGATCGTGCTAAGCCATTATATAAAAACTTACCTGTGCTAACTCATGTTAGGTACGCTGAGCGCATTTTCTGAAACAGGGGTCGTAATGAAACAATTCATCTGCATAGCTTTCTCCCAACTATGTTGGGGTCGGCTTCCAGTCTAACCGGATGCAGCTGAATACCAGTATTTTACATGGAGCGACTGCCTATCTGGCCTCCACAACCCAGTTACTGGGTAATACGACACCCCTTGGTAAGACTGGTTGTCAGACTTTCGGGCTTCTGACTACCCGTAACGACTGTCCAAGATCCACGAATGCCCCGTTCCTGACTACCGGGAACAATTCATGAAATTAAATTAATTAAACAATTAATAATATCCTTATTTTCAATTCACAGTTATGTTCAGGAGAGCACATAGGCGCTCTAGCCATGTCAGAGCCCGGCGCGGGCAGTGACGTCGTGTCTATGAAGATGCGCGCTGAGAAGAAGGGAGACTACTACGTGCTTAATGGAAACAAATTCTGGATTACCAATGGACCTGATGCTGATGTTCTAGTGGTAAGCTTCTAAGGCTGATAATATCATATTTACTATGTGAAAGTTTGGATTTTCGAAACTCGTTCATAACGAAAGGCCTTTTTTTTTTGGATGGGAAATCATCAAATGACCCCTCCCGCCCTGGGTGGAGCGGAAGGGAGTGTCAGACTCTTACTGACTAAAACCCACCCGTGTTCTTTGAGAATTTCTATAAAATGTAGTAGGTACGCAGGTGAATATACTCAATCATTTATTGCATTCCACAATGTGAATTATTCTGTTCTGATCCCCTGAACCCCCCCTCCACCCCACCCGCCTCGATCCCCTCCTAGATCGTCTTCTGTTTTAATCTCTGTCTTATCCACTAAAAACTTTCTCATACCGGTTTGAACCGCTTTTTCTTTTGTTTTTGATCCTGGTATATGCATAGGTGGTAGGTAACCTTTGTTGTAACAATCGTGTAATAGGTACTGGAATACCACACGAGATACTATTGTCCAAGAATACGGTTATAAAAAGGTTCGAAGGGAACTGTGGAACCTATAGCGCTTCAATGGCAGTGTAGGCATCTAGCCGGTAAATTCAAATTTTGGGTAAATACCGGGTATTTACCCGGAGATATTTCCAAATTATGGGTATTTATTTTTATAAGAACGTTTTATTCAAACGTACTTTTTGGTTGATGAGAGCAGTAATATGGGCCACTTTTAATATGTCGGCCATTATTAGGGTGCATCGCATTGACTTTTACCCATGATTCGGGTATTTTCCCGGGTAATACCCGGTATTTACCCAAATGGGAATTTATCTGGATATTTTCCCTTTGGCTATTTTGGGTTGTGGAGGTCAGATAGGCAGTCGCTCCATGTAAAATACTGGTATTCAGCTGCATCTGGTTAGACTGGAAGCCGACCCTAACGTAGTTTGGAAAAGGCTAGGCAGATGATGATTTTCCCTTTGGGTAACCTGTCTGCCATCGCTAGAATGGAGTGACCCATTCTAAAATGTTGGTTTATAGTTTAGCGATGACAGTATATTGATCATTTTTCACGGCGCAGCTGTTGCCCATGCTAGAAGAATCTTAAATCATCTGCCTAGCTATTTCGCAACTGTGTCGGGGACGGCTTCCAGTCTAACCAATGCGGTTGATGAATCTTAAATCTGACTAGTAACTCAATATTGTTCCTTTTTACAGGTATACGCCAAAACAGACGCATCAAAGAAACCTCAGCACGGCATATCAGCGTTCATCATTGAGAAGGACTTCCCAGGGTTCAGTACCGCACAGAAATTGGACAAGCTTGGCATGAGGGGCTCCAACACTTGCGAATTAGTGTTCGAAGACTGCAAGGTACTAATGTACTTAACATAAGTACTTTACTTCCATCACGCCTGGTTTCCGAAGGGTTTTTTTTTTTTGTTGGATGGCAAGTCATCAAATGACTCCTCCCGCTCTGGGTGGAGCGGAAAGGAGTGTCAGACTCTTACTGACTAAAACCCACCCGTGTTCCTTCCTTAGCCCTTTATGTTCCGGGCCAGCGGTAACCCTTTCGGACAATCCCGCTGGCCCGGCAGGCTTCGGTCCTAAGGAGGCCCCTCCTCGATGCTGACATCTCTTTGAAGCGCGCGTGGAACACGTACGCGCCGTCCGGCACGGGCCTGGTCCTGATCGGACGGTGAGCTACCCATTACTCTCCGCCCGCAGGCCCGCGCCTACTGTGCTCGGGAGTCGTCACGCGGCTCCCGACGCCGGGGGCATACCCCGCGGCGGCTGGGACGGGAGGCTCTCTCCCTGAGCCGTCCCGCCACCTCATTCGCTAGCATTACTGCTTCGCAGAAGGAGGTGACTGCCTCCCACTCCCTCTCGCCCCGGACCATGGCTTGCACCAGGGCCGGACGCGAGAGGTCGCCGTCGCTGCCGATCGCCTCTACGAGGACACGGCGGTGCTCCGCCCAAGCGGGGCAGACCTCCACCGTGTCCTCTGGGCGAAAAGGAAGGGTTAGGCTGCGTTTTTACCAGAGATGAGCGAAGATGCGTAGCGAATGTTGTTTGTGAAACCAGCCAATAACATCGCTTCATTTTTATAGCTTAAACTAAGTTTGCGTTGGTATTGGTTA
The DNA here is from genome assembly GCA_916614155.1 of Mesoligia furuncula. Lineage (NCBI taxonomy): Eukaryota > Metazoa > Arthropoda > Insecta > Lepidoptera > Noctuidae > Mesoligia > Mesoligia furuncula. Next base: position 8,628,099 of record OU744800.1, read on the forward strand.
GTTTTACACACATTCCTCCAAACGCATCCTGGCTCATCTCTGGTGGAAAACCAACCTTAGGCAGAGGTGTACAGTCACGAGCAATAATATGTCAACACTTGACAACTTTTAATTGCGATTTTTTCGTGAAATAACGAATGCAACGATGAAATACGACACTTTACACAAACCTATGGGTTCGAGAATACTTTGTTCGTAATAACATACAATTTCATTCAAAACTAAAGGAGAAAATCGTCTTTGAATAAAGCCACACATACTTATGCTCGTGACTGTACCTACTTATAGTACACTCACATTTCACCAGTATTATGTTTAAGTCCCATGTAATTGGGCGCAAACTTATTGCCAACAAGCGGGCACAAATCCAGACTACGAGCTGCTACTGGGAAATTCCTGATTGAAAACTCAGTATCAATGTGAAACAGTGAGAAGTGCCAGTGCCCAACCCAGAAATCGAAAAGCGCTACTGCTGAAAATGAAATCCTCACAACACACTAAACCAACGAGGCAGCACTATTTACTAAATTCTTGTACAGACGCCAGCACATCAAGCTACTACAATCTGTCAAATTTCTTTAATAGATTTTCAACTTTATCGCTAATGCATAAGGTTCAAAGTTGATTGGGAAAATTTGACAGTTTCGGGTAGCTTGATGTGCTGGCGTCTGTACTTAGCATCATCGTATCAGCCACGTTATAAAACTCGTATGTAAGTCTATCTTAAGAACTAGCTGACCCGGCGAACTTCAGACCGCCTCAGAATCAATAAGTACAAATGTATGAGAAGTTATATCTTCATTTTTTATTTTTGAATGGTTCCCATGTTTTTATGTACCTAGTTGTTCTGCTTTTCGGAGTGAAGACAAATCCAACAAATCAAAGATCACAAAACTCGGCCAAGCCGTTCTTGAGTTATAAATGGTGTAACTAACCCGACTTTGTTTTATTTATAAATAGAATAACACAAGAAAGACAAACGAGACGTAAGCCCCAAACTAAACTCACCTACACTAGGGTCTCCTAGTAATGTTTTATTTTCTAAACCAAGGTACCTGCAGCTAACCTCCTAGGAGCAGAAAACAAAGGTGTCTACGTGCTAATGTCAGGCTTAGACCTGGAACGACTGGTACTAGCAGCTGGACCCGTCGGTCTGATGCAAGCGGCGATAGACACTGCCTTCGAATACGCACACACTAGGAAACAATTCGGAAAGAGTATTGCAGAGTTCCAGTTATTACAGGTGAGATAAATAAGGTACCTATCTACTGATTCATGGGTTTCAAAAAGGCCGTTGAAAAGTCCAAGGATCGATGCCCAGTAGTCTTTTTTTTTTTTTGTGGATGGGAATCATCAAATGTCTCCTCCCGCTCTGGGTGGAGCGGAAGGGAGTGTCAGACTCTTACTGACTAAAACCCACCCGTGTTCCTTCCTTTGCTCTTTATGTTCCGGCCCGCGGTAACCCTTTCGGACAATCCCGCTGACCCGGCAGGCTTCGGCCCTAAGGGGGCCCCCTTAGGGCCGAAGCCTGCCGGGTCAGCGTCAGCCTACTGACGTCAAGACTACTGGCATGTCAGCTCCTCGATGCTGACATGCCAGTAGTCTTACAAAATGTTTAGTTACCTTGAAAAGTGCTAACATCCTCCTAAAATTGTCATCCCTTCTTGGGTCCTTCCAAGTATATAAATGTTGCATAATTAACGAATGCGTGTCAATCATTCCAATTTATACCTTATTACCATATAACAAAAAAAAAATAAAGTCCTTCAGATCGAATTTCGGCCATGGCGACCGATCTCAACGACCAGCCTTCGGCGCGGGTTATTATAGTGCACAAGTGTGTGCACTATAATATCCCGCGTACAGGGGCAATCCTACACGACCGGAGAGAGATCAGGCGCAGGACCAACGACTTAACGTGCTTTCCGAGGCACGGGGGTATCATACTGCCAACGACTAAATTTCCGGGCTGTTACTAAGAAATTGAGGAAGGAAAGTAGCAGTGGTGGCCAAGTAGTAGCGGCCGCGACTTACGAGTTGTAGGTCGTAGGTTCGAACCCAGACGGGCGCTATGCTTTGTGTAAATTATTTCATCACCACAGCTCTCAAAACGGTGAAGGAAAACATCGTGAGGAAACCCGCATGTCGAAGACATGTGACATCTGCCAACACGCACTGGGCCCGCGTGGTGGATAACGGCCCACTCCCTCTCAACGAAAGGAGGCCTGTGTCCCAGCAGTAGGAAGATTATAGGCTGATTATGACTAAGAAGTTCCCAATGGAAAAACCCAATAACACTTTGTACGACACGGGAATCGAACCCAGGTCCCCATGCTCAGTAGTCGCGCTTGCGACCACGAGACCAACGGGGGAAGTCAAACAGTAACAAAGTAGGTACATAGAGGGTTAAAAACCCACATTCCGCCTTTTCCCATGTTGCATAAATTGCATTGTGACATTTGAACTACGATAGCGAAAATAAATTGCTTATTCTTTTGTAGACACAAGGGGCAGTTATTTTCAAAGGATATTATTTCATAATACGTGTAAACGAGAATATGTTATATGAATATATGGTACTTAGGTATATAAAATATAATAATTATATGGTACAGTCAGCAACAAAAGTCGATTAACACTTCAGTTCTTTAAATCTCAGTTATTGAGTAAAATATTAACACTTCAGTTTTTTAATATCAATTATTGAGTAAAATATTTGTTAAATTGGCATTGTATTTCTGCTGCAATTTTGAACAAATATTTTTCTCAATAACTGAGATTAAAAAAACTGAAGTTTTGATCGACTTTTGTTGCTGACCGTACCTATATGAAATGCAATAATTTCAGGGTAAAATGGCAGACATGTACACAACACTAAGCGCTTGCCGAAGCTACCTCTACAATGTCGCAAAGGCGTGTGACCAGGGACATATCAACAGTAAGGACTGCGCCGGAGTCATTCTGTACTGTGCTGAAAAATCTACGCAAGTTGCTCTAGACGCTTTACAAATACTTGGTAAGTAGGCTATACTACAGGTTGAGTCTTTATACAAGGGGATTTTTTTTTGATATCCCATAACTCTCTAGGGTATGAATGAGACCATATCAAAGAATCAACTAGCATAATATGAATTATTTTCCAATTAAGTACCTAAGTACTTATATATTTTTTTTGTATCTTCAAAGCTACGCATTTTTGGACCACATACCTATTCTAGGACTTTTTTTATTATTTAGATTATAATCCTACACATAAAGAACATGGTGTGGTGTGTGGTTTATATGGTGTACATAATAAAAGTAGGTATTTTGTTCAATTCTATTCCTAGAGTTCGTCGTTTCAGCCGATAGACGTCCACTGCTGGACATAGGCCTCCCCCAATTTTGGGAGGGTTTGCCATAATCGCCACGCTTGGCAGGCGGGTTGGCGATCGCAGTATGGTATGATGGTGGAATACATAGAGAACGCTGCTGCCCATTCTCCGGTAAGATCCTTAGTCGCCTTTTACGACACCCACGGGAAGTAAGGGGTGGTGGTATTCTTTAAGTCCGGTACCACACAGACGAGAGTTATGGGCTATTAAAAAAACATATTGTTTAAGTAGATCCTTATGAAAATACTGGCTCATAAACGATGTCAGTTGAAAGGTGGCTACGGATGATGGGATCCATACAAAGTATAATTTTAAGATTTAAAAGAAAAACCGACTTTTCAAGCTAAATACTTAGTAAATTTTGTGAAACATTAAAAATATAAGTAGTAAATAATCGTTTTGTGAAATCACTGTGTGATAAAGTAATTTCAATCATATTGGAATAAAATCTCCACTGTCACAATATCATAGTAATTCCGGATTTCATTGATACCTTAACTTGACTTTCTATTTATAAAAAAAATAAAAATATCTTGGCCCCAATCAAGTTTTATTAAAAATCTATTGTAGTAGGTACTACAATATTTTTTATATATACAATAAATATTTTTCTGGTATGGAATGGTTCTTGAATTATCTCACGACTCTTTTCGTTTATTTTTATCATAAAGTAGTACTTAGGAATGTGTAAATGTAAACATAATATTGTAAAAGTCGATGCAGTTTTTCTTTGAGGTAACATTTGTTTTTCTTTTCCCAGGTGGAAATGGCTACATAAATGACTACCCAACAGGCAGGATACTCAGAGATGCTAAGCTTTATGAAATCGGCGCTGGAACCTCAGAAGTCAGAAGGATGCTAATCGGAAGGGCACTGAATAGTGAATACAAATGAAATAAATAGTCATTATGTTATAACAAACTTTGTAATTATTTATTAAAGTTTAAAAAAAACTTAATTAAGTATATTTTATTTGTGTTATTGGTAAGTATAATAATGCACATTGGGTTATGCTTAATTGCTATTTAATTAGCTGCTGAAATTCCTATATAAATGGAAGACTTGCCACCTTAATACTAATTATATTCTAAAGTGATTAAAAATACAAATGACTAAATAATGACTGGCTAAAATTGTTCACAGGCGTTGAGGTCAACCATCTTTCACAATACTTTCCCTTGCCATTAAAAAACCTGGCATTGCAGCCAAGTAAGTAACACACCTGAATCATCAAAGATATCATTCCCACCAAAAGCTTACTGAAAAACTAATGGACAATGACTCAACAAAATGCCACCATTTTGGTGGAATATAAAGCATTTGTCCCGGTTTTAGAATGCCGTAGTATGGAGTAGCACTCTTATATTTAGGATATTTTTCTAAATCTGGTTGTCTGGGATCTACTCGAGCTGTATTATCCAGTAATTCATGATCATGTGGGTAGAGGTATTGTGAATCTGACGGTGAAAATAAAAATAGCTGTTTTTCTCCTACAACTTGTGTTAGTAAGTTTCTTTTTGGATCATGATGGAGTGGTGAAACTGTGCCCTTAGGACCATACCATGCCATAACATCTACAGGGTCAGTACTGTCAGAAAAACAGCAATATTCTGGCTCTGTAATATCATTCTTCAGTTCAGGGATTTGGTCAAACAGCTGGTACTGGGCAAGGTATCCAGTTGGGCCTTTGGTCTGGTAAATGTACTCTTTGATAAACTCTTCGATTGTTATAAGTCTTTGTGTCCAGTCAGAATCTGTGTACTTGCTTCCAATTTCAATTGATACTGTCCGCCGTCCAGCTAGATTAAGGAAATAGTTTTGATCTTTCCATTTTTCTAAAGCAGGCCAGTGATTAATACAGTTATCTAAAATAACAGGTTTTTCCATAAGAATGTAATTTTTAAGAAAGTGCTCCATACTTGGACAATCAATGATTTCTATTGGGGTCGCATTGAATCTACAAGCTTCTGAAGTAGAGTTACTGGGTGGACTCTCTTTATTTGATAAGTCCTTGAAAATCTGGGTACTTTGTTGAACATTTACAGAACTTAGAATTGTTGCACAATTTTGCAATAGTTTGGGTTCTTTTTCCAAGGGGCATCCGAAGAGTATCCCGAAGTCTATTATTTTGAAAGCCTGCTTTACCATTGTATCCGTATCTTCATTGTAAAATCTCACATGAGCTAATAACTTTAAATATGTGGCAATAGTTATTGCTTTTCTTATATACAGTTTTACCTCTTTCCAGTTGCCAATATTGATCTTTTCATACATGTAATCTAGGATAGCTTGAATTCTTATTAGGGAAGAGGGATCTGTTGACTCAGTACTGTCTATATACCTCTGTAATAACGATTTGGATGCTGCATCTAACTCGTCAATTTCTGGTAATGATGTAGCGACACTGGCTTTATATTCTTCTAATTTAATACAAATATCGCGTAATGCTAACATTGTGAATTTCTTCAGTACATTTCGAATTGATAAAAACAGCTCTTTATTTATTGTTTACAATTTTATAACCTACAAATCAGGAAAGATCAATGACATGACATCATTCGCTTTCCCAATGTATTTCAGTTTACGCATTAATTTTGAACACGCATTAATTTATCACCCGTTCGATTTTAAAGTTTTGCACCTGACATGACATTTAGCCTACCACATCAAAAAAAATGTCAGATTAAAATGAATGTCACCCAACCCAAACTACAATTTTATATAGACCTAGAATTAAAACAAGTGCGAGTCGGAGTCGCACACGAAGGGTTCCGTACCACAAGGCAAAAACGCCGAAAAACACGTTTGTTGTATGGGAGCCTCCCTTAAATATTTATTTTATTTTGATTTTAGTATTTGTTGTTATAGCGGCAACAGAAATACATAATTTGGTGAAAATTTCAACTGTCTAGCTATCGCGGTTCTTGAGATACAGCCTGGTGACAGATAGACGGACGGACGGACAGACAGCGAAGTCTTAGTAATAGGGCCCGTTTTTACCCTTTGGACCCTACGGAACCCTAAAAAACGTAAGAAAATTTGAATTTTGGGGGCTGCCCTGGCGCATTCACATATTGATAATTTTAACGCCATAATATTATTTCTTGCCAAGTATCAAAATGTTTTGTTCCTTCTTTAATCAGTGAGACCACAATGACGATTCTTTTTCGGGATCAACTTTTATGAGCCAAAGTGTGTGAGCTATATTATTATCAGTGATCGGAGTAGGTAGATTGAATTGGGGTCATTGATCCGAAACGTATAAGTATATTAATTTAGACCTTCCTTCGGAATTTCGGGATTGATACGTTACGTTAAAACAGATAAATAATAAATGAATTTAGTTTTGATACCTTCCTTTAAATTTTGAATTGAGTAGTAATAATAATCACTACCAACAATAACAATACTTAATTGGATCCGGAAATACCGGAATTACTTTCCGGGAAAATGGCTTATCCATGTTATTCTTTCTGTGGGTATTTATGATACAAGTACCGAAAATCAATCTACCTACTCCGATCATTGATTATTGGCACACACACTTTATAATAATTGATTGCTATCGAACGACTCCTACATAACAGTCCTAACGATGGTGACGTTAAAATATTTTAAATAAGTTTTTAGGCCTGCGTGTAAAGAATTAGTAACATGTTGTCTATGGTTGAAGGTTGCTGTACTTTGTTGCGCAATAAAAATGCAGACATTTTGATTACAAACGAAGATAATCTTTCTCTGTCTACATTAAATCTATAAAAATAATGTCCGTACATATTTGTGACAAAAATAGAGAGGATTTCATTGACCTTGACCTTTCAGTAAAAGTAAAAACTTCTTGTCTATGCCAAATCATATGACTTTTGCACGTGATCTGACATATTATTTACATTAAAACAAAGTGTTTCAAAAAGTTTTTTAAAACAATCTTTTCTAATTAGAATGCCGATAAGATGTTATGAAAGTCCCGCAATGAAAATGTCGTGAAATGTTACGTGTGACGCAATGGCCCTTTTCGACAAACTGTTTTCTCTCAAGAGAAAACTTGATGATCGCGAACTACGAAACCGCGACAGGTACGTCATGATGAAACACTTTTCATTCATTTTATTCTATTTTTATGAGTGGTGTGGTATGCGGTGGTGGGGTTGACGCACAAAGTGTTCACCCGTGCCGGGAGACAGGTCTTCACGAGGGCACTATGTGGACCTTTGCGTAGAAGAGGTGACGCACGCCAGTCTGGCAGTGCAGGCAGTGCGACGAGCATGTGATGAGTGCGCGCGGGGCGCGGGCCGCGGGCGTAGGCGAGCTGCGAGCCCGGTCACGTCACTCGCGAGAGGGGCGGGTCGCGCTCTATGTTTACTTATTATTTACATGAGATGTAAGCTAGTACACCAGCACATTCCACTGCAAACGGACGCTCGCCCTCTGATACTCGCCTATCGATGTGCATTTAGTGTTATTCATTATCAGTGGTTGCATTTCTTTGATCAGTGAGTGTATATGACACAGTTTTGTCTCTGCAAACTTTGCAACTTTGATATTTTGGTGAGCAGCCGTGGACAGCTGATGTGACTATGAAATAAAATGAAATTTAGGTAACAACTGTTTACTTTGTGCTTTTGTTAGTCTTAGGCAAGAGTGCTGGTTGTGTCTAGAATTTAATTATGAAGTCAGTGGCTCCGTTTATTAAAGTATGTATAATGTTTAGTTTAAGGCATTGCGGACTTGTTTGAGACAGGCAATCATAGTCACATTCTAATGGAGTATATACTGTGAATGGCATTGGCCATGTTGAGTTGATTTAGTGTCTGCTGGTGTTCTGATACATCAATATGATTGCTGGTAGATATCAACATACTTATACTTGAAATTATAAGTAGCACTCAAATGTACACAGTGATTTCGACACGAGAGAAGAGAAAGTTTTTACATTGTTTACTTTTTATTGAATACAGTACTTCCTCACATGCAGGTTGTTGACCAATTAGATTATAAATAAATGTAGAGTTTAAATAAATACAAAATATTTCCACTAAGTTTTGTTTTTATTTTTTTTAAACTATGGTCACATAAACTTTGATTAAGTACATATTTTTTTGTGGCAAACATTCTATTGGTACAAACCAATTTATGTTGTTGCTTTGGTATCTTAGGCGAATGATATTCTAATTTTTTTTTTTTAAATTAAATCATATCATGTTCATTGATTAGTTCCATCTTATCTTAAATACTTGGGACTTTATTTTTACTGGTTTTCAATCATAACGTCTGATAGCTTCAATGTGAGTGTAATAACAAATGACAATATTTAAGTTGCTTATTTGAATAATTCGGGAATAAATATAAATAAATATACTCTTTCTTCAAACAAGTGCACAAAGGACTTTAAATTAAATATTTACGTTTTCTTTATCATAATTTAAAATGTATGTTCAAGCCTACATTCTTTGTATTGTGATTAAGTTATTAATTAAGTTAAATATGGCGGAAAATATAGTTAAATTATGTTTACAATAACTTTTATTATCAGTTTGCAAATAAAATCTTTGACTTTCCTTAAGTTTTAACAAATAATTTTATAAAGTTTGCATAAAGCTGCATCATTGTCTGAGAACATAAAATTAATGTCTGGTGATATTTATAGATAAAGTAGGTGTGTCTCATCATGTGATAAATTCACTTCTTTCTAGTCAGATACTTATTAGTTGTGCTATTTTTGGCATTAGTACTTCTTCTTCCTGCCCTTGTACAAAGTTACTTGGGGTTGGTGCAACACGTTTTTTCTCCCTTCCTGTCAGCCGTCACTCTATCATTCATAAATTTTTCTTTCATGCCATATCTCACACAATCCATCCATCTTTTCTTTAGTATTCCTCTCTATAGCGATCCATCAACATTTATATTCATCACTCTTTTAGTCACATGTCTTTCATCCCTCCACATCACCATGTCCAAGCAAATGACTCCCTTTTAACTTTTCTGTTACTGGTGTTTACCTTCAAATTTCCTCTAATACAGAGTGGCTGGGATGTCGACGCGCAACGTGTTACCATGAATTCAGTAAGTACATGATTCTGAATTGAAATTTATGGTTGGTTATTAAAAAAAAAATTAAGAAAAATTTCAACTCTGGGGTGTTGAGAATGCATGGTAACAGGTTACGCGTCGTTCCTGCCACTCTGTATAATCATTTCTTACTCTATCTAGTCTTGTCATTCCACAATTCTATCTCAAAATTAATTTTGGGATAAAGTCTTACTTATTCTTAGGGTTCCGTTGCCAAATAGCAAAAAACGGAACCCTTATAGATTCGTCATGTCTGTCTGTCTGTCCGTCCGTATGTCACAGCCACTTTTTTCCGAAACTATAAGAACTGTACTGTTGAAACTTGGTAAATAGATGTATTCTGTGAACCGCATTAACATTTTCACACAAAAATAGAAAAAAAAAACAATAAATTTTGGGGGTCCATACTTAGAACTGAAACTCAATGTCATTTTTTCATAAAACCCATACGTGAGGGGGGTCTATGGACAGGTCTTCAAAAATGACATTGAGTTTACTAATATAATTTTTTTCTAAACTGAATAGTTTGCGCGAGAGACACTTCCAAAGTGGTAAAATATGTGTGTCCCCCCCCTGTTCCTTCTAAAATAAGAGAATGATAAAACTAAAAAAAATATATGATGTACATTACCATGCACCGAAAATTGGTTTGAACGAGATCTAGTAAGTAGTTTTCTTTTTAATACGTCATAAATCGTAAACTGCAATTTACCTTTCATTCAATCAACTCAAATATAAAAAAAAAACATTTAATTTCATAAACATAAACCTTATGCATAAATCCGGATTTTACGGAACCCTCGGTGCGCGAGTCCGACCCGCTCTTGCCCGGTTTTTTTTATTGTTGAATGGGCGCTCTTGACCTCGATCACGCACCACACACAACACGCATCATTAAATAAAAAATCCTCTCTTAAACTGAAAGGTTTAAGTGTTTGGTACATGCAGCAATATTCCAATTGTTCCAATACCAATTTTAATTGATAAATATTTCAAACCAATCTATTGATTTCTATCCTCCCCATTAGCATCCAGTGTCAATCAAAAATCTTAACTCAAATTATGCTATTTGGCTTATTTTGCCCAACCAGGTCCTGTCAGATAAATCCGGAGCAAGTGCGGCTGCTTCTATTCAAGGAGTGTGACTGGAGGGGCAGGAAACTCTTGTTCGACTCTGCTGCAATACAGAAGATCCCAGCAAACAAAAATGACAAGCCAAATGTCAGACAGTCGGATGAAGTGCCATGCATTCTGGAGGTGTCTGAGGGGTTCACATATCTGGTAATTATAGCCAATGTTTTGTGTAGGTATCTTAGGTATTAAGTTATGTTAACCTTACTATTGATAAAATAATAGTATTTCGTGCATTATTACACGCTCCCAGGTCTTTCGTTACGTTAACGTGGTCATAATACTCCCTGTTGCGCCCGAAGCTGTTGCTAAAAGCGCTATTTTTCACATTTAAAACATGAGTTTTGGTTTTATACGTTTTAATATTTTTTATGACGTTTCCCTTGATTGTGGCTGTAGTTGATCCCCATAAGTTTTCATGTAAAGGGAACTGAGTAGGCAGATCGATTGCCTAGCAGCCGATTGAATAAATTGTTTTCGCCCAGCATTTCGTAGAAGCACCAATAACCACCATATACTTCCGGGAGTAAGACATTCTTATCACATGCAAAGCTTGGATCCACACAGAATTATAAACAAGCGAAGACTAAGACTTCCTGCTATTTAAATCATCTCTTCCATTTCCTGCTAAATTAATATCCACCAAAATCTTCGAAGACTACTGACGTAATCTCCTCTTAATGTTAACAGGAAGACTCAATAAGGAAAGTCGTGATACAAAATAAATAAGTACCAGAAGCCAAGTTTACTTATCGATAAAATTAGGAGCACTACGATAGTAGAGTAGAATACATGAATGAGTAGGATAACAATAAGCCTGACGTAGTAATGCATAAAGCCACAGATACACATACCTGAAACTTGCATAAAAGTAGGTAGATAAGAAGCTTGAATGCATCTTCTGATTGTTTACGGTCCGATCCAACCTGTCCCTTGCTGCCTTCCCATAGGCGTATATAGGGGAGTGGGCCGTGCCTACCCTAAAATGGTCTGGTGCCCACCTTAGGATGTTTGGGGACCTATTCGAAATTCTAAGCTGGATACTTACATAATATAACTTCACACAAAAGCAATCAATTAAATACACTCGATAATCTACCACCAAGACCGACACAAAGTTATTATTACTTACATAATACATCCCATTTAATTACTTTTGAAAAAACAAAAATAATTGATTCTACTTTAGAATCAATTATGTACTTAAAAAATTCGAAATTTAAATTTCGTGCCACAGCCCACAATGCAAAGTGACAAGAAAGGTGACAAGCAGGCGCACGTCGGAACACCTCGCCGGTGCGCGCGCTGCCGCTTCGATCGATGCATTTTTTAATTTAGATCTCGAAAGTGGAAAGCATTTTGTGGGGTTTATACCCCACTGCCTACTGCCCACTGTGGGGTTTATACATAGAGTTTTCGGAGCAGAATGTTTAATAATGAAAAACGCGCTAAAAGAAAAGGATCGGTCAAAGGATGTGGCCCGCTACTCATGGCGGGCTGATATCAGTCGAGGGTGAAGCGAATGTACAAGTATCTCTCGGGGCTCTCGGACCCCCGACTTACGGGACGACTTATCAGATTCTACTCCAGAAGGAACAGTGGGGTTTTAGTTGGTAGGAGTCCGACATAACCCTCCGTTCATCCCAGACGGAGGGATTCCATGATGATTTCCCAACGAAAAAAGAAGAAAAGGTTAGGGGCCAGGCCCCCCCCTGGAAAAAAGCCCAAGATACCCCAATAGCCCTCCCACAGCGACGCCCTAAGCCGAGGTCCGAATCCCACATGGGGTGCCCTTAGCGTGTAGTCACTTAGTTTACAAGTTTTATGCTCTGCCTGTAGTGCTATTCTGTAAAAATCTCACCGTGAAAACTCTGGTGAAGTGAGTTTAAAGTGAGCTGTCATTAGTGTGAATCCCTAGCATCAGATGGAATGGTAAGCTCACTTCACCTAACTTCTCACGGTGAGATTCTAACAGAATCGACCGGCTGGAGTCCTTGTTTTCTTGAGGCATCCACAGGATAGCCCGGTTAAGCAGCGAACAGCCTCCTAGGTTGATCTGCGAGATGCCATGCCAAAAAAAACTTATTAGTGAAGGTCACTATTACATGGCAAGCAAACTCTACTTGCATACTTTTTCGAAAGTTACGCGCATGTGTACTACGTGCTTTAGGAGATATAATGGTGCTCCGTTCTCCATATTAGGCCTTTGTTTAAAGGACACCGTGAAATAGCAATTATACGGACTCTTGTTGTAGTTTCACTTGTCTGTATCAATGGTGTAAAAGAACAATGTTGAAAGTTTTTGACGAAATATACTTGTGCTGGTAATTGGTCTAGAATGTGATTTATAGTATTACATCTAAGCCATAGCATAATCAGCCTATGATGTTCCCACTGCTGGCGCACAGGCATCCTCTTTGTTAGAGGGAGTGGGCTATAAACCACCACGGGGGCCCAGAGCGGTAAGATAAGCCATACGATACTTATTATAAATATCTCATACATGATATTTCCTGTACATCGTCATCATCATTCTGCTGAACATAAGCCTTCTTTTGGATCGCAATTCCTGGATATATCGAAAGCTCACTTTTATGTTACAGACTACGCGACTGCGTCCGCGTGAAATTCACCCTCTTAGGGGTGGAATTTCGAAAACCCTTTATTAGTGGATACCTACTCTTCACAAAGAACACACTCTCCAAATTTCATGTCTTTAGGACCAGCGGTTTAGGCTGTGCGTTGATATATCAGTCAGTCAGGACTTTGAATTTTATATATATAAATTAAGACAATGTTGTGTCTGTTTTGCTTTCTAAAATACAAAATAGACGTCTGATTTACTATCTTCTCTGATACTTTAATTTAATCATTCGTCAAGTATCTATTTAACTAATAATAATATGTTTTACTATAACAAATTAATCCGTGTCGTATTAAAATGAAATATGATTGTTCACATCGCTTTAATATTTCCGAGACTCTCGAATGCGTATGTAGGCCGTTTACCTTAGCGTGTGATAATAATAATACGGCCACGAACACTGAAGCACGTGACTAGCCAGCTGCTTACGTTCATACCGGCAACACGATGACGCGACATCGAAACCGTGCAGTATTAATCAAAGAATAACAGAAACTTATCTCAATTTGTAAACTCGCCAATTTTGGTACGGGGCCAAGGACAGGACCTTTAGGGAACCCAAGTCGAAATATTTTATTTTCAAATTTTATCTATGCCATATCGATAAGATAGCATGTCAATGTACTTGATGCTATGTATTTTATAATTACGTGATGTCACAAACGGGATTATCTCAAGTAGCCGTTGCTACTTGTAGAAAGCTGAGTACATCGACTGATAACGCCGATCGAAAGCTTTAATAACAACATTAAACAACTATGGATATAAGCTAATGCTGTTTTGGTTCTGTTTATGTATTTTTTTATTTACTTTATTTGTTCGATTCCACTCTCGCCAAGAGCTCGATATGTAGAGAGAGATACTTAATATCTTCATCGTTTAAGTCTGTATTAGTTTCAACAACTGAAACAATTTAGTCAAATGGTATATCCTTGAAACTCAGCAGAGCCTAGAGCCTAGTTCCCAAGAATCCCTCGTGTTTATAAAACTTGCCTAGTCATCATGAGATGGACTATAAATCTTTTGCATCATTATCATGTTCTTGGCAATGTAGAACGGTAGTAGCCACATGCAGTGGGAATGGAATTAGTATGATGGACACGTAACGTATCATGCTTTCTAAATCCATACAGTTCTACGCAGTAACACTTGTCTAAGATTTAGTTTGATATTTATAAAAACAAAAAATGTTAATTGACAGTAGTGTGTCGTCGTGGTGGAGTTTCAACGAGAACTTTCTTTTTTTGTACAATAACTTTATCAGGATAACGTGCTGCATACACATGGAGTGTGAGCGAACTTACCATCGCGATAAATGTTTAAAAATAACACAACAATCGACTCACGGAGCGGTCACAAGACCGACAATTTACTCTAACATTATCACTGGAGCATTCTATATTTAGATCACTTAAGATGTTAGCCTTTTCGATTATAAAGTGTGCCGTAAGTGGGACTTATGTGTGCGGCTGGACCGTAATTTTAGCTGGATTCTAATTAATTGGCATCACATGTCCCATTATAGTTGTGACAATTGTCTCTCTCATCTATATTTACTTTGGAAATCCACTTTGTCACGTGATAATTTATTGCCAGGCTGTAGTTAGTGGCTTGTCTAACTCAGTGTTTATTTATAGACATTAATATCTTAATATGGAATCTAAATTGTCATGTTCCGTGTGAGAATCGTTTGAAAGGGTTGCCAAAGTGCGTTGTTTTAAATTACGGTTATTTTAAATAAGAAGTTCGACCCTTTTTATTTCCTAAGCCTTGTTTTATAAATAAACTACTGGTACCTACTTATGCAAAAGGAAAATCCGAGTCTTATTTGGGCACTGAAGGTGTGTGCTGTTTTAATTAGCACAAAAATTAAGGTCCTTTCTATAAATGGTACTGTTTTCTCACCTTTGTTGTATTTCACATTTGTCTTTTAAATTATAGAGTATGAGTGAACTTTACACCCTGTTCCTCATACCTCTATACGGGCAGTTGCCCGCCAGACACAACACCCGTCTGGTCGGAGGATCCTCCCTTTTCTATGGAGGTTGAGTGAACTTTACATCCTGTTCCTCATACCTCTATAAAATAATAAAGTATGTCATTTGCTGAACAAGGATTTATCAACTATCGTGTACGGCGTAATCGGATGTTAATTTCTGTACTTATCAACAAGAGACATCGCACCTTAAAAGTTTACCGAGATATTTTTGGAAAATATTTCTCTAAAAAATATTTATCACTTTACCGTGTTACGTTGACGTGGGCGTAGCTGTGAATAAAGATATTATTTTTGGTCTCCATTGACGTATTTGGTCGTACGACGTTTGTACCCAACCTGTCATGTAAATCATCGCCTTGATGTATGAGTGGGCTTTGTTTTGAACTGTCTTGGAAGGTCGAATGGTGCACGATGCCCTTTTTTGCTATCGTTGCAGATTTAAAAGGTTCTGAGATTAACATTTTTGAACATTAAAATCAGACTAGTTGTGTACCTACTTCATCATCATCATCATCATCTGCCTAGCCTTTTCCCAAGTTGTGCACTTACCTACTTGTATTAAAAAAATAGGAGCAGGGGCAAAGGAACGTTTAGAAGATGTAAATTGGTCCAGTATGATTCGAATAATAAGTTCAATCTAATCGTATTTACCAATAAATTAACAATAGAAACTTTAAAAAAAAAGCCCTAAGTACGGACACCTAATGACCAGTTGCTTTTATTATTCATGCTTTTATTATTCCCAAGCCCGAAACGTGTCTTATCAGACAGTTACGAAACCTCACATTTTGCCCTCGCAGTCAAGCCCTTAATCCTTGAACTGTCTTGTACTAGCTAATTACCACTGAGTCCCCGACGGTATTTGTATAAATATTAGGTGTTTAAATAAATTATTATGTACTAACTTCAGCCCGCGACTTCGTTCGTGTGAAGTTTCGTTCACCCCCGTTGGGGGTGAATTTTCGAGAAACCCTTAGTGGATACCTACTCTTCACAAAGAACACACCCTCCAAATTTCATGGCTCCAGGACCAGCGGTTTAGGCTGTGCGTCGATATACTTAAGTATCAGTCAGTCTGGACTTTTTTATGTATATAGAGATGTCTGTGTAAATAAATGTATTGTTTTGTCTGTACAGTACAAGGGACCGGCGGCCGATGCGAATGTACTCGGTGAGATGATATTCGGCGCAGTCGCAATGAACTACAAGAGTGTATCATTGAAAATCCACATTATGGATGAACCAAGAAGGTAATAGACTATTTAATATATTTATTGAATTCCACAATGTGAACTTAGGGTGGTAGGTTTTACATCTTTTTCCACATGATCATTGTGGACCCTGTTGGGCACCGCAAAATAGGAGGTAGGAAGAGGGCTTTCATTTTACTAATTAGCTAGCGGGGTAATTGGGTAATACAGTAACAGTAGAAATGGCTTTCATTTTGATAGTACAACAACATTCATTGCTTTATTTACGTTGTTGAGCAGACAAATTTTTCGAACATATGGGTTAGCAATATCCTTCAAAATTATTCAGATTGTGATTGAAAGAGGGTTACGCAATTATATTAACCTTTTGAATGTCTTGAGTTACACAGTTCGACATAAGCAATTGTCTTTCTATTGTGTCTCTCTAATTACGGCATTCGATGTGTTAATTAACAATCAGCCTATAATGTCCTCACTGTACAATTCAGAACTCACTATAAGATGGAGTGGGACATAATCTACCACGCAGGCCCAGTGTTGGTTGGTCGATGTGGTCTTGGAATTTTTCGTTGTAGGACATGACGGCTTCCTCACGATGTTCCTCCATCGTTTTTGGAGGAGCGAAAGTGTGTTGTTATTAATTGCACACAGTAAAGCGAACGCCTACATACAGGCTTAAACAGATGACTTCAGCTTTACAATTAACTCATCGAATGCCGTAATTAGAGACACAATAGAAAGACAATTGCTTATGTCGAACTGTGTAACTTAAGACATTCAAAAGGTTAAGGGCTGATTTTTCCAACGCGAGATAATTTTATCTGAGGAATAATTTTGAATTTTTGACGGTTCTTCCATACAAAATCTGTCAGACGTCAATTTTATTCCACGAATAAAAATTATCTGTCGATTGAAAAATCAGCCCTAAGTCGAATTCATTATAGTTATACTGCAACTTTTATTGTGTCTATTAGGTTCTGGCTGCATAGAAAATTTGCCAGCTCATTATTTAGAAGAAACTTTTTATTGGAAGATTTTTTTATTGGTTTATTCTCAATAAAATGAGCTTCTTTTATGTGCATGAAAACAAGCGGGCGTCAAAATAGTCTTTGGTATTATTTTCTAAAATATTATAGCTTTAATTTAATGATACAGAATAAATCAAAATAAACGTAGCAGAATTTGAAAACTCCTCTCATATTTATCACAATATTTTCATATAGGCGCCTTTTTCACAAACAATCGATGCATATCTTGATATTTGTTATTTGATCACTAAGGACTGATTTTTCAATCGACAGATAATTTCGTGGAATAAAGTTGATGTCTGATATTTTTTGTACTTCTGGAAGAATTCCTATAAAATTATCTGGCATTGGAAAAATCAGCCTTGAATTCTTTAACAAACAAATTACGATCGATTTGCACTTATCTGAATAATAAAAGTCGTGAACTGGACTATTCGTGATACACGCCACTTAGGACATATAATTTACAATTGCGAAATCAATTATATATGGTAATAAGTGCTTTGTCATCATTATATTGCTCTTATCCCAATTTATTTAGCATTTAGCAGCGGCGCAACATGTGTTTAGGGTTCCGTACCCAAAGGGTAAAAACGGGACCCTATTACTAAGACTCCACTGTCCGTCTGTCACCAGGCTGTATCTCATGAACCGTGATAGCTAGACAGTTGAAATTTTCACAGATGATGTATTTCTGTTGCCGCTATAACAACACTTGGCCAGTTTTCTTCCATTCTTCTCTATTAGTCGTCATCTCGGTAGTCACCCCCTTTCTAGCCATATCACGTTTCGCAAAGTCCATCCGTCGCACATAC
This sequence comes from Mesoligia furuncula, assembly GCA_916614155.1. NCBI lineage: Eukaryota > Metazoa > Arthropoda > Insecta > Lepidoptera > Noctuidae > Mesoligia > Mesoligia furuncula. The sequence continues at coordinate 8,646,370 of OU744800.1, forward strand.
GGGTATTTGATACTAAAAAATGGCCAATAATCAGTTTTTTGAAGTTTGCTATTATAACAATATTATTATTTCGTAGAATAGTATAATACATTGTGCACGTTATGGCGGCCATCTCAATGCGCCTGAGTTAGTAATTGATCAGTAGCGTCAGTCGGAACATAGCTATTGTCTAGAGTGCACGTTTTGTTCTTGGCGCCTTAAAAAATCAAGCTTTACGCGGTGATATAACAAAAAAATTAAGTGTTATTGACAATTGTTGATGATGGATTCTGGTGATGGAGGTATGTAGCTAATTTTATACATTATTTTACCAATGTTTATATCTTTTAAATCTTTTCTGTGGCTTAAATTAGAAACAGTAAAAATTATGAAAACAATATCGAAATAGCTTAATAAATGAGTAACTTTCTTATATTTCCGGACTAGTCCGATAAGAAAAAGTAACAGAATCGTAATCAGGGATAATCTGGAAAGTTAATAATGAACAAAGATGTTGCGGAAACAGAGCGTTTTTTTTTTAATGATTTTTTTCGTCAAGTATACCAACAGTTTTAAAAATCAACCGATTAATTACTATATTTTAAAACAACATATATTTTGTTACAGATGCATCAAATAAAACATTTACCAAGGAAGAATTGTACAAAATTATACTACAGTGCAATTACAAGCAAATTAACAAAAAAATAGACTATTTAGAAGATTACATTTTCGAAATAACCAAATGTGAAAGAAGTGTTATAAAACATAAACTTTCTCATTTTAAATCAGAGTTCATACAGAAATGGACTACAGCCTACAGAAAAAGAGACGCGTTTGAAGCAAAAAATGGACTTTGGTTGCAGGGGACCATTACAGTACCGATGATGACGTCATCTTTACCTGAGACTAGTGACGACAACAATAGAAGTACTCGCGGTCGACCGTCAAAATGTTTCGCTGAATCGAGTGAAAGATCTAAACGTAGGAAAACAATGGAGATACGAAAACAGCTTGCTGCCAGCGAATTAACATATGCCACGCAAATGAGCTTGCGAGCTACAGGAAACGTGGTCGCTTCAAATATTTTGAAGGATATCACAAAATCGCCAACAAGGGCGTTAAAGTTTCGAAAATCTATGACTCGAGCAGAAAGCCTTAAAAATAAAAAGCTCTCGCCTACAGAAGCGTTATCTGTGTTTGTAGAAGGAGATTTTACAAGAAGACAGTACAATATTATTAGCACAGCAGACAAAGCTCGCTTTCCCTGTTACACAGAGATACAAAAGGCTAAAAAACAATGTTATCCTAAGATTGAACGTGTTACATCAACATGTGCAGAGGTGAACTTACAAGATCTTTTGGACCATACGTGTTCTCGGCTTTGTCTTTATTTGACGGAAGTATTTGAAACATGCGACCCTGAAGATCTAGATGATTTAGAACTGATTAGTAAATGGGGATGTGACGGTTCTCAGCAGAGTCAATTCAAACAGAAATTTGAAAATATAACGTTCTCCGATGCAAACATATTCCAGAGCTGCCTTGTCCCAGTCAGATTGGTTAACAATAAGGGTCCAGAAAAAAAAGTAATATGGCAAAACCCATTACCATCGTCTCCAAGATTTTGTAGACCGATAAGGATTCGTTTCATACACGAAACTAAAGATGTAACCCTAGATGAGATTCAGTATATAAAAAATCAAATAAAAGACCTAACCAAATCGAAAGTAATTGTTAATGAAACCGAATACCAAATTAAAAATACTCTACTGTTCACTATGATAGATGGGAAAATTTGCAATGCTGCAACTAATACATTATCTACTATGCGATGCTATTTGTGTGGTGCGACCTCGAAAGCTTTTAATGATTTAACAGTGAAGAAAAATGTGAACTTCGAATCATTAAATTTTGGGCTTTCCGTGCTTCATGCTAAAATAAGATTGTTTGAAAGTATTCTTCACTTAGCCTATAAGATCCCTATCGGAAAATGGCAAGTTAGATCTCATGAGGATAAAAACATTGTAGCAGAAACCAAGAAAAGAATACAGCAGAAATTCAAAGACGTGATGGGGCTCTTGATCGATATACCGAAAGCAGGATTCGGAAACACCAACGATGGTAACTCAGCTCGCAGATTTTTTGCAGATACAAGATTATCAAGTGAATTAACCGGGGTGGATGAAACATTGATATATCGATTAAAGGTGATTTTGGAGGCCATTTCAAGCGGACATGAGATTGATGTTGCTAAATTTGAGAGTTTTGCGTACCAAACGGCTCAGTTATATGTAAGACTATATAACTGGCACCCGATGACACCAACCATGCACAAAATTTTAGTGCATGGTGCGGAGATAATTTCTCATGCTTTATTACCAATCGGGCAACTTTCCGAGGAAGCAGCAGAAGCCCGAAACAAACATTTTCGGTCCTACCGGCTAGGATTTGCACGCAAATTTTCACGGGAAGATTGCAATAAAGACGTAATCAACAGATTACTTTTAAGCTCGGATCCTTATCTTTCCTGCATACGCCAATTGCCAAGAAAAAAAACGCAACCATTTTGTAGGGAAACTATTGAACTGCTACGCCCTGTGGAATTTGGAGTAACTGGAGATGAAAGCGGAGATATTCTGGACGAGGAAAATTCAGAAAATGATGAATATAGTGATAGTGATTAAAGAAGATTTTGTATTAAGTATGCTTTTATTAAAATGTATAATTCTGTATCTATTATTTTGTGTTTTATTTAATGCCAAGCGATTTTGGTAACAATATAGCTGAGAAAAATCAAAAAATATTTTTGGCCATATTTTAGTCTCAAATACCCCTTTGTGCGTCGGCTCTTTGGTCTTTCCCTACTCTTTTAACCATCCACATTCATATTCAAAACTTTCCTAAGTGCTTATTTATCAATATTATTCCTAGGTTGATGTGCTCAAAAGTGTTTTGCGTGCCAACGCGACGGATTAGCCGAGTGGACCGTAACCATGAACGGAGAGAAGCGAGCGGTTGCGGAGACAATGGCGACCGGTCCAAACCGCTCAGTGTTCCCCTTGTGAGGGAAGAAGGAGTGTCGTTGAGCTTCTCGCTTGATAGGGGAGACTCGGGTGAGTTGGACTTAATATGCATATAAAACACATTTTTACATCTTCATCGTTTCAGCCGAAAGTCGTCCATTGCTGGACATAGGCCTCCCCCAATTTTGGGGGGGGGGTTTGCCATAATCGCCACGCTTGGCAGGCGGGTTGGCGATCGCAGTATGGTATGATGGTGTAATGCATAGAGAACGCTGCTGCCCATTCTCCGGTCTCCCTTAGTCGCCTTTTACGACACCCACGGGAAGTATGGGGTGGTGCTATTCTTTAAGTCCAGCTCCACACAGACTTTTTGACTATTTGCATCTTAAATATATTAAAAAGACCAGTTTCCTCATCTGAATGATATCCATACCAGGTTTTTTTTTGGTCCTTCGAATTGTTCTTAGAGATATTGATATTCTGCATATTCTATAGGTTTTATCGATACAAACCAGGTGCATATATCAAAAAATGACGTCTTGCGGTTTTAACGACTTTTGTTGATATTGTTATCAAAAAAGAAGCTGCTAATCTTACATATTCATTGAAAAAAGAAACCTTAAATACTTTTAGGTTCTTGTGGTTTTAGCGACCAGATATTTTTGGTCCTTTGAGTCCACCAGTATGTTTTGTTTATATTCGAGTCGATAGTCGAGTCGATTTCGAGTTTATAGTCGATATTTAATGGAGCCTTGCTAGTAATTTTGCTGATATCGTTATCAAAAAAGAACCTGCTATATTTACATTTGCATTTAAAAAAGATACCTTGAGGTTTTATTTGTATGTATAGGATAGGTACCTCAAGTATGGACTGAAGGCCAATTCCCGTAATTATAGATGTACAAAATATAGTCGCAAGCTCATCTCAGCGTCAATCGATGCCAAAACGTGTTAAAAATGGAAACCTTGAGGCATTTTTGACAGATTTGAGACTGAGATCAGACTGTGAACGTTCTTAACACATTGAAGGACACTGAACGAGACACAATAGAAGTTTTATTGTTATTACGTCTATAGGCGTTCAGTGTCCTTCAATGTGTTAAAATTATGAGAATTGCCCCTCTGAGTGTAACGAATTGCGCCTAATTATTTGAGTAGCTTCAATATTTAAACGATTCACAGAAGTGACCTTAATAGCTTATCGAATGCATCCGTCCACTTATTGTCCGCTTCTTTGTTTAATATATAATTCATATTATGTACTTACATAGAAAATTGTCTGTGTGGTGCCGGACTTAAAGAATAGCACCACCCCATACTTCCCGTGGGTGTCGTAAAAGGCGACTAAGGGGCATACCGGAGAATGGGCAGCAGCGTTCTCTATGCATTCCACCACCATACCATATTGCGATCGCCAACCCGCCTGCCAAGCGTGGCGATTATGGCAACCTCCCCCCCCTTTTGGGGGAGGCCTATGTCCAGCAGTGGACGTCTTTCGGCTGAAATGATGATGATGATGACATAGAAAATAAGGATAAGAATTAAATTATTACCAATTCAATTCCGTTCGGTTTAGCTCGGCGGATACTGGCCTTGACTCCACTAAAGAGCAAAATTGCGTTTCTTCCTCTATGAAATGGTTACTAAACCATTTTATTGACATGTTTAGTATTTTTCAGGATATTATGGAGATCATTCGCCTTACAGCAGTGTGGGTTCCACGCACGATTACTTTTCAATGTGCGATATTTGGGATAGCAACAACCAAGACGATTTCTGCTCCTTCCATCGTAAGTATACTTTTAACATAATTATTATTATTGATCCATCCCCACCCTCGAGTTTTGCTTATCACACTATTATAAAGGCGAAAGTTTGTGAGTGTGTTTGTATGTTTGTTACTTCTTCACGCACAAACGGATGAACGGATTTAGATTAAATTTGGCACACAGATAGTTTATAACCAGGTTTAACATATAGGATACTTTTTATCCCGATATTCCCACGGGATCGACACTAATGCGGGTGAAAGCGCGTGGCGCAGCTAGTATTATAAATATAAACATACATGAAATCACCTTCCCATGGGGTAGGCAAACGTTACTGTATTGTTTTACAAACATTTCTTCTTACTGCATAAAGTCAGAATCTTAATGAAACCACTGTAATGTGGTGTGTGGTGTAGATCTATTGAAAAAGTTATAAAAATGTTTGAAGTTGTAGCGTAAACTGAACTTTATTGTGTAGGTATTAAAGTTATTTTTCCATTAATTCATATTTGTTTACATTTTTGGCAAATAAATCGCGAACGTAGATTAGAATCGTGATGAATCCATGGTGACAGGATGCACGTCGATGTCTCTGCCAGCCTGTATGTATTATAACACCGCAATTTCTCTTGTTAGACGCCTCAGAAAGGCTCATGAAAATAATACGAAAGTTGATATGGAAGTCACAAGTTCTTAATAAGAACTGAAAGGTAAAAATATTCAAGTTATTTTGGGCAGTAAATGTCAATACTTAATTTTATTAAATGACTAATAAACTGGTCTATATTTTATTTGCAAGATAAAAATGTTCATTTGGAAGGACATGACGTTACCTTAAGGATGTAAATAAGAATCTTGTGCCGCATATTATTAAAGATAGCACTTAACTTTATTTTTAATAAAAAACATTAACAATAATTCAATCATAATAAGTACACATTTGGAGACGGACCGCCGTTATTTATAGCCGTTCCATACCCTACGTTTTCTGATTTCTGTCCAACTACCTTTAGCCTTAGGACGTCCCATACCCAACGTTGGCCGATTTCCGGCCTTCAGTCAAATATGCCTTCTAAACATTATTTCATTTCTATCAGTACCACCTGGCAGAAAACTGAGTACCTCAAGCAACGGCAGTTGGCAGCGGAGAACGTTCCAGAATATGGCGACCAAGTTTGACGTCGGACATCAAAGTAGCAACACTACCAACCTGCTAGGAGTTCCAACCAAAACAAGTAATGCTGCCAGTTCCGATTCACAGGTTAGTTGTTCGATATTCAAAATGCTTTCGTTTTTTCTTTATTTTATATTTTTAAAGGAGAAAAGGATTTTTTTGAGGATTTTTTGGAGGAGGTTAAGACTTCTGACCTTTTTGTCGTTGCCTCATTTGTGGGACATCAAAAAAATTAAATAAAAATGTATTCCATTTTGTGATACAGTCAACATTATTTCCATGGTAACAATTTGACATTAATAGCGGATTTATGTTGTAGCAGTAAGAGCTGTTTTTGTAATTTTAAGAATTCAGTGACGTGCCGTTGATCATACTCTATGTAAAAAATCCCTTTTGCATAACTTTACACATGTTTTTCACTGAACGTTCTAGACACCAACAAGGGCAATAAATCTATAGAATAATATCAAATTCCACAATCTATTTTCCAAACAGACACGTCATGGTAAATATGGAAACCTATAACAATATAACTGTCTGTCAGTCAAATGATTTGATGACGTCAGAGCTCTCGTGAGAAGATGCTTCCTGTTTGATGTAAATTGCATGTGATAGACAGTTGCACAGACCAGGTAAATGATGGATTGGCTCTGATACTCGATGTAATGTATGTCGGAAATTGAAATAAAACATGGACAGAGGATCTTTTTAGGGTTCCGTAGTCAACTAGGAACCCTTATAGTTTCGCCATGTCTGCCTGTCCGTCCGTCTGTCTGTCCGTCCTCGCTTAATCTCTGTGACCGTTAGCACTAGAAAGCTGAAATTTTGTAGGAGTACGTATATCAGTTACGCCGACAAAGTGGTAAAATAAAATTTTGGAAAATATTTTTTTTTAGGGTAGGTCCCCTACATGTGAAGTGGGAATGAATATTTTTTTCATCATCTACCCCATCGTGTGGGGTATCGTTGAATAGGTCTTCTAAAATGGCTTAGGGGTTGCTAAAATTATTTTTCGATTATCCATTTACGAAATATTAAAGTTTAAAAGTGCAAATTTTTGTTCCAGTAGGGCGTCCCCCCCCCCCTCTAAAAGCAAAACTACTGGTTTGAAAAATCTGGAAAAATTCTCGATGATAGTGCATTTCATGAACTTTAAAGGAAAACTATAGCGGTTAAGATAACTTTATTAGTTTAGCAGTAATAGTCGTTGAACTTGGGTGTTGGATAATTTTGTACCAAATACAAAATCCTTAGCATTAATCCTTTAAAGTGACTAAGATGAAGTAGTTGCTTGTTTATAATGGGTAAAGACTTGCATTGAAAACCAAAATATGTTTTTTTTTTACCTATTCAGAATAAAGAACAACAGAATCGTACTACATTGTGATAACGGGCTACTACGGAACCCTACACTGTGCGTGGCCCGACACGCACTTGGCCGGTTTTTTTTAGATTAACTCATCGAATGCCGTAATTAGAGACACAATAGAAAGACAATTGCTTATGTCGAACTGTGTAACTTAAGACATTCAAAAGGTTAATAGAAAAGTATGGAAAGGATAGACAAGTTACGCCCATCCTTATACTAATAATAAAGCTGAAGAGTTTTGTTTGTTTGAAAGCGCTAATCTCTGGAACTACCAGTTTCATTTGAAAAAATATTTTTGCATTTGATAGCCCAGTTTTTGAGAAAGGCTACTCAACATCACGCTAGGGCCCTTAAAAGCTGAGCAAAAACAATAGAAGTCAGAATGAACTAAGCGAAAACGAAGTAACAGTACGAATAGGCGATGCGATGCAACCGGGTGGGTCGGAAGCTAGTTTCAAATAAATTGTGATAAAGGCAAGAGGATGATGTTATCTACAGACGGCAGCACATCAAGTCACCCGAAACTGTAAAATTTTCCCAATCAACTTTGAACCTTATGCTTTAGCGATAAAGTTGAAAATCTATTAATCTTTTAAGCGCTTGGCTAAATATCAATTGCCGTGCCCCTAGCGTGCGGGTGCAAATCTATAAAATTATACCTACAATAAATAAGGAGGAGCAATCGTTGAATAGAACAAAAAAATCATGCAATTTCTCTGTCGCAGAAATACGACTAAACGGTAGGGGCACGGAAATATGTGTCGTATAAATGCGACACAAGCGGTCAAAAGGTTAAAGAAATTTGACAGATTGTAGTAGCTTGATGTGCTGGCGTCTCAGAATCAGAATCAGAACTTTATTTGCTATGAATGTAGGTACAGGAATAAGATGTTGTACATAAATTAAAGAGATCGGCTACAGTCTACCTTACGGCGTGCAAATTATTACATACATTAAATTATTAATACAAACAAACAAAAGAGTGTCAACAAAACAAAACAGAAATTATACTGAAGTCAATTAATAATAATATAGTCAGTTACATAAGTCTTACAGGGTCAATTTTTTAAGTCTGTACTTAGGTTTAAATTTTTGGAAAGTAGAACTTGCAAGCAGCATTGTTGACTTCCCCGTTGAGGCTTATGAGACACTAGCTTCCGCCCGCGGCTTCGCTCGCGAGGTATGTCGATAAAATCCTACGTCCTTCCCTGGGATACAATCTATCTCTCTGCCAAATTTTATCGAAATCCGTTCAGTGGTTTAGGCGTGAAAAGATAACATACAGACAGACAGACAGAGTTACTATCGAATTTATAATATTAGTATGATTTCAACGTTGTCTTTGGCATAGCTACGCATTGCCTTGCCTATAGTATTGCAGATTTCCAAAGGCGTCGATGACTACTTATAGTCAGTGGGGTAGCCTGGTTGTTGTACAACACAAAATACCCGCTTGTATTGGACGTGGAGTTGCGGACACCAGTCCGATATACAAATTTACCGTAACAAAACAACAGTAACAAAAGAAAGCCGGCGAGCCAGACTGAATACTTCGGCTGTTATAGTACTACTTGAGATCTACCAGTTCATTGCGATAGGCTGAGTTGATTCGTCGTTCAGCCGATAGACGTCCACTGCTGGACATAGGCCTCCCCCAATTTTGGGAGGTTTTGCCATAATCGCCACGCTTGGCAGGCGGGTTGGCGATCGCAGTATGATATGATGGTGGAATACATAGAGAACGCTGCTGCCCATTCTCCAGTACGATCCTTAGTCGCCTTTTACGACACCCACGGGAAGTATGGGGTGGTGCTATTCTTTAAGTCCGACACCACACAGACATGCTGAGTTGATTGATTGACCAAAAAACAAACGGGTGATATGAAAAAGTACTGTCACATCCAAAATACAGACTGACAGTAATCTGTAACCATGAATTCAGCACATTAGTAGTAGCGTTGATGGCGACGATTCTGTTGTTCACAAACTAAACTAAGTTTAAGTTCATGTATCCTTTTCTTTCTATTTCATTAAGAAAAGGACAGAAGATAAATGTTCGTTTAGTCCTGTCAAATTAAGATACTCCATTGACAACTTTAGACGAGATTAAAAAATTTACTATTAAAAATTGACAGGAGTAAACTAATATTTATCTTCTGTCCTTTTCTTAATGAAATAGAAAGAAAAAAATGCCTGAACTTAAATTTAGTTTAGTTTGTGAACTACAGAATCGGCGCCGTTGACGAGTTATAAAAAAAAAATACTGTTTCATAGACAAGTGCAAAACCTACGTGGTCAAAATGTAAGGAACGGCACGTTTTTTAAATAATCGAAAACGTAGTTCAATCTATGGTTACAGTTTACGCGTAGATGTCCCTCTGTCTGTAAATTTCGTGAATGACCAGGCCATTTTCGAAATATACTTACTAACAATTTACGGTTTTAGGTTCATGTCAACTCGACATTGGTCAAAGGTGTAGGTATGCTAATTTAATCTTTTTTATCAAGTCATTAAATATAAATGTTTCTATGCAATAGTCTGCTCAGTGCCGTAACTTCAAAATGCGTCCTGATTTAATAAACGAAAGAATATGAAAACTGAGGAAGATATAAAAAACTTGACTGCACCTGCCATCAAACAAATGCTATCGATCGATAGCCCTAAAATAGTGTAAGTAAAGTATCTCTAGGGGCCATTCAGTAATTGTTTACAAACAAAAATTATCAGCATTATCTCCCCCGCGTGATGCCGGTCACATGATGTCCAGACTATCGTTCAGTCATGTGAGCCGTTATCAGGACAATGACAGAATACTGAATGTAGCCTAGAGCTGCACCTGCGTTTGTTATGTTTGATTGTGGTCTGTGATACAATTAGTAAGATGTTTTTATTGTAGAACCGTTGTTTTAGTAGTAGGTGTCATGTGAGTTGGAAATATTCCTCGGTATATCTTTAGTTAGGTATAGTCTTCCTTTTCTTTCATTCATATTGGCCATGACTTGTGTCTCGTGCTATGATAAAAATATATCAGTCAGAAAAGTTTTCGCGGAGACTGACGTAGGTTGAAGGTTCTCTATTCGTGGGGGTTCTTTTAAAACACCCCAGACTGTAAGGGTGTATCAAGATTTAAAGCCAACGTCACCTTCACCTGCCACCAATGCAAAAAGCATGAATATCGAAATTATAAGCAAATCATAAGTCTTGGACTTATATCTCTACGATGTATTCGTGGGGGTTCTTTTAAAACATCCCAGACTGTAAGGGTATATCAAGATTTAAAGCCAACGTCACCCGCCATCAATGCAAAAAGCATGAATATCGAAATTATAAGCAAATCATAAGTCTTGAACTTACATCTCTATGATCTATTCGTGGAGGTTCTCTTAAAACACCCCAGACTGTAGGGGTATATCAAGATTTAAAGCCAACGTCACCCGCCACCAATGCAAAAATCATGAATGTCGAATTTTAGAGAATAAATGATCTAGATATAATCGTTAACTACACCATAAGAAGAAAATTCTATAGGCATGCATGTTTGGCAGTGCCGTGGCGATTTATATTCAAATAAGATAGTACACGTTGTGTAACATAGGTAGTATTGTAGTACTAGCGAGCCGCCCTGGGGTGTACTCTCTCAGTCCGTCAACGAAGATACGGCCCGTCCTAAAGCAGTTGATCCGTCAAAACAAGTGACAAATTAAATTCTTAGGAGTGACAAAAACACATCAGAAACTTATGTCTGTAAGTGATACGGTGTAGGACCTGTTTCGCACGGTTTTAACAACTTGACAAAACAGCGAGAATTCGAGATATCTTTATTATATACAGGGATATTGGTAAAACATTAACAACCTCTCAGGTCTATATTACAAACATCATAAACTATAACTTTTGTTCAGTAATGACTTTTATTAATTCCTCAGATTTTAATTCATCAGACGTTCATACAAAAATAAAAATATTTCAATTCAACGAATATGTAATATTCGACATACTTAAATAACAGACGACAGCGGGTTACCATTACAAAAGTGGATAGAAATAACGACAATATACCACACTCATCCGAACTCAAGTCCAACAGATATGGCGTCCCACAAGGAAGTGTGTTTTATACATAAAATAAATTCTCTAATAAATATAACCAACCATAAATGTATATTGTTTGCGGATGACATTTCTATTATTGTAACAACTGATAGAAAAAATAATACGATTGACGATCATGAGACTGATATTAATAACACTATTGAAAGACTAATTGAATACCTATCTAAATAGAAATAATTTAAAAATAAATCTTAAAAAATCAGTTTATATACAATTTAATAAATCTAATAATGCTAAATACAACGTTAAATTGAATATACATAAAATTGATGAAGTGACGCAAACTAAATTTCTAGGCATAACTTTGGATCAAGACATAAACTGGAAAGCACATATTGATACCGTCTCCAAACGAATAAAAAGTTCGTGTATGCACTTAAAAAGTCAGAAATATAACAAACGTAAAAACGGCAATAACGTCCTACCATGCATACGTTGAATCTGTGCTCCGCTATTGCTTGATGATTTGCGATAATAGCACAGATAAAAATAGATAGAGTATTTATTGCGCAAAAAAAATACATTAGGGCAATAAACGGGCTTCGACCTGACGAATCCTGTAGGTCGATATTTAAAAAAACTTGGCTTGTTGCCGCTACCGTCTCTCTATATATATGAAACATGTATGTTTGTGAGGAAGCATATAAGGAATTATTTAGCAATGCAGATTTATAACCCCGTAACCAGCGAGACCCCCACAGGCTTGTACTGGATATCCTTCCGAGACAAGCTAAATATAATAAAAGTGGTATATCTATGTGTGTACGCATATATATATAATAAGATACCAAGTCATCTCAAGACCTTAAATATGTGTAGTCATAGTTTTTATAGTGTCAAAGGCTTCGTTGACAACAAATGTTAAATACCTATGCTTGTGAAAATTTGTACGCTTATATCTGTTAAGCAAAAACATGTATGCTCTTATTATTTTGTATTTTTACCACGTTTTTAAGCAAATCAATATTATTCTATTATTCGATTTTCTGTTAAGAACTCTAAGCGAAGCAGAAGAAAGCGATAGTTATACAAACTACAGAGTGTGACAGTGTAGATACAAACTGCCGTGTCTAGTACAAAATCCAGCGGATGGGAGGGATTAGGGGTTAGATAGAACAACGAAATCTTAAAGGTTTGTTTTTGGTAAATGTTTTGTAAAAAAGTCATAGAACAAATTAAGTAGTTGTTTATGATGTTAGCAATCCAGCCCTGCAGGGCTAGCATGGCCGGAGACATTTTATCCACGGGGAGAGGAGAAAATACTATTCCCCTCTGTTAATTTTGTCCACCCTCCGAGCACGGCGACATGGGTGGATAAACTATCCACGGTGGACAAACCAGCAGGGCTAGCATGGCCGGAGACATTTTATCCACGGGGAGAGGAGAAAATACTATTCCCCTCTGTCAATTTTGTCCACCCTCCGAGCATGGCGACATGGGTGGATAAACTATTCACGGTGGCAGTAAGCACGAGACATTTTTATAGGCACTGATTTAAAGAGGCAGTTGTAAATAGCGGTTTTGGTAAGTTAAAAATTATAAATGGCACGTTTAATAACTTGTTCAGCAGTTAAAACTAAGCAGTAAAGTAAACAAAAATGTAATAAAAAATAATGAAATGGATCAGTGAATATATAATTGAGTGGGAAAATAATTAAATGGGCGGTAAAAATGAATGAATGGGCAGTTACGTGTGGGCAGTAATAAATCGGAATTTGTCGGTAATAAATCTCATTCTAAGCAATTCTATAAACAATGAGGTGGTAAAGTAGTTTTGGGTGTGTAGTCGACGGAGCCCCGCTTCGCGGGGCCCCTATTTCTGTCTACAGGGTTTAAAGGAACCTAACACGAAGGGGATCGTCATCCCCTTCGAACCTAACCTGTCCGAGTCGGGGTGCCCCAAGTCCCGAGCTCGCTTCGATCGCTCTTGCATCCGCTATGATCTGCCGAACTATTTAGCGAACCGCCCATTCCATCATTTTTACCGCTCATTTAGTTATTGGACTGCTCAATTATTTTTAGAATTGACATTGTATGATAAAATAACAGTCTAATTGATCTTTTATTACTGTCCATGTTTTACTGTCGCAAAAATTAATCAACCGCCATTAAATTAAATAACTGCTCAATATGTTTTTCAACTGATCATAATAACATCTCGAATATTTAAATAACAGCTCAAAAAATTAGTTCCCATTTTTATAGTACAATTAATTATATTTTCTCCAAGACATATACTTAAACCCACCATCTAAAGACGAGGACAAATTTCTCCCTTTGTTATGTCAAAATATCTGTAATTTTTCTCTTCCACTAGTCGCCATGCTATAGACGGGGGGTGAGTATCCACGTCTAATGTCAAAAAGTGATATAATTCTCTTTCCCCCTGTTTCCGTGCTTTGGCAGGTGGATAAAATAATTTTATCCCTTGTCAGTGGAAATAACCGGTGGAGAAAAGTTTTATCCCCAGCCCATGCTAGCCCTGCAGCACGGTTGTTAGTGTTTTATTACTTTCTGGAATACATTCTTTAAATGATGGTGAAAACCGTATCAAAATCCGTTGCGTAATTTCGAAGAATAACACGGTCATACAGATGACACGAAAAGCGAGTTGAGCTCTAGAGTTAGCTTGGTTCGCAGGAACGCAAACGGTTAATTATGAAATGACATACCATTTATTAATAAAGTGTTATCTAGAACGGCCAATAATATGTGATATTAAATTATAAGGCCTTTAATTACAGGCTCTTTTGTTACAGTAAAAGTCGGTTTAATCTAGATTTTAGTCATTGACATTCAGTAAAACTATAATTTTATTTGTGTTATCGTCTGTTTTTTAAACGACTTCCAAAAAGGAGGAGGTTTATGTTCGACTTTATGTATGTTTTTTATTTTTAGTTTTATGTATGTTCACCGATTTCTCCGTCAATTGTGAACGTACCACCAACCACCAGTCTCTTATGGAAAACTGTTTATGGTAGAAATCTAACTTAGAAAGATGTAAGTATTAATGATTCTAATTCTCTAAATATGTACCTGTTATTGTCGCGAATCATATTTTATTAAATAAATTTGACAGTTTGTATTAACTTGATCTGCTGGCGTCTGTACTTACTGAATCCTTTGTAACAGTTTGCGCATCGATGTCCTGCCACCCTGTATTATGTTAAGAACTTGTCAAAATCTACTTTAAAGTAGAAGCTTAGGAAAGACGCCCTTAGGGAAGATGCCTGCCGGTCCAGCGGGATTGTCCGAAAGGGTTACCGCTGGCCCGGAACATAAAGGGCTAAGGAAGGAACACGGGTGGGTTTTAGTCAGTAAGAGTCTGACACTCCCTTCCGCTCCACACAGAGCGGGAGGAGTCATTTGATGATTTCCCATCCGCAAAAAAAAAAACAAGTAGAAGCTTACAGCAATGCATGTATGCTTTAGGCTTGCATTATTTAAGGTGAAAGCCCTCGAAAACCAAAATTTCTTTGCAAAAAACGTAAGAAATTTTGAATTTTGCGAGGTATATTGAAGAAATCACCTTAAGTTATCCTAAAGTAGAGATTGAACAGTTCTCAAATTGTAATTTTCAAATCAGAAACTGGGTATGAGACCATTACGAAGTTCTAAGAGTAATCTTGGTCGAATTAGAATGAGTTTCTTCAAATCTTGACACATAAGACAAGGGTTAAAAAATTGCTAGGGTACAGTGGATGCCATCAATTACATTAACTCGCCTTTGTTGTCCTTAATTATACTTCCGATGTATAAAACGCTGCAAACACAATGAAATGCTTGTTTTTAATGAAATTGTCAAAACATGTCTATAAATTTTCTCCTCGTGTCATGAGATAACATCTTGAATTTATATATCTACGTCAGTTCTATAAATAATTTGAGAACAGAAAGTCAAAACCCTACCGAATTGTGGCCGAGAGTATGAAAAGTGAATAAAAATCCTTAAATTAATTTAATTTAATTCAAGACCGGAGTATCAGAAACCGGTTCCAAACAGAAATATCGAAGTTCGGTCAGCGACTCGAATCATGTGAGGGCAGGACAAAGCTACTGCACCCTCGATCTGAAGTGGTAAAGGTCAAATGGCTCCAAGAAGGATGCCGTTTGTCGTGTATTATCAAACTAAATAATTAAAAAAGATAAAGATTAATTGATCATTCTAAATCAATTAATTTTTATCTATGAATGTATTAGGCATTAAACCTAGTTGCAAGCGCCAGGGTAGCCCGCGAAATTTAAATTTTCTTACGTTTTTTGCAATTTGCTGGCTACTATTAAGTTGTGCGTTGATTAAAATATGATTCGCGACCGTAACAAATATGTATTTACAGAATTATAATCATTAAAGTCATCACTCTAAGACCAAGTAATTCTATTGAAAGCCTATTTCATGAAATCTTGACATTTAGGATTATACTAACTTAACAAGTTGTATTACTCTTTTGTAAATACATATTTGTTACAGTCACGAATCATATTTTAATCTACGCACGGCCAGACACTGCAAATTGTAAAAATCGTAAGAAAATTTGAATTTCGCAGGCTACCTTAGCGCTTCCCCCTTAAAATTGTAGACTCGGTGGAAGAGTTCGTTAACTTTAAGACATAGCATAGGTACAGATGCGAGTGATCCTCATCTGTCATTTTGTGCGGTCGGATAATACAATGACTGACGTAATGAGTGACCTAATAATGGCTGCGTCAGCGAACGGTATTCGCATTATTGAATTTTGGGCCAAACTGATAAAAAAACTATACCTACCTATTTATATTTTTTTTACGTTTTATTTTAGCCATCGACACGCTTAGTTGAAGATACAATAACGCATAATCCTAAGTTTGCTCTGTCTTCTGCAAGGGTCAGACGGTAGATCTTCGAAAGAAATTTAGATTTCCGTTGTATTGCAGGTGAAAAATGTTCTTTTAATCGAGTGCCCTTTTAATTAAAAAGTCTGGTTCTGGAAGAAATCCAAAAAAAAAAAGAACTGCAATGGACTTGGACACTCACCTAAAAGGTAAGTAGACAAAGTTCGTCTGTAGGAGTCACCGAAAACACATTTCAGTATTAGGTAAAATATTTGTTTTCTCGTGATGTGAAACCGAAATGCAGTTTGTTTGTAATTTTGAGAACGCAAATATGTCAGCATTTCACGTTTTGTTTATTATCCTTTTTGGCATTGATATGGATTTGTCATTTGCATGTCATACGAAGGTAAGAAAGAACTAAGCTAAAAATAAACTTGTAGACAATGAAATGAAAATGAGGCAGGTTGGATTTTATATCACTTGAGACTCAAATATTTTCCACGATGTTTGTTGATAAAAATATTCCTACGATACTTTTCCATTTCCAACGTTGAACATTTATTGAAGAAGGTACCGATGAAAATCAAGACCAAATGAGGGTAGCTGAAAAAACTCGTTTCACGAAAGTAACGGTCAGTCACGTGGCCACTTGTGAAGTCTCGTGACCACCGGCCGGTGCAATTCGAATGCTACGGCCTACACTTCGCGCGCTCTTTCTCGCCCACCGCTCGACGTCTCAGAGAGCGCACGAAGTATAGTTCGTTGGACTGCATAGAAAAGAAAGAGAAGCGCGATGACACAACCCTGGTAATTTATTGCAAAATATATAGCAATTATTTAATTACAAAAAATCTATTGTTTGGACTAAAAAATGAAAACACTTACGGTCTTATTCAATAAGTTATGGAACATCTAAAGGCTTGCTAATGTATCGTTGTTAAAAATTGTTATTCATAAACGCATTTTAGCACTAAAATGTTCTATAAACCTATTATGAAGTTATAAAACCCCACTACAATAGTACTATAAGGAAAAAATGGCCGAATCTTCATCAGCTGAAAATGACGTTTGACCTACAAATGTAACATGTGCAAAAGTCAGTTTCGTAAACAATCGTACTTCGAGCATTGACTTCGAGGCGCTGCAGATGTATTTAATTTATTTTGCACTTCTGTATAACCAATTTAGTTTATTCTTATATACCTACAATGCAAAATAAAAGCGAGGAAAAATATAACGAAGCAAATAGGTATAGCAATAAGAATTACTGTGAGACGCTGCAGGCTGCTTTGGAGTGTGAAAACACTCTTTCAATGTCTTTTACATGGCATACATGCTACTAGGAAAAATGCATACTAGGAAATGTGAAAACAACCATAGTGGCTAGAGCAGTACTTTACAATATTGCAGTTGTCCATGGAGACATGCAGTTAGAGGGTAGCAATATCAATGAATATCATACAAAGTCACCCAAAGAAGTTGCAAAGGGAAATGCAAATGCTATTTTACAAACTTTTCAGGAAACAATCCGCCGAGGTTAGCCCCATTTTACTAGGTTTGTGGTACATCTTTCCACTTGTGTCCGGAGACGGTTTAGGGACTTCCGTGTGGATCACGGAAGTTTACATCCTGCAGGGAGATGCTCCAGGCCTCCAGTAGGATGCGGCAGTAGGGATTGGTTGTGAAGCTATGTCGCAAACCATGCTCCACCTCCTATCCTACCCTTTGTGCCCCAAAACATGCAGTTAAAGTGACCTCTGCGCTGCCACTGGCGACGTTGTGGAAGTGGCAAAGTTTTGGGCCAACAAGATCTAAAATACAGTCGTCCCCGCGACACGAAGAAGATACAGATGAGACATTTTAGCGAGTAGTACATTAATAAAAAGCTTATATACAGATCATCTTCCTGCCCTTATCCCATGTTACTTGGGGTCGGCGCAACACGTTTTCTTCTTCCATTCTCCCCTGTCAGCCGTCACGCTATCATTCACTCCCTTCTCTTTCATATCATTCCCCACACAATCCATCCATCTTTTCTTCGGCCTTCCTCTCCCTCTCCATTCATCAACACGTATATTCATTACTCTTTTAGTCACATGCGTTTCATCCCTTCTCATCACATGCCCATACCAAGCCAAACGATTTCCTTTCAACTTTTCTGTCACTGGCGCCACTTTCAAACTTCCTCTTATATACTCATTTCTTACTTTATCCATTCTCGTCACTCCACACATCCATCTCAACATTCTCATCTCCGCTGCATGCAATCTTTTTTCATCCGTCTTCTTCACGGCCCAGCATTCAGACCCATAAAGTACGACAGGCCTTATCACGGACTTATAAATTTTCCCCTTTAACTTGAGGGGCATCCGTGGGTCGCAAGTTGTTCCTGTGACCTGTCGCCATTTCATCCATCCTGAGTTGATCCGGTGCGTTACGTCTCGGTCTACTTCGCCATCTCCTTGGACAAGCGACCCGAGGTACCGAAAGTCGGAGCAGATCGGTAAGGGCGTTCCGGCGAGAGATATGGGCACAGGACTGGAGAGACCGCCAAAATCGCAAAACAGGTACTCGGTTTTGGTCCGGCTTACTCTCAGGCCAACGGTCTCGAGTCTTTCCCACCACACCTCCAATCTGCTCTGGACCTCTAAGCCGTTCTCGCCAACCAGCACAATGTCATCGGCGAACAGCATACAAAAAAGCTTATATACAGATATCAGTTTAATTTATTTATTTTTATAATACTCTAAACTTTAATTCGGCTTCTAGAACTTGTGCTAGCAGAACAACATTTTTAAAATGTTTTTTTTTCATTTGCCATCTGGCATAGATCACGATAAGTGATGGACATACCGGATCGACTTTTGTTCTAACACACTATTAGTTCGCCATAAAATCCCTCATACAGCTAAATCAACCAGACAATCTAGAACCAATTCATTTGCCTAGTCCTCTAGTAGATAATCGTTCCTGTGTTACTCGAACAATTAGACCGACTTAACAATCGAGCGATTAATTGCTCGAACGGAAACGTTGGCAATGTATCACGTGCTTCTTGCATTTGCATACGTTACTAAGTAATTGAATATTCAAATACAATACAGGCTGTTGACTTTCTTTTTTGGCAATAACTCGTGAATGTAGGACGATTGTGCGATGTGTGATATATTGTTTAGCGACGATTTATGAACAATGATAAAATTTATTGATTCAAGTATTGCAATTTTAGTAGCAGCGTATGTTTACATATCGTAAACACACTGTATGTTTGTTGTAAATCTCGATGTTTGTGGACTTTTACCTACGGCTTCGCCCGCGTGGTGGTAGGCAAAAATCTCCTACGGGAGCGTACTACCTGGTCATGGTCTACTTATCTGTATGCCAAATTTCATCGACATCCGTTCAGCCGTTAAGGTGCGATAAGTTAACAGACAGACAGATAGACAGTTACTTTTACATTTATAATATTACTATGGACGGGATTTATAATATTCTCACCACTATAGTTTGTTAAATTTTTTGCGGCTGTTCTGTTGTTATCTTGGTACCTTGACCCAAATTCTAATACTCACAAAAAGAAGGGATAATCTAAGTTGCTTTAAACTAATGCACACAATGGATAGCTTTAAGCGCATTTCAGACTACGCTATAATATAATAGCATATAGCATATAGTTTATAGCACAACAATATCGCTCGCCATACATTTAAATAATATATAGTATAGCAAAGTGTGAACGTGTTCTAAATAAATGTATGGCGAGCGATATTGTTGTGCTATAAACTATATGCTATTATATTATAGCGTAGTCTGAAATGAGCTTTAGTTCTTTGCTTATTACCATTGAACGTCATTATCGTGCTATACCTTACTGTTAGTCCGTATCATACTACTACTATTGAGAAATGTTTTTCTGCCTTGATCCTTTATATTTCTTACGTCAGCGATCAAATGATCTGTTTTTTGAGGTGGGAGAATTTGGGAAAGAGCTTTTAAATTGTTTTCCATGGAAGCTGGCATAGTAGTAAAAATCTCTATCAGCGTACCTCCAAATATCTCGGCAACGTGACAAAGTTTAATATGCGCCGCAAAAAGCAAACATAAAATGCAGACAACAACGATATAATCTATTAGCAAAAGGCTCGCCCACTATTACATGGGATATAACTTAATAGGCGAAATGTAAGTGTGCCTACTAAGTGTGTCCCAGCAAGAGCACCAGATTTAAATTTGCCGCCATTTTGTTATTACGAGCTGTACGGTGATTTTTTTTTTGACAGTTGTCACGTACAGACCACGCGATTTAAGAATATGGAGAAGTATTCAAACCAACAACGTTTAATTATTGTAAAAACACATTACAAAAATGGTGAAAGTTTTGCGAAAACAGTTCGCCAATTACGTCAAGTTTTCGCTCGCAATAGTGCGCCACATGAATCGACACAAACAGTTGAACAACTTAATACGGCGCGTTATTGGTGAATACAGCCACATTTATGCGAAAACGTTATTCAAAATTTCAACAAAAGAATAACCTTGTGCTGAGGTTTCGTGGTGGCCATTTGCCTGATGTTGTGTTTCACGTTTAATCGGAACTATTTTTCTTTATGTTGAAATAAAAATATTTGCTTAATTCAAAAATAAATGTGTTTTTCTTTAAAATTAAATCCGGAGTTGTTTCAAAATTTACCCAACAAACTTTAATTGGTGCTTTAGACCATCGAACAGAACAACTTTCACTATCACCATCGGAAAAAATTCGCGATTTCAGAGTTGTTTCCATATTGAGAGTTGTTCAGTGCGATGGTCTAAACTCTAAAGCACCTCTTAAAGTTTGTTGGGTTGATTTTAAAACACCTTATAGCTACACTACCTACTACCTAAGTCGCAATTAGCAACTATGCGCTGCAACTTTGGAGAAGAATCAAAATGGCGATTGACTATGCCACTTGGATTACCTGTCCTTTTACTCACTTATTAAATTCCCTCAGCTACTACCTTTTTCTTCGACTTCTCTATATTTAACATATATTTTTGTCAACAGCTATACAGTAACAGCACGACGAGCGGTACAAGCGATAGCATAGCCAGCACAGGGTCAGCGATGGTGCACAGGAAGAACAAGCTCGGCCTGGCACTGTTGATCAGCGTCAATGATTCCACGCAAATGTGAGTACGACTTTTTCTTTTATAGCTTTTTGGTCCTTTATTCGTACAATAGGACCAATCTTTTGCAGTGCGGCCGACGAGAGAATATTTTCTGGGCCCTTGTCGATTGCATTTTGCGAATTTAATCTTTGATGCATGCCGGGCCGTTGTATCTATGCTAGTTGCGCGGTAAACTCTGCTTGCGAGATGCAGGATTTTGCGTGACGTCAGTATGCGTTGTTCGCATGTGGCGTTGTAGATACGGCTACAAGCTACTAGAATTGTCGCACTGGCAGGTGGTTCAACAACCTTCTAGCCGTTTAGGTACATACTTTTTATCTTATCGCGGTCTTTGCACCATCAATACACACGTGGTCTAAAACAAAGTAGCTTTTCGTATCTGTCATGTTTTTCTAAACTGCATACTTAATGGATTTTGATGGGGTTTTAACCATCGTTTAGAGAATTTATTCTGGAAGGCTTATGTGTATGATACATTAATATTTAACTTAGATTTAGCATATAAATCTCAATGTAATGACATGTCGTCATTGGACCCTAGCGAAGTAGGGTCCGGTCGCTAGTAGTAAATGAAAACTGATGCTGAATTTGGTTACTGCTACAACAACTGTTGTATGAAAATGGAGCAGCCTTGATGTATGACCTAAATAGGCTACTATGTATAGATGCTTCATCATTATTAGGCATGTTCTAGGCCATAGTTGATCCAAGACGCGTCTAGCTTATCTGTATTAATATGGGTTTATGGATATTAATTAGATGTAGTCAATAAAAAGTACGATCTTTTATTCGCATTATTGAAAATTGAATTATAAAATTGTTTAGCTATTATATTTTGATGCATCATAAATTCATAACAGACTTCCTTTTTTTATTTTTCTTAGAAATTATCAATGCCATAACGATTTACTAAAGGCTAAGTATACAGTTTTGACCTGCCGGGCTAATCCCAATTTTTTGTTACATCACTCAAAACAAAAACGGCATTCAAAAGAGGTCTCGATGTTAATGGTTTAATAACATGTGTGTTAGCTCAAAAATATTAAAAATAGATTTATTATTTATGTTTACGAAGCTCTAACTTTACATGGGATGAGATGAGTCGGAAGGTCATGCGAGTGTATGAACCGTTCTATAGCTAATTTGTTTTTTAGTAGTAGAGTAGCGTACCTAATCATCATTGAGTAGTTAAGAGTAAGCGGTAAGACCAAATTATGTTTGGGCAAAAATTTTGGTCAAATATTGCGCGATTGCTTCGTGTCTTATGGCCAATGTTAGCCACTTTCAAATAATAATAAAAAATGTCTATTTAACAACAATACAATAGTTTTACACTTATCGATAGTCAAATTACATCTTGTTTCTTATGAAAAATAAATTTCGTTAAGTTACAGGTACAGACGCCAGCACATCAAGCTACCCGAAACTGTCAAATTTTCCCAATCAACTTTGAACCTTATGCTTTAGCGATAAAGTTGAAAATCTATTAAAGATTGGCAGATATTTGGCAGATTGTAGTAGCATGATGTCGTTGATGTATGTCATTGTGCTGGCGTCTGTGCTTGGACTTTGTTTTGGTTAGTAGCAATCAATCGCTACTTGTCTGTGAATGTGAAGAGTCTGTCTCGTGCATTATCCAGGAAAATTCAACAACACCTTTTTGGTCCTTTCGTCCGCAAAAATAAGCACGCCTGCTGAGCTTATTGGTTTCGTGTAAAATTACGATACCCACGAGTATTCCTTTAAAGTAATGTTACGAAGTATTTTTGAAAGTTCAAAGCTTCGTCTATAATAAATGTCCTTATCATAATTTCCCAATATTCTATCCAGTGACGTAGTAAGGCGATGTCTGGAACACTCGCCGCAGCTACAAGCACTGGTGTGTCGGTTGCGACTGGCGACTTTAGCGGCCGGCGCCACCGGCGGCCGCGTGTCTACGTTGTACCGCACGGCCGAACATGCGGCCAGCTGGTGAGTGACATAATATATGTGTGACGTAGCGACATGTCTGGAGCACTCGCAACAGCTACAAGCACTTGTGTGTCGGTTGCGACTGGCGACTCTAGCGGCCGGCGCCACCGGCGGCCGCGTGTCTACGTTGTACCGCACGGCCGAACATACGGCCAGCTGGTGAGTGACATAATATGTGTGACGTAGGGACATGTCTGGAGCACTCGCCGCAGCTACAAGCACTGGTGTGTCGGTTGCGACTGGCGACTTTAGCGGCCGGCGCCACCGGCGGCCGCGTGTCTACGTTGTACCGCACGGCCGTACATGCGGCCAGCTGGTGACTGACATAATATGTGTGACGTAGAGACATGTCTGGAGCACTCGCAACAGCTACAAGCACTGGTGTGTCGGCTGCGACTGGCGACTTTAGCGGCCGGCGCCACCGGCGGCCGCGTGTCTACGTTGTACCGCACGGCCGACCATGCGGCCAGCTGGTGAGTGACATACTGTGTGACGTAATGACATGACTGAAGCACTCGCAGCAGCTGCCCGAGGATCTAAGAGCTAATGAATTATTTCGTAAAGTCATAGATGCTTGTTAAACAGCGAAAAAGTGGTCCTTATGTACTCTTTCATTCAAAAGACCAAAAACTTTACTACTGGTATTTTCCTCTAAAGGCGAGTTTCACCAACAAAACTGAAGCTATGACCACCTCTGAACCGCGTTCAAGAGTTATCAATGTCGTCATTGTTGTTAAATATTCACACTGACAGCTCTGAAACGCGGTTTAGATTGCTGATCGCGTTCAGATTCAATAGTGAAATTCGCCATAAAAGACATTACGATTGGCTTAGAAATCCTCCTATAATACCACCTTTTTCTTTAGGTTATCAGACCTGGTGTACGGGCCTCGGCTCCAACCGGTGTGGTTGAATCTAGTCACGGGCGACTCGCGGGCGTCCAACAAACTCGCCGAGACGCTACTGTCCGATCTCTGCTCTGTACTGTCTGTGGGAGACACAAAGACCACCAACTTGTAAGTTATTTTTTTATAGTTTTGAGTACTTTTGAGTACTCAAAACTACTCGATTACTTTTATAAAATATGCTGGCATCATCTTTAGAAGCTGCGGATCTGATTACTAATTTGTTATTAGCGAAGTTATAGGATATAGTATTTATATAGGTACTTTAAGAAATTGTTTTCTTCAAAACTTACGAACTCAAACTAATTCGCGGAAGCATCACTATCAAACCCCAAGTAGCATTGCTGAATTCCGGTTTGATATGAGTGTTTTAGATGTCCATAAGCGGATGTAACCACTTTTAATCAGATAGGCCCGTTTGTCAACCAACAGCATACAATTACCGCCAAAAAACTAGGCTTTAGACATCGACACATGAGTCAGATGCTATCAATATAATTCCTTAATCATCGTAACTGTATAGGAGAAGTTAAAAGTCTACGATTCGTAGACTATTCTTGTCTAGGTTGTTAGCCACATTATCAAATATTTTCAACAAGACACAATATATTCACACGATAAAGTATAATTCAAATAAATTGTAGTATTCTTATGCCCACGCAAAACTGAAATGAATGAAATACTGAATAGAAATTCCGTTTGCTATCTCAAGCGTGAATTGTGGGCCACTACGATAGTAAGTAGGTAAGTACCCGTACCCTGGAATGTACAAACTACTTCAATAAAATAATATATACAATAATATGAATACTATCGACGCACAACCTGTAACCATGGATTCCGTACATGATTCTGAACCCGGCGTTAAAATTTTAGTCGGTTATGTATAACAAAATAACCGATAAAATTTTTCAACAACAACAACTTGAATAATAAAATACTAAAGGAAAAGGTAAATTTCGAAGAAAATAAAACAAATTCCAATTGTTTTCATTAATTAATTAATTTAAAAGAAATTAAAAAAAACAACCGACTAAAACTTTCAACAACAACCACTTGAATAATAAATGCTAAAGTAAAAGGTGGATTTCGAAGAAAATAAAACAAATTCCAATTGTTTTCATTAATCAATTCATTTAAAAGAAATTGATTACAGTAGCTACAGGCGCCTGACACTTAATAAAGAAAAAACATTTCTCCCATTATAAAACGGAAGAAAAAAGTCAGATTATTCAATGAATCGAGAGGTTTGTTTTTATAATTTTAATCATCAACACGACAGCATTTATTTAATACAACCCACGAATAACTCTAGTTTCAACATGCCATCACTTTCTACGCTCAAATAGCTGCCTAGTGACTGTATTCAATAATTATTTTTATCTTGATAGTGGCTCGATCACATGATGTTAGGACTCGCACAATGAATGAGATTAATTCAACAGGCGCAGAAAAGTGGGTCGTAAATCTCGTAGTAGACATATGAACAATAAAAGTTAAAATAGAAGTCTAGTCTTCTACTTCGTCGTGTCGCTGTCATGACAGTATTTTAAATGTGGAAGTTCTAGTAATAGTAGCCGGTGTGGACTACCATATCTGCCGCCAAGCCTTGTTGCAGTCTAGTTGAAAACCAGAGTCGGGCACTAGGTTTCTCGCATTTTTGCTGAACTGGGCCTTATTGTCGCAGCCGCGGGAGGCACACTTTCCTGCTAACTTCTTACACCACAGTTTTCACTTTTTTTTTTAGTCTGATGTTTGTTAGTCTCTAGTTTTAAATAATATGCTTTTTCGTCTATGCTAAATAAAAGTATTTTCGTTCCTTCTCTTTTTTTTTTCTCTTTGCTGAGGAGCATAGCGGTTTGAAGGTGGCGCTGTTAACAGGCAGACGAGACATTTCAGCTTTGTCTCTGGGGTGGAAATGCAACTGCTTCTGGTTTTACCGATGTCCAAAGGTGCCAGCACCTTTGGACATCAGCAGCTGCTAGCTAGAGATCACCAGTGATCTCTAGCTTTTTTCTTAAAGAGATGAGTCAGTCAAGAAATCACTACATATTATAAAACAAAGTCCCTCCCCATGGACGGAGTGATTCTTGAGGAAAGGTTAGGTGTATAATTCTTTAACCTGGTTTTGTGTAAATTGGCTGAAATATGACGATGATTGTTGAAGATGTCAGAAAAAATCATGCCGACTGCTGGTATCTTTAATGGCGTGTGCCGCGTAAACCAATAGAGTTATATGAAAACAATTTTAATCCCGGTAGTACTTTCCCGTGGGTATCTAATATTCGACATCCACGCGATCCAAGCCGCGGACGAAAGCTAGTAAAATATAAAAGTAGAAAAAAATATCGTATGTACTTATTGCCTAAAAGGCAAATGATCACTAAATGTGATCTCACGAGTCACGATCAACATGCTAAACGACGAATCATTTTGTTGTTAGAACTGTGAAAGATTAACACATCTTCATCTTATAAATAGTATATTGTCGCGAATTAAGAGCAAATAAAAAAAAACAAAAAAAAACATTTATTACACAAATACGCGTCACACCCGCGCTAAAAATGATGGATGTATATACAACAATTTCACCAGGATGGAAAGACCATAAATAAAAAGCATGCGAATGGGAGGACCGAAAATAATGATGCGGTAATTTTTATTTCTTTTAATTGCTGAATGGGCTCTTGCTCTTGCTCTTTTGGCCATTCCATCCGATTTTTTTTTTGTTATTTTGTTCCTATCATTCGAAGTTTTTCATTATTTTTGGTCCTTCCATCTGCAATTTTTGGGTGGGAAGACCAAATTTAAGAAGCATGCGAATAGCAAGACCAACAATGAAGACGCATGCGGATGGGCCTTAAAATTACAACAAAAGGTTGCGGATCATCATCACTTCAGCCGAAAGACGTCCATTGCTGACTACGACGTACTGCTGGTTGCGGATAGAAGGAATAAACTAAGAGGGCCGATTTTCCAATCGTCAGATAATTTTTACCAAAATAATCACTTATGTCAAACTGTCATTAGCTGTCAAACGGCAATTTTCATTTCTCAGAAATAAGTTATCTGAAGATTGAAAAATCACTAGTCAATTGTAAATTCTGGAAGCAACACATTTGAAATAATACACAAATAAATAAGTAGTTAATCTATGTCGGATGTGGAGAAAGAATTATTTCATCATTTTGTTCGTAAAATGTCTTGATTGGTTGATCTTAAATCGTGATGACAAGTCTCACCCACTAGGAAATTCCTAGAGATTCAAACGTGTATCGTTTAGTAATGTCTTTTTAACACGCTTTTATTAGGTCGACCTGTATGTAACTAACTATGTAATGGAATCTAAGGTAACTAATTTAACCATCTTCCAAGGGTCGTAGCGTAATGAAAATGGGCAGCTGTAAGTAGTTCTGATGACAATACAATAATATGGTACTGTCGAACTGATCTGATGATGGAGCCGGAAGATATGAACTGGAACTTCATGATGGAAAATCGTATCATAGCTGTTTTGGATTTCTTAGAAAAGTCTTGTAATGAACTTTGACCACATTTTTTGTTTTTACGTGCATTTTAAAAAGCGTATTTTTCTAGTGTTTTTTAAACTATTAATTTATTAATACACAGGTGTTTTTGGCAGCCCACACAAAAATGTTATATCCAGTTATTCCAGGAATAATATTTATGAATAACTAAACACATAGATCATTGTTAAATAATCCAAGTCTTATCCCTACATGTCATAAAACAAAGAACCGCGCCGTGTCTGACTGTCTGAACGCGATAAACTCAAAAACTACGTTTTGTGTAAATTGGCTGAATCATGACGATGATTGTTGCATATGTCACAAAAACTTGCCGACTGGGAGCTGGCGTGGGCCGCGTAAACCAATAGTTTTATGAAATATAAATGTGATTTTCCAACATTAAAACATCCCGTGGCTAAATAATAACAGCCGCACAGGTCGATCGATCAAGTTAAGCTACGCTTACCGCGGTTGGTATGTTGATGGGTGACCAACTTTACATATCAAGACCCCTCCGTGCCACGGAAAGCACGTTAAGCCGTTGGTCGCGGCTGTCATTTGACAGTCGTTACGGGTTTTCAGAAGCCCGAAAGTCTGACAACCACGCCTTACCAAGGGGTATCGTATTACCCGGTAACTGGGTTGTGGAGGTCAGATAAGTAAAATACTGACATTCAGCTGCATCCGGTTAGACTGGAAGCCGACCCCAACATAGTTGGGAAAAGGCTAGGCAGGTGATGATTATTTCCGACATACACACAGGCGAAGCAGCGAGTTTAAAATCTAGTTCGTTACTAAATGGCGGACCGATGGGAAATTTTCTCAAATAATTTGGCTCGAGTTCCTAAATTAGTGTAGAACGTATGGAACTCGACTGACGTAAAGAGAAGGATTCATTAGCGATAAATTACCAACTTCCTCCCTGTACAACATCATACATTTTGGTCTTATACGTACTTCAAATATTACAACAACTCAACCAATTGAAGATTCTATATGAAAAATTTGATGGTCATCAACTTTTTCATATAGAATCTTCAATTGGTTGGTCAACAGTGGTCACTGTATGAGGTTATGGACCTCAGGTGACCAATCGCGTCACAGCAAAAAATACTTTCCTGAACTGCGCGAGCGTTTGCAAAAAGTGTTATGGCTTTTTAGTACACATAGGTAATCTCCGAAGGGTTAGGCAGAGGTGTATCTAATAGTACACTCACATTTCGCCAGATATGTGTTCCGTTTGTGTACTTTCTATGCGTCATGTTTACCGCTAATAAACGTATTTTCTGTTAGGCAGAGATGTATCTAGTAGTATACTCACATTTCGCCAGTTATGTCAACTTGTTCCGTTTGTGTACTTTCTTTGCGTCATGTTTACCGCAAATAAACGGATTTTCTGTTAGGCAGAGGTGTATCTAGTAGTACACTCGAATTTCGCCATGTCAACTTGTTCCGTTTGTGTACTTTCTTTGCGTCATGTTTACGCAAATAAAAGTATTTTCTTCTTTTTTTTTTCTTTATCAACCGGACAAAAATCCAGACTCCGAACTGCTACTGAGAAATTTCTGGTGGAAAACCCAATAACACTTTGCCCGAGTTCGGAATCGAACCCAGGACTTTATGCTCAACAGTAGCGCCTGCAACCACTAGAACAACGGGGCAGGAGGCTTAAAATTATTTATTACTAGCTGCACCCCGCGGTTTCACTCGCGTAAGTGTCGATCCTGTGGGAATATCGGGATAAAAAGCCTATGTGTTAATCCTTGTTATACATTATCTGTATGCCAAATCCGTTCAGCCGTTTGTGCGTGAAGAACTAACAAACATAAACACACAAACTTTGCCTTCATAATATTAGCGTGATTATTATTTATTTATTTTTTTAAGCATAAGTTGTGTAGGCAAAGGCCTCCCTTCCTCCTTTCCACTCCTCTCTGTCTTGAGCTAGTGCGGACTAATCCTGTCTGTAAGCGTCATCTCGTCGCGCCATCTTCTCTTGTATCTGCCTATCGTTGTCGCCAGACGTTTTCTGGGACCCACATGGTGGTTAATTTGGCCCATAACTCGTTTGACATGTGCCAAAGGTGTGTAAGAATTGCACGAAAAAAATAAATAAAGTGCCAGCATTTTGGTATACGGTTATAATGGTTCTCATTTCTCTAACGGCCAGGCGGCCTTCTACGGATTCCTAACATCGTGAAATTCTTGCGTTAATATTTTATTATTTCCTATAAAATTCACGTGATGTGTGTAGGCGGTAGAGAGAGGTATTTCACAGTCGTTAAATATATATGTTGGTACTTCGCGGCGTTGATTATACGACTCAGCAGATAACTGGGCATGAACACAATCACATGATTTTCTCAAAGCTCCCGCACAATATGTTAGCTGTTGTATAATGTTTTACAAACGTTATAAATGTGTTTGCTTTGCATATGAAAGCGGGTGTTTGTGTTACAGCTGTATTTGCAGTTATTGTTTAAATGAGTTGTGCTTATACATTGAACTGCATGCGGCCATTTTGCGTCATTGCAAGAGCTTAATATTTTAGATGGTTCATGTTTTACTGGGGATTGAGAACATGTATAGATAAATTGCTATATGAAGAGAACTATATTACCAAATATCAAAATTTATTTTATTGCAACGTAAATGTCGATTTTACGCGTGATTTCTCCTTCCTTTATAAGTTTGATGCTCAATCCCTGAGTAACATCAGTCACCTCAGGGTTACAAAACACAGTAGATACCTAGCTTTGCAAAAACCACTTGTACATACTCTCGCAAAAATATTGACGGTTCTTCGTCCACAAATATATAATCAGCCTATAACGTTCCCACTGCTGGGACACCGGCTCCTCTATGTTAGAGGGAGTGGGCCATAATCCACGCGGGCCCAGTGCAATCCGCACTGGGCCCACGATACGATGACAAATCTACAAAATCCGCGTAACATTAACATAGACAGTCCATTATGTTTAAATCAAAACAGTCGTTTCATTAGTCATAAGTATATCATCGCACCCACGTGACGATTATGTAAGTTCGATAATCAATCTCGACTCCAGACGTGACTATCGTTCCGTTCACCGTCTGGAACGCGTCCAACACCGCCGATTAATGACGAAATTTAAAAAAAAAATACATCAAAGACTATGCTTACCTACATTTTGGCGCGATTTCGCGTGTCAACTAACTGAAACAAAGTGTGAATGGAAATGCTGTCTGTTTCTTTTCTTTAGGTTATTTTTTTAAAGTTAGTCAGGTAATGCTACTTAGCTATTCCCGTCGTAATGTTTACGCATTAAAGTCACGTGATTACCGATGTTGTTTTTTTTTTAATAGATTGACGTCCGCTCAACAAATTGCCCAACATTGTTGTGCAACACAGGTCTTCGAAAGAGTTCGCATATCTAGAAATACATTGGCGATGATTTGAACACGTTTCCGAATGATTTATCTAATACTAGCTTCTTTCCGCGATGTCGGAAATTATCCCACGGGACTAAAACTAGCCTATGTTCTTCCCTGGATGCTATCTATCGCCTTGCCAATTTTATCGAAATCCGTTCAGCGGCTTAGGCGTGAAAAGGTAACCATACTTACAGAGTTACTTTCGAATTTACAATATAAGTAACTATGGATTGAACAGAAAAATCAAATTGAAAAAAAAATTCCTTGTATATTTAAAGAATTGTCTTTAAATATACCTACATAGACGAAATTTTTATCTCTTTGTTTTAATTTAAAATAATGAACTCGAAAGTGTTAATTGAATTAGTTTTATCAGATTATTTAAATCGAGTCAATTGAACCGTTAACATTGTATTTCTGTTATTTGATACAATTTCTACAGTCAATTCGATATCCTTTTACGGATATTTACATTAATTCGATCGAAGGCTACTTTACTTAAGTATGTCTACTTTTTCAATTAGGTACTCAGTGCATATTTAGGTATAATGCGACATATTCCTAATTTAGGTAATCGTGAATCGTGATCTGGTAATGAGCGAACCAAACAACGATTAGATCGTGCTCATATCGTGAGCATACGACATTCTAACGTGGTTTTTCTTTCGTTACAGTTTCATCAGCACGCTTCTAACGCACGTGCTAACCTACCACCTGGGCTGGGTGGCCACTGTGAGTCCGTACGACACCATCGACCACCAGTCGAGGCCACAGGACACAATCGAGTCCTACAAGCCTTACAACGCGCTCTGGGCGCAACTCAACGATCTCTGCGGAAGCATCGGCTTCCCTCCCCGCGCCGCCCGCACCGTCATCAGCGGCCCAACCAACACACAGTTCCTCAACAGGCTCCTCGCAGTACTCACCTACTTCTTGCGCTGCGGTGACGTCAGACGAAACGACTTCCAATTCCAAGACTGCATCATCAAAGAAAGTAAAGTCGTAAGCGTGACGCCGACGCCCGAGCGCACCGGCCTGCGCCGAACCGGCACCCACGTGACCCAGCTCGGTCAGTGCGCCGCGGACAGTTTAACAGTGCCGTCAGTGAATACTCAGAACAGTGATAGTGTCAGTACGTTAGCGGCAAGCGAGGTCAGCATCAAGCGATCGTCCACGCTCGCCAACTTAGGTCAAAAGCTCTCTAATAGCTCCGAGTTCGCAGGTATAGATTGTAGTTCTACGAGCGACGTACCAGTCCCCAGCCAACTGAAGAGGAACCCTACCAAGATGCTGTCCTTGAAAGCCTCATCAGATTCTAGTCTTAACTCGTCGCTCTCAGAGAACGAGACAGAGGAGAAGAAAGTCTTGTTCGTGTTAGGTGATAACGACAAACTAGTGGGGCTGAAGAACAAGTCAGCCGACGGGAAATCCGTGAAGAAGTCTTCCAAAGTCCACAATGAACCACTCACCCTCGAAGTACCAGAGATAATGACTGAAACGTGCAAGAAAGGAGGCTGTGAGCAGGACAAGCGGGCCGACAGTCCGTCGAAATGCTGCGGGCAAACGCTTCAACATTCCAAACCAATCAAACATTCCGGTTTTAAGTTCGAGTTCGATAAGTACCCTCAGATAGTCACTAATTATATGAAGAGCAAAAACTTAGAGATATTAGATAGGCACTATATTGGTAAACCGGGGAATTTGAAGTTGGATAACTTCCAGTTTGACCCGACGATCGTGCCGCCGATACAGGAGGAGCGGTGCGAGACTTGTGTGAAGTGTCAGATGATGGAGTCGTTGCTGCAGACGCCGACCAACGCTTCTGAGATGGAATATATGAACGACATGCCTCGTCAGATAGAACCTCAGTTCGCTAAGGAAACCATTGTCGAAACATCTCCTGAAAGAGAAGTGTCACCTAAAACATTTGTGCGGCAACGTAAAGAAAACACAGTCGTCATTAACTTCGTGAAGTCTAAAGAAGAAGTATGCGAGCCAAAAAGGCCTGAAAGGAGGTTGAACAGGCAGAAGGCTGCAGAGAAGCTGGTGGACGTGCAACAAGTGGTGGAGTTCCCGACGGGACCGCTGCGGGCTGCGTGCGGCGCGCGCGCGCGGGCCGGGTTCGACGCGTCGCTGCTGGGAGCGGTCACCGATCACTATGTACCTGATTTAATTTTACAAGGTTAGTCTGTGCTGTCGTTTTTGTTAAGCTGAAACACGATCGTAATACGTTTGCTGGGAACTACGAATAATGAAAGTCAAGAAATGTAATTCAAGCTCAAAAATGGCACCACGCAAATGTTTACCGCGGTGGGCGTTGCCGAAAAGGCCACCGCGCACCAGGACCAATCACGGCGCTTGCCGGAATACAACGCTTTACGCGAGCGCAGCTGATTGGCTTATTTGCATGTGTGTTCTTTCGTTCGAATACTCAAGGTACTTCTTAATGTAGTGAAGTTTGGAGCCGAATTTCTCGTTGATTTAGCTCATAGTTCCGCTTCCTGACTTTATTATTCGTAGGCTGGGAAGCTAAGATTAGCAGGATGATTGATGAAAACTGGCTATTTATTTACCACGTTTTAGTAATCTATACTAATAATAAAGCCGAAGTGTTTGTATGTTTGAAAGCGCTAATCTCTGGAACTAAAAGTCGGACTTGAAAAATTCTTTCTGAATTCGATAGTCCAATTTTTGAGGAA
This sequence comes from Mesoligia furuncula, assembly GCA_916614155.1. Classification (NCBI taxonomy): domain Eukaryota; kingdom Metazoa; phylum Arthropoda; class Insecta; order Lepidoptera; family Noctuidae; genus Mesoligia; species Mesoligia furuncula. The sequence continues at coordinate 8,680,301 of OU744800.1, forward strand.
AGCTATAAGCTATTAAACATAACGCTAGGACTCTTAAAAAAAAGTAAGAAAAGCCGGTAAGTGAAAACAAAGTAATAGCGTGGGCAGGCAATGCGATGCGACAGGGTGGAACGGGGAATCAAGAAATTTCACACGGACATAGTCGCGGGCAGAAGCTAGTATCCTTATAAGTTTGAATGTAAAAATGAGTCTGCCCTCCAGGAATTATGCTAGCGCACTTTAACCCATAGTCTGCCGGAACGTAGATCTACGCGAGACAATGGCTTTTTAATTGTGTCTGTAATTACGGCACACAAGCGGTTAAGTCCTAGACAAATATTTTTTTTTCGCGGATGTTGTTCTGGCTTCGTCGGAAACAAATAAATAACAAAGTAATACTTTCACTGTCACATACAATTTACGTAACATTATTCCGTTGTCATTACAGGAACAATTGCCAAACCGAGTGCGTGGGAGCCGGAGCTACGTCGCGACTTGGACCTGACGTCATACATCAACAAGACGACGGAGTCGCCCGTGCAGCCCGTCGCTATCATAGGAGATATTAATACTTGGTAAGGGGATTGAAGATTTTTATATGGAGCCTGGCATACCTAACTACTGTCCACCATTTTGTTTTTTTTTTCCAAATTGCGGCCACTCATGAAACTTATATAAATCGATAGTTAACATCTATGCAAGCAGAAAACATAATAGAGCCAAACCCAGTAAAGCGTCACGTTTCCGAGATATTAAGAGCGTTTACGCCGAACGGCATTTCATACAAACTTTCAAGCCCTTTTTTTTCGAAGTGAATGAACCGATTTTAATGAAACTTCGTACGTATAAGCAAAATACAAAGGTCTAAAAAGTTAGTAGAGAACATTTTCGAAAAATAGTGTTACAGCCAAATTAGGCTGATTTTAAAATTTTCCATAGAAACAGATATTTCAAGTTATCTTTTTTTATATAAGACATTTCGAAAATGTTCTCTACTAACTTTTTAGACCTTTGTATCCTGCTTATGCTTAGGAAGTTTCATTAAAATCCGTTCATTAATTTTGAAAAACAAGGGCTTGAAAGTTTGTATGAAATGCCGTACGGCGTAAACGCTCTTAACTTTCAAAGTTGATTACGTCACATCCATATTTTTTTTATGCGTGCGTTCATCTTATTGCATAGATGTTTGACATAATGACTCCGAATGATTAAAGTAATTATCTTACACACGGCACTTCCAAGGACCTTAAAAGCCTTTTCTTCATAGTTTATATGACAAGCATTTTTGCATCGATGGGACGAGCGTAATTTTTTGATTTCTAATTAAGAGCGTTTACGACGTACGGCATTTCATACAAACTTTCAAGCCCTTGTTTTTCGAAATGAAAGCACCGATTTTAATGAAACTTCATACGCATAAGCAGGATACAAAGGTCTAAAAAGTTAAAGAACATTTTCGAAATATCTTATTTAAAAAACTGGCCAAGTGCGAGTCGGACTCACACACGAAGGGTTCCGTACCACAAGGCAAAAACACCGAAAAAAACATGTTTGTTGTATGGGAGCCCCCCTTAAATATTTATTTTATTTTAATTTTATGTTTTATTATTAAAGTTAAAATACAACTGAGTATTTTGTGAATATTTCAAGTGCCTACCTGTTGCCATTTTTGATATCGAGCAAAAAAGGGCAAATAAATCGCGTTTGTTGTATAGGAGCCCCCCTTAAATATTTATTTTATTTTGTTTTTAGTATTTGTTGTTATAGCGGCAATAGAAATACATACTTTGTGAACATTTCAACAGTCTAGCTATCGCGGTTCTTGAGATACAGCCTGGTGACAGACAGACGGACAGACGGATAGACAGCGAAGTCTTAGTAATAGGGTTCCGTTCTTACCCTTTGGGTACGGAACCCTAAAAAAGATAACTGGAAATCTCTGTTTCTATGGAAAATTTAAAATCGGGTCTAATCTGGCTGTAACACTATTTTTCGAAAATGTTCTTAAGTAACTTTTAAGACCTTTGTATCCTGCTTGCGTATGAAGTTTCATTAAAATCGGTTTATTCATTTCGAAAAACAAGATCTTGAAAGTTTGTATGAAATGCCGTACGTCCTAAACGCTCTTAATTCCACCTACATATTTTCAAACTAAAATCCGCTAAGTATACTGCTTCATGATCACTTAAATTTTCGTGCACATCAGATAGCGCAACAATCCGTAGAGTAAGTATGTATTTTTGAACAGTGACAATCAAAACTTTCATTAGTCGCCTGTTTTGCAAGAGTTTGGATAGCACAGAATATTTTCATAGCTAAAATGGCCTGTACCAAGAGCAGTTGCAATGAATTTTAGAGACGTTGAACCTGGGTTTTTTTCTCAGAGTACTCGAATAGGAAACACCGTTCAATTCATATAGTTTAAAAAACAAAATTTATTTTTGATGTGTAAAAAAGTGTTTTTAGGGTTCCGTACCCAAAGGGTAAAAACGGGACCCTATTACTAAGACTTCGCTGTCTGTCCGTCTGTCCGTCTGTCCGTCTGGCCGTCTGTCCGTCTGTCCGTCTGTCCGTCTGTCCGTCTGTCCGTCTGTCCGTCTGTCTGTCACCAGGCTGTATCTCAAGAACCGCGATAGCTAGACAGTTGACATTTTCACAAGTTATGTATATCTGTTGCCGCTATAACAACAAATACTAAAAACAAAATAAAATAAATATTTAAGGGGGGCTCCCATACAACAAATGCGATTTTTTTGCCCTTTTTTGCTCGATATCAAAAATGGCAACAGGTAGGCACTTGAAATATTCACAAAATACTCAGTTGTATTTTAACTTTAATAATAAATAATAAAATTAAAATAAAATAAATATTTAAGGGGGGCTCCCATACAACAAACCTGTTTTTTCGGCGTTTTTGCCTTGTGGTACGGAACCCTTCGTGTGCGAGTCCGACTCGCACTTGGCCAGTTTTTTTTGAATATCTTTTATCCTATTGTACGAAGAATCACCGTCCCCCACCTTAATGTTTTAATATTTTTATTTTCTTCTTGTAATCTAATGTTCATATTTGTCTTGTCCCCAGGGAAGTGCGTGTGATAGGCAGAGACTGCGGCTCAGGCGGCATGTCGTCACTGGTGGGTGCCATGTTGGACACACTACCCGCCATGTGGAAGGCCAGGGTGCCTGCGCAACAGGTGACTATTACATATTATGTTTCATTTGTTATTTATCTGTAAAAGAAAGATAAATATATTAATATTAAAAAAAAAAAAACTAAAAGGAATGAAAAATGAATAGATAGGTACATTCACGAGCATAAGTATGTATACACTTGGCTTTATTCAAAGGCGATTTTCTCCCTTATTTTTGAATGAAATTTTATATTAGTAGGAACATAGTATTTTCGAACCCATAGGTATAAGTAAAGTGTCGTATATCAACGTTGCATTCGTTATTTCGTGAAAAAATCGCAATTTCAAGTTGCCAAGTGTTGACATATTAGTGCTCGTGACTGTACTTGACGAGAATACTATGTAATATTAGTATCACCATATTCACCATAGTCATAAAAACATAAACAAAAAATATTTAAACATCACACAACACAGATAAAGATTTATAAAGATTACGCTACAATTTATTAGCTACATAATCTACTGTAGAATAATCATTCAACAATCAACACTTTTAAATCATTAAATAATCATTCTACCTATACCTTGTAGAATGCAAAGAAAAAATATTGATTATGTGCTAATTTTTCAATCATCTGATAAGTTTATTCGAGGAATATTTTTGAAATTTTGACAGTTATTTCATACAAAAACTGTCATATGTCAATTTTATTCTCAGCCCTAAATTATATAACAATTAGATTTCAATTTATAAAAAAAAATTTGAATTATTTTTTACTATCTTTCATAAATAATATAGAAGATCTAATATCAGTATTTTTTTCTTTTCCAGTGTATATCGTTCCTCGAAGGCAAACTCCGTGAATTCTGCGTGCTATCAAAAACGTTAGCCGACATGCTAATGTCCACCGACTTCTGTGACATCGCCACGTTGACAAAATCACTGAACATTGACGTGAACGATGTACCTTTGCTACTAGCAGTTGCTACCACACATACGCCACAAGTCGCGACAAGATACGGTCTCAGTTATGGATAGTATTGAAGAAGCGTGGGTTATACCACGGTTCGGTTTGGTTGAGTAAACAGATAAAAGATAGAGTGTTTGAAAAGTTTTACCGTTCTGCTGGCAGACGTGAATGTCTGAGTGTTCACTAGGTAGAGGAAAACTTCTTACAAAGCGCAGATACAGTCAGAAAGTTTGAATTAAGCTAGCCTTTTCATAACTATGTAGGGATTGACTTTTATCTACTAAAGCGGCACTGTGTGATGAACCCTGGGCTTACAAATTATAATAATATAGATTATCCATTCGATAAATTAAAGTTTTAGCGGTACGTAATAATTGCGTTCCGTACAGCAATGTAGTATGGCATCCATTTCCTCACATTTAGTACTCAATAATAACGGAAGCTCATAAAAATGAGCAATCGTCACAAGCCATCATTCAGTGTCGCCACTATGGTACGCTTAAATTGTACCTATGTACGGAAGATTTTTTCTTAATTCGTATCTGTGAGTTTTTAAACGAGCTTTTTGAATAAGCTAAATGTTACAATAAAAATCACAAATTATTATATACGCACTTTTTAAATGACGTTTGCCATATTTTAAATCTGTTCAAAGCCAAAGGTCAATGGTACGTCGCATGATAACGACATTTGGTTGGAATTTCTTCTGCGCTTGCGTCGGCTTGCGACGTCGCGACGTGTCACGCTTGCGTCACGGAGTAGTAAATAAATGGAATGCCAACGTTGCGTCCAATGTCTGCAGAAGCAGTGTGTGTGTCGCCGGTAATGGCCATTCCAATGTAATTTGGAATGCTACACTAGACTGCATAAGGCGCCATGACACGTGCGGTCGCTTCCGCAAACGTCATCAAATTTCAAAATTTATTCTCCGAATTGCGTGCTGCTTTTTAATTGCTACGCGCATATGTTGTCAACGTAGAAGGAATTCAACATTCAGTATCAAAGTACACAAAAACACTTTTTATATAATCACTACCAAAGTCTGATTGCACAAGTATCAGTCTGCATTGTTTATATTCCTTATAGTTATATGACCAAGTTGTATTAGGTATGAGTGGCAGTCAATAATTATGATCCGATGGGTAGTTTGAAAGGATCTAAAATGTAGCTGATTATTCCCGACGCTTGTTGGTAGCTATGGCACAATATTCTTCTTATTACCTACTGTAAAGGTTTATAATAAGATGGCATACTTAATCTTTAGGCAAATCAATATTGGAAAGCGGAATTTTAGCAGCCCGCGCAGTATTGGCGTATTTATTAGTGATCTTTCATAATACCCTGCTGGGAACCCACGGAAGTAATTATTTGATCGTATATATGTAAATTTAGAAGAAAAAATCGCTAAAATGCATAATAATCTATTAAATTATTAAATCATAATAAATTATTAAATTCTTAAAACTTGCCATAATTTTACAACAGTATGACGTAGATTAAATTCAGATTAATCTTTTAAACTACCTATTTCACAAGTTAACTTTGAAATACAAATTCTTGCAAAGCGTTGCGCGGGAATCTGTGATGTTTTATTTATTTTTTTAATATCCAATAATTTTTATTTTTGTAACTGTTGCGGGCGAAGTTCACTAAATATGAACGTGGGCGTCTTCCGGGCGATGCCAGCATTGTCATACTGAATTATATAAATTGCTTTACAAAAACGGTGAGCACTGCCCAGTCGTTGTCAACATTTTACGAATAGCGGACTTCGCTCGCAGCACAGTATCTATTTTGATTGTGATAAATCGTATAATATTATTGGAATGTTGGTTATTGTGATTTTAAATCAGTTCAGGTTTTAGAAGGCCTACGTATAATTGTGATAGTCAATTAAATTTTATAAATTTATTTATACATTGTAAACTGTCAAGATATTTTATGATAATATATTTTGGTTTATGAGCCGCGTTGTCGATGCACAATATGTTCAGTATAATCGCGTAGATGTAGGAAATTGGCAGTACTCGGCAGCTAGGCAGTGATTTATAGCGGCAAAAAAATACTGCCTTCGTATTAAAAAAAAAATAACTTGTCAAAATCAGACATTATACGAAATAACGTATAAAGTTAGATATATTATTCTACTAGCAGTGAAGTTACCGGTACAAAGGGGACTTCGATAAACTGAACAAATAATAATCAAGACTTAATATAAACTAATTAGAATGGCTCTGGCCCTGTTGCGCACCGTCACAACTAAACTTAAAATATTGCTATCTCATTCTCTTGAAGTTGGAAGTAAATGACAGCTGTCAAATTAGGTGAAGCCAAAACATAGAGACGTCAGTGAAATAGTTTGACAGCTCTAAACTGTTACTATCCCTTTCTTGCTTACGCTAGTGGTAAAGTATAGCAATACTCTTAGTTGAGTTGATGTGCCATAGGACCAGTACCAAATATTCTTCACAAAATATAATACTCATCGATTTTATATTAGAGCGAAGTTGCCAATCACGATACTTTCTAAGCAGAAACATTCCATTGCGTGTTTTGATATCCGCTTTTTGTAGTAGTTGTTAGAAATAGCGTGATGGAGTATTTGGAGTTTCGTGCTTGGTATATTCGTAATGCCAATCGCATACACATGGCTAAAGTCCGTTACACACTAGCTCAATAATGATTAAATGAAGAAAAAATAAAATAAAGCAATTCATAGTAGCTCAACTGTCACTAATGATGACACACAATTACTTTTTCTATTGTTACCGATCTTTAGGAGATTTCGCGACGTCGGAGCGGATATTACCATAGTAAAAATCATTTAAATATTAATATACGGGCTGGTGTAAATTATGTAAAAGTTCTTCATTTTAAACGCTTGGAAAATTGTTTATGAATAAATGTTTCTATCTCTAGCGGCTAGCGCAGATATTATAGTGATACTTGTTATAAAAAAAAACTTATCTGTATATTATAATTACGTGTGTAACGGTCTTTATCTATTGTTAGAGCAGCATACTGTAATTCGTAGTTCAAATATATTCGCCCTAATGTTCGTTATGTAATAAGGGACATAGCAAAGTATGACTTTAACGTATAACGTTCTTCCTTTAAAAAAAAAGTTTTATGTATCGATTTGGTTTGCGTCAGTGCTTTTATCGATCGTAGAATTCGAGAATTTTGCACCTTCTTTAATTGTTTGGCATTTTGGCCATTAATTGCAAGTCTGCATCGATGTTCTTAAAATAATAACTACAAATTACACCCTTACTTTAAACTACCAATTTCAAGTTTCATTTTCGACCGATAGAGGCGCTGATGATCAATCATCTATCTCTTCAGTAATTTTGGATAAATAAAATTAACATCACATTTTTAAAAGAATGAAAGGCATCTCCTGTATTAAGCCTGAAAATACACATGCTACGTAGTAGTACAACACAGGCTGATTTCGAGAACATGCTATCCAGTAGCACACAATTTGTATATGTAATATTTTTATCTCACGTAGCGACGCGCGCTTTACTTGTGGTTGCCAAGTATACAAACATGCTGTGAATGTGTGTGAAAGTGCAGGAGATCTGGGTACTGTACGAAACAACGGCGAAGTCGGAAGTGTGTGTTACGTGTTGACGCTACTCGTCTTCAGGCACACGTTCATAGCGTATACACTTGGTAACCACAAGTAAAGCGCGCGTCGCTAGGTGACGAAAAGAGGATTATTATTTTACTCATGGGCATAGCGTGCTATAAATAAGAATGCTAGTTACTAGCAAACAAGTGTGCTGTTTAATAGCATGTGTATTTCAGCCTTGAGCATAAAGTTATATACATATCCGTTTGCACCTATACCCGTACCTACTATTACCTATTTTCTCTACCTAAGTACCTTGTCTGTTTTCGTGAGGGTGATATGTATAGTTCTTTTATAAGTTCTCATTTTTAAAACAATGAGTAATATTTTTTTTTATACTTTAATCTGATAATAAATTATTTTTTTCATATTGAAAATGTGTTTTAAATACAAATCTCCTCTTTCCTTAACCTCATTGAGGGTGATGGGAATGTGCCTCTGGACTGAGGGGAACTTCTAGGCTGGCAACAAAAAAAAACGTACGTTAACACGACAATAAATGAAACCACTTACAATAACTAGTGCGTAGGCGAAACTATAAATAAAGTCCTAACACCAAAACTTAATAAAAAAAAATAAAACAAAGCATTGGGCCGACTACGAATGAGTTTTTTCGATCAGCCGACTAGCTATAGCAAAGATCTATAAGTTATAGTGCACAAGTGTGTGCGCAGACCCTCTTCCCTCACTGTGAGAGACGGCAATCCGACACAATCGGAGAAAGATCAGAGGGGCAATTCTCGTAATCATCGGTATCACACCGCCGACTTTCAAACTCCGGGCTGTTACTAAGAAATTTTTAATGGAAAAACTAACACTTCCCGACCCGGGAATTTAACCCAAGAAGATGTCCGTGACTACCGCCGGATCACCAACGCCAATCGCTTTCATATTTGGTAAATAATTAGTACTCAATTGGTACTAATTAGTACTCGAACCACAAAATTGGTACCTTAGTAGTTTTCGAGAAAATCTACTTTGAAGGTGGTCCGGCGGTAGTCACGCTCCCTTCAGCAGGACCACCATGAGCGCCGAAAAAGGGGGCACGCTACAGGTATTCTAAGTATACAAATAATTATAATAGTACCCATAAATGTGATTTATTACGTAAAAAAAAACAGAACTGTAACATTTGTATTTACCGAGAAATCAACGATGATAACTTTCTCGCAATTGTTCAGCAGGACCACGATTTTGAATGTTGATTCCAAGTTAGAGAAGCTTGTCGCTTTCCTAAAGCCTACATAGAAAATTAGTACCCTGCAAGATAAAATTAGTACCCAAAATTCGACACTAGTACTCCAGTAGTTTACGAGATATACCATGCCATTGGTGGGGTGGCGGTAGTCACGATGCCAAATTTTCATTTCAAGATTTCCCTATTAAAAACTCTGTGAGCGTCTCTGACCGTGACTACCGCCGGACCACCTTCAAAGTCGATTTTCTCGAAAACTACTAAGGTACCAATTTTGTGGTTCGAGTACTACCAATTGAGTACTAATTATTTACCAAATATGAAAGCGATTGGCGTTGGTGGTCCGGCGGTAGTGACGGACATCCCAAGAAGCCACTCTTAGCAGTCGCGCTTTTGACCACGAGATCAACGGGGCAGTCAGATTTTTTATTATCATCGATCGTATGATCGATTTTTTTAATGCTTTGTAGTAGTCTCCACATTGTGTAAAACTGCTGAGTGCCAATAAAGCCCAGCCTAGTTTTCTATGAGGCAAAACTCCTTTGTACACTATAATTAAATTTAGGCAATTTTCAAACTACTTACATAGCTTAGTTGTTGAAGTTAGAGGGTTTCGAGGGTCTGTATATAATTACGTAAGCCCTGCTTAAAAGTTGCCTACCGTCCGTTTTATCCCCAGAAGATTAACGATTGAGTGATAGGGTCAGAAAAGATAGTCGATTCACATTACTTTCGCTTAAAATGTTTTAAGAAATGACACGAAATTATTAGGAAAACTGGTTTTCAGCTTTATATGTATATATTATATTTTTTTAAATTAGTAGAGACCTACCTACCTCCCCCCCATTTTTTTTTTTTTTGCCGATGGGATATCATCAAATGACCCCTCCCGCTTTGGGTGAAGCGGAAGGGAATGTCAGAGTCTTACTGACTAAAACCCACCCGTGTTCCTTCCTTAGCCCTTTATGTTCCGGGCCAGCGGTAACCCGGCAGCTTCGGCCCTAAGGGGCCCCTACCTTTTGATGTTGACATGTCTTTGAGGCGCGCGTGGAACACGTACCGCCGTCCGGCACGGGCCTGGTCCTGAACGGACGGTGAGCTACCCATTACTCTCCGCCCGCAGGCCCGAGCCTACGGTGGCCGGGAGTCGTCATGCGGCTCCCGACGCCCGGAGCATCTCCCGCGGCGGCTGGGACGGGAGGCTCTCCCTCATCCATCCCACCACCTCCTTCGCTGACTGCTTCCCAGAAGGAGGTGACTGCCTCCCACTCCCTCTAGCTCCGGACCATGGCTTGCACCAGGGCCGGACGCGAGAGGTCGCCGCCGCTGCCGATCGCCGAACACGGCGGTGCTTCGCCCAAGCGGGGCAGACCTCCACCGCGTGCTCCACCGCGGCACCGTGTCCTCTGGGCGATCCTGGCAATGGTGACACCCGGGCATTTCCTCCCGCCTGATGATGTGCAGGAACCTCCCGAAACATCCGTGTCTGATGAGGACCTGCATCAGGCGGTAGGTGAGGGCGCCGTGACGCCTCTCTAGCCACTCCTCAAAGAGGGGTCTTATCGCCACTATCGTGGCGTGCCCTGCGCTAAGTTGCGACAGTCGCTCTTTCCATGCCGCCATGAGATCGCGCCGGAGTTCCGTCCGCTCCGCCGCGATTTGCCGCGAAAGCAGAATTTCCTCCCGGCGTAGTGCCTCCGCGCGCCACTCATACAGGCGCGCGAGGGCTATCGCGTCCATATCCCATGACGGCAGTCCGGCAAGGAGGCTTGCCGCCTCGCCCGAGATCGTGCGGTGGCCTCGGATAAGCCTTACGGCTACCACCTTCTGGGGCGCGTTCAAGTAGTGGGCGGCTCGCCGCCGCAGTGAACGCGCCCACACCGGGGCCCCGTATAGGGCCATGGACCGCACGACCCCCGCGTAAAGCCTCCGACAGAGGCGTTTGGCCCCCTCAAGTTGGGCAAGAGCCGCTTGTAGGCGGCCCCGGCCCGTTCCAGTATGGGGGCCAAACGTCGGAGGTGCTCGACGAAGTTCCACCGGCTGTCGAGGAAGAGACCCAGGTTGTCTCGTTGTCATCGTTGTCTCGACGCCGATGTGATCCCCTCCTACCGTTAGTTGGGATCCCGATGGTGGCGTGTTCCGGGGCCCATGAAACGACATGGCCTCGGACTTGCCACTTTGGCAGAATCGTAAAAGGATAACATTATGAATCATATCATATGGCGAAGACAGTCCGTGTTATTCTTTTTTTCACTGACGTAGGTATAATCAAAGAGATTGGGACTGGATTGATTGGTATTTTACTCGTAGCACAGACAAAAAAAATAACTGAAAAATCCGTCACCGATGGGATTTTATACGATTAACTTAACAGTTAACTGTCGATTATGATTTAGAATGAATTCTGCCAAAATGGCCTTTTTAGGCCCCCTGGCCTGGCGAAAAGTGAGTGTAGGTACTAGACATGTCTGTCTAATCCTGTGAGGAGCACGCATAATGGTTATGAAAATAGTTTCGATTATAGCTTTAGTTTTTTTATCATAGGATAAAAAAAAAAACTAAAGCTATGACTTAATCGTCTTTCATTGCGGACTGTACGACCAACACAACTTTATTATTTTCGGTTTGGATTTGAGTTTGGTGCAAAAAGTACATACTTACTATTTTTTATTTTAACGGCGGGAAAACAAAACTCATTTGAATTGCCTGCGGGGCTATTTGTGGCGGGCATGGTAATTTATTTTTGTAGTTAATGTAACGAATTAATGTTTGTTTTGTGATGAAGCTGTATTTGTATAAACATTTTGCTTTGGGTGCTGAACATACGCAGTTATTTTAATGCATAATTACTGAAAGCGGGAAAACATCAGCTTTTTCATCACTCTTATAATAGTTTAAAAACAAAACATAATAACCTCCTTATCTGCCTAGCCTTTTCCCAACTACGTTGGGGTCGGCTTCCAGTCTAACCGGATGCAGCAGAAGACCAGTATTTTACGTAGAGTAACTGCCTATACGACCTCCACAACACTGTTATTGGGTAATACGATACCCCTTGGTAAGACTGATTGTGAGAATTTCGGGCTTCTGATGGCCCGTAACGACTGTCAAAGATACAAGAATGACAGCCGGGATCAACGGCTTAAGGGGAGTACATGACCTAAAGCGCGGTCACTGTCGGACTGCATAGAAAATAAAGAGAAGCGCGATGACACAACGCTGGTAATTTATTGCAAATTATGAAGCAATTATCTATTTACAAAAAATCTACTGTTTGGACTAAAAAATTAAAACACTAGTGCTTTAGTTTATTGCTTGTAGAATAATCAGACAAAAAATCAGAATGATTGTATGTATATTAGTATGGTTTTTATTGTGAAAATAAAGTTTTTATAGGTATCTTCATGATTTTTTCTATCGTAACAAATTAGTTGTATAATGTTTTCAACACACTATCTAACTAGCTTATATCATATAAGTATTTTTCTGATTTTGTTTACTATAGGTGGTCGATCTTAAAGTTAGATTAGCCACTTCTAGGTATAAGTAGGCATTGTTGACAGATGAGACTGACATCTGACGGTGAACGTTCTGAAAATTATGAGAATTGCCCCTCTGGGGGCCTAAAAAGGCCACTTTGGCAGAATCATAAAAGGATATCATATTGGACAGTTAACCGTTAAGTTAATCGTATCAAATCCCATTGGTGAAGCATTTTTCAGTTATTTTGTTTTGTCTGTGCCAAAATACAATCTCTTTGATTAAACCTACGTAGTGCAGCGAAAAAAGAAAAACACGGACTGTCTTCGCCATATTACGATTCATAATGTTGTACTTTTATGATTCTCCAAAGTGGCCTTTTTTTAGGTCCCCTCAATTATCTGTCGAAAATACCTTTAATTTTCCTATGTTTTTGACAAGTCTTTGACATTTGTTTGTCGCCGAGATGAGATTATGACTAGATTTTGAACGTTATAAAATGCGGAAATTAGCCTTCAGACTGTGAACGTTCTTAAAAAAAAACTGGGCAAGAGCGAGTCGGACTCGCGCACCGAGGATCCGTACCATCACAAATGTTTTTAAATTTTCATCGGCGAGGCCTATATTCATCAGAGAATTTTAACACTGTGCACTGCGGTGTAGAATATTGCAGTTTTATGTCAGCGCCATCTCTTGACCGATAGTAGAACTAATGTAACTTTTGTTGATGATTTCTGAAAAAATGTGCTATTTAGAGGCATGGTTTTATTTTTCCTGTAATCTTCACATAAACTTCTATTACATAGAATTACACACATCAAAAGTGTCTAGGGATCAACATATATTTTTGCAATAACTTTTCTCCTGATTGATATTAATTAAAATTTTCTTTAAGGATTCATCAAATAAAGTGTTTTCGTTTGTCACAGTAACGATAAACCAAGTCACCTTTGCATTAATAAAGAAATTTGCCATTTTCCTAATAAAGGGATTTTTGACATTTGAACCACTAACACAAAAGTTCGAAAAAAAGACTGAAATAACAGTTTTCTTTAAAATTTTATTGGGTAACTTAAACAATTAATAATCCGTGTTTCTACCGCGAACACTAACAACACAAGAACATCGGTTTGGCATACTCAAAATGAGTTCATCCAAATCACGCTGTGGAATGGCCGCCCATGTTCGTTGCAACAACAAAAAAAGGTCTTCTTGCGACTGGATACCCTCCATATTCGGCAGAGCTCTTCTCTGTAGCATATCCCATGCATGCTCAATCGGGTTCAAGTCTGGCGACTGAGCAGGCCAGGGCAGGACATTGATGTTAGCTGCGGCGAGAGTCTGTCTTACAACTCTTGCGGTGTGCGGTCGTGCATTATCATGCATTAACTGAAATAAGGGACCGATTTGCACTTGTAGAGGAACGATGACGTCTGATACAATCGTCTCAGCATAAATTTGAGCGTTGAGGTTGCCTCTGATCCAAATCAACTCAGTTCTTCCGCCGATCCAAATACCCGCCCATACCATGATGGTTCCACCACTATAAGGATGGACTTCCTGGCAGGATTTTAATCGCTGTTGGCGTCCAGGGGTTCTCCAGTGTCGTATACGTCTTGTATCCGGTCTCATACCAAAACGAGACTCATCAGAAAAGCACACGAAACGCCATTGTTCTTCTGCCCAATTTCTGTGTTCAAGAGCCCATTGATATCGAATCCTACGATTGTGCATTGCTATAGGTGGTACCCGTAGCGGTCTTCGGGAATGAAGGTTCACTTCATGCAAGCGGTTTCTGACTGTTTGGTCGCTAATTAAGTTCCCTGAAGAGTGATGAAGCCTCACGGCTAACATCATGGCGGTTATTGTTGGAGCTCTTCGAGTTAAGATTTGAATGTATCGGTCTTGTCTCCGTGTGGTGCAGCGATACCGTCCTCCATGGCGCTCAGCCACGGTACCAGTGCTTCGGTAACGTGTCCAAAGTCGACTGATAACACTCTGACTTGTATTCAGAGCTAAAGCCACAGTACGTTGCCGGGAACCAGCTTCTATCATTCCCACGGCTCTGAGCATTTCTTCCCTGCTTAAATGACGTCGCCGCTCCATAATAACGTTGGTTTTAATCAGTCAAAATCAAAATCAAAATGTTTTATTTCACATAAACCAACATGGGCACTTATGAAACGTCAGAAGCTAGGTGCACGGTTCCAATTGGTCGTTTCCTATGGAGAAGAACCGGCAAGAAACTCCACGGTTACTCTTTTTAAAAATAATTGGCTTTTACAATGTTTCCAGATTACAGTAGGTATGGGAGGACAGCGCAGGCCTGTCAACAAGTACCAAGTACTTGATAGAATAAAAAATGGTCTACATCTAAAGTGTATAAGGCCTACAAAGTCCTCACATTTACAAAATAAGAATCTATCAAAAGGATAAATAAAAAAAATAATAATAAAAACCTACTAAAACCAAGTGTTATGATTCCCATTAAAACCACTAATAAAGAGGTGAAAATTTGAATTGTCTGTATATAATGTCAAATAGTAAATAAATTATGTCAAAAAGTATATAATGTCAAATAATAAAGAATAATAAAGAAATTATGTCAAAGAGTATGTAAAAGAAAAAAAAAAAAAAAAAAAAAAAAAAAATTTAACATCGTAATTTGAGAGCAGTTAATAGACATTTACATAGTTATGCCGTTAATGAGAAGCCAGGGAAGCCACATGTGCAGAAGGAATTATTGCCAGACTACCTTGTCTTCAACGTAGTCTTTAATCTTATAATATGCTTTTTTGATTAGGACACGTTTGATGAGGGTTTTGAACTTTCCATCGCTAAGTTCTGTAACCGGCTTTGGCAACTTATTATAAAAACGGATGCTGTTTACAAGAAATGACTTGCTAGTTTTAGTTAATCTAAATTTAGGTAACACAATTTCATTTTTACTACGTGTATTTATATTATGGAAATCGCTTCTTATTTTGAAGAGTCCTAAGTTTTTGCGAACATACAAAATACTTTCTAAAATATAAAGAGAAGGCAGAGTTAGTATATCAATTTCTTTGAATTTGTTTCTAAGAGACTCGCGAGGACCCATTTTATAGATTGCGCGGATTGCCCTCTTCTGTAAAATGAAAATTGAATCTACGTCAGCTGCCGATCCCCACAGCAGAACACCATAAGACATAATACTGTGGAAATAAGCAAAGTATACTAACCTAGCTGTGGCTATATCTGTCAACTGCCTTATTTTTCTTACTGCATATGCAGCTGAACTTAATCTATTTGAGAGAGCTCTAATGTGTGCGCCCCATTGTAGTTTTGAATCTAAAGTAATTCCTAGAAATACAGTTTCCGTAACAGCATCTAGTCTCTTGCCATCAAGTTCTAAATTCAGACCCACTTGAGGTACATTTGGTAATGAAAACTTAAGACATTTAGTTTTGTTCGCATTAAGTAAAAGATTATTAGCTGCAAACCATTTCGAAAGAACAGCCAGACTATCGTTAACATGTAAGACATCCGTATCTTTTCTATCTATTTTAAAAATAAGGGAAGTGTCATCAGCGAATAAAACGATATCCGACAAGTTAGCCATCATGTAAGGAAGGTCATTAATATAAACTAGAAATAGGAAAGGGCCAAGAATTGAGCCTTGAGGCACGCCCATCTTAACTAGAGACCCCGATGACGTCGCCCCGTTAACGTTTACTTTTTGCTGCCGCTTTGACAGATAGGAAAGAACAAGATCAGCAGCTTGTCCACGAATTCCGTAATGGTATAATTTACAGATCAGTGTATTATGGTCAACGCAGTCAAACGCCTTTGAGAGGTCACAGAAAATGCCAATTGCATCCTGGGACCTCTCCCAGGATTCCAAAATGTGACTGATGAGTTTTACTCCCGCGTCTGTCGTCGACCTACCTTTCGTGAAACCAAACTGGCGACTATGTAAAATCCCATTTGAATTAAAATGTGACAACATCTGGTCCAGCATGATTTTTTCATAGATTTTGCTCAATGCTGGAAGCACAGATATAGGTCTATAATTGGAGGGATCAGACTTACTACCCGATTTGAAAATTGGTACTACTTTACTATGTTTCATTAAGTCAGGAAACGTACCGCTGTCTAAACATTGATTAAATATGCCTGTTAGGGCAGGGGCAATTGTGTCAATAATATCTCTAAGAACCTTAACAGAAATCCCCCATAAGTCTTCAGTGTTTTTTATGTTAAGACTTTTAAATGCTTTTTTAATTGTGTCAACAGAGATGGGTTTGAATGCAAAGCTTGGAATATCCTTATTAAAGTTTTCTTTAAGAAGAGCTTCAGCTAGTATAGGTGATGAGGGGAGAGACTTTGTAACCTCTATTGGGATGTTGGTAAAGAAATTTTCTAGTGTCTCAGCAACTTTTAACTTATCTGAAATGGTTTCATTATCAATTTTTAGGGACAACTCATTCTGATCTCGCTGTTTTGTGTTTCCAGTTTCTTTGTTTATTACCTGCCACACAGCTTTTATTTTATTATTAGACAAACTAATTTTTTTACTAATTAATTTAGATTTAGCCTCAGCGCAGACTCTTTTGAATATTTTAGAATAGTTTCTTACATAATTATGAAGGGCTTGATCAGAAGTTAATGATTTCTCGTGATACAGATTATATAAAATATCTCTGCTTTTTCTAATGCCAGCAGTGGCCCATTCACTAAATTTTGGTTTAGTATTGATAGTAACTTTTTTTACAGGACATGCTTTATTGAATTCTTGGCATACTGTAGAAAATAATGTACCAAAGTTTATGTTGGGGTCTTGTGAATCAAAACTAGCTGTGGAAAGATTGCTAATAACATTATTATTAAACATTTTTAATTTATTTTTAGTTAAAGGTCTTAATTGAATGGATTTATCTATGTGTAATCTTTTACCTAAGTCAAATGATACAAGTTGACCAGTATGGTCAGACCTGACGCCAGTAATTAAGGACGAGTCTTTTATTTTACAATTAGTAAATACATTGTCGATGCATGAAGCTGAAGTTGATGTTATTCTAGTCGCTTCATTAAATATACATTTTAAATTAAATGATTTAAACAATGATATTAGCTTACATTTTTCTGGCGAATTAACTAATAGATCAATATTTAGGTCACCACAAACAAAAATAAATTTACTATCTTTAAAAAGTTTACTTAGTATTTCTTCCATTATAATCAAAAATGATGACAAATTTGAGGCTGGTGGTCTATAAACACATAAGAAAGTATGGCCTTCAACTTCTGCACATGCTACCTCACATAAGCGATCAACAGAGCAAGCAGTGATATCCTTTCTTTCTTTGTACCTAAAAGAACTATTACATAATATCAAAGTGCCACCCCCTATTGAGGACCTGTTTTGCGCACTGGCAACTGAAAAATTATTGACATTAAACAACATTCTATCCGGTTTTAACCAGGTTTCACAAAAACATAAGATATCCATATGATATTTATCTATTAACATTTCCACGTCTAGGATTTTGCCAGAAAAGCGATTTATATTTTGGTGATAAAGTAAAATATTCTTATTATGCTTCTCTTTTGTCGATTCTAAAAGTTTAAAGAATGAATTACAGTATTATTAGAAGTACTAGATAATACTGTTTCGTCACTTAACCTAGTCTCAGTTAAATTATCAATAACTGCGTGTATATTGTAAGCTAACAAAGTAGCCAATACGTGTTGAGTTTTCTTGGGAAGAAACATATGTTCCTGAACTAATACAAAATCCCTAACAAAATAGTTTGTATCAAAATACAATAAACGGTCACTATGACGACATGTCAAAATATGCATTAAGTTGTTTAAACTATAAATGTAATCGTTTTCTGCATCATACAAATTATCAGAATATGGCAATGCACATAATATTAATTTACCTAGTTTTAATTTAAGTAGGGTGTCAATACCATTAACTATGTCACTTTTAGTTACGCTCAGACTGTTTCCAATTAAAAGAACTACAGTAGTCTGCTCATTCATTTGTGTATGTTTTATTTTATGAACAAGCTCATTAAAATGCAGGTTATGATAACAACAATTAACTATAGTATGTTTAGAGCGGTTATTTAATAATGATCCAAAACCTGATCCTAATCTATCAGAAAATACCAAAACATTACTTTGAGTGGGATAGATAGGTTCTATAGTATGAGTTGAAATGAGTGAAGTAGCAGGTACAACATGCTGTGACATCTGAGGTGAAACGGGTGGTGTGGTGGTGGTGTGAGTGGAAGCACAACTACAAGTGAGATTGTTGGTCAGTGACTCGTACCTCTCTGCATTGTACTTGACTAGGTCCACCAACTCACAGGCCTCTTGCAAGCGCTCGCTTAGCATAAGTTGACTAGACTCATACTTACAGGATATTTCTTTAAGTGCATTTTCCCTGCTAAGTAATTCCTTTTGAAGGTTTTGTACGTCGACATAATACATTTGTCTGCTATTTTCCAACTTATTATTACATACATTTAGTTGGCTTTGTAAGTTAATACGTTGTTTCCTAAGATTAATGTTAAACTTGTGAACATTTTGGTTCTTCAAAAGTTTCTTGTACCTTTTAATGTTTTTACAAATTTTAATATACTTCTTAATTTTATTATGACTAGTTGGAGTTGGACATCTAGTTAAGGTATCGTTCCCAGTCAGGTCTATGGTGATGGTGGGCTTCTCATACTCCAGTCCAGGTACACTACCAACCAGCTCGTTAAAAAGGTTATTGGTGTTGGCAACCTGTTCGCTGGCTTTCAGAGAGTTGATGGTGGTAATGGTGTTGTGTGCTTCGCATAATTCTGCTTCAAGGCCTGATATGCGTTTCAGTGCCTGGTCATGAGTGTCACTGCAAGTTTGAAAGTCTGACACTAGTTGACGGAGATGGTGATGCTGGTCAAGTATGTCTATGTGCTGGGTGTGAAGTTCTACAAGCTGTCTTTTGAGTTGAGTGTTTTTCTCGTTAATCCTCTTGACTTCAACCTCGCTGTCCTCTCTTTCCTGCAGCAGCTGGTTGCATTCCTTCTGTGATGCCTCCAGCTTCTTCAGTGCTACATTCAGTTTGTCATTCATGTCTCGAACTGTGGCTCCACGGGTCATCATTTTCAGAAAAATAAATTAATCCCCAAATGGCACCTGAAATGTGACAAGAAACAACTGAGTGTATGAGGAATCTAAATGAGTTGAGAACTAGAGAAGGTAGGATGGTAAGACAGTTAGCAAGAAATCAGAAAAACAAAAGATAAAGTTTTAGAAAAGATTATAAAAATATGAGGGTATAAGAAGAAGCTTCATTTATTCTAGGGTTTATCACAATTATTAATGTTTACAGACTGTTATTCTTATTGAGGATAGTAATTATTATTGGGCTAAATAATTTCCACTAAGAATGATAAGGACATGAGATTAGAGTACACACACTTTCATCGTAGGTACTAAGTTTGGTTTTCAAACTATGGTATATTAATTAAGTGTAGCAATTTAAATTAATTCCATTAAACAATAGTACTAGTGTATTAGGGATATATATGTGTAGTAAAGTTTGTAGTGTAAGTTTATGTCTGAAGCAAGTGTTTTCGTCGTCGATTCTGCTTCCACAATTTGTCAAGCAAAAGGAGACATAAACGGTGCCGGTGTATACTGGACGTTGCTCATAACTCTGAGCAGTGTTTACAGATGATGTACAGTGTGTAAATACAACTACAAATAATGATTAACATAAAACAAAATACTCCCCGGGTTCGATGAATTCAAATCCACAATCCAAACGTTGACAGCCGGTAGATGATTTTTCGTAATATCGATTATTATGGATTATCACGACAAAAAACAAGGCACAAACACTGCGTGAGACACTTTATATAACGATTCTACGATAAACAATAGCTTTCAAACAAAATAAACACAATTTATTAATATTCTAAAATAATTTAACTAAGAGGTCGTTTTTTCACGACCTGTCACCAGTGTTGCCAGCCTGCATCCGTCAGTAGTAGGGAAACAGTAGCACTAATAATGTCTTCAATGCGTTGTATGTTTTTATAGGGAAAATATTGACAGCTGATTTTCATCTTTTACTCGAATTTGATTCACAGTTCCTGATTCAAATTATGAAATGCACCAAAAAGGATCCATATAAATTTATAAAATCATAAATTTATTACAAAGCCACATCTCAATCTCAAGAAATCCGCATAAAAATGCTTGATCCCTAGACACTTTTGATGTGTGTATTTCAGATTTTTCTCTTTGCATGCTTCGGAGATAGGGGGGAAACGGTATTTTTTTTTTCATTTTTCATCAAAAGTCGAAAACTGTGCAAATGAAATGAAAAAAAAAGAAAAAATGTTTGAGAATATGCAACCTGCGCTGTTTCATATGATATCCCACATGCCCTAGTAGCCCCACTTCGAATTTTTCAGACCCCCTTTCGGCCTCCCTTTCTGCCTGTTGCAAAAAATATACATATATTTTTATTTCTTTCTTTTTTCATTTCATTTCATTTACAAAATAGTTGGGCAAATGTCACCTAAAACTATTCTAAATTTCAAGTTTCTGAGTTCAAGTTCTTGAGATATCCAGCTGTGACATACAGACAGACAGACAGATTTAGTCTCACCATAAGGGTTCCGTTTTTACCATTTTGGCACGGAACCCTAATAACGAGAATTGCCTCTCTGGTTTCTGATTATAATTACAGGGATTTGTTCTTTAATTTACAATTCTATAGAATTAAATGAACGGCTAGACGAAGATAATAACCAAGGGGACAATGCTGAAATCATTTTCTTTCGCAGTGACTAAGATTTAATCAGAGGTTCAGGATTAGGTATAAGAAAAGATATGACTCCGTTTTTATAGATCGAAAAATCTTGTGATTATTAAATCTAAAAAGGAGATTGAAATGTCCAACATAATTATCTCTGTCCTTTAGCACCATTTTTTTGCACTTGTGTCATGATTGTAATTGTATATTTTTATAATAAAACTAGCACTTTGCCCGCGACTTCGTCCGCATCTATTTCGTACATACCTCTAAAAATTTCGAAAATGTATGATTATGATCTTTATCACTTATTAGATAAATAAGTATTCGGGCCAATTTTTAAGTTTGTAGATCAAAGGAACCAGATTTTTCAAATAAACTGTATCCCCGCTTTTCATCCCCTCAGGGAATTTTGAAAAATCGTTGATGTGTTCATAACTTGACTCAAAGACCGATACCCATTTTCGAGTTAATGGAAGCAAGCAGTAAAATCCACCCCTTCTTCTTCTTCTTCTTAGCGTGTCGATAGCAATCTAAATGGACTCGGCCCAGAATTCGGCTACTTTTTTGGCGCCATCACAAGCGTCCACCAGTTCCTGTAACGTGACACGCAGGACACTAATACTGCAAAACTAATACTGCCTTAATGTATAAGAGTATTTTTCATTTGGCACCAGTCGTTTATAATAAATTGCCAAAAGAGCTAAAAAAATTGCCTGTTAATTTATTTAAGCAAAAATTAAAAACTATGTTATGTCAAAAATGTTATTATAGTGTCTTAGATTTTTTAACAGACAAATGTTGACATTGTGTACTATTGAACTTTTTACTACTAGACATTTTATTATCTAAATAAAACTGTTGTTTATAATTCTAATTTCACATTATGACTTAACTCTGCAATAATTATCTGACTGAAGCATCTATTTTAACATTCATTTTTATATTACTCAATTATTATTATTTTTTATTTACTGTTGACATTTTTTAATTATTATTTTTGTATAATTCACTTTAAATTAATAAATTATAATATTCATATTTGTACGCCGTCATCGGCAAAACATAGTGTACCTATATATTTTAATAACAACACCTGTTTCTACACCACCTATGTTTTACAAATAAAAAACTTTGACTTTGACTTTGACATGATATTAAGTGTTCCATCGTTTGTGGAACAGCACCACATTTACATCCCAAGGCGTTCGTCTATGCATCTCCACCTGAACAGGTTTTCCTTGCTTCGGCCATCCTGGGTCCGGAGTCTGTTTAAAGACTTCCAGGTTACCCAAGGTAACTCATGTCCAGGTGGGAGGTCTTCAGCGGGTGGAACGAACGGTTTCGGTAAGGAAGCACTGTCTCGCCACAGCTTCAGTATTTCTTGTGATGCTTCGCCAGTGAGTGGGACAACACACTTTAAAAACTGTTTCCGTTTTTCAGCCTTTATGGCACAAGGATATTGTCGTGCAAAGGGGGTCGTGTGTCGGAGACCATTTTGGCTCTTTCGCTGGATCTTGCCAGCGCTCTGCGAAACACAGCTGGCGCTAATTCATCCTAGTGGATACAGTATTTCCTACTATATTTCCCTGCAATCCACCCCTTAAACTTTCTTACCCTTTTCCACCTTGGTAGGAGTCGATTTTTGAAAACCCTAAAACACATACCTACTTTTTTATTTTAGTAGTACCGAGTTTCAAGTTAATCCGACAGCGGGTTACATATTTTTCTAACCAATTGACTTTGTCACCCCTAAATCCTCTGTGAGGGGTTTTTTTAAAACTAAAAGTGACATTCTTTATTATTTACTGAGCCAAATATTGCCAAGTTTTAAGTTCATTAAACAAATGAATAAGATTTTTCATTTATACTGTATCCCCACTTTTCATCCCCATAGGGGTAGTTTTGCAAAATCGTCTGTGATATTTCTATAGCTTGACTTTAAGATTGTTTATACCAATTTTCCAATCAAGCCACGTAATAAAATACTCCCCTATAAAATTGACCATCCCTCTTCACCCCGTTAGGGGTCGATTTTCGAAAAACCCTGATACCGTTATTCTTTATTATTGGTCTTAAGTATAAATGCTGAGTTTCGAGTTAATCGGACCGCGCGTTAAAATTCTTCCGTACAAATATTGACAACCCCCAATCCCCGTTTAGAAAAACAAAAAATGCCAAACTTTATAGTTTACAAATAAGTATTCGTGCCAAGTTTCAAGTTTTTTAACTCAAGAAATAAGATTTTTCATACAACCAAAATCCCCCCTTTTCACCCCCTTAAAGGTTGAATTTCCAAAAACTCCTTCTTAGTGCATTTTGCACACGGCTTCCTTTTATAATGTAGGGGACATTATAAAAGGAAGCCGTGTGCAAAATTCCACATTCCTAGACCCAGTAGTTTCGGCTGCGCGTTGATCGCGCGCCAGTTTCTCCTTTTGTATAATATATAAAAGGAGAATCTATATATTATATAGATATGTTAAAGTATAATAAGTTTCTGGTATAAATGTATTCTATACTAATATTATAAACAGGTAAAGTTTGTAGGTATATAGGGGTTAATCTCTGGAACTACTAGTCGGATTAGAAAAAATCTTTTTGTATTTGATAGCCCAACTCTTGAGGAAGGCTGTAGGCTATTTAACATCACGCTATGACCCTTAAGAGCCGAGCAAAAATAAAAAAGTCAGAAAGAACGCTAAGCAAAATCGAAGTAATAGCGCTTGCAGGCGTGTGATGCGACAGGGTGGGTCGGGGGAGCAAGAAATTTCACGCGAACGAAGTCGCGGGTAGAAGCTAGTTATTGTATAAGTAGGTATATGTAAATGGTACAGCACAAAGTAACTTCAGTATTGTCTCTCCTTCTCCCTTAATCCATCCAAAGGTTGTCTTTAAAAGATCGCTTTCAGCGATAAGACCGCCCATTGTGTCATCCCTTGTAAAATTTCTACATCTCTAACTGTAGTTTTTATGGTATAAATACTCGTAATAAGAAGAATTCTGCCTATCTACTTCATGGTAAATATTCAGCTATATTGTGTTCCTACATGTATGCGATCATACATTCTTGAAAGCAGGTAGCTAGGTACAAACAAACAGGAAAACCTGCACAATTTTGGTCGAAAAATCCTCAAAGCCACAACGTTTCATACCACGTAAATTATTTCCCAAAGTAATTACACTACCACACAATAATTCTGCATGTAACCCCGCGATGCTCACGTCCCAGCTAAGCTAATAAGTAAAGGGTACTGCGTAGGCTATTTCACTAATTAGCCTCGCGCGGCCCAGCCGGGCCATTACCGAGATTACCTTCGCACAAAGCTAATATTTTATGAAAGGATCACTTCACCCCGTTACGACTGTGCCTCATATCTACGTAAGTTACGTTGGATTGCACTTTAATATTGATAATGGATCCTTTTAGTGGGAATTGGAGGCAGTCATTTTATGAATAGCTCAAGAAATGAGAGTCGTAGGCTGCTACGATTGCTACGCCGTAGCAGCGTCGTAGCTTTATGTTTTAATGTTGTGATCGACACGTTTTACTGTTTTCATGTTCTATTTTGATGATATTTTCAAACATAAAATTACGACGACTGTAGATACTTCGGAGCGTAGGCAGAGATAAAACGTAGTTAATGAATGAATGACGTTAAAACTCAACGTTTTGCGTACTCCTTAGATTTAATGTATTCCGTGTGAACAACCCGTTCTTATTTTCAACAAAGCGAGGAATTAGAAGGAATTATTAAAAACAATTATGTCCTATAAAAATAGACACTCCCATTTCTAGTTCTCAACCACAAAATACCTACGAACCCCACTGTCCTTAAAACAAGTCATAAAATATTCCATTAGAGTAAGTAATTTAAAATTTTATTGCGTAACCGTAGGGCTTTCTAGCTAACTGACAGAAACACTATGGGCGGGCAATTTACGAGGTTTTTATAGCCTATTTTTATCGCTTACATCCTCTCTGAGGTAATCTCATGTGATTATGTAGAAATATAGCTCTTAATAATGTAATGTTACGTATATCTTTATGTTATATGGCTGGTAGAGTGACTTGTTAATAAATGGGATTTTATACAGACGCAATTTTGTCATTCAAAAATATTTATGAAAGATATGGGTCGGTCCTTACGAGTACGCGGGACGAAGTTTGATCTAGGATAAGTACCTACATCAAGTTTTTTCTTATTTACTACTGCTCCTGCATGCAGCTGATTATATAGGGTGACTGGTAATTAGTGACCGCTACTTAAACACGTGATTTCACTCATCATTATGAACAACTTTTACTATAGGACCAAACCTGAAATCGTGAAAAAAAACAGCTGTTCTCTACATTTGTGTTCGTTTATCTCGTGAAAATGTTCATAATGGTCCCATAGTAAAAGTTGTTCATAATGATGAGTAAAATCACTTGTTTAAGTATCGATCACTAATTAAAAGTCACCCTATATAATCGAATAGATAAAGGTATTGTAACGATGGTGCGTTAGTCGGGGACATTACAGCCGCAAAAGGCCGCAAGGCATCGCGTTTTCATACAAAAAAGGTCAGTGCGGTCTGCCTGTTGTATGCGTTTTTTCATAGAAAATGTACGAAAGTGATGAGGGAGGATTTTACCAATGCGTTACGTTGCTGTGCGGTCGGCCCTAATCTGCTTTAGCCTTTTATAGTCAACCCGTAACATTATTTTTTGTCCTAGTTTCATCATGTTTTAGAATGATAAAATCGTTAGTTAGTTTATCGTCTAAACCCAACCTTATCCATCCCACAGCCGGGTATGTTACCTTCGAAGAATAAATGAACCATTCTCTTTCTTCTTACAAAGGCACAAATATAAGAAAAAAAATACAGCTCATAAAGAATTCGTTATAAACGTTTCCACGTACGCCTATTACATATTTACTGGCGTCTACCCGCCAAACAATCCAATTAGTGAAGAGCACGGGCGCAGCTTTTTCGGCACTCAACCCTCGGAGGCTCGGAGCCGCTGAAATACCGACCGCGTATGAAATAATCTCATTTTCTCGTATTGTTATGAAATATTCTTTCACCGCGTTTTGCCCGGGTTCCGTCCGGCCCTTGGGACTGGTATTTAATAATGTAGTGAGGAGTATAAATGTTTAAGCAACCCATCTACCTTGAATTGAAAATATATCTACAATGCGACCTCTCAGTTACAATGGTTCCTACAACCACCGTAACTTGTGTGAATTGAATTAATAAAATAACTAAGAAAGAAAAGAAAATACGTTTTATTGACCCAGGTTAAAGTACGGCACACAATATTCACACAAAAACAAAAAAAAAATAACTTAAAATAGTATTGTGTGCCTCACAGCTGCGCCAAATACACCCAGTTCAGCATAAATACCTGACGCAAATTAGGACTGCCAGAATTAGGTTACAATGTTGGTAAGTAGATTTAATTTTGTATCGTTAAAATCCCTGGGAACGTGTCAACATGTTCATAATAATACGAATGATTTGGTAACGAAAACATACATTCCTTGCTCAAACATACTCGTACATAGAATAACCACAACACTGCGATAAAAGACGACTCTCGTAAATGAACGAAAAATATAAAAATAACGCGTAACTTTTCATCCCCTTTCATCTTCAGACAAGCACAAAATTATGTGCACACACTCGTATATAACATGACAGCCTCCTATTCTCATAACACGGAAGTCCCTCTTAAATCATGTCAGAAAAATGCACGATTCAATCAATTCTAGCTATCGAGAATGAAGAACGAATGGCTTCTAAAAACTTGTTCAAGTAGTTTTCGAAATATTATGCGTTATGATATATTGGGCAATAATACTGGGGGCCTAAAAAGGCCACTTTGGCAGAATCATAAAAGGATAACAGAATGGACAGTTAACTGTTAAGTTAATCGTATCAAATCCCATTGGTAAAGCATTTTTCAGTTATTTTTTTTTTGTCTGTGCTAAAATACCAATCAATCCAATCCAAATCCAATCCCAATCTGTTTGATTGTACCTACGTAGTGCAGTGAAAAAAAGAAAAACACGGACTGTCTTCGCCATTTTATAATTCATAATGTAATTCTTTTATGATTCTCCAAAGTGGCCTTTTTAGGCCCTCAGGTTGGTATAGTAAACATTTTGAAAATTGTAACAAATATAAGATGAATAAAATAAAAAATTTAGATGAGCACCTCTTTAACTACGAGATGAGTACGAGTACGCGGGTACGTTTATTGTGCGTCATATTATCTTTTTATGAAACTTGAAGTATTTATTGAAAACACAAATTACTTCTTCTCATTTTAACTTAAACAAATTTTCCCATTCGGCAACATATTAACAAAACTTAGGAACTTAGGTAATTACAGAGTTAAGAAAAACGTTAGGTAATTAAGCGATAAGGCCGCCCATTATTTATTTTGTAGTGTTTGATGTATCTTTTTCATGTTATGTATTTTTGTGGTGTACAATAAAGTATATATAAATAAGTAAATAAATAAAAACCAACATACCAACAACGAGACACGAGAGACGGAGACAAAACGTTGTAGCGACCTATGTAGGTACTCCTATATTTTACGAACAAGCCACGGCAAATCGATTTAATTTACGCGGAGTAATGAGGGGCATCCATTGTGCGAACGTGAGGTGCGTGACATCCAGTGGAGTGACTCAGGATCCGGTAAGATCATTCAATAGTCACTCGAACGCTGCCTGTTCTAGTGACTATTGAATGATCTTACCGGATCCTGCGTTAGTTTGTAAAGAGATGGGCAAATACCCATCTGTTTACAAACTAACGCATCTATTTCATTTATTAATTACTAAACCGGTTAAAAAAGGGAAATTAATACACCTTAGAACTTTGCTATGAAAGGGTAGCGGACAGATAATATTTACATCTCTTTTTTTACATAGTGATATGATCTGTAAGTATAACATTGCATCACATTTGTATATGTTTGGAAAACCACGAAAGTTTGCATGCTAGAAAAGTTACAGCATTTTTATCTCACGAAATGACGCGCGCTTTACTTGTGGTTACCAAGTGTACAAGCG
This sequence comes from Mesoligia furuncula, assembly GCA_916614155.1. Taxonomy (NCBI): domain Eukaryota; kingdom Metazoa; phylum Arthropoda; class Insecta; order Lepidoptera; family Noctuidae; genus Mesoligia; species Mesoligia furuncula. Next base: position 8,708,573 of record OU744800.1, read on the forward strand.
CTGGGAACGGACACACACACACACTTCCGAATTCGCCATTGTCTCGCGCGGTAACGGCTTGTTTGTACACTTGATAACCACAACTAAAACGCGCGTAGCTTCGTGAGATAAAAGTACTGTACACTTTGCTTGGATTACAGTCCAGACATAGAACCATAGGTATACAAGGTACGAAAAAACATCTTTTCTTTAGGTACAGCTATAACCAGGTATACCGCTTCATGTGATTGAAGAACCATAGAACCATAGAAGATGGTTAACGTCCCGGCTTCAGTTGCAGTAGAGTGAACATCGAGAATGTACAGTCACGAGCACTAATATGTCAACACTTCATCATCATCATCATCATTTCAGCCGAAAGACGTCCACTGCTGGACATAGGCCTCTCCCAAAAATGGGGAGGGTTTGCCATAATCGCCACGCTTGGCAGGCGGGTTGGCGATCGCAGTATGGTATGGTGGTGGAATGCATAGAGAACGCTGCTGCCCATTCTCCGGTTAGACCCTTAGTCGCCTTTTACGACACCCACGGGAAGTATGGGGTGGGTATTCTTTAAGTCCGGCACCACACAGACTTGTCAACACTTAATTGCGATTTTTTCACGAAATAACGAATGCAAAGTTGAAATACGACACTTCACATAAACCTATGTGTTCGAAAATACTATGTTGGTTATAAACATACAATTTCATTAAAACATAAAGAAGATACTCGCCTTTGAATAAAGCCAAGTGTAAACATACTTATGCTCGTGAAAGTACTGTTGTACCTACCTACCTATCAAACAGAGTGGGTTTTTTAGCACCTCATTAAAATAGCGTTTGTTCGACTAACCAAGCTGGTATGTTGTATAGGTATAACCAGCAAAACCCCACGCTACACTCAAATTAATTGGGTGAAGTTAATTGGCGTATTCTTCTGCGATCGGCATGGAAACTCGAAGCTTTTGCTGCAAAACGTGCTTCCATGTACAGCCAGGGAATTTAATTGTTAACTAAAGTGACACCCTACGTCAATTTACCGTGTTATAGGCATTTCATACAACTGTCAAATAATTACAGTTGCGATTAATTTGATGCTACCTAATTTGCTTAGTTATTAATTTGTCTTAGTTTACTATGGAAGGAGTTAGGTAATTAACTTTTTATAAACAAGAAATTAAAGTAATTAAGTAAGTGAAGTAAGTAAGTAGTGGTTCCTCTCAACCGAAGCACCTGCCATCCAATCTCTTCACCACCCTTGGTTGACTGGTAGAGAATGCCTAAGGCATTAAGTCCGCCTTTGTACCTTTTTGTGCGAAAAGTTTAAATAAATAAATAAATAAGTAAATTAATAGAATTTTCCAAAAGTCAGCAGCTTGAAACTTGACCAACTGTTGCCGTCGTTGTAAAAAAATTGCATAGTAATCAGCCTATCGACGCCTTAGAGTGAAAACCTCGTAAGTGTAAAAGAAGTAATTTTTCAGGAGGAAGGACGAACTGCGTGCTGTAAAATTTTTGAACGGCGTCTTTTATGTGTTTTTACCGACTTCAAAAAAGGAGGTTCTGTATTCTTGTTAATTAATATGGGAATATAATCCGCTATTTTTCACTCTAAGGCGAAGCAATGGTCCTACTGGTGGGACACAAGTCTCCTCTTTTTTTGAGAGGGAGTGGGCCGTAATCCACCACGTGTGGGTCACACACTATCACATTGCTTCATGTAAAAAAATGTTCATATCTAAGTCAATAAAATCTGCACTAGGGCCAAAATGATGGGTGCGCCAAAGTTCACCTAAATTTTCAACTCCGATAATTAGAAATCCGAAAATATTCGTCCTAAAATTTTTCATCCTAACAATCACAATTCCTAACTACTCTGTCTCTAATGTTCATAATTCCGAAGCATTCAACTTCATAATGTCTGTAGCAATAAACATCTATTATACTTTTATTTGCTTTCCTATATTTTCTCAACATAACCATCTTTTACACTATTATTCAAAGTCATATCTTTTTTGTTTAAATTTCATTTTCAGATTTTTTTTTGTTTAGATTTTATTTATAGCGGTAACTAAAGAAGAATGGGGTAATATCCTCTAGGTGGTACGAGGACTAAAACACGGTGACTTGATTGTAGTGGACTATATTATAAAATTTATAAATTAGACAAGAGAAAACAAACGGTAAAAACAAGATTTAAAATTGGCGAGAAAAGATATATGCGATCGCTCAGTAGCGTGGACGACGACGCAGTGCTGTGCCGGCTGATGCGCGCCCGCACGTCGAGCGCCCCTCCGCGACCGCAGCTCCCCGCCCGCGGTCGCCCGGCGCGGCGTGATATTCTCGACAGTAACCAACATAATATAATTACAAAAGTAACACATTTGAAATGACTACTTAGGATGCAAGAGCGAGCGAAGCGAGCCCGGGACTTGGGGCACCCCGACTCGAACAGGTTAGGTTCGAAGGGGATGACGGGGGCTCAAGTGAGCGAGCAAAGCGAGCGAACGAGCCCCCGTCATCCCCTTCGTGTTAGGTTCCTTTAAACCCTGTAGACAGAAATAGGGGCCCCGCGAAGCGGGGCTCCGTCGACTACGCCTAACCACATATTTTTGTAGATAAAAAAAAACTTTGGTATTTCTTTTCTCGGCCACTATGATTTTGCGAACTTTGCGGTTTACAAATTTACACTAAAAAGAGTCTATTCTATCAAAAAAAAAATTGCTACTATCAAAAAGCGCCGGGTGTGGAAGTACAGTGGTTCCATAGACACAACTCAGTACGTTATGTAAAGCCTTTGAGTATTAAACCAACTGTAAAGCATACGCCCAAATAATAATCATACCCTCAAATTAAAACTATAAATATCATCTTCTATTATTATGGTAATTATGTTTAGGGATAAAAGCGTTATGATAAAAAACAGTAGGAGTTTAAATATATTTACATTAATGATATTATTTATTACAATTTTCGGAAACATGAGTGTTATGAACATCGCCGGTAGCACTACAAATAGTATGAATGAAAACTTTAGGATGAAAAATTTTAGGAAGACTGATCATTCGGATTACAAATCATTAGGAAGAACAATTTCGGGTAAAGAACTTTAGGTGAGCCAATATGGACCCCAAAATGATGTATCAAATCAGAACTTATGAGGTGGTCAAGAAATTAGCTATATGTTTTAAATATTGCTATTACAACTGCTTCTGGTTAGAGAGTAGTCACGCAAGTTACGAGTAGGTATATCCCTATGTCTCGTAATGAGACAACATTAAAAGATTATGGAGGCATGAGGAACAGCTGGGTATAATGTATGTTCTTCACTCATATAGGTTGTTGTGGCGTGTAGTATAGATGGCGCTACAAGAACACTATTACGTATTTAGAAGAAAAGAGTCTCGTTTATAGAGGTCGGCTCCCGTCTTGATATACAATGAGAGGTTTTTCTTTTCAGTATTAAAAAAGAAACTTAGTTTCCAAGAACCCTGAAGATGGCGTTGAACTGACTACGTTACTAGATGCCAAAGTCAAAACGCTTGGAAAAAAAAACATTGCGTCACGTCATATACGCTCGTTGAGTGACAGTTTCGTTTGCTTTCGTTTTACGATCTCAAAATTACATCCAAGTGAATTAATAAAAAAATTATGTGACTTCCGTTCCTTGCAGTAACTTACCAAGTTCAGCGCCATCTATCCAGCGACTAGGGAAGCGTTAAAAAAAAGAAAAAGAAAATCCCTCATTATGTGAGATAATATAATTATGTATTTTGTTTTATTTATTGAAACAATATTCCTTAATTAATCCATACTAATATCATAAATGCGAAAGTGTGTCTGTCTGTCTGTTACCTCTTCACGCTTAAATCGCTGATCTGATTTGGATGAAATTTGGTGTAGAGATAGTTTGAGTCCCGGGAAAGGACATAGGATTGTTTTTATCCCGATATTCCCACGGGATCGACACTTATGCGGGTGAAACCGAGGGGCGCTGCTGTTGTAAAATAAGCCTTTTATGAGAGCAGTGGTGGTCCCGTGGCAACAGCCGCGACTTACGATTTGTAGGTCGTGGGTTCGAACCCAGACAGGCGCTTTACTTTGGGTAAATCGTTTCATCACCACTGCTCTCAAAACGGTGAAGGAAAGCTTCGTAAGAAAACCTGCTCATGTCCATCTTCATCATCTGCCTAGCCTTTTCCCAACTATGTTAGGGTCGGCTTCCAGTCTAACCGGATGCAGCTGAATACCAGTATTTTACATGGAGCGACTGCCTATCTGACCTCCACAACCCAGCTACTGGGTAATATGATACCCCTTAGTAAGACTGGTTGTCAGACTTTCGGGCTTCTGACTACCCGTAACGACTGTCAAAGATCCACGAACGACAGCCGGGACCAACGGCTTAACGTGCTTTCCGAGGCACGGAAAAAATCTATTTTGGACTAAAAAAATAAAACACTAGTATTTTAGTATGTTGCTTGTAGAATAATCTGACAAAAAATCAGAATGATTGTATGTATATTAGTACGCTTTTTATTGTAAAAACAAAGTTTTTAGACGTATCTTCACGATTTTTTTCTATTGTGTCAAATTAGTTGTATTATGTTTTCAATACACTATCTACCTAGCATGTATCCTGAAGAATATCATATATTTTTCTGATTTTGTTTACTGTAGTCGATCATATACTTTTATTGTTTCTAAAACTTGCGTTTTTTTTTGTGTTTAGGTCATGTAAGCCCCTTAAGCCTTTTAATAATTTCGGTACAGTAAGAGCGCTAAGCTCTTGTATCTACCTACTTAATTATACGCGTAGGTATGAAACACAAACTCAGCGTCTTCCACTAATCTCGAAGATCAACACAAGATTTAACTAAGTAACGTCTGCATCGTATCGAACTCGCTAACAAGAACATCCGAGATATCGATCTTAATTAGAAGATCGATTAGACATCTAACAGGCGAGACGTGTGTCGGTAATGCATTTATCTTGTACCAGTAATAACGCGGGTTCTGTTATATACTGAGAAATACTGGGGGCCTAAAAAGGCCAATTTGGAGAATCATAAAAGGATAACATTATAATATGGCGAAGACAGTCCGTGTTTTTCTTTTTTTCGCTGCGCTACGTAGGTACAATCAAAGAGATTGGGATTGGATTTGGATTGGATTGATTGGTATTTTAGCACAGACAAAAAAAAATTACTGAAAAATTCTTCAACAATGGGATTTGATGATTCTGCCTAAGTGGCCTTTTTAGGCCCCCTGGTTACAAAAATATGTGGGTGTTAAATTAATTACTTTTTAGTTTAGTTTTTATCTAAGAGTTTAAGTAATGATTCTAAAATCTACTTGATTTAAGATTTCATTTAATTGTCTACAGTCTTTGTTTCATAATATTGTATCAATGTGTACTTAGGTGTATCACAATAGTACATTATGATACACTATGTTGATCATTATGCTCGAGGCGGTATTATTCGCGCGAGCCGCAGGCGAGTGCGATAAGAAAGCCGAGAGTCTAATGATCAATGCACACGCGTTTCATACGACGTTTTTCAACACACTTGCGAGGAAAAAAACAGACTTGTATTGTTAAATATTAACTTCTTTGGAAAATGGCGCGCCAGTTTTGTTTTTCCGCGCGCCGTGCTAAGCAGCACTAGCGATGCGCGCGCAGGTGTAAATAAAAGCACCGACTCTCATTTTAAATATATTAGTCTATGGTACTGACAAAACCGATCCGCCCCGATCACACGAACCTGTTTGAGAATGATGCTACACATCAAATCTTAAATTTTAATGAATGTGCGTTAATTAGGAGTGTTGGATAAACACCTCATAATATGTTCATATTTAGCGCACAAGTTTACTATTATTAATTTTCCTTGTATAAATTCAAGTCATACGATACTCGCCATTTTGATGACAGTGGTGGTCGAGGCTAAAAAACATAAAAATTGGAGATTTCGAACACCCTAACTTCACCACAGGGGCTGTGAATCATCGTCTCAATCAGCATCATTTAATTATTTGACGAATTTATCCATAGTTTAAGGTAAATAAGTACTTAGTGGTAATGAAGTTTTTGGATATCTAATGTCGAAGTTTCGCGCCAATCGTGCGTGTTTACATTTTACATTTCACATATTTCACACACACAGTTAAATGTAAGATTTAAAACGTGACAAATATTATTGAAAATATTGTGAACAACACGAAAATGCCTAGGTCTTAACGTAATATTCAAACACAGGTCCAATAACACGTATTAATCATTACCACTAGGTACTCAATTTGTGTTCAAAATCGCCGACCATTATTGTTTTTTTTATTGCAATGATGTACGAAAGCGATTATTCCAAACGATTTTTTTTTTAAATTTCGATTGATAATATGACGAATGTAATCGATACTTGGAAATTAAATAAAATTAAGTATTTTAAGCAGTAAATACAATAAGCATTGTTTATAATAATGATTTATGCTTTTCTATTGTCATTTCAATCGTTTTTTGGACATTTCACTTAAACAGAGTCAATAACAGCCAGGCCATGGTACCTCATTTATTAAATTTCGCGCCGAAATGTTTCTATATTTGAATTTATTCGGAATGCGCTCGCTGTTTAGAATTATTTTAATTTATTGAACAACTACTTATTATTTATTTTGGATTTTATTTTTGATAATTTCTAATAGTTTCCTACAGAATTCCCAGTATATATTTATTAGGTAGGCTTAGTAAAATTTTGTTTGAGAATGATGATAAATTAATTCCATAAATTGGGTATTCTGCAAACACTTTCATTTACATCTTACATTATTATTATTATCATCATCTTTCATTTACATTTTCACTTACATCGGTACTTACTTTTTGTTAGTTATAAGAGTTGTTATTCAGTTTCTAATTTTTTTTTAATTTCCTTTATCGCGAATATCGATTAGGCTGTATGCAAGTTTTGATCGAAATAAGGAAATTGGGTGGACGGCTTAGAGCTAGGTTAAATGCTCTAAGGGTGGACGGTCAACACCTTCTTATATACGTATCTATGGTCAGCACTAAAAAGTCGCAAATCATATTTTGATCAAGATACAACCTGACACCGACCTGTGCAAAAAACCTAAGAAAATTGGAATTTCGCGGTCTACCACTGCGCATTCACCTCAAAATTGTCCGTGGTACCTTAAAAAAATAATTATTAGTTAATTTTGGGACCAAGGACAATGCTGACTATTTAAAAAAAAAGTGAATTAATGAGATTAAAAAAGCGCGCATCTCCGACTAGTAAATAGTTATCTGTGGAAATAAAGCACATGTGGATTAAAGTAAAGAAAAAGCACGCGTTTTTAATACACTGCATTATGGACCTAAAAGCGGTTCAATAAGAGCCACTTTACGAGCAAGTGTGTTGAAATAGTACATTATGATACATGTGTGCTATGTTGATCATTATGCTCGAGGCGGTATTATTCGCGCGAGCCGCAGGCGAGTGCGATAAGAAAGCCGAGAGTCTAATGATCAATGCACACGCGTTTCATACGACGTTTTTCAACACACTTGCGAGGAAAAAGACAGACTTGTATTGTTAAATATTAACTTGTATGGAAAATGGCGCGCTGATTTTGTATTTCCGCATAGCCAGCACTAGCAATGCGCGCGCAAGTGTAAATAAAAGCACTGACCACAGAGCATGTAGGCACTGACAACAGATCGCTATATATAAAAAAAAACAATTGTAGTTTAGTTAGTATGGAATTAGAAAGTACTATTGGCATAGAGAAATATACCTACAATAGTTCAGTGAGAATCCGCAATAATAGAACGCCAGTCAGGGTCTTTTCCGTTTGGTTTCGGATATCCCTATCCGAAACCAATCGGAAAAGACCCTGACTGGCGACCACGGATAATTTAAGGTGGATAATTAAAATTTTCTTACGTTTTTTGTAATTTACAGGTCAGGATCAGGTTGTATCTTGATCAAATATGATTCGCGACTATAATATATATGTATTTACAGAATTATAGTCATTAGAATAGAGTCTTTCTAGTTAGATTTTCTCTAGGAACTTTTCCATAAGAAAGATGTATTAATGATTCGAATGATTATAATTCTGTAAAGATGTACCTGTTAGAGTCGCAAATCATATTTTGATCAAGATACAAACCTGACACTGACCTGAACATTGCAAAAAACCTAAGAAAATTTGAATTTCGCGCGTCTACCACTGCGCATTCACCTTAAATTGTCCGAGGTCCCTGCGCATTCACCTTAAGGTAAATAAATATTAGTTAATTTTGGGACCAAGGACAATACAGACTATTAAAAAAAAAGAAGTGAATTGATGGGATTAAAAAAGCGCGCATCTCCGACTAGTAAATATTTATCTGTGGAAATAAAGCACATGTGGATTAAAGTAAAGAAAAAGCACGCGTTTTTAATACACTGCATTATGGACCTAAAAGCGGTTCAATAAGAGCCACTTTACGAGCAAGTGTGTTGAAAAACATATTACGCTTTGGGTACCTACTTACTTAAATGTAGCGACATTTTTATGTATACATTATATTCATTATGTATACATTATAATGGAACATAAATTGTAGACGATCAATCAATCAGTTGTCGATGTATACTTACCTACAAGAATTCATCCGCCCCGTTCGGTTTCATGTCTCACCGATGGTGGCGCGTGTGTTGGATGATTCGGTTCCCTACAAAATAGTTGAGCTAGATGGTGCTGATCTACGCGTCATGTTCGCGAACGGGCGCCGTCGGTGGAGACTGGTCATCTCTTAACTGCCATGGTTTATTTTGAATTGTTTCTTCATTTGTCTTTTTTTACATTGTTTTCACATATAGAAGCAACAAGAATAATGTACCCAGGATTTTGTAATATCTTGATTTAAAAGAGTGTCCATGGAGTTTCTTGCCTTTCTTCTCCATAGAGATCTATATACGTTTTGGAATGGGCAACTAGCTTCAACTTTCTGACTAACTGATAGACTATTTAATTTTGACAATTCAAAAGTGCCTGTATAAGGTTTAATTGAAATAAATGCTTTGAGTTTGAGTTTGTGTGTGTATCGTTTTGAGGCTGTCGGTACCTATCTATTAGTTGGGCTTTCTCTGGATTTGGTGTCGCACCTACAAAGCCTCTGGATATCCCAAGGTGGTTGTGACCACTTAACTTTACCATCAGGAAAACAGCACACTGGTTTGCTAGCTCATCATCTGTCTAGCTTTTTCCCATCTATGTTGGGATCAGCTTTCAGTCTGACCGGATGCAGCTGAATACCAGTATTTTACTAGGAGCGACTGCCTATCTGACCTCCACAACCCAATTACTGGGTAATACAATACCCCTTGGTAAGACTGGTTGTCAGACTTTCGGGCTTCTGACTACCCGTAGAACTGGTCAAAGATCCAAGAATGACAGCCGGGACCAACGGCTTAACGTGCTTTCCGAGGCACGGAGGGGTGACGGTATGTAAAGATGGTCACCCATCCACAGACCCACCGCGGCAAGCGTAGCTTAACCTGATCGATCGACCTGTGCGGCTGTTATTATTTAGCCACGGCTGTTATTGTTTAGCCCTGGTTTGCTAGCTATTAACATGAAAGACTTTAATCCAAACAGAATAGCTTTCCACGTTTCTGCGAAAACAACATAAACTTGATTGAATATTGCTTTTATATCTTCTATTTTATAGGAACGTACGCCGTAAAGCCGCGCACTAACTGGACCGAGCGTCGAGCGTCGGCGGAGCGGATTATTGCACGATGCGCCATTGTAATCCTATTTTATGCGGCAGGTCTGCGTTATTGATATTATGTGCGGTAAAGTGGAATATGCTTGAATTACGTACGGTCGAACAAGCTATTTGCACCACCCCTTACTTCCCGTGGGTGTCGTAAAAGGCGACTAAGGGTCTTACCGGAGAATGGGCAGCAGCGTTCCCTATTTATTCCACCATCATACCATACTGCGATCGCCAACCCGCCTGCCAAGCGTGGCGATTATGGCAAACCCCCCCCAAAATTGGGGGAGGCCTATGTCCAGCAGTGGACGTCTATCGGCTGAAACGACGAACAAGCTATTTGGTATACAGGCAAAAATATTCATCTTTCCACTACAATGCCAATATTTAGTTTTATTTTGTGCGTTATAACTTTTCAGCTTATGGCATCCTTAATAGAGTGGTGTAAAATAATTGACTACTCAGCACACCCACATCATTGTTTAAAAGTAGTCGCATGTTAGCTACCTGTACACCAAATAGCTTGTTCGACCGTACCTGTATCTACATATTGGTTTAACGTAGGTACTTAGTTATAAATAATGTTTGCAACTTTGTATGCAGACCTATTAGAAAGCTCGGGCGAATTTGTAGGTACACTGAACCTAGATCAGTGGTAACACTTACACTAAGAAAATCGTCTCTAGAACTAATGTACTTATAATAAAGCTGAAGTGGTTGTTTTGCTTGTTTCTTCAAAAGCGTTAATCTCTGGAACTACATACGGTCGGCAACAAAACCCCATCAAAACTGTAATTTTTACATTTGTTATTAAATTGACATAATTTTTTCAATAAACTGCTTTCTAGCTTTTCACAAAGAGTTTATATTCTAAAAATTTGTTCTTCTGCTGCAATTTTGAACAAATATTTTGCTCATTAACTAAGATTAAAAAAACTGAAATTCAGGGGATCACACCGGACCAATAACTCATAAGTTGAGCGTAAATCATCAAATTTTATGTAATGATAATAAAGGAAATTCAATCAACTAACGAAATACCTAAAAATTATTCCACTGAGCCTTGCATTTATTTTTTACTAGCTGCGCCCCGCGGTTTCACCCGCGTAAATGTCGATCCTATGGGAATATCGGGATAAAAAGTAGCCTATATCTTAATCCAGGGTGTCAGCTACGCCCGTGCCGGACGGCGCGTACGTGTTCCACGCGCGCCTCAAAGAGATGTCAGCATCGAGGAGGGGCCCCTTAGGGCCGAAGCCTGCCGGGTCAGCGGGATTGTCCGAAAGGGTTACCGCTGGCCCGGAACATAAAGGGCTAAGGAAGGAACACGGGTGGGTTTTAGTCAGTAAGAGTCTGACACTCCCTTCCGCTCCACCCAGAGCGGGAGGAGTCATTTGATGATTTCCCATCCTCAAAAAAAAAAAAAAAAAGGGTGTCAGCTACCTCCATACCAAATTTTATCAAAATTGGTCTAGCCGTATGAGCGTGAAGAAGTAACAAACATATAAACACACACAAGTTTGTGAGTGTGTGCGGGGGCACACACTCACAAACTTTCGCCTTTATAATATTAGTGTGATTTAATTAAAACTACAAAATTACCTACTTTTGGTCCTTTTTGTGGTTATTAAATTCAACTACTTAGCACCAAACGCATCGCTGTTTTGAACCTTAGGTATTTGTTGTCGCCACGGATATCGATATCTATGGTTGTCGCGATGCATAATCAGCCTATAATATGTTAACCACTGGTGGGACACAGGCCTCCTCTCGGTGAGAGGAAGGGGGCCGTATTCCACCACGCGGGCCCAGTACGGGTTGGTACAACTGGATCACCACAGCTCTTTCTTTCATACCTATTCCATATTGGATGTTATTATTTAGACGTTTTAGTACATTTCTTACGTCAAGTTTCCGTGACTAAGTCCCAATAAAGTTGTACAACTGTATCTGTGGGTACGCACCAGCAAACGTTAAAGCAAGCCAACTACAAAACACGTTGAATCACAGTTTAACTTGGAACACGTTAAGGGGCTTACAGGACCTAAACACAAAAAACGCCAGTTTTAGAAACAATATTAAGTATATGATCGACTACAATAAACAAAATCAGAAAAATATATTATATTCTTCAGGATATTTGCTAGGTAGATAGTCTGTTGAAAACATAATAGGTACAACTCATTTGATACGATAGAAAAAAATCATGAAGATACCTCTAAAAACTTTTCTTTTTAGAATAAAAACCATATTAATCATGACATACAATCATTATGATTTTTTGTCAGATTATCCTACAAGCAACATACCTACTAAGGCACAGTGTTTTAATTTTTTGTCCAAAAAATAGATATTATGTAAATAGATAACTGCTTCATATTTTGCAATAAATTACCAGGGTTGTGTCATCGCGCTTCTCTTTCTTTTCTATACAGTCCGACAAAGACCGCGCTTTAGGTAAAAAATAAATAAATACTGGTATTCAGCTGAATCCGGTTAGACTGGAAGCCGACCTAAGGCTAGGCAGATGACGATGATGAAAGACCGCGTTTTAGGTCATGTAGTCACCTTAAACCATAACAACAAGTTTTACAGGAACTAAGTTGAAACCAGCTTGTTATTTTTATGTTGACCTTCTTTGGTAAGTTGAGACATAAAATAAGCCGCAATGCGCTTTTGTCAATTAACTAAGTTTGCTTCTTACCGCGCCTTAAAACTTAAAAGCGCTGTCAATGTCAATTTGTTGCCTGCCAGTAATGTGCGGTGACGGAGGGGCCCGTGGCTAAATAATAACAGCCGCACAGGTCGATCGATCAGGTTAAGCTACGCTTGCCGCGGTTGGTCTGTGGATGGGTGACCATCTTTACATACCGAGAACCCTCCGTGCCTCGGAAAGCACGTTAAGCCGTTGGTCCCGGCTGTCATTCGTGGATGTTTGACAGTCGTTACATTTTGACAGTCAGAAGCCCGAGAGTCTGAGAACCAGTCTTACCAAGGGGTATCGTATTACCCAGTAATTGGGTTGTGGAGGTCAGATAGGCAGTCGCTCCATGTAAAATACTGGTATTCAGCTGCATGAGGTTAGACTGGAAGCCGACCCTAACATAGTTGGGAAAAGGCTAGGCAGATAATATAGTAATGTGCAGTGACTGTGCTCCTCACCCTCACACATAGGAAGGGCTAACCTTCGAGTGAGCCTGTGTGAGTGTGTCCAGATAAACGTTCTTTATTATAAAACACTTGTATATCATACAAGTGTTTTATAATAAAGAACGTTTCGAGGTCAGTGATAAATCATGATCATAAATTATGAAAGCAAAAGAATCTTTCACTTTTTTGAAATTTCGACATTTAGGCCTGAAACTGCGTTAAGCGGGCGCCCGCGACGGACAACCGTCGCGTGTCTACGCGCGTGGAGACGCGGGTGGGCTCCGTTGGAACGCGACGGTCCCCGTAGCGGGTACCCGTCGCGGAGACCGTTCAATTTTGACGGTGTGCATGTATATTCGTGTCGATGGAGAACTAGAAATTTTCTCCGAGCATGTGGCAATGGTGGCAATTTGCCGTGGCCTCTCGCCCAATTCTGTTTAGGTACTCACTGAAGCAACCATGTCCGGTGAGCACCTGGGTGATCCTGAAGGAGATGCGCTCTCCTCTTTTCAGCCAGGCTTCGAAGTGCGGCAGAACGGCTTCGACAACGCGCTTGCACGAATATTGCGGCTACTGTAGCCGCTCGCGCCACCGCTCGAGCGCGTGTCGCCGTTCCCGCAAATACGCTGTTCTTACAAATACGCTTCCTGGCACAGTATTCCCGCTTTGGCGGATATCGCGAATCTGGTCGTAGACCTTCGCGTCCATATCCGCCAGGATGTCCAACGGCGGAAAGCGCGCCAGGAGAGTTGCCGCCTCATAGGATATCGTTCGGTATCCTCGTGCGATACGAATGGCCATTTTCCGCTGCAGTCTATTAACTTTAGTCCAGTTTTTTTGTTGTAGTTTTGTTGCTAGGAAAAGTAACAAGGAAGAAAAAACTGGCCAAGTGCGAGTCGGACTCGCACACGAAGGGTTCCGTACCACAAGGCAAAAATGTCGAATAAAACAGGTTTGTTGTATGGGAGCCCCCTTAAATATTTATTTTATTTTGTTTTTAGTATTTGTTGTTATAGCGGCAACAGAAACATATCATCTGTGAAAATTTCAACTGTCTAGCTATCGCGGTTCTTGAGATACAGCCTGGTGACAGACAGACGGATGGACACAGACAGACAGCGTAGTCTTAGTAATAGGGTCCCGTTTTTACCATTTAGATACGGAACCCTAAAAAACGACTTCTTAGTTAGACTTACTTAGTCTGCTGAGAGCAAAGAGAAATTAAAAGAAATAAAGATAGGAAAAAGTGCGAGGACAAGAACAAAAATGCAAATCTTTTTCAACATCTCCCGCGATGTTTCTTCGGGGAAATTAAAATGGATTATTAATTACTTAGCTAAGTAGACCACGTTAGAAAGTCATACTATATAGTAAACTAGCTTCCGCCCGCGGCTCCCCCCCCCCCCCCGCGAGGTATGTCGATAAAAACTATCCTATGTCCTTCCCCGGGATGCCATTCTCTCTGCCAAATTTTATCGAAATCCTTTTAGTGGTTTTGGCGTGAAAAGGTAACATACAGACAGACAGAGTTACTTTCGAATTTATAATATTAGTATGGATAATGTTTATTATGAATCACGAGTTTTCTTATACAGGTGTATAGGTGGCAATAGACTCGACATTACTGGTGAAATGTGGGTGTAGATAACTACTAGCACCTTTGCCCAAGCCTTCAGGAAATATTCATATCTTTATTTGCATTCGTCAGGAAATATTCATATCTTTATTCACATTACAATAGCTTAAAGCTGAGGTACAACTACGGACCCTGTAGGGCACAGTGGTGCACGTGGCGTGATGTTATGTTTGTGTATCATCATCTGCCTAGCGTTTTCCCAACTATGTTGGGGTCGGCTTCCAGTCTAACCGGATGCAGCTGAATACCTGTATTTTACATAGAGCGACTGCCTATCTGACCTCCACAACCCAGTTACTGGGTAATACGATACTCCTTGCTAAGACTGGTTATCAGACTTTCGGGCTTCTGACTACCCGTAACGACTGTCAAAGATCCACGAATGACAGCCGGGACCGAGGCACGGAGGGGTCTCGGTATGTAAAGATGGTCACCCATCCATAGACTAACCGCGACAAGCGTATACACCAACCGCGGCAAGCGATGTTATGTTTGTGTATAAACAACAATATTTAGCTTCCTCCAGATCTGGATATTTCCTAAGTATATTGTGGATACGATTAAAACTGTACGTATTCAGGGTTTGTAAAAGTGCGTGGAGGAAAAAACTAACGCTCGTTTAGTTGGCAGATGGAAACTTACAGTTCAAATCTAGAAAAGGTAAAGGTCTAACGTAAGAAAACCGGGTCTAGACAAACTTTAGCACACTTAACTCACAGGCACCATCCATCAATAGTTACACCATACCACTCTACACCACACCACTCTAAATAAAAAGCTGCCAAGTGCAAGTCGGTCTCGCACACGAAAGGTTCCGTAACATCGCACAATATTTAACACTACACAAGTACTTTAAAAATACTTTGATTTCGTTTCTTATATATAGAAAAACAATTTCAATATTTTTTTATTTGTTACGGGTATAGATAATAGCACATTCTCTGGATAAATTCAAGTGTCTATGTATTACGTTTCAAAAGATACAGCCCTGTGACAGCCAGACGGACAGAAGCACAGCGGAGCCTTAGTAATAGGGTCCAGGCCTTTGGGTACGGAACCCTAAAATGTTTCAAAGTAAATTCTGTTCCAACGTGGTTCCAACTTAACGCCAAACTTTACCAAAGAGGCTGAAATAAAAAAGTCTGCCCCACTAAGCAGGCGCTAAATAAAAACGAAGAGAAAAAATAAAAAAAAGCACCGAGTTTCAATGACATGGTTAAATATGAAAACTTTGGAAAGTTTGAGTGAGATGGCCGGAGTTTGGTTTACGGTCGCGTCCTATATTCATGAAGATACCGTGTGTTACACCAATTTGTTAGACTTTTGAAGTCTTCGTGTCTTTTTCTTTTTGTTTCAAGGAAAATGAATTATTTTTACTGCCGTCAGAGTGGTTACAAGTATTACTGCTGCGCGTGAGCACCTTTCACCCGTCGGTTGGGCAAAGTGGTTTGAAAGCGATTAAAAAAACCGGTCATGTGTGAGTCGGACTCGCGCACCGAGGGTTCCGTACAAATTTGTAGGTATGCAAATAGTTTACGGGACACGTAAACTACCACGGGAATCGTGTCTCCTATATTTTTCCCGTCTTTTTTTGTAATGTAACTACAAATTTTTCCCTTTACTTGTGCTACATGATATTGCTCCTTGCCAAATTTCATGATTCTTGGTTAACAGGAAGTATCTTTATAGGTTTAGATTCCCTTGTCAGTAAACGCCCGTATCTTTTGATTCCGTTGACTTAGAAGTTAGATTTTTTCACTTTCAAGGGATAACAGCCCTGAGTGTTTGATATTAATTTCAACTTGATAACTCCATGCGTCCCTGAGAAAAAGGGTCTTGACAGACGGATAGACAGACGGGCAACGAAGTGATCTTATAAGGGTTCCGTTTTTCTTTTTGAGGTACGGAATCCAATAAACACAAGTTTTTCAATCAGGGATTTTTCAGTCGCATCTCGGAATCTAGCTTATTGTAGTGCCCGGTTGATGGCAATAGGCTCGCCCACAGATATAGATATACCTAGATAACGCAAGAGTAACTACTTCGCGTGCCAAAAATTGCACCAACTTATGATTACAAATCGTAAGCCGCCCCTTTCGCGCTCAGTCCTTTGTACTGCTGGCTGGGTAAGTGTGAGCGAGAGCGCGAGCTTGTGACGTCATAGTAGGTAGTCAAAAATATGGCACGCTTGGTTATCTAGGTATATCTATATCTGTGGGCTCGCCCCTATTAGGTACATGGCACTTAAACATAACTGGCAAAATCTAGGTGTACTATAGGTAGTGTTGCCAGTTCAGATTTGTTGTAAATCGGTACATGAGGTCAAAAAAATCGGGATTTAGGGTTGCAGATCGGGACAGTAAACAAAAATTAAGGGTTTTAAGTCTTTTTGCACAGTTTCGAAATTCTCAATATTCAAATAACGTAGCGTAAATATACATTTTTTTTATAATATTTTTTTCATTTTTTGATTAATCGGGACATTTAGCGTCCCGATCACGTCCCCAGACCCCTGAAAATCGGGACGTCCCGCCCAAATCGGGACACCTGGCAACACTAACTATAGATGCACCTCTGCTTAACCCTTCGGGGATTACTGGCGTGATGTTATGTTGTTATTTTATTTTTAACTCTCAAAAACCACCAATTTCGTAATGTTTGTTTTTTGCGATCATCATTTAAATGGACGACATTCTTTCTGTTCTTCACAAACTAAACTAAATTTAAGTTCAATGCATCTTTTTCTATCTATTTCATTAAGAAAAGGACAGAAGATATTAATTAATCAGCGCCTGACGTAAATTGACGTAATTTTAGTAGGCAAGTTTTTAATCACGTCTAAACTTGTATGGAGTAGTGTCAGGCGCTGATTAATTTGACAGGACTAAACTAAAATTTATATTCTGTTCTTTTCTTAATGAAATAGAAAGAAAAAGATATACTGAACTTAAATTTAGTTTTATATGTGTATAAAGGAAATTGACACCATTTTTTCATTTTTATGATACCTAGGCACTATTATGTGGGGTTATTGGTAAAACATCAACAACCTCTTTTAAGAGGTCATTGTACTTGTAGCGGTATCTACAACGCCACATACGAACAATGCGTCATACTGACGTCACGCAAATCCTGCACCGCGCAAGCAGAGTTTACCGCGCAACTAGCATAGATACAACGGTCCGACATGAATCATCGGGCAATTGCCCGCCAGACACAACAGCCGTCTGGTCGGAGGATCCTCCCTTTTCTATGGAGGTTGAGTGAACTTAACATCCTGTTCCTCATACCTCTATATACTCATCATTATAAACAACGTTTATTATGGGACCAAACCTGCTATCGCGAATAAAAATCAGCTGTTCCCTACATTTATGTTTGTTTAAATCGTCAAAATGTAGGGAACAGCTGATTTTTTTCGCAATTTCAGGTTTTGAAACATATTGTACCTATGTTTAGA
Organism: Mesoligia furuncula; assembly: GCA_916614155.1. NCBI lineage: Eukaryota > Metazoa > Arthropoda > Insecta > Lepidoptera > Noctuidae > Mesoligia > Mesoligia furuncula. The sequence continues at coordinate 8,726,566 of OU744800.1, forward strand.
ATAATCTGGCAGAAAATGTTAACCACGCCATACCAAGAACTTCTAATTTAGTGACCGAGAAACAGCAATTCTAAAAAAAAAAAATCAAAATCGGTTCAGCCGTTTAGGAGCTACGATGGCGCAGACAGACACAGATACACACGTTAAACTTATAAGTTTAAAGTGTGTATCTGTGTGTCTGTCTGTATTTATAACCCCCGGCAAAAACAGAGAGGTGTTATAACACCTCTCTGTTTCAGCAACACGTCGGCGGTTAAAAATAGGTCAGGTACTCGCAACCGGCGCGCGTGTATGACCAAATACTCAATGTATGAAAGTGACCAAGAAGGAAAAAGGACTATGCAAGGATCGTAGCAGGTGGCGTTTTGTAGTTTCTGCCTAACCCTATGGGAATAAGAAAGAAAAGGGAAGAAGGCGTGAGTTTATGTATGTATGTAATCTGCATTCGCGATTCATTTGCCAAAAATGTAAATAAATATGAGTTTATCGAAAGTCCTACACAATAAAGTTCAGTTTACGCTACAACTGCAAACATTTTTATAACTTTTTCAATAGTGCTAGTCACTCTAAAATCAACTTAATTACCATTAAAATAAAGTTTAAATATTTGTTTAACTTGAAATAATATTAATTTGAAACTTATGTTTGAATAGAGTTCAAATTTAAAAGCATTTCTAACTTTAAATCGTCAATTCGGAAGCACGCATGCGGTAAACAAATTCTGTAGTTCTTTTTCTTTCTGACATCCTTCCCTCTAACTTTATCTTTGAAGGATGCAGTAAATCTAAACTGACAAAGAACAAGAGAAAGTTAAACAAAGAAGGCAAACCCTGGCCTTTATTAAATGCTTAAAGTATAACAATAAAACGTCTGCCAGGGTGATTTATATTGCACTCGGGCGCAGGGTATAAATTACCCCTCGCTTAGCGGAGTGACACCGGCGTTGAAAGGTAAGCTGCGAACTAATTCTGTAATACGAGTAGGAATGTTAACCGGGATTATAGAAGAAGCAGCTTAAAAAGCGGAAAATAAAAGGAAGAAGCGATATTTAATTGATCTTCTTAAAATAAGTTTTTGTCAATATAAGTATTGACCTTCTTATCAAGGGGTATTGTATTACCCAGTAACTGGGTTATGGAGGTCAGATAGGCAGTCACTTCATTTAAAGAACGGCTTCATGTGAAGATACGGCTGCATCCAGTTAAACTGAAAGCCAACTCCAACGTAGTTGGAAAAAGGCTAGGCCGATGAGGATGAAGTATTGACCTTCTATTGATGTACGCTCTTTTATATTAATGAATAACTAAACAACTTTTTGGTGCATGTTTTATTAAATAAATGAGTCTCTTTTCTCAATTTAAAAAAGTAAATTCAGAATTATTCGAAGTTCGATTACATGCCCATACAAAGTTAACAATGTTTCGATTTCTGGCCGTGAATGGTGTTTATTGGGACGTAGAAAGTCGAAACAAAGTCGTGGAAATCGGGGCAGATATTGGCACTCACAGACTATAAGATTCCAGACTAAATAAAGGTACTAAGTACCTTATTTAAAATTTTGCTGTCCCCGACAGGGTCCATAATGGATTCTATTGTTTTATACTTATCACCTGTATGTGTACATTATGGATGCAATAAAGATTGAATTGAATTAATTACCGACTTCAAAAAAAAGGAAGTTACCTATCAATTCGACACGTAGGTATGCATGTAATATTATTGGAACTGCATTATATTCACATATGAGTTATGACAATCTGTTAGGGCTATAGAGGTATGAGGAACAGGATGGAAAGTTCACTCAACCTCCATAGAAAAGGGAGAATCCTCCGACCAGACGTGTGTTGTGTCTGGCGGGCAACTGCCCGATGATTCATGTCGGGCCGTTGTATCTATGCTAGTTGCGCGGTAAACTCTGCTTGCGCGATGCAGGATTTGCGTGACGCCAGTATGACGCGTTGTTCGCATGTGGCGTTGTAGATACCGCTACATCACTCCCCCCCGGAGACCGGAGGTCGATAGTGGGCTTGAGTCTTGTATCTTGCGATGTTTGCCAGGCCAGCTGAGGTTCCAGTGAGTCGGAACCGGATGCCGCATAGTTCACGGTGAGTCGGAACTGTCTGCGAAGATGTCCCCATTGAGTCGGGGTGGCGCTGCGTTATGCTCCAGTGCGTCGGATGTGGTACAGCACCGGGTTGAGGCTGACTGCTGGCGTCGACCAGGAGAGGGTTTCTATGACTCTGCTTGTGTACCGGCCGAAAATGCAGTATGCTGTGCCGAGGTTGCTGATGAGGCTGAGGGTGATGACCAGGTATGCGTGGTCGCTGCATGCTGGTGGTCAGGATACCCGTTGAAGCCGTGGGTGCTGGCTGGCTGGGTGACTCGCCGCTCTAAAGCTTCCGGGAGTGATGATGATGACGTCACACTGCAGTAGGTGCACGAAGGCTGCGCTGACGTTCATGTTCGGGGTCACCAGTATAGAGGTATGAGGAACAGGATGTAAAGTTCACTCAACCTCCATAGAAAAGGGAGGATCCTCCGACCAGACGGGTGTTGTGTCTGGCGGGCAACTGCCCGATGATTCATGTCGGGCCGTTGTATCTATGCTAGTTGCGCGGTAAACTCTGCTTGCGCGATGCAGGATTTGCGTGACGCCAGTATGACGCGTTGTTCGCATGTGGCGTTGTAGATACCGCTACAGGGCTTCCAAACAAAAAACAAAATTTTATAGATGTATGTATGTATGTATGTCTGTATGTATGTATGTATGTATGCATGTATGTTTGTCCACAAATTTCTCCGCAACTATTAATCGGGTCGTGACCATATTTTTTATTGGTTTACATTTATTTCAACTTAGGGATCAGTGCAAGAGTCATCAAAATCGATTCAGTAATTTTCAAGATATGGACGAATACGTGTAAGTGAGACAGCCTGGCTTATTGATACGAGCTACGGGTATAGTGTCAAAGGGAAAACCTCTCAAAACCTTGGTCAAATTCTAGTGCAATATTTACATCAAAACTATTACCTACTTATTACAAACAAATACCTAATCCAGTTTTTACTTAAAACTAAAAATTACGAAATAATAAAGTAATTTAAAAAAATTAAATGTCTATTTAATTTTTTTTTTTATTCTGTACTTTTCAAAAAATTATTCAATGCAGGAGAAACGAAAAGACATCAAAACATTTGTATAAAATTTCCCGTCAATCAAGTGTGAAACCAGAAAACATTACCTACCTACAGCTTGCGAAAAAATCAATTAATTGAGTCATATTTTTTTAATAGATTCATTTCACCTTTCGGAGGAACCATTTGAAAATGGCTCTTTTATTCAAAGTAATTTAATTATAATTAATAAAAAACGAACTAATTTAATATCTTTAATATGGTTTTTATACGATCAAATGAGCATTATGAGTCGTGCACTCTTGGATTTTCCTAATTTTTTAAGTATGTACAGACGCCAGCACATCAAGCTGCTACAATCTGACAAATTTCTTTAATAGATTTTCAATTTTATCGCTATAGCATAAGGTTCAAAGTTTATTGGGAAAATTTGACAGTTTCGGGTAGCTTGATGTGCTGGCGTCTGTACATAATTCTTTTATTTACGCTACGCACAATAACAGTGGATACATTTTTACCGTTATTGCAGTCTCTGCAGTATTTTTTTTTGAGATCTTGTTAAAAGTTTTTGTAGTTGATTTTGATCAAAGTTTACTGCGCGGTAAGCTCTCGTTTTTTTTTCATTTTACAAGCATCAGCATCAATAGGTACTATTACATCAGGCTTATTTTTCTTTTCAATATACCTTTTCGTGAATAAGGTAGTGTTCCTTGAAATTAAATACTTTGCTGGCTGTAACAGGGCTCATTTTTGAGAAATGAGGACTCACAGGCGCTTTTCACACATCCCGGGTAGCCCGTGCCGGGTACCCGGCGGCGAAGTGTATAGCCACGTACGTTAGCTTTCACATATTTGCCTGGCAAGTGTAACCAGGTTCTTCAAAATGCCTGGAGTAAAAATCAGAGATTGGAAAACACTCCTCAATTAAAAACTGGCATTCGATATTTCACGATCATCATCATTTCAGCCGAAAGACGTCCACTGCTGGACATAGGCCTCCCCCAAGCTTGTCATTTTTGGGGGGTTTGCCATAATCGCCACGCTTGGCAGGCGGGTTGGCGATCGCAGTATAGTATGGTGGTGGAATGCATAGAGAACGTTGCTGCCCATTCTCCGGTACGACCCTTAGTCGCCTTTTACGACACCCACGGGAAGTATGGGGTGGTGCTACTCTTTAAGTCCACACAGACAATATTTTTCGATATTTCATCTACTTTAATCTTTTGAAAAGGAAGATTATTTTTCAACTTGTCCACTAAATCTCAGATTTTTAATAATAGTATCTTATAAATAAGAAACCCGGAAGAACTGCGTGACTTCGCTTCCTATAATACCACGAGTCCCGCCACTAAGCTGCTTAGTCATACTATTAAACGTCTTCCTTGCTTCCGCTAAATGGCGTCCTTATTACACAGCGGATTAGTCAGTCGTGACACGTTCGCCGTCTAGTTAGGACGTCTCGCACCGAGCTCCCCGGAGTTGGTGGCGGTTTAAGAGATTGAAATGTTTTTTAAGTTGTAGGTAAGTTTTATAAGAGTTGTTGTTTGAAAGGCTTCTAAGTCACATTTAGCGTCTTAGAAATATTTTTGTATGAAAAGTAGGTATCAGAAATTTATATTATGTACTTAAAAATAGAAAGAAATTATTAGTTATCTTAATTTTAAAAGACAGACTAATAGCAACGCTGAACTAGTGAAAATAGACAAGGTACTTGTTTAAATAATTCTGTATAAATAAGATGAAGCCGGTCTGTGTGGTGCCGAACTTAAAGAATAGCACCACCCCATACTTCCCGTGGGTGTCGTAAAAGGCGACTAAGGGGCGTACCGGAGCATGGGCAGCAGCATTCTCTATGCATTCCACCACCATATCATACTGCGATCGCCAACCCGCCTGCCAAGCGTGGCGATTATGGCAAACCCCCCCCCCCCCGTTTTGGAGGAGGCCTGTGTCCAGCAGTGGACGTCTTTCGGCTGAAATGATGATGATGATGATGAAGATGAAGCCATAAAGTAAATAGGTAGTACTTTTTATTCTGAATAATTTTCCTCATTAAAAAAATTATATTGTCTTATAAATACTGCTATTTTGTGCATAAGTAATGAAGTGTGCCAGTACCTACTAAATACTTAGTGCCTTTTCATACGTCCCGGCAACCGGGTAGCCGGTGCCGACTATCCGGTAACACTTGCCAGGCAAATTACGCCGGTACGTTTGAAAGCTAAAGTACATGGCTATACACTTCGCCGCCGCCGGGTACCCGGCACCGGCTACCCGGGACGTGTAAAAAGCGCCTTCGACCCCTCATTTCTCAAAAATGAGCCCTACTACAGCCAGCAAAGTATTTTAGTTCAAGCCTTGAAAATTTTCTCAACGGTGAAAAATGAAAAAGTCGCAGTGTGAAAAGAATTCATTGGAGCAGGGCCGCTCTCATTTCGCTCCGCTTTCGCTCGATTTTCGCTCCACAAAGCGATTGCAACAGGTTGCAATGTAAAGATTTTCTTAAAGCTTGTAAGTACTTATGTACTTACTGTTTTCGGAAAGTGTGTCGGATGAAATATACGGCGGTGTTACGTTGATATTATTTTGGTCATTATAATCTGTTGTTTCAGAAATACTGCTCTTTTATAGTGATTGGTCGGTTTTATGTCGGATATCTATGGTTTTATGGCTCTGGTGTTTGATTTGATTGATTAATTGTGTTTGGGTGCGTCAAATAAAACTACTACTAGTACTTTATTTGTCTTATTAATAACGTAAATTAATCGTCAATATTTTTGCTAAGAATAAGGCCTATAGGATTGCCTTCCATGCCTTACCCAAACGATTCGTTCCCTCCGCTGAAGATCGCCCACCTGGTGCCGTATTATGACGGTTTAATGCCATCATGATTACAGTGTAAGAGCGGGATGGAGCTATAGATGACCACTAGCACCATTCCTTTTTCACACTGGAATCATTATGGTATTAATACTTCGTAATACGGCCCCTTGACATTAAACAAACTCGGGTCCCAGGTTGGCCGAAGCAAGGAAAACCTGTTCAGGTGGAGATCATAGACGACTCCACCTTGGAGTGTAAATGTGGAGTCCACAAACCATGGAACACTTAAGGGGCTTACAGGACATAAACAGAAAAAAACGCAAGTTTTAGAAACAATAAAAGTATATGATCGACTACAGTAAACAAAATCAGAAATTTATATGATATTTTTCAGAATCTAAGCTAGGTAGATTGTTTTTGTTGAAAACATAATACAACTAATTTGATACTATAGAAAAAAATCATGAAGATACCTCTAAAACTTTCTTACTAATATACATACAATCATTCTGATTTTTTGTCAGATTATTCTACAAGCAACATACTAAAATACTAGTGTTTTAATTTTTTAGTCCAAACAATAGATTTTTTGTAATTAAATAATTGCTTCATACTTTGCAATAAAAAACCAGCGTTGTGTCATCGCGCTTTTCTTTCTTTTCTATGCAGTCCGACAGTGACCGTGCTTTAAGTCATGTAAGCCCCAAATAATCATGTCCTGAGTGTTCTGTCAGCTGCACGTTACAGGAAATGATGGATGTTAGTAATGGCGTCACGTAGCTGATTCTAGAAAATCATATAAATACAAGACATTTTGATAGTTATCTCCAGTTGGGAAAAAAAAAACAAAAATGGAGAGGGGAAACCTTTACTTTCCAGTATTGAAATTCATGTAACGAAATTCTAGCTTCATAACTAAACGTAAGAACTTCCAACGCAAAAAATATAATTCAGAGCAAATATATATGTCAAGATCCTTTTCAGAGCAGTTTATTGTTGTCACAAAGAAATGCTCTGAGGGATACGAGGGTGCCTCAAGGAGGCACGGCGGTGTCTACACACTGAAAAAAAATAATTTCTTACTACAGCACAATAAAGCGATTTTATTAAGACTTACTGACTTTATACAGTAAGAAGAAATGTTTGTAAAACAGTAAAATATAAAATAGTACCTAAGTTTTAATGATTGAACATACTACTTATTTACTGAAACACACAACAAAAAAAGGAAAATCGCCATTACTGTAATGTAAGTAAATTTCAACGGTTTGAACGATATAAACAAATGATTAAAACAGTTAATTTTGCCTCAAGCTTTAACTATTTTCGGCTCAGTAAAAAATACTGTTTTGAACGTTAGGCTCTTAAGGACAGTTCCATTTGAGCCTAACGTTCAAAACAGTATTTTTTTTTAAAGCAGTTCAGATCAAAGTATTTTCATTTTTATTTACTGCTTATTTCTTTCAGTGCAGCCCTTATGTAGTGGGTAGCCTTGTACTATACCTACATAGGTATAACCTTGAATAGAAAGTTGTAGAGTAAATCGCGCCGTCGGAAATTTAAATGGTGGTGACCACAGGGTATTTAAAAATGATAAAGATGCACGAATATTCCCGATCAGTAACACTATATATAAAACCTTGACTCTTGAAGTAAGCATAGGTATTAGGTACATATATCTCGAAAACTATTTAATGTCGGCCATACATAAAGGAGGTTCATTTTGTTGCATTTTGACCCTATCAGCTCCTATTATTAGAATTACAAGTAGACCTATATGTATATATTTGTTTCTTTGAATTTATGAGACGAAAATGGTGGGTGTCTCTCGTTATCATCATCTGTTATCATCATATTTTAATTACTGTCCGCGTACCATGGGTAGTGTTGGTTATTGCGCAATAGAAAAACCGTTTGCAGTTTAAATCAAGTTATAATCTTACGAACAAAGTTGTGTACTTACAGCGTGTAATTCGCTTGTGTGATTAAACTAGCGAATTACACACTGTAAGTACACAAAAAATATATTTAATATGTATATAATAGAATGTTGTTCGTATTATATACACCTTTTTCCATATGTATCAATACAATAAATATGATAATTATGTGATTATTTAATCAATTAAAAACCTTCAAATCGCCTGAAACACAGCGTTACCTAGTTCAGGCACAAATCATTGGTGAACTTGACATAGATTTAAGAAAAACTATATAAATAACGTTAGTCCTTATTTATTAATTATTTCATCATCATCTGCCTAACCTTTTCCCAACTATGTTGGGGTCGGCTTCCAGTCTAACCGGATGCAGCTGAATACCAGTATTTTACATGGAGGACTGCCTATCTGACCTCTACAACCCAGTTACTGGTAAGACTGGTTGTCAGACTTTCGGGCTTCTGACTATCCGTAACGACTGTCAAAGATGACGAATGACAGCCGGGACCAACGGTTTATCGTGCTCTCCGAGGCACGGAGGGGTCTCGGTATCTAAGATGGCCCCCCATCGACAGACCAACCGCGGTAAGCATAGCTTCACCTGATCGATCGTCCTGTTCGGCTGTTATTATTTAGCCACGGGCCCTCTCTCTCTCTTTATATTTTTGAATAAATTTTATTATGTATTATTTATTTTTATTTATTACAACTCAACGGTGTACCGTTGAGTTCCGGTGTCTCGCCTTCTGCAGAAGGCGAGACAGTTTCTGAGCACATGTCGTCCGTTTGATGTCCGACGATCAAGAGACTGCTCCACCTCGCTGTAGCACTCTCGTCGACTCCCACGAATTCAGGCTAGACTCTGTCGAGTGCCGCTTGACGCTGGCGTCCCGAATCATCCAATGAATGACTGACGTACTTCCTACATATTTTTTTTTACACCATAAATGCATAGTGCACTTTTTAAAAGTCAGCGTTCAACAGAGTGCATGCAGAATAGGTTTTAGTGGTAGATGGGTCAAATGAGTCAAACTCTTTACAAAGGATATTAAAATCCTTACTCGCTCGCGCTACGGAGTTTTGCCTTATTACAAAGTAAATCCGTTTTCATAACATAGTACAGATTGTTAGTTTATGGAAGGAAGCACTTCTATCTAGTTTTTCCAGAGCAATTTCCTGTACCCCACGTCCACGTCTTAGCGGGAAATAATTACATTAGCTGAACTACAACAGAAGACCAACCTGATTAATCTTCAAGTTACCAAGAAAATAATGATGTTCCTGAAAATGTAATAATAGAATTTTCTTACTCATTGTAGCATTTTTTGGATATCATGAGTTTTATTAATAATTAAAACCTTTCATAAGAGACTTACCAGTAAAAAAGAACATATGGGCCGGGGGACCCCCGGTAGGAACGAAGTTCAAAATGAAAATCCAAGATGGCGGCTAAAAAAGGGTTTTGAAGTTCCGTGCAGCATACCTACCTACCAACGCGCCATTTTGATATTTTTTCAAAATGGCAACCACCCATGAAACTTATTTAAATCGATAGCTAACATCATTGCAAATAAAAATTTAATAAGACCAAAGTCCGTAAAATGTAGGTGGGTCAGTGACTATGCTAAAACGCAACAACTATATAATTTATGAAATACTAGCCGCGCCCCGGGATTTCACCCGCATAAGTCGCATCCTATAGGAATATTGGGATAAAAAGTAGCCTATATGTTAATCCAGGGTGTCAGCTGCCTCCATACAAAATTTTATCAAAATTGGTCCAGCCGTTTGAGCGTGAAAAGGTCACAAATATATAAACACACACACACACACTTACAAACTTTCGCCTCTAAATATTAGACTGATTCTGATAAGAAAACAGGGATCACGTCCTTCAGAAATGTAAACGTTTACAAACACATAACCACAAAACCGTCGGCCCGCGTTCCCGCCAACTGACGAGACCTCCCTTATCTCAGTCACATACGTCACACCTTTCTGGCGTGGGTTTACTAATTATATTAATTAAAATTCTCCCGGGCAACACTCCCGGACGCGAAAGGTACCCGGCCCTAAGGAACCTTTACTTTAACTTATAATGCTTGCTGTTAAACATTTAAGATATTGGAAGGATGGAGCGAGAGCCTTCTTAATAATTTAGTTTTATTCCTGAAAAAATAATGAAAATGAGAGGTTTTCAGAGACTACCAACAAACGGGGTGAATAGGGATGCAGGGGTGAATTTGGACAAAACTTTAAAATGGATTTTAGCGTTAAAATAATACAGTTTGTTGCCGAAAAGGACACTTAATCGTTAATTATAATACAATAAACACATTAGACTCCTTTTTGGCAACAAACAATATTATTTCAATGTTAAAACCGCTTTTAAAGTTGCGTCCCGATTCACCCTGTTTGACGGTAGGTATTCTTTTATAGCATTTGTAGCTTCTGCCCGCGATTTGACCTGAAATCGCGAAAAAAAATCAGCTGTTCCCTACATTTTGACGAGTTATACGAACTTAAATGTAGGGAACAGCTGATTTTTTTTCGATATTTCAGGTTTGGTCCCATAGTAAAAGTTGCTCATAATGACGAGTACTATGACCTCTTAAGAGGTTGTTAATGTTTTACCGATAACCCTGTATAATCTTCTATATATATATATATTATATATATAAAATGGTAAACTGACTGATTGTTGATATATCAACACACAGCCCAAACCTCTGGTCCTAGAGACATGAAACTTGGAGGGTGTGTTCTTTGTGAAGAGTAAGTATCCACTAAGAAAGGATTTTTGGGAATTCTACCTCAAAAGGGGTGAAATAGGGGATGGAAGTTTATATGAAAGTCCGTCAGTTTTGAAGTTAGGATCTTCAAATTTTGTGTTTAGGCTGAGGATTAAAAATTAATTTATACATGTCTCAGCGTTTTTGACAATTCCACCCCTGAAGGGTTAAAAAGGGGGATGAAGTTGTGTATGGAAAGTCCTTAATTTTCGAAGTAAAAATCACAAAATTTACTATCTCGGCTTATGGCTGGAAGGTAATGCAACGATGTTGTTAGAATTTAAACCCTTAAGGGGGTGAAAAGGGGGGTAAAATTTTGTTTCTAATTATATAATCAATCTACAGACAGCCCAAACCGCTGGTCTTAGAGACATGGAACTTGGAGGGTGTGTTCTTTGTGAAGAGTAGGTATCCACTAAGAAAGAGATTTTGGAAATTCAACCTTTATGGAGGTGAAAAGGGGGGATTTTTTTTGAATGAAAAATCTTATTCCTTGAGTTAATAACCTTAAAACTTGGCAGGAATACTTATCTATGTAAATTATGAAATTTGGCATTTTTTGCTTTTCTAAATTGGATTCGGGGGTGTCAAAATTTGTATGGAAGAATTTTAACGCGCAGTTAGATTAACTCGAAACTCAGTAGGTACCTATTTATACTTATGACCAAAAATAAAGAATAACGTATCAGGGTTTTTCGATAATCTACCCCTAACGGGGTGAAGAGGGGTAGTCAATTTAACAGGGGAGTATTTTATTACGTGGCTTGATTAACTGGAAAATTGGTATAAATAATCCTTAAGTCAAGTCATAGAAACATCCCAGACGATTGTTCAAAATTCCATCCCCATGGGGATAAAAAGAGGGGACACAGTTTATATGAAAAATCTTATTTATTTGGTTTATAAACTATATAGACTTCCAAAAAAAACACTACAAAATGAAAAATAACTTTAATTTCGGAAGTCGGTGTCTTTGGGTCTGTATTTTAGTTTTTTGCCACCGACTTCTGAAATTAAAGCTATTTTTCACTTTGTTGAATTTTTTGGAAGTCGGTTTTTTTTTTTGTTAAAATGTTTTTATCTCTCTCTTTTTAGTGGGTCTGCTTATAATTTATCTAAATTACAATAGCCTAATGTCAACTTGCTCATCGGTTTTACCAAAATATTGCGTTTCCCGATGCAGGGACATTCATTGTTAAAATTGTTTAAATTCTCCTGGTATTTCACCATCAGCTCCATTTCACCATTTGCATTGTGACGAGCATACATTGCTTAGCAACCATATTAGAGTAATCGAATCGCAACCCGTGAAATACTTATTATTGAGTAGTTCCGGTGGCCATCTCATCATCATCAGATCCACTTCACCAAATAGTGCTTTTCGAGAGCAAATGCACGAGTTACTATAAAAAATACCCAAATTGCTATAGGTGTGCCTATAATATTTGGAGACTTCCTTCGATTTCTCCAGGATCCCATCATCAGATCCTGACCTAATGACAATGGAACCACCTGGAAAGTATATATACATTATCAAACAAAAAAAAAAAATCAAATCGGTCTAGCCGTCTTCGAGTAATCGGGAACGTACTTAAAAAAAAAAGATTCCGACGAACTGAGAACCTCCTCCTTTTTTTGACGTCGGTAAAAATAAAAAAGGGGGTATTAGGGTTTTCAAAAATCGACTCCTACCAAGTTGGAAAAGGGTAATAAAGTTCAAGGGTTGGATTTTACTGCTTGCTTCCATTAACTCGAAAATGGGTATGGGTCTTTGAGTCAAGTTATGAACACATCCCAAACGATTTTTCAAAATTCCATCCCTGTTGGAGTGAAAATCGGTGATACAGTTTATTTGCAAAATACAAAAACCCTTTGATCTATAAACTTAAAAATTGGCCGAAATACTTATTTATATAAATAAATGATAAGATCGTAAACATACATTTTCGAAATTTTAAGAGAAAAGTACGAATTTCACGCGGACGAAGTCGCGGGCAGAAGCTAGTATAATATATGCGGAGGTCAATAAATCAAATTAGCGAGCATGCAACTGCTCGCGTATGAATTGGAATCTAGAGTTCGGCGCGCTTATTCACGATTAGTCCGCGTACTGGCACTGTATATTATGCAATAGGGTAGTTAATTAGGTCATTACGAAGTATACGCGAGTATTTGCGTACTACGTACGTTTGTTGTACCTATAACAACAAGCTTCAAGAAAATAGGTGGCTCGTTCAGATGCCATACATTGGCACGCTTTTATAATAAACTACCTAGCCACGTTCAAGATCTAAGCCTTAAAAAATTCAAATCATTCATTAAACGTAAGTTGTGCCAGAAAGCCTTTTATACCGTTAATGATTATATTGAGGACAAGAAGGCTTGGGATTGAGCTGCTTCCAATTTCTCCATTTTGAATGTTTTTTTTTTATATACACATTGACATTAATGATTTTTTTATAAGCAATGACATTTGCTTACTTTTTAAAGTATTACATTATTTTATTTATTGTGAATGTGAAGACGATGTGGGTCATTTTATTAATTATATTTTTTTTTATTATTCTCTTTGTTCTGTTCGTTTTTTTTCATGGTCTGGCAGTTTGAGTAATTTATGTGACCTACCCAAATGTCCTTTCTTTGGTATAGTTCGTCGAATCGTTGAGCTCCTTAAGTTTTGAGTTGAGCTGCACGATTTCTGACAAATGCGTGCACTGACTGGACAGGTCCTCTCAATATGTTCTCAATGGGTTCTCAATGTATTCTTTCCTCAAAACACCATCTCAGACATCGATCTACATGGTCTTCATATAACCTGACCCAGATTATGTCTGGACTTTAAAAGAGACTGTGACCTCTGAGTTTGTTTCGGCCTTTCTTCTCAGAGTAGTCAAATAGGAAACGCCGACCTAATCTAGTTTAAAAAAAAACATGATTGAAGTGTAAAAGTGTTTATACAAACCTACTTACAAAAATAAAATCATTTATCACTACTCTTGCATAGAATGGAAGACCCTAGTAAAAAAGTGATTTCCAATCGATAGGTACGCGATTAGTTTACTTAGGTTTGGTGACAGAACTCCTTTTATTTACATCTAAATCTCATTTTTCCCATTGACTTCTGCCCCTAAGACGACCTACTGACCGACTTTTATATTCTCCTATTAAACTAATCATCATTCCAACTCCTGCCACAACAACCTTCTCTTTTCTAATTTCTTGTCGCTTCCTTACTAGTTTTAATCATGATTATGACTCGCAGCGCCCGTGCTCGTCTCGAAGAGTCCAAACTCAATGAGGCTTTGAGCGCTTTAAAGGCGTCAAAGGAGTCCTGTGACCAACTAATTAAGGAAATAGATGACAGTGAAAGGTTGCTCTTTGATGCTCACGAAAAGAATAGGAAATTAAAAATTGAAATGGCTCAGATATATACTCAATACACTGATGCCATAGAAGAACGGGATAGACTTCAGCTTGTTGTGGACGGGTTCAGCCAGTGCAGCGTAGAGTATGAACAAGCTCTTAGCCACAAACACTTATTACAACAGCAGCTACATGAGGCTCAAAGTCAGATTACACAACTTGAGACTACAAACCATAACATCACTGCCTCGCTGAACCAAAGTCTGTTCAATGAGTTGGTGTCTATTGCCCCGTCAATGGTTTCTGACATAAATCCTACTAACACTATTGATTTGACAGGTGATGATGAATCAAAATCATGTAAATCAGTGAGGGTAGTCACTAGTAAAAATAAACTCAAAAAGTACATCAAAATTAATAAATACATTGTTAAAACCCAAAAAATGGTAAAAAGACAAAAGTTCTTTATTAAAAATGTAAAACTAAATAGGGAAAGGTTAAATTTGCTTAAACAGTTAGATATGTATTCTTTTAATTTGGAGCAAAGTACTAGGAAGTACAATATTGACACACAGGACTTGCAATCTCAACTTGACCAGCTGCAGGAGAAACTAAGATCTATGACTAACAAATATAATACCTCTGAAGATCTAATGAGGGAATATGTGTTGGCAATGAATGAGCTGGTGAACTCACAAACAAACAGCTGTGAGCGCTGTCAAACACCATCCACTGTACCTACACCAGACCATTCATTATCAGCATGCAATACCACCTTACTGCATCCTTGTGTTGATTTGACTATTCCCTCTGTTAATAGTTCCATTATACCATGTAAAAAAAATGTAAATCATGATATTGTATTATTTTGTGATGAGATTGGAAAGGACTTAGGTCACTTGTTGACAGATGAATATCCGGGACACTCGATAATAAATTACTGTATGCCTGGTTGTTCTTTATTTGATATTATGAAAGAAGTTATTAAACATAACTTTAAGCAGGAAACAACTTTATTAATATTTATGGGAAATAGGGGTAATTTAAATAAAGGAGAATTGCTCCAATATCATCGAACATTGTGCAACCTTAGATTAAGAAAAATTGTATTGTTTACATTCCCTTACAGTAACAGTTTGCCACAGGAAGAAAATAACTTAAGATTTGCTATGAACATGACATTGCACAATTTGACATATAATGATAACCAATTCCAGTTAATTGATACTAACTATTATGTTGGTAATAATTTATATTTGACAAAAGATAGATACAATATTGTTATGTACTATCTTTCTAACTATCTTAAAAGACAGGTAGCTGTGTCGCTATCATATTTTTTTTCAATTTCAGCCAAACATTTGGCTAAACAAATTGCTCCTATTGAGCAATGCAATGACTTTTTGAAGTATTCTGGCAATAATTTGGTCAATATTAATGACATTAATCATCATTTAAATTAGACATTAAGACAATAGAGACAACCTCTTGCAAAAATGTAGCTAAGGTAAATAATAAGTCAAATGAAAGTGTAAAAAAATTAAATAGTATCAATCTGGTGCATCAAAATATTCAAGGATTTTTAAACTACCCAAATGTCCTGTCTTTGGTATTGTTCGTCGAATCGTTGAGCTCCTGAAGTTCTGAGTTGAGCTGCACGGTTACTGACAAATGCGTGCACTGACTGGACAGGTCCACTCAATCTGTGTGGTTCTTTCCTCAAAAGATCTTTTCAGACACTAATCTACATGGTCCTCAAAGATTATGTCCGGATTTTTATATACACATTGACATTGATGAATTTTATTTAGACAATGACATGAATATTTACTTTGTAAAGTATTTTTTTTTTTCCTTTTCATTTAATTATTGTGAATGTGAGGACTATGTGGGTCATTTTTTTTTTCTGTGTTCCTTCTTAGTTTTAATCATGATCTGGCAGTTTGAGTAATTTACGCGGCCTACCCAAATGTCCTTTCTTTGGTATTGTTCGTCGAATCGTTGAGCTCCTCATTTCTGAGTCGAGCTGCACGATTTTTGACAAATGCGTGCACTGATTGGACAGGTCCGCTCAATCTGTGTGGTTCTTTCCTCAAAAGACCATTTCAGACATCAATCTACATGGTCTTCACACGATCTGACCAAGATTTTGTCTGGACTTTAAAAGAGACTGTGACCTCTGAGTTTGTTTCGGCCTTTCTTCTCAGAGTAGTCAGATAGGAAACGCCGACCACATCTAGTTTTAAAAAATATGATGACGTGTAAAAGTGTTTGTAAAAACCTACTTACAGAAAATAAATCATTTATCATTTATCATTTATTTATCACCATTGCGTTCTGGCCTTGTATAGAATGGAAGTCGCGTCCTAGCTTTTCAATTTCTCTCCAGTATTTCACAGCAAATTCACTGATCAGGGATATGATTATGACTATAGAAACCGATTTCACTTTAGTGCCTTGCTGCCGAGGTCATCCATCTTTGAGAGTGACCTCTGTGTTAAAGAAACAATTAACATTAATTAACGGGCACTCATATTGTAGGGGACATAATTAAAAGGTCTCTTTTAGGAGTTAAACCCTTTATTCAAATCCAATTAACGGAAAATTAAAGGCTAAAAGCTACAATTTTGTCAAAAATTACATCATTCCTTAACAAAAGGGGAATTTGTCTTCCTTTTTAACCAAAAATGTCGTAGGAATCTGTTGTAAAAAATTCATTCGTTAGATTCCTTTGTGGAGTTTTTCCGGAGCGTTCCTTTATGATTTGCGGGGCCGAGACAATGTTGCTGGGGGTATAGCGAAATGCCATATTTATTTATTTATTTTTATTTTTAGCGGCGCCCCGCGGTTTCCCCCGCATAAGTGTCGATCCCGCTCGAAAGACACGTGGCGCCATCTATTATCATAATAACGTTATTGTTGTTTTTTTCGGGATGATAGGTATCCTATGTCTGTTTCTGTACACTTGACAACGTGTATTGTAAAATTTCAGGATGATCGGTGCAGTGGTTTACTTATCTCCTTTATTGACTGTACATATTTACGAAAAAAAAACTGAGAATAAAAGCTACTTCTGAAAGGTCAGGTGCGTAGGTCTCGTAACCGGCGTGCGTGTATCACCAGATGTATGAACGTTAACGAGGCAAAAGGAGTAAGGATCGTAGCAGATGGCGTTCTGGCGTGGTTCTGCCTACCCCATGACTAGAAGTCGTAAGTTAATGTATGTATGAATGAAAATCAAAACTACCATAACTACGTAAATCTGTAATAGTACATTATGATACATGTGTGCTATGTTGATCATTATGCTCGAGGCGGTATTATTCGCGCGAGCCGCAGGCGAGTGCGATAAGAAAGCCGAGAGTCTAATGATCGATGCACACGCGTTTCATACGACGTTTTTCAACACACTTGCGAGGAAAAAAACAGACTTGTATTGTTAAATATTAACTTGTATGGAAAATGGCGCGCTGGTTGTCTTTCCGCATAGCCAGCACTA
Source organism: Mesoligia furuncula (assembly GCA_916614155.1). Lineage (NCBI taxonomy): Eukaryota > Metazoa > Arthropoda > Insecta > Lepidoptera > Noctuidae > Mesoligia > Mesoligia furuncula. The sequence continues at coordinate 8,744,118 of OU744800.1, forward strand.
GCAATGCGCGCGCAAGTGTAAATAAAAGCACTGACCACAGAGCATGTAAAAACAATTGTAAAAAAAAAAAACAATTGTAGTTTAGTTAGTATGGAATTAGAAAGTACTATTGGCATAGAGAAATATACCTACATTAGTTCAGTGAGAATCCGCAATGATAGAACGCCAGTCAGGGTCTTTTCCGTTTGGTTTCGGGTAGGTACCACGGACAATTTTAAGTGGATAATTAAAATTTTCTTACGTTTTTTGTAATTTGCAGGTCAGTATCAGGTTGCATCTTGATCAAATATGATTCGCGACTATAATATACAGAGCGTTAGGTTAAAAGAGGGACATACTTTGAGGGGAGTTAGTACTCATGAACATTAACAACTTTTAATATGGTATGGAACCCTGAAATCGCGAAAAAAAATCAGCCGTTTCCTACTTTTATGTTCGCATAGCTCGTCGAAATGTACTGAACAGCTGATTTTTTTTTTGCTATTTCTGGTTCGGCCCCATAGTAAAAGTTGCTCATTTTCATGAGTACTAACTCCCCTCAAAGTATGTCCCTCGTTTAACCTAACGCTCTGTATATGTATTTACAGAATTATAGTCATTAGAATAGAATCTTTCTAGTTAGATTTTTTCCCTAAGAACTTTTCCATAAGAAAGATGTATCAATGATTCGAATGATTATAATTCTGTAAAGATGTAGGTACCTGTTAGAGTCGCAAATCATATTTTGATCAAGATACAAACCTGACCATCATTCCCGCACTTTTACTAAGCCTACCTAAAAAATGTATACCGGGCATTCTGTAGCAAACTATTAGAAAGTATCAAAAATAAATATGTAGTAAGTACAATAAATAAAAATAATTTTGCACGGCGAGCGCATTCCGAAGATAAATTCAAATATAGAAACACTTCGGCGCGAAATTCAATAATTAATGACTATGGTCAAAGGTCAGTTACCTATTGACTCAGTTTCAATATAGTGTCCAAAAACTAAAAATAACATTACAAGAGCATAAATCATTATTATAAACAATGCTTATCGTATTTAATGCTTAAAATAATTTTATTTCAGTTTCCGAGTATCAATTTAAAAGTAGTAGAGAATTAAAAAAAAAATCGTTTAGCATAATCGCTTTCGCACATTATTACTATAAAAAAAAACAATAATGGACGGCGATTTTGAACACAAATTGAGTAGCGGTAATGATTAATACGTGTTATTGGACCTGTGCTTCAATATTACGTTAACATTTGGGCATTTTCGTGTTGTTTATAACATATATTATTATCTATAATATTTTGTCACATTTTAAATCTTACCTACATGTGTGTGCGTGATATTTGTGAAAAGTTAAATGTATAACAGATTGGCGCGAAACTCGACATTAGATATCAAAAAACTTCATTACCGCTACTTAACTGGAACAATGGATGAATTCGTCAAACAATTATTATGTATTATTCACTGCCCCTGTGGTGGAGTTTGGATGTTCGAAATCCCCAATTTTTATGTTTTTTAGCCTCGACTACCACTGTCAACAAAATGGCGATTATCGCATTTAAAGACTTGAATTTAATAAAGGTAAATTAATATGCTTGCGCGCTAAATATGAAATATTTAATGGCGTTAACTTAAGAGTTTTTTTATCCAACTCTCTTAGTTAACGCACATTCATAAGATTGGATGGGTAGCATAACAAATATTTACAAAATCAATGTAGGGTGTCGTAAGTCGTAATTCCTGGGTCCAATGGGATCCAGTACCGAGCCGGCGGAGGTTCGTGTGTTCGGGTCCATTCTAACGGAAACTATACGGTTATATTGTCCGGGTAAACAAATATTAGTTAATTTTGGGACCAAGGACAATACAGACTATTTAAAAAAAAAGTGAATTGATGAGATTAAAAAAGCGCGCATCTCCGACTAGTAAATAAGTAGTTATTTGTGGAAATAAAGCACTTGTGGATTAAAGTAAAAAAAAAGCACGCGTTTTTAATACACTGCATTATGGACCTAAAAGCGGTTCAATAAGAGCCACTTTACGAGCAAGTGTGTTGAAAAATAATCTTATCTAATACAAAATCAGTATAAAGGGAAGTATCAGACACTAATGAGCAAGTCGGAGTCTGCTTTCTTGCTTGTTATTACGAAACCTAAGAACACTGAAGTATGAACAGTGAACAGGATACTCCACAGTATATCGCAGCACTCATAATATGAAAATTAATGAGCTTATTACTGGGTATTGATTATAGCATAGTACTTACCTAACGTGTATTATTTCTTAGGTTTATTTATAAGAGTCAGTTGTTTGGTATAGGCACCCTATTTGGTCAGTTAAATGATAAATGATTTATTTTCTGTAAGTAGGTTTGTACAAACACTTTTACAGTCAATTATATTTTTCTAAACTATATGAGGTCGGTGTTTCCTGACTATTCTGAGAAGAAAGGCCGAAACAAACTCAGAGGTCACAGTCTCTTTTAAAGTCCAGACAAAATCTTGGTCAGATCGTGTGAAGACCGTGTAGATTGGTCTGAAATGGTCTTTTGGGGAAAGAACCACACAGATTGAGTGGACCTGTCCAATCAGTGCACGCATTTTACAAAAATCGTGCAGCTCAACTCAGAACTTGAGGAGCTCAACGATTTGACGAACAATACCAAAGAAAGGTCATTTGGGTAGGCCGCAAATGGGTCCGTGGCTTAGGCCCCCGACGCACCTGTGGCCGACGCCCCCGATACGATTAATTTAATAACTTTTTTTTTGTAGTTTTTCACTTAGTACAGTAAATGAGAAAAGTGTTTCACCCTATTAATAAAGTATTTTTCCTTGCTAAACAAAAGTTATCTATCAAATAGCAGAGAGAATAGATCGCCACTTAACCTTATCCTTACACACCTTTTCCCCCATTAGAAGCATATTTATTATGTACAAACTTCCAAAAAATCAAAAAGACTTCAAAACATACCTCTAATAAGCATTTCTATGTTATAAATATAATTACGATTTAATGTTATGCATATACTTACAATCAATATTAAGTACATTTAATATTTTTGTAAAACAATTTTTGTGCCTGACAGTACATTTGATCAAAAATTACTTTGAATTAAATTAATCGTATCGGGGGCGTCGGCCACAGGTGCGTCGACCACTGGGGGCCTAAGCCACGGACCCGCGAAAATTACTCAAACTGCCAGATTATGATTAAAACTAACTAAGAAAGAAAACATAAAAAAAACTACCCACATACCTAGTCGTCACATTCACAATAATTAAATTTAAAAAAAAAAAACTTTACAAAGTAAATATTCATGGTTTTTCTAGGCGAAACTCACACGTTCATCCTAAAATCGGGTTTGGCCGGTAACATATATATAAAATTCATTAATGTCAATGTGTATATAAAAAAATCTAGTTGTTTTGCTGCACCATACATTTATGTTCGCGCAACTCGATATAATTGAGTTGTAATTTAATTTTGAGGAAGTATAGTCATAAGTAGGTATATTAAATTGTATACTTGTACACTGTTGCTCTGAGATTCTGGAGTGGCGACCGCGTACCAAAAGACTTAGCGTTGGAAGGTTTGTGGCCCGATGACCTGAAGGCTGCAGGAATCCGCTGGATGCGGGGAGCACAGAACCGGTCGAAGTAACGGTGCTTGGGGGAGGCCTATGTCCAGCAGTGGAGACGTCCACTTTTCGGCTGAATGAATGATGATGAATGATTCTACACTATTGTACCGTATATGATAATAATTACATCTAGGTATTTACAATATTACTCCTACAGTATTCTGTACAAATACCTATTGGTATTTGCGAATAAATAATTTGACTTTGACTTCGCAATACTCAATTCCGAAAGACTGAATTTAGGTGTTTGTACACAACCTATTAATATCAAACCAACTGAACAAACCTCGCTACCTGAAACAATGACCCAGAAGCATGACACCAGAATGTTCTATGAAAAACGTTGTCCCAGGTTTGAGTTCCGCACCTGAGGGCACTTTAGATAACAAAGAGTTATTCTGCAGACAACGTGCCACGGGATAACGGGAGGGACTCCCCCAGTCACCCCCGGGGCGTTGCTAAGCTGAGAGCTTGTGGCGCGCTTAATAAAATAAAGGTGCCGTGACGGAGCGAGTTTCATGTCCGTATGAGTGTACTATTAGGTATATATTCTGTGGTATGAGTTGGGTAGGTAAGTAATTAGAGTGAAAATGCATAGTTGTACGGAGGGTTTTATTTTAATTACGGAATTTGGGAACAATTTTGCTTTTAAAATGCGGCGCGCGTGTATGACACGATGTATGAACATAAACGAAGGAAAATGGGTCTGAAAGGATCGTAGCAGGTGCCGTTTTGAAGTTTCTTACCCCCATGGGAAGAACGCGTGAGGTTATGTATGTATGTTGGCTTTTAAATCCGGAACATACACGATTAAAAATCAGGAATAAATGATATTATAATAGCTTTCGCCCGCGGCTTCGCTCGCGAGGCGAGATAAAAACTATCCTATGTCCTTCCCCGGGATTCAATCTATCTCTCTGCCAAATTTTAGCGAAATCCGTTCAGTGGTTTAGGCGTGAAAAGGTTACATACAGACAGACAGACAGAGTTACTTTCGAATTTATAATATTAGTATGGATTTATTTGCAAGCAATTTGAATATAGGTAGCTAACATAAGTTCTTAAGATCGTTTTCACTGGGTTTCACTGGGTTTGGGGTTGGCTGCGATTTGACAGAGAACCAAGGTTGTCGACATAGCTCACAGTATAAGCAAGCTGAAGTAGCTATGGCCGTAGAACCCATGACCAAACTCAAATTCAAACTCAAACTCAAAGCATTTATTTCAATTAAACCTTGTACAGGCACTTTTGAATTGTCAAAATTAAATAGTCTATCAGTTAGTCAGAAAGTTGAAGCTAGTTGCCCATTCCAAAACGTAGATCTCTATGGAAGAACGGGCAAGAAAATCTATGGACACTCTTTTAAATCAAGATATTACAAAATCCTGTGTACCTACATTATTCTTGTTGCATATGTGAGAACAATGTAAAAAAAGACAAATGAAGAAACAATTCAAAATATAAAATTAAAAATAAGCTTTGGAAGTTAAGAGTTAACCAGTCTCAACCGACGGCGCCCGTTCACGAACATGACGCGTGAATCAGCACCATCCAGCTCAACCATTTTGTAGGGAACCGAATGATCCAACACACGCGCCACCGTCGGTGAGAAATTTAAGTGAGCATAACACGTTCTCAGCTGCCATGCTCTTTCAAGTCAACATTAAAAAAATCATAATAAACGGAAACATGGTTCTTACATTTACAAAATTTAAAAAAATGCTTCTAAATTATACAAAACTTTATTTTGCAATTTTATTTAAGATGTTAATAGAATTTTACTATCAAACAGGAAGAGATATTTAATATTGCAGTATTCAACAATTAAAACTTCATCATCATCATTTCATCCGAAAGACGTCCACGGCAGGACATAGGCCTCCCCCAATTTTGGGGGGGGTTTGCCATAATCGCCACGCTTGGCAGGCGGGTTGGCGATCGCAGTATGGTATGATGGTGTAATGCATAGAGAACGCTGCTGCCCATTCTCCGGTCTCCCTTAGTCGCCTTTTACGACACCCACGGGAAGTATGGGGTGGTGCTATTCTTTAAGTTCGGCACCACACAGACAAATTTTTGTGGTGTAACGCGTCAGCGCCGTTCACGAATGGAGAATTAAAACTTGATTGAATAAAAAAAAAAAGTTATGTTCGTAATGTCAGAAATATTGAAAAAGAAAAAGGGAAGCACCTCTTCCAAATATTGAAAATTTAACTAGTGAGCCCAAGTGCCTGTGGAGCAGGACCAGCATTAAGCCAAGCATTTTTATCTACGATAGCTTCCGCCCGCGACTCCGTCCGCGCGGATGTCGGTCTTCGCGTGGATGGTTTATTTCTCCATTTTGAGTAACTCTGAGAATGACATCTTATAAATATCTATTGGACCCAAATACGGCTAAGCCTATAATAATTAAGGAGATCCCTCTATTGAGCTACTGCTGTTGAGCTCGCGTTCTGTAGTAAGTATTTTTTTCATAGTAATTCCGACCTTGATAAGTAGCATGTAGCAGTAAATTACTGACAATGACGAAAAGTTTGCAATAATAAAAAAGTGATCGTGACAATGCGACAGAAATTTATTTGAGAGCTTCAGCATACACAACATTGTTAGTGAGCTCGTCCGGAATATGAACATGAAGATTTCTTGGACTGCTCACATGGGAAAGAGCTACGTAAAGTTGCCCGTGTGAAAAACAACTCGCGGTAAGATCTACGCCAGCAACTCCTAGGGTCTGACCTTGAGCCTTATTTATTGTCATGGCGTAACATAAAGCTACAGGAAACTGTATTCTCTTAAATTGAAATGGAAAATTATCCACTACGGGTAATGCAACGTGTGTTCGCGGTTCTACAGAACAACATCTATGAATAAAACCGAAAAATAAGATTTTTTTTTCTACGTATTTTTCCAGGATAAAAAGTATCCTATTTTATGCCCAGGATAATAAGGTATAATTATACCAAGTTTCATCGAAATCGAACCGTTAGTTTTCACGTGATGCCTGCATATACAGACAGACAGACAGACAGACAGACAGACAGACAGACAGACAAAAAATTTTTTAATCACATATTTGGGTTTGGTATCGATCCAGCAACACCCCCCGCTATTTATTTTTTCAATATTTTCAATGTACAGAATTGACCCTTCTACAGATTTATTATATGTATAGATATAATCATCTAACTTGTAATATGCTTGTCTACATAGTGTGCGTTTAATGCATGTTTTAAATTTCTTCTCATTTGATTGAAGAATATCGAGTGGTATTTTATTATAACATTTTACACAGTAACCCATAAAAGAAGTTTTTACTTTAAACAATCTGAAACGCGGTTGATCTAATTTGTCCCTTTTCTAGTGTTAAAATTATGCCTGTCACTTATCTTACTAAAACGATGTAGATTTTTTCGAACGTACATAATGTTTTCATAATAATTATATTGACAAGGAACCGTCATGATGTTAATTTCTTTAAAGAGTTTCCGTAGAGATTCGAGTCTGCAGAGCTTGTAGATGGCTCTGACAGCCCTCTTTTGCAGAATGAAGATAGAATCAATATCTGCAGCCCGTCTCCACAACAAAATACCGTAAGACATGATGCTATGAAAGTAACTAAAATAGACCAGTCTCGCGGTATCCACGTCTGTTAATTAGCGAAATTTCCAAACAGCGTAAGCGGCCAAACTTAGCCGCCCTGCAAGTGATGTTAAGTGCGGACCCCACCGTAGCTTTGAGTCAAGCGTGATCCCCAGGAAAACCGTATTTTCGACGAATTCAAGTATCTCCCTATTCAATACAACATGACATTCACTACTTCCAACATTCGGTAAAGCGAATCTAATGCATTTAGTTTTTTTCTCATTTAATACCAGGTCTGCAATTATTAGTGTCTTTGCTACCCCAGATTTGAAAAGTGAAATAACTTTGCCGAACTTCATTAAATCCGGGAAAACTCCTTGATCTACACACAAATTAAATATTAAACGTAAATAGGGTGCAATTGTCTCAATAAAGGATTGACAAACTTTAGTAGACATGCCCCACAGATCTTCGGTAATTTTGGTCTTAAGTTGCTTAAATGCCTTTATAATGACTATGGGGTTTACATGTTTAAATTTAAATTCCACAGGACAGGCTGAGATATTCGCTCTTAATAATTTAATAGCTAGTGCGGGCGAAGAATTTAATATTTCTGTAGTTTCAATTGGGATATTGGTAAAGAAAGTTGCAAATTCCTGAGCAACATCGATGTTATCGCTAATGAGACCGCGGGAAGTGTCCAGTGTGTAATCAGTATTATGACCGGACCGCTGGGGTAGACGTGTTCACACACAAATCGGCAAACGTAAGGTATGACGCCCTCAGGCTAAGTGGAGTGACGATCTTCGCAGGGTGGCTGGTAGCAGCTGGATGAGAGTTGCCGAGAATCGAGCTGATTGGCGTGCAATTGGAGAAGCCTAGGTATGTCCAGCAGTGGACTGCTGTAGGCTAATGATAAAGATAAAAGATAATTTATTTGTCAAACATGCGTTTACATAAACTGACTAATCAGACATGCAAGGTATTGTATTAATAGATGTTGTGAGCGTCCATGTTTTGCCAATAAAGGCGTACAAACTTTGTAGGTATAAAAAATTACATTTAATTGCATTTTACTTAAAATCATCCTAAATTCCATTACAAAATACAAAACAAATAAACAATAATTGATGTCAAGATATTATATTATATTATACATAGTATAAGTATATTACAGTCAAGATAAATAAAATTAAATTATGTCAAGAATATTACTTACTATGAAGTCAAAAAGAATCATTCAAAAGTCAATTGATTTAAAATTTACATTATTCAATTTTTATTCTTAACTGTATTAAAGGAATTATATTATTATTATTATTCATTATAAGAAGTCGGAATAGAAAAGTCCTTTTCATTTAAAAAATCTACAACATTATAATACACTTTACAAACTAAAAAATTTCTCAGCTTATTTTTGAAAAGTGACAAGGGCAGTTCTCTCCAACTTTTCGGTAGTTTATTAAATATGTTAAATATGTTACTTGTCTGGGTTCAAACCTACAACCTATAACTTGGTAAGTCGTGGCCGTTACCACTGGGTTACCACTGCTCCTTGCGATCACTAGAGTAATTTTTTTTATTACTAAGTTATTAGGTATTTATAATAATAATTTTATAATATACATTTTTATTACTAAATTTACGAATTATTCCTTCAATAGACTTAATGCGGCAAGTGAGACTTAACAACAACTAAACAAAGGCTAAGTTATTTTGTTACTTACACTGTGAACCTTGTTACAGTCTGAATATTTTTTTTTCCTTTTATAAAATAACACAGTAGGTGATACTTTATTTACATTACAATCTAGCTTATTAGCTAATAAGTAATTTAAATATAACTTAAACTGATAAGTAACTATAAAATTAAGAAATCGTCAAATAACGTCTTTCTTATTCACTATAAGTTAAGGGGAAGACACTTGATTCACGTGTTCTTTATAAGATAGGCACTTGCACTACAGTTGTTCACTTACGCTGTACTAAACTAACTCAAAAGGTTTTATCCTTTTTAGTCTTCGCATTAATTCTATGTTGTCAAGGAGTTGGATCGCCTCGACATTCACGTGATGATGAAGTCTGTGTTCATGAGCTTCTGCATATTTTTGTATAACTATGTTTACGACATCCATCTTGAGGTCCCGGTGAAGGTCGCTGTTTCTAATGTACCAAGGCATGTTGACTATATCCCTGAGTACTTTATTTTGGAATCGTTGTATGATTTGACGGTTGCTTTGGTTGGTGCAGCCCCACAGCTGAATACCGTAGGTCCATAAAGGTTTTCAAACTTGTTTATAACTCGTCAAAATGTAGGGAACAGCTGATTTTTTTTTATAACAACAGTTTATTAGGTATTGACAACGGCGACTGTCTACCAAGTAGCCAATGCATTTTTTTGTATCGAATATCTAATTCGGTTCTTTTCTTTTTGACATGCTCTTTCCAGCGCAGTTTTGAATTCAGGGTCATGCCGAGATACTTAGCAGTAACCAACGGCTTAACGTGCTTTCCGAGGCACGGAGTGGTCACAGTATGTACAGATGGTCACCCATCCACAGACCAACCGCGGCAAGCGTAGCTTAACCTGATCGATCGACCTGTGCGGCTGTTATTATTATAGCCACGGGCCCCGTGAGAGGATTTATGGGCAGGACATGTTCTTGGAAATTAATGTTATGTTTCTTTTTAGCTAATGAAGTATGAAATTATCATGGCCCGTGGTGGTCTGTTGTAAAGGGTACAAAATGTAAGGTAAATAATTACATAGGTAGGTACAAACATTAGGCCTGTTGACCGCCATAATAGATTTAATAATTTTTGGGTTACAATAGATATGGAGGTTGTGCGATGGATTATGGCCCATTCTCTCTTACACAGAGGAGGTCTTTCACCTAGCAGATGGGAACGTTATAGGCTGATTTTGATTTACAATATAAGCAAGATTGGTTATTTGACGCATGATTCTTTAGGCATCGTCACAATAGGACGCGAATGCGCGATCATCGTAGGTTCGCGCGAGTTTTACTCGTATTACGAACGCGCGATAAAAACATATTGAACTCGAATAGGTGTCCTAACGGACAATCGCACGACGTGGTCGCGCGACTCAAATGTTTGATTAACTATTTGCGCGACCTTAGTTCGTACGAACGCACGATCAAACCTTATTGAATTCGAAAAGGTGTCCTAATTTTGGTACCTACCGGCCGTGCCAGTGCCAAACTAGGTACTCCACGGTCGCTTGCGTCGTAAATGCGCGCGATGATCACGTATTCGCGTTCTATTAGGACGCCCAGTTTTTGCGATCGCGCGAACACGCGATGAGGGTGAAGAAAATACACGGCTTCCACAGTTGGATCATGTGGTACTTTGTTTTTAACATTGCTTGAGCTATTTTTGTTTAGCTCGTGCTGACGCAAAAGAAGAAGCCATGCAAATGCAATATTTTTCGAATAATTAAATCAGAATACTACAAAATCAAAAAAGTCGACAACCCCTTAAGTCTATTTTAAGTTCGGGAAAATGGAATGGGTTTTTAAGTAGGTACTTATAAAAAGTAAAAGAAGACCCACATTTCCTTTAGTCCTACTAAAAATATCGAAACGTTCGGAAATTTCTTTAAGGAAAAACTAGAACATACGTGACACGATTTCAATGCAGAAAAAGGAAAAGAAGTATTGGGAATTGGCATCTAACTTTCAAAGGCGGATATGGCCGACAGGTCACACGTGGCATGTCTGGAAATACTCTCAGAATTTCACCTCTCGGCCACTTTGGTACTACGTCCATTTTTTATTAGTTTTCTTTTGTTTGAAGCTTTTGGAGGTGAAACAACTTGCTAGTGAAACTTTATTAAAAATTCATTTTTTCGAAAGTTTTTTACCTAAGCAGAGAGGTTTTTATAAAGTTGCTTTTAAAACTTGCGCTTAATATTAAGTACTGGTTTTACAATGAAACTAAACATAGGCTTGTGTACGGATGGATAGATCACTGCATTATTACTCTCATTAAATCCTAATATACAATTTTTATCTCACTAAGCGGCGCGCGCTTTACTTGTGGTTACCACACGCTCTTCTTCTTAGCGTGTCGATAGCAATCTAAATGTACTCGGCCCAGGATTCGGCTACTTGTTTGGCGCCTTCATCACCGTCCATCAGTTCCTGTAACGTGCAGCTGACAGGACACGCAGGACACGATATTAAGTGTCCCATCGTTTGTGGGACAGCACCACATTTACACTCCAAGGCGGAGTCGTCTATGAATCTCCACCTGAACAGGTTTTCCTTGCTTCGGCCTACCTGGGTCCGGAGTCTGTTTAAAGACTTCCAGATTACCCAAGGTAACTCATGTCCAGTTGGGAGATCTTCAGCGGGTGGGACGAACGGTTTGGGTAAGGTAGCACTGTCTCGCCACAGCTTCAGTCTCTCTTGTGATGGTCCGCCAGAGAGTGGAACGACACACTTTAAAAAACTGTTTCGGCTTTTCAGCCTTTGTGGCACAAGGATGTTGTCGTGCAAAAGGTGTCGTGTGTCGGAGACCATTTTGGCTCTTTCGCTGGAGCTTGCCACCGCTCTGCGAACCACTGGTGGCGCTATTCCTGCTAGCGGATACAGCATTTGTACCGGGGTTGGTTTTAGGCAGCCAGTGAAGATCCGGCACGTTTCATTCAAAGCTGTATCCACCAGCTTTGCATGGGCAGAACGGCTCCACACGGGGCACGCGAATTCTCCCGCAGAAAAAGATAGCGCCAGTCCAGTAGTCCGCACAACGTCAGGCGAAGCACCCCATTTCTGTGAATGTGTTTAAGTATTTGTCATTGTAAAATTTACAGCTGCTACGACGCGATAACTGTTTACCTACATCGATTCTTAAATAATTCAAACGTAAATTAACTCACCTTCGGGTTGCCGACGATATCGAAGACGTGGCTGAGACTATCAATTCTTCGCCTTACGGACCGATGATTATAAATGTTTTTTTTTCTGGCGACGAGACCTTGTAAATTAGTATCGTGCTGGCTTCGTCTGATAGTTGTATAAGAAATTGAAGTTCCCACTTCTTGTAAGAGTTCTCTAATCCCTTATAACAAGCGCACTATTCGTATAAAACCAAGAAAAGTTGTAACTAGGGACGCGTAAAATAATAAAAAGAGTGAGTGAAAGAGCTCTAAACTCTACTTTATTATTTGTCGTACCCCTTCAAGGCTGATTAGAAACCATTTTTTAGACTATTTTTTTTTTAGATTTTCCTTTTCATACTTATCCTTTGATCTTTCTTCTATGGTTCATTTTCACTTCAAAGCCATTATTTTCAGAATAAAGTGAAAAGCCCTGGCAATGACTAAAACAAGTTTTTTAAAATATTGCTATTATAAGTACTACACAAATTATGTTACAACCCTGTAAATATTGTTAATCCACAGAAATTGTAAACGTCAACTAACTTTTTGCTACTGGAATTCAAGTATTTGACAACAAAAAGCAGGTTATCATACAAAAAAAAAACAGGTAATCCCTTATTTTGGAGGGCACCGCTTAGGGATAAGTATATCCTTACGTACGTATGTATCATTTATAAGTATGTGTAAATAGTACACCACTGACTGCCTGCAGTATTGTCTCTCCTTTCACCTTTAAATCCATCCAAATCATCATCATCATCATCTGCCTAGCCTTTTCCCAACTATGTTGGGGTCGGCTTCCAGTCTAACCGGATGCAGCTGAATACCAGTATTTTACATGGAGCGACTGCCTATCTGACCTCCACAACCCAGTTACTGGGTAATACGATACCCCTTGGTAAGACTGGTTGTCAGACTTTCGGGCTTCTGACTACCCATAACGACTGTCAAAGATCCACGAATGACAGCCGGGACCAACGGCTTAACGTGCTTTCCGAGGCACGGAGGGGTCTCGGTATGTAAAGATGGTCACCCATCCACAGACCAACCGCGGCAAGTGTAGCTTAACCTGATCGATCGACCTGTGCGGCTGTTATTATTTAGCCACGGGCCCCTCAAATCCATCCAAATGTTGTCTTTAAAAGATCGCTTTTACCAATAAGACCCCATTGTGTCACCCTATGTTTGTAAAATATATACATTTATATCTGTAGCTCATATCGTCGCTCGCATGACTGAAAGTCCTATCTCATTTTTTAATTTTTAGCTGATCTGAGTCAGGACAACCACACTCCTCCATTTTCTTTACATTTTTCACTAACCATCGTACCTCTGTTATTTGGATCTCAAAATATAAACATTTTGAAAGGCAACAAAATGTAAAGAATCACGAATAGAATAATGTACTTAGCTTTCACAACTAAAATCAGCTAAAAAATGAGATGACTTTTAGGTAGGTACTCATGCGAGCGACGATTATGGTGTACACAATAAAGAATACACAATAAGAATACTATTACATATTATTTTATACGATTGTGCGCAAGACGCACAACCATTCAAAAATTCTAAACGCACTACGTGCATTCAATCAGCAATATACCCACAGCGAATAAGCTGTCCGCCCTATTCAACTTTGTGAACGAAACCATAGCGAGTTTCAGGAATTGAGTCCGAAAGAACAACGCCATCTATCGAAGAGTACAGAAGTTATGGACTTGTAACGTTTTGCTACTAATTCTTTTTTATAAATGTTTGTTCTAAATGTATTTATACGTGGTGTAAAAAAGTGTTAAATTATTATTATTATATATACGTATTACAAAATATGCCCAAGGCATCGCATTTATCTTCCCATGGATTATAAATATGTCATGTATGTATGTAATAGGTGTTAAATTGTCAATAAATAGACTTAGCAATTTCTCCGGATTTTCCCTACATTTCTGCAGTCTTTTTTATTTACATGTAAAGTGTGAAAGGTTTTAATTATATCTCTACAGGTGACATGTTTAAAATGAAATTCCGAATCCCAAACATTAAAATTTTCTCTAAGCAAAGATTCATCAACGATGATGACTTAGAGGATTTAGTCGTTAAAACGGGAATTTCTGAAAATATATTTTCAAAGGCCTCGGCGACTTGTGAGTCTGATTTTATTATTAGACAGGCTGTAGTCAGTATTTCGGTTACTAGACCTTCTCGTTTTATTATTAATAATATTCCAAGTCATTTTAATTACATTACTACTGTTTTTAATCTTCGTACGCAAATAACGTGACTTGGCTATATAACAAACTTTTTTAAAATTATGTTGAATGATTTCTAACATAGTCAGAAGCCCGAAAGTCTGACAACCAGTCTTACCAAGGGGTATCGTAGTACCCAATAACTGGGTTGTGTAGGTCAAATAGGCAGTCGCTCATGTAAAATACTGGTATTCAGCTGCATCCGGTTAGACTGGAAGCCGACCCCAACATAGTGGGGAAAAGGCTAGGCAGATGATGATGATGAATTTCTAACATTAACATTAAATTCAGCGGTGTTAACATTTAAGTCCTTTCATTGTACAGTTCATAAAGCCGTGTTCTACTTGTATGAATACCAATTGTAGCCCATTCATGGCAAGATGAGTTACTATTAACTGAGATAGTCTTGCGAATAAAGGTGGAATTAAATTGCTTACAGTACCTATATAGGTATTAAAAAATATATCATATAGAAGCTTAGGAGCAGCATGAATAGACAAAACTGGTAATCATTTATTAATAAGTTTATCATTTTATAAAAGCCTCCAAACGACTTGCAATTTTGGGGTTAACACAGATATCCTTTTTAGCCACTTTGTTGTTTTGGTTTTGGATAGTAATCTTTTGCCCGAAGATAATTCATTTTCTCACATTTATTGATTCTAAGGCGGTACGAAGTGGCGAGTCAGCTAGTTTTATAATGAAGAAATCTCATATTAATTAAATTCTTTAACCTTGCAGACTCACAGCCGGTTTCTGGGACGAAAATCAACGTCGATCGTGTCAAAATTAAACTCTTGCAAGGAATCCGATGGGCTGTTAATAATTAATTTAACCAATCACAGCAATATGACATACATTTGACAATTTTTTATTCGATTTTTGGGTGGGTTTTCGTTCTAGAAACCACAAACCGTCGAGGTAATCGCCTAACATACTTTTTTTTTTGTTGGTAAATCTGACTTTTATTTGGACAACACGACAACATTCATTGAGTTTTTTACGCTGTCGAGCAGACGAATTTTTCAAGCATAATTATGGATTAGGAATTTCCTCAAAATTGATCGTAAAAGAAAGTGTGTATAAGTACCCTATAAACTTTTATTCCCTTGAGAGTGTCAAAATATACGTTTTTTGCGGCATAAACGGCCTTATATTTTTTTACGTTAACTTAGAAGTTTGATTTTTTCGAGCTTCAAGGGACTGTTGTGCGAAAATTCAACAATATTGATTGCGATATTTTTGTAGTCGATTTGACGAATTTCTCATAACAGAGATATTATGTTTTTTAACAAATATAACGACAAATTTTTCAAATAACAGTTAATTTTTATTTGTGGAATAAAATTGATGTCTTTGTTTTTACTTTTTTTTTACGTTTTGGACGAACTGCCAAAATCAAAATTATTCCTCGGATAAAGTTATCTGGCGTTGGAAAAATCAGCCCTAAATGATCGGGATTATCACTCATCACTCCAATGTGTGACGCACTTAGGTAGCTATTATATAGGGCTTAGGGTAGTTATTGTTTTTTGTGTAAAATTCATAATAATAAAAAAAAAATGCTAAGGTAATCCTGCTTAGCTGTCTGTTACCTTCACGCTATTAAGTGGTTAACCACTTAACAGATCGCTAGACATGTTTGACAGATAGGTAGCCGGTACCTGGAAAAGGACATAGGCTACTTTTCATCTTGGAATATTTATATTAAATAAAACAGGTCAAGTGCGAGTCGGACTCACGCACCGAGGGTTCCGTACAAATTTGTAGGTATGTAGGTAAATAGTTTTACACGGATTTTTAAATTTAACTACAAATTTACGGTTTATGGAATTATTTCGTTTACTTGTGTTACGTGAGCTTGCTTCTTGCCAAGTTTTATGATTCTAGGTCAACGGGAAGTTCCCTATAAATTTTGATTCCCTTGAGAGTGTAAAATATCTAAATAATATCCTTTTTTGCGGCATAAACGACAGTATATTTTTCACAGCATCAAGGGACTGTAGACCTGAGTATATGGTTTTAATTTCAACTTGATACCTCCACGTGTTCCCGAGATAAAGGGTATTGACAGACAGACAGACCAACGGACAACAAAGTGATCTTATAAGGGTTCCGTTTTTTCCTTTTGTGGTACAGAAACCTAAAAATGATGAAATACAAAATTCACGCAGAGAAAGGCGCGTGCAACATCCAGCAATTTTATAAGTAAACCAGCCATCGGCAAACATTACAAACTTTCATAAATGTTTTTAAAAAATCCTTCCTTAGTGCTCACGTCGTGCGTGCGTGCGTGCGTTCTTGTGTCGCTATAAATACAAGGAACTCAATATCATGCTTCTGGACCTAGCGGCTTAGGCCAAGCGAGTTTTTTTTGACAATTTAAGGTAGATCTTGATCTACTTTTATTATTTTTGGAGGTGCCGCTAGAGACATTTTGTTTCATATTTCCGTGTGATTCTGCGGGCCTAAGCAAAATCTAAAAATAAATAAAATATTAGCACCATTTTGTCGACATTTAGCACAAAAAATAATAATTTATTGCCGTTAACAGAAGACGGGACACTCACCAGCAAACAGAGGGCCTAAAAAGGCCACTTTGGCAGAATCTTATCTAATCTAATCTTATGAATTATAATATGGCAAAGACAGTCCGTGTTTTTCTTTTTTTCGCTACACTACGTAGGTAGGTAAAATCAAAGATATTGAGATTGGATTTGGATTGGATTGATTGGTATTTTAGCACAGTCAAAAAAAAAAAAACTGAAAAATCCTTCACCAATGGGATTTGATACGATTAACTTAACAGTTAACTGTCCATTATGATCCATAATGTTATCCTTTTATGATTCTGCCAAAGTGGCCTTTTTAGAGGCCTTCAGATCTATGTCTGCTGGTGAGTGACCTGTCGTCGTGAGAGCTTTATCTGAGAACAGCAGCCTCCGACAACAGGCATGTTATACCGTAAACATGGAATGACAATTTACTTAAAGATCACTTCACTTATGTTATCACAGCGAGATTTTTACGGAATAAACCTGCAGGCATATGTTTTACCAACGTACCCTATCTCGCCCGATGACTTCACTATATCCAAACTTATCACAGAATTGTTTCTGTACTTTCTTTGAGATCTGCCTTCAGTTTTCCCTTTGAAGATAACAATCTACGATGATTAAAGGCTTCTCCAACTTACGGTACATTTGCCGTCGGTTTAACGCTTTTAGTTGTTATATCGAAATATTCAAATACTGCTAAATTCATGCTCGAATAAATTGAGATATAGATGTTGTAGTAGATTATTATACGATGTTAATTATTGATTGAATAACGGCGAAAATATCCCAACCTGATTGGGAGTTATATGTTCGGGCCGTTTGGGGTTGAAACACTATTCGCCAAGCGGATAGTCGACTTTTCTCGTGACCAGAGGGCTGGCCTATTTCTTGGCCAAAGAAATAGCATCGGTGGCAATGTTGCCAGCCTTTTGAGCACTGTTCCTGTTGACAGCGATGCGGACGAATTTGTTGATACCCTATGAATTTTTTGACATTTAAAATAATACGTACACGTGTACATATTATTATTTTAAATGTTAGCTTATATCATGTAAATATTATCTTGATTAATAAAAATAAACAGTAGATATAACGATGTTATTTAATAGTCCCCTTAATAATAAACGTATTTTATATTTCCTTCCCAAAGGTTTGCGTGTCTACTGAGCACCGTGCGATTAATTTCGAGTGTGTACTTATCTAATTAAAGACGTCCAATATTTTACGAAGACTTAGAATTACGAGAACGTATTTATCTCGGCGTGAAATTCAGGAAAGACATCAACCATGCGTGATTCTGTTTGCACAGGAACATTTGATGCGTTCTCACATGAAATATTAAACTCATACCTACTCATGTTTCAGTAATTTCAGGGACAGATAGCAAAAATATACCAAATTCTGGATTACGCCGCAACATGGCGGATACAAATGTATCCTGCGGATAAGTAGGTACCTGTAACGAGTAGGTACCTGCCTACCTACATTACTTAGTATGAGATAACAAATGCTAAAATGGATTACGGAAACAGATGGTAGCGGATTGTGGCGTAGAATTATATTAGGTATAAGATAAATTACACGATTTATGGTAAAGGAAAATGTATAATTTATAGGTAAGCTCGTAACCTGCTACAGATATTTAAATCTAGTTGGCAAAATATGCATTTGTTAACATGAATATTTCATTGGCTCTGAAATTAATATTTGTTATATACTCAATTCGTTGTACATAAATACTCGTATTAATAATCAATTACAGATACTTCCAGCTGTTTCTGACTTTAAAATTCTACTCACAATTTAAGTCAATAAAGTATGAATTTACTTCCCCTATTAATCTATTTCCCTCAGAGTCTTAAATCTCTCTGAAACCGACGTATCTTCAAGCACAGCCCGTCATTTCCACAAAGTTGTTCGTGCTATCGGTACTACCAAAGTCATGGTCCGTACGTTCCACGTAATTACGGACCAGCCTCCTAAGAAGTACATCCCATTCTATAGGGTTGATAACAGTAATTAAAATTATAACTTTTTGATTTTAAAGCAGAAATGTTACCACGGACTACCTGTAATAGTGGCCGTTGTTGGAATAGTTAAACATCAAATACTTATTATAGTTTATGAACAAATTAAGATCTTATAAATAGTTATTATTTTCTTTGATTAAGACTGTCTGATAAATCTGTCATGTCACTGTTTTAAGACTTACCGTACAATAAACGTTGTTAAATTTTCTATTTGAGTTTATAATTACTTTTCCACTGGTTA
Organism: Mesoligia furuncula; assembly: GCA_916614155.1. Lineage (NCBI taxonomy): Eukaryota > Metazoa > Arthropoda > Insecta > Lepidoptera > Noctuidae > Mesoligia > Mesoligia furuncula. Next base: position 8,763,325 of record OU744800.1, read on the forward strand.
TGAGTCGTGGCCGTCCCGTAAAACTAAATAGGTTCAAATTTTAATATTTATTATTATAAAGTAAAGTACAATCGTCAATATTTATAATGTGCGAATATTTTATCGACACGAGAAAAATGGTTACGGCTAAACTTCAAATCGAAAGATTAGCCGGTCGAGAAAATTATTCTACGTGGAAGAACATAAATGATTATGGCAATGTGTCGACACTCGCACCGATTTCGACGTGAAGAATGATACAAATGACGGAGAAGGTAACTATACCTTCTTCGTCATTTGTATCATTCTTCACCATCATTCATCATTCATCATTTTCTTCTTCATTTCTTCGTCGTTATTTATTTATTTATTTATTTATTTATTTATCCTCCTGCTGGAACGCCATACAGCAATTACACCAACGGAGCAAAAAATTACTTTATGTGCTTATCTATCCTGTGCGCGGTGGACATCCAACGGGCGGCGCGATGGAACACGCATGTTCACACGGTACTCCATCCAAATCGCGCACATTCTTTGCGATTTTTGGGACTGAATGAATTCGTCAAAATAAATATATTTTTTTTGTAAAAAAAACGGAAAATTTTGATGTGTCGTCCTGCCTGACAGTTGACAGTAAAAAAAGTTATTATCAGTCATATTTTAATTAGTGTGGGCTACTGTGTGGGTAGTGTTGATTATTGCGCAATAGAAAGACGGTTTGCAGTTCAAGTCAGATTATAATTTCACGAACAATTTAATCAAACTAGTAAATCACACAGTGTAGGGTACATGATACAACCAGATACGGAACGCGGGACAGTTTCTGAGCACATGTTGTTCGTACAATGTCCAATGTCCAAGAGCTCCACATCGTTCTGTTGAGCTGTCGTCGACTCCCACGATCTCAGGCTAGACTCTGTCAAGCGCCACCAGATAGCGCTAGCGTTCCGAATAGTCAAATGAATGACCGGATGCGACATATAAGCTAAGTCCAAAATCATTTTGTTGGTTGAACCAATCAATTACATTCATATTGAAAATGTGAAGTCATCCAATGAAGTATGGACGAACTTACAAAATGCTTTCGAAGACTGGGCTATCTAGAAAAGTCGGCTGCGAGATCTAACAAACACATCGCTAGATAACTGCGCGAGCGTTGAAGATTATGTGAAAAAAATAATGAGTCATCATCATTTCAGCCGAAAGATGTCCACTGCTGGACATAGGTCTCCTACATAATAAGTACTGCATACAAATCACGAAATATGGGATTCGAAGTAGGTGACTAATGGTTGGGAACACTCATGCTGGCGGGTCTACCGGATGAATATAAACCTATGATCATGGGTCTGGAAAGTTTTGGCATAAAAATTTCGGCAGACTTCGTCAAGACAAAACTTTTTCAAGAAGTGAAAGTTTCCGAATCTTCCGCATTCTATACGTAAAGCACAAAAATACCTCTAGTAAATAATGCGAAGCCAAAAGGAAAAGGCCCTCGTTGCCATTATGATAGTCACTGCACAGCAGTTTTTTCAGCTTACAGCAATGTAAATACAGATGATTGGTATATTGATTCTCCCTCTCACAGAGAGGAGGCCTGTATCCCAGCAGTGGGAACATTACAGGCTGATTATGCATGCATATAGACTAGATAAGATAAGAGATAAGAGTAGGATATAAAATATATATAAGATAATAATTGATTATATGCCCATAAGATATGATAATATGATAATAATTATTATTAATAATAATAATAAATTAATGATAATTAATAATAATATTAATTAATTAATAATTAATTATTCCATATAATCCCTTAGATAATCTTGCCTTAGTATCTTATGATCTTATCTTATCTTACTTATCTTACTAATGCACTTGACAAGATATTCTGACAGAGATGGTTGCTATATCTCCGATTCAACAGATAAAGGTATGAATGATGCAATCTCCGTGCAAAATATGGGTAAAGTAATCTTTCAAACCAATTTTTGTAAATATAATTGTGTCCGATCCAGGTAAGTAATGTTTTATATTTTATGTTTTTTTTATTCAGGCTGCTCCGCACTGCAAAAATCTTCCTGCATCGTTTTCGCACACTTTGTATGAACCATCGCACACTATAGACTGGCCGCACCCATTGATGTATTAAAATAATATATCAACTGCCGCTTACGGCCGCAACGCATTTTTTTTTTGTATTAAAATGCGTTGCGCTGCAGCCTGCTGCAGCTATAATGTGCTGCACTGCAATGTGTACAAATTTTCTTCTTCATTATCAGATCAGCTTCTGATACAACACCATATTCAAACTAAGTGAATTAGTCGAAAAAATAAATCACAAGATTTGACGATACTGAAAGTTAATTCTCCGAATTTCTGCCTATATTATCTGACTGTATATAGTAGGCATATACTAAACTAGCTTCCGCCCGCGGCTTCGCCCGCGAGGAATGTCGATAAAACTATCCTATGTCCTTCCCCGGGATGCAATGCAATCTATCTCTCTACCAAATTATAGCGAAATCCGTTCAGTGGTTTAGGCGTGAAAAGGTAACATACAGACAGACAGACAAAGTTACTTTCGAATTTAAAATATTAGTATGGATGGTGTGAAATGTCATTGTCATCAGTGGCCTTTTGGCAACCGAATATCAATATTTAAAAGGGAGTGACTGTCCTGACCTCCTCAACCCAAATACTGGGGATATCAGAAGGCGATATTGTCGGGCTTCCAATAATGTATGCACCTACATGGACGCCTATTGTAGCACATTTTCGGTTTATTTTATTGTATACACTTAGATATTACATTTTTAAATATTTTAATTAAAAATAAAGACATTTAAAAATATAAAACAATTCTTTTATACAATTTTTTCCTGTTCAAAAAAATCCTTACTACTGTTTTAAAATGAGACAGAAAGTATGTCATTACTGTTGTACAAGCGGGTCGAAATGTAGACGAAAATCCATTGTTAACATGCTGAGCGGGCAGAAAAAGTGTGTGGAAATCCGTGTTATTTATTTATAGTATTGTTAAAGTGCCGTGTTTTTAGGGTTCCGTACCTCAAAAGGAAAAAAATGGAACCCTTATAGGATCACTCGTGTGTCTGTCTGTCCGTCCGTCTGTCACAGCCAATTTGCTCCGAATCTAATGAACCGATTAAGTTGAAATGAAAGAGCTTACTGTGAGGATCTCAAATATATTTTTTTCATAATTTTAAAGTAAATTGTATTAAAGGTATAATTAAGAAAATAGTCATCAAAAGTCGAAAACTATACGGTCTAAAAAAAGAAAAAAATGTTTGAGAATGTGCAAACTGCGCTATTTCATATGATACCCTACATGCCCTAGTACACTTCGAATTTTTCAGACCCCCTTTCAGTCCATTTTGCAAGAAATATACATATATTTTTATTTATTTCTTATTTGCGCAATAGTTGGGCAAACGTCATCTAAAACTATTCCAAATTTCAAGTTGATAGCATTAGTAGTTCTTGAGATATCCAGCTGTCACAGACAGACATACAGACAGACAGACTTAGTCTCACCATAAGGGTTCCGTTTTGCCGCCATGGGATCTGGAGGTGATAGTCCTCGCGCGCCTGTATGAGTGGCGCGCGGAGGCACTGCGCCGGGGGGTGGATCCGCTTCCGCGGCAAATCGCTGCGGAGCGGACGGATCTCCGGCGCGATCTCATGGCGGCATGGAAAGAGCGACTGTCGCAACCCAGCGCAGGGCACACCGCGATAGCGGCGATAAGACCCCTCTTTGAGGAGTGGCTAGAGAGGCGCCACGGCACCCTCACCTACCGCCTGACGCAGGTCCTCACCGGACACGGAAGTTTCGGGAGGTTCCTGCACATCATCAGGCGGGAGGAAACGACCGGGTGTCACCATTGCCAGGATCGCCCAGAGGACACGGTGGAGCACACGGTGGAGGTCTGCCCCGCTTGGGCGGAGCACCGCCGTGTCCTCGTAGATGCGATTGGCAGCGACGGCGACCTCTCGCGTCCGGCCCTGGTGCAAGCCATGGTCCGGGGCGAGAGGAAGTGGGAGGCAGTCACCTCCTTCTGCAAAGCAGTCATGCTAGCGAAGGAGGTGGCGGGACGGTTCAGGGAGAGAGCCTCCCGTCTCAGCCGCCGCGGGGGACGCCCCAGGCGTCGGGAGCCGCGTGACGACTCCCGGCCACCGTAGGCGCGGGCCTGCAGGCGGAGAGTAATGGGTAGCTCACCGTCCGAGCAGGACCAGGCCCGTGCCGAACGGCGCGTACGTGTTCCACGCGCGCCTCAAAGAGATGTCAGCATCGAGGAGGGGCCCCTTAGGGCCGAAGCCTACCGGGTCAGCGGGATTGTCCGAAAGGGTTACCTCTGGCCCGGAACATAAAGGGCTAAGGAAGGAACACGGGTGGGTTTTAGTCAGTAAGAGTTTGACACTCCCTTCCGCTCCACCCAGAGCGGGAGGAGTCATTTGATGATTACCCATCCGCAAAAAAAAAGGGGTTCCGTTTTTACCATTTTGTTATGAAACCCTAGAAACTACCTACATTTACTTAGAATACAAGGTAATTACGGTTTAATTTCGCTCCCAAAGTTTTCGAAACAGACTAGTATATATTGAAAACTCCCTCAAACTTTGCCCACCGACCAGGACGCTTCCGGGGAACTCCGTCGTATGGCACCCCTAAGTGCACGGCTATATAATAAGTACTATAGTTACTACGGTACTTTAAGTACCATTACGTAGGTACCTAAGTATGTATACGTAATTAAATTGGAGCCGGCTTAGTTGTCGGCTTGAATACGATTAGGCCTGGTTTGTAAGGGTTGCCACGAATGAAAGTTTTATAGGCTTTTAAAAAGGGTTGGTGGAATGAAACTGGGTTTATTGGTGTTTTTCTTTGAATTTTATTTTGAGTGTTGAATTGAAAAGTGTTGGAGAGTTACGAGTACCTACCTATATTAGTGCAGTGAACTCAGTGATACTAACATAGTTATTAAGTTTTATTACCCGACTGCGTCAGAAGGAGGGTTATGTTTTTCGAGTGTATGTATGTATGTATGTATGTATATTTCTTTGGCACGCTCTGCAGCCTAAACGGCTTAATCGATTTAAGCTTGAGAGGTACCGTTAGATTCGTCTTAATTGTGAGAGTGACACTGGGTATATTAAAATTGAAAAAAAAATAAAATGGCCGATTTTTGGCGCAATATGTTTTCAAATAATTTTTTTTTTTTTTCTCGAAACATATCGAGTGGGGTATCAAAATAAAGGGTTTTAAAAGGTGATTACAAAAATATATATACCTTATATGGTTAAAAGTAATTCGAAGTGACAAATCGTAAAAAACACGTACCAAGAACTAAATCGTTTGCGAAATCTTTCACATTTGTAAACTAAAAAGCTGGAAATAAAAAAAGTAATTTAAAAAATAAAAAAACCCGACTGCGAAACTGAAAAGCTACTCTACTACTAGGGTTTTTTTATTTTTTAAATTACTTTTTTTACTAACAAAATTGTTACTATATTATTATGTATACCTAGGTTAAGGTATGTATCTATGGGTCTTTGTTGCCTGATAATAAATGGTTTATTATTATTATAATTATATTGAATTGAACTAAGACTTGAACTCAGGTTGTGTTCATGAAAAATACATGTTCACGTAAGAAACGTAATGTTTTTAATAAATAAAAGAAATAATTCTGGAAATAAATTTGGTTCTTTGAAGTCTAAAAAGGTTTTGGAAAAACATAGAATGACGCCATATTTGATATTTTACCTCGTAACATAGCTTAGCTTTATGGCGACTAGTGTGTTATACTATTATCAAAATGTTCTACACTAGTTTGTAATGCAAATTGAGGAAGGACGTTGCACTGACATGTATGCATTCCTGATTCCAATTAAATTAAATCCTTGGATCAGTCTGTGGATCAGTCAGATGGAGATCATCTGTAGTTGAACTGAATTTTCTAAATGCACGTAAGTCATTTTTAGGTCTCTACACGATCCATAGTGATATCACGTTATTTTTCTTTTATCTAATTATATTTTCTTCTTTGCATTTAAAATACCTGCAACTAGGCAAGTTTAACTATTACTTTATTCCTTTGATTTTTTCGATTAAAATCTTACCTATTTCATTTTCCGAATTTCGAGTAAAATAAGGGGCTTACAGGGCCTAAACGCAAAAAAACGCAAGTTTTAGAAACAATAAAAGTATATGATCGACTACAGTAAACAAAATCAGAAAAATATATGATATTTTTCAGGATATATGCTAGGTAGATAGTGTGTTGAAAACATAATACAACTAATTTGATACGATAGAAAAAAATCATGAAGATACCTCTAAAAACTTTCTTTATACAATAAAAAACATTACACATACAATCATTGTGATTTTTTGTCAGATTATTTTACGAGCAACATATTAAAACACCAGTGTTTTATTTTTTTTAGTCTAAACAATAGATTTTTGTAAATAGATATTTTCTTCATATTTTGCAATAAATTACCAGTGTTGTGTCATCGCGCTTCTCTTTCTTTTCTATGCAGTCCGACAAAGACCGCACTTGAGGTCATGTAGTCGCCATAAGTCAACAGAATGCGAATTATATTTAGGTACTATACATAACACTATACGCAGAAAAGTTCGTCTCGCGGCAGTCTCTCCCCCCAATAATCCTGTATCGCACAGATTTGAATACGCTGTGTTACAAGCCTGCGAAATTCTGTATTTGTTGTGAATAGAATATTTTTATGCCTTCTGGTAAAAAACGTATTTCAGCCTAAATTTGATATACAGCGTATTTGGGAGATCTTTTTGGCATTTATAATGTAAAATAGGTACATGTGTGGGATTAAAAAGCTCATGGAGAATGTGTAGGTGATTTTAGTGGATTTAACTTTAAAATGAAATATTTTTAACGATTAAAAAAAATTAAACTCATTAAAATTGAGTAATTAATATATTTTCAGGTACCTATCTCATCATCATCATTATAATCAAATAATGTTCCCACTGTTGGGACACAGGCCTCCTCTCAGCTAGAGGGAGTGGGGCGTAATCCACCACGCGGGCCCAGTGTGGGTTGGTGGATGTCACATGTCTTCGAATTTTTGGTTCTAGGACATGCCGATTTCCTCACGATGATTCCTTCACCGTTTTGAGAGCTGAGAGTGGTGATACACAAAGTAAAGCGCGTGTCTGGCTTCGAACCTACCTACCTACTTAGGTTAATATCAATTTAAGTATCAACAGTGGCGTAGCGTAGTGAGAGAGGGAGGGGGGGGGGGGGGCGTCACTTTTTAGGGGGTGGCAAAATTTCACAGTAAATAATAAAATATATTTTATAAATATTTGAACCATTTCATATTTTTAACGCAACTATAAATTCGGACAATAAAAGACTTTGCTCTTAAAAAAAGCAGACGTATAAATTTTTAATTATAGCCGGAAGTTTTGTTTTTAACTGTAACAAGTACCTACTTATATTATTATTCAATAAAGATATAAATATTACTTAGTAGTGTCCTAGTTCTAATTAAAAATTGATTTTCGTTTTATATTCAATTCGCTAATTATTTAATCATGTCGATCGTCGAGGTGAACCCTAATTTTAAGTAGGTACCCACTTAAAATTACCTTTAAATACCTATGTACCTGTTATATCAATGGTTGAAGTAAGAATTTTTGTATTAATAAACGTGATTGTAAAAGAAATAAACTTTTTTATTTAAAATCTAACCTGTTTAATGCAAAATAATGATGACTGTTCTTGCCGAAAAGTTCTCTAGAATTAATGTATATAATGTATAGTACCTATACATTAAATTGAAATACCTAATTAAGAAGGAAGCAAAATTGGCTTCTGCCCCGGGCAGACGATACCCACGGTACGCCACTGAGTATCAACATTACCTATTTATAAAAAAAAACTGACCGAATATCCGAAACTAGGTGGTAATAGGTAATACGGGCTGGTGACCGCAACTCCACGTCAATGCCCGTGTTTTGCGTACGGAAAAAACGAAAAAAAAAATCCGACCCTAATCCGCGTGAAAAAGAGTTACATAAAGTTCATAGGCGAACCCCAAGCCCAAGCGCCCAAAGGGAATATTGTAATATAGAAAAGTAAGATTACTTTTGGATTCTTTTAGTAGAAATGCGGCCCAAAGCTGCGGTGAAACAGTCAGCAAAAGTTTATCCGCGTATACGAAGTTAATGTTAATCGTTGTACCGAAGGAATTAGGAGCACTTGTCCTTTAGTTTTATCTCGAGAACGACAGAATTACTTTTGATGTGGTTTTCTCTGAGAGATAAACTTGTTATTCTCTGGGGTAACGAACGAACGACTCATTTCGTGTTCACATTTCTAACTAGAGATTCCTTGAAAACGATCAAAAAGTTCGTTTTTTAAAGCAGTGTATCTCATAGACCGTAAATAATTTTGACCAAAAAAAAAATGATATTTTGAAGTCTCATTTTAATACAGTGATCGATCTAAAATCATAATTAAACATACATTAATGCATCAAAATATCTTCAGATACACCTCTTGAGACCTTTAAAGGCAGTTTATCCCTTCATTAACAATTTTAACTATAATTAAAAATATGCCATTAAATTTCTAATGCCAAACTGCATTTGTGATGGATTATTTATTATTAAATAGTTTTTGTAAATAAATAATTTCTTCATATTATACAATAAATTACCAGTTTTGTGTCATCGCGCTTCTCTGTCTTTTCTATGCAGTCCGACAGTGACCGCGCTGTCATTTGGTAGTTTTGATTCGAGTTGATTTTTGTAAGTAGACATTAACATGTTTGTCATGTAGAGAGTAATAAGTAAGCATACCATTATCAGCCTATAATGTTCCCACTGCTGGGATCCAGGCCTCTGTAAGAGGGAGGGGCCATAATCCACCACGCGGGCCCAGTACGGGTTAGTGGATATCAAATGTCTTTGAAATTTTGGTTTTAGGACATGCTTGTTTCCTCACGATGTTTTCCTTCACCGTTTTGAGAATGCAGCAAAACAACTTGAGTAGATAAACCTAGGTATTTTCCGAGATGTCGCTTTATTTTTCGTAAGCAAATAAAACTTACCTACGACGTCGCAAAGTTTGTTTACGTAAGACTTTCTGAAGTGTCTCTTGATTAAAGCTGAAGTGGTAGCTCCTGACAAACGCGCGAGCAATGTTCAGACGCCAGGATATCAAGCTACCCGAAACTGTCAAATTTTTCCAATCAAAGAACCTTATACTTTAGCGATAAAGTTGAAAATCTATTAAAGAAATTTGACAGTTTGTAGTAGCTTGATGTGCTGCGTCTGTACCTAATAATGGAATAAATATATTCAGCGTTTATATTGAAACAAATTAAATGATAATTAGACTGCTAAATCACTGACAATTCTTCCTAATAGCGAATTAAAGGAATTTACTAGACCTTCCACCGTTTAATCGAGTTCCGGCGCCATTCATCGGGCAAAAATATAGCCGCCAGGTGAGATTCTCAAGCGCTTCTTTTAAATAAATTGTTTTAATTAGAAGCCATTAAAGAAATGGGCATTTTAAAAGGCAATTCTGTTTGAATTGAGCTTTCTATTTTAATGTATTATCGTGCAATAGAAAAGGGAGCTTCTGCCATTACTTTGAGAAACATGACCTAAAGCGCGGTCACTGTCGGACTGCACAGAAAAGAATGAGAAGCGCGATGACACAATGCTGGTAATTTCTTGCAAAATATGAAGCAATTATTTATTTACAAAAAAACTATTGTTTGGACTAAAAAATTAAAACACTAGTGCTGTAGTATGTTGCTTGTAGAATAATTTGACAAAAAATCAGAATGATTGTATGAATGTTTTTTTTTTTGCGAATAGAAAGTTTTTAGAGGTATCTTGATGATTTTTTTCTATCGTATCAAATTGATTGTATTATGTTTTCAATACACTATCTAACTAGCATATATTCTGAAGAATATCATATATTTTACTGATTTTGTTTACTGTAGCAGATCATATACTTTTAGGCATTACAAAAACTTTTTACAAAAAAAAAACAACCGACTTTTTAGGGATCCGTAGTTCCTACAACAAGGAACCCTTATAGTTCCGTCATGTCCGTCTGTCTGTCTGTCTGCCCGAGGTTTTGCTAAGAGACCATTAGCACTAGAAAGCTGTAATTTTGTAGGAGTGTGTACATCAATTACACCGACAAAGTGGTAAAAATTAAATTAAAAATTTAAAAAACCCCCGACACAAAAAAATAATAAAATTAAATGTAAGTAATTGGAAAAGGATCAAATAATTTAAAAACCCCCAACTTAAAGAATCTAGGTAACGAGACTAAAACAGATAAATTCATATGGCAGTCGGGGGACCTCTTAGAATAGAAGGTGTTCCACAGAACGGTCCCCCGACTTCCATATGAATTTATCTGTTTTAGTCTCGTTACCTAGATTCTTTAAGTTGGGGGTTTTTAAATTATTTGATCCTTTTCCAATTACTTACATTTAATTTTATTATTTTTTTGTGTCGGGGGTTTTTTAAATTTTTAATTTAATTTTTTATTTCATGCTTTTTGTAGGGACTCCTTAATTTTTAGGGTTCCGTATAAAAACGGAACCCTATTACTAAGACTTCGCTGTCTGTCCGTCTGTCCGTCTGTCCGTCTGTCCGTCTGTCTGTCTGTCTGTCACCAGGCTGTATCTCAACAACCGCGATAGCTAGACATTTGAAATTTTCACAGATGATGTATTTCTGTTGCCGCTATAACAACAAATACTAAAAACAAAATAAAATAAATATTTAAGGGGGGCTCCCATACAACAAACGCGATTTTTTTGCCCTTTTTTGCTCGATATCAAAAATGGCAACAGGTAGGCACTTGAAATATTCACAATATACTCAGTTGTATTTTAACTTTAATAATAAATAATAAAATTAAAATAAAATAAATATTTAAGGGGGGCTCCCATACAACAAACATGTTTTTTTTCGGCGTTTTTGCCTTGTGGTACGGAACCCTTCGTGTGCGAGTCCGACTCGCACTTGGCCAGTTTTTGTATTTCATTTCTTTTATTTTCTTGCGTTTTAAGATTCAAGTAATTTGGTGTTTAATCAGATTTTTTATCCGTCAAAAAATAATTATTAATTTAGGTATAGTTGAAGAATAATCAGATTTTTGTTTTATTATATCCTTTTTCTAGTTCTCCCTTTAGTTATTCAATTTTCGTACAAGTATTTCATAGCTATTAGATATCTTAGGTATTTCAGATCTAGTTTAAAAAAATGGGAATGCGACACTATCTGTTGAAATACCTGCGCTTTTTAAGTAGGATAATTCCATTCGTATTTGTCAAACTTAGTGGTCGTAGGTACCACTCATCACTCCACTTTCCTCATCATTCTAGAGCAGTGATCAGACAAAAAAATATTTTCAACTTTTTAGTTTTCATTTCGTTAGTTAATATTCCTCATTCCCTTTCAATATAGTGTCATCATCTGCCTAGCCTTTTCCCAACTATGTTGGGGTCGGCTTCCAGTTTAACCGGATGCAGCTGAATACCAGTATTTTACATGGAGCGACTGCCTATCTGACCTCCACAACCCAGTTACTGGGTAATACGATACCCCTTGGTAAGACTGGTTGTCAGACTTTCGGGCCTCTGACTACCCGTAACAACTGTCAAAGATCCACGAATGACAGCCGGGACCAACGGCTTAACGTGCTTTCCGAGGCACGGAGAGGTCTCGGTATGTAAAGATGGTCACCCATCCACAGACCAACCGCGGCAAGCGTAGCTTAACCTGATCGATCGACCTGTGCGGCTGTTATTATTTAGCCACGGGCCCCTTTCAATATAGTGTACATTATGTAATAGCGTATAGTATTCTACTAGTCAAGCCCTTTCATTTGATACCCATAATGAGGGAGTTGTGAAAAAAAAAATGTAATTCGCCACTTTGTGGTGGCGGCCATCTTGGATTTAAAATTTATCATAGTGTATAGTATTCTACTATTCAAGCCCTTTCATATTAAGGGAGTTGTGAAAAAATATGTAGTCCGCCATTTTGTGGCGGCGGCCATTTTGGACCGATTTTCATCAAACATAGCTAAGAACACTCCCGACTAATTAACCTTTCAAACAAAAAAAACAAATTCAAAATCGGTTCATCCGTTCGGGAGCTACGATGCCACAGACAGACACACACACACACACACACACACACACAGACACGTCAAACTTATAACACCCCGTCGTTTTTGCGTCGGGGGTTAAAAATAAAATTTTGGAAAATATTTTTTTTTTAGGGTACCTCCCCTACATGTGAAGTGGGGATGAATATTTTTTTCGTCGTCTACCCCATCATGTGGGGTATCGTTGAATAGGTCTCCTAAAATGACTTGGGGGTTGCTAAAATTATTTTTCGATTTAATGCTCCATATTAAATGCTCAATATTAAACTTTAAAGTGCAAATTTTTGTTTCAGTAGGGCGCCCCCCCCCTCTAAAAGCTAAATTGCTAGCTTGAAAAATCTGGAAAAATTCACGATGATAGTGCATTTCATAAACTTTAAAGGAAAACTATAGCGGTTAAGATAACTTGTTGCTTGTTTATAACTGGTAAAGACATTAATTGAAACACAAAATATAACATAACGGGCTACTACGGAACCCTACACTGTGCGTGGCCCGACACGCACTTGGCCGGTTTTTTTTTGGATAAAAGTTTCACTTTTTAGTGTGTCAGTTTGTAATTTATCTAAGTTACAATAGCCTAAGGTGAACGGCTCATCACTTTTACAAAATATTGCTTTTCCCGATGCAGGGACGTTAATTGTTGAGGAGTTCTCCTAGTAAGAACCAGAAGAACTGGAGCTGCTTGAGAAGTCACCATCAGTTCCACTTCACCTCACGCATTATAACGAGCATAAAGTGCTTAGCAACCATATTAAAGTAATCGAATCGCAACCTGTGAAATATTTGTTATTGAGTAGTTCCGATGGCCATCTGTGGTCTTCATCATCAGCTCCACTTTACCAAATGATGATTTCCGAGAGCAAATGCTCAAGTTACTTTAAAAATACCCAAATCGCTATAAGTTTGCCTATACAATTTGAGGGTTTTGTTCGATTTCCATGGGATCCTCTCATCATATACCAACTTGATGATAATGGGACCACCTGGAGAGTATACCTTTTCAAACATTTGGAATCGGTCCAGCCGTCTTCGAGTAAACATACATAAAAAAAACATATAAAGTCGAACATATAACCTCCTCCTTTTTGGAAGTCGGTTAAGAACTTGCGTTTTTTGCATTTAGGTCCTGTAGCTGGTCTATTCGGTAAATTCTCATCGTGAAAACTTAGGTGAAGTGAGTTTTGAGTGAGAAGCCATTTCACCTGATGCTAGGGTTGACACTATTGACAGCTCACTTCACCTTAGTATTCACAGCAAATTTTTTAGATAAGTACTGTTTTTTTTTGTCCGATCCTGTTGTATACCTCCGATAAACATTTGAAAATAAATCTTATAACCGAAGTGGTTATTTGCTACTGTTTCAGGAGCTCACTACCGTTTGATCCAATTATTTCCCAAATTTATCTTTTTTAGTTGACAGAGATGTTTTGGTAATATCTAGCTCGTACATTTACGGTATCATAAATATTAACGATATCGTCACTTTATTGATAAACCGAAGGTTCTATGTTTTCGAGTCATTTTGTCAGATGAAGTAGAAAGAAGAACTTTGAAATTATTTCATTTCTTTTTCTATAATTATAATACAGCGATACTTTCAGACTTTTTCGCTTCGACCTCGAAACTTGGAATACAATGTAACGTGACCAAAATAAGGGTCGAAAATATTGGACGAGCCTTTGCCCCTTGAATCGTTTATATTTATATAAATGTAAGAAAAAATTCTATAAAAAGAAACTGTTGGATTCTTTTTTTAAAAGCTTTTACTCTATAAATATTTCTAATCTCCTTGCTCTGTCCAAAATCTTTGACAAATGAGAATGGTTTGAGTAATATAAAGCGGTATTTCCAGAATTTAATTCTGTAGTAAGCTGACGCGGCAGATTTCAAATAACCAAAAGTACTTTAAAATGGTCGTAAAAGTAAAATGATGGTCCCAAGTTACTTAACAGCGTTACGTATTAAGCGAATTTAGTCATTTTCGGGAGAGAGAGAGAGTGATTAAATTTTTAATCTCCATAAGTTTTTGTCTCTCCCTTTCAATTATTCATGCCGTGTTCCGAATTTAGAATATTTCGTGAAGGAGATTGTTCTTTAAATTAAGATGAAGGTAAATTGGATTATATTGAAGTTTGCTGCTCTGAATTATGAAGACGGTTTCGTTGTAATACTTTTTTGTGTATCTTTGGAAATGTAGGAACCGCGCCCTAGTCTTTACATTGTAATCATTGTTTTATGTTTTACAGTTTTACCGTACAAGCCTCATACTTTACAAGTAGGTACAAGTGGTTTAAAGTATTTGACTTTGAATATTATATCGCTATCTATCGCCATTTTAAATATTTTTGTCGTTTTATTGAGTTATTCCGGTCTGATCCCCTGAACCTCCCTCCACCCTCTCCCCCTCTTCGATCCCCTGCTAGTTCTTCTTCTGTTTTAATCTCTGTCATAATTATTTAGCGGCTTAATTAGAGGGTATAGACAGACAAGTTACAATCGGTTGGAAAACGTTTCGTATTTCTATAAAGACTTTCAATTGGATTGACTTTTATTAATATAGCATTAGTTAATTCAATACATTTTTAGGGTTCCGTAGTTCCTACAAGGAACCCTTATAGTTTCGTCATGTCCGTCTGTCTGTCTGTCTGTCCGAGGTTTTGCTAAGAGACCGTTAGTACCAGAAAGCTGTAATTTTGTAGGAGTGTGTATATCAACTACGCCGACAAAGTGGTAAAATAAAATGTAGGAAAATATTTTTTTCTAGGGTAGCTCCGCTACATGTGAAGTGGAGATGAATATTTTTTTCGTCGTCTACCCCATTGTGTGGGGTATCGTTGAATAGGTCTTCTAAAATTACTTGGGGGTTGCTAAAATTATTTTTCGGTTTAATGCTCCATTTATTAAAGTGCAAATTTTTTTTCCAGTAGGGCGTCCCCCTCTAAAACCTAAACTGCTGGCTTGAAAAATCTGGAAAAATTCACGATGATAGTGCATTTCATGAACGTTAAAGGAAAACTATAGCGGTTAAGATAACTTTATCAGTTTAGCGATAATAGTCGTTCAACTTGGGTGTTGGATAATTTTGTACCAAATACAAAATCCTTAGCATTAATCCTTTAAAATGAAGTAGTTGCTTGTTTATAACGGGTAAAGACTTGCATTGAAAAAGATATTTTTTTTTAAAATATATTCATACTTTTCCTTCATCGTTATCGCTGATAGAATGTCTAGTCTCTCAGGATAAAACTACAATTGCAAAGTTTTTACTTCTTTAAAACTTTTATCAATATGAATACAAGTTTATAGTGTTTTATAAGCAATGCGCGTTTTACTTGTGGTTACCAAGTATACAAACACGCTGTGAATGTATGCGTGAAGATGAGTAGTTGCACATAACACAAGCACGTGACACGCACACGCACACACACACACACTTTCCACTTCGCCATTGTCGCGAACGGTAAGTGCCGAGAGTTCCTGCCCTTACACACACTTTCACAGCGTGTTTGTACACTTGGTAACCACAAGTAAAACGCGCGTCGCTTATAAAAATAATGTTAACTTATTGATACATATTCATAGTGATAAATGTTTTAAAGAAGTAAAAAGTTTTAGGTAGCGTTACCAAACGGGAGCGTTCCCAAACGGGAGTAACCCGGTAGTTTTACAAGTAAAGGACGTGTCGCTTGGTGAGTTAAAATACTTACTATACAAGTCAACGCCTGAAGCTAGCCTATCCCTACTTCCATTCCACAGCAAACAGTACCTACATATCGTCGGCGTCGATTGAAGTTCCCCCACTTAAGGCTGGAACCAAGTTCAAACAGCAGCTAGTGTCCGTAGATATTTCAGCTGAGTTTCACCGCAATCAATTCACTAAACTCGGCTAACTCAAAGAGCCAAAGTTCGTAAACTTTGTCAATAACTATAAATCATTAACGAAATAACTGTTTTGGTCTCGCACACTAGGCCATCCGGCGTCAGTGATAACAAAATCGGTATAAAGAACAACATACTTGTGAAGCCCGACTGGACTTTGAAGGGTCGAGAAGTTGGAGTCGCGTCACAACACGAACTTCAAGTCGTTCGTGGTGCATGTTCCGACACATCATTTCGAGAAGTTCCTCAAGTAAGAGTGCTGGCTGAAGAGTGTTGTGTACCGCTGGTTTCGTGGCTGGCTACATGACACCAGGGGCCCAAGTCTGCTATTTTTATAAATTCGTCATTCCAACACGATCCCATTGTCACTTTGCTAAAAGTTCGTAATTTGCTAAATTCATAATGGTCGATCATTGGTCGGTCGATGGCACAGAACATATACGATACTCGTAACGAATTAAAAGCAATGACTGCACAATAACGTTCAAATGGTAGGCCACTGATCAAAGGAACTGTCTGTCTGATTACCGCCTAAGTCACTCATTCATTTGTCGTTATGTACGAGATTACCATTCTATGCCATTTCTTTCAATGGAGTGTCAGTGGTTGACGATTGGAAAGTCATAATGACGCCATTATATTAATAGATTACCAAACTTGTCAAAATCACAATTATGAAATCAATGACAGACTATTCTGACACTATTGTAATAGCAGACTTGAGGCCCTGTCAGCAAAACACGACGCAGACACTTGGTGTGCGTGTGTATATTTATATACTTATATATTTTTTTAAAGTTATATTAATATTGTATAGTATGTATTTATAAGGTCCTTGGTGCCTGAAATAAATTGATTAATAAATAAATAAGCTGACTTCCTATTCTATTTCAACTCCGTAGGTACAGTCGGTGGCCAACATTATCTGACCCACTTGAGAGTGATAGCGAATTTGAACCTTATCGTGAACATTTGGAATACCCCGTGCAAGCATTTCGATAAATAATGTTGTTAAGCGATTTTAATAATTATGTTGTTGTTGTTGTTAAGGTTGAAAGGCTAATAAGTTTCACGACTACTAAAAAAAAAATCAAGGCGAGGGTGGATGAATAAAAAAAAATATCGTGTATCAGTAACATTTTAAAGTTGTCCACGGTTAATAGCTAAATTTCGTGATTCATTTTTGTTGTAAATACTATTTGATGCGAATTAAAACCACTGATAAGCAAAAAGGAATCCCACAAAAACATTTCATGTTAAATGTTGCCAAGACGAGACCATGTAGCTCGCACTGTCAAAAAGTAATCAGATCTCATGTAGAGCCAAGCTTCTAACTCTACACGCCCTAACTCTACAAGGCCTGACTTCGCAAACTCTACACCTTAGTCAAAATATCTGGTTTGGCCGTTTCGTTACTACAAGAACCATTAACAGTATGAGAGTTTTTCACCTTACGCTCATGTGAATGTAGCGAAATGGCCAAGCCATATTATTTTGACTAAGGTGTAGAGTTTGCGAAGTCAGGCCTTGTAGAGTTAGGGCGTGTAGAGTTAGAAGCTTGGCTCTATATGAGATCTGATTACTTTTTGACAGTGCGAGCTACATGGTCTCGTCTTGGCAACATTTAACATGAAATGTTTTTGTGGGATTTCATTTCTTTTTGTAAGTTGCTTATGATATTTATACGAGTATTTTTGCTGTTGTTCATTTTTTCTTTCTTTTTTTGGGGTTTATTTATAACAAGGACCCCCTATATAAATTTTCAGACCTCTAGCATCAAAATTTACGGATTTTTTTTTTTTTTGGGGGGTAAAAGTTTCAAGTTTTAATATTTTTTTGTTGTTTGTGTACTATTACTAGCTTACATACCAAATTTCAGCTTTCTAGGACTTCAGGAAGTACCTTAAGAATTTTGATGATCATCAGTCAGTGAGTCAGTGACGAAATCGGGGTATTTTAGATATCAATAAAATCTAAAGTATAAGAGCTATGCAATTGAAACTTCATAGGTTTAATAAGTCAACCACTGGCATCATATTCCGAAAATTTTGTTTATCTGGTATAATCCAAACCCAAGTTAAGAGGGTTCAAAAATACGACGAAGTGCTTCGAGAAAAGGTAGGTAGTGCCCTTGCGCTTCGCTTGGCTGGTCTTGGCGGGGGCACTCCCGTGCCCCCAGATATATAAGTTTAAAAATGTGTTTTTTGATATTCGATGTACTTGTCATCTTTCAAATAAAATTTTACACAGCTATAAGACGATTTTTCCCTATAAATTCCAACACGTTATCAGCACGAGAAAAAAAAGCTTATAGGGAAAAACAATGAATCTTATTACAAATAGTGTGTAAAAAGTTTTTTTTTTTTTGTGTTGTTGAATATTTTTCGAGTTTTATTTGTTTTTTTTTCGTGATGTCCAGTGGTGATTCTGTAGCGAACAGATGGTCTTCTTCATCAATACCCTCGCTCTTCCTAACTAATAGAGATGGGTACCCTTCGTGGAAGTTCAAAATGAGGAACTACTTAATTCATGAAGATTTGTGGTGCACAATTGATGGTTACGATAAAGGAGATGCCACCCTTGAACAGGTAAAATCTCGAAATGATAAGAGAGCACTAGCAAAAATATGCTTAACAGTAGATGGCTCTGCAATAACGCATATTAGGAGTGCAAAGTCTGCTCTAGAAGCCTGGAAGGCATTGCAAGATGCTTATGAAGATAAAGGCATGGGCAGAAGGTTGGCTTTAGAGAGAAAGTTATATAGGCTCTCGCTAAATGAATTTCAAAATATAGAAATGTACATTAACGCTGTTTTGAGTACTGCACAAGATTTGGCTGACATCGGCAAGGTAATTGAAGATGCTTCGATTGCTGCGATTTTATTAGGAGGTCTCTCTTCGAAATACGAGCCTCTAATAATGGCATTAGAAAATAGCAATGTAGAAGTAAGTACCGAGCTAGTTAAAAGAAAGCTACTGAATGAAATGTCAAAGACTGACTCCACAGAAGGTGTTGCAGCTTTTCAACTGCAAAATCGATCTGACATTGATGTTCATAAAACAAAGAAGAAGAAACCTATTGTATGCTACGAATGTAACAAACCTGGACACAAACGTCCTGCCTGCCCTCTACGCAATAAGGTAAAGAAAGGCGTTAGTTCATCAGACAGAGACAGAGAGATTACTTCTTTTAGTGCTCTAGGTTCTTCGAGTTTGGA
The DNA here is from genome assembly GCA_916614155.1 of Mesoligia furuncula. NCBI lineage: Eukaryota > Metazoa > Arthropoda > Insecta > Lepidoptera > Noctuidae > Mesoligia > Mesoligia furuncula. The sequence goes on from OU744800.1 coordinate 8,782,627, forward strand.
GATAAATAAGTGGTTTATTGATTCTGGTGCATCAAAACACATGTCTCCTAGACGAGATTGGTTCAAGGACATCAAACCATTAGAAGGTAGCACTGTTACTGTTGCCAACGGTGAGAAGATAGACTGTGGTGGTATTGGTGACATATCTATTAACACTGTGTGTAATGTGGTAAATAGCATCATAGATGTAGCGTATGTACCTAAACTTACTAATAATTTGATTTCTGTCAAGAAAGTCGTAGACAAAGGTTTTGTAGTACTTTTTGATAAGAATGGTTGTAGTTTTTATAAAGAAAATGATTTTTCTTTTGAAGGTGAGGCGATTCTACATGGTTCTGCTAGTGGTGGACTGTACACTCTCGATTGTACAACTAATTCCCTCCAGAATGTAGCGTACGAGGTGCACTCTGACTCGTTGAGCAGGTACCTGTTAAGGCACAAACGGTTAGGTCATTTATGTCGTATTGGTATGAACCAATTAAAGAATTCTCACGTAGGTATAGATTATACTGAAATAGATAAATCGAGTTGCGTTGCCTGTGTTGAAGGCAAGCAAGCAAGAAAACCTTTCAAGACGATTGCGTACAAGAAAGCTGTCTCAAAGCTAGAATTGATCCACTCAGATTTATGTGGACCAATGTCTGAGACATCATTCCAAGGTAATAAGTATGTTCTCATTTTCATAGATGATTTTTCGCGGATGATTTATCCTTACTTTATTGCTTCTAAAGCACAAGTTAAAGAAAAGTTTTGTATTTTCCAAGCATTAGTGGAAAGACAAACCGGCGCTAAAATCAAGAGATTGAGAACTGACTGCGGAAAGGAGTATGTCAATAAAGAGCTTACGGATTACTTAGCTACAAAAGGAGTGACGCATGAGACTACAGTAGGGTATAGCCCTCAATCAAATGGAGTAGCAGAAAGGACAAATCGTTCTGTCGTGGAAAAAGCACGGTCTATGCTAGCTCAGAGTTCGCTATCCAAAGCGTACTGGGAAGATGCCTTCAAGACTGCTGTATACCTGAAAAATAGGTCACCACATCGGGCTCTTGAAAGAAAAACACCATTTGAAAAATGGAATGGCAATAAGGGTGATTTGACCCATTTGCGTGTGTTTGGGTGTAGAGCACTAATACAAGTTCCGGCTTGTCAACGGAAGAAACTAGATCTGAAGACTAAAGAAGTGATCTTTGTTGGATATTCAGAAGATCCAAATGGTTATTATTTCAGGGATTCTTCAAATCTAAGAATTATACAGAAGTCAAGAGATGTAACATTTTTTGAAAATCATTTTTCACAATGAAAAGGTAATGCTGTTGAATCTGTGAAAACGGAACCAGTCATTTTAATTGATGAGCAGCAACATCAGGATGAGAATGAAGTTCGTCAGGAAAATAATTCTGTATGTAGCGATGATGAAAATGATTATAATTCAGCAGAATCAGAGGATCCTACAAGTCCTGAACGGATAGAGCCAGCTGTGGATCAGCAAGTAAGTAGATATCCTTCTAGGATTCGTAAACAACCGGATTTCTTCACCTCTAAAGTATTTGCTGAAGAGATTATTGAACCGAAGAATTATCTCGAGGCAGTGAATGCAAATGATGCTGATAGATGGCAGTTGGCAATGACTGATGAACACAATTCTTTGTTAAAATTAAAAACCTGGAAGCTTGTTGACCGACCTAAAGGAAATAAAAAGGTCATACCTTGTAAATGGGTCTACAAATTGAAAATGGATGCTGACGGAAATATGATGAAGTATAAGGCAAGATTAGTGGCTAAAGGTTTCAGACAAGTAGAAGGTGTTGACTACAATGAAACGTTTGCCCCTGTAATTCGTCATTCTTCACTCCGTACATTGTTTGCTTTAGCTGTAGAAATGGACCTACAAATGAGACACTTGGATGTTGATACAGCCTTTCTAAATGGAGATCTTGAAGAGGAAGTATTTATGGAACAACCTCAAGGTTTCGTAAAGAAAGGACAAGAAGCTCAAGTTTGTCTGCTGCAGAAATCCTTATATGGGCTCAAACAAGCACCACGAGCATGGAACATGATGTTGGATAAAACACTGTTGAAGTTAGGTTTTGAAAAAACTCCTTCCGAACCATGCGTGTATAAGAAACTTTTTGGTAAAGAGTTGGTCTTATTGGCAGTTTTTGTCGATGACATTATTGTCTTTTACCAAAATGAAATAACATTTGACACTCTCAAACATGTTTTGAAAAATATTTTTTCAATAAAAGATCTGGGAGAATTAAAATATTATCTTGGATTAAATATTCATAGAAGCGATGATGGTAAAGTAAAAGTTAGTCAAAGAACATTCATTTTAAGTTTGCTGAAAAAGTTTGGTATGGATATGTGCAAGACGGTTGAGACGCCATCAAGTCTGAAGAAGCTGAGTACTGGAAATGGAGAAGGCGAGTATCCATTTCAAAGTTTAGTTGGATCCCTTATGTTTTTGGCAGTAAACACTCGCCCGGACATAGCATTTGTGACGAGCTATCTCAGTCAGTTTAACACAAAGTTTAATAAAGAACATTGGCTAGCACTAAAGAGAGTGTTGCAATACTTGAGAGGTACAATAGATTATGCTCTTACTTACAGAAAGACTGGAGAGTACCTTAAGGGATACACGGATTCAGATTGGGCTAACTGTAGCATGGACCGAAAGTCATATACTGGCTACTATTTTATGCTGGCTGGAGGTCCTGTAATGTGGCAGGCTAAAAAGCAGCAGACGACTGCTCTGTCATCTACTGAGGCGGAGTATATGGCACTAACCGCTGCAGCTAAAGAGGCGTGTTACTTAAGACGATTTGTATCGGAAATAACTGGTAAGTCCGATACTGTTACTTTGTTCAACGACAGTCAGAGTGCACAAAGTTTAGTGCATAACCCTGTCCATCACGAGCGAACGAAACATATAGATACAAGATATCACTTTATACGGGAGAAGGTATCTGACGGTATTATAGATATTAATTTCGTCAGATCAGATATGAATTTTGCTGATATGCTAACAAAACCGTTAGGGCGTATTGCACATAAGAAATGTGTAGCTGGTTTAAATTTAGCATAGGTTTTGATAATGTGGTATTTTTTTTTTCTCTTTCTTTTTGTTTTCCCTAGAGAGTTTTAATTGAGGGCGGATGTTGTAAATACTATTTGATGCGAATTAAAACCACTGATAGGTAAAAAGGAATATATAAGTTTAAAAATGTGTTTTTTGATATTCGATGTACTTGTCATCTTTCAAATAAAATTTTACACAGCTATAAGACGATTTTTCCCTATAAATTCCAACAATTTTAATAGCTGGTTGTGATTGTGCGATAATGAACTTTATGAAAATATACGATATGGTTCAAATTCTTTAGAATATTGCTTCTATCATCCCAACTAAGGTCAATTTTCAAAACATATTACTACAGTTAACTTGGTCTCGTGGTCAATTAGGCAGGTCGATAGTCGCCGGTGTCTGCGTTCGAAACCAGGAAAAACCTAACTAAGCTTTTTGTAGCAATGTTTTGTTTTTAATTATTATCTTTTTTTCACTTTTTTTAACGAACGAAATCGAGAAATATCTTTTTAAATGGGCAGTTTGTATAAGAATGAAACAAAATCATTGCAAGTAATAAATTTTTTTATTATTTCATTAAAATATACATAAGTCAGATAAAGTAAGTAAATGCTCATAGTTCAAAATTATTACATTTTATAATATCATATTCAAACCTAACCATGTATAAACTTTTAAAAAAGTCATGCTAATGCTTGGAAGTTTATTATCGAGAAAACATTGATGTTTATATGCGAGAAAATGAACGAATTTGTGAAATGTTTTACAGATTTATAGCTAAGTATAATTATGTAGTGAATCAACATGTTATTTAAATAGAAAAATGCATTTCCATTTATAACAATAACATCACCACAGAATCTGCAACTTTTAATGGTTTAGCATTCATTCAATTGAGCATTTACTTACATAATGTGTTTCAAAATACTTATAAGTAGATTAGTTAGTAGCGGAGTGGCACACCGTCTCCTTCTATAACTTGCTGTAAGTGGCTACGCATACCGCAAACCGTGTTCCAACACACTTCTTTTCCTCTCATGTGCTCCTATGTCGATGATACGATCTCAGCCAAATTGTTTTTATTTCGCACTTTGGATGTGTCCCAATTTAAAATCATTTGACCCCATAGATTTTCTATAGGGTTCAAATCGGGAGTTTTAGATGGCCAGTAAATAACAGTTACACCTTCTTGAGCAGCTAATCAATTCTTCACAATGCCTGCGTGGTGGATGGAGCAGTTATCTTGCACGAAGTAAATATCTGTATTTGGATAGGCAATTCGCACAGTCGGCAGCAGGACGTCACGCAGAATCTCCAAATACTGAATACTATTAAATCGATCACCAACTTCTACCAATTCATCAGCTCCCATAGACGACATTCAGCCAGCAATGTTTTGTATAGTCATTATTTTGCGACATGACTCCACCGGATATCTATGATTACACCAAATTCATTAAAAATACTTTTCACGATTTACGTCAAACGTTTTAGAAATGTTTGTGCGCAGTCACTGTTTAGGCGTAGGTAGACTGACTTATGTCACTTAGATCAATTTAGTATTCATCTACCCCACGAAGTAAACTTTTACTTCGTCCTACTCATTTGTTTTTTTAATTTACCCACTTGTTTTCCAGACAAGTTGTTAGGCAAAAACCATATTGGTCGTTCTTTAATAATGCAAGAAATAAGTATTCTAGAAATCATAAATGAAAACAAATAAAAAAGAAATTGATAATAGATGGATTGTGTTTTCGAACCCACATGTTGTTCGTCGCCAATCCAGCATCGAACCGCGAAGCCACAATGACTTGTTGAGAATACGCGAAATTAAAGATTGTGTAGTAAGTAAGTATTGCCGTGTTACTTAAAAGCTTTTCAACTTTAACGACAAGAAGATAATGATTAAAATGGCTTAACAAGATATGCCGGGTGAGTCAGGCAATGTTGGGTGGGTCAGACAATGTTGGTCACCGACTGTACTACGCTACAATATACCTAATAATAAATCATTGAATTCAACAAAGAACCATAACATAAATGCCTTAAAGACATACATAGCTAGCTTCTGCACGCGTGATCGTCCGCGTAAAGCAAAAAAAGCAAAGGCAAGTCATATCGGAAGTAGGTACGTTGAACCGCTGTTTGTTGTTGCTCCACAAAAATATTGAAAATCTGTGCGTAAAGTGTTTGGAAGTGCCGTTAAAAGTGTAATTCGCATGGACATACTTTGAACTATAGACTTGCAACAATAATTTGGTGTTCTAGTGCATGTTTTAAAAAAATCTAGACAATAATCAATTCGAAAAAGAATCCGATCTACCGTCGCCGCGTCGATCGCAAACTAACAGTGCGTCGCAATAAAACGCGTAAGCGCCCCGTATTGCACGGCACTTACGACGTTCTTCTCGCGAACTCGCTGTGACCGGGCCGTCGACTCATCCACCGCTGGCCTTTTTTAGTGTGCGCTTTGCTTCGAGAACCGGGCCATATCTAGGAGGGCCTTTACTAGTGTGCAGAGAGATACCTATTATAATAAAATTATAAAAACAACATGGCTTCGACGGCGCGGTCGTGTGGTTGCTGTGCCGACAATAATTATTCCGAAGATGACAAAGAACTCATTAATTGCATAAGATGCAATAAGACATACCATTTCGCGTGCCTGTCTGTTCCGGTGATTCCTGCTGATTCTGAAACTTATCGTAAATGGAAATGTTCGGGTTGCTTAAATCTCATTACGAGTACCTCCAAAAATGAGAGTACACCAAATCGGAACGTGTCCACAACAAGAGGTAATAAGAGACCGGCCTTGAACTCTCCCCCTCAAGCGACACCTGTAACCACTGAAGAAGTGCGTGCTATTGTCCAAGAAGTGATGAAGGCGGAATTCGCTTCCATGCTTCAGCAAATCAATAACACCATACTCAACGTCGTCAACAAGGAACTCGAACCTATAAAAAATGATATCAGAGAGCTGTCAACTTCACTAAATTTTCACACAAAGGAGTTTGAAGAGTACCAATCCGAACAAAAGGGACTAAAGAGCGCCATGAAAAACTTAACTGAAGAGAACAATAATCTTAAAAACTCAATGGCGGACCTAAGCCTCCGCATAAATTACCTGGAGCAGCAAACTCGCTCAAGCAACATTGAACTTCAATGCCTACCTGAAAAGAAACAGGAGAATCTTTATACTGTAGTTAAGCAGTTGGGATCAGTTGTCGGATGTGAGCTAAAGGACAACGACATTCTTCACTGCACCCGCGTAGCCAAACTCCAGGCTACTAACACCCGCCCGCGCTCCGTCGTTGTCCAGCTGGCCTCTCCAAGAATTCGCGACAACCTCTTGGCTTCGACTATCGATTACAATAAGGAAAAGAAAAGTAATACCGAGAAACTCAATAGTGCAGATCTTGGGATGGCTGGCGCCAAAATGCCGGTATATGTGCTCGAACACTTATCTCCGTCTAACAAAGCTCTCCATGCTGCCACTAGACTAAGGGCAAAGGATAAGGGGTACAAGTTTGTTTGGGTAAGAAACGGCAGAATTTTTGTCAGAAAGAACGCCGAAGCCGACCATATTTTGATAAAGAACCTGGACTCTTTAAATAAGTTGATTTAATCTAGTACGCATTACTCATTGTTTTTACTCTACTAAACTAAAAATACACGTTATTGTGAACTTACAATTACTCAAAATTCGATAGTCTGCAAATATTATACCAGAACTGTAGAGGTTTGCGAACAAAAACGCACATGTTTTACCGCAATGTATGTTGTAATAACTACGATGTTGTCATTCTTTCGGAGACTTGGCTTAACAGTTCCGTCCGTAGCAGTGAGCTATTCGACGACAGATACATGGTTTACAGGAGAGATAGAGAAAGTTCTTGTATACATAGTGGTAAAGAAGGTGGGGGAGTATTGATAGCTGTTAAAAAAAGTATACATTCTAAACGCGCTGTGCATTTCGAGAGTAGTTGTGAGGACCTTTGGGTTACCCTGGATTTTCCTGTAGATAAATCTTTTCGTCGAATGGCTCTCTGTGCAGTATACCTGCCACCACCTGTACGCATATCATACTTGGAAAATTTCTTAGATAAATGTAATGCGGCCTTTGAACAACTTAACGACTCATGCGTATGTATCATAGGCGATTTCAATTTGGGTAATATTGACTGGAAATTAATTGATTCGAATAACAACCCCAAGCTGACTAATACCTGCGAAGCTTTGTTGGATTTTACGCATGTTAACAAGCTCAATCAATTTAACAACATAGATAATACCTCAGGTCGAATACTCGACCTTGTATTGTGTAATCATCCATTGTGTAAAGTATGCCAAAGTATAGGTCCATTATGTAATATTGATCAGCACCATCCACCCCTAGACATTATAATTTCTTTAAATAAGGAAGCTAAACTTCCATATAATATTGTCAGTGGAATGCCTAACTTTCGTAAATCAAATTACGTACCCATTCGTAAATACTTAAAAGAACTCAACTGGGAGGAATTATTTGAGGGACAGCACGACGTCAATGGGATGGTACAGGTGTTTTACGACATCATTAATACAGCTATACAAAGATTTATTTCTACAAAAGTACCCAAAAATAGCAAATACCCACCATGGTTTAATCGAACTCTTATTAAAATGTTAAATTCGAAAAATAAAATCAGAAAACGTTACAAAATTTACAAAAACCCATTAGATAAAATAGAATTAAAGATTATCAGTGGACGCTGTGATGACCTTGCTACCGTCTGCTATAATAACTACATAAAGAACTTGGAAGATGAACTCACACATAACCCCAAATTATTTTGGACTTATTTAAAAGCTAAACGCGGAGGGTCTAGCATGTACCCTAGGTCGATGACAAATGGTAACACAACATCATCTGACGGAGCAGAAATATGCGAGTTTTTTGCATCTTACTTTTCTTCAGTCTATAGTCCTGCTCAGAATGGTGGCAATATTCATAATAATTCATACTTTCATAACCTTCAAAATTATAGTTTATGTTTATCTAATCTAGTTATTGACTGTGAGATCCTACACAAGAAGTTAAAAAACCTGGATTGCAATAAGGGCGCTGGGCCAGATGGAATACCACCTATTTTTATTCACGAGTGTGCGGCCGAGTTGGTTATACCACTGTCACTTATTTTCAATAAGTCTTTAGCTTCTGGGGTTTTTCCTTCTGAGTGGAAGGTGGCAAAAGTTGTTCCTGTCCATAAGTCAAACAATGACGACATAGTTTCCAATTACAGACCCATATCGATTTTATCAACCGTGGCTAAAATTTTTGAGTCTCTGATCTGTCCTCACATACAGAATCACTTAAAGCTGTACTTAAGTGAAGAGCAACACGGCTTCGTGAAGTCTAGATCCACAAGTACCAACCTAATACTATTCACTGAGTTATTATCGAAGACAATAGACTCAGGTTACCAAGCAAATGTCATATATACAGATTTTAGTAAAGCTTTTGATAAGGTGTCACATGGAATATTGATTAGTAAATTACGAGCATATGGTATCACCGGATCGTTACTCTCATGGTTGAGTTCGTATCTTGTGGATAGATCTTTCTATGTGGTCATCAATGGTTTTCGATCAGCCCTACGATATATCTCGTCTGGCGTGCCACAGGGATCTCATTTGGGGCCAGTATTGTTTAATTTCTTTATCAATGATGTTTCCAATTGTTTTCGGTTCTCTGTTATCTTTATGTATGCCGACGACTTAAAATTTGTCAAAATAGTGAAATCTAAAGATGATGCCTATGACCTACAGAGCGATCTAGAAATGCTTGTGCAATGGTGTCGAACCAACATGATGCATCTAAATCCAAGCAAATGTTACCATGTTAAATACACGCGAAAGCATTACCCAATAGACCAAAACTATTATATTGACGGAGTAAAAATTGCAGAACTGGAAACAGTGACAGACCTTGGTGTCACGTTTGATCGAAAGCTTACGTTTATTCCACACATGGACGATATAATAAAAAGGTCCTCTAAAATGCTGGGGTTTGTTATGAGGAATTCCAAGCAGTTTAGGTGTTATAAAACTAAAATTATACTTTATAATTGCTTAATTCGAAGCATATTGGAATACTGTAGCGTGATCTGGCGTCCACACTATGCCACACACTCGTTGCGTCTAGAACGCGTTCAAAAGCGTTTTCTATGGCACCTGGCGTTTTCTAGCGGAATAACTAAAAAAGTACGATCGTACAGTAACAGACTGAAACACTTTAAAATGGTTTCGCTAGACAATCGCCGACGCATTAATGACGCAGTGTTTGTGTGCAAAGTAATGAACCATAAAATTGACTGTCCACAAATATTGCACACCTTTAATTTCCGTGCTCCCTCAAGAATTCCTCGTAGTCCCATAACACCACTTTGCCCACCGCAGAGAAGAACTGTTCTAGGTGCCAATTCCCCATATGCAAGGTTATGCAAGGTCATAAATAGCTGCAGTGATAAAATCGATTTACACTATGAAAGTTTGGGCAAATTGAAAGCCAAACTTCTTAAATACCTTCCTAAATAGATGTGTGTGTGTTAATGTGTTTACATATAATAAGTACCCTTTATTGTTGCATTTCATTAGTTCGATGTGTTCATTATTTACACTTTTAGATACCTAAGTAATTTTAAAAATAGATTAATATTTATGTTTTTTACAATTTCATTATGCATGCGGAGTTTGCCTGTAAGTGATTGTTGCACTATTGCATACATACATTCGCATGTTACCATTAGCATAGAACCTGTGTAAACAATTGTTGGTGAACCAAATAAATAAATAAATAAATAAGTAAAGCTTCTTATTCCCCAGACTCTCCCCGTCGCATCGAATCATCTGCTCGCGTTATCTCTTCGTTTTCGTAAAGCGTTATTTCTGACTTCTTTTCTTTTTGCTCGGCCCCTAAAGGTCATAGCGTGATGTTTAATAGCCTATAGCCTTCCTCAAGAATTGGGCTATCAAATGTAAAAAGAATCGCGAAAAAAATCAGCTGTTCCCTACATTATATGTTCGTATAGCTCGTCGGAATGTAGGGAACAACAGATTTTTTTTTCGCGATTTCAGGTTTTGTCCCATAGTAAAAGTTGTTCATAATGATGAGTACAATGACCTCTTAAGAGGTTGTTAATGTTTCACAAATAACCCTGTATAATGTGAGAACAATGTTAAAAATAAAAAAGACGTACGCGTTAAAAGCGTCCAGAGTAACAAAACAATAATCCAAAAATAAAATAATCACACTAATGTATTATAAAGGCGAAAGTTTGTGAGTGTGTGGGGGCAGGTGTGTTGGGGTATGTGTGTGTGTGTTTATATGTTTGTTACTTCTTCACGCTCAAACGCCTGGACCAATTTTGATAAAAAATTGTATGGAGGTAGCTGACACCCTGGATTAACATAAAGGATTTTATATATATATATACTTTTTATCCCGATATTCCCACGGGATCGACATTTACGCGGGTGAAACCGCGGGGCGCAGCTAGTTAAAAATAAAACATGTTCTAATAACCAAAAACCATACAAGTTTTATTTTTGGGGTTCCTACGGAGAGATACACTGCAGACCCACCGTACCCCTGGCCGTACCCCTGGTGGTACGGTGGGTCTTTTAAAGTTAAACGATACCACCAGGTAATAGTGTAGTAACACTATATGTGGGAAAGGGCAATGACCGCTATTGCTATTGCAACTATAGGCCAGCTCATGGTCAAAGTGTGACCACATAGACGTGCGGTCGACTGTACTTCATATGTGATGGCGGTCGCTGAAAGTTCGCGCCGTAACCAAGAGGTAAGATGAGGTAAGATCAACAAAGGTTGAGCCGATAGCATTAGGTTTGTTTTCAACATGTAGATACCTGTAAGTGTTTAGGTAGTTGTGTTTGAGTAAGGAAATGAACAGTAGGGAAGAGGACGGGAGGCAGTATTAATGTTATCGCCTTTTGTTTGAAAATCAAGTAAGTTTAAGGGGCGAAAAGTTGACTTCAAGTTATTAGTGCTAGAAAGATATTTGATATATACAGGTGAATCTTTCAAGTGGGCGTTGATGGCCAAATCCGAAACTATGAGGAAAAGCGAAAAGTACTCTAAGGGTCGCGGGCTCGATTTTGATGAAAACTAAAACTGCATAATTGGATTTTTGAAAAATCAATATTTCTAGCCAGGAATCGAACCCGTTGATTTTGATTAAAAAAACACCCTGTATTATTACACCTCTCGATAGTGTCCCTAATAGGGATCAAATTCTGGGAAGTAATGACTCTCCTTTGAGTACTTTTGGCCATCCACGCCCACTTGGAAAATTCACCCTGTATATGATGAAGAAGGTACGTGTCTCTCGTTATCATCAGCCATATTTTAATTACTGTGGGCGTACCATGGGTAGTGTTGGTTATTGCGCAATAGAAAAACCGTTTACAGTTCAAATCAACTTATAATTTCACGAACAAATTAATCACACACTATAGGTAGGTACACGACATGACGATCTGGAACGCGAGACAGTTTCTGAGTACAGACGCCAGCACATCAAGTTACTACAATCTGTCAAATTTCTTTAATATATTTTTAACTTTATCGCTAAAGCATAAGGTTCAAAGTTGATTGGGAAAATGTGACAGTTTCGGGTAGCTTGATGTGCTGGCGTCTGTACATTGTAGTCCGTACGATGTCCAATGGTCAAGAGAGGCCGCACTCTCGCTCTCTCTCTCATTGACTCGCACGAAGGTCAGGCTAGACTCTGTCGAGTGCCACCTGGTGGCGCTTGCCCCCCGATTAGTCGAACGATAGACCAACGCATTTCGGACGAATACATTAAAATGACTTGGTATCATCTGAACATAAAGAGATGCTTTCGTTCACATGACATATTATCACGCCTGTATTTCCCCGAAGGTACCTATACTAAAAGTGTGCAGTGCTGCACACCCCTACCCTATTTCAATTTAAACAAAAATCAACTTTATTTCAATGACTATCAAGTTGATTTCAGAGTGACTAGCACTATTGAAAAAGTTATAAAAATGTTTGAAGTTGTAGCATAAATTGAACTTTCTTGTGTAGGGATTACAGTTATTTTTCCATTGATTCATATTTGTTTACATTTTTGGAAAATAAATCGCGAACGCAGATATAATAGTACACACCCACATTTCACCAGTTATATTTAAGTCTTATGCAAGCCTATTACCATCAATCGGGCACAAATCCAGACCTCGGGTTGCCACTACTGCTGCCTGCTGATTTAGTTAATTTGATACCAATTGTGTGGAAACTTCATTCTTCACTAACACACTGAAGTGGTTTTCAAAAATTCTAGCATTTTGCATATTCGTGGCTTTCATGTGAAAACCATCGTAAACGTTACGTGACGGTTTTGGCACAGGTTGTAGAAATACATAATGAGAATTGTTCAACTATTCATTTAATGCCATTGTGAAACGCTTTTATTTACAACTAGCTGCGCCTCGCGGTATCACTCGCATAAGTTTCAATCCCGTGGGAATATCGGGATAAAAAGTAGCCTATATGTCAGGGGTGGCCAACTTGGTTAGACCCAAGATCTACTGTTAACTGACGACACCCTGACCTGCGATCTACCAATTACAAACTTCTTGAAATCTTATATGAAACCGTATTAGTTCAGTACACAATTATGTAGTATTTTTTATTTTATTAAGAGGGAAAATATAAAACTTAAAATTATTCTTAGTAACTACTTATTTATATTAACGTGAGCATTGCGTTAGAGCATCTTTCGCTAGATTAGCAAAATCAGGTTTGTAGTTTGGTAATATTTTTTGCCTTGCGACGATCGACTGGAATAATAGTCGCGATCAACCAGTCAACATATAAGTAACAAACATATAAACACACAAATTCACAAACTTTCGTCTTTATAATATTAGTGTGATTTCCGACAGTTTAATGTTCCAACTTACCAAAGAAGGTCAAAATCAAAATAGCAAGCTCGTTTCAACTTATTTCCTGTAACAGAACTTGTTGTTATGGTATAAGTTGGAACTATAGTTGATAATACCTTAACGTGTTCCAAGTTAAACTGTGATTCAAGGTGTTCTGTAGTTGGCTTACTTTAACGATTGCTGGTGCGTGCCAACAGATACAGTAATTGTTGTACAACTTTATTGGAGCTTAGTCACGGAAACTTGCTACGAGTAGGTACAATGGCGAAGGTTCCATACAACTCGATTCCTACCGGCTTCCCTTTGAAAAATGGCACAGTCAGTATTCTATAGGCAAATAATATAATCATATTAAGGATATCTACTCCGGCTTACCTCTTACATAAATTGACCCTTCGCTATTGACTTGCTATAACAAATGTTTCATCATCATCATCATCATTTCAGCCGATAGACGTCCACTGCTGGACATAGGCCTCCCCCAATTTTTGGGGGGGGGGGGTTTGCCTTAATCGGCACGCTTGGCAGGCGAGTTGGCGATCGCAGTATGGTATGATGGTGGAATGCATAGAGAACGCTGATAACAAACAAACTTGTAACAAATGTTTATACAAGGTGTAACGGAAAGGGGGTATCAACCCTGAAGGAGGTGAATATGCTCATGAAACTGAACAACATTCCCCAAAGAACATAGGTCGAAATATGAAAAAAAATTTTTGTACCTCCCATCGTCGTTTCAGCCGATAGACGTCCACTGCTGGACATAGGCCTCCCCCAATTTTGGGTGGGTTTGCCATAATCGCCACGCTTGGCAGGCGGGTTGGCGATCGCAGTATGGTATGATGGTGGAATACATAGAGAACGCTGCTGCCCATTCTCCGGTACGACACCCACGGGAAGTAAGGGGTGGTGGTATTCTTTAAGTCCGGCACCACACAGACCTGACAGTACCTCCCATAGTAATAGTAAAACATTGATTTGCTAATACTATGGGAGGTCCAAAATTTTTTTCATATTTCGACCTATGTTCTTTGGGGAAAGTTGTTCAGTTTCATGAGCACATTCACCTCCTTCAGGGTTGATACCCCCTTTCCGTTACACATTGTAGACATCTAAAAATAATTTCTGCAAATGTAGATGAGTTAAGGAAAACGGACTTGGTGACCCAATGGTGACGGCCCCGACTTTCGAGTCGAAGGCTCGAACCCAGATAGACGCTTTACTTTTTGTAAATTATTTCATCACCACTGCTCTCAAAATGGCGAAGGAAAACATCGTGAGGAAACCGGCGTGTCCTAGAACCAAAAATTCGAAGACATGTAACATAGATCTACTAACCCGTACTGGGCCCGCGTGGTGGATTACGGCCCACTCTTTCTCAAAGTCAAAGTCATATTCATAATAGGCACTTTTGAACGTCAAAATATAGAATTGATTCTAGTCGCCCCTTCCGAAAGGTCGTTTGGTATGGAGAAGAATGGACAAGAAACTCCACCGTTACTCTTTTAAAACAATACAATATTTTATATACGTTCATTATATTATGTGAAGACGATGCACGTCGAACTACTACAAAAGGTTAATGATGGTAAAGTAATTAATTATTGTAAAAGTAGATGATTGACTTAAAATTATAATAAAAATCTCTCTCCGACCCCATTTCCTCTTAACTGACCAAGAGTTAAGAGGAAATGAGAAATGCTTGATGAGTTTTTTCATTAGTTGTCAAATTTGTACACTAGACCTCTCTTGACAGCGGCAATTTTGAGCATTTTTTGAAGGTTCTAGTGCTTATAAGAATAATGTATCGTCAAAAAGGAAAACATAGGGACACACTATATATCCTTCTTATTCTGTTTATGAAATATCTTTTAAGTTGGTCCAATATTGGAGGAGAAAATAGGCGAGAGCCAAACTTTGAATTATGAGTTGTAACCTTAGGGTTTTTTTAAAAAGTAAGTAATCACAGAATATAAAATCAATGTCATCAAAATTAAATTAGCAACCAGTTTGATTTTGTCTATACCGTGAGGAGGCTTGTGTAGTTGTGTCCCAGCAGTGGGAATATTATAGGCTGATTATGCAAACAGTTTGTTAAATGGTTTGTTCAACGTTAAAGTAACGCGTATCTGCCATTCTGCCGCCGTAAGTAAAAGGGGCGCATCTGAGGAAAGGGAACACAGAAAAATAAACCTTTCTAAACAAAAAAGTCGCATCCATTAAGGCTCATTTTTCCGTATTCCCTTTCGGCGGCAGCATTGCTGACTACAGACGGTAACGACAAGCAATAAACCACATCACTATGGACTACCTATTGCTCCTCGTGTGTGCTATAACTTCTAGGACGCGACGCTCGTAACTCACAGCGTATAGTTTGCTGCAGTCTGTTGCAGTTTATCTTAGATCATCTATTTCGAAAGCGTCAGCACAAAATACAGAGAGTACAGAAGGCAATATGACATTTCTGAAAATGTATATATTTCTTGAGCTTACATACAGAGAGTACAGAAGGCAATATGAGAAATATATACATCCAGTATATAATATTTACCTTTCACGCATCACTAACAAAATCAACATGTTCCATTTGTAATTATCGTGATTGGTTGGTGAGCTATTGACTCAACATTATTGCTTGTCCAGTCACGTTGTTCGGCATCCTATCTCCGGGTCAATTACATTGGTAACCATTTACCGGATAATATTCAGTTGAATTTAATATCATTATAACGCCATTGGCTGATTGTGTTTTGTTTAACAAAAGCCTAATGGATATTTCTAATGTGGTTTTTAAGCGTGTATGATATGTTTTTAAACGGTTTTAGGTTATTAATCGATAGGGTGGATTATTGCAGACACGCACGTATGTACTTCACTTTTCATACCTACGCTCGGCGGTCGTGCTATGGTTGTCAACTTTGGCTTATGCACAAATAGCTATCGTGGTAGTGGCACTCGTATCTAGTTGTTTGATTTATTGTTGAGCTCTTATTCTACAATATTAAAAAAAAAAAACAATAAACATAGTATTACAATACAAAAAGTTTACACAACAAATACTTTCAATTTCACTGACAATTTTCACTAACGAAAATCCCTAATAACTTTAAAACAGATCACATTAATTTATTTTGCCCTATCCGTTTTAGACTTAAACCTATCAAATGACACTAAAAACAGCACAATATCTACACAAACAAAAAAATTATGTTTTCAACTTACGTAATAGTTGGTGGCGTGAATAGTTACTTCGTTTATACTGATTCAAAATAGGAAACTATTAAATAAATCGAATCTTTTTGTTGTTCCATTTTTGCACTTCACAGACGCGTGTCTCAAGCGGATGGCACTCGCGCTCGTACTAGTCCCAACCAGTCCGAGATAACGTGTCCGTGAGCGGTGTCTATGTGTGCGTTGCTCGAGCGCACTTTGTATGTAGATTGCCTTCTGGGGGCCTAAAAAGGCCACTTTGGCAGAATCATAAAAGGATAACATAATGGACAGTTAACTGTTAAGTTAATCGTATGAAATCCCATTGGTGAAGAATTTTTCAGTTATTATTTTTGTCTGTGCTAAAATACCAATCAATCCAATCCCAATCTCTTTAATTATACCTACGAAGTGCAGCGAAAAAAAGAAAAACACGGACTGTCTTCGCCTTAATATAATTCATAATGTTATCCTTTTATGATTCTCCAAAGTGGCCTTTTTAGGCCCCCAGTACTCTCTGTATTTTGTGACGTCAGAGAATCCAACGAACTTGTATGTTGATCTAAATATAATTCGTGGCCGTAACGTAACGGCCCATTCACGACCTTGCCGCGGTGAGCGGTGGCTAAGCGCGGGGCGGCGAGTGGTAAGAACAAAATTATGAAAATGTTTGAAGCACGCCACGAGTCGCCGCTCATAGCGAAAACGAGCGCGGTTTTGTCGGAGCGAATCGCTGCAGCGGCGTGCGATGCGGGGAGCGGCGAAATCAAAAGTACAAGCGAATGAGTGCGACGCCACGAAACAGAGCGGAGCGGATAGCGGTGTAGGTCTGACGGACTCGGCGGCGAATTTATAAACAAAATATTTTAGACGATTTTGTGGTGGCGGTAATGAATACCGAGGCGTTTATATAACTGAAATTGTAAATCGTCCCCCTATATGGATGTCAAAACATCCCCAACACAAATACAGAAACGTTATAAAAAGGTTGTGGGAGGTCACGAAATTCGCCATTTAAATATCGATCTTTATTTAGTTCGTGCACTCCTTCTCTCATATTAAGAATATCTTGTTTTAAAAATATACTGCTTTCTAAACACAGAAGGGATAATTTTGATAACGCCATAATTTTGAACACGTTCTGACTATCTAAATACGTCCACCTCGGCCGCCGCCGCTAGCCACTACTGAGGGGTAGGGCGGGGCTAGAAGTCCGGCGGGTAAGAAGTCCCAACATACATATTACAGGATCTAACCACGCTAGAAACAGACTGTCTTCGTGATCTGGAGCGGGGTGAGGGGCGACGACGAAGCCGGGAGCCGCTAGCCGTCACGGAGCGCTGTCTTAGAGTGAAAATTGGGACTATTAGCCCCGCCCTACCTACGTGGCGTGTAAAACGCACCGCTTGCCGCCGCCGCCACGCCTGCCGCGCCGCTCGCCGCTAAGACCGAAGTCGTGAATTGGCCGTAACGATATTACACCATTGAATGACTATTTCATGAAATCATGACATTTGAGGCCAATTCTAACTTAAGGAGTTGAGAGTATTGCTGATCCCAATGATTATTATTCTGTAAAGTCTTATTTGTTACGGTCGCGAATCATTTTTAATTAACACACAGCCTAACACTGACCTGTAAATTGCAAAAAAGTAAGTAAATTGGAATTCCCCTCCCTCCATCGAAGGAGGATTTGCATACTTTTGGATTTTGGCGCCTCACTTTTAAACTAGTCTTGCCCCATGTTGTCCCATGCAACAAAATATTTAGAAACTAAAACTAATATAGGTACACAGAACATAAAACTTTTGAAATTAATTAAGAATAGAATAGACATTTATTTTGCTAATATGGGTAATACATAATAGGCGTTAAGAGCGTTTATGCCGTACGGAATTTCATACAAACTTTTAAGCCCTTGTTTTTAGAAATGAATGAACAGATTTTTATGAAACTTTATTCGCATAAGCAGGATAAAAAGTTCTAAAAAGTTACTTAAGAACATTTTCGAAATGTCTTATTTAAAAAAAGATAACTGGAAATCTCTGTTTCTATGGAAAATTAAAAATCGGTCAATTTGGCTGTAATACTATTTTTGGAAAATGTTCTGAAGTAACTTTTTAGACCTTTGTATCCTGCACAGGCGTATGAAGTTTCATTAAAATCGGTTCATTAATTTCCTAAAACAAGGGCTTGAAAGTTTGTATGAAATTCCGTACGGCGTAAACGCTCCTAAGCCATATTTCACCATTCGATATGCAAACATTAAATGTCAAAATCCAGATCCATCAATCCAGACCAATTCAGGCTATTTTTTTCTCTGATAAAAACTCAGTCAATTTACGCGGCCTACCCAAATGTCCTTTCTTTGGTATTGTTCGTAGAATCGTTGAGCTCCTCAAGATCTGGGTTGAGCTGCACGATTTTTGACAAATGCGTGCATTGGACAGGTCCGCTCAATCTGTGTGGTTCTTTCCTCAAAAGACCTTTTCAGACACCAATTTACATGGTCTTCACACGATCTGACCAAGATTTCTGGACTTTAAAAGAGACTGTGACCTCTGAGTTTGTTACGGCTTTTCTTCTCAGAATAGTCAGATAGGAAACGCCGACCTCATCTAGTTTAAAAAAATATAATTGACGTGTAAAAGTGTTTGTACAAACCTACTTACAGAAAATAAATCATTTATCACACTGTAGTACGTTTGATCTATTATAAAATTTACATAGTCTACTCATAAACAGCACTGTTATCAAGTCTTTCAAACTACTTGGTAATTTATTGCATCACACCGCCAAATCGGAAAGCACGTTAAGCCGTTGGTCCTGCGCCTGATCTCTCTCCGGTCGTGTCGGATTGACGTCGCACCGGACTATGAGAGTGAGGGAAGAGGGAGTGCACCTGTGTCTGCACGCACACTTGTGCACTGTAATAGGTATCTCCCGCCCCGAAGGCTAGTCTCCGTTGAGATTGGCCGCCGTGGCCGAAATATGGTCTGGAGGACTTTAATTAATTAATTTATTTATTTATCTTCCCATTGGAACGCCATACAGCAGTTACACCAACGGAATAAAAAATCACTTCATGAGCTGCAATGATGTGATGAGCTGCTTTCCGCCCATCCTGTGCGCGGTGGACATCAAACGGGCGGCGATGGATCACGCATGCTTACGCATCGTCAAGACACTTTCCCATAGCTCCATCTATATTGCGCACATTCTTTGCGATTTTTAAGACTCAATTAATTTTTGTTGTAAACTAGCCGTTCTCGCGACTTCGTTTGCCATCCAGGATGAAAAGTATGTCCCTATGTCCTTCTCCAGGTCATAGTCTACCGATGTGCCAAATTTCATCTAAATCCATTCAACTGTTTTAGCGTGAAAGCGTAACAAATATACAAACTTACTTTTATATTTATAATATAAAAATAGTAGATTGTTATACAAGGGTCGGAAGGAATCAATTCCCATACGAGGCATTTAGACGCCCGAGCGCAGCGAGGGCGGCTATAGTCCGAGTGGGAATTGATGACTTTCACCCGCGTTAAACACTCTACTTTTCATTTCGAATTTAAGGAAAGTCAAAAATAGTAGTTTTTCTAAAATATTTATTGAAAATAATTACATGAATAATAGGTACCTATTTATTAGTCTTTCTTAAATTTGAAGTATGGAACACACCACGTCACCGCCACATGAGTAAATTCCCGCTTACTAGGGCCCGTATTATTATCATTCTGTCTGCATTCTTACTTTTACCATTTTTCATAAATTACTTAGAAAACACGATAATCTTGATAAAATTTACTAAAAATTGTGTTGCGACGTGACACTTTTTAGTGCTGACCGTCCACCCAACTTTCTTATTTCGATTCAAAACTTGCATACAGCCTAATCGATACTCGCAATAAAAAATATGAAAAAAAAAATTGTAGAAACTGAATAAAAACTCTTTAAACTAACAAAATGTATTGAAATGTAAAGTGTTTGCAGAATATCCAATCTATAGAATTAATTAATTATCATCATTCTCAAAAAAACTTCTGGTAAGCCTTCCTAAAAAATGTTTACTGGGAATTCTGTAGTAAACTATTAGAAAGTATCAAAAATAAAATCCACAATAAATAATTGTCCAATAATTATCAAAATCATTTTAAACAGCGAGCGCATTCCGAATATAAATTAAATTATAGAAGCATTTCGGCGCGAAATTCAGTAAATGAGGTACCAATTGTCTGTCTGTTATTGACATGATATTACAAGAGATTATAATGATATTAGAAAAGCATAAATCATTATTATAAACAATGCTTATTGTATTTATTCCTTAAAATTATTTTATTTTATTTTCAAATATCGATTACATTCGTCATATTAATTACTCGAGTCAATTGAAATTAAAAAAAAAATTGTTTGGAATAATCGCTTTCACACATCATTGCAATAAAAAAAAAACAATAATGGTCGGCGATTTTGAACACAAATTGAGTAGTGGTAATGATTAATACGTATTATTGAACCTGTGTTTGAATATTACGTTAAAACCTGGGCATTTTCGTGTTGTTTATAATATTATCAATAACATTTGTTACATTTTAAATCTTATCTACATCTGTGTGTGTGAAATTTTTGTGAAAAGTAAAAATGTAAACACGCACGATTGGCGCGAAACTTCGACATTAGATATCAAAAAAACTTCATTACCACTACTTATTTACCTTTAACTATGGATAAATTCGTCAAATAATTAAATGATGTATATTGACAGCCCCATATGTGGTAAAGTCAGGATGTTCGAAAACCCAATTTTTATGTTTTTTAGCCTCGACCACAACTGACATCAAAATGGCGATTATCGTACCTATGTATGTTGAATTTATTCAAGGTAAATTATTAACTACTGCGCTAAATATGAAAGATTTAATGGCGTTAACATATGAGCTTTTTATCCAACTCTCCTAATTTAACGCACATTCATAAGATTTGATGGGTAGCATAATAAATATTTACATAATCATAGTGTCGTATGTCTGACTGAGCTGACTACCTAACTAAATTTAGTTCTATTTTTAAATTTCATTCCCGCCCTAGGGAGGGAAAGAAATTACTATGAGTCTTTCCCGCCCAAGGGTGGGAAGCAGCGTTTTCCACCCGCTATTCGGATCAAACAAGCACTACTTTCCGAGTATGAGACATGAAAAGATAATATCATACAGTAAACACTACTGCGCACCAATGTATTAAAGTAACTTTAAATTTAATTTAATATTGTATAAAACGGCCTACGCGTATAACATAATACATATATCCCTAGACGAAAGTTGATCTTCAAGTAAATTTTCAATAACCGCCTGTCCAAAGTTAAGTCGTTAAGCGCAAACCGCCGTCCGCTTGAAATTGAAGCGTTTACCTGAAATTACTCAGATGCAGCCTACCCTATCTGCCGCGATAATTGTGGAATCCAATCAATTAAAACTTTTCTACAGGACACATGACAACTGTGTAAACAATCGGAAAGTTTTCTCATTTTCTCTGCACCTCGCGAGCGGGATTGAAAGTTGTGACAGATACAAGTGAACGGAAAAATATTGGAAGGGATTTCTTTGTAGAGTGTCTCGTGTTGTGACAAGTATGAGATTTAATACTCGCCGGATATAACAAACAGGTGCACTAAGCCCTGCTTGCACACACAAATCACCGCTTATCGAATTTTAAATCATTCGTTCAATAGAATTAATGATTTAAAATTCGGAATATCCAACGAAACGGCAACAGGGATTTTTTTTTTGTGTAGCAGTGATGCAAACTATGATCCACCTCCTATCTTGCCCTCTATGTTATACCCCAAATCATGCAGTGAAAGAGGCCTCTGCGTGGCCACCGACAATGTCGTGGAAGTGGCGAAGTTCTGGGCTAACAAAATTTAGAATTAATGTCGTGCCAGTGACACGAAGAAGGATATTTTTCTATTTCTGTCAATATAATAATCAAATATATTTGAAGCATATGCAGAGTTGTTTTAAATATACTTAGCGCTAAACACATTTTGTGATTTGTGGTAGCGGGCCTAAATATATAACCTCACAGTTGATTGGATACCTATCCAAAATGGCGGCCGAAATGCTAGCATAAACCAACAACAGTGTCAGAGCCCATTGGTGGTCTTTATCGAACATAGTGGCGACATTGTATTGTTTGATACTGGTCACGTTGCTGACAGCTTTACGGTAACAATAAAATCTTATAGGGATCACTTTTCCGTAAATATTCACCCACTAGATTCTGCCCGCGACTTCATCCGAGTGTTTTAAAAAAAGACATGTCTTATGGCACTCGCAATAGTGCAGCATTCTAATAGGACTCAGACCTCCTAAATTCGACCTTTACCTCTTGATAATTTTGGTGTAGTTAACGAAGAGCATCCATCATGGCGATATATTACCGAGGACCCTTGGGATAGACGTGATCTTGTGTGGAGACCGTTAATTGGCAAACGTAAGGTAGGACGCCCTCTGGCTAGGTGGAGCGACAGTCTTCGCTGTTCGAGTAGTAGTTGGATGAGAGTTGCTGCGAATCGAGCTGAATGGTGTACAATTGGAGAAGCCCATGTCTAGCAGTGGGCTCCTGTAGGCTGATGATGATGTATGATTGATGTTACCAAATGAAGTCTATTCATTACTTTAGTTAAGTGAACATGAATAGCTAGAGGCATTGAGCACTTAACTAAAGACTATATGTAGGTACATACAAAGATGCAACTTGTTACAAGAAAAGCTATTAATTCTAGATGCATTAGAGACAGTATTACAGTGTGAAATGATCCAGTTACATTGTGTAGCGGATGTTTGAACGATCTGCGTGTAGTCTAGGATAAGGTAGTTTATGAGGTAATCATACAAGTTTTGACATCGTAAAAGCTGTAACTATGTATCTTGTAGTTTAATTCAGGACGATCATAAAATGCTCAAGATGGGAGAGAGTAGGTACAGGAAGCTAATACTGCCGCCATAAAGAAAAAGAGCACAACTAACATTTTTTCCCCAAAATTGATTTATATACATATTTGGAATCAGAAATAGAAGGCGCATATGCCGCCAGTTTTTTTTACTAAATTTTGGAAAAAAAATTAGTTGTGTCCTTTTTTCTATATGACTGCAGAATAAAATACTGGACATACTACGCCTATTTCATCACCAAACAGAAGAAAAGATTACAGTTCCGTCGGAAAAGTCTGGCAATATGATCTAATCTGGCCCTTTGGCGTCGCCAAACAAAATTCTCCAAAAAGTTAGCTACATACAGAGAAGGAGAATAACAGAAAAGTCATAACTGTTCAACTTCTAAAACGGGCTGTGGACATTTGTTGATGACCTGCAGTGTGATTCTGTAGCCATCTCACCGTGAACACTTAGGTGAAGTGAGCGTGGAGTGAGCTGTCAATAGTGTCAATTCCTAGCAAAAACAAACTCATATCACCTAAGTTTTCACGGTGAGATTTTTACAGGATCGACCGGCTGTTCACCTTCTCCTATACTGCAAGACGTTGACGATAAAACCATATCTTTTCCTCTCAAGATTTGCCACTCGTCGCTATGTGCAGAGGAGGTGATGGTGGTGGTGGTGAGTGTGTGTGTGGTGTGTGTGTGTGTGGAGGCTGTGTTGTGTGTGGATGTCAAAACGGATTACCTTATTTACACAATTTATTTTGCCCTATCCGTTTTAGACCTAAGCCTGTTAAATGACAAACAGACAAACAAAAAATCATGTTTTCAACTTACGTAATAGTTAGTGGCGTGAATTTACCTTACAAAAAAGTTACTTCGTTTATACTGAATCAAAATAGGAAACTATTATATAAATCGAGCTTAGATTACCACTTTTCGTTGCTCCATTTTTGCACTTCTCATACGCGTGTCCCAAGCGGATGGCATTCGCGCTCGCACTACTCCCAACCACTCCGAGATAACGTGTCCGTGAGCGGTGTCTGTGTGTGCGTTGCTCGAGCGCACTTTGTATGTAGATTGCCTTCTGTACTAACTGTATTTTGTGCCCTGAGCTTGGCTTAATGATGTACTTTGTATTTCGATGTTTAATCTCGTCCTGTTTTCTTCTTATTATGGATAATTTTATGACGAAAACTTCTTAAGGTATGTTAGATGAAGGTTTGTAAAGCATAATTTATTTATTAACTAGCTTTTGTCCGCACCTTCACCCCGCTTGGATGCCGGAAATTATCCCTTGGGAACGTATCTACCTGCTACAGGGATAATAAAAAAAAATAAAAACTAAAACATGACTGTCGCATGACACTGTACTAACATACATATATGGTCGGGTTTTAGTTTTTAAACTTTTTTATTTAATTATTTTGGGGCTTATTTCAATAATATTTATATTTTTGAAATGTGCTAATTAAGCCCTTTCATTTGATACCCCTCAAGGCACCATCCCAAAATATTTATTTTTAAATTCATTACTTTAAGTCCTCTAGAGGGCGCCATATTGAGTTTAGTGTGACGTCACATAGCCTATAATAAGCGGATGGTCAAGATGCATCTAACGATACCTCATTTGTCAAATTATTATAAGTAGGTACTTTTGAAGTTATGAGGGAACAGATGAACATACGTATGTATGTTCATCTGTTCCCTCATAACTTCATACATAGGTACCTACCGGACAAAATCATAACCCTCCTTTTTGCTTCGCCGTAGTCGGGTAAAAAGTAACCTATAACCTAACCCACCTGTGTGCCAAACATCCGTTTTGCCTTGTTTGCGTAACAAACATCCAAACTTTTACAATGCTTAGATGCTAACATTATTTGTGGTTCATGAAACATGACTTTAATAAAAATAAACGTTGTTAAATACAATTAGTGGTGAAACTGGTCGTTTTTAACCCCCGACGCAAAAACGACGGAGTGTTATAAGTTTGACGTGTCTGTGTGTGTGTGTGTGTGTGTCTGTCTGTGGCATCGTAGCTCCCGAACGGATGAACCGATTTTAATTTTGTTTTTTTTATTTGAAAGGTGAATTAGTCGGGAGTGTTCTTAGCTATGTTTGATGAAAATCGGTCCAATATGGCCGCCATCACAAAATGGCGGACTACATATTTTTTCACAACTCCCTTAATATGGGTATCAAATGAAAGGGCTTGAGTAGTAGAATACTATATGATAAATTTCAAATCCAAGATGGCCGCCACCACAAAGTGGCGAATTACATTTTTTTTTTCACTTCTCCCTCAATATGGGTATCAAATGAAAGGGCTTGACTAGTAGAATACTATACGGTATTACCTACAAATTTCAAATCCAAGATGGCCGCCACCACAAAAAAGCGAATTATATTTTTTTTTCACAACTCCTTCAATATAGGTATCAAATGCAAGGGCTTGACAAGTAGAATAATGTAAGTACACTATATTGAAAGGGAATGAGGAATATTAACTAACGTAATGAAAACTAGAAACTTGAAAATATTTTTTTGTCTGATCAATGCTCTAGAATGATGAGGGAAGTGGAGTGATGACTGGTACCTACGATCACTAAGTTTGACTATTTTTATTACGAATGGAATTATCCTACTTAAAAAGCGTAGGTATTTCTAAATCAGATAGTGTCGCAGTCCCATTTTATAAACTAGATCTGAAATACCTAAGATATCTAATAGCTGTGAAATACTTGTACGAAAGTTGAATAACTAAAGGAAGAACGAGAAAAAGGATATAATAAAACAAAAAAATCTGTTTAGTCTTAAAAATTATTCTTCAACTATATTCGACACAAAAAAATAATAAAATTAAATGTAAGTAATTGGAAAAGGACCAAATAATTTAAAAACCCCCAACTTAAAGAATCTAGGTAACGAGACTAAAACAGATAAATTCATATGGAAGTCGGGGGACCGTTCTGTGGAACACCTTCTATTCTAAGAGGTCCCCCGACTGCCATATGAATTTATCTGTTTTAGTCTCGTTACCTAGATTCTTTAAGTTGGGGGTTTTTAA
The DNA here is from genome assembly GCA_916614155.1 of Mesoligia furuncula. Classification (NCBI taxonomy): domain Eukaryota; kingdom Metazoa; phylum Arthropoda; class Insecta; order Lepidoptera; family Noctuidae; genus Mesoligia; species Mesoligia furuncula. Next base: position 8,808,911 of record OU744800.1, read on the forward strand.
ATTATTTGGTCCTTTTCCAATTACTTACATTTAATTTTATTATTTTTTTTGTGTCGGGGGTTTTTTAAATTTTGAATTTAATTTTTGTCAAATGAAATGATCTCGATAGTTTGATTGAATTTACGAACAGTTAAGTACATACTTATTTTGTTTAAATGTTGCGGTTACCTACCCAAGTAACACAATCGCGTCTAAAAACGGACTATTAGATATCTAATAGAATTTAATTTTATTGTTTACCTTAAGAGTAAAATATCTCCAAGTAATATTCAAGAACGCTTATAGACACAGTTTAGTAAAAGTGGGCACAACCTTATCCCTTCTCATAAGAATGAGTTAAGAAAACGTGAATAGATAGAGATAAGAGTTGTACATTTTCAAATTGTCTGTAGAGATTTTTCTAGTATCTCACTAAACTGTTTATAGACCACAAATTTTACTAGTAGATAGTTTATAGATAAAGTTGAGACCTTTAAAGAAGTCTTTACTCGTTAAGTTTTTAAACCAAAATTAACTAAAGACTAACAACTTTAAGTTACATTTGATTTGTAGTAGACAACGACACGTAATGGCGCAGAACTTACAAGAGTTTTTTAAACTTATTATTGTATTGCATCATGGCGTAACAAATTTCTTAATTCTTACATTACTTGTGTTTTAGCTAGTTATTAATGGGTAAACAAGCATATCTATATGCGATTGAAATTCTATCGTCGAATATTATGAAAAACTCTCTTAAAATAAGAGCGCTCGCTGTAAATGTAAGATTTAATATTTTTTTTACCAAATATGAATATTGTTTATTATAAGCAAATTTTTAAATTGCATTTTAATGTTTAAAATACTCATTTCATTTAAAATATAGTAATTTAAAACATATTAAATGTTTAATTTGACATAATTTAATGATAAAAACATAAAAATAAGCATTCAAATATGAATTGAAAATCATTTGAAGCAAAAATAGGCAATAAAAATGGCGTCAAGATAAAATTTACTAGAGAAACGAATTTAATAGAACAAAAACTCTAGAGAATTTTCTGTAGTATGGCTCTAGCTCTATGACAAGAATAATTTTACTTGCTACATACTGAACTATCTAGTGAAAGAATAAACAGATTTATGAGTGGTTTAAGATTACCTAGTAACTGTCATCTCTGTATTCCTTTTTATCTTCTCACAGTATTTCTAGACGTTCATCAGTGAACAGGTAATTTGATGTGTTGTGAACGGAAGACCATTTTATGCAGTACAGAACAATTTAATAAATCAATTTAAGAGGGTTAAGGCCTACGCAGACCGGAACGGCATGGCAAGGAATTTTGCCGTCAGTTAACGCACACTAGCCGCTTAGATACCGCGGCCTTACAGCGGCTTCCCGCTTCTCTACCCCGCCACCTCACGCCGCGTTGTGTCACAACGAGCGCCGGAATCCTTGGCATGCCGTTGCCTACCGCAGGACGCCACGGCATCCCGCCGCGAGAACCCGTGGCGCGTCTTTCAATGCCGTGCAATGAAATCCCTTTCGATGCCACGGCACCATTTTAAAGCATAGCAATTTATGTCGTATTTCTATATCGATACGTTGGAATGTCCATTAGTAAAAATTTAAATTCTTTGCCCTGCTGTCCCGATCTGGGTAGGCCTTAAGTAAAAGATATTTCTGTTTTATTTATAGACAATGTGAAAAATAGTAGGTAGGTATGTATACGCCGGCGGCGGTGCCAAAGACGCAGTGTTAACATAAGGTTGGTAGGTTTTCATCCGAATCGGATTGCTCACTAACATAATTTTATGATGTTGTACCCCGGACACTGCAAATTCTGTTGTATCTTCTGTCGTAGAACAATTTCCCACGTTTTGGAGGAAGCTATCAGAAAGTTTCGAATCTGAATTAGTTTGTAACTCTTCTTCATTTTTCTTCTTTTTTAAATATTTGCCGATTTTTCGACGAAAGCCACCAGACCTTTTAATTTTTTTCACTGTCTCCATTGCATAAAATCATCCAATTCAAATATTTAATACAAATGCACTTGATTAAGCCATTTTTAGGAAAAAAAACACTAAAAACACGTTTTCACTATCTTTTTTTAGACAAACTGAAAAATATCTATTAAAGTATTTTATCTAGATTTAAGTCTCTTTATAAACAAAGATAAGAAAACCAATAGCTAAAATAGAATGTTATGTCTCAAAATATATCATCTTATCTATAAAATTACTTCAAGTTAGGTACCTTCAGGCTTTATTAACTATTTGTAGAGCATTTTATCTTAAAACATTCAATATACTTATAAACGTACTTAAAATAAGTGTGCTATAGAACAAATTCTCTAAAAATAATCGAACTTGAGAAAAAAAACTCTATAAGAGTACATTTTCTTTATTGAAACCATCTTTAGAAAGCCCCTATCTAAAGATTAACCATGAATAGACTGTCAATAGACAGATTTGTTTTAAACCTCCAAGACTGTGTTACTTGGGTATTCAATCATGAAATGCGGTCAGTGATTTGGTGATAATTACCGAAGTAATATCAACGCGTAACATATAATAACTTAAAAGTAATTAATTACTAGAGCCCCCACTGGAGCAGTGACCAAGTGTTCTTAGGTTCGAACTCCGACGGGGCTTTACTTTGTGCAAAATTATTTCATCACCACTGCTCTCAAAACGGTGAAGGAAAACATCGTAGGAAACCATGCAGAGATAATAAAAAAATATCGAAGATAATATGTGACATCGACCAACCCGCTCTGGGCCCGCGTGGTGGATAACGGCCCACTCCCTCTCAGCGAGAGGAGGCCTGTGTCTCAGCAGTGGATACAAAGGCTGATTATGCAAATCAATATAGGTTTTAATGATGGAAATCGTTGGATAAATAATCTTTTCCTGGAAAACGAAAAGGTGTTGACTCAAGAATTCTGAAACTTTAGCTCATATTAAGTAGGTATTAAGGTCAAAGATAGAAGAAGTAGGGCGTAAGTAATGTCAATTTATAAAGGCCATCGCCGTCGAGTAACTTAGTAATCAATTTCCATCGAGACACTTATAAATTAGGGACGTCAGCCATTTTTAAGTGCCAAACTAAATTACAAAGTAATTGAAGATCACTTATGTATATTAAATTAGTGATCTTCTAAATTTATTTTCATTTACTTTGTAATTCTCGATAGGTATTAGTTTGTGTTTCTCAGCAGCAGCCTGGAGTTTGGATTAGTGCCAGGTTGATGGCAATGGCACAGAGACGTGGTCACTCACAATGGGCCTTATAAGAAGGCTAAAAGTCACCCAAAGGGCGATGGAGAAGGCTATGCTTGGAGTCTCCGTTCGTGAGAGCCTCCCATCCCAGCCGCCGCGGGAGACGCTCCGGGCGTCGGGAACCACGGGACGACTCCCGGCCACCGTAGGCGTGGGCCTGCGGACGGAGAGTAATGGGTAGCTCGCCGTCCGATCAGGACCAGGCCCGTGCCGGACGGCGCGTACGTGTTCCACGCGCGCGGCTAAGGAAGGACACGGGTGGGTTTTAGTTAGTAAGAGTCTGACACTCCCTTCCGCTTCGCCCAGAGCGGGAGGGGGTCATTTGATGATTTCCCACATAAAAAAAAAGGGGGCAGGGCACATTGGTCGCAGAACAAATGGCCGATGGGGCCGAAAGGAGGGAGTGGCGACTGCGTACCGGAAGACGTAGCGTTGGAAGGCCTCCCACAAGGTGGTCCGACGACCTTGTGAAGGCCGCAGGAACCCGTTGGATGCGAGAAGCACAGAACCGGTCGAAGTGGAGGTGCTTGGGGGAGGCCTATGTCCAGCAGAAGCGTCTTTCGGCTGAAATGATGATGATGATGGCAATGGGCTCTTCCCTATGAACTTAAACATAGGTAATAATTATTGGCAAAGTCTAGGTGCCTAGGGCCTCTGCCTAACCGTTCAGGGAAGAAAGATGTGATTTCTGAATTGATAATCGGGGCTTTTAGCTAAGTAATAGCAGCCGCACCGGTCGACCGAGCAGGTTAAGCTACGCTTGCCGCGGTCGGTCCTTGGATACACCATCCTTACATACCGATACCCCTCTGTGCCTCGGAAAGCACGCCAAGCTGTTGATCCCGGCTGTCATTCGTGGATCTTTGACAGTCGTTACGGGTTGTCAGAAGCCCGAAAGTCGGACAACCAGTCTTACAAAGTGGTACTGTTATCCAGTAACTGGGTTGTGGGGGTCAAGTAAGCAGTCGCTCCATGTAAAATACTGGTTTTCATCTGCATCCGGTTAGACTTGAAGTCGACCACAACGAAAACATTAGGTAGACTGATTGACTTTTCTGAATTGGTATCTGTCATCCGACTATCTAAAGCCCTAATTATTTTATAAGTTCCAGTAGGTATTCATTAGTTTTGTACATTCAACAAAAGAGATTACTATGCAGAATGAATCGTCGGATATAGTTGAAGTTTAGTAAGAAACTGATGGATGTTGTCGATTAAAATTTAATTTGTTTTCTATTAATTAAATTAAATTTTGTTCGAGAACATCCATCGGTTTCGTACTAAACTTCAACTATATCCGACGATCCTGCATACTTATCTCTTATGTTGACTGTACATATTTAATTAAAAGAATAATAAAGCAATATGTGTCTAATAATAATAGCCTCCCGAACAAGTTTGGTCACGGTGGCTAATCTCAAAAGAGATTAGCCAGGTGCGATGTAAGTACGTGTTGTCCTTTAATTCCGGATCAGGCAATCCTGACCAGCCTTTCATTGCCATATTGAATTGTGGCATCCTCTTTTAACCAGGTAGGTACAGGTACCGAAACCACTCAAGCACTTTGAAAAATCCATATTAATATTATAAATTTGAAAGTGTGTCTGTCACGCTTAAACTGCTGAACCGATTTAGATGAAATTTAGTATAGAGATAGTTTGAGACCCGAAAAAGGACATAGAATAGTTTTAATCCCGATATTCTCACGGGATCGACAATTATGCGGCCACTGCTATATAGTTATAAACAAATCATTGAGTTCCAAGCTCTTCTGTAATAAACTGATTGTGATTTACTTTAAATAAAGTTAAATGTCGGGTTGTGTAGGTACGGTCACTGAGCGAGGTAAGGAAGTACTTCTACAAGAAAACCCAGAATATGTTTTTTAACAAAACAGTAAGCCCTCCCTGGTATCGATCATGAGCGCACGCGGCTGTCTGTCACACGATAACGGCTTTTGTCTTGCCGCCGCAAATCGGTTCAGTAGTTTATGAATTACAAACAGAGCCTGGGCCTGGCAGCTTATGTGGATACGGAGATAAAACATAATACACAATCGTTGTTTGGCTATGGAAGTTCATAATATAATATTTTGAAACGGATGAAAACAGACTACAAAACTTTTAATTGATAGAACCCTCAGTTTCAACCTGCTTGTAAAGGTTTGGCCTTAGGGCAAACATAATTCAATTTAGCAAACTGTTGTTGTGTAAAAATTATTCCAAGTTTTTTTTTTTTTGGTAAATGGGCCTTCTCTTGAGCTCGATCACGTCTGATGGAAAGCAATGGATGAGGTCTAAGATGGAACGAGCGTGCCCAGAAGATACCTGTTCACTTTTGCTTTGAAGGCAGACGGGTTAAATGTGGGAACACCTGAGACAGAGTGAACACAGATAGGGGGAGAGAGTTCCACACTTTCGCTGTGCGCATAATAAACGTGGAGGAGGAGCGCTGAGTATGATTCGTCGGGATATCAACCAGGTGCGGTACGCTGCAGCACGTCTGGTCGTCCGGTGGTAAAAGGGCGATGGTGGGATCAGCGTTGCTATTCTGTAAAAATCTCACCGTGAAATCTTAAGTGAAGTGAGCGTGGAGTGAGCTCTCAATAGTGTCAATTCCTAGCAAAAACAAACTCACTTCACCTAAGTTTCCACGGTGAGATTTTTACAGAATTGACCGGCTGGTCGTGGAGCTCCTGCGCACACTCTCCGAAGCACAGTAGGGTATCTGATATAAATGTAAACAAATGAATCAGAAAACGTACTCGTGGATGTCAATTTGTAGTGCCACTTACTTGCGTGGGTGGACTACAAGTATAAGGTCACCTCTGCCTAAGGCCGCTCACTCACGTCCGATAATCGGTGACCGATTTTTTGTAGGAGAAAAATAGAACACACTGATAGGAATAGTGCAACGCACACGTCCTACAAAAAGTAGGTCAGAAATAAAATCGGCATCCCGCGATTATCGGTGAAAAATGGAACGTTCGGAAATGTATGCGTTAACAACACACACTACTCACCGACAGTCGGCCGCATGCACTTGCTAGGGAAGGACGTTGTGTTGAAGACAAAGTGACGGACGTGTACGTTGAGTCGGTCACAAAATCGGTCATAAGAATCGGAGGTAAAATCGGCCCGATTGTCGGTGCTACAAAAAGTCTGACGTGGGCGGGCAGCCTTACCCTTCTTATGTTATATTACTTAAATATACTTAACCCGAATACTTACTAGAGATTTTTCAATTGACAATTGAGGTTAATTTATTACCTCAATTTTCGTCGGTGATTTTTCATCAATAATTTAATAAGATTATTCAATCAATAACTGTTAGAAAAAGTGGCGAAATGAAATATTAAGTTATATAACCTTTTAAAAACAGATGAATGTGTAACTTATTTATACTGCTGACTATCTTTTTCCATGCTAGTAGAAAGCAATCAGAATTGTGTCAGCTCAGAACTTACGGCTAGTATTGCAGTATCAGTAGCATCCATTAGTTCTTCTGAAGTAGGTGTCAAGACACGGACGGTGGACGTAACACTAAATGTTCCATCGTTTGCAGAACATGTCGAGTTTGTTAGACGAGAAAAGATAAATGGAAAACGTAAATGGGTACCGAAAAAACCTTAGGGAGAATGTAGAAATGTTCGGTTTTAAGATAAAATCATAATTTTATCCTTCACCTAGGTTGTCGCGGTGATCTTTTTGCAGAATGGCACCACTGCTCACACATTACACCATAACTTGTACCACGCCACACACCTCGCTACATCACACAGTACTTACCTAACATACCATCGCACTCCTTACCACACCAAATTAGTGTTATTTTTATCTTGATTTATATTAAAATTGTAGATTAGTCAACTTTGCATTAATTGACAAACATGAAATATTGTTTGTTTGTTGGTCATTTCCTTATATTATTTTGGTTTATTTTTAATTTTTAATTTTTTTATTTTTTTCTCTTTGTTTGTCCTTAGGACCAGTAACTTTGAAACATAAAAATCTTGGATTGTATACTTGCATTGCATACTTACCCTTAAGGTACACTATACTCACAGCTAGTAAAGTGTATAGTTATTTGAAAGAGCGGAGCCTACTAATACAGGTATTGTTTGCCTAAAAGTAGGTTCCAAACACGTTATCATGTAATGTTATTTTATTGAGACAATAAACCATTATTATTATTATCCTAAGATACTTAGAAGTCTATTCAAACTTATGTTTCAAATTATTATTATTTCAAGTTAAACAAATATCAACAACATCTTTATTTTAATGACAATTAAGTTGATTTCAGAGTGACTAGCACTATAATTATATGACAAAGTTATAAAAATGTTTAAATTTGTAGCGTAAACTGAACTTTATTGTATATTATTTAAAGTTATTTTTAGTTATAAAAACTCATGCCGTCTTCCCAAGGGGCTAGGCAGAAACTACAGAACGCCACCTGCTACTATCCTTCCATACTCATTTTCCTTCGTTCATACATCGGGGGGCCTAAAAAGGCCATTTTGGAGAATCATAAAAGGATAACATTATGAATCGTAATATGGCGAAGACAGTCCGTGTTTTTCTTTTTTCGCTGCACTAGTAGGTATAATCAAAGAGATTGGGATTGGATTTGGATCGGATTGATTGGTAGGTATTTTAGCACAGACAAAAAAAAAATTAGTGAAAAATACTTCACCAATGGGATTTGATACGATTAACTTAACGGTTAACTGTCCATTAAGTTATCTTTTTATGATTCTCCCAAAGTGGCCTTTTTAGGCCCCCTGGTCGTGCACGCCTGACGCGAGTACTACGCACCTGACCTTTCTGTAGAAATCACCAATAAGGTGTAAATGTCGTATGATATACATAATTATGTCCTTCTAGGTCTCCCGGCGTTTTCAGTCACATCTGTCTCGTAAGTACCTTTTGTTAGTCGCCTTTCATTCATTCTCTTCATAATTCCTAAGATCTCGGGGCCTAAAAAGGCCACATTGGCAGAATCATAAAAGGATAACATAATGGTCAGTTAATCGTTAAGTTAATCGTATCAAATCCCATTAGTGAAGCATTTTTCAATTTTTTTTGTTTGTCTTAGCTGAAATACCAATCAATCCGATCCAAATCCAATCCCAATCTCTTTGATTATACCTACGTAGTGCAGCGAAAAAAAGAAAAACATGGACTTTCTTCGCCATATTACGATTCATAATGTTATCCTTTTATGATTCTGCCAAAGTGGCCTTTTTAGGCTCCCTGGTCTTTAACATCTTAATCATTTATTATTTTTATTGTTTCTTTAAAGACCATTCAGAAAGTCATTTATCAAAGCAGCGAAACATTCAACAGTTATTTGCCAATTTTCTGAATGCACGCACTCAGCAAAAATATTCTCAAAGAGCAGCTACAATAGAAACCTTGCAGAGACATCTGCTTACATAAAACTTAAGCTCAAGAACTTTATTATTTGAGTGATAATCAGATTTATTTAAGAGAGGTTTTGCAGTGGTTTTGATTTCGAACCCTGACAAGCGCTTTACTTTGTGTTTTTTTTAATATTTCATCAACACTGCTCTTAAAACGGTAAATGATATTTTTTTCTGTAAGTTAGGTTTGTACAAACACTTTTACACGTCAATCATATTTCTTTTAAACTAGATGAGGTCGGCGTTTCCTATCTGACTACTCTGAGAAGAAAGGCCGAAACAAACACAGAGGTCACAGTCTCTTTTAAAAGTCCAGACAAAATCTTGGTCAGAACATGTGAAAACCATCTAAATTGGCGTCTGAAATTGTCTTTTGAGGAAAGAACGACACAGATTGAGCGGACCTGACCAGTCAGTGCACGCATTTGTCAAAAATCGTGCAGCTCAACTCAGAACTTGAGGAGCTCAACGATTTGACGAACAATACCAAAGGACATTTGGGTAGGCCGCGTAAATTACTCAAACGCCAGATCATGATTAAAACTAACTAAAAAGGAAAACAGAAAAAAAACCGGGCAAGAGCGAGTCGGACTCGCGCACCGAGGGTTCCGTAACATCCGGGTTTATGCATAACGTTTATGTTTATGAAATTAAATGTTTATTTTTGAGTTGATTGAATGAATGGTAAATTGCGGTTTACGATTTATGACGTATTAAAAAAAAATTACTTACTAGATCTCGTTCAAACCAATTTTCGGTGGTAGTTTACATGGTAATGTACATTATATATTTTTTTCAGTTTTATCATTCTCTTATTTTAGAAGTTACAGGGGGACACACACTTTTTACCACTTTGGAAGTGTCTCTCGCGCAAACTATTCAGTTTAGAAAAAAAAAAATATTAGAAACCTCAATATCATTTGAAGACCTACCCATAGATATGGGGTATCTATGGGTAGGTAGAAGTTACGGGGGGGGGGGGGGGGGACACATTTTACCACTTTGGAAGGGTCTCTCGCGCAAACTATTCAGTTTAGAAAAAAATGATGTTAGAAACCTCAATATCATTTTTGAAGACCTATCCATAGATACCCCACACGTATGGGTTTGATGAAAAAAAAAATTTTGAGTTTCGGTTCTAAGTATGGGAAACCCTAAAATTTATTGTTTTTTTTCTATTTTTGTATGAAAATCTTAATGCGATTCACAGAATACATCTACTTACCAAGTTTCAACAGTATAGTTCTTATAGTTTCGGAGAAAAGTGGCTGTGACATACGGACGGACAGACAGACAGACGGACAGACAGACAGACAGACATGACGAATCTATAAGGGTTCCGTTTTGGCCATTTGGCTACGGAACCCTAAAAAGAAATGACCCACATAGTCCTCACATTCACAATAATTAAATAAAAAAAAATACTTTACAAAGTAAATATTAATGTCAATGTATACTTATAAAATTCATCAATGTGTATATAAAAATCCGGACATAATCTTTGAGGACCATGTAGATTTGTGTCTGAAATGGTCTTTTGAGGAAAGGACCACACAGATTGAGTGGACCTGTCCAGGTGAAAATTAACATCGTGAAAACCAAAAATTCAAAGACATGTTCCGACCCGCACTGCGCCCCGCTCTCTCACTGAGAGGAAGCATGAGTCCCAGCAGTGGGAACATAATAGGCTGTTTATGCTAATCAAATTTTTTGAAGTGAAAACTTCTTTAGCGGCTTTGTACACTTTTTTTGTAATGGGTAAAAAATGTTAAACTCGCGTTAGGACACGTGACCCTGATCGAAAATTCGTAAGATTCCAAAATATCAAAATTGAAGTGAAAACTTCTTTAGCGGCGTTGAACACAAATTTTTGTAATGGGTAAAAAATGTTAAACTTGCGCCAGGACACGTGACCCTGATCGAAAATTCGTAAGATTCCAACATATCAAAAATTTAAAACAAGTATACAGGATCAAATTAAATTAGCTAGCGAAACTTAGCCACAAGTATACAGGATCAAATTAAATTAGCCAGCGAAACTTAGCCACAAGTATACAGGATCAAATTAAATTAGCTAGCGAAACTTAGCCACAAGTATACAGGATAAAATTAAATTAGCTAGCGTAACTTAGCCACAAGTATAATACCATAATCAGCCCTATAATGTTCCCACTGCTGAGACACAGGCCTCCTCTCGGTGAGAGGGAGTGGGCCGTAATCTTCCACGCGGGCCCAGTGCGGATTGGCAGATGTCCCATGTCTTCGAATTTTTGGTTCTAGGACATGCCGGTTTCCCCACGATGTTTTCCTTCACCGTTTTGAGAGCAGTGGTGATGAAATAATTTACACAAAGTAAAGCGCCTGTCTGGGTTCGAACCTACGACCTACAACTCGTAAGTCGCGGCCGTTACCACTTGGCCAGCACTGCTCTCAAGTATACAGGATCAAATTAAATTAGCCAGCGAAACTTAGCCACAAGTATTCAGGATACAATGGCAAAGTATTAATATGTGTTTTGTTTTCACTTCTGTCGGCACTCCCGGAGTGACACTGTTTTTCATTGTTTTATATTTGGAGGTATTAAAAAGAGAGGGGTCCGTGGCTAAATAATAACAGTCGCACAGGTCGATCGATCAGATTAAGCTACGCTTGCCACGGTTGGTCTGTGGATGGGTGACCATCTTTACATACCATGACCCCTCCGTGCCCCGGAAAGCATGTTAAGCTGTTCGTCCCGGCTGTCATTCGTGGGTCTTTGACAGTCGTTACGGGTAGTCAGAAGACCGAAAATCTGACAACCAATCTTACCAAGGGGTATCGTGTTACCCTGGGTTGTGGAGGTCAGATAGGCAGTCGCTCCATGTAAAATACTGGTATTCAGCTGCATCCAGTTAGACTGGAAGCCGACCCCAACATATGTAGTTGGGAAAAGGCTAGGCAGATGATGATTCGGAGGTATTAAAAACTCGAATGAGGTATAAACTGCAGATGGCATAACGGATATTTTTATAGTGCAGTTATTGAAGCCAGATGAAATGGCATATTTGATGACCACTGCGACACATTCACGTTGCTCTATATACAAGTACCTACTCATAGAATATATAATATTAATAAGCTTTTTGTTTGAGATCAATGTCATGGTAATTGGTCACAGTTTTTAATTGTTTTCGTAATGAGAAACGTGACACCGCAAATTAATTATACTTTTGGAATAATGAAATAGATGCTGGGTTTTTAATTAATTTGGAATTATTAGATTTATGACGGAGATATGGTCGTGGGTTTCGCGGAATGGCACGTATCGAAGACCTAGCCGATACTAAGTGGGTGCGTAGTTCAAATTCTTCGAGTCTCAACAATTTTTCCTCAATGGTTACATTTTTTTAAATCATCAACATAACAGTCGTAGTCCGTGACAGCAGATTACGAGCCACCACCAGATAAGTTCCGGATATTATCTGTTAGAACCTATCCGCTATACTGTGCAACTTTATATTTTATTAAAATCTGTTTCAGTTTTCACACAAAACCCGTGCTACTTGACATAAATTCAGGTGTAACGTTACTAGGTATGTAGCAGTGCAGTCTATGTAGCTGTTACATACGTTGTAGCCGGCTAGATAGCGAGCGTAACTAACGTTTCTGCATCATTTCCTGCCATTTTTTCTGCCTGGACTGGACGTGCGATTTTTGGCGCCATATTGTCTTCAAATAATTTTTTTTTTCTCAAAACCCCGAGTCCCCGAGTTCCCCGTTCCCGAGTGGGGGGTATCAAAATAAAGGGTTTTAAAAGGAGGTTACATAAATAGGTATATACAACTTATATGGTCAAAAGTAATTCGAAGTGACAAATCGTAAAAAAACGTACCAAGAACTAAACCGTCTGCGAAATCTTTCACATTTGTAAACTAAAAGCTGGAAATAAAAAAAAAATAATAAAAAAATTTAAACCCGACTGCGGTAAAACACTTAAATTCAAATGGGTCCCACCTGCTTCCAATTTTTTATTTAATTTAAAATGGGCTTGTTTTTACCTTTTCAGTTTTTATTACTTAAGTTTTTTTAGAACAGTCGGGTTTTTTTTTTATTTTTTTTTCTATACTTTATTGCATAAAATTCAAAATGTGCCAATTGACTTATACATATTTCTGGAGTTGTCGACTCGCCCACAAATAAATTAATTTCGAGCGAGTCGCATATAGAAAAAATAATATTATTTAAAAGTCACTATTCGCCCGTTACGGGCGAGTCGATTAGTGCGAATCGACTAATAAGTTAAATGGTCAAGTTAGGGAACCCCGACTGAAAAACTATGACCAACCGTGTTGGTACATCCAAGTTGGACGCAATTACTAGGTTATTTAGTATTTTTAGAACCCCAAAATAGGAATTATTTGATTTCGGGTTCCTTAAAAAGAGGTGTAAAATAATATTAATATTGGAGTGTCAAATAATATTTTTAGGAGTGCAACATGGGAACTATTTGAAGTTCGATTAAATACATGAAATAAGGTCACATGAATAAAATAGTGGCAATGCATCAAAACCATACAAAGTTAAGTTATTATTTTTAGGTTTAATTTCTAAATAGCTACGACACCACGACACCAAAGTGCTGCATACCATGCGACACGTGTAATGAACATGAAAAATATCAATTAGTATCTTCAACTACGGCCTTTCATTTGACTCTTCACCAGAAATGACGATGTATCAAATCCCATTGGTGAAGCATTTTTCAGTTAATTTTTTTTTGCCTGTGCTAAAATACCAATCAATCCGATCCAAATCCAACTCCAATCACTTTGATTATACCTACGTAGTGCAGCGTAAAAAAGAAAAATTCGGACTGTCTTCGCCATATTACGATTCACAATGTTATCCTTTTATGATTCTCCAAAGTGGCCTTTTTAGGTCCCCTGATGCTGAACTGATTGTTTTAGTTTGCGAGTCAGTATCTCTGCCACCCTGTAGAGGTACACCTCTGCCTAACCCTTCGGGGTAAACATGCGTGATGCTATGTTATGTTTTACAAAACAAAGCTAATGTAGTCACGAACTTCTAGTTTCATTATATATATTAATGTAGTCTAGCAGAACGGTTAATTACAGATGAATATCGATGAAATTGTAGAGGAACTATTTTTATTTTCAATTTTTTTATTAAATTTCGTAGATAAAATCGATTCTGAAGAAAATTAAACTCCTCATTACTGCTATCGAGGTCTCGGTGTGTAAACGCATTCTGTAATACTTTTGACGTAAGCTGACCAGTGGCAATATTAATTCTACAGGAATTCTGACAAATAAAAAGAAATAAAACAACTTTATAAACAAACAATGATCGAAAATAATCTTGTGTGCAATATGAGACCCATAATGTACTACCGTTTTATTCTGGGGTATAGGCAAAACTTTCAACCTACATTCGGCGCACGTCTACTTTCAAAACTGTACCCCATCGTTCTAGTTTCTTTTATTTTGATTAACCAATTTTCCCTCGGTAATCTGGACAAATATTGGTGTCACAGAAGTTTGACGGCCGTAGAGTATTTATTTTACTTTTTTATTTCATTCCAAACAAAAGATGAACACATCTTTTCATGCTATAAATATTTGCATGCGATTGATAGTATCACTGGTGCAAAGAAACTTCACCGAAAATTAGAGATTTTATCTATAATATCCATTATTTACTCTTTAGTCATTACTTTTGTTGGAATTGTCTATGGACACGCTCAGAAATTCTATTTTTTAGACTCTAGAGAATATTTTGACATCTTCTTTTACTTCTGCGCTCTTGTAATGGGAAGGTCTACCATTTGCATGTGCTTCGGTATGCTATATTGTCGCATAAAAGTAGTAAAAATGGCTTTGGAAACGGATTTGTTAAACCATCCGCTTCGAAATGGGTTAAATGTTAACAGGCTCATACAGATGTACGAGGCACTTGAAGAGAATCTAAGAAATGTTAGACGTCCTGTGACACTAATGGTGATTACCTAATCGATCTTAATTTTAATTACGATTTACTCAATACTTCTCATGATCTTCCTCATATTTTTCAGGCTGTGATTAATGTATTGTGTGCAATAGTCAGAACAACGTACGAGACTACTTTGAAACTAGCAAAACTTAAACGACTTGTAAGTATTATTAAGATTTTTTGCTGATGGAGTCACAGGGTGGAGAGTTCCCGATTGAAAAGGTATGATCCTCCGAATCGTCACCATGCCGTCTGTAGGAACCTACAGGTTGAAATCATCGGAGTCAACCACACGACAATAGAACCTAACGTTTCCCCTTGAGATGTCATGGCAGTTAAAGCGGCTTTCGTAACTCAAGTGTAGGCTACATGAGTGAGCAGTGATGACACACTGTAAACGACCGTGAGTTACGAGGTGTAGGTCGTAGGTACCCAGGCATTTTGATTGGTGTCAATTATTTCAAACCCACTCCTCTCAAAACGGTGCAGAAAAATATCGAGAGGAAACCGGCATGTCCTTGAATCAAAACTTCGAAGACGTGAAATCCACCAACCCCCTGTTACACTGGACCCGCGTGGTCGATTAGGGTCCACTCCTTCTCACTGAGAAGAGGCCTGTGTCCGAGCATGGCAGGCAGCATAAGTCTGATTTATGCTAAGTGTATTTCTGACATGCGCATGACCTTAATAAAACTTTTGTGTATTTTTAGGGCGCAGCCGCACTTGACTATTTCGACTTGATATCACTTGTCGGGCACCCAGTCATACAACTCACTGTGGCTGCCGTAGCGTTGGATTTGACAGCTGATAACATAAGAAATATCAAAGTTATGTGTATCGAGAAGAGAATACGTTGCACAAGTAAATATCATTTGCAGGTTTTTAGATTCTTAATCTGCACGAGTATATTCCTTAACTTTACTTAATTTGGTATAATTTTAGTTGGTTAGTTCAAATTTTTCTGGGTAAGCTCACTCCATCGTCGACTTTGTCTCTGTCACAGACTAGAGTCAAGAGCAAACCCATTTCAAATAAAAAAAAAAAATATACCGTACTCAAAGATTATGGTTGTTGTTCGATTTTGAATGTTCATTCTTGAGTTTATAGGACTCTGAGAAACCTATAACTGGGTTGTAGTCTCTCTAAAACCGTTTCAAATTTAAGTATTATAATTAAGCTTATTGTATAAGCTTAGTGGTCACAGGTAAAAAGGTTTTTTGATGAAAGTAGATTATTACCGCCAAGGGAATCACTCACATTTATTTCTTGCAGATGAACGCAGTCGCTATGAAATACAACAGTTTCTGCAACTACTGGAGCATCGTCCTCTGTGCTTCACAGTTTGGCATACTAAGCTGCTTAACATGTACTCAATACTCACCTTCTTGTCCTTCTGTATCATCAATATTATCGCTATATTGCAGATTAAAAGCTTTTATACTTAGACAAGCCGTGTGCCTAATGGGAATTCCCGTCGGCAGAAAACACGAACTTCCATACAAGCTTTCATCTCATAATTGAGTTAAATAATTATGGGACGAAAGCTTGTATGGAATTTCGTCTTCTTTCTTTAAGAGGGGACGGGGCCTGCAAGGAATTTGAAAAATAGGTATTTGAAGAAACTATTGCCGTCGCCTTACCTCATGTCTGCCCCCGTAGTGTGTGATATGGGACAGTTACAGTTCAGACCGAAATGATCACAAAAATTTTGACGAGATCGACGTGTCGTATTCCCCTTTTTTTTCCTCGAAAACTGAGCCGATTCCATTATATTTTACATTAAAATTTTAAGAAAGAGTATATTTAGGTTTCTATTTTTTTTATGTTAAAAACTTTTCTAATTTGTCTGATAATCACCGTGGTAAAAATAGGGCACTATTTGTAATTTTCAGAGGTTCATATTTTCTTTACTAATTAGTTGCTGAAAAAAAGAAAATGACAGGGACGTGTTTACAGCAGACCTTGATCTTATGAAAATTTTGCTCTAGAGGTATTATTCAGGAAGAGAAAAGTGGAATACATTTGTATGGAGAATCGCACGCCCTGTTCCCTCTTAGGGGATTAATTATACATCGGTTATACTAGTAATGTCGAGGGTCGAGTCGTTTGTAGGTCATGAATAATTAAGATATTACTTATCGATTATCTACTACTTGTGTTTTATGAGTATCATTTTGTATGAACTCACTCAAAATTCAAAGCATTTATTAAAATTAGACCAATTACAAGCAATTTTGAATTTTGAAGGAGTCACAAATATGAAGCTAGTTGCTAACTGTATGAAATATTATGATTTGATTCAATGTTCACATAAGTGACTAAATAAGTGTGAAAATATTATAATAAAAATTCTTACTTGTAATTGTGTAGTGTTGTTAGTTATTGTCAATCTAATATATTTGAGTGATTATTTGATAAGTATTTTGAGAGTGACTTACATACAAAACTCTCTAATGTCACACTTACATTAAAAACACACATGAAGCTGTTTTTTTTTCTTAAACCTTTCACTGAAATCCTTTCTAGAACAACTCAAATATTATACGGCACCTGTAGATAACTTAAGTCAACTGCACGTCACCGTCCGTTCCAAAAACTGGAAGAAAAGTAAGATAGGAAAAAAAGGAAAATATTTAAGTGGTTTCTCTTTAATAGTAGATTGTTTGCCAAGGGAACCCCCGACGCAAAAACGACGGGGTGTTATAAGTTTGACGTGTCTGTGTGTGTGTGTGTGTCTGTCTGTGGCATCGTAGCTCCCGAACGGATGAACCGATTTTAATTTTGTTTTTTTTATTTGAAAGGTGAATTAGTCGGGAGTGTTCTTAGCTATGTTTGATGAAAATCGGTCCAATATGGCCGCCGTCACAAAATGGCGGACTACATATTTTTTCACAACTCCCTTAATATGGGTATCAAATGAAAGGGCTTGAGTAGTAGAATACTATACACTATGATAAATTTCAAATCCAAGATGGCCGCCACCACAAAGTGGCGAATTACATTTTTTTTTCACTTCTCCCTCAATATGGGTATCAAATGAAAGGGCTTGACTAGTAGAATACTATACGGTATTACAAATTTCAAATCCAAGATGGCCGCCACCACAAAAAAGCGAATTATATTTTTTTTCACAACTCCTTCAATATAGGTATCAAATGCAAGGGCTTGACAAGTAGAATAATGTAAGTACACTATATTGAAAGGGAATGAGGAATATTAACTAACGTAATGAAAACTAGAAACTTGAAAATATTTTTTTGTCTGATCAATGCTCTAGAATGATGAGGGAAGTGGAGTGATGACTGGTACCTACGATCACTAAGTTTGACTATTTTTATTACGAATGGAATTATCCTACTTAAAAAGCGTAGGTATTTCTAAATCAGATAGTGTCGCAGTCCCATTTTATAAACTAGATCTGAAATACCTATCTAATAGATATCTAATAGCTGTGAAATACTTGTACGAAAGTTGAATAACTAAAGGAAGAACGAGAAAAAGGATATAATAAAACAAAAAAATCTGTTTAGTCTTAAAAATTATTCTTCAACTATAAATTAATAATTATTTTTTGACGGATAAAAAACCCGATTAAACACCAAATAACCTGAATCTAAAAACGCAAGAAAATAAAAGAAATGAAATACAAAAATTAAGGAGTCCCTACAAAAAGCATGAAATAAAAAATTAAATTCAAAATTTAAAAAACCCCCGACACAAAAAAATAATAAAATTAAATGTAAGTAATTGGAAAAGGACCAAATAATTTAAAAACCCCCAACTTAAAGAATCTAGGTAACGAGACTAAAACAGATAAATTCATATGGAAGTCGGGGGACCGTTCTGTGGAACACCTTCTATTCTAAGAGGTCCCCCGACTGCCATATGAATTTATCTGTTTTAGTCTCGTTACCTACATTCTTTAAGTTGGGGGTTTTTAAATTATTTGGTTCTTTTCCAATTACTTACATTTAATTTTATTATTTTTTTGTGTCGGGGGTTTTTTAAATTTTGAATTTAATTTTTGTCAAATGAAATGATCTCGATAGTTTGATTGAATTTACGAACAGTTAAGTACATACTTATTTTGTTTAAATGTTGCGGTTACCTATTCAATCATGAAATGCGGTCAGTGATTTAGTGATAATTACCGAAGTAATATCAACGCGTAACATATAATAACTTAAAAGTAATTAATTACTAGAGCCCCCACTGGAGCAGTGACCAAGTGTTCTTAGGTTCGAACTCCGACGGGGCTTTACTTTGTGCTAAATTATTTCATCACCTCTGCTCTCAAAACGGTGAAGGAAAACATCGTAGGAAACCATGCCAGTTTCCTCACGATATATAAGAGATAATAAAAAAATATCGAAGATAATATGTGACATCGACCAACCCGCTCTGGGCCCGCGTGGTGGATAACGGCCCACTCCCTCTCACCGAGAGGAGGCCTGTGTCTCAGCAGTGGATACAAAGGCTGATTATGCAAATCAATATAGGTTTTAATGATGGAAATCGTTGGATAAATAATCTTTTCCTGGAAAACGAAAAGGTGTTGACTCAAGAATTCTGAAACTTTAGCTCATATTAAGTAGGTATTAAGGTCAAAGATAGAAGAAGTAGGGCGTAAGTAATGTCAATTTATAAAGGCCATCGCCGTCGAGTAACTTAGTAATCAATTTCCATCGAGACACTTATAAATTAGGGACGTCAGCCATTTTTAAGTGCCAAACTAAATTACAAAGTAATTGAAGATCACTTATGTATATTAAATTAGTGATCTTCTAAATTTATTTTCATTTACTTTGTAATTCTCGATAGGTATTAGTTTGTGTTTCTCAGCAGCAGCCTGGAGTTTGCATTAGTGCCAGGTTGATGGCAATGGCACAGAGACGTGATCACTCACAATGGGCCTTATAAGAAGGCTAAAAGTCACCCAAAGGGCGATGGAGAAGGCTATGCTTGGAGTCTCCGTTCGTGAGAGCCTCCCATCCCAGCCGCCGCGGGAGACGCTCCGGGCGTCGGGAACCACGGGACGACTCCCGGCCACCGTAGGCGCGGGCCTGCGGACGGAGAGTAATGGGTAGCTCACCGTCCGATCAGGACCAGGCCCGTGCCGGACGGCGCGTACGTGTTCCACGCGCGCTTCAAAGATATGTAAGCGGGATTGTCCGAAAGGGTTACCGTTGGCTCGGAACATAAAGGGCTAAGGAAGGAACACGGGTGGGTTTTAGTCAGTAAGAGTCTGATATCTATCTTCCGCTCCGCCCAGAGCGGGAGGGGTCATTTGATGATTTCCCACACAAAAAAAAAGGGCAATGGAGAGGGCTATGCTTGGAGTTTCCCCGCGTGATCGAATCAGAAATGAGGAGATCTGCAGGAGAACCAAGGTAAATGCCAAACCCAAAATGCCAAATGGTTTGGCAATTGCCAAACTTAAGTGGGAGTGGGCAGGGCACATACAGATGGCCGATGGGGCTGAAAGGTTCTGGAGTGGCAACCGCGTAACGGAAGACGTAGCGTTGGAAGGCCTCCCACAAGGTGGTCCGACGACCTTGTGAAGGTTGCAGGAACCCGTTGGATGCGAGAAGCACAGAACCGGTCGAAGTGGAGGTGCTTTGGGGAGGCCTATGTCCAGCAGTGGACGTCTTTCGGCTGAAATGATGATGATTGGCAATGGGCTCTTCCCTATGAACTTAAACATAGGTAATAATTATTGGCAAAATCTAGGTGCCTAGGGCCTCTGCCTAACCGTTCAGGGAAGAAAGGTGTGATTTCTGAATTGATAATCGGGGCTTTTAGCTAAGTAATAGCAGCCGCACCGGTTGACCGAGCTTAAGAGGTTAAGCTACGCTTGCCGCGGTCGGTCCTTGGATACACCATCTTTACATACCGATACCCCTCTGTGCCTCGGAAAGCACGCCAAGCTGTTGATCCCGGCTGTCATTCGTGGATCTTTGGCAGACGTTACGGGTAGTCAGAAGCCCGAAAGTTGGACAACCAGTCTTACCAAAGGTACAGTTAACACTGTACCTTTGGTAAGACTGGTTGTCCAACAACTGGGTAACCCCAGTAACTGGGTTGTGGGAGAAATGTATGCAGTCGCTCCATGTAAAATACTGGTATTCAGCTGCATCCGGTTAGATTTGAAGTTTTTTTTGATAAGTTCCAGTAGATATTCATTAATTATGTACAGTCAACAAAAGAGACATGTATGCAGGATCGTCGGATATAGTTGAAGTTCAGTAAGAAACCGATGGATGTTGTCGACTGAAATTTAATTTGACAAAATGAGCTGTTTGTTTTCTATTCATAAAATTAAATTTTGTTCGAGAACATCCATCGGTTTCGTACTAAACTTCAACTATATCCGACGATCCTGCATACTGATCTCTTTTGTTGACTGTACATATTTAATTAAAAGAAGAATAAAGCATTATGTGTCTAATAATAATAGCCTCTCGACCAAGTTTGGTCACGGTGGCTTATCTCAAATGAGATTAGCCAGGTGCGATGTAAGTACGTGTAGTCTTTTAATTCCGGATCAG
Organism: Mesoligia furuncula; assembly: GCA_916614155.1. Lineage (NCBI taxonomy): Eukaryota > Metazoa > Arthropoda > Insecta > Lepidoptera > Noctuidae > Mesoligia > Mesoligia furuncula. Next base: position 8,830,136 of record OU744800.1, read on the forward strand.
GCAATCCTGACCAGCCTTTCATTACCATATTGAATTGTGGCATCCTATTTTAACCAGGTACAGGTACCGAAACCACTCAAGCACTTTGAAAAATCCAAACTAATATTATAAATGCGAAAGTGTGTCTGTCACGCTTAAACTGCTGAACCGATTTAGATGAAATTTAGTATAGAGATAGTTTGAGACCCGGGAAAGGACATAGAATAGTTTTAATCCCGATATTCTCACGGGATCGACAATTATGCGGGCGCTGCTATATAGTATAAACAAATCATTGAGTTCCAAGCTCTTCTGTAATAAACTGATTGTGATTTACTTTAAATAAAGTTAAATGTCGGGTTGTGTAGGTACGGACACTGAGCGAGGTAAGGAAGTTCTTCTACAAGAAAACCCAGAATATGTTTTTTAACAAAACAGTAAGCCCTCCCTGGTATCGATCATGAGCGCACGCGGCTGTCTGTCACACGATAACGGCTTTTGTCTTCCCGCCGCAAATCGGTTCAGTAGTTTATGAATTACAAACAGAGCCTGGGCCTGGCAGCTTATGTGGATACGGAGATAAAACATAATAAAGAAGTACAAAATTTTTTTGTACTACGTTGTTTGGCTATGGAAGTTCATCTATACATATAATAATATAATAAAACAGTAACGAAAGAAAAACTGTACATTGTGAATTTTCGAGAAAAAATAAGTGGCTTTTGTTAGAAAAACGTAACTGATGACAAAAAGTGAATTTTTAGAATTTTTGTCTGTTTGTCTGTTTGTCTGTGTGTATGGTACAGCTTCACGCCAAAACTACTGGATAGATTGAATTGAAATTCAGCAAAAACGTTCTTAGTAAACCAAGGAAGGCTTTAGGCTACATATTATCACGCCGTATGTTATGGGAGGTAAGCAATATTGATTTTAAAATGTGTTTGTTCGTAATTGAATGCACAAAATAATTGAATGCACAAAATGACATGTTTATTTATTTATTTAGTTAAAAATAAACTTTAACTCTGGGAACATAATAATCACGCTATTTTTATAAAGGAGCGGGGCAGTAATATTATAAATTGCAAGGGAACAGCTATTTCAACAAAATGTCAACGGGGAATTTAGCGGTAAGGTCAGGCGACCGTTTCCCGTACTAAATGGTGCGAGTTCAAATCCCATAATATAATTTTAAAAAATCGTAAATTCTTTTTTTTTAGATTTTGCATTTTTTATGTGTATTAGGAACGATACTGTTATGAAATCTGAGAACTTCACATGTTATATCTAATTGTATGGAGAGTTTCACACCAATATTACTAAACAGATTGATTGGCGGTACAACAAGCTACACTATCATGAAGTCAAGTCAAACTTTTGGTTCTAAGCTATATCTTACCAAGCACATTTGTTGTAGGTAATTCATTTAAGTATGTAATTCTTAGTTTTGATCCTTGCTGCTGTTACTATATTTTTTTGTAATGCAAAACTAATATAGTTGTCTGTTAAATTAACGACAATTTAGTTTTATTCATAATTTAATTAATTTGGGTAAATAATTTATGTAGTTTCCGTTTTCTAACTAGATGGATGGCGTTGGCGTAGAGTTAGATCGCGCTATAGTTTTGTTCCCAAAAAGTGATGTTATAGGTGCCGATGTGCCGCTCTCATGCTATAAAAACGGGGGTTACCTTTGTTGTCTGTGTTGGTTGATGTGTTTAATTTTCCTGTTGGCCTTCACAGATTACTTTTTGATAGACTGAAATTGGCCTTTTCCAGACTCTGTGAAGGGGACAACTTTGCTAGATCACTCACCTATGATGAGGTGCCGTCGTACTACACGTACGACAAGCAAAGAGGTGTATTTAATCGACGTCGATGCGGACACGCCATGGACGGGTTTCCGGGAATTTTTAAGGATACCGCATTGGGACGGGTTTACACTGTGTACCCAAATACTGGCGAGTGCTATTATTTGCGAATGTTACTGCACACAGTGCACAGCCCAACATCATTTGCGTTTCTAAGGACATTCGATGACATTGAGTATCCCACATACCGCGCTGCTTGCGTAGTATGCCACCTTCTCGACGGTGATCAGCACTGGGACAACGCACTGGAGGAGGCCAGCATTAGTGACAATCTCAGTCGTTTGCGACATCTGTTTGTCGTCATGTTGGTGTTCTGCGGTATTGCAAATCCGCTTTTGTTGTGGGAGAAATATTGGCATCTTCTGTCCGAAGACTTCCTAAGAGGTCTGAGACGCACTACTGAAGATAATACTGAGGCAACTGATGAGTGCGTTCTAAACAGTTGCCTTAGTTCACTTCAAGATATGGTCATTTCGATCTGCGGCAGTTATCTGGTGGATTATGGGCTACCGACTCCACAACATCTGGATGTACAAGAGCTTGGAAACAGAGAGTACAACTCTGAAATAAATTATGATCCAAGAGCTATGAGTACCGTCGTCAATGACCATGTCTCTAAGTTTACCTCAGAGCAAAAGCAAATTTTCGACACCATCCTTGACTCGGCTCGGCCAAGGTAAATGTTTTTCTTGGTTGCTCCTGGTGGAACAGGGAGAATATTTGTCACCGCTGGCATTATCGCAGAGGTCAGGAGGCAAGACAAGATTGCCATTGCAGTAGCATCGTCAGGAATCGCCGCAACACTGCTTCCTGGTGGCAAAACAGCGCATGCAATGTTTAAGATTCCCATAGATTTAGAGAGTAATGAAACACCTGTTTGTGGAGTGTCACGCAACAGTGACAAAGAGCGCGTGCTTAAAGATTGCTGTTTAATCGTGTGGGATGAATGCATTATGGCAAACAGAAAAGCAGTAGAGGCGGTAAACAGGACTTTGTAGGACATCCGCAGGAACCAGCATGTGGGAGCAGCACCAAATGATGGGTGGCGTTACAGTTCTGTTTAGCGGCGATTTCCGACAAACACTGCCTGTGGTGACGCGAGGAACTAGGGCTGATGAGGTGAATGCTTTGTTGAAATACTCTTTCTTATGGCCACATAATCATAGGTTGCGCTTAACGATGAATATGAGAGCACATCTTGGCGGGAATGTACACGCCCAAGAATTTTCTGATGTTCTCTTAAAATTGAGTGAGGGAACGCTACCAGTAGATGGTGGCCAGGTGGTTCTACCTGCCGGGTCAGCGGGATCGCGGTCAGCGGGATTGTCCGAAAGGGTTACCGCTGGCCCGGAACATAAAGGGCTAAGGAAGGAACACGGGTGGGTTTTAGTCAGTAAGAGTCTGACACTCCCTTCCGCTTCACCCAGAGCGGGAGGAGTCATTTGATGATTTCCCATCCTCAAAAAAAAAAAAAAAAAAAAGGTGGTTCTACCTGAGATACTTGGGAGAGTGGTGTCTACCTTAGAAGATTTGATTCGCCTGGTGTACGGGGACATCAATAGGATACCGCACCAACATAATTCTTGGGTGTGTGAACGAGCCATTTTAACACCCAGAAACGACCAAGCCTCAGCGATCAATGAATGCATTCTCGCGGAAATTGAGGGAAATTGCACTTCAATAAACACTGTTGTCGACCAAGATGACGCCACACATTACCCCGTAGAATTTCTCAATTCCCTCAGTGCAAGTGGACTACCAGCGCACACCATTAAGTTAAAGGTCGGTGTCCCAATTATGCTTCTTCGGAAATTCACTCCGCCGAAACTGTGCAATGGGACCCGGCTCAAAGTCGTCTCGCTGCAGAGAAATATCATTGAGGCGGAAATTCTAACGGGTTGTGGTGTCTCACTGACACTACAACCCGTCCCGTCCCCGGGCTCTTAGAATCAGACATCAGACGTTTCAGATCTTCAATTTTGACGACCCGGTTGTCGCTGGCATAAGCAACAGGATCCGCGTACGAAGTCGTGGGCAGAAGCTAGTAATATAATATTATGAATTAGGTAAAGTAAAATGGATGAAAACAGACTACAAAACTTTTAATTGATTGAACCCTCAGTTTCAACCTGCTTGTAAAGGTTTGGCCTTAAGGCAAACATAATTCAATTTAGCAAACTGTTGTTGTGTAAAAATTATTCCAAAAGTATTTTTTTTTGGTAAAAGGGCCTGCTCTTGATCTCGATCACGCCTGATGGAAAGCAATGGATGAGGTCTATGATGGAACCAGCGTGCCCAGAATATACCTGTTCACTTTTGCTTTGAAGGCAGACGGGTTAAATGTGGGAACACCTGAGAGAGAGGGAACACAGATAGGGGGAGAGAGTTCCACGCTTTGGCTGTGCGCATAATAAACGTGGAAGAGGAGCGCTGAGTATGACTCGTCGGGATATCAACCAAGTGCAGATGGTACGCTGCAGCACGTCGGGTCGTCCGGTGGTAAAAGGGCGATGGTAGGATCAGCGTTGCTATTCTGTAAAAATCTCACCGTGAAATCTTAAGTGAAGTGAGCGTGGAGTGAGCTGTCAATAGTGTCAATTCCTAGCAAAAACAAACTCACATCACGTAAGTTTCCACGGTGAGATTTTTACAGAATTGACCGGCTGGTCGTGGAGCTCCTGCGCACTCTCTCCGAAGCACAGCCTTATCTGATAAAAATGTAAACAAATGAATCAGAAAACGTACCTGTGGCTGTCAATTTGTAGTGCCACTTACTTGCGTAGGTGTACTACGAGTATAAGGTCACCTCTGCCTTACCCTTCTTATGTTATATTACTTAAATATACTTAACCCGAATACTGGTGTCTGTGTGGTGCCGGACTTAAAGAATAGCACCACCCCATACTTCCCGTAGGTGTCGTAAAAGGCGACTACCTAAGGGTCGTACCGGAGAATGGGCAGCAGCGTTCTTTAAGCATTCCACCACCATACTATACTGCGATCGCCAACCCGCCTGCCAAGCGTGGCGATTACGGCATGCCCCCCCCCCCCCCCCTCTTGGGGGAGGCCTATGTCCAGCAGTGGACGTCTTTCGGCTGAAATGATGATGATGATGATGAACCCGAATACTTAAGTACTAAAGATTTTTCAATTGACAATTGAGGTTAATTTATTACCTCAATTTTCGTCGGTGGATTTTTCATCAATAGTTTAATAATATTATTCAATCAATACCTGTTAGAAAACGTGGCGAGATGAAATATTTAGTTATATACCTACGGTCTTATTCATAATAAGTTATAGAACATCTAAAGGCTCGCTAATGTCTCGTTGTCAAAAATTGTTATTCATAAACGCATTTTAGCACTAAAACGTTCGATAAACCTACTATAAAGTTATGAAGCCCAGACCCCTACTATAACAGTACTATAAAAATGGCCGACTCTACATCAGCTGATAGAAAATGACGTTTGACCTACAAATGTAACAATTATGCAGTTGTATTTAATTTATGTTGCACTTCTGTTTAACCAATTTAGTTTATTATTATATACCTACAATGCAAAATAGAAGCAAGGAAAAATACAACGAAGCACATAAATTATTGCAACAAGAATTACTGTGGGACGCTGCTGCTTTGGGCTGTGGAAACAACGCTTTTCAATGTCTTTTACATGGCATACATGCAAACTAGGAAATGTGAAAACAACCATAGTGGCTAGAGCAGTACCTTACAATATTGCAGTTGACCATGGAGACATGCAGTTAGTAGTAGTTAGGGTAGCAGCAATATCAATGAATATCCAAAGTCAGCCCAAGAAGCCTAGGTGCAAGGGGAAATGCAAATGCTATTTTACAAACTTTTGAGGAAACATTCCGCCGAGATAGCCTCACTTTACCAGGTTAGAGGTACATCTTCCCACTTGTGTCCGGAGACGGTTCAGGGACTTCTGTGTGGATAACGGAAGTTTACACCCTGCAGGGAGATGCTCCACTAGGATGCGGCAGTAGGGAGTGGTTGTGAAGCTATGTAGCAAACCACGTTCCTCCTCCTATCCTACCCTATGCGTCCCTAAACATGCAGTCAATGTGACCTCTGCGCTGCCACTGACGACGTTGTGGAAGTGGCAAAGTTTTGGGCCAACATGATCTGAAATACTGTCGTCCCCGCGACACGAAGAAGATAAAGAGGAGACATTTTAGCGAGTAGTGCATTAATAAAAAGCTTTTATACAGATATCAGTTTAATTGATTTATTTTTATAATACTCTAAACTTTAATTCGGCTTCTAGAACTTGTGCTAGCAGAACAACATTTTTAAAATGTTTCTTTTCATTTGCCATCTATGCCGCCACCTCTTCTGCAGGCCGTTTCAGCTTCTGCTATTTGTAGTGAAGCACCATCCTTCCTTCTGTCCTGAAATACAAAATGAATGTTATAATTCTTTCTCTTCATCAAACGAAATTCTTGACATGCTTACTCAGGAACTTTGTAACTTTATAAGTAAATGGGATAGGCACCTAATTCGTAAATCATGCCATGCCGCCTTTTTCGCGTTGGTGTCAGTCAGTATAAGTGTTTTTATTTTCTATCTTCTTCTTCTTAGTGTGCCCAGAATTCGGCTGCTTATTTGGCGCCATCACTAGCGTCCACCTTCATTTTATGTTATGGAAACCCTCTCCCTGACCAATTCTTCTAAAAGATCTAAGGAAAAGCAAAAGCAAGCATAAGTATAAGAAATTAAGAATGTTTGTTTACAAAATAAAACTTACTTTGAACATAACTGTTTGAACACATTTTAGTTGTAGGTAACAGTACACACCTTATCGTCCTCCAATCGAATCGAGTATTCTCTTCTTTGCCCTTTCTTGGAACTAGTCTACGGTCTTAATTCCATTTCTTTTAAATACAAAAAAATATTCAAAGATTTTCGCTCTCCTGACAATAAAATAAAACAATAACAAATTCATTGACTTAAATAACCATGGCAACGCGGCAAAACTGGCGAAACTGTAGACAATAAATTAGTTTTCCGTACGTCACAATGTCTATGGTCACAATTATTCGGTGCGTAGGCAGATATTCTCGTTTAACAACTCAATGTGTTGGCCAATTTGTTGGATGACTTCAATAAAATGGCAACATTTATATTTATATTGAAGTTATAGGACACTTTAGTTATAGAAGGTTTATGAAGCGTTTATGAATACAAAATTTTATCGAACGTTTTAAAGGCTTATCGAGCATTTTAACTAATGAACGTTTTAAACCTTCTATAAGCTTTTTTTATGAATAAGACCGCTAACCTTTTAAAAACAGATGAATGTGTACCTAACTTTTATACTGCTGACTATCTTTTTCCAAGCTAGTAGAAAGAAATCGGAATTGTATCAGTTCAGAACTTACGGCTAGTATTGCAGTATCAGTAGCATCCATTAGTTCTTCTGAAGTAGGTGTCAAGATACGCTGGGCGTAACACTAAATGTTCCATCGTTTGCAGAACATGTCGAGTTTGTTAGACGAGAAAAGAAAAATGGAAAACGTAAATGGGTACTGAAAAAACCTTAGGGAGAATATAGAAATGTTCGGTTTTAAGATAAAATCATAATTATCCTAAGATACTTAGAAGTCTATTCGAACTTATGTTTCAAATTATTATTGTTTCAAGTTAAACAAATATCAACAACATCTTTATTTTAATGACAATTAAGTTGATTCCAGAGTGACTAGCACTATAATTATTGACAAAGTTATAAAAATGTTTAAAGTTGTAACGTAAACTGAACTTTATTGTATATGATTTAAAGTTATCTTTAGTTATATAAACTCATGCCGTCTTCCCAAGGGGGTAGGCAGAAACTACAGAACGCCACCTGCTACTATCCTTCCATACTCCTTTTGCTTCGTTCATACATCGGGGGACCTAAAAAGGCCACTTTTGGACAACCAAAAGGCCACATTGGCAGAATCATAAAAGGATAACATAATGGTCAGTTAACCGTTAAGTTAATCGTATCAAATCCCATTAGTGAAGCATTTTTCAATTTTTTTTTGTCTGAGCTAAAATACCAATCAATCCGATCCAAATCCAATCCCAATCTCTTTGATTATACCTACGTATTGCAGCGAAAAAAAGAAAAACATGGACTTTCTTTGCCATATTACGATTCATAATGTTATCCTTTTATGATTCTACCAAAGTGGCCTTTTTAGGCTCCCTGACCTTTAAAATCTTAATCATTTATTATTTTAATTGTTTCTTTAAAGAGGGTGCATTCAGAAAGTCATTTATCAAAGCAGCGAAATATTCAACAGTTATTTGCGATTTTGCCAATTTTCAGAATGCACGCACTTAGCAAAAAGTTTCTCAAAGAGCAGCTACAATAGAAACCTAGTAGAGACATCTGCTTATTTATAACTTAAGCTCAAGAACTTTATTATTTGAGTGATAATCAGATTTATTTAAGAGAGGTTTTGCAGTGGTTTTAGTTTCGAACCCTGACAAGCGCTTTACTTTGTGGATTTTTAATTATTTCATCAACACTGCTCTTAAAACGGTAAATAATAAATGACATTTTTTTCTGTAAGTAGGTTTGTACAAACACTTTTACACGTCAACCATATTTTTTTTAAACTAGATGAGGTCGTGTTTCCTATCTGACTGCTCTGAAAGAAAGGCCGAAACAAACACAGAGGCCACAGTCTCTTTTAAAAGTCCAGACAAAATCTTGGTCAGAACATGTGAAGACCATCTAAATTGGTGTCTGAAATTGCCTTTTGAGGAAAGAACCACACAGATTGAGCGGACCTGTCCAGTCAGTGCACGCATTTGTCAAAAATCGTGCAGCTCAACTTAGAACTTGAGGAGCTCAACGATTTGACGAACAATACCAAAGGACATTTGGGTAGGCCGCGTAAATTACTCAAACGCCAGATCATGATTAAAACTAACTAAGAAGGAAAACAGAAAAAAAACCGGGCAAGAGCGAGTCGGACTCGCGCACCGAGGGTTCCGTAACATCCGGGTTTATGCATAAGGTTTATGTTTATGAAATTAAATGTTTATTTTTGAGTTGATTGAATGAATGGTAAATTGCGGTTTACGATTTATGACGTATTAAAAAAAAATTACTTACTAGATCTCGTTCAAACCAATTTTCGGTGGTAGTTTACATGGTAATGTACATCATATATTTTTTTTAGTTTTATCATTCTCTTATTTTAGAAGTTACAGGGGGGACACACACTTTTTACCACTTTGGAAGTGTCTCTCGCGCAAACTATTCAGTTTAGAAAAAAAAAATATTAGAAACCTCAATATCATTTGAAGACCTACCCATAGATACCCCACACGTATGGGTTTGATGAAAAAAAATTTTGAGTTTCGGTTCTAAGTATGGGAAACCCTAAAATTTATTGTTTTTTTTCTATTTTTGTGTGAAAATCTTAATGCGATTCACAGAATACATCTACTTACCAAGTTTCAACAGTATAGTTCTTATAGTTTCGGAGAAAAGTGGCTGTGACATACGGACGGACAGACAGACAGACAGACATGACGAATCTATAAGGGTTCCGTTTTTGCCATTTGGCTACGGAACCCTAAAAAGAAATGACCCACATAGTCCTCACATTCACAATAATTAAATAAAAAAAATACTTTACAAAGTAAATATTAATGTCAATGTATACTTATAAAATTCATCAATGTGTGTATAAAAATCCGGACATAATCTTTGAGGACCATGTAGATTTGTGTCTGAAATGGTCTTTTGAGGAAAGAACCACACAGATTGAGTGGACCTGTCCAGGTGAAAATTAACATCGTGAGAACCAAAAATTCAAAGACATGTTCCGACCCGCACTGCGCCCCGCTCTCTCACTGAGAGGAAGCATGAGTCCCAGCAGTGGGAACATAATAGGCTGTTTATGCTAATCAAATTTTTTGAAGTGAAAACTTCTTTAGCGGCTTTGTACACTTTTTTTGTCATCATCATCATCATCATTTCAGCCGATAGACGTCCACTGCTGGACACAGGCCTCCCCCAAAAGGGGGGGTTTGCCATAATCGCCACGCTTGGCAGGCGGGTTGGCGATCGCAGTATGGTATGGTGGTGGAATGCATAGAGAACGCTGCTGCCCATTCTCCGGAACGCCCCTTAGTCGCCTTTTACGACACCCACGGGAAGTATGGGGTGGTGGTATTCTTTAAGTCCGGCACCACACAGACAACACTTTTTTTGTAATGGGTAAAAAATGTTAAACTCGCGTCAGGACACGTGACCCTGATCGAAAATTCGTAAGATTCCAAAATATCAAAAATTGAAAACAAGTATACAGGATCAAATTAAATTAGCTATCGAAACTTAGCCACAAGTATACAGGATCAAATTTAATTAGCTAGCGAAACTTAGCCACAAGTATACAGGATCAAATTAAATTAGCTAGCGAAACTTAGCCACAAGTATACAGGATACAATGGCAAAGTAAGTAAGTGCCACTGTTTTTTATTGTTTTATATTTGGAGGTATTAAAAAGAGAGGGGTCCGTGGCTAAATAATAACCGTCGCACGTCGATCGATCAGGTTAAGCTACGCTTGCCACGGTTGGTCTGTGGATGGATGACCATCTTTACATACTATGACCCCTCCGTGCCTCGGAAAGCACGTTAAGCTGTTGGTCCCGGCTGTCATTCGGGGATCTTTGACAGTCGTTACGGGTAGTCAGAAGCACGAAAATCTGACAACCAGTCTTACCAAGGGGTATCGTGTTACCCAGTAACTGGGTTGTGGAGGTCAGATAGGCAGTCGCTCCATGTAAAATACTGGTATTCAGCTGCATCCGGTTAGACTGGAAGCCGACCCCAACATATGTAGTTGGGAAAAGACTAGGCAGATGATGATTCGGAGGTATTAAAAACTCGAATGAGGTATAAACTACAGATGGCACAACGGATATTTTTATAGTGCAGTTATTGAAGCCAGATGAAATGGCATATTTGATGACCACTGCGACACATTCACGTTGCTATATACAAGTACTCATAGAATATATAATATAATAGGTTTTTTGTTTGAGATCAGTGTCATGGTAATTGGTCACAGTTTTTAATTGTTTTAGTAATGAGAAACGTGACACCGCAAATTAATTATACTTTTGGAATCATGAAATTGATGCTGGGTTTTTAATTAATTTGGAATTATTAGATTTATGACGGAGATATGGTCGTGGGTTTCACGGAATGGCACGTATCGAAGACCTAGCCGATACTAAGTGGGTGCTAGTTCAAATTCTTCGAGTCTCAACAATTTTTCCCTATGGTTTATTTTTTTTTATCATCAACATAACAGTCGTAGTCCGTGACAGCAGATTATGGGCCACCACCAGATAAGTTCCGGATATTATCTGTTAGAACCTATCCGCTATACTGTGCAACTTTATATTTTATTCAAATCTGTTTCAGTTTTCACACAAAACCCGTGCTACTTGACATAAATTCAGGTGTAACGTTACTAGGTATGTAGCAGTGCAGTCTATTTAGCTGTTACATACGTTGTAGCCGGCTAGATAGCGAGCGTAACTAACGTTTCTGCATCATTTCCTGCCATTTTTACCCGACTGGACTGGCGATTTTTGGCGCCATATTGTCTTCAAAAAAATTTTTTTTTCTCAAAACCCCGAGTCCCCGAGTTCCCCGTTCCCGAGTGGGGGGTATCAAAATAAAGGGTTTTAAAAGGAGGTTACATAAATAGTTATATACAACTTATATGGTCAAAAGTAATTCGAAGTGACAAATCGTAAAAAAAACGTACCAAGAACTAAACCGTCTGCGAAATCTTTCACATTTGTAAACTAAAAAGCTGGAAAAAAAAAAAAAAAAATAATTAAAAAAATTAAAACCCGACTGCGGTAAAAAATTTAAATTCAAATGGGTCCCACCTGCTTCCAATTTTTTATTTAATTTAAAATGGGCTTGTTTTTACCTTTTCAGTTTTTATTACTTAAGTTTTATTTAGAGCAGTCGGGTTTTTTTTTTATTTTTTTTTTCTATACTTTATTGCATAAAATTCAAAATGTGCCAATTGGCTTATACATATTTCTGGAGTTGTCGACTCGCCCACAAATAAATTAATTTCGAGCGAGTCGCCAATAGAAAAAATAATATTATTTAAAAGTGACTATTCGCCCGTTACGGGCGAGTCGATTAGTGCGAATCGACTAATAAGTTAAATGGTCAAGTTAGGGAACCCCGACTGAAAAACTATGACCAACCGCGTTGGTACATCCAAGTTGGACGCAATTACCTGGTTATTTAGTATTTTTAGAACCCCAAAATAGGAAATATTTGATTTCAGGTTCCTTAAAAAGAGGTGTAAAATAATATTAATATTAGAGTGTCAAATAATATTTTTAGGAGCGCAACATGGGAACTATTTGAAGTTCGATTAAATACATGAAATAAGGTCACATGAATAAAATAGTGGCAATGCATCAAAACCATACAAAGTTAAGTTATTATTTTTAGGTTTAATTTCTAAATAGCTACAACACCACGACACCAAAGTGCTGCCTGCATACCATGCGATACGTGTAATGAACATGAAAAATATCAATTAGTATCTTCAACTACGGCCTTTCATTTGACTCTTCATCAGAAATCACGACGTATCAAATCCCATTGGTGAAGCATTTTTCAGTTAATTTTTTTTTTGCCTGTGCTAAAATACCAATCAATCCGATCCAAATCCAACTCCATTCTCTTTGATTATACCTACGTAGTGCAGCGTAAAAAAGAAAAACACGGACTGTCTTCGCCATATTACGATTCATAATGTTATCCTTTCATGATTCTCCAAAGTGGCCTTTTTAGGCCCCCTGATGCTGAACTGATTGTTTTAGTTTGCGCGTCGGTATCGCTGCCACCCTGTAGAGGTACACCTCTGCCTAACCCTTCGGGGTAAACATGCGTGATGCTATGTTATGTTTTACAAAACAAAGCTAATGTAGTCACGAACTTCTAGTTTCATTATATATATTAATGTAGCCTAGCAGAACGGTTAATTAAAGATGAATATCGATGAAATTGCAGAGGAACTATTTTTATTTTCAATTTTTTTATTAAAATTTGTAGATAAAATCGATTCTGAAGAAAATTAAACTCCTCATTACTGCTATCGAGGTCTCGGTGTGTAAACGTATTCTGTAATACTTTTGACGTAAGCTGACCAGTGGCAATATTAATTCTACAGGAATTGTGACAAATAAAAAGAAATAAAACAACTTTATAAACAAACAATGATCGAAAATAATCTTGTGTGCAATATGAGACCCATAATGTACTACCGTTTTATTCTGGGGTATAGGCAAAACTTTCAACCTACATTCGGCGCACGTCTACTTTCAAAACTGTACCCCATCGTTCTAGTTTCTTTTATTTTGATTAACCAATTTTCCCTCGGTAATCTGGACAAATATTGGAGTCACAGAAGTTTGTCGGCCGTAGAGTATTTATTTTACTTTTTTATTTCATTCCGAACAAAAGATGAACACATCTTTTCATGCTATAAATATTTGCATGCGATTGATAGTATCACTGGTGCAAAGAAACTTCACCGAAAATTAGAGATTTTATCTATAATATCCATTGTTTACTCTTTAGTCATTACTTTTGTTGGAATTGTCTATGGACACGCTCAGAAATTCTATTTTTTAGACTCTAGAGAATATTTTGACATCTTCTTTTACTTCTGCGCTCTTGTAATGGGAAGGTCTACCATTTGCATGTGCTTCGGTATGCTATATTGTCGCATAAAAGTAGTAAAAATGGCTTTGGAAACGGATTTGTTAAACCATCCGCTTCGAAATGGGTTAGATGTTAACAGGCTCATACAGATGTACGAGGCACTTGAAGAGAATCTAAGAAATGTTAGACGTCCTGTGACACTAATGGTGATTACCTAATCGATCTTAATTTTAATTACGATTTACTCAATACTTCTCATGATCTTCCTTATATTTTTCAGGCTGTGATTAATGTATTGTGTGCAATAGTCAGAACAACGTACGAGACTTCTTTGAAACTGGAAAAACTTAAACGACTTGTAAGTATTATTAAGATTTTTTGCTGATGGAGTGACAGGGTGGAGAGTTCCCGATTGAAAAGGTATGATCCTCCGAATCGTCACCATGCCGTCTGTAGGAACCTATAGATTGAAATCATCGGAGTCAACCACACGACAATAGAACCTAACGTTTCCCCTTGAGATGTCATGGCAGTTAAAGCAGCTTTCGTAACTCAAGTGTAGGCTACATGAGTGAGCAGTGATGGCACACTGTAAACGACCGTGAGATACGAGGTGTAGGTCGTAGGTACCCAGGCGTTGTGATTGGTATCAATTATTTCAAACCCACTCCTCTCAAAACGGTGCAGGAAAAAATCGTGAGGAAACCGGCATGTCCTTGAATCAAAACTTCGAAGACGTGACATCCACCAACCCCCTGTTACACTGGACCCGCGTGGTCGATTAGGGTCCACTCCTTCTCACTGAGAAGAGGCCTGTGTCCGAGCATGGCAGGCAGCATAGGTCTGATTTATGCTAAGTGTATTTCTGACGTGCGCATGACCTTAATAAAACTTTTGTGTATTTTTAGGGCGCAGCCGCACTTGACTATTTCGACTTGATATCACTTGTCGGGCACCCAGTCATACATCTCACTGTGGCTGCCGTAGCGTTGGATTTGACAGCTGATAACATAAGAGATATCAAAGTTATGTGTATCGAGAAGAGAATACGTTGCACAAGTAAATATCATTTGCAGGTTTTTAGATTCTTAATCTGCACGAGTATATTCCTTAACTTTACTTAATTTGGTATAATTTTAGTTGGTTAGTTCAGATTTTTCTGGGTAAGCTCACTCCATCGTCGACTTTGTCTCTGTCACAGACTAGAGTCAAGAGCAAACCCATTTCAAATAAAAAAAAAAAAAATACACTATTACTCAAAGATTATGGTTGTTGTTCGATTTTGAATGTTCATTCTTGAGTTTATAGGACTCTGAGAAACCTATAACTGGGTTGTAGTCTCTCTAAAACCGTTTCAAATTTAAGTATTATAATTTGAGCTTATTGTATAAGCTTAGTGGTCACAGGTAACAAGGTTTTTTGATGAAAGTAGATTATTACCGCCAAGGGAATCACTCACATTTATTTCTTGCAGATGAACGCAGTCGCTATGAAATACAACAGTTTCTGCAACTACTGGAGCATCGTCCTCTGTGCTTCACAGTTTGGCATACTAAGCTGCTTAACATGTACTCAATACTCACCTTCTTGTCCTTCTGTATCATCAATATTATCGCTATATTGCAGATTAAAAGCTTTTATACTTAGACAAGCTGTGTGCCTAATGGGATTTCCCGTCGGCAAAAAACACGAACTTCCATACAATATTTCATCTCATAATTGAGTTAAATAATTATGGGACGAAAGCTTGTATGGAATTTCGTCTTCTTTCTTTAAGAGGGGACGGGGCCTGCAAGGAATTTGAAAAATAGGTATTTGACGAAACTATTGCCGTCGCCTTACCTCAAGTCTGCCCCCATAGTGTGTGACAGGGACAGTTACAGTTCAGACCGAAATTATCACAACATTTTTGACGAGATCGATGTTTCGTATTCCCCTTTTTTCTCCTCGAAAACTGAGCCGATTCCATTATATTTTACATTAAAATTTTAAGAAAGAGTATATTTAGGTTTCTATTTTTTTTATGTTAAAAACTTTTCTAATTTGTCTGATAATCACCGTGGTAAAAATAGGGCACTTTTTGTAATTTTCAGAGGTTCATATTTTCTTTACTAATTAGTTGCTGAAAAAAAGAAAATGACAGGGACGTGTTTACAGCAGACCTTGATCTTATGAAAATTTTGCTCTAGAGGTATTATTCAGGAAGAGAAAAGTGGAATACATTTGTATGGAGAATCGCACGCCCTGTTCCCTCTTAGGGGATTAATTATACATCGGTTATACTAGTAATGTCGAGGGTCGAGTCGTTTGTAGGTCATGAATAATTAAGATGTTACTTATCGATTATCTACTACTTGTGTTTTACGAGTATCATTTTGTATGAACTCACTCAAAATTCAAAGCATTTATTAAAATTAGACCAATTACAAGCAATTTTGAATTTTGAAGGAGTCACAAATATGAAGCTAGTTGCTAACTGTATGAAATATTATGATTTGATTCAATGTTCACATAAGTGACTACTTAAATAAGTGTGAAAATATTATAATAAAAATTCTTACTTGTAATTGTGTAGTGTTGTTAGTCATTGTCAATCTAATATATTTGAGTGATTATTTGATAAGTGTTTTGAGAGTGACTTACCTACATACAAAACTCTATATTGTCACGCTTACTTACATTAAAAATACACATGAAGCTGTTTTTTTTTTCTTAAACCTTTCACTGACATCCTTTCTAGAACCATTCAAATATTATACGGCACCTGTAGATAACTTAAGTCAACTAGACGTCACCGTCGTTCCAAAAACTTCAAATTCAAACGCTCCAATTACTTGAGGAAGATATACTCATAATTTCAGCCGAAAGA
This sequence comes from Mesoligia furuncula, assembly GCA_916614155.1. Taxonomy (NCBI): domain Eukaryota; kingdom Metazoa; phylum Arthropoda; class Insecta; order Lepidoptera; family Noctuidae; genus Mesoligia; species Mesoligia furuncula. The sequence continues at coordinate 8,846,598 of OU744800.1, forward strand.
CGTCCACTGCTGGACATAGGCCTCCCCCAAAAGGAAGGGGGGGTTGCCATAATCGCCACACTTGGCAGGCGGGTTGGCGATGGCAGTATGGTATGGTGGTGGAATGCATAGAGAACGCAGACATACTCATTTGTTATAAAACTAAGTAAAATCCTAATTTGAGTAAACAGTTACGAACGAAGGCAGAATGCTTTTCGCGCGTTTTTAGGGTTCCGTACCTCAAAAGGAAAAACGGAACCCTTATAGGATCACTTTGTTGTCCATCTGTCTGTCTGTCCGTCAAGACCCTTTATCTCGACAACGCGTAAAGGTATCGAGTTGAAATTAAAACCATATACTCAGGTCTACAGTCCCTTGAAGCTGTGAAAAAATCAAACTTCTAAGTTAACGTAAAAAAGAGATACGGCCGTTTATGTCGTAAAAAACGTATATTTCGACACTCTCAAGGGAATCAAAGTTTAAAAGGTACTTCCCGTTGACCTAGTATCAGGAATTTTGGCAAGAAGCAATGTCATGTAGCACAAGTAAAGCAACAAATACGAAAACCGTAAATTTGTAGTTACGTACCTACAAATTTGTACGGAACCCTCGGTGCGCGAGTCCGACTCGCACTTGACTGGTTTATTTTTACACAAACTTTTTTTTTATTTGTCTCACGCGCGTTTTACTTTATCATACAGCCTGTTACTTGTTCATACAATGTTCATGATTGATCTTTTTGGTGAGTGGAACTTTTAATAACAATATCCACATTCCAAATTCAAATCCCTTTTAGAGAGCTATTTCAGTCCCTGTTTACGAAGAATACACTAGCTCTTTTTGAATAGATGTGATAAAAACGTATTTAACTCCTAATGATAGACACTTATTAAATTAACACGTTGAACGCCGCTTTAATTTGTACGTCTTTCTGTTGGGCCCTCGGGGGACACCGTGTGGTCGACATACAGTAGTTCCGTTGGGGCCGCGGGGGGCAACATATGACCGCGGGTCAGAGGCGATTGTAAACGTCTCTATTTGGCCTTCGCGTCGGCCACAGATACGAAGCTAATATGTATTTGACGTGACTTCCACGGCCCTGGAGACGAATAGACTGTATTGGGTTCTTAGTAAAAAATATGACTTAGAAAAATAGTGTCGGGACAAGGCTTGTTTGAAAGTTCTGAAGGAAAAAAAAAGTTGGAAGCAGGCGGGACCCATTTGAATATGAAAATATATATAATAAAAATGGTATGCACATTTTAAATTAAATAAAAGTTGGAAGCAGACCCTGTTTCCAACTTTTATTTAATTTAAAATGTGCTTGTTTTTAGCTTTTCAGTTTTTCTTAAGTTTTTTACAGCAGTCGGGTTTTTTTTAAATTACTTTTTTTATTAGAGAAATTAAGGTGCGTGTGTAGTGGTATTTAGGTAAGTAAACAAATGGATTCAGTTTCGTTATTGAAATGGAAACTTTGTTCCCTTGCTCGTATTACGACGAAACATCTGACACTGAAATATCTGAAAACCTGAAAATGGATCATTGTACTCATAATTATAAACAGCAAATTATTATTTGTAGCCAAGTCCTGTAGTAAAAATAGTTCTCAATCGCTGTTTGGGCACGAATATTCATAACATTTTAATTATAATAATTGGTTCAGTTTCACCCTGTATATTAATTACTGTACTTGTGTAATATACCTGCACGTGTAACGATATTCCATGATATGAATGTAGCAGTGCAGTCTATGCAGCTGTTACGAGTACATACGATGGAGCCGGCTAGAAAGCGAGTAGTGTAACTAAAGTTTCTGCAGCGGCCATGGCTCTGGAGTTATTATTGCCTACCAAATTACTAGCGAAGTGAACCTTGAGAGAAGTGAGTAGGATTGGAATGAGCGCCAAATTTTATGACGTTGAAATTCTTGGTAGTGTGTGGTGGTTGTCAAGCAGGTAAGTAAAATCATGGATGGATTCAGTTTCGTTCTTTATTTTTTTATTGCGGAATGGTCCTGCTTTTCGTTCCCTTGCTCGTAGGTATTACAATTTGTAATTGAAATAACTGAAAACCTGAAAAGGGATATTTGTAGTCATCAGTTTGAAAGGCTCTTGTTATGGGATGGCACCAACACTAAAATCGCGATAAAAAACAGCTTCATCAAATCGATTTATTCCGGTCTGATCCCTTGAACCCCCCTCCACCCTCCCCCCTGGATCCCTTGCTAGTTCTTCTTTTGTTTTAATCTCTGTCTTATCCACTTTATCTAGTCAAAAAAAAAATAGGGTAGTATAATAATGACACAACAAAATGAGGTATTCCTCGTAGCGCTCCCGTTTTGAAACGCTCCCATCTAAGCGCTCCCGTTTTGTTCCTCCAAGCGCTCCCAAAAAGAGCGCTTCGAGGAACGATTAAAAATATTAAAATTTATTTCCTCGAAGCGCTCCCATGATTAACTTTCGGATAGAGATGGGACTATACTAACTGAAATTATCGATAATAAGTAGAACACATTGTTATAATATACAACTAGCGGCCCGTCCCGGCTTCGCACGGGTTTGGTTTTCTCCAAGTACTCTCTGGTGCCCCGAGCTGTGTGCGAACGCGCATGTTTCATCATGGGTGGTGATTTCGTGGTTTTCGAGGATGCTGAACCAGATGATGAGGTCAGAATGAAAATCCAAGATGGCGGATGTGAAAAATGTTACAATATTTCATGATGGGTGTCAATTTCGTGGTTTTCGAGAGTGCTGAAACCGATGGTGAGGTCAAAATGAGAATCCAAGATGGCGGATGTGAAAAATGTTACAATTTTTCATGATGGGTGTCAATTTCGTGGTTTTCGAGGGTGCTGAAACCGATGGTGGGGTCAAAATAAAAATCCAAGATGGCGGATGTGAAAAATGTTATAATTTTTCATGATGGGTGTCAATTTCGTGGTTTTCGAGGGTGCTGAAACCGACGGTGGGGTCAAAATGAAAATCCAAGATGGCGGCTTTAATTTTTTTATCATGGGTGGTCGTTTTTATGGTTTTCAAGGGCGCTAAAGCCGATAGTGAGGTCAAAATCCAAGATGGCGGCTGTATTATTATTTTTTTTCATCGTGAGTGTCGTTTTCATGGTTTTCAAGGGTGCTAAAACCGATAGTGAGGTCAAAATGAAAATCAAAGATGGCGGCTGTATTTTTAGTTTTTTTTTCATCGTGGGTGTCGTTTTGATGGTTTTCGAGGGTGCTGCAGCCGAAAACAAAGTCAAAATGAAAATCCAAGATGGCGGCTTTTTTTCATCTCTTTTTTTTAGATACTTTTGTTTTATGTTTCCGATTAGTAACCGCATCTGCCTAGACTAGACCCGGCCTAGTGCCTGCCTACCTATTCTTAAGGTCTCAACAAAACTAACAAAAGAAGCCCAAACTTGGCACACCTAGCTCAGCTCGGCTATTAGTTCCAGTAGCAGTCTTCGAAGTACACCTGCAGGTCACTCCATCAAGTCCGGAGGTAAGGTCTCAACATAACTAAGAAAACGAGCCCATACTCGGTACACCTAGATCAGCTCGGCTGTTAGTTCCAGTAGCAGTCTTCGGAGTACAACTGTAGGTCACTCCATCAAGCCCGGAGGTAAGGTCTCAACATAACTAAGAAAACGAGCCCATACTCGGCAAACCTAGCTCAGCTCGGCTGTTAGTTCCAGTAGGAGTCTTCGAAGTACACCTGCAGGTCACTCCATTAAGTCCGGAGGTAAGGTCTCAACATAACTAAGAAAACGAGCCCATACTCGGCACACCTAGCTCAGCTCGGCTATTAGTTCCAGTAGCAGTCTTCGGAGTACACCTGCAGGTCACTCCATCAAGTCCGGAGGTAAGGTCTCAACATAACTAAGAAAACGAGCCCATACAAGTCCGATTTTTATTTTGACCCCACCATCGGTTTCAGCACCCTCGAAAACCACGAAATTGACACCCATCATGAAAAATTGTAACATTTTTCACATCCGCCATCTTGGATTTTTATTTTAATCCAACCATCGGTTTCAGCACCCTCGAAAACCACGAAATTGACACCCATCATGAAAAATTGTAACATTTGTCACATCCGCCATCTTGGATTTTTATTTTGACCCCACCATCGGTTTCAGCACCCTCGAAAACCACGAAATTGACACCCATCATGAAAAATTATAAAAATTTTCACATCCACCATCTTGGATTATTATTTTGACCCAACCATCGGTTTCAGCACCCTCGAAAACCACGAAATTGACACCCATCATGAAAAATTGTAACATTTGTCACATTCGCCATCTTGGATTTTTATTTTGACCCCACCGTCGGTTTCAGCACCCTCGAAAACCACGAAATAGACACCCATCATGAAAAATTGTAACATTTTTCACATCCGCCATCTTGGATTCTCATTTTGACCTCACCATCGGTTTCAACACTCTCGAAAACCACGAAATTGACACCCATCATGAAATATTGTAACATTTTTCACATCCGCCATCTTGGATTTTCATTCTGACCTCATCATCGGGTTCAGCACCCTCGAAAACCACGAAATCGCCACCCATGATGAAACATGCGCGTTCGCACACAGCTCGGGGCACCAGAGAGTACTTGGAGAAAACCAAACACGTGCGAAGCCGGGACGGGCCGCTAGTTGTATATTATAACAATGTGTTCTACTTATTATCGATAATTTCAGTTAGTATAGTCCCATCTCTATCCGAAAGTTAATCATGGGAGCGCTTCGAGGAAATAAATTTTAATATTTTTAATCGTTCCTCGAAGCGCTCTTTTTGGGAGCGCTTGGAGGAATAAAACGGGAGCGCTTAGATGGGAGCGTTTCAAAACGGGAGCGCTACGAGGAATACCTCAACAAAAAATAGATGTTTGTCTCTACCTACCTAATAAAAATAGTATTGAGTATGATCTAAAAAGAAAATATAGCACAGTTTATTTAACCTTATCTTGAGTACATTTATTTAGCATAAAGTTACATCGCAGGTGAGCGTCGCTTGTACGAGAAAAATATGCTCGAATGGTTTTATTTATCTGCTTGTACTAACATTTGAACTTTACCTATGTGAAGCAGAATTTTACTCTTTTTTCCAGCGATTTCATGGCGTACGGCGTAGAAGTAAAATAATATTATGTAGTTACAAATGTAGGATAAAGAATTTCAGGTAGGGACAGCAATTTATCGTCGTTTTTCAGAAAGTTAGTAGAAGAAGAGTACCTACGAAACTGTGCATCTTGTAAAAGCAGTAGAAAAGTATCAATTTAACCTACAAAATTTTCCACCTGTTAAGTTTCGAAAGACCAGAAGATGTCTAAATGTATCTTTGAACCTCCAAAATTATTCGAAGGTAAATTATTTATAAGGTACTCTTTTTTTCAGCGATTTGCTTCATCACACTAATATTATAAAGGCGAAAGTTTGTGAGTGTGTGTGTTTATATGTTTGTTACTTCTTCACGCTCAAACGGCTGGACCAATTTTGATAAAATTTTGTATGGAGGTAGCTGACAACCTTTTTTTTTTTTTTTTTTAATGTGGAGAAATGCTCATGCATTCTGCACTACCACGGGGAGATAGTGCAGTTATGTGGGACTCTAACCCACTAAAACTCCACGGTGTCCTCCTCTGCCGCTTACGGCGGGAACACGGGCACGCGTTAGCACTCATCCGTGAACCCGCCGCGGCTGTCCGTTACCGGACCCTCCTCTGGGGAGTACTCCCCATCACCGGCGCACCAGAACACATAGCATGCCGTGATCACCCCAGGGACCAAACCAGCACATGGGCGCCAGACGACCCCATGTCTGGGCACCCTTGGTCCCCCTGCGACGGGTCAAGACATTGGCCCCGCCGCCTGCCAATTTTCGGCCGCAGAGGATAGGGAGAGCGGCCAACGTCATACCGACACTCCTCCTCCCCTGCGGCCCCACCGCGTCCGCCATAGAACGGTGGCGACCCCGTCAAGGCCGCGGAAGGTAGGGAGAGCGGCGCACCGCAATACCGGCACTCCTCTCCCGCCGCGGCCCTCAACCCTCAGCCGCGATGCCTCCGTTACGACATCGCGGCCCGCCTCAGTTGCGATGTCGCCGAAGCGGCACCGCAACCTACTTGTTGGCCGCTACGTCGTCGGCTTACAGGCAAAAGCCCTGACGAGCGGCCCCTCCTCGGGTTCCTCTTCGCTTCACCGTGGGTGTCCAAGCCACGGCTACTGAGCCCCCCCGCCTCGACAATGCGGGAACCCACCGGGGGGGTAGCTGAAACCCTGGATTAACATATAGGCTACTTTTTATCCCGATATTCCCACGGGATCGACAATTACGCGGGTGAAACCGCGGGGCGCAGCTAGTTCTGTATATATGGCGTAGGTTAACAAAATACGTACGTACAAATCTTCTGTTATATAATTATATTAAAATAGTAACGAAGTCAAAATTGAATATTTTTGAAAAAAAAAAGTCATAGCTATGATGTGTGGGAACGAGTCTGATGCCGAAAATATAGTTTTTTTTAGAATTTTTGTCAGTTTGTCTGGTTGTATTTTCCGGTTTGGCGCAAAAACGGCTGAGTGGGTTTGGATGAAAGGCACACAGATATTTTATAACCTGGATAAACACATAGGGTACCTACTTTTAATATCGATAGTACATATCCGTGGGATGTTTCCCGACATCTAAGCGGGTGACGCCGCGGGCAAAAACCAGTGTAGAATAAAAACGCTTACTTACTACTATAAAAACTAAGCAAACATGGAAAAAAAAAACAAAAAAACTTTGTAGTTTTCATACATTTGACACACTGACCTCTATAATACAAGTGTATTAAAGAGGTCAGTGATTTGACAACATTGGCAATGTCAAATTTATGAAAACCACAATGTATTTTTGTTTTTTTTTTGCCATGAGATTCTGGTAGACCTACTAAATTGTTCATTTGTTAAAAGTACCAAATAAGTTTCCAAAGACCAGAAAACATCTACTTGTACCTTTTGAACCTCCGAAATTATTAACCAACATATCGTAGTTTGAAATATAAATAATACCGTGTGTACCGAGCTTGTCCACGACTTTGTTTTACATAATTTATTCGGGGCTCCCGCGAACGGCTTGTGGTCAAGCGGGCGGTCAAACACAGATGTGCCCGGGCATACAGTGGTACCAAAATGTTGTGTTTTGTTTTCAAAAATTTTGGTACTAACAGAATACTGAATGAGCTGTGTCAATCATCAAAGCGTGTGTGAATATTTTGTCGTTTCATTTGCTTTGTAGAGTTGGCTTGAATATGACGGGAATACGGGAGTATAATTGAAATAAATATAAAAATGGTGGAAATATCGTCTAAAAGTCCTATCTCATTTTTATAATTTTTTAATTGATTTGTGTCAGGACAACCGCTGTCACACTCCTCTATACGTGATTCTTTACATTTTTCACTTACCCTCGTACCTTTGTGTTATTTGGATCTCAAAATATAACCAATTTGGAAGGCAACAAAATGAATGATGATAATGAATCACGAATAGAATCATGTAAGTAGCTGTCCCAACTCAAATCAGCAAAGAAATGAGATAAGACTTTTAGTCTTGCGAGCGATGATAAGCGTTAACGTCTTTCTGTATGTAGTATGTACTGGAAGACAATTACGTAGAACCATGGAGGCTGTTAGTCATTATTTGAAATATGGTATTTTAATAATGTCTAGTACTCTCTGTTTGTTAGTACTTTTTGTTAGTTTTCTTGGGGGAGGCAGTAGACGCCTTTCGGCTGAAATGATGATGATGATGACTCTCTGTTTCGAAGCATAGAACCGGTCGAAGTGGAGGTGCTTGGGGAAAGCCTATGTCAAGCAGTAGACGTCTTTCGGCTGAAATGATGATGGTGATGATGACTCTCTGTTTCGAAGCACAGGACCGGTCGAAGTGGAGGTGCTTGGGGGAGGCCTATGTCCAGCAGTGGATGTCTTTCGGCTGAAATTATGACTCTCTATTTTAATCATTTACCGAGCGGTTCACACGGCAGAAGACCGCATAACTTCGAGACGTGTTTTATGTGGTCGCGATCCTCAGGATTACAGGAACGACGAAAAAGAAGAAGGTCTCTGGGATGTTCACAAAATAAGCACTGGACAAGAAAGCTCACTGGAACTGGATCTATTTTAAGGGTTAAGGGGCCAGTAGATGAGTAACCTATTAACGTAGAAGGCCAACCTTTTTTCTTCACAATTTACTGTTGCTACGAGCTAAAATAACCATTTTCCATTTCTACAAGCGACTTTAAGGCTTGTTGCCTCAACAAGTAAGAGAAGGTACATTTCTCTCGTATATTCTTGTACTCACTTAGAATATCACGACAGCGCACCGCTTTGGGACATTTACGTCCCGCTTCCACGGTTTATGTTCCTTTGAATGTCCCAGTCTTAATGTCCCAGTGTTCGCTGAATGCGCTCGTAATTATAAAAACCTTTTATATTACAGAGATACGGTACGGTTCTGTGTATGGTTAGGTACCTACGTGTGTATTTGAATGTAAGTATTTTTACATTATCTTTACTGTAAAGTATCTACTTGTATGTATTGGTAATTACTGGGATTGTACTGCAGATGGTGCTTGTTAGCAGGTGCTGCAGTCTCTTAAGTCTGCAGCACCTGCTAAATATGTTTCTGCACAGTTTTATTTTGTACCTGGTATCAGAATTTCAGGTTAATTCAAAGTTCTTTTATACTTAGTCTGCATTCGCGATTTATTTGCCAAAAATGTAAAATATGAGTTTATGGAAAAATAACTTTAATGTTCAGTTTACGCTACAACTTCAAACATTTTTATATCTTTTTTAATAGCGCTAGTCACTCTGAAATCAACTTAATTACCATTAAAATAAAGTTGATATTTGCTTAACTTGAAATAACATCAATTTGAAACAAAATTGTATAGACTTTAGGTAACGTTAGGTTGTGTGGCTCAAACCTCAAAGAGGCATAGCAGTTTGTTGTGGATGTTTTCAGACAGTGAAAGCTAAAAGCTTATTTGCCTACTGGTGCACTATAGTCCACGCGGAACTAGTTGGCCGTGCCTTGGGTGGAGACCCGGCACCCCCGGGTGAGGGGTGCAATTGGAGAGGGTTACCTAAGTATGTTCAGGAGTGGACTGCTGATGATGCTTTTAGAATTACTTTTTAAGTTTCTTTACGTATATGTTTGAGCCGTTTGGGGTTGAAACACTTAGGGCCTTGGGGTCCGAGTGCTCATCGAATATTTCGGGACATGGCCAAGCGGTGGGTTCACTCTACGCGTGACCAGAGGGCTGGCCTATTTTTTTTTAGCCCAAAGAATAAGCATTGCCATCCAACGTAGTTATGCTGCCAGCCTTTTGGGCACTTATCCCCTGTGCTTATCTCATTGACATCGATGCGGAAGAATTTTTTGATGCCTGTATTGTCCTTGGTCTCAAAATGAACTAATATTTATTTACCCTAAGGTGAATGGGCAGGAACCACGGACAATTTAAGGTGAATGCGCAGTGATAGACCGCGAAATTTAAATTTTCTTAGGTAAGTTTTTTGCAATTTTCAGGTCAGTGTCAGGTTGTATCTTGATCAAAATATTATTTGCTACTCAGGTACGTATTTGCAGAATTACAATAATTAGAATCATTAATACATCTTTCTAAGTTAGATTTGTTCCTTAAGAAAAAATCTCTAATAGAAAAGTTCTTAGGGAACAAATCTAACTTAAAGATTCTATTCTAATGACTATAATTCTGTAAATACATATATACATTATAGTCGCTAATCATATTTTATGAATAATACCGCCTCAAGTATAATTATCAACATAGCACACACCCTTGCGCCTTGTCACGTTCCTAGTACCTACGGCGGGCTTTGCTGGCGCCGCTGCTGCGGCTGCTCAGACCCTCGAGCGGCGCAAATACTGTAACCTTATGGGCAACTACAGCTTTGAGCCGTTTGGGGTCGAAACGCTCGGGTCATAGGGCCCGAGTGCGCGTCTCCTTTTTAAGGAAATTTCTCGCCGGCTGGTCGACACTTCACGTGACCAGAGGGCTGGGTCGTTCTTTGGCCAAAGAATTAGCATTGCCATTCAACGTGGCAATGCTGCCAGTCTTCGGGGCACGTTTCCGGATGACAGCGATGCGGACGAGTACTTCGACGCCTAAGTGTCCTTTGTTTTTGTATTTATTTGTATAGTAAGTTAGTTAGTCATTTAATTTAGTATTCTAATGTTAAATAAATACATAGCACTATTATCATCATTATCATTATCATAATGTACTATTATGGTATAGTTTGACTTCCTCGCCATTTAAAATTGTTCCTGGGTATTAAACTATTTATTCAAGTAAGAGTCCTTTTCTGTATCTGAGAGTTCTTCTTGAACGTGTATTTATATTTGATTATGGGGAGTTACCACTAGAGTACCTAGCATAAGCATAATCAGCCTATAATGTTCCCACTGCTGGGACACAGGCCTCCTATCTGTGAGAGGGAGTGGGCCGTAATTCACCACGCAGGCCCAGTGCGGGTTGGTAGATGTCACATGTCTTCGAATTTTTGGTTCTAGGACATGCCGGTTTCCTCAAGATGTTTTCCTTCACCGTTTTGAGAGCAGTGGTGATGAATAATTTACACAAAGTAAAACGCTTGTCTGGGTTCGAACCTACGACCTACAACTGGTAAGTCGTGGCCGTTACCACTGGGCTACCACTGCTCCTTGCGATCATTAGAGTAATTTACGAATTATCCCTTCAATAGACTTACTGCGGCAAGTGAGACCTTAACAACAACTAAACAAAGGCTAAGTTATTTTGTTCCTTACACTGTGAACCTCATAACACTCTGAATAAATGAAGTTTATTATTATTTAACCTTAAACCTGCATTACACTACTCGCGAAGTTGGTTCGACGAAGTATTATGGTTCCCGCCAGATAACATAAAATAAAAGTCATTGATCCGACTTGTACCAAAAAAGTACAAACTTAATTCGATATAGATCGCTCGTCATGCAAAACAGTCGCTAATACTGCTTCGGTCGAGTTTCATAATAGCGTCAACATTCCTTAAATGATAAATGATTTATTTTCTGTAAGTAGGTTTTTACAAACACTTTTACACGTCATCATATTTTTTAAACTAGATGTGGTCGGCGTTACCTATCTGACTACTCTGAGAAGAAAGGCCGAAACAAACTCATAGGTCACAGTCTCTTTTAAAGTCCAGACAAAATCTTGGTCAGATCGTGTGAAGACCATGTAGATTGATGTCTGAAATGGTCTTTTGAGGAAAGAACCACACAGATTGAGCGGACCTGTCCAATCAGTGCACGCATTTGTCAAAAATCGTGCAGCTCAACTCAGAAATTGAGGAGCTCAACGATTCGACGAACAATACCTAAGAAAGGACATTTGGGTAGGCCGCGTAAATTACTCAAACTGCCAGATCATGATTAAAACTAAGAAGGCAAACAGAAAAAAAAAATGACCCACATAGTCCTCACATTCACAATAATTAAATGAAAAAAAAAAACTTTACAAGTAAATATTCATGTCATTGTCTAAATAAAATTCATCAATGTCAATGTGTATATAAAAAAAATCCGGACATAATCTTTGAGGACCATGTAGATTAGTGTCTGAAATGATCTTTTGAGGAAAGAACCACACAGATTGAGTGGACCTGTCCAGTCAGTGCACGCATTTGTCAGTAACCGTGCAGCTCAACTCAGAACTTAAGGAGCTCAACGATTCGACGAACAATACCAAAGACAGGACATTTGGGTAGGCCGCATAAACTACTCAAACTGCCAGACCATGATTAAAATGAAAACAATGAGCCACATAGTCCTCACATTCACAATAATTAAAATAATATAATACTTTATACAGTAAATGTACATAACATTGTTTAAGTAAATAGATACTTAAAATATATATATATATATATATTAAAGTGTAAAATAGCAAAATAACATTCATTGTCTAAACCTATTTGAGCAGCTCAATCCCAAGCCTTTTTGTCCTCAATATAGTCTTTTACAGTATAATAGGCTTTCTGGCATAGTTTTCGCTTTATAAAAGATTTGAATTTATTAAGGCTTAGTTCTTGAATGTGGCTAGGAACTTTATTATAAAAACGTATACATTGGCATCTAAACGAGCCACCTATTTTCTTGAGCCTTGTTGTAGGAACAACAAATTTGTGTTTGTTCCTAGTATTTATATAATGGATATCACTGTATTTTTTAAACAGATTAATATTTTTATGTGCATACAAAAGGTTATCATAAATGTACTGAGAAGGCACAGTCATTATATTAATCTCTTTAAATTTGTCTCTGAAGGAGTGTCTGGGACTTAATTTATAAATGGAACGAATTGCCCTTTTTTGTAAAATAAAAATTGTCTGGATATCGGCGGCATTTCCCCACAACAGAATACCGTACGACATCACACTATGAAAATAACTAAAGTAAACTAAACGGGCTGTCTCTAAATCAGTCAAATCACGAATTTTCCTAACGGCGTATGCTGCAGAGCTAAGCTTTTTTGACAATTTATCTATATTACCTTACCTTACCTTACCGCGATACGTTTGTGTTGATCGTGTCAGCTGCCTTTACATTTTTTCGTACCGTTTTGAAATATTGGAAAACTTTGGTAGACGGGTGTCACTGACTTTTACTTTTTTGTTATCTGGCGGAGACCATAGTCGAAATTGACCGAAGTCCGAAGTACGTGACGCTACGGGATGATTCGAGTCCTCTGACTCGGGCGCAAAAACCAGCAACGATCCGAAGTCGCCCCAGGCGAGGCGAGGTTACACGAAGCCAACCGAAGTACCCTTCTACAGTCTCGTATTCGATTAACTTCGATCAAATTCTCGAGTAGTGTAGTGCAGGCTTTACATATTGCACACAAATCCCACAAAATAACCTACAATACCTACCTATAAACAACAAGACAGTACCTTAACACAACACAGTAAGTACACCAATTTTTCACACAAATTGTACGCACAAATCACATCAGGCCTACGCCATTGTTGCTGTAACGACAGCACATAATCCCTTTTGTTAGTCTGTTCGCGACAGCACAGCGGACGAGCTTGTATTTAATTTATTATCTGCCTTTTTTTTTTTTTTTTTTTTTTTTTTTTTTTTTTTTTTTTTTGTGGATGGGAAATCATCAAATGACTCCTCCCGCTCTGGGTGGAGCGGAAGGGAGTGTCAGACTCTTACTGACTAAAACCCATCTGCCTAGCCTTTTCCCAACTATGTTGGGGTCGGCTTCCAGTCTAACCGGATGCAGCTGAATACCAGTGTTTTACATGGAGCGACTGCCTATCTGACTTTCACAACCCAGTTACTGGGTAAGTAATACGATACCCCTTGGTAAGACTGGTTGTCTGACTTTCGGGCTTCTGACTACCCTTAAAGACTGTCAAAGATCCACGAATGACAGCCGGGACCAACGGCTTAACATGCTTTTCGAGACACGGAGGGGTCACGGTATGTAAAGATGGTCACCCATCCACAGACCAACCGCGGCGAGCGTAGCTTAACCTGATCATCGACCTGTGCGGCTGTTATTATTATAGCCACGGCCCCTTGAGAGGATTTTTGGGCAGGAAATGTTCTTGGAAATTAATGTTATGTTTCTTTTTAGCTAATGAAGTATGAAATTATCATGGCCCGTGGCCGTGGCACTTGGTCTGTTGTAAAGGGTACAAAATGTAAGGTAAATAAGTAATTACATAGGTACAAACATAAAACCTGTTGACCACCATAATAGATTTAATAATTTTTGGGTTACAATAGATACTTATGGAGGTTGTGCTATGGATTATGGCCCATTCTCTCTTACAGAGAGGAGTCTTTCACCTAGCAGATGGGAACGTTATAGGCTAATAACGTATGTTGCTTATACTGTAAGTCATAATTATTATGACTTACAGTATAAGCAACATGCGTTATTTGACGTATGATTCTTTAGGCATCGTCCTAATAGAAACGCGCGATCAAACATATTGAACTCGAATAGGTGTCCTAACTGACAATCGCACGACGTGATCGCGCGACTCAAATGTTTGATTAACTATTTGCGCGACCTTAGTTCGTACGAACGCACGATCAAACCTTATTGAATTCGAAAAGGTGTCCTAATTTTGGTACCTACCGGCCGTGCCAGTGCCAAACTAGGTGCTCCACGGTCGCTCGCGTCGTAAATTCGCGCAATTATCACGTATTCGCGTTCTACGTACACCCAATTTTTGCTATCGCACGAATACGCGATGAGGGTAAAGAAAATACACGGCTTCCACAGTTGGATCATGTGGTACCTATTTTGTTTTTAACATTGCTTGGTGCTGACGCAAAAGAAGAAGCCATGCAAATGAAATATTTTTCGAATAATTAAATCAGAATACTTATGAAAATCAAAAAAGTCGACAACCCCTTAACTCTATTTTAAGTTTTCCCGAACTTTACTCTAACTCTATTTTAAGTTCGGGAAAATGGAATGGGTTTTTAAGTAAGAATAAAAAGTAAAATAAGACCCACATTTTCTTTAGACCTACAAATAAGATCGAAACGTTCGGAAATTTCTTTAAGGAAAAACTAGAACCTACGTGACACGATTTCAATGCAGAAAAAGGAAAAGAAGTATTGGGAATTGGCATCTAACTTTCAAAGGCGGATATGGCCGACAGGTCACACGTGGCGGGTTTACTGCTTCATTTCGAATGTCATATGCCCGATGACTAATTCCCCGAAGTCATCAGATCGAACGTCCGAATTGCCGAAATTCCATAGCATCGATGTTCCACAATTTCGAATAGCCATTAGATCGAGCGTCCGTTTCACCGAAAAGCCATTACAACGATAGTCCTATCCATCGAATGTCTATTGGCTCGACGTACCAGTAAGTCGAAAGTTATATTCGATTGAACTAGATAATGCTGTGTTGTTTTTTTCAAACGATGTTTAAAAAAATAACACAGCGTTATGAAATCACAAGTATACGTAATCAAATAATTTTAATACACACGTTTTTAAATGATTAGGTACAAGCGTTAAGTTTCTTACGCAAGGAACCAAATTATAACGACTAAAACAAAAATGAAAATTAACCTCTATCTAGTTCAATCGAATATAACTTTCGACTTACTGGTACGGTAAATGGTTAAAGTTCAAAGGATAACCTTTGAACTTTCTTCTAGCCATTATTTTCAGAATAAAGTGAAAAGCCCTGGCAATGACTAAAACAAGTTTTTAAAATATTGCTATTATAAGTACTACATAAATTATATTACAACCCTGTAAATATTGTTAATCCACAGAAATTGTAAACGTCAACTAACTTTTAGCGACTGGAATTCAAGTATTTGACAACAAAAATCAGGTTATCATAAAAATAAAACAGGTAATCCCTTATTTTGGAGGGCACCGTTTAGGGATAAGTATATCCTTACGTACGTATGTATCATTTATAAGTATGTGTAAATAGTACACCACAGACTGCCTGCAGTATTGTCTCTTCTTTCACCTTTAAATCCATCCAAATGTTGTCTTTAAAAGATCGCTTTTACCAATAAGACCGCCCATTGTGTCACCCTATGTTTGTAAAATATATACATTTATATCTGTAGCTCATATCGTCGCTCGCATGACTGAAAGTCGTATCTCATTTTTAGGGCTCCGTTGCCAAATGGCAAAAAACGGAACCCTTATAGATTCGTCATGTCTGTCTGTCTGTCTGTCTGTCTGTCTGTCTGTCTGTCTGTCCGTCTGTCTGTCTGTCCGTCCGTATGTCACAGCCACTTTTCTCCGAAAGTATAAGGACTATACTGTTGAAACTTGGTAAGTAGATGTATTCTGTGAACCGCATTAAGATTTTCACACAAAAATAGAAAAAAAACAATACATTTTGGGGTTCCCCATACTTAGAACTGAAACTAAAAAATTTTTTTTTCGTCAAACCCATACGTGTGAGGTATCTATGGATAGGTCTTCAAAAATGATATTGAGGTTTCTTATATCATTTTTTTCTAAACTGAATAGTTTGCGCGAGGGACACTTCCAAAGTGGTAAAATGTGTGTCCCCCCCCCCGTAACTTCTAAAATAAGAGAATGATAAAACTAAAAAAAATATATGATGTACAATACTATGTAAACTTCCACCGAAAATTGGTTTGAACGAGATCTAGTAAGTAGTTTTTTTTTAATACGTCATAAATCGTAAACCGCAATTTACCTTTTATTCAACCAACTAAAAAAATAAAAAAACCTTTAATTTCATAAACATAAACCTTATGCATGAACCTGGATGTTACGGAACCCTCGGTGAGCGAGTCCGACTCGCTCTTGCCCGGTTTTTTATTTATTTTTTTAGCTGATCTGAGTCAGGACAACCACACTCCTCCATTTTCTTTACATTTTTTACTAACCATCGTACCTCTGTTATTTGGATCTCAAAATATAAGCATTTTGAAAGGCAACAAAATGTAAAGAATCACGAATAGAATAATGTAGCTTTCACAACTAAAATCAGCTAAAAAATGAGATGACTTTTAGGTAGGTACTCATGCGAGCTACGATAATGGTGTACACAATAAAGAATAAGTACTATTACATATTGTTTTATACGATTGTGCGCAAGACGCACAACCATTCAAAAATTCTAAACGCACTACGTGCATTCAATCAGCAATATACCCACAGCGAATAAGCTGTCCGCCCTATTCAACTTTGTGAACGAAACCATAGCGAGTTTCAGGAATTGAGTCCGAACGAACAACGCCATCTATCGAAGAGTACAGAAGTTATGGACTTGTACCGTTTTGCTAGTAATTCTTTTTTAGAAATGTTTGTTCTACGTGATGTAAAAAAGTGTTAAATTATTATTATTATATATCTATACGTATTACAAAAGATGCCCAAGGCATCGCATTTATCTTCCCAAGGATTATAAATATGTCATGTACCTATGTATGTAATAGGTGTTAAATTGTCAATAAATAGACTTAGCAATTTCTCCGTATTTTCCCCACATATTTGCAGTCTTTTTTATTTACATTTAAAGTGTTAAAGGTTTTAATTATATCTCTACAGGTGACATGTTCAAAATGAAATTCCGAATCGCAAATATTAAGCAAAGACTCAGCAACGATGTTGAGTTAGGGGATTTAGTCGTTGAAACGACAATTTCTGAAAATAAATTTTCAAAGGCCTCGGCGACTTGTGAGTCTGATTTTTTATGTTGTCATTAATAGACAGGCTGTAGTCAGTGTTCCGGTTCCTAGACCTTCCCGTTTAATTATTAATAATATTCCAAGTCATTTTAATTACATTACTACTGTTTTTAATCTTCGTACGCAAATAACGTGACTTGGCTTGGCTATATAACAAACTTTTTTAAAAATTATGTTGAATAATTTCTAACATAGTCAGAAGCCCGAAAGTCTGACAACCAGTCTTACCAAGGGGTATCGTATTACCCAGTAACTGGTTGTGTAGGTCAGATAGGCAGTCGCTCTATGTAAAATACTGGTATTCAGCTGCATCCGGTTAGACTGGAAGCCGACCCCAACATAGTTGGGAAAAGGCTAGACAGATGATGATGATGAATTTCTAACATTCAAATTAAATTCAGCGGTGTTAACATTTAAGTCCTTTCATTGTACAGTTCATAAAGCCGTGTTCTACTTGTATGAATACCAATTGTAGCCCATTCATTGCAAGATGCGTTACTATTAACTGAGATAGTCTTGCGAATAAAGGTGGAATTAAATTGCTTACAGTATTAAAAAATATATCATATAGATGCTTAGGAGCAGCATGAATAATGTTCATAACTCCAGCTTCCTCATATGAGATAAAACAATTCTACCTATGCCAATATTTAAGGCATAATAGCTGCAATCAGAGTTCGCAGTCTTATTTTAGCTGCCACAAAAACTTCGTTAATATGAGTCGTTTAGTGTGTGTTAGCTGGAGCGACGTCACCCCAGCTACTCATGTCATATCTTCCAAACGAAAGAAGATATGATTATGTATTATAGCTCAAAAATTAAGGCATAATAGCTGCCACTGGCAGCAAAATTTTCAAATCTCTGGTCAAAATACTCTATGAGTTATTAAACCGATAAACATGTGTAAGCTGGAGTGATGTCACCCCGGCTGCTCAATCATATCTTCCAAACGAAAGAAGATATAATTATGTATTATAGCTCAAAAATTAAGGCATAATAGCTGCCATTGGCAGCAAAATTTTCGAATCTCTGGTCAAAATACTCTATGAGTTATTAAACCGATAAACATGTGTAAGCTGTAGTGACGGCACCCCAAATGCTCATGTCATATCTTCCGAACAAAAGAATATATGATTATGTATTATAGCTCAAAAATTAGGGCATAATAGCTGCCAGAGGCAGCAAAATTTTCAAATCTCTAGGCCTTGTAGCTTCCACGTAATAAGCAAAAAAACAGTTTCCGCGCCAAAAACATCAATTATTGCTTCGGAGGAGGCAAGGAGCGGCGTTGCCGTTCCGTGCGCTACAATACTGCAACCAAGTTTGCACTTAGCAGGCATTCTATTAAAAGTCATTTTAACTTGCGCTTAAAATAATTTTAATTTTATATATTGAAGATATAGACTGAGAGCCGTTCATATCAACTTTGGACGACGACGAGAGAACTAGGTACTATTATTGTTTTTTTTGTCTTATTCTTTCTTTTATTAAATAAGATAGAATGTTATTGGTCTATTGAATGCTTATAGCTACACTACAGCTAGTTATTCCACCATCATGCCATACTGCAATCGCCAACCCGCCTGCCAAGCGTGGCGATTATGGCGAACCCCCCCCAAAATTGGGGGAGGCCTATGTCCAGCAGTGGATGTCTATCGGCTGAAACGACAGCTAGTTATATATACTAGCGATTGAATGACTTTTTCATGAAATCGTGACATTTTAGAACAATTCTATACAGCAAAACTAAAGTAACATCGAATCACGAATCACAATCATTGAACAAATGTCATTACGAAAAACCGGTCAAGTGCGTGACGGCCTCGCGCACCGAGGGTTCCGTTAAAATTGTAGGTATGTAATAGTACATTATGATATAAGTGCGGTAAGTTGGAAATTACAGCCGAGGCTGGCCTGGCTGAGGCTGAGCCGGAGGAGGATATTGCTAGTGTGAGCCGTAGGCGAGGGCTACAAGAAAACAGAGGCTGTAATTATCAAAGCGCGCGTATGTCATACGACGTTTTATAAAATATTTGCAAGGAAATAAATAAAACTCGGACTTTCTTAAACGAATAAATCTTTAATCACTTGTTAAAGCAGTTATAAAAAGTTGAACAATTTGTAAAATTGATTATTACGTTGCCAGTTGGCATTTTTAATGTTGTCAAGTTATTATTATTAGTTACAATTTCACCAGTCTCTCTCTCACTCTCTTGAGTGAAAATAGGAGAAACGAGACCACAGAGTTCTGCAGTCGGTGGCGGCGACGGAGGGGGCTGGGCTGCAGCGGCGGCGACGATAGTGGAATGTACGCGTGTGTACTCGTAGATGGTCGAGAGTCAACACTTGGCTCCAAATTTATATTCCTTGTAATGCGGGAACTAATTTCTTCTTTATTTCTCATAGAGTCATCTATGTAGCCCTCGGCTACACTGTTCGACCGCCACCCTCCGTGGCGTTTTAGTGTCAATAAGTTCGCACCTGCATCGGCGAGCAATGTAGCCGAGGACCCATTGAAACTGTGCCCTGTGTATTCATGTGG
The DNA here is from genome assembly GCA_916614155.1 of Mesoligia furuncula. NCBI lineage: Eukaryota > Metazoa > Arthropoda > Insecta > Lepidoptera > Noctuidae > Mesoligia > Mesoligia furuncula. The sequence goes on from OU744800.1 coordinate 8,866,396, forward strand.
ATCATCTAAATTTAAGAAAGTGGCAATTTGTTTCGGCATTGCTCCAAATTTATTTATGGCAATGGGTTGGCTAGTGCATTTTCCATTTTGGTAATTTTGAAAAAATCTGATATCTTCACGCGTTCCAGAGATAAAGGGACAGACGGGCAACAAAGTGATCTTATAGGTAAGAGTTTCGTTTTTTCCTTTTGAGTTACGGAACCCTAAAAGAGTTGGCTCTAAGACAATGCCCCAATGCCTAAAAAAACGGTTGCATTTATGGTTGGTTGTTTTATGGTTTGTGGTCATATTTTTTGCTGCACAAATCAGCTGTCAATATTGAGAAGATTTGAATTTGAACTAAACTAACTAACTTTTTTAACATTAAAGCAGTTGTCATCCAGACTTATATTTAATTATGTATCCATTAATCTGAACAACTTTGCCAAAGTAACTTAAGCAGAAACATGAAAAAAAATTTGGAACTACTTACATTCAGTGATCATCTGATGAGTTTAAGAAGGTCCAAATTTCTTTAATTTTTCAGCAAATTCGTGAGTCGCAATTAAATAATCGTAAAAATATACATCCTGTAACGTGGGGTCTTTCAGTTCCTATACTTGATATGCTGATCGTGCACATCGAGTGTGAAACCTGAAATTATGCCAAAAATGTAATTTACGATAAAAATATACGAAATTATTTCACTTGGATTTTTAAATTTTCTTTCGTCCTATGTTTAAAAACACAATATGACTACAAATAACCTCAATACTTACATAGTACCTACGATTAAAGTGTGTAGTCGGCTCCCAGTCTATAATCTAGTTCAAACTACTTCAAACTGATAATGTAGCGCACGGAACGGCAACGCCGCTCCTTGCCTCCTCCGAAGCAATAATTGATGTTTTTGGCGCGGAAACTGTTTTTTTGCTTATTACGTGGAAACTACAAGGCCTAGAGATTTGAAAATTTTGCTGCCTCTGGCAGCTATTATGCCCTAATTTTTGAGCTATAATACATAATCATATATTCTTTCGTTCGGAAGATATGATTGAGCAGCCGGGGTGACATCACTCCAGCTTACACATGTTTATCGGTTTAATAACTCATAGTGTATTTTGACCAGAGATTTGAAAATTTTGCTGCCAATGGCAGCTATTATGCCTTAATTTTTGAGCTATAATACATAATCATATCTTCTTTCGTTTGGAAGATATGATTGAGCAGCCGGGGTGACATCACTCCAGCTTACACATGTTTATCGGTTTAATAACTCATAGTGTATTTTGACCAGAGATTTGAAAATTTTGCTGCCAGTGGCAGCTATTATGCCTTAATTTTTGAGCTATAATACATAATCATATCTTCTTTCGTTTGGAAGATATGACATGAGCAGCTGGGGTGACGTCGCTCCAGCTAACACACACTAAACGACTCATATTAACGAAGTTTTTGTGGCAGCTAAAATAAGACTGCGAACTTTGATTGCAGCTATTATGCCTTAAATATTGGCATAGGTAGAATTGTTTTATCACATATGAGGAAGCTGGAGTTATGTACATGCATGAATAGACAAAACTGGTAATCATTTATTAATAAGTTTATCTTTAATAAAAGCCTCCAAGCGACTTGCAATTTTGGGGTTAACACTGATATCCTTTTTAGCCACTTTGTTGTTTTGGTTTTGGATAGTAATCCTTTGCCCGAAGATAATTCATTTTCTCACATTTATTGATTCTAAGGCGATACGAAGAGGCGAGTCAGCTAGTTTTATAATAAAGAAATTTCATATTAATTAAATTCTTTAACCTTGCAGACTCACAGCCGGTTTCTGGGACGAAAATCAACCTCGGTCGTGTCAAAATTAAACTCTTGCAAGGAATCCGATGGGCTGTTAATAATTAATTTAACCAATCACAGCAATATGACATACATTTGACAATTTTTTATTTGATTTTTGGGTGGGTTTTCGTTCTAGAAACCACAAACCGTCGAGGTAATCACCTAACATACTTTTTTTTTTGTTGGTAATTCTGACTTTTATTTGGACAACACGACAACATTCATTGAGTTTTTTACGCTGTCGAGCAGACGAATTTTTCAAGCATAATTATGGATTAGGAATTTCCTCAAAATTGATCGTAAAAGAAAGTGTGTATAAGTACCCTATAAACTTTTATTCCCTTGAGAGTGTCGAAATATACGTTTTTCGCGGCATAAACGGTCTTATATTTTTTTACGTTAACTTAGAAGTTTGATTTTTTCGAGCTTCAAGGGACTGTTGTGCGAAAATTCAACAATATTGATTGCGATATTTTTGTCGTCGAGTTGACGAATTTCTCATAACAGAGATATTATGTTTTTTAACAAATATAACGACAAATTTTTCAAACAACAGTTAATTTTTATTTGTGGAATAAAATTGATGTCTTTGTTTTTACGTTTTGGACGAACTGCCAAAATCAAAATTATTCCTCGGATAAAGTTATCTGGCGTTGGAAAAATCAGCCCTGAATGATCGGGATTATCACTCATCACTCCAATGTGTGACGCACTTAGGTAGCTATTAGGGCACCCTAAGCCCTAATAGCTACCTAAGTTATTGCTTTTTGTGTAAAATTCATAATAAAAAAAAAAATGCTAAAGTAATCCTGCTTAGCTGTCTGTTACCTTCACGCCTTAACCACTTAATAGATCGCTAGACATGTTTGACAGATAGGTAGCCGGTACCTGGAAAAGGACATAGGCTACTTTTCATCTTGGAATATTTATATTAAATAAAACAGGTCAAGCGCGAGTCGGACTCACGCACCGAGGGTTCCGTACAAATTTGTAGGTACCTATGTAAATAGTTCATGACGGATTTAAAAAAAATGTAACTACAAATTTACGGTTTTTGGAATTATATATTTCGTTTACTTGTGTTACGTGAGCTTGCTTCTTGCCAAGTTTTATGATTCTAGGTTAACGGGAAGTTCCATATAAATTTTGATTCCCTTGAGAGTGTAAAATATCTAAATAATATATGTTTTTTTGCGGCATAAACGGTAGTATATTTTTTCACAGCTTCAACAGTCTGTGGACCTGAGTATATGGTTTTAAGTATTGACAGACAGACAGACCAACGGACATCAAAGTGATCCTATAAGGGTTCCGTTTTTTCCTTTTGTGGTATGGAAACCTAAAAATGATGAAATACAAAATACACGCAGGGAAAAGCGCGTGCAACATCCAGCAGTTTTATTAGTAATGTTTTTTAAAAATCCTTCTTATGCTCACGTCGTGCGTGCGTGCGTTCTTGTGTCGGTATAAGTACAAGGAACTCAATTTCATGCTTCTGGACCTAGCGGCTTGGGCCAAGCGAGTTTTTTTGAGAATATAAGGTAGTTCTTGATCTACTTTTATTATTTTTGGAGGTGCCGCTAGAGACATTTTGTTTCATATTTCCGTGTGATTCTGCGGGCCTAAGCAAAATCTAAAAATAAATAAAATATTAGCATTATTATGTCGACATTTAACACAAAAAGTAATAATTTATTGCCGTTAATAGAAGACGGGACACTCACCACCAAACAGGGGGCCTAAAAAGGCCACTTTGGCAGAATCTTATCTTATTTAATCTTATGAATTATAATATGGCAAAGACAGTCCGTGTTTTTCTTTTTTTCGCTGCACTGCGTAGGTATAATCAAAGATATTGAGATTGGATTTGTTGGTATTTTAGCACAGTCAAAAAAAAATTAACTGAAGAATCCTTCACCAATGGGATTTGATACGATTAACTTTTTAACTGTTAACTGTCCATTATGATCCATAATGTTATCCTTTTATGATTCTGCCAAAGTGGCCTTTTTGGGCCTTCAGATCTATGTCTGCTAGTGAGTGACCCGTCGTCGTGAGAGCTTTTTCTGAGAACAGCAGCCTCCGACAACAGGCATGCTATACCGTAAACATGGAATGACAATTTACTTAAAGATCACTTCACTTATGTTATCACAGCGAGATTTTTACGGAATAAACCTGCAGGCATATGTTTTACCAACGTACCCTATCTCGCCCGATGACTTCACTATATACAAACTTATCACAGAATTGTTTCTGTACTTTCTTTGAGATCTCCCTTCAGTTTTCCCTTTGAAGATAACAATCTACGATGATTAAAGGCTTCTCCAACTTACGGTACATTTGCCGTCGGTTTAACGCTTTTAGTTGTTATATATCGAAATATTCAAATACTGCTAAATTCATGCTCGAATAAATTGAGATATAGATGTTGTAGTAGATTATTATACGATGTTAATTATTGATTGAATAACGGCGAAAATATCCCAACCTGATTGGGAGTTATATGTTCGAGCCGTTTGGGGTTGAAACACTAAAGCCATGGGTTCCGAGTGCCCCCTTGATTTTTCGAGACGTTGCCAAGCGGATGGTCGACTTTTCACGTGACCAGAGGGCTGGCCTATTTCTTGGCCAAAGAAATAGCATCGGTGGCAATGTTGCCAGCCTTTTGAGCACTGTTCCTGTTGACAGCGATGCGGACGAATTTGTTGATATCCTATGATTCTTTTGACATTTAAAATAATAATAATATTATTATTTTAAATGTTAGCTTATATCATGTAAATATTATCTTGATTAATAAAAAGATATTAAGATGTTATTTAATAGTCCCCTTAATAATAAACGTATTTTATATTTCCTTCCCAAAGGTTTGCGTGTCTACTGAGCACCGTGCGATTAATTTCGAGTGTGTACTTATCTAATTAAAGACGTCCAATATTTTACGAAGACTTAGAAATACGAGAACGTATTTATCTCGGCGTGAAATTCACGAAAGACATCAACCAAGCGTGATTCTGTTTGCACAGGAACATTTGATGCGTTGTCACATGAAATATTAAACTCATACCTACTCATGTTTCAGTAATTTCAGGGACAGATGGCAAAAATATACCAAATTCTGGATTACGCCGCAACATGGCGGATACAAATGTATCCTGCGGATAAGTAGGTACCTGTAACGAGTAGGTACCTGCCTACCTACATTACTTAGTATGAGATAACAAATGCTGAAATGGATTACGGAAACAGATGGCAGCGGATTGTGGCGTAGAATTATATTAGGTATAAGATAAATTACACGATTTATGGTAAAGAAAAATGTATAATTTATAGGTAAGCTCGTAACCTGCTACAGATATTTAAATCTAGTTGGCAAAATATGCATTTGTTAACATGAATATTTCATTGGCTCTGCAATTAATATTTGTTATATACTTAGTTCGTTGTACATAAATATTAATAATCAATTACAGATACTTCCAGCTGTTTCTGACTTTAAAATTCTACTCACAATTTAAGTCAATAAAGTATGAATTTACTTCCCCTATTAATCTATTTCCCTCAGAGTCTTAAATCTCTCTGAAACCGACGTATCTTCAAGCACAGCCCGTCATTTCCACAAAGTTGTTCGTGCTATCGGTACTACCAAAGTCATGGTCCGTACGTTCCACGTAATTACGGACCAGCCTCCTAAGAAGTACTTCCCATTCTATAGGGTTGATAACAGTAATTAAAATTATAATTTTTTGATGTTAAAGCAGAAATGTTACCACGGACTACCTGTAATAGTGGCCGTTGTTGGAATAGTAAACATCAAATACTTATTATAGTTTATAAACAAATTAAGATCTTATAAATAGTTATTATTTTCTTTGATTAAGACTGTCTGATAAATCTGTCATGTCACTGTTTTAGGACTTACCGTACAATAAACGTTGTTAAATTTTCTATTTGAGTTTATAATTACTTTTCCACTGGTTATGGGTCGTGGCCGTCCCGTAAAACTAAATAGGTTCAAATTTTAATATTTATTATTATAAAGTAAAGTACAGTCGTTAATATTTATAATTTGCGAATATTTTATCGAACGTTTCGACACGAGAAAAATGGTTACGGCTAAACTTCAAATCGAAAGATTAGCCGGTCGAGAAAATTATTCTACGTGGAAGAACATGAAGGATTATGGGAATGTGTTGACACTCGCACCGATTTCGACGTGAAGAATGATACAAATGACGGAGAAGGTATACCTTCTCCGTCATTTGTATCATTCTTCACGTCGTCGTAATTATCAGTCATATTTTAATTAGTGTGGGCTACTGTGTGGGTAGTGTTGATTATTGCGCAATAGAAAGACGGTTTGCAGTTCAAGTCAGATTATAACTTCACGAACAATTTAATCACACTAGCAAATCACACAGTGTAGATACATGATACAACCAGATACGAAACGCGGGACAGTTTCTGAGCACATATTGTTCGTACAATGTCCAATGTCCAAGAGCTCCACATCGTTCTGTCGAGCTGTCGTCGACTCCCACGATCTCAGGCTAGACTCTGTCAAGCGCCACCAGATAGCGCTACCGTTCCGAATAGTCAAATGAATGACCGGATGCGACATAAATAAGCTAAGTCCAAAATCATTTAGTTGGTTGAACCAATCAATTACATTCATATTGAAAATGTGAAGTCATCCAATGAAGTATGGACGAACTTACAAAATGCTTTCGAAGACTGGGCTATCTAGAAAAGTCGGCTGCGAGATCTAATAAACACATCGCTAGATAACTGCGCGAGCGTTGAAGATTCTGTGAAAAAAATAATGAGTCATCATCATTTCAGCCGAAAGACGTCCACTGCTGGACATAGGCCTCCTACATAATGAGTACGCATACAAATTATGTGCGACCAGTGTGTTATACTATTATCAAAATGTTCTACACTAGTTTGTAATGCAAATTGCGGAAGGACGTTGCGCTGACATGTATGCATTCCTGATTCCAATTAAATTAACTCCTTGGATCAGTCTGTGGATCAGTCAGATGGAGATCATCTGCAGTTGAACTGAATATGGGTTTATAGAGATTTTCCTCTCGGTTGAAGATTTCCGATCAAAATTTCTAATTAAGTCATATTTAGGTCTCTACACGATCCATAGTGATATCACGTTATTTTTCTTTTATCTAATTATACTTCTTCTTTGCATTTAAAATACGTGCATCTAGGCAGGTTTAACTATTACTTTATTTCTTTGATTTGTTCGATTAAAATCTTACCTATTCCATTTTCCGAGTTTCGAGTGAAATAAGGGGTTCACAGGGCCTAAACACAAAAAAACGCAAGTTTTGGAAACAATAAAAGCATATTATGATCGACTACAGTAAACTAAATTAGAAAAATGTGTAGTATTTTTCGGGATAAATGCTAGCGGTCTTATTCATAATAAGTTATAGAACATCTAAAGGCTTGCTAAAGTCTCGTTGTCAAAAATTGTTATTCATAAACGCATTTTAGCACCAAAACGTTCGATAAACCTACTATAAAGTTATGAAACCCAGACCCCTACTATAACAGTACTATAAAAATGGCCGACTCTACATCAGCTGATAGAAAATGACGTTTGACCTACAAATGTAACATGTGCAGTTGTATTTAATTTATGTTGCACTTAACCAATTTAGTTTATTATTATATACCTACCTAAAATGCAAAATAGAAGCAAGGAAAAATATAACGCAAGGAAAAAGCACATAAATTATTGCAACAAGAATTACTGTAGGACGCTGCTGCTTTGGGCTGTGGAAACAACGCTTTTCAATGTCTTTTACATGGCATACATGCAAACTAGGAAATGTGAAAACAACCATAGTGGCTAGAGCAGTTCTTTACAATATTGCAGTTGACCATGGAGACATGCAGTTAGAGGGTAGCAATATCAATGAATATCATACAAAGTCAGCCCAAGAAGTTGCAAGGGGAAATGCAAATGCTATTTTACAAACTTTTGAGGAAACATTCCGCCGAGATAGCCTCACTTTACCAGGTTAGAGGTACATCTTCCCACTTGTGTCGGGAGACGGTTCAGGGACTTCTGTGTGGATAACGGAAGTTTACACCCTGCAGGGAGATGCTCCACTAAGATGCGGTAGTAGGGAGTGGTTGTGAAGCTATGTAGCAAACCATGTTCCTCCTCCTATCCTACCCTATGCGTCCCTAAACATGCAGTCAAAGTGACCTCTGCGCTGCCACTGACGACGTTGTGGAAGTAGCAAAGTTTTGGGCCAACAAGATCTGAAATACTATCGTCCCCGCGACACAAGAGGAGACATTTTAGCGAGTAGTGCATTAATAAAAAGCTTTTATACAGATATCAGTTTAATTGATTTATTTTTATAATACTCTAAACTTTAATTCGGCTTCTAGAACTTGTGCTAGCAGAACAACATTTTTAAAATGTTTCTTTTCATTTGCCTTCTATGCCGCCACCTCTTCTGTAGGCCGTTTCAGTTTCTGCTATTTGTAGTGAAGCACCATCCTTCCTACTGTCCTGAAATACAAAATGAATGTTATAATTCTTTCTCTTCATCAAACGAAATTCTTGACATGCTTACTCAGGAACTTTGTAACTTATAAGTAAATGGGATAGGCACCTAATTCGTAAATCATGCCATGCCGCCTTTTTCGCGTTGGTGTCAGTCAGTTATGTGTTTTTATTTTCTATCTTCTTCTTCTTAGCGTGCCCAGAATTCGGCTACTTGTTTGGCGCCATCACTAGCGTCCACCTTCATTTTATGTTATGGAAACCCTCTTCCTGACCAATTCTTCTAAAAGATCTAAGGAAAAGCAAAAGCAAGCATAAGTATAAGAAATTAAGAATGTTTACAAAACAAAACTTACTTTGGACATAACTGTTTGAACACATTTTAGTTCTAGGTAACAGTACACACCTTATCGTCCTCCTTGTCCGTCCGTCTTTCTTGGAACTAGTCTGCGGTCATATTTCCATTTCTTTTAAATACAAAAAAATATTCAAAGGTTTTCGCTCTCCAGACAATAAAATAACAATATCAAATTCATTGGCTTAAAAAACCATGGTTACCATGGTAACGCGGCAAAACTGTCGAAACTGTAGACAATAAATTAGTTTTCAGTACGTCATAATGTCTATGGTCACAATTATTCGGTGCGTAGGCAGATATTCTCGTTTGACAACTCAATGTGTTGGCCAATTTGTTGGATGACTTCAATAAAATGGCAACATTTATATTTATATTGAAGTTATAGGACACTAACTATAGAAGGTTTATGAAGCGTTTATGAATACAAAATTTTATCGAACGTTTTAAAGGCTTATCGAGCATTTTAACTAATGAAAGTTTTAAACCTTCTATAAGCTTTTTTTATGAATAAGACCGTAGGTAGATAGTGTGTTGAAAACATTATACAGGGTGTTTGGTGCATCGTTTGCCAAATGGAATTGGCCGAAAGGAGAGGTCATTTGCTATCTCATAAGGCCCAGTAACTCATTCCTTGTTACACCGGTTTTTTTATTATGACTTTTTAATTTTTATTTAGAAAAATACAAGAACTCTGCATTTAAGCTTAAATTTAAAAAAAAGTTATGAGTATAGCCTTCAAATTTCATTTTATTTCTTATGTTTACTCTTGTATGGTTCTACGAAATTCAAAATTACTTGATAATAACGTCTAGTTCCTTTTTAATAACTCAAAAAGTTTTTGAAAAAAAGGAAAAATACACTTAACACTCAACTTTAAATTGCTAAAAAAAAAAAACTAAAAGCGATCGGGTTCTTCGAATACTTTTAAAAAGTTCTCTAGTTTGTCCCCTTTCCAGTGGTGTGCAATGTACAAAAAAAAACTTTTAATAACATCAGTAATTCGCTAAATGTGTAATCGAGACACATCAGGCTGATATTTGATATTACAATAAGAACACTAGTTTTCACATAAATAACATTCTTTAAGTAGGTGGATAGTGTTATCTCCCTCTTACGCAGTCTCTTATCTCTTTCTAGGGTTCTAACTTTCCTCGAACTTGAAATAAAAATAAACTTTTATTTAATAAGTACCTAATTATAAATTTTGTTCAAATTGTCCTCCACTATTGCGTACACACGCGCGACATCTTCGTCTTAATATCTCGATTGTAGTGGTGTGTAAACATATTTCTGCTTTGGTTTTTTTAAAATTAGGTACTTATTGAATAAAAGTTAATTTTTTATTTCAAGTTCGAGGAAAGTTAGATCAGAGACTGCGCAAGAGGGAGATAACACTATCCACCTACATACATAAATAATGTTATTTATGTGAAAACTAGTGTTCTTACCGTAATATCGAATATCAGCCTGATGTGTCCCGATTACACATTTAGCGAATTACTGAAGTTATTAAAAGTTTTTTTTGGTATATTGCACACCGTTGGAAAGGGGACAAACTAGAGTACTTTTTAAAAGAATTCGAAGATCCCGATCGCTATTAGTTTTTTTTTACAGCAATTTAAAGTTGAATGTTAAGTGTGTTTTTCCTTTTTTCAAAAACTTTGTGAGTTATTAAAAAGGAACTAGATGTTATTAGCAAGTAATTTTAAATTTCATAGAACCATACAAGACCAAACATAAGAATAAAAAGGAAATTTGAAGGCTATACTTACAACTTTTTTTATTATTAAGCTTAAATACAGAGTTCTTGTATTTTTCTAAATAAAAATTAAAATGCCATAATAAAAAAAACGGTGTAACAAGGAATGAGTTACTGGGCCTTAAGAGATAGCAAATGACCTCTCCTTTCGGCCAATTCCATTTGGCAAACGATGCACCAAACACCCTGTATAACTAATTTGATACTATAGAAAAAAATTATGAATTTACCTCTAAAAACTTTCTTTATACAATAAAAAACATTACACGTACAATCATTGGGATTTTTTGTCAGATTATTTTACAAGCAACATACTAAAACACTAGTGTTTTATTTTTTTAGTCCAAACAATAGATTTTTGTAAATAGATCATTTCTTCATATTTTGAAATAAATTACCAGTACCTATTGTGTCAAATTCAAATTCAAATTCAAATATTTATTGCTCAACACAGTCAATTTTATACATTTCCAGATGTTAAGTGAATGCGCAGTCCACTGTATTGTACCAATTCAGGCATGCAAAATTCATAGTTATAGTTATACAATTTCATAAAAACCAATTAATCCGATACATAATGTCATAAAATAAAATAAAAAAACAATTTGTACAATGATATAAATTCAAATTAATAAGTAAACAATGTCATATATTCAAATTAAAAGGTAATGTCAAAGTAGAATGTCAAAATAATTAAGGGAATTTACCAATTTATAATTTTCCATGCATTGTATTATTAAAATTATTATTCAAATTAAGACATTGGCTATTAATCATTCAAATTACATTATTTATAATTGCACTTAGATAGAATTAAGCTTAAATAAATAGGATATTTGACATATCTAATTATTATTTATTTAACTTGTCTGTTAGGAATTCACCAATGGAATAGTACGCTTTTTTAATCATAAGGTCTGTTAGCATGCTTTTGAATTTGTTAACATCATTCTCAAGTCTTATAGTCGTGGGTATCATATTATAAATTTTTGGAGCCATTCCCAGAAAACTTTTTGCATATAATGCTGTTTTGTGAGGCACGGCGTGAATTTTGTCCTGGTGACGTTTACTAGTCAGGGTTTCAAATAAATATAGATGTTTTTTAACGAACATTGCTACTTCAAATGCATATAGGGATGGAAAAGTCATTATTCTCAGGTCAATAAAGTGTGGTCTACAACTATCAGTAGCTTTTATTTGGCACACAGCTCTTAAACACTTTTTTTGTGCCTTAAACACTAGCTCCCTATCTGATGAATTTCCCCAGAACATTATGCCATAGCGTAATGTAGAAGACACATAGGCATGATATGCAGTCAGTACGGTTTCGCGGCTTGCTATTTTACTGAGATTATGTAAAGCGTACTGGAACTGATTTAATCTTTTGATTATATGTTCACTATGTTTACTCCATTTCATATTCTCGTCTATATAGAGTCCCAAGAACTTTGTGTGCTTTGTTTCTTCTATCGATTTGTCCGCGTATTTTATATCAAGTTTATCTTGATTTATTCTTTGTTTAAATGACATAACGTAAGTTTTCTCTAAATTTACATTAAGATTGTTATTGTTTAACCATGTTATTAAACTGTTTAGATTTAGATTTATATCCATTTCATAACTAAGTGAATCCCTATTTTGTTCTGTGAAAATAATTGTACTATCATCTGCGAACAAGGTCATGGGATGTTTAATAACTCTAGGCATATCGTTTATGTATACGAGGAACAACGGCGGGCCGAGGACGCTACCCTGAGGTACACCAAAGTTCGTTTTTCTTGGTTTTGATTGGTACGTTAGTTCTAATTTTGTCTTCTGGCAGATCTTTGTTATACTCGTTATTTGATACCTATTTTTTAAATACGATTCAATTAATTTCAATACGTTGCCCCTTACTCCATATTTTTCTAATTTAGACAAAAGTATGTTAAAGTCAACAAAATCAAATGCCTTGGTCATATCCATGAACAAGGCAGTCGCCCGTGTCCGTCTATCCATACTTGTTACCAATTTATTTACAAGGCTATATATAGCCATATTAATATTTTTGCATTTTCTAAAGCCGTACTGTTCCTCCGCAAATATTTGATGTTTTTCAAGAAAAGGATACAGATTATTATAAATGACTTTTTCAAAAATTTTTGAGAAAATTGGAATTAACGCCACAGGTCTATAATTCTTAGGATGTTGTCTATCATCTTTCTTATATAGTGGTTTTATTACAGATATCTTTAAATCTTTAGGGTATGTACCATTTTCTATGCACAAATTTATAATGAAACTAAGAACAGGAGATATTTCCACAGCTACACTTTTTATTACTTTAGTGATAATCTCGTCATAACCTGCACTATTGGTATTTTTTAAAGTTCCGATAATTTTGTATATATCGATAGGGATTGTAGGAGGCATAAACATTGAATTAGCTGTGTTGGTAATAAATGATAAGTCAGGATTTTTGCTATTGCTTAGCGGTTGAACTAAATCAATATAATAATTATTGAATGTTTCCGCAATTTCTCGTGGGTCTGTTATCTCTTTGTTATTGATAATTATTTTAGATATATATTCTTTTGGACAGTTTAATTTATTTTTATTTATGGTCTGCCAGGTAGCTTTCATTTTATTGTTGGAGTTATTTATATAAAAGTTATTTCTTGATTTTTGTGTGAGATAGATGATTTTTTTAAGCCGATTAGTGTACGTCTTAAATTTTTCTTTGTTTTCCGGAGTTTTATGTCTTCTTAATTGCCATAACATGTCTCGCTTGCGTTTACAACACAATTTGATACCTTTTGTCACCCAGTTTAGTTTCTTTCTAATGGGTATTCTAATTTTAATTACGGGGAAACATAAATCATAGAAAAGTTTAAATAAATGATTAAACTCATTAAAGGCTTCATCAGGGTCCAGACATTCATAGACATTATTAAAGGATAGACTGTGTATAGCATTTTTAAATTTGTTTATATTTTCCAAGCTATAATCTCGCTTTAGTGAGTACCAATGAGTAATTGTATATGTTTTTTTTACTGGACATTTCATGATTTGTGCTGTATGATCAGATAAAGCCCAGTCTAATACCTCACTTTTACTGCCTCTAATATTATGTATAACATTATCAATACATGTACCTGATGTACCGCTAATTATTCGTGTAGGTTGTTTAACACTCAATTTTAAATTATAGTTCAATAATAGATTTTCAAATTGTGATGAAAGACGTGTTTTTTTTAAAGTGTCTATGTTAAAATCACCACAAATCACATTTTTTTTATTATTATTGGTGCAGACTTTTTGTAGCATACCTTCGAAATTATAGAAAAATGTTGTTAGAGCATCAATGCTATTCTTTGGTGATCTATAAATACATATAATATTTATCTTGTGTTCTATTATTTCAATTCCACCGCATTCGATATAGTTAGGACAGCAGTATTTATTTAAATCTATAGTTTTAAATTTATGTTTATGATTAATTAAAATACACGCCCCCCCCATTTCGAGAATGTCTATTTGAGGAGGATGCAAGTCTAAAGTTAGGTATATGTAGATGAACATCGTCACCATCCTTCATATTATGCTCTGTTATGCAAACTATGTCCAATGGTTTACCTTCATTAGAAAGTTCTTGCACGTGATAGGCCAATAGGTCCGATTTATTAATTAAACCATTAATATTCTGATGTAAGATAAATATATTGTTATACGAGAAAAAAATTAGAATTATTATCAGTATTAGAAGCTATATTTTGTATAGAATCATCATTCAGTAATGTTTGTTCAGTATTAGTATTATTGCACTTACATATTTTATTTAAATTATAACATTTGCATATTTTACAAATACTTTCAGTTTGGGTCAATATATCATATGTTTTTATTCCCTGAATAAAGTTGTCGATATCTTTGAAAATTGTATGCATGCCAAAGTTATTAAGTAAGCCAGTGCGTTTTAAAAACATCGTATAATCATTTGAAAGATTCTTATTTGAGTCAAAAAAGTATGCATGCTCATGTGTTAATGTGTCTAGATAAAGTAGGTTGTTAAATATTTCGACCCTCCAATTGTACATAGTTTTATAGTCATTGAGTTTATATGTCGGAGTACAAAGTATAACATTAGTATGTGTGGTTTTTTGTAGGGCCGTCCGAATATACAGTACGAGCTGGGAATAGTCCTTTGTCGAGTTGAAATCTTCCTCCCCTAGCAATATAATACAAAAGTCACGGGAGGTAAAATCTTTAAATTTGTTTTCTATGTCACATAATAACTGTTCGGTTTTACAGTTCGGCATTAAATAATGACATATGTTTTTAGAATATTTACTAAGTGTCGTTTCTGATATGTTTCTTACTTTATTCTTGTTGTTCGTACTCAAGATGCATATCTGGCAGTCTGTCGTTTCTACTTGTGCTCTTTGTTTACGTTTAGAATTTGTTATTGACGTAATTGGTTTATTTTGCTTGATGGGGGTAGGCATTTTTGTTTTATTTTGCATGTCGGGGGTAGATGTTTTCGTTTGTGCCTGTAAACAATGCAGAGATTCCGCTTCAGAAAGTACGGCTGATTCGTGATGTTGCGATATTTTGACAGGAGATATAGCAGTTTGTGTTGCCTGGTGGGATTTCTGCAAAGAATTTGTTTGTTTGCACGGGGTAGACTTTCCTGCTTTACTCTTCCTATTCCGATTTGGTGTTAGATTTGTGTTATCTGTAAGACTAAGTTTTTTGTATGTTTCAACGACTTTCAAGCTCTTGTTAAGATCAGACTTTAAGCGAAGGTTCTCAATGTTTAGGTTCTCAATCTCATGGTTAGCACTCGTCAATTGGTTTGTGAGATCAGTTATTTTCTGATTTAATTCATTGACCGTTTGACTTTCGCTAAGTGACGTGTTCGGGAGGCTTAACATAGTGGTGTCAAAAAGAGGAGACCCACTTCTTGAAAGATCTTCAAGTGAGTTTGCTCGTTGGGGTTTGCGAGTACGATATGTGATGTTCTGCTCAAGATCCATGATGCCTTGTGACGCCCTCGTTTGCTCGTAGATGGTACTAACTGGTAATGAATGTGCTGCCTTTTAGGTGTGGAGGAGCAATTAGCGAGTATCGATTGAGCACTTCTGTTGCCGCTATCGCACTATAGGGGTCATTAATGAAGCAGTTGCGACAAATGATTCCCGAATTCTTTAGTCAAGTCTGTTACTACCAGGTTTAGCTATTTCCTGATAGATGTCACTGCCAAATATTGTATTGTCCCGTATAAAGTGCTGCCAACTATTTGATAGCTTCGATTTATCACTTACGACTTGGATATTCAGCTATTCACCGGTAGGTGCCAGTGTTAGCGTTTATTGACTTTTGGCAAAGAAAGTGCTGCTATCTACAATTGGATTCGGGAACATTTCTTCGTAACGGTATGTAGTTCAAATCGTTGATTCCACTATTGTCCACTAGGTTTTATTTTTAGTTGGTAATTAATGTTTTTTCTTTTTAAAGCACTTAATGATAGATTTAATTTATTACTCACGATGCATGTTCTTGCTTGTTGATAATGACTACTTAAAGAAAAGATACACAACAGTTAAGTGGTGAATAAGTCAGTATGATCACAGCACGAATAACTCTCGTCACAGGGGTATTTAGTCTTAGATAACGTTTCTACGCAAACTTTCCTTCACTATAATTGTTCTAATTGTTCACAAAACACTTTTACTGCACAGCTTTAATTATTATTAACTTTTGTAAAATTTCTGACAGGAGCCAATGTTTACTTTATAAGCGCCCTCTAGCGACACTGACTTCGTGTCATCGCGCTTCTCTTTCTTTTCTATGCAGTCTGACAAAGACCGCACTTTAGGTCATGTAGTCGCCATAAGCCAATAGAATGCGAATTATATTTACTATACATAACACTATACGCAGAAACGTTCGTCTCGCGGCAGTCTCTCCCCCCAATAATCCTGTATCGCACAGATTTGAATACGCTGTGTTACAAGCCTGCGAAATTCTGTGTTTGTTGTGAATAGAATATTTTCATGCCTTCTGGTAAAAAACGTATTTTAGCCTAAATTTGATATACAGTGTATTTGGGAGATTTTTATTTTGGCATTTAGAATGTAACGTACATATGTGTGGGATTAAAACGCTCATGGAGAATACGTAGGTGATTTAACTTTAAAATGAAATATTTTTAACGATTATAAAAAATTTTAACAAGTACCTACCTAAATTATTATTCAATAAAGATACAAATATTACTTAATAGTATCATCCTATTATAGTTCTAATTAAAAATTGATTTTAGTTTTGTATTCAATTCGCTAATTATTTAATCATGTCGATCGTCGAGGTGAACCCTAATTTTAAGTAGGTACCTACTTAGAATTAGGGTTCACCTCGACGATCGACATGATTAAATAATACCTATGTACCTGTTATATCAATGGTTGAAGTAAGAATTTTTGTATTAATATACGTGATTGTAAAAGAAATAAACTTTTTTATTTAAAATCTAACCTGTTTAATGCAAAATAATGATGACTGTTCTTGCCGAAAAGTTCTCTAGAAGTAATGTAGGTATATAATGTATAGTACCTATACATTAAATTGAAATACCTAATTAAGAAGGAAGCAAAATTGTCTTCCGCCCCGGGCAGCCGATACCCACGTTACGCCACTGAGTATCAACATTATTTATTTAAAAACACTGACCGAACATCCGAAACTAGATGGTAATAGGTAATACGGGCTGGTGTCCGCAACTCCACGTCAATGCCCGTATTTTGCGTACGGAAAAAACGAAAAATAAAATCCGACCCTAATCCGCGTGCAAAAGAGTTACATAAAGTTCATAGGCGAACCCCAAGCCCAAGCGCCCAAAGGGAATATTGTAATATAGAAAAGTAAGATTACTTTTGGATTCTTTTAGTAGAAATGCGGCCCAAAGCTGCGGTGAAACAGTCAGCAAAAGTTTATCCGCGTATACGAAGTTAATGTTAATCGTTGTACCGAAGGAATTAGGAGCACTTGTCCTTTAGTTTTATCTCGAGAACGACAGAATTACTTTTGATGTGGTTTTCTCTGAGAGATAAACTTGTTATTCGCTGGGGTAGCGAACGAACGATTCATTTCGTGTTCACATTTCTAACTCCCAACATTTAAGGCGGAGATTCCTTGAAAACGGTCAAAAAGTTGGTTTTTTAAAGCTGTGTATCTCATAGACCGTAAATAATTTTGACAAAAAAAAATGATATTTTTAACCGACTTCAAAAAAAGGAGGAGGTTTCTCAATTCGACCCTATATATATATTTTTTTTTTATGTGTGTTCGCGGATAACTTAGTCGTTTATGAACCAATTTTGATTATTCTTTTTTTGTTGGAAAGGATATATGCCAAGGGTGGTCTCATGATAAGGAAACCAGGATCTGATGATGGCATCCCAGTGAAATCGAGGGGAACTTTCGAAAATCGTAGGAGCGACTAGTGCGTTTGTTAATTTTTTCATTAAGTATTTTAAAGCACTACAATTTGATGAAGGCCTGGAGTCGATCTGATGATGGAACCGAAAGACAGTCGAGGGGACTCCTCAACGATTTACAGCAGTTACCTTGTGTTTGGGCTTGATTAATTTGTATTAATGTGAACTTTACACCTAGATGGGTTGCGACTATCATTAGGGGTCTGATGATGAAGACGAAGGACAGTTAAGAGAATTCCTCAACAGTTTACAGTAGCTACCTTGTGTATGTTCACCGATTACTCGAAGACGGCTTGACCGATTCCAAAAGTTCATTTTTTTTTTGAAAGGGTATACTCTCGAGGTGGTTCCATTATCATCAAGTTGGAATCTGATGAGAGGATTCCATGGAAATCGAGGGAAACCCTCAAATTTTATAGGCAAAGCTACAGCTATTTGGATATTTTTTAAAGTAACTTGAGCATTCGCTCTCGGAAATCATCACTTGGTAAAGTGGAGCTGATGATGAAGATCACAGATGGCCATCGGAACTACTCACTGACAAATATTTCACGGGTTGCGATTCGATTACTTTAATATGGTTGCTAAGCAATTTATGCTCGTCACAATGCGTATTGCGAGTGATTGTTGAGGATCTCCTGGTTCTTACCGGGAGAACTCCTCAACAATTAACGTCCCAGCATCGGGAAAAGCAAAATTTTGTAAAAGGTGATGAACAGTTGGCATTAGGCTATTGTAACTTAGATAAATTACAAACTGGCCCACTAACAAGTGAAAAATAAAAACATTTTTACAAAAAAAAACAACCGACTTCCAAAAAAAATAACAAATTGAAAAATAACTTTAATTTCGGAAGTCGGTGTCAATAAACGAAAACGCGGAACCGAAGACACCGACTTCCGAAATTAAAGTTATTTTTCAATTTGTAGTGTTTTTTTGGAAGTCGGTTGTTTTTTTTTTGTAAAAATGTTTTTCAAGTCTTATATCAATACAGTGATGGAACTCAAATCATAATTAAACATACATTAATGCATCATAAAAATCTTCAAATACACCTCTTGATTGTCTTTAAAAGCAGTTTATCCCTTCATTAACAATTTTAATTATAATTAAAAATATGACATTAAATTTCTAATGCCGAACTGCATTCAGTGATGGATTATTTATTATTAAATAGTTTTTTGTAAATAGATAATTTCTTTATATTATACAATAAATTACCAGTTTTGTGTCATCGCGCTTCTCTTTCTTTTCTATGCAGTCCGACAGTGACCGCGCTTTAGGTCATGTAAGCCACTTAAGTCATTTGGTAGTTTTGATTCGAGTAGATTTTTGTAAGTAGACATTAAAATGTTTGTCGTGTAGAGAGTAATAAGTAAGCATAGCATTATCAGCCTATAATGTTCCCACTGCTGGGATTCAGGCCTCTATGAGAGGGAGGGGGCCATAATCCACCACGCGGGCCCAGTACGGGTTAGTGGATATCACACGTCTTCGAAATTTTGGTTTTAGGACATGCTTGTTTCTTCACAATGTTTTCCTTCACCATTTTGAGAATGCAGCAAAACAACTTGAGTAGATAAACCTAGGTATTTTCCGAGATGTCGCTTTATTTTTCGTAAGCAAATAAAACTTACCTACGACGTCGCAAAGTTTGTTCACGTAAGACTTTCTGAAGTGTCTCTTGATTAAAGCTGAAGTGGTCCTGACAAACACGCGAGCAATTTACCTAATTATGGAATAAATATATTCAGCGTTTATATTGAAACAAATTAAATGATAATTAGACTGCTAAATCACTGACAATTCTTCCTAATAGCGAATTAAAGGAATTTATTAGACCTTCCACCGTTTAATCGAGTTCCGGCGCCATTCATCGGGCAAAAATATAGCCGCCAGGTGAGATTCTCAAGCGCTTCTTTTAAATAAATTGTTTTAATTAGAAGCCATTAAAGAAATGGGTATTTTAAAAGACAATTCGGTTTGAATTGAGCTTACTATTTTAATGTATTATCGTGCAATAGAAAAGGGAGCTTCTTCCATTACTTTGAGAAACATGACCTAAAGCGCGGTCACTGTCGGACTGCACAGAAAAGAAAGAGAAGCGCGATGACACAATGCTGGTAATTTCTTGCAAAATATGAAGCAATTATTTATTTACAAAAAAAACTATTGCTTGGACTAAAAAATTAAAACACTAGTGCTTTAGTATGTTGCTTGTAGAATAATTTGACAAAAAATCAGAATGATTGTATGTATGGTTTTTTTTTGCGAAAAGAAAGTTTTTACAGGTATCTTCATGGTTTTTTTCTATCGTATCAAATTAGTTGTATTATGTTTTCAACACACTATCTAACTAGCATATATTCTGAAGAATATCATATATTTCACTGATTTTGTTTATTGTAGCAGATCATATACTTTTAGGCATTATAAAAACTTTTTACAAAAAAAAACAACCGACTTTTTTGGATAAAAGTTTCACTAGTGTGTCAGTTTGTAATGAGAGGTTTTTCTTTTGAGTATTAAAAAAAAACGTAGTTTCCAAGAACCCTGAAGATGGCGTTGAAGTGACTACGTTACTAGGTGCCAAAGTCAAAACGCTTGGAAAAAAAACATTGCCTCACGTCATATACGCTCGTTGAGTGACAGTTTCGTTTGCTTTCGTTTTACGATCTCAAAATTACATCCAAGTGAATTAATAAAAAAATTAAATAAAATTTATTATTATTAAATTAAATTAAATTTATTATTATTATTAAATTGGAGGGGCCCGTGGCTAAATAATAACAGCCGCACAGGTCGATCGCTCAGGTTAAGCTACGCTTGCCGCGGTTGGTCTGTGGATGGGTGACCATCTTTACATACCGTGACCCCTCCGTGCCTCGGAAAGCACGTTAAGCCGTTGGTCCCGGCTGTCATTCGTGGATCTTTGACAGTCGTTACGGGTAGTCAGAAGCCCGAAAGTCTGACAACCAGTCTTACCAAGGGGTATCGTATTACCCAGTAATTGGGTTGTGGAGGTCAGATAGGCAGTCGATCCATGTAAAATACTGGTATTCAGCTGCATCCGGTTAGACTGGAAGCCGACCCCAACATAGTTGGGAAAAGGCTAGGCAGATGATGATGATAATAAAAAAATTATGTGACGTGCCGTTCCTTGCAGTAACTTACCAAGTTCAGCGCCATCTATCCAGCGACTAGGGAAGCGTTAAAAAAAAAGAAAAAGAAAATCCCTCATTTATCTAAGTTACAATAGCCTAATGTCAACTGCTCATCACCTTTACAAAATATTGCTTATCCCGATGCAGGGACGTTAATTGTTGAGGAGTTCTCCTAGTAAGAACCAGGAGAACTGGAGCTGATTGAGAAGTCACCATCAGCTCCACTTCACCTCACGCATTATAACGAGCATAAAGTGCTTAGCAACCATATTAAAGTAATCGAATCGCAACCTGTGAAATATTTGTTATTGAGTAGTTCCGATGGCCATCTGTGGTCTTCATCATCAGCTCCACTTTACCAAATGATGATTTCCGAGAGCAAATGCTCAAGTTACTTTAAAAATACCCAAATCGCTATAACTTTGCCAATACAATTTGAGGGTTTCCCTCGATTTCCATGGGATCCTCTCATCATATACCAACTTGATGATAATGGGACCACCTAAAGAGTATATCTTTTCAAACTTTTGGAATCGGTCCAGCCGTCTTCGAGTAAACATACATAAAAAAAAAACATATAAAGTCGAACATTTATATCCTCCTCCTTTTTGGAAGTCGGTTAAAAACTTGGGTTTTTTGCGTTTAGGTCCTGTAGTCCCCATAAGTAACTTTCGATTGAACCAGCTGGTCTATTCGGTAAATTCACATCGTGAAAACTTAGGTGAAGTGAGTTTTCAGTGAGAAGCCATTCCACCTGATTCTAGGGGTTGACACTATTGACAGCTCACTTCACCTTAGTTTTCACAGCAAATTTTTTAGATACAGTGGTGCTATTCTGTAAAAATCTCACCGTGAAAACTTAGGTGAAGTGAGCGTGGAGTGAGCTGTCAAAAGTGTCAATTCCTAGCAAAAACAAACTCTTTTCACCTAAGTTTTCACGGTGAGATTTTTACAGAATCGACCGGCTGTTTTTTTTTTGTCCGATCCTGTTGTATACCTCCGATAAACAATTGAAAAGAAATCTTATAACCGAAGTGGTTGTTTGCTACTGTTTCAGGAGCTCACTACCGTTTGATCCAATTATTTTCCAAATTTATCTTTTTTAGTTGACAGAGATGTTTTGGTAATATCTAGCTCGTACTTTTATGTATCATAAATATTAACGATATTGTCAATTTATTGATAAACCGAAGGTTCTATGTTTTCGAGTCATTTTGTCAGATGAAGTAGAAAGAACTTTGAAATTATTTCATTTCTTTTTCTATAATTATAATACAGCGATACTTTCAGACTTTTTCGCTTCGACCTCGAAACTTGGAATACAATGTAACGTGACCAAAATAAGGGTCGAAAATATTGGACGAGCCTTTGCCCCTTGAATCGTTTATATTTATATAAATGTAAGAAAAAATTCTATAAAAAGAAACTGTTGGATTCTTTTTTTAAAAGCTTTTACTCTATAAATATTTCTAATCTCTTTGCTCTGTCCAAAATCTTTGACAAATGAGAATGGTTTGAGTAATATAAAGCGGTATTTCCAGAATTTAATTCTGTAGTAAGCTGACGCGGCAGATTTCAAATAACCAAAAGTACTTTAAAATGGTCGTAAAAGTAAAATGATGGTCCCAAGTTACTTAATAGCGTTACGTATTAAGCGAATTTAGTCATTTTCGGGAGAGAGAGAGTGATTAAATTTTTAATCTCGCGAAAGCGTTTCGTATTTCTATAAAGACTTTTTACAAAAGATTACAATTGGATTGACTTTTACTAATATAGCATAAGTTAATTCAATACATTTTTTACTTTTCCTTCATCGTTCCTGATAAAATGTCACTGTCTAGTCTCTCAGGATAAAACTACAATTGCAAAGTTTTTACTTCTTTAAAACATTTATCAATATGAATATGTACCAATAAGTTTATGGTGTTTTATAAGCGACGCGCGTTTTACTTGTGTTTACCAAGTATACACGCTGTGAATGTATGCGTGAAGACGAGTAGCTGCACATAACACAAGCACGTGACACGCACACGTACACACACACTTCCCACTTCGCCATTGTCGCGAACGGTAAGTGCCGAGAGTTCCTGCCCTTACACACACTTTCACAGCGTGTTTGTACACTTGGTAACCACAAGTAAAAAGCGCGTCGCTTAGAAAAATACTGTTAACTTATTGATACATATTCATAGTGATAAATGTTTTAAAGAAGTAAAAAGTTTGCGATTGTAGTTTTACAAGTAAAGGAGGTGTCGCTTGGTGAGTTAAAATACTTACTATACAAGTCAACGCCTGAAGCTAGCCTATCCCTACTTCCATTCCACAGCAAACAGTACCTACATATCGTCGGCGTCGATTGAAGTTCCCCCACTTAAGGCTGGAACCAAGTTCAAACAGCAGCAAGTGTCCGTAGATAGTTCAGCCGAGTTTCACCGCAATCAATTCACTAAACTCGGCTAACTCAAAGAGCCAAAGTTCGTAAACTTTGTCAATAACTATAAATCATTAACGAAATAACTGTTTTGGTCTCGCACACTAGGCCATCCGGCGTCAGTGATAACAAAATCGGTATAAAGAACAACATGCGTGTGAAGCCCGACTGGACTTTGAGGGTCGAGAAGTTGGAGTCGGATCACAACACGAACTTTAAGTCGTTCGTGGTGCATATTCCGATACATCATCTCGAGATGTTCCTCAAGGAAGAGTGCTGGCTGAAGGGTGTTGTGTACCGCTGGTTTCGTGGCTACATGACACCTGTCAGCGAAACACGACGCAGACACTTGGTGTGCATGTTTATATTTATACAGGTTGAAATTGAAAACATGCGACAAACCGAAATGGGAGATTGTACTCACCATTATGAACAACTTTTACTATGGGACCAAAGCTGCAATCGCGAAAAAAAAAATCAGCTGTTCCCTACATTTTGACCGAGTTATGCCAACATAAATGTAGGGAACAGCTGATTTTGTTATCGCGATTTCGGGTTTGGTCCCATAGTAAAAGTTGTTCATAATGATGAATACATTCTCCCATTTCGATTTGCCGCATGTTTTCAATTTCACCCTGTATACTTATAATTTTTTTGAAAGTTATATTAATATTGTATTGTACTTATGTATTTATAAGGTCCTTGGTGCCTGAAATAAATGGATTTATTAAACCATTTATTTATTAATAAATAAGCTGGCTTCCTATTCTACTTCAACACCGTAGGTACTACGCTACAATATAATAATAAATCATTGAATTCAACAAAGAACCATAACATAAATGCCTTAAAGACTGATATACATAGCTGGCTTCTGCACGCGATATCGTCCGCGTAAAGCTTCTTATTCCCCCGACTCTCTCCGTCGCATCGAATCATCTGCTCGCGCTTTCACTTCGTTTTCGTAAAGCGTTATTTCTGAATTCCTTTCTTTTTGCTCGGTTTCTAAAGGTCTTAGCGTGATGTTTAACAGCCTTTAGCCTTCCTCGAGAATTGGGCTATCAAATGTAAAAAGAATCGCGAAAAAAAATTCAGCTGTTCCCTACATATATTTTCGTATAGCTCGTCGGAATGTAGGGAACAGCAAATTTTTTTTCGCGATTTCAGCTTTGCTCCCATAGTAATAGTTGATCATAATGATGAGTACAATGACCTCTTAAGAGGTTGTTAATGTTTTACAAATAACCCTGTATAATGTGAGAACGATGTTAAAAATAAAAAAAACAAGTAGGTACTTAAAAAAACAAAAAATCCCGACTGCGGTAAAAAAAATTAAGTTAAAAAAAACTGAAAAGATAAAAACAAGGCCATTTTAAATTAAATAAAAGTTGGAAGCAGGCGGGACCCATACCATTTTTTTATTACATTTTTAAGCTCAAATGGGTCCCGCCTGCTTCCAACTTTTATTTAATTTAAAATGGCCTTGTTTTTATCTTTTCAGTTTTTTTTAACTTAATTTTTTTTACCGCAGTCGGGTTTTTAGTTTTTTTAAGTACTTGTTTTTTATTTCCAGCTTTTTAGTTTACAAATTTGAAAGATTTCACAGACGATTTAGCTCTTGGTACGTGTTTTTTACGATTTGTCACTTCGAATTATTTTTAACCATATAAGTTGTTTATATTTTTGTAATCACCTTTAAAAACCCTTTATTTTGATACCCCACTCGATAGGTTTCGAGAATTTTTTTTTTTTTTAAGACATAATATTGCGCCAAAAAACGGCTATTTTATATTTTTTCAATTTTGAAATACCCAGTGACACTCGCGCTACCAAGACAAATCTAAAGACGTATAATTTATCAAAATCCGTTCATTCGGTTTAAAGTTACGAGGGAACAAAGAAACGGACATACATACATACATACATACATACATACAGGTCAAACACATAACCCTCCTTTTGGGCTTCGCCGCAGTCGGGTAAAAAAGACGTACGCGTTAAAAGCGTCCAGAGTACAACAAATAGTAACAAAACAATAATCCAAAAATAAAATAATCTTATAAATATTACAAAGGCGAATGTTTGTGAGTGTGTGGGGGCAAGTGTGCTGGAGTGTGTGTGTGTGTTTATATGTTTGTTACTTCTTCACGCTCAAACGCCTGGACCAATTTTGATAAAAAATTGTATGGAGGTAGCTGACACCTTTATACACCACATTAACATAAAGGCTACTTTTTGTCACGGGATCGACATTTACGCGGGTAAAACCGCGGGGCGCAGCTAATTAAAAATAAAACATGTTATAATAACCATACAAGCTTTATTTTTGGGGTTCCTACGAAGAGATATGTGGGAAAGGGCAATGACCGCTATTGCTATTGCAACTATAGGCCAGCTCATGGTCAAAGTGTGACCAGATAGACATGCGGTCACCTGTACTTCGTATGTGATGGCGGTCGCTGAAAGTTCGCGACGTAACCAAGAGGCAAGATGAGGTAAGATCAACAAAGGTTGAGCCGATAGCATTAGGTTTGTTTTCAACATGTAGATACCTGTAAGTGTTTAGGTAGTTGTGTTTGAGTAAGGAAATGAACAGTAGGGAAGAGGACGGGAGGCAGTATTAATGTTATAGCCTTTTGTTTGAAAATCAAGTAAGTTTAAGGGGCAAAAAGGTTGACTTCAAGTTATTAGTGCTAGAAAGATGTTTGACATATACAGGTGAATCTTTCAAGTGGGCGTTGATGGCCAAATCCGAAACTATGAGGAAAAGCGAAAAGTACTCTAAGGAGTCGCGGGCTCGATTTTGATGAAAACTAAAACTGCATAATTGGATTTTTGAAAAATCAATATTTCTAGCCAGGAATCGAACCCGTTGATTTTGATTAAAAAAAACACACCGTATTATTACACCTCTCGATAGTGTCCCTAATAGGGATCAAATTCTGGGAAGTAATGACATACGACAAACTCCTCCTTTGAGTACTTTTCACTATTCCTCATAGTTTCGGATTTGGTCATCCACGCCCACTTGGAAAATTCATCTTGTATATGACGAAGAAGGTACGTGTCTCTCGTTATCATCAGCCATATTTTAATTACTGTGGGCGTACCATGGGTAGTGTTGGTTATTGCGCAATAGAAAAACCGTTTACAGTTCAAATCAAATTATAATTTCACGAACAAATTAATCACACTAGCGAATCGATCTGGAACGCGAGACAGTTTCTGAGTACAGACGCCAGCACATCAAGTTACTACAATCTCTCAAATTTCTTTAATATATTTTTAACTTTATCGCTAAAGCATAAGGTTCAAAGTTGATTGGGAAAATGTGACAGTTTCGGGTAGCTTGATGTGCTGGCGTCTGTACATTGTAGTCCGTACGATGTCCAATGGTCAAGAGAGGCCGCACTCTCGCTCTCTCTCGTTGACTCGCACGAACGTCAGGCTTAGACTCTGTCGAATGTCACCTGGTGGTGCTTGCGCCCCGATCAGTCGAACGACAGAGCAATGCATTTCCAACAAATACATTAAAATGACTTGGTACCGTCTGAACATATACAGATGCTTTCGTTCACATGATATATCATTTGACAGGAAATGCCTCAGGCATTGAGTCCGCCTTTGTACAGTATTTCTTTTAGTTACTTGTGCATAAAGTTTTAACAAATAAATAAATATCATCACGCCTGTATTTCCCGAAGGTACCTATAGTAAAAGTGCGCAGTGCTGCACACCCCTACCCTATTTCAGGTTAAACAAATATCAACTTTATTTCAATGACAATCAAGTTAATTTCAGAGTGACTAGCACTATTGAAAAAGTTATAAAAATGTTTGAAGTTGTAGCGTAAATTGAACTTTATTGTGTAGGGATTAAAGTTATTTTTCCATTGATTCATATTTGTATACATTTTTGGAAAATAAATCGCGAACGCAGATATAATAGTACACATCCACATTTCACCAGTTATATTTAAGTCTCATGTATTAGGGGGCGAGCCTATTACCAAACCGGGCACAAATCCAGACATCGGGTTGCCACTACTGCTGCCTGCTGATTTCGTTAATTTGCTACTAATCGTGTGGAAACTTCATTCTTCACTAACACACAGAAGGGGTTTTCAAAAATTCTAGCATTTTGCATATGCGTGGCTTTCATGTGAAAACCATCGGAAACGTTGTGACGGTTTTGGCACAGGTTGTAAAAATACTTAATGGGAATTGTTCAACTATTCATTTAATGCCATTTTGAAACGCTTTTATTTAACACTAGCTGCGCCTCGCGGTTTCACCCGCATAAGTTTCGATCCCGTGGGAATATCGGGATAAAAAGTAGCCTATATCGTCACCCTCCTCGCTAACTGTCGTAACTAGCTATGGATAGTTTTCCAGGGCAACGGTTTTTCGGTCGGGTGCTACAATCATACTGTAGTGGTGTTAGTTGTGGCTTTATTAAGTAGTTAATTTCGTTGTTATATTGATCTTGGCTTACTCTTTAAGTTAGTAGTTTCTTTAAAGCCCTATGGTATCTATTTATTTACTTATATTCATTTATAGCAGATCTATACGTCAATCTGTGAGAACTTTGTTTTACAAATTGTGTCTGTTACGACTTGATTATTTTGTATAAATATGTAAATAAAACTCTATAAATATCATATAAATTTATTAAAAGTAATAAAAATGTTCGTTCGTTAGCTTAAAAAGCTACCGAAATGGTATTTTATTATAACATTTTACTGTGTAAAATGTTATAATAAAATACCATTCGATATTCTTCAATTAAATGAGAAGAAATTTAAAACATGCATTAAACGCACACTATGTAGACAAGCATATTACAAGTTGGATGATTACATCTATACTTCTATCTATATCTATACTAATATTATAAAGAGGTAACATTGTTTGTAAGTTTGTAAGTTTGTAAGTTTGTAAGTTTGTATGTAGGGGGTAATCTCCGGAAGTAATGAACCAATTTTAAAAATTATTTTACTGGTAGAAAGCTACATTATTCGTGAGTGCTATAGGCTATAAATTATAAAGATATCATGCATATTAGCCGAACTATCTCAATTTTTGTCTAGCCAGGCGGAAAAAAATAGCTCTCACAACAGAGTTATTTGCATGCGCTGCCTTAACAGTTGTATATAATCTATACTAATATTATAAAGAGGGGGGGCCCGTGGCTAAATAATAACAGCCGCACAGGTCGATCGATCAGGTTAAGCTACGCTTGCCGCGGTTGGTCTGTGGATGGGTGACCATCTTTACATACCGGGACCCCTCCGTGCCTCGGAAAGCACGTTAAGCCGTTGGTCCCGGCTGTCATTCGTGGATCTTTGACAGTCGTTACGGGTAGTCAGAAGCCCGAAAGTCTGACAACCAGTCTTACCAAGGGGTATCGTATTACCCAGTAACTGGGTTGTGGAGGTCAGATAGGCAGTCGCTCCATGTAAAATACTGGTATTCAGCTGCATCCGGTTAGACTGGAAGCCGACCCCAACATAGTTGGGAAAAGGCTAGGCAGATGATGACTAATATTATAAAGAGGTAACATTGTTTGTAAGTTTGTAAGTTTGTAAGTTTGTATGTAGGGGGTAATCTCCGGAAGTAATGAACCAATTTTAAAAATTATTTTACTGGTAGAAAGCTACATTATTCGTGAGTGCTATAGGCTATAAATTATAAAGATATCATGCATATTAGCCGAACTATCTCAATTTTTGTCTAGCCAGGCGGAAAAAAATAGCTCTCACAACAGAGTTATTTGCATGCGCTGCCTTAACAGTTGTATATAATTGAAAACAATGGATGGCAACCTGGTCCGCTTTGAATAGTTCTACAAAAAAGTCCGCGACACCATATTTCTATCTTTTATATTTTAGCAGATATAGTAGCTTTTATGAGTTAAAAAAAGTAGTTTTCGACGTACTTACCTTTGGAGGATTTTTTAAACAACAAAATATTAAAGCTTATCGAAAAAAATATTATTTTGAGCACAAGAACATCATAGAGATACGATTTGCCCAAAACAGTATGCCAATTGGTTAAATAGTTTCGAAGATAATATAAAATTACTAAATCACAAAATGCCGCCGTCCATTCACGAACCGCATTAGAACAAGCTTTGTACGGACGTTTTATCCATTTACCCATAGATGGCGTTGTTTAACTTTCGTCGTTAGGTAGGTGTGTTGTACGCGGTTGGTTGGATGTCGTTGGTCTTTAAAATTGTTTTGGTTGTTGGTCTTAAAATTGTTTTGGTTGCTCGGTTTCTTAAAACACAAACACTACTTCGTTCTCATTCTTCGAGTTCGAAGCTGTGCTAGCTGTGGTATTTCTGTTTTTGGGATATCGGACAGTTTCAGCGATTGTTGGTCATGCCTAAAAGGAAATCACAACTTTCCCGTCAGACATCCCAGACAAGAGCAGCTCGAGTACGCCGTACGGAAGAGTCTGCTCTTGAACATCATCAGCGCCTCTCGAGGTATAGAAAAAATATTTCGCAAGCATGCGTTTGGGAATCTAGCTCCGAGCGTTCACAGCGGCTTGCTAACCAAAGCTGGAGAACATCGCAGGTCCGTGCTCGGGAATCTAGCGCTGAACTTGCGCAGCGTCTTTCTGATTTAAGGCAGCATGTCTCTGCAACAAGGGATAGGGAGTCTAGCGCTGAGCGCTCGCAGCGGCTCGCTAGCTAAAGCGCGAGAACATCGCAGGCCCGAGCTCGGGAATATAGCGCTGAACGTGCGCAGCGTCTTTCTGATTTAAGGCAGCATGTCTCTGCAACAAGGGATAGGGAGTCTAGCGCTGAGCGCTCGCAGCGGCTCGCTAGCCAAAGCGCGAGAACATCGCAGGCCCGTGCTCGGGAATATAGCACTGAACGTGCGCAGCGTCTTTCTGATTTAAGGCAGCATGTCTCAGCAACAAGGTATAGGGAGTCGAGCGCTGAGCGCTCGCAGCGGCTCGATAGCCAAAGCGCGAGAACATCCATAAGTCCCAGGGTCAAACATTCTCTCTGGTGGGCATTGACCTGAGAAAGCAGTGTTTTTCCCATGGGCAGTTATATGTTGGCTTATCTCGGGTTGGAACTCCTGAAAGACAATATATTTTGGTACCAAATAATAGCATTACATCTAATATAGTATACAGAGAAGTTTTGAATAATTAAATTTAACATAATTTATTAAATCATAATCATTTCATTTACTCATTTGAAACCCGGTAATATAGCCAAAGTGGCATGCAAATACATACATACATATATATGCAATAAAAACAAAACCCTCCTTTTGGCAGTCCGGAAATACATCATAGCACTCAGTACTAACCGAACCACACTCACAATTTCATCACAAGTTAAAATGTTTACCACCCAACGAAGTGGGCGCGGGTCAGCTAGTCGTAGATAAAAATGCTTGGCTTAATGCTGGTCCTGCTCCACAGGCACTTGGGCTCACTAGTTAAAATTTCAATATTTGGAAGAGGTGCTTCCCTTTTTCTTTTTCAATATTTCTGACATTACAAACATAACTTTTTTATTTTATTCAATCCAGTTTTAATTGTTGAATACTGCAATATTAGATACCTCTTCCTGATTGGTAGTAAATTATATTAACATCTTAAATAAATTGCAAACTATAGTTTTGTATAATTTAGAAGCATTTTTTTTTTTTTTTTTGTAAATGTTAGAACCATGTTTCCGTTTATTATAAAATTTTTTTTGTTGTTGACTTGAAAGAGCATGGCAGTTGAGAACGTGTCATGCTTACTTAAATGTCTCACCGATGGTGGCGCGTGTGTTGGATTATTCGGTTCCCTACAAAATGGTTGAGCTGGGTGGTGCTGATCCACGCGTCATGTTCGTGAACGGGTGCCGTCGGTTGAGACTGGTCATCTCTTAACTGCCAAGGCTTATTTTTAATCTTATATTTTGAATTGTTTCTTCATTTGTCTTTTTTTTTTACATTGTTCTCACATATAGAAGCAACAAGAATAATGTACCCAGGATTTTGTAATAACTTGATTTAAAAGAGTGTCCATGGAGTTTCTTGCCCGTTCTTCTCCATAGAGATCTACGTTTTGGAATGGGCAACTAGCTTCAACTTGCGGACTAACTGACAGACTATTTAATTTTGACAATTCAAAAGTGCCTGTACAAGGTCTAATTGAAATAAATGCTTTGAATTTGAATTTGACCAGTTAGGTTAAAATTTTTTGTTAATATTTTTGGATTTAAAAACCCTTATGTATAACGAAAAGTTGGGCTTCACAGAACTATTTTTATGCTCTTCTATAAACATGTGGTACATCTTGGGTAACGTCAGCTCACAATGAAGGTATTCTCTACAAGAATGTTCATATATACGACGTAAATAACAAAAAATATGTAATCATTGTGAACAAAAATTGTAGCTAAGTGCCCTATGTACATACTTCAGTCATTTTTAACCGTGTCGAAAAGAAAAATATTCTCACTAACTGCAGTATGTTCATATAGGACAAGTAGTGAGAATATTTTTTCCCTCCTTTTGCACATACGCAAAACAAAATACGTGATTGTCTTCTAAACGGTAAACGACACAGATACGACGGTCAGAGAGAACTTATTCGGAACAAAGTTTTGAACTCATAGGTAATGTCAGTGCAGATACGACAGTTTGTGAGATACGACAGGTAGCGGGGAGGGTGACGATATGTCAGGGGTGGCCAACTTGGTTAGACCCAAGATCTACTGTTCACTGACGACACCCTGACCTGTGATCTACCAATTACAAACTTCTTGAAATGTTATATGAAACCGCATTAGTTCAGTACACAATTATGTAGTATTTTTTATTTTATTAAGAGGGAAAATATAAAACTTAAAATTATTCTTAGTAACTACTTATTTATATTAACGTGAGCATTGCGTTAGAGCATCTTTCGCTAGATTAGCAAAATCAGGTTTGTAGTTTGGTAATATTTTTTGCCTTGCGACGATCGACTGGACTAATAGTCGCGATCAACCAGTCAACATATAACAAACATATAAACACACACAAATTCACAAACTTTCGTCTTTATAATATTAGTGTGATTTCCGACAGTTTAATGTTCCAACTTACCAAAGAAGGTCAAAATCAAAATAGCAAGCTCGTTTCAACTTAGTTCCTGTAACAGAACTTGTTGTTATGGTATAAGTTGGAACTATAGTTGATAATACCTTAACGTGTTCCAAGTTAAACTGTGATTCAAGGTGTTCTGTAGTTGGCTTACTTTAACGATTGCTGGTGCGTGCCAACAGATACAGTAATTGTTGTACAACTTTATTGGAGCTTAGTCACGGAAACTTGCTACGAGTACAATGGCGAAGGTTCCGTACAACTCGATTCCTACCGGCTTCCCTTTGAAAAATGGCACAGTCAGTATTCTATAGACAAATAATATAATCATATTAAGGATATCTACTCCGGCTTACCTCTTACATAAATTGCCCCTCGCTACTGACTTGCTATAACAAATGTTTCATCATCATCATCATCATTTCAGCCGATAGACGTCCACTGCTGGACATAGGCCTCCCCCAATTTTGGGGGGGGGTTTGCCTTAATCGCCACGCTTGGCAGGCGAGTTGGCGATCTTAGTATGGTATGATGGTGGAATGCATAGAGAATATCTACAA
The DNA here is from genome assembly GCA_916614155.1 of Mesoligia furuncula. Lineage (NCBI taxonomy): Eukaryota > Metazoa > Arthropoda > Insecta > Lepidoptera > Noctuidae > Mesoligia > Mesoligia furuncula. Next base: position 8,899,620 of record OU744800.1, read on the forward strand.
ATGTAGATGAGTTAAGGAAAACGGACTTGGTGGCCCAATGGTGACGGCCCCGACTTACAAGTCGAAGGCTCGGACCCAGATAGACGCTTTACTTTTTCTAAATTATTTCATCACCACTGCTCTCAAAATGGTGAAGGAAAACATCGTGAGGAAACCGGCATGTCCTAGAACCATAAATTCGAAGACATGTAACATAGATCTACTAACCCGTACTGGGCCCGCGTGGTGGATTACGGCCCACTCTTTCTCAAAGTTAAAGTCATATTATTTATTCAAATAGGCACATAAAAGGCACTTCTGAACGTCAAAATTTACAAAACATAGAATTGAAACTCCACCGTTACTCTTTTAAAATGTTTTACAATATTTTGTATACATTAATTATATGTGAAGACGATGCACCTAGAACTATTAAAAGGTAAAAAGAATTAAAAATAAAGCAATGACAGGTAAATTAATTATGTAATGATGGTAAAGTAATTAATTATTGTAAAAGTAGATGATTGTCTTGAAATTATAACAAAAATCTCTCTCCGACCCCATTTCCTCTTAACTCACCAAGAGTTAAGAGGAAATGCAAAATGCTTGATGAGTTTTTTCATTAGTTGTCAAATTTGTAGACTAGACCTCTCTTGACAGCGGCAATTTTGAGCATTTTTTGAAGGTTCTAGTGCTTATAAGAATAATGTATCATCAAAAAGGAAAACTTAGGGACACACTATATATCCTTCTTATTCTGTTTATGAAATATCTTTTAAGTTGGTCTAATATAGGAGGAGAAAATAGGCGAGAGCCAAACTTCGAATTATGAGTTGTTACTTAGGCTTTTTTAAAAGTCTCTCCGACCGCATTTCCTCTTAGAGTAAGTAATCACAGAATATGAAATCAATGTCATAAAAATCAAAATTAGCAAACAGTTTGATTTTGTCTATACTGAGAGATGGCTTCTGTAGTTCTGTCCCAGCAGTGGGAATATTATACGCTGATTATGCTAACAGTTTATTAAATGGTTTGTTCAACGTTAAAGTAACGCGTATCTGCCATTCTGCCGCTGTAAGTAAAAGGGGCGCATCTGAGGAAAAGGGAATACAGAAAAATAAACCTTTCTAAACAAAAAAGGCGCATCCATTAAGGCTCATTTTTCTGTATTCCCTTTCGGCGGCAGCATTGCTGACTGCAGACGGTAACGACAAGCAATAAACCACATCACTATCTATTGCTCCTCGTGTGTGCTATAACTTCTAGAACGCGACGCTCGTAACTCACAGCGTATGGTTTGCTGCAGTCTGTTGCAGTTTATCTTAGATCATCTATTTCGAAAGCGTCAGCACAAAATACAGAGAGTACAGAAGGCAATCACACGTATGTACTTCACTTTTCATACCTACGCTCGGCGGTCGCGCTATGGTTGTCAACTTTGGCTTATGCACAAAAAACTATCGTGGTAGTGGCACTCGTATCTAGTTGTTTGATTTATTGTTGAGCTTATTCTACAATATTAAAACAAAACAATAAACATAGTATTACAAAACAAAAAGTTTACACAAACATACAAAATTAAAATAATTATGTCGATTTTCACTAACGAAAATCCCTAATAACTTCAAAACGAATTACCCTATTTACACAATTTATTTTGCCCTATCCGTTTTAGACCTAAACCTATCAAATGACACTAAAAACAACACAATATCTACACAAACAAAAAAAACATGTTTTCAAATTACGTAATAGTTTGTGGCGTGAATTTGCCTTACAAAAAAGTTACTTCGTTTATACTGATTTAAAATAGGAAACTATAAGGTATTTATATCGAGCTTAGATAGCCATCTTTTTGTTGCTCCATTATTACACTTCTCAGACGCGTGTCTCAAGCGGATGGCACTCGCGCTCGCACTAGTCCCAACCTGTCCGAGATAACGTGTCCGTGAGCGGTGTCTATGTGTGCGTTGCTCGAGCGCATTTGTATGTAGATTGCCTTCTGTACTCTCTGTATTTTGTGGCGTCAGGGTATCCAACGAACTTGTATGTTGATCTAAATATAATGCGTGGCCGTAACGATATTACCCCATTGAATGTCTATTTCATGAAATCATGACATTTGAGGCCAATTCAAACTTAAGGAGTTGAGTATACTCTCAACTCCTTAAGAGCGTTTACGCCGTACGGCTTTTCATACAAACTTTCAAGCTTTTACTTTTCGAAATGAATGAACCGATTTTAATGAAACTTCATACGCATAAGCAGGATACAAAGGTCTAAAAAGTTAGTAGAGAACATTTTCAAAAAATTGTGTTACAGCCAAATTAGACCGATTTTAAATTTTCCATAGAAACATAGATTTCCAGATATCTTTTTTTAAACAAGACATTTCGAAAATGTTCTCTACTAACTTTTTAGACCTTTGTATCCTGCTTATGCGTATGAAGTTTCATTAAAATCGGTTCATTAATTTTGAAAAATAAGGGCTTTTAAGTTTGTATGAAATGCCGTCGGCGTAAACGCTCTTAAGTTTCCTGCAGTGCGATTCTGTAACTATCTCACCGTGAAAACTTAGGTGAAGTGAGCGTGGAGTGAGCAGTCAGTGTTATTCCACTGATGCTAGAGATTGACCAACCAAACATTTACAATCATAATCGGGATTTTATTAATATTTTTTTTATGCTAATTCTATTGATCATTTTATATAATTTCTAAGCTAGTATTATAGTTGTCAAAACATTACTATTTTATGGGGTTCTTAAATAAAATAGCAAAACAGAAACTTAGTCAGGATCTCAATGTTTTTTTTTTTTAGTCCTTAAATAACCTGAGGCGCGAGTGCGTCTTGCACGAACAATAATTAAAATAAAACATTGACGTATACGTCAATGTTTTATCAAAAATATTAATAAAATCTCGATTATGATTGTCAATGTTTGCTTGGTCAAACCCTAGCATCAGTGGGATGACACTGACAGCTCACTCCACGCAAGTTTTCACGGTGAGATTTTTACGGAATCGACCGGCTGATCCTAATGATTAATTATTATTCTGTAAAGTCTTATTTGTTACGGTCGCGAAACATATTTTAATTAACACACACACAGGTGACACACACCTGCAACACTGACCTGCAAATTGCAAAAAACGTAAGGTTTGAATTCCCCTCCCTCCAACGAAGGAGGATTTGCACAATTTTGGATTTTGGCGCCTCACTTTTAAACTAGTCTTTCCCCATGTTGTTCCATGAGACAAAATACTTAGAAACTAAAACTAAAATACACAGACCATACCTAAACCTTTTGAAATTAGCCAATATGTATTTTATTAACATAGACATTTATTTTGCAAATATTGATAATACATAATAGGCGTTAAGCCATATTTCACCATTCGGTATGCAAACATTAAATGTCAAAATCCAGATCCATAAATCCAGAGCAATTCAGGCAATTCTTTTCTCTGGTAAAAACTCAGTCCCAAATGTCCTTTCTTTGGTACTGTTCGTCGAATCGTTGAGCTCCTCAAGTTCTGGGTTGAGCTACACGATTTTTGACAAATGCGTGCATTGGACAGGTCCGCTCAATCTGTGTGGTTGTTTCCTCAAAAGACTATTTCAGACACCAATCTACATGGTCTTCACACGATCTGCACAAGATTTCTGGACTTTAAAAGAGACTATGACCTCTGAGTTTGTTTCGGCCTTTCTTCTCAGAATAGTCAGATAGGAAACGCCGACCTCATCTAGTTTAAAAAAATATAATTGACGTGTAAAAGTGTTTGTACAAACCTACTTACAGAAAATAAATCATTTATCACACTGTAGTACGTATAATCTATTAAAAATTTACATAGTCTACTCATAAACATCACTGTTGTCAAGTCTTTCCAAGTACTTGGTAATTTATTGCATCACACCGCCAAATCGGAAAGCACGTTAAGCCGTTGGTCCTGCGCCTGATCTCTCTCCGGTCGTGTCGGATTGACGTCGCACCGGACTGTGACAGTGAGGGAAGAAGGAGTGCGCCTGTGTCTGCGCGCACACTTGTGCACTGTAATAGGTATCGCCCCGAAGGCTAGTCTCCGTTGAGATTGGCCGCCGTGGCCGAAATACGGCCTGGAGGACTTTAATTTATTGTAAACTAGCCGTTGCTCGCGATTTCGTCTGCGATCCAGGATGAAAAGTATGTCCCTATGTCCTTCTCCAGGTCATAGTCTACCCATGTGCCAAATTTTATCCAAACCCATTCTACTGTTTTAGCGTGAAAGCGTAACAAATATACAAACTTACTTTTATATCTATACATATAATAAAATCGTAGGAAAGTCAAAACTGTACATTGAATATTTTTTTAAAAGAATACTTGGGGCGTGATCTACAATCGATACCGAAGCCAAAAATATAGTTTTTAGAATTTTTGTCTGTTTGTCTGTTTGTCTGTTTGTCTGTATGTATGTCCGGGATAAACTCAAAAAGTACTGCATGGATTTACTTCAAATTTTGCATGAATATTACTAAGAGGTCGGGTCAACATATAGGCTACATATTATCACGCTATCACCTACGGGGGAGGAGCTGTGAGTCTTTATTTTTCTTACGCATTGTGTGACAGCGTGTAATCTAACGACGCATATTTAAATGTTGTTTTTGAGTAAGCCATGCTATTATCTAGCTTTACACTATAAAAACTACGCCATTTAAGTAACTTGGACAGAGAAACATAGTTTAATGAATGTTAGTAGTATAAAGACAATTTTGAAGCAGCGCCATCTATGAGATTTCATAAAAATCAAATCAAGTTACATGTTAACACTTTTTGGAAATTAATAATTTAAATTTGATCATGTTGGCGAGGTTAGTAGTTAGTTATTCTTATAATTCATAGATGGGGTAATGTGCATTTTCTTCATAAAAGTCGTTTACTTAGTTCGTTTTGACAAATTCAAGTTCCAACAAAACCCTCAAAAACTTGAGCAGAGTTGAGGAAGACAATTTAAAAAAAATGCGGTGTATTACAAAAAAGTTATGTTCATTGATGATGATCATTTCTTCATCAATTTCATGTTGTTAGTACAAAATAAAAATTGACTGTTAATACTTTTGTTCGGTATTTATCTGGGTGATTATTGCTTGGTAGGTAATTAATATATTTTCATGTCGTATACCTAACTAGCTGCTGCCCGCGACGTCGTCTGCGTGAAGGCTCTACAGCACCAAAAATACCTAAGATGCCAGTGTCGCTATAGCATTATAAGTAAACAACTTTTAAAATAGCATTATAGCACGTCACCTTCTCGACAGTGACCAAAATTGGGATGGCACCCTCACGGAGGCGAGCGTCAGTGACAGTCCCAGCCGCATGCACCATCCGTTTGACGTCATCTTGGTGTATTGTGGAGTCGCGAACCCGATAGCTTTGTGGGAGAGTATCGCCATCATCTGTCTGAAGATTTTCTACGAGCTTTGAGGCGTGCTACTGGAGACGAAGTCGAAGTAACTGATGAACGCGTGCTGAACACCTGTCTCAGTTCACTTCAAGATGTGGTCATTTCTATCGGCGGCAATCCACTGATCGAATATGGGTTACCGGCTCCCCAATCATCACCGCATCAAGACCGTGGAAATCACTTTGTTCTCTTCAGAGCAAAAACAAATTGATGACACCGTCCTTGAAAGCGTTGGGCAAAACCAGGGTAAAATGTTTTTCTTGGATGCTCCTGGTGGAACAGGAAAAACATTTGTTACCACTGGCATACTTACAGAGGTCAGGAGGCAAGGCAAAATTGCTATTGCTGTAGCGTCGTCGGGAATCGCTGCCACACTGCTTCCGGGTGGCAAGACAGCACATGCCATGTTTAAAATTCCCATTGATTTAGAAAGCGCCGAAACGCCCGTTTGTGGTGTGTCACGTAACAGCGATAAGGGACACGTGGTCAAGGATTGCTTTCTGATCGTATGACATTTGATGGGTGGTGTCACAGTTCTGTTCAGTGGCGATTTCCGGCAAACGCTTCCCGTGGTGACGCGGGGATCGAGGGCTGACGAGGTGAATGCTTCGTTGAAACGATCTTCGTTGTGGTCACGAGTTCGTACGCTGCACTTGACCATTAATATGAGAGCTCGACTCGGCGGCAATGCATGTGCTCAAGAATTCTCAGATGTCCTTCTAAGTCTTGGCGAAGGCACTCTACCAGAAGAGAGAGGTGGACAGGTGGTGCTTCCAGAGTCTCTCGGTAGAGTGGTGTCCAGCTTAGAAGAACTCTTACGCTGTGTGTACTGGGACATCAGTTGTATACCGCATCAGCAGAATTCTTGGGTGTGTGAGTGGGCCATTTTGCCGTCCAAAAATGCTGCAGCAATTAACGAATGTATTCTCTCGGAAATTGAGGGGAATTAAGTGGTCTACACCTCGATAAACACTGTTGTCGAACAAGATGACGCCACACATTATCCCGTGGAATTTCTGAACTCCCTGTCAGCAAGTGGACTTCCAGCGCATACCATCAAGCTGAAGGTCGGTGTCCCGATTATGCTTCTTCGAAACCTATCTCCTCCGAAGTTGTGTAACGGGACCCGCCTTAAAGTCATCTCGCTCCACAGAGACACCATTGAGGCGGAAATTCTTACGGGATGTGGCGTCGGCGATGCAGTATTTATACCACGCATCCCCCTCATATCTCATAACTTCCCGTTCCAGTTCAAGCGCGTACAGTTCCCGTGACTGTTTGCTTCGCGATGACCATCAATAAGTCGCAGGGGCAGACACTGAGGGCAGCGGGTGTCGACCTCAGGACGAGTTGCTTCTCACACGGGCAACTGTACGTCGCTTGCTCCCGCGTCACCAGTCCTGACTCTCATTACATTTTGGCTCCTGGCAGCATAACTACCAACGTAGTTTATAGGGAAGTGTTGTGAGGTATGATACCTTTGTACGTATTTTTACTCTTTTGTGTCCTGGAATGTATTCCTGCATTATTTTCTATATTTCCTTCAGTCACATCTTATGACTGAACTCAGCAGAATTCCCATACAACTCTCTTCACTTGCTTCGCTTGCAAAAAAGAAATATATTTTAATGCTATTTTAAAAGTTGTTTACTTATAATGCTATAGCGACACTGGCATCTTAGGTATTTTTGGTGCTGTAGAGCCTTCACGCAGACGACGTCGCGGGCAGCAGCTAGTTTATAATATTATAGATAAAGATAATATCATACAGTAAACACTACTGCGCACCAATGTATTAAAGTAACTAATATTTAATTTAATATTGTATAAAACGGCCTACGCGTATAACATAATATATCCATAGACGAAAGTTGATCTTCAAGTAAATTTTCAATAACAGTCCAAAGTTAAGTCGTTAAGCGCAAACCGCCGTCCGCTTGAAATTGAAGCGTTTACCTGAAATTACTCAGATGCAGCCTACCCTATCTGCCGCGATAATTGTGGAATCCAATCAATTAAAACTTTTCTACAGGATACATGACAACTGTGTAAACAATCGGAAAGTTTTCTCATTTTCTCTGCACCTCGCGAGCGGGATTGAAAGTTGTGACAGATACAAGTGAACGGAAAAATATTGGAAGGGATTTCTTTGTAGGGTGTCTCGTGTTGTGACAAGTTTGAGATTTAATACTCGCCGGATATAACAAACAGGTGCACTAAGCCCTGCTTGCACACACAAATCACCGCTTAACGAATTTTAAATCATTCGTTCAATAGAATTAATGATTTAAATACCACAATAAAACGGCAACAGGGATTTTTTTTTTGTGTAGTGGTGATGCAAACTATGATCCACCTCCTTCTCATCTTGCCCTCTATGCTATACCCCAAATCATGCAGTGAAAGAGGTCTCTGCGCGGCCACCGACAACGTCGTGGAAATGGCGAAGTTCTGGGCTAACAAAATTTAGAATTACTGTCGTGCCAGTGACACGAAGAAGGAGATTTTTCTATTTCTGTCAATATAATAATCAAATATATTTGAAGATGATGGAGACACATATGCAGAGTTGTTTTAAATATACTTAGAGCTAAACACATTTTGTGATTTGTGGTAGCGGGCCTAAATATATAATCTCGCAGTTGATTGGGTACCTATCCAAAATGGCGGCCGAAATGCTAGCATAAACCAACAACAGTGTCAGAGCCCATTGGTGGTCTTTATCGAACATAGTGGCGACATTGTATTGTTTGATACTGGTCACGTTGCTGACAGCTTTACGGTAACAATAAAATCTTACAGGGATCACTTTTCCGTAAATATTCACCCACTAGCTTCTGCCCGCGACTTCATCCGAGTGTTTTAAAAAAAGACATGTCTTATGGCACTCGCAATAGTGCAGCATTCTAATAGGACTCAGACCTCCTAAATTCGAACTTTACCTCTTGATAATTTTGGTGTAGTTAACGAAGAGCATCCATCAAGGCGATATATTACCGAGGACCCTTGGGATAGACGTGATCTTGAGTGGAGACCGTGAATTGGCAAACATAAGGTAGGACGCCCTCTGGCTAGGTGGAGCGACAGTCTTCGTTGTTCGAGTAGTAGCTGGATGAGAGTTGCCGCGAATCGAGCTGAATAGTGTACAATTGGAGAAGCCTATGTCTAGCAGTGGGCTCCTGTAGGCTGATGATGATGTATGATGGATGTTACCAAATGAAGTCTATTCATTACTTTAGTTAAGTGAACATCAATAGCTAGAGGTATTGAGCACTTAACTAAAGACTATATGTAAGTACGTACAAAGACGCAACTTGTTACAAGAAAGCTATTAATTCTAGATGCATTAGAGACAGTATTACAGTGTGAAATGATCCTGTTACATTGTGTAGCGGATGTTTGAACGATCTACGTGTAGTCTAGGATAAGGTAGTTTATGAGGTAATCATACAAGTTTTGACATCGTAAAAGCTGTAACTATGTATCTTGTAGTTTAATTCAGGACGATCATAAAATGCTCAAGATGGGAGAGAGTAGGTACAGGAAGCTGATACTGCCGTCATAAAGGAAAAGAGCACAACTAACATTTTTTTCAAAATTGAGTTATATACATATTTGGAATCAGAAAAAGAAGGCGCATATGCCGCCAGTTTTTTTACTAAATTTTGGAAAAAAAATTTGTTGTGTCCTTTTTCTTTATGACTGCAGAATAAAATACTGGACACACTACGCCTATTTCATCACCAAACAGAAGAAAAGCTTACAGTTCCGTCGGAAAAGTCTGGCAATATGAACTAATCTGGCCCTTTGGCATCGCCAAACAAAATTCTCCAAAAAGTTAGCTACATACAGAGAAGGAGAATAACATAGAAAAGTCATAACTGTTCAACTTCTAAAACGGGCTGTGGACATTTGTTGATGACCTGCAGTGCGATTCTGTAGCCATCTCACCGTGAACACTTTGGTGAAGTGAGCGTGGACTGAGCTGTCAATAGTGTCAATTCCTAGCAAAAACTAACTCACATCACCTAAGTTTTCACGGTGAGATTTTTACAGGATTGACCGGCTGTTCACCTTCTCCTATACTGCAAGACGTTGACGATAAAACCATATCTGTTCCTCTCAAGATTTGCCACTCGTCGCTATGTGCAGAGGAGGTGGTGGTGGTGGTGTGTGTGTGTGTGTGTGTGGTGTGTGTGTGTGTGGAGGCTGTGTGTGTGTGTGGATGTCAAAACGGATTACCCTATTTACACAATTTATTTTGCCCTATCCGTTTTAGACCTAAACCTGTTAAATGACACTAAAAACAACACAGTATCTACACAAACAAAAAATCACGTTTTCAACTTACGTAATAGTTAGTGGCGTGAATTTACCTTACAAAAAAGTTACTTCGTTTATGCTGAATCAAAATAGGAAACTATTATATAAATCGAGCTTAGATAGCCACTTTTTGTTGCTCCATTTTTGCACTTCACAGACGCGTGTCTCAAGCGGATGGCATTCGCGCTCGCACTACTCCCAACCACTCCGAGATAACGTGTCCGTGAGCGGTGTCTGTGTGTGCGTTGCTCGAGCGCACTTTGTATGTAGATTGCCTTCTGTACTATCTGTATTTTGTGCCCTGAGCTTGGCTTAATACTTTGTATTCCGATGTTTAATCTCGTCCTGTTTTCTTCTTATTATGGATAATTTTATGACGAAAACTTCTTAAGGTATGTTAGATGAAGGTTTGTAAAGCATAATTTATTTATTAACTAGCTTTTGCCCGCACCTTCACCCCGCTTGGATGCCGGAAATTATCCATTGGGAACGTACCTACCTACTACAGGGATAATAAAAAAGTTTAAAAACTAAAACCCGACTACTGAAAAGGATGAAACAAGAAAGTACCTTGCCGTGGTCGCATGCCGCCTTACTAACGTATGTACATAAATTATAAGCTATAAGGTTTTAGTTTTTAAACTTTTTTTATTTAATTATTTTGGGGCTTATTTCAATAATATTTATATTTTTGAAATGTGCTAATTATGCCCTTTCATTTGATACCCCACAAGGCACCATCCCAAAATATTTATTTGTAAATTCATTACTTTAAGTCCTCGAGAGGGCGCCATATTTAGTTTAGTGTGACGTCACATAGCCTATAATAAGCGGATGGTCAAGATGCATCTAACGATACCTCATTTGTCAAATTATTATAAGCACTTTTGAAGTTATGGGGGAACAGATGAACATACATACATACATAGAGAGGATTGGAAGGATAAAAGAAGGCCTTTGTTCAGAAGTGGGACAAATTAGGCATTAGGTAATGTTAAGTTCAGCATTAGGTCAGGTTAGGTTCTCACCGGTCAAAATCATATCCCTCCTTTTGCTTGGCCGTAGTCGGGTAAAAAGTAACCTTTATAGGTTACTTTTTACCCGACTACGGCTAAAACGGATGTTTGGCACACAGGTGGGTTAGGTTATCCTAACCCACCTGTGTGCCAAACATCCGTTTTGCCTTTTTTGCGTAACAACCATCCAAACTTTTACAATGCTTAGATGCTAACATTATTTTCTGTGGTTCATGAAACATGACTTTAATAAAAATAAACGTTGTTAAATACAATTAGTGGTGAAAGTGATCGTTTTGTCAAATGAAATGATCTCGATAGTTTGATTGAATTTACGAACACTTAAGTACTTAGTTTGTTCAAATGTTGCGGTTACCTAATCAATCATGAAATGTGGTCAGTGATTTGGTGATAATTACCGAAGTAATATCAACGCGTAACACATAATAACTTAAAAGTAATTAATTACTAGAGCCCCCACTGGAGCAGTGACCAAGTGTTCTTAGGTTCGAACTCCGACGGGGCTTTACTTTGTGCTAAATTATTTCATCACCACTGCTCTCAAAACGGTGAAGGAAAACATCGTAGGAAACCATGCCAGTTTCCTCACGATATATAAGAGACAATAAAAAAAATATCGAAGATAATATGTGACATCGACCAACCCGCTCTGGGCCCGCGTTGTGGATTACGGCCCACTCCCTCTCACCGAGAGGAGGCCTGTGTCCCAGCAGTGGATACAAAGGCTGATTATGCAAATCAATATAGGTTTTAATGATGCAAATCGGTGGAATAATCTTTTCCTGGAAAACGAAAAGGTGTTGACTCAAGAAGTCTGAAACTTTAGCTCATATTAAGTAGGTATTAAGGTCGAAGATAGAAGAAGTAGGGCGTAAGTAATGTCAATTTATAAAGGCCATCGCCGTCGAGTAACTTAGTAATCAATTTCCATCGAGACACTTATAAATTAGGGATGTCAGCCATTTTTAAGTGCCAAACTAAATTACAAAGTAATTGAAGATCACTTATGTATATTAAATAAGTGATCTTCTAAATTTATTTTCATTTACTTTGTAATTCTCGATAGGTATTAGTTTGTGTTTCTCAGCAGCAGCCTGGAGTTTGGATTTGTGCCAGGTTGATGGCAATGGCACAGAGACGTGGTCACTCACAATGGGCCTTATCATCATCATCATCATCATTTCAGCCGAAACACGTCCACTGCTGGACACAGGCCTCCCCCAAAAGGGGGGGTTTGCCATAATCGCCACGCTTGGCAGGCGGGTTGGCGATCGCAGTATCGTATGGTGGTGGAATGCATAGAGAACGCTGCTGCCCATTCTCCGGTACGCCCCTTAGTCGCCTTTTACGACACCCACGGGAAGTATGGGGTGGTGGTATTCTTTAAGTCCGGGCCTTTAATGAGCCTTATATGAAGGCTAAAAGTCACCCTAAGGGCAATGGAGAGGGCTATGCTTGCAGTTTCCCTGCGTGAGAGCCTCCCGTCCCAGCCACCGCGGGAGACGCTCCGGGCGTCGGGAGCCACGGGACGACTTCCGGCCACCGTAGGCGCGGGCCCGCGGACGGAGATTAATGGGTAGCTCATCGTCCGATCAGGACCAGGCCCATGCTAGACGGCGCGTACCTACGTGTTCTACGCGCGCCTCAAAGAGATGGCAGCGGGATTGTCCGAAAGGGTTACCGCTGGCCACATAGGGCAACATAAAGGGCTAAGGAAGGAACACGGGTGGGTTTTAGTCAGTAAGAGTCTGACATTCCCTTCCGCTCCGCCTAGAGTGGGAGGGGTCATTTGATGATTTCCCACACACAAAAAAAAAACGGAATGGAGAGGGCTATGCTTGGAGTTTCCCTACGTGATCGAATCAGAAATGAGGAGATCTGTAGGAGAACCAAGGTAAAAAATTGCCAAACTTAAGTGGCAGTGGGCAGGGCACATTGCTCGCAGAACAGATGGCCGATGGGGCTGATGGGTTCCGGAGTGGCGACCGCGTTCCGGAAGACGTAGCGTTGGAAGGCCTCCCACAAGGTGGTCCGACGACCTTGTGAAGGCCGCAGGAACCCGTTGGATGCGAGAAGCACAGAATGGTCGTAGTGGAGGTGCTTGAGGGAGGCCTATGTCCAGCAGTGGACGTCTTTCGGCCGAAATGATGATGATGATGATGCCAATGGGCTCTTCTATAAGGACTTAAACATAGGTAAATAATTATTGGCAAAATCTAGGTGTGCAACCCCTGCCTAACCGTTCAGGGAAGAAAGGCGTGTCATACTTTTCTGAATTGATAATCCGGGCTTTTGGCTTAGTAATAAGAGCCGCACGGGTCGAACGATCAGGTTAAGCTACGCTTGTCGCGGTCGGTCCTTCGATGGGTGACCACTCTGTGCCTCGGAAAGCACCCTAAGCTATTGGTCCCGGCTGTCATTCGTGGATCTTTGACAGTCGTTACGGGTTGTCAGAAGCCCGAAAGTCGGACAACCAGTCTTACAAAGTGGTACAGTTATCCAGTAACTGGGTTGTGGGGGTCAAGTAAGCAGTCGCTCCATGTAAAATACTGGTATTCAGCTGCATCCGGTTAGACTTGAAGTCGACCACAACGAAAAGATTAGGTAGACTGATTGACTTTTCTGAATTGGTATCTGTCATCCGACTATCTAAAGCCCTAATTATTTTATAAGTTCCAGTAGGTATTCATTAGTTTTGTACAGTCAACAAAAGAGACATGTATTCAGGATCGTCGGATATAGTTGAAGTTTAGTAAGAAACTGATGGATGTTATCGACTGTAATTTAATTTGATAAATGAGCTGTTTGTTTTCTATTAATAACATTAAATTTTGTTCGAGAACATCCATCGGTTTCTTACTAAACTTCAACTGTATCCGACGATCCTGCATACTTATCTCTTTTGTTGACTGTACATATTTAATTAAAAGAAGAATAAAGCAATATGTGTCTAATAATAATAGCCTTCCGACCAAGTTTGGTCACGGTGGCTAATCTCAAAAGAGATTAGCCAGGTGCGATGTAAGTAAGTACGTGTTGTCTTTTAATTCCGGATCAGGCAATCCTGACCAGCCATTCATTACCATATTGAATTGTGGCATCCTCTTTTAACCAGGTACAGGTACGGAAACCACTCAAGCACTTTGAAAAATCCATACTAATATTATAAATGCGAAAGTGTGTCTGTCATGCTTAAACTGCTGAAACGATTTAGATGAAATTTAGTACAGAGATAGTTTGAGACCCGGGAAAGGAGACAGAATGGTTTTAATCCCGATATTCTCACGGGATCGACAATTATGCGGGCGCTGCTATATAGTTATTAACAAATCATTGAGTTCCAAGCTCTTCTGTAATAAACTGATTGTGATTTACTTTAAATAAAGTTAAATGTCGGGTTGTGTAGGTACGGACACTGAGCGAGGTAAGGAAGTTCTTCTACAAGAAAACCCAGAATATGTTTTTTAACAAAACAGTAAGCCCTCCCTGGTATCGATCATGAGCGCACGCGGCTGTCTGTCACACGATAACGGCTTTTGTCTTCCCGCCGCAAATCGGTTCAGTAGTTTATGAATTATAAACAGAGCCTGGGCCTGGCAGCTTATGTAGATACGGAGATAAAACATAATATAGAAGTACACAATCGTTGTTTGGCTATAGAAGTTCATATATAATATTTTGAATTAAGTAAAGTAAAACGGATGGAAACAGACTACAAAACTTTTAATTGATTGTATCCTCAGTTTCAACCTGCTTGTAAAGGTTTGGCCTTAGGGCAAACATAATTCAATTTAGCAAACTGTTGTTGTGTAAAAATTATTCCAAAAGTTTTTTTTTTTGGTAAATGGGCCTGCTCTTGATCTCGATCACGTCTGATGGAAAGCAATGGATGAGGTCTATGATGGAACGAGCGTGCCCAGAAGATACCTGTTCACTCTTGCTTTGAAGGCAGACGGGTTAAATGTGGGAACACCTGAGAGAGAGGGAACACAGATAGGGGGAGAGAGTTCCACACTTTGGCTGTGCGCATAATAAACGTGGAGGAGGAGCTCTGAGTATGACTCGTCGGGATATCAACCAAGTGCGGATGGTACACTGCAGCACGTCTGGTTGTCCGGTGGTAAAAGGGCGATGGTGGGATCAGCGTTGCTATTCTGTAAAAATCTCACCGTGAAATCTTAAGTGAAGCGAGCGTGGAGTGAGCTGTCAATAGTGTCAATTCCTAGCAAAAACAAACTCACTTCACCTAAGTTTCCACGGTGAGATTTTTACAGAATTGACCGGCTGGTCGTAAAGTTCCTGCGCACACTCTCCGAAGCACAGTAGGGTATCTGATAAAAATGCAAACAAATGAATCAGAAAACGTACCCGTGGATGTCAATTTGTAGTGCCACTTACTTGCGTGGGTAGACTACGAGTATAAGATCACCTCTGACCTACCCTTCTTAATTTATGTTATATTACTTAAATATACTTAACCCGAATACTTACTAGAGATTTTTCAATTGACATTGAGGTTAATTTATTACCTCAATTTTTGTCGGTGATTTTTCATCAATAATTTAATAAGATTATTCAATCAATACGGTCTGTTAGAAAAACTTTTTTTACAAAAAAAAACAACCGACTTCCGAAAAACACTATAAAGTGAAAAATAACTTTAATTTCGGAAGTCGGTGTCTTTGGATTTGTATTTTAGTTTTTTGCCATCGACTTCCGAAATTAAAGTTATTTTTCACTTTATAGTGTTTTTCGGAAGTCGGTTGTTTTTTTTTTGTAAAAAAAAAAATTTTTTTCACTTTTTAGTGGGTCAGTTTGTAATTTATTTAAGTTACAATAGCCTAATGTCAACTGCTCATCACCTTTTACAAAATATTGCTTTACCCGATGCAGGGACGTTAATTGTTGAGGAGTTCCCCTAATAAGAGCCATTTCACCATTATGCATTGTAACGAGCATAAATTGCTTAGCAACCATATTAAAGTAATCGAATCGCAACCCGTGAAATATTTGTCTAGTTCCGATAGCCATCTGTGGTCTTTATCAGCAGCTCCACTTTACCAAATGATGATTTTCGAGAGCAAATGTTCAAAAAAGTATTTTCCAAATCGGTTCGTAAATAACGGAGTTAAGAAATATGAAAAGATCTTTAATGTAGATAATTTTTTAGGTTTTTGTTGATTTTTCGAAAACCGCTTGTTCGATTTCAATAAAATTTTCATGGGACCATTTGGAAAGCATACCCTTTCCAACAATAAAAGAATTTTTTAAATCGGTTGGCAAGCAACGGAGTTATGCGCGAAAAAACATAAAAAAAAAAAAAATACAAACATCCGAATTGAGAACATCCTCCTTTTTTAGAAGTCGGTTAAAAAGTGGCGAAATGAAATATTAAGTTATATATCCTTTTAAAAACAGATGAATGTGTAACTTATTTATACTGCTGACTATCTTTTTCCAAGCTAGTAGAAAGCAATCAAAATTGTGTCAGCTCAGAACTTACGGCTAGTATTGCAGTATCAGTAGCATCCATTAGTTCTTCTGAAGTAGGTGTCAAGACTCGCTGGACGTAACACTAAATGTTCCAACGTTTGCAGAACATGTCGAGTTCGTTAGACGAGAAAAGAAAAATGCAAAAGGTAAATGGGTACCGAAAAAACCTTAGGGAGAATGTAGAAATGTTCGGTTTTAAGAAAAAATCATAATTATCCTAAGATACTTAGAAGTCTATTCGAACTTATGTTTCAAATTATTATTATTTCAAGCTAAACAAATATCAACAACATCTTTATTTTAATGACAATTAAGTTGATTTCAGAGTGACTAGCACTATTTTATAATTATTGACAAAGTTATAAAAATGTTTAAAGTTGTAGCGTAAACTGAACTTTATTGTATATGATTTAAAGTTATTTTTAGTTATATAAACTCATGCCATCTTCCCAAGGGGGTAGGCAGAAACTACAGAACGCCACCTGCTACTATCCTTCCATACTCATTTTCCTTCGTTCATACATCGGGGGGCCTAAAAAGGCCATTTTGGAGAATCATAAAAGGATAACATTATGAATCGTAATATGGCGAAGACAGTCCGTGTTTTTCTTTTTTCGCTGCACTAGTAGGTATACTTAATCAAAGAGATTGGGATTGGATTTGGATCGGATTGATTGGTAGGTATTTTAGCACAGACAAAAAAAAAATTAGTGAAAAATACTTCACCAATGGGATTTGATACGATTAACTTAACGGTTAACTGTCCATTAAGTTATCTTTTTATGATTCTCCCAAAGTGGCCTTTTTAGGCCCCCTGGTCGTGCACGCCTGACGCGAGTACTACGCACCTGACCTTTCTGTAGAAATCACCAATAAGGTGTAAATGTCGTATGATATACATAATTATGTCCTTCTAGGTCTCCCGGCGTTTTCAGTCACATCTGTCTCGTAAGTACCTTTTGTTAGTCGCCTTTCATTCATTCTCTTCATAATTCCTAAGATCTCGGGGCCTAAAAAGGCCACATTGGCAGAATCATAAAAGGATAACATAATGGTCAGTTAACCGTTAAGTTAATCGTATCAAATCCCATTAGTGAAGCATTTTTCAATTTTTTTTGTTTGTCTTAGCTAAAATACCAATCAATCCGATCCAAATCCAATCCCAATCTCTTTGATTATACCTACGTAGTGCAGCGAAAAAAAGAAAAACATGGACTTTCTTCGCCATATTACGATTCATAATGTTATCCTTTTATGATTCTGCCAAAGTGGCCTTTTTAGGCTCCCTGGTCTTTAACATCTTAATCATTTATTATTTTAATTGTTTCTTTAAAGAGGGTGCATTCAGAAAGTCATTTATCAAAGCTGCGAAACATTCAACAGTTATTTACGATTTTGCCAATTTTCTAAATGCACGCACTAAGCAAAAAGTTTCTCAAAGATCAGCTACAATAGAAACCTAGTAGAGACATCTGCTTACTTATAACTTAAGCTCAAGAACTTTATTATTTGAGTGATAATCAGATTTATTTATGAGAGGTTTTGCAGTGGTTTTGGTTTCGAACCCTGACAAGCGCTTTACTTTGTGGTTTTTTAATTATTTCATCAACACTGCTCTTAAAACGGTAAATGATAAATTATTTTTTTTCTGTAAGTAGGTTTGTACAAACACTTTTACACGTCAATCATATTTCTTTTAAACTAGATGAAGTCGGCGTTTCCTATCTGACTACTCTGAGAAGAAAGGCCGAAAGTCCAGACAAAATCTTGGTCAGAACATGTGAAGACCATCTAAATTGGCGTCTGAAATTGTCTTTTGAGGAAAGAACCACACAGATTGAGCGGACCTGTCCAGTCAGTGCTCGCATTTGTCAAAAATCGTGCAGCTCAACTCAGAACTTGAGGAGCTCAACGATTGGACGAACAATACCAAAGGACATTTGGGTAAGCCGCGTAAATTACTCAAACGCCAGATCATGATTAAAACTAACTAAGAAGGAAAACAGAAAAAATAAATGACCCACATAGTCCTCACTTTCACAATAATTAAATAAAAAAAATACTTTACAAAGTGGGTGCGCCAAAGTACACCTAAATTTTCAACTCCGAAAATTGGAAATCCGAAAATGTTCTTCCTAAAATTTTTCATCCTAACAATCACAATTCCTAACTACTCTGTCTCTAATGTTTATAATTCCGAAGCATTCAACTTCATAATGTCAGTAGCAATAAACATCTATTATACTTTTCAAAAGACCATTTCAGACACCAATCTACATGGATTGGTGTCTGAAATGGTCTTTTGAGGAAAGAACCACACAGATTGAGTGGACCTGTCCAGGTGAAAGATAACATCGCGAGGAAACCGGCATGTCCTAGAACCAAACATTCAAAGACATGTGACATCTTCCAACCCGCACTGCGCCCCGCTCCCTCACTGAGAGGAAGCCTGAGTCCCAGCAGTGGGAACATAATAGGCTGTTTATGCTAATCAAATTTTTTGAAGTGTAAACTTCTTTAGCGGCGTTGTACACTAATTTTTGTAACGGGTAAAAAATGTTAAACTTGCGTCAGGACACGTGACCCTGATCGAAAATTCGTAAGATTCCAAAATATCAAAAATTTAAAACAAGTATACAGGATCAAATTAAATTAGCTAGCGAAACTTAGCCACAAGTATACAGGATCAAATTAAATTAGCTAGCGAAACTTAGCCACAAGTATACAGGATCAAATTAAATTAGCCAGTGAAACTTAGCCACAAGTATACATGATACAATGGCAAAGTATTAATATGTGTTTTGTTTTCACTTCTGTCGGCACTCCCGGAGTGCCGCTGTTTTTTATTGTTTTATATTTGGAGGTATTAAAAAGAGAGGGGTCCGTAGCTAAATAATAACAGTCGCACAGGTCGATCGATCAGATTAAGCTACGCTTGCCACGGTTGGTCTGTGGATGGGTGACCATCTTTACATACCATGACCCCTCCGTGCCTCGGAAAGCACGTGAAGCTGTTGGTCCAGGCTGTCATTCGTGGATCTTTGACAGTCGTTACGGGTAGTCAGAAGCCCGAAAATCTGACAACCAATCTTACCAAGGGGTATCGTGTTACCCTGGGTTGTGGAGGTCAGATAGGCAGTCGCTCCATGTAAAATACTGGTATTCAGCTGCATCCGGTTAGACTGGAAGCCGACCCCAGCCGTTGGGAAAAGGCTAGGCAGATGATGATTCGGAGGTATTAAAAACTCGAAGGAGGTATAAACTGCAGATGGCCTAACGGATATTTTTATAGTACAGTTATTGAAGCCAGATAAAATGGCATATTTGATGACCACTGCGACACATACACGTTGCTATATACAAGTACTCATAGAATATATAATATAATAAGCTTTTTGTTTGAGATCAATGTCATGGTAATTGGTCACAGTTTTTAATTGTTTTCGTAATGAGAAACGTGACACCGCAAATTAATTATACTTTTGGAATTATGAAATTGATGCTGGGTTTTTAATTAATTTGGAATTATTAGATTTATGACGAAGATATGGTCGTGGGTTTCGCGGAATGGCACGTATCGAAGACCTAGCCGATATTAAGTGGGTGCGTAGTTCAAATTCTTCGAGTCTCAACAATTTTTCCCCAAGGTTTAGTTTTTTATCATCAACATAACAGTCGTAGTCCGTGACAGCAGATTATGGGCCACCACCAGATAAGTTCCGGATATTATCTGTTAGAACCTATCCGCTATACTGTGCAACTTTATATTTTATTAAAATCTGTTTCAGTTTTCACACAAAACCCGTGCTACTTGACATAAATTCAGGTGTAACGTTACTAGGTATGTAGCAGTGCAGTCTATGTAGCTGTTACATACGTTGTAGCCGGCTAGATAGCGAGCGTAACTAACGTTTCTGCATCATTTCCTGCCATTTTTACCCGACTGGGCGGGCGATTTTTGGCGCCATGAAGTCCCCGAGTTCCCCGTTCCCGAGTGGGGGGTATCAAAATAAAGGGTTTCAAAAGGAGGTTAATAGGTATATACAACTTATACGGTCAAAAGTAATTCGAAATGACAAATCGTAAAAAAAACCTACCAAGAACTAAACCGTCTGCGAAATCTTTCACATTTGTAAACTAAAAAGCTGGAAATTAAAAAAAAAATAATTTAAAAAATTAAAACCCGACTGCGGTAAAAAACTTAAATTCAAATGGGTCCCACCTGCTTCCAATTTTTTATTTAATTTAAAATGGGCTTGTTTGTACCTTTTCAGTTTTTATTACTTAAGTTTTTTTTAGAGCAGTCGGGTTTTTTTTTTTAAATTTTTTTCTATACTTTATTGCATAAAATTCAAAATGTGCCAATTGACTTATACATATTTCTGGAGTTGTCGACTCGCCCACAAATAAATTAATCTCGAGCGAGTCGCATATAGAAAAAATAATATTATTTAAAAGTCACTATTCGCCCGTTACGGGCGAGTCGATTAGTGCGAATCGACTAATAAGTTAAATGGTCAAGTTAGGGAACCCCGACTGAAAAACTATGACCAACCGCGTTGGTACATCCAAGTTGGACGCAATTACCTGGTTATTTAGTATTTTTAGAACCCCAAAATAGGAATTATTTGATTTCGGGTTCCTTAAAAAGAGGTGTAAAATAATATTAATATTAGAGTGTCAAATACCTAATATTTTTAGGAGCGCAACATGGGAACTATTTGAAGTTCGATTAAATACATGAAATAAGGTCACATGAATAAAATAGTGGCAATGCATCAAAACCATACAAAGTTAAGTTATTATTTTTAGGTTTAATTTCTAAATAGCTACGACACCACGACACCAAAGTGCTGCCTGCATACCATGCGACACGTGTAATGAACATGAAAAATATCAATTAGTATCTTCAACTACGGCCTTTCATTTGACTCTTCATCAGAAATCACGACGTATCAAATCCCATTGGTGAAGCATTTTTCAGTTAATTTTTTTTTTGCCTGTGCTAAAATACCAATCAATCCGATCCAAATCCAACTCCAATCTCTTTGATTATACCTACGTAGTGCAGCGTAAAAAAGAAAAACACGGACTGTCTTCGCCATATTACGATTCATAATGTTATCCTTTTATGATTATCCAAAGTGGCCTTTTTAGGTCCCCTGATGCTGAACTGATTGTTTCAGTTAGCGCGTCGGTATCCCTGCCACCCTGTAGAGGTACACCTCTGCCTAACCCTTCGGGGTAAACATGCGTGATGCTATGTTATGTTTTACAAAACAAAGCTAATGTAGTCACGAACTTCTAGTTTCATTATACAATGTGTCCGGTCATGGACTAGCGATATTCTAGGTACTTATAAAGCAACTATTCTAGTACACAAATTCACTACACACTAGGGTCCAATCTGCTTCCCCGCTATTTGGCAGTCATTTTGTTGAGATATTCTCTACGTGTGTACAAAGAAAACATATCTCTCAAAGTTTTGGTCCTACTGAGATAAAAGTAGGCTTATTCGGAGGGTAACAATACTGTCTATCGTTTCCATTACGATCCAATGGGTTCACATTCTCGTAACTTAAAAAAAAAAAAAAACAAAAAAAAAAATTCAAAAAATTATGCCAATCAACAAATTATTGTAAGTTACTGCGAAAACAACCCCTATGACCCTTTTTATTTTTTTCCTAGATCGACAGATTTTGAGCTAAGTTACAATACAACATTAAATTAACATTAATATTTTAGTGGATTGGACCCTAGTGTATAGTGTATTTGTGTACTACTTAGAATAGTTGTTATATAAGTACCTAGAATATCGCTAGTCCATGACCGGACACACTGTATATATTAATGTAGTCTAGCAGAACGGTTAATTACAGATGAATATCGATGAAATTGTAGAGGAACTATTTTCATTTTCAATTTTTTTATTAAAATTCGTAGATAAAATCGATTCTGAAGAAAATTAAACTCCTCATTACTGCTATCGAGGTCTCGGTGTGTAAACGCATTCTATAATACTTTTGACGTAAGCTGACCAGTGGCAATATTAATTCTACAGGAATTGTGACAAATAAAAAGAAATAAAAAAACTTTATAAACAAACAATGATCGAAAATAATCTTGTGTGCAATATGAGACCCATAATGTACTACCGTTTTATTCTGGGGTATAGGCAAAACTTTCAACCTACATTCGGCGCACGTCTACTTTCAAAACTGTACCCCATCGTTCTAGTTTCTTTTATTTTGATTAACCAATTTTCCCTCGGTAATCTGGACAAATATTGGTGTCACAGAAGTTTGACGGCCGTAGAGTATTTATTTTACTTTTTTATTTCATTCCAAACAAAAGATGAACACATCTTTTCATGCTATAAATATTTGCATGCGATTGATAGTATCACTGGTGCAAAGAAACTTCACCGAAGATTGGAGATTTTATCTATAATATCCATTATTTACTCTTTAGTCATTACTTTTGTTGGAATTATCTATGGACACGCTCAGAAATTCTATTTTTTAGACTCTAGAGAATATTTTGACATCTTCTTTTACTTCTGCGCTCTTGTAATGGGAAGGTCTACCATTTGCATGTGCTTCGGTATGCTATATTGTCGCATAAAAGTAGTGAAAATGGCTTTGGAAACGGATTTGTTAAACCATCCGCTTCGAAATGGGTTAGATGTTAACAGGCTCATACAGATGTACGAGGCACTTGAAGAGAATCTAAGAAATGTTAGACGTCCTGTGACACTAATGGTGATTACCTAATCGATCTTAATTTTAATTACGATTTACTCAATACTTCTCATGATCTTCCTTATATTTTTCAGGCTGTGATTAATGTATTGTGTGCAATAGTCAGAACAACGTACGAGACTTCTTTGAAACTGGAAAAACTTAAACGACTTGTAAGTATTATTAAGATTTTTTGCTGATGGAGTGACAGGGTGGAGAGTTCCCGATTGAAAAGGTATGATCCTCCGAATCGTCACCATGCCGTCTGTAGGAACCTATAGATTGAAATCATCGGAGTCAACCACACGACAATAGAACCTAACGTTTCCCCTTGAGATTTCATGGCAGTTAAAGCGGCTTTCGTAACTCAAGTGTAGGCTACATGAGTGAGCAGTGATGGCACACTGTAAACGACCGTGAGTTACGAGGTGTAGGTCGTAGGTACCCAGGCATTTTGATTGGTGTCAATTATTTCAAACCCACTCCTCTCAAAACGGTGCAGGAAAATATCGAGAGGAAACTTGAATCAAAACTTCGAAGACGTGACATCCACCAACCCCCTGTTACACTGCACCCGCGTGGTCGATTAGGGTTCACTCCTTCTCACTGAGAAGAGGCCTGTGTCCGAGCATGGCAGGCAGCATAGGTCTGATTATGGTGCTGATCCACGCGTCATGTTCGTGAACGGGCGCCGTCGGCTGAGACTGGTCATCTCTTAACTGCCAATGCTTATTTTTAATCTTATTTTTTGAATTGTTTCTTCATTTGTGTCTTTTTTTACATTGTTCTCACATATAGAAGCAACAAGAATAATGTACCCAGGATTTTGTAATATCTTGATTTAAAAGAGTGTCCATGGAGTTTCTTGCCCGTTCTTCTCCATAGAGATCTACGTTTTGGAATGGGCAACTAGCTTCAACTTTCGGACTAACTGACAGACTATTTAATTTTAATTTTGACAATTCAAAAGTGCCTGTACAAGGTCTAATTGAAATAAATGCTTTGAATTTGAATTTGAATTTGAATTATGCTAAGTGTATTTCTGACGTGCGCATGACCTTAATAAAACTTTTGTGTATTTTTAGGGCGCAGTCGCACTTGACTATTTCGACTTGATATCACTTGTCGGGCACCCAGTCATACAACTCACTGTGGCTGCCGTAGCGTTGGATTTGACAGCTGATAACATAAGAGATATCAAAGTTATGTGTATCGAGAAGAGAATACGTAGCACAAGTAAATATCATTTGCAGGTTTTTAGATTCTTAATCTGCACGAGTATTTTCCTTAACTTTACTTAATTTGGTATAATTTTAGTTGGTTAGTTCAAATTTTTCTGGGTAAGCTCACTCCATCGTCGACTTTGTCTCTGTCACAGACTACAGTCAAGAGCAAACCCATTTCAAATAAAAAAAATATATATATATACCGTACTCAAAGATTATGGTTGTTGTTCGATTTTGAATGTTCATTCTTGAGTTTATAGGACTCTAAGAAACCTATAACTGGGTTGTAATCTCTCTAAAACCGTTTCAAATTTAAGTATTATAATTTGAGCTTATTGTATAAGCTTAGTGGTCACAGGTAATAAGGTTTTTTGATGAAAGTAGATTATTACCGCCAAGGGAATCACTCACATTTATTTCTTGCAGATGAACGCAGTCGCTATGAAATGCAACAGTTTCTGCAACTACTGGAGCATCGTCCTCTGTGCTTCACAGTTTGGCATACTAAGCTGCTTAACATGTACTCAATACTCACCTTCTTGTCCTTCTGTATCATCAATATTATCGCTATATTGCAGATTAAAAGCTTTTATACTTAGACAAGCCGTGTGCCTAATGGGACTTCCCGTCGGCAGAAAACACGAACTTCCATACAAGCTTTCATCTCATAATTGAGTTAAATAATTATAGGACGAAAGATTGTATGGAATTTCGTCTTCTTTCTTTAATAGGGGACGGGGCCTGCGAGGAATTTGAAAAATAGGTATTTGAAGAAACTATTGCCGTCGCCTTACCTCATGTCTGCCCCCGTAGTGTATGATATGGGACAGTTACAGTTCAGACCGAAATTATCACAAAAATTTTGACGAGATCGACGTGTCGTATTCCCCTTTTTTCTCCTCGAAAACTGAGCCGATTCCATTATATTTTACATTAAAATTTTAAGAAAGAGTATGTTTAGGTTCCTATTTTTTTATTTTATTAAAAACTTTTCTAATTTGTCTGGTAATCACGGTAGTAAAAATATTTTTTTGTAATTTTTGGTGGGTCATATTTTCTTTACTAATTAGTTTCTGAAAAAAAGAAAATGACAGGGACGTGTTTACAGCAGACCTTGTATTTATGAAAAAAAAAATTTATTCAGGAAGAAAAAAGGGGAATACATTTATATGGAGAATCGCACGCCCTGTTCATAAGGGATTAATCATACATCGGTTATACTAGTAATGTCGAGGGTCGAGTCGTTTGTAGGTCATGAATAATTAAGATGTTACTTATCGATTATCTACTACTTGTATTTTACGAGTATCATTTTGTATGAACTCACTCAAAATTCAAAGCATTTATTAAAATTAGACCAATTACAAGCAATTTTGAATTTTGAAGGAGTCACAAATATGAAGCTAGTTGCTAACTGTATGAAATATTATGATTTGATTCAATGTTCACATAAGTGACTAAATAAGTGTGAAAATATTATAAGTAATAAAAATTCTTACTTGTAATTGTGTAGTGTTGTTAGTTATTGTCAATCTAATATATTTGAGTGATTATTTGATAAGTATTTTGAGAGTGACTTACATACAAAACTCTATATTGTCACGCTTACTTAAATTAAAAACACACATGAAGCTGTTTTTTTATTTCTTAAGCCTTTCACTGACATCCTTCCTAGAACAACTCAAATATTATACGGCACCTGTAGATAACTTAAGTCAACTGCACGTCACCGTCCGTTCCAAAAACTGGAAGAAAAGTAAGATAGGAAAAAAAGGCAAATATTTAAGTGGTTTCTCTTTAATAGTAGATTGTTTGCCAAGGGAGCAAACAACTATTTAGAAGGCGAGAGTGTTTCTTTGAATCCAGAGTGCAGCAAGGGATTCAAAGTACGTCACTCGAGCTTAAAATAGTGTTGCTCCCGAGGTGTACACTCTACTTTTTATCACCCTCTATGAATAATTAAGTAAGTGCAACTTATGAATAAGAATAGTACCTACGTTTATTTATTTACATACCATTACGTGAGGAAGACATACTCATTTTTTATAAAACTAAGTAAAATCCTAATTTGAGTTAAGGCAGAATGCTTTTCGCGCGTTTATAGGGTTCTGTACGTCAAAAGGAAAAAACACACAGGATAGGATATAGGATAACTTTGTTGTCCAGATGGACAACAAAGACTGTCTGTCTGTCAAGACCCTTTACCTCGGGAACGCGTAGAGGTATCGAGTTGAAATTAAAATCATATACTCAGGTTTACAGTCCCTTGAAGCTGTGAAAAAATCAAACTTCTAAGTTAACGTAAAAAAGAGATATGCCGTTTATGCCGCAAAAAAAACGTATAATTCGACACTCTTAAGGGAATCAAAGTTTATAAGGTACTTCCCGTGGACCTAGAATCATGAAATTTGGCAAAAAGCAATGTCATGTAGCACAAGTAAAGCAACAAATCCGAAAACCGTAAATTTGTAGACGTACCTACAAATTTGTACGGAACCCTCGGTGCGCGAGTCCGACTCGCACTTGACCGGTTTTTATTTTTTCACAAACTTTTTTTTTTATTTGTCTCACGCGCGTTTTACTTTATCATACAGCTTGTTACTTGTTCATACAATGTTCGTGATTGATCTCTTTGGTGATTGGAACTTTAAATAACAATATCCACATTCCAAATTCAAATTCCTTTTAGTAGGGATTAAAGGGCTATTTTAGTCCCTGTTTACGAAGAATACACTAGCTCTTTTTGAATAGATGTGATAAAAACGTATTTAACTCCTAATGATAGACACTTATTAAATTAACACGTTGAACGCCGCTTTAATTTGTCAGTCTTTCTGTTGGGCCCTTGGGGGACACCGTGTGGTCGACATACAGTAGTTCCGTTGGGGCCGCGTAAACGTCTCTATTGGGCCGTCGCGTCGGCCACAGATACGAAGCTAATCTGTATTTGACGTGACTTCCACGGCCCTGGAGACGAATAGATTGTATAGGGTTTTTAGTAAAAAATATGACTTAGAAAAATAGTGTCGGGACAAGGCTTGTTTAAAAGTTCTGAAGGAAAAATAAAGTTGGAAGCAGGCGGGACCCATTTGAATTTGAAAATATAATAAAAAATGGTATGGGTCCCGCCTGCTTCCAACTTTTATTTAATTTCAAATGGGCTTGTTTTTAGCTTTTCAGTTTTTGACGTTCAAAAGTGCCTTTTAAGTGCCTACTTGAAATAAATGTTTTGACTTTGACTTTGACAGTTTTTCTTAACTTATGTTTTTTACAGCAGTGTTTTTTGTTTTTTTAAATAACTTTTTTTATTGCCAGATTTTACAGGAGAAATTAAGGTGCGTGTGTAGTGGTATTTAGGTAAGTAAACAAATGGATTCAGTTTCGTTATTGAAATGGAAACTTTGTTCCTTTGCTCGTATTACGACGACACATCTGACACTGAAATATCTGAAAACCTGAAAATGGATACTCATAATTATAAACATCAATTTTTTATTTGTAGCCAAGTCCTGTAGTAAAAATAGTTCTCAATCGCTGGTTGGGCACGAATATTCATAACATTTTAATTATAATAATTGGTTCAGTTTCACCCTGTATACTTACTGTACTCGTGTAACGATACCTATTCCACGATATGAATGTAGCAGTGCAGTCTATGCAGCTGTTACGAGTACATACGATGAAGCCGGCTAGAAAGCGAGTGTAACTAACGTTTCTGCAGCGGCCATGGCTCTGGAGTTATTGTCGAATGAGCGCCAAATTTTATGACGTTGACATTCTTGGACAGATTTTTCAGGGGATATTATGGTGAGTGGTGTGTAGTGGTAGTCAAGTAGGTAAGTAAAATCATGGATGGATTCAGTTTCGTTTTTTATTTTTTTATTGCGGAATGGTCCTGCTCTTCGTTCCCTTGTTCGTATTAAAATGTGTTATAATTGAAATAACTGAAAACCTGAAAAGGGATATTTGTAGTCATCAGTTTGAAAGGCTCTTGTTATGGGATGGGACCAACACTAAAATCACGATAAAAAAACAGCTTCATCAAATCGATTTATTCCGGTCTAATTCCCTGAAACCCCCTCCACCCTACCCCCTGGATCCCCTGCTAGTTCTTCTTCTGTTTTAATCTCTGTCTTATCCACTTTATCTAGTCAAAAAAAAAATATGGTAGTATAATAATGACACAACAAAACAGATGTTTGTCTCTACCTACCTAATAAAAATAGTATTGAGTATGATCTAAAAAGAAAATATAGTACAGTTTATTTAACCTTATCTTGAGTACATTTATTTAGCATAAAGTTACATCGCAGGTGAGCGTCGCTTGTACGAGAAAAATATGCTCGAATGGTTTTATTTATCTGCTTGTACTAACATTTGAACTTTACCTATGTGAAGCAGAATGTTACTCTTTTTTTTTCAGCGATTTCATGGCGTACGGCGTAGAAGTAAAATAATATTATGTAGTTACAAATGTAGGATAAAGAATTTCAGGTAGGGACAGCAATTTATCGTCGTTTTTCAGAAAGGTAGTAGAAGAAGAGTTCTTACGAAACTTTGCATCTTGTGAAAGCAGTAGAAAAGTATCAATTTAACCTACAAAATTTTCCACCTGTTAAGTTTAGGTACCTAGTTAGTAGGTCTCGAAAGACCAGAAGATGTCTAAATGTATCTTTGAACCTCCAAAATTATTCGAAGGTAAATTATTATAAGGTACTCTTTTTTTCAGCGATTTGGTTTATTCTGTATATATGGCGTAGATTAACAAAATACGGACGTACAAATCTTCTCTTAAATAATTATTTAAAACAGTAACGAAGTCAAAAATGATTATTTTTGAAAAAAAAAGTCATTGCTATGATGTTTGGGAACGAGTCTGATGCCGAAAATATAGTTTTTTTAGAATTTTTGTCAGTTTGTCTGGTTGTATTTTCCGGTTTGGCGCAAAAACGGCTGAGTGGGTTTGGATGAAAGGCACACAGATATTTTATAACCTGGATTAACACATAGGGTACCTACTTTTAATATCGATAGTACATATCCGTGGGATGTTTCCCGACATCTAAGCGGGTGACGCCGCGGGCAAAAACCAGTGTAGAATAAAAACGCTTACTTACTACTATAAAAACTAAGCAAACATGGAAAAAAAAAACAAAAAAACTTTGTAGTTTTCATACATTTGACACACTGACCTCTATAATACAAGTGTATTAAAGAGGTCAGTGATTTGACAACATTGGCAATGTCAAATTTATGAAAACCACAATGTATTTTTGTTTTTTTTTTGCCATGAGATTCTGGTAGACCTACTAAATTGTTCATTTGTTAAAAGTACCAAATAAGTTTCCAAAGACCAGAAAACATCTACTTGTACCTTTTGAACCTCCGAAATTATTAACCAACATATCGTAGTTTGAAATATAAACAATACCGTGTGTACCGAGCTTGTCCACGACTTTGTTTTACATAATTTATTCGGGGCTCCCGCGAACGGCTTGTGGTCAAACACAGATGTGCCCGGGCACACAGTGGTACCAAAATGTTGTGTTTTGTTTTCTAAAATTTTGATACTAACAGAATACTGAATGAGCTGCGTCAATAATCAAAGCGTGTGTGAATATTTTGTCGTTTCATTTGCTTTGTAATGTTGGCTTGAATATGACGGGAATACGGGAGTACAATTGAAATAAATATAAAAGTGGTGGAAATATCATCGCTCGTATGACTAAAAGCCCTATATCATTTTTAGTAGATCTGTGTCAGGACAACCACTGACACTCCTCCATACATGATTCTTCACTTTTTCACTTACCCTCGTACCTCTTTGTTATTTGGATCTCAAAATATAACCAATTTGGAAGGCAACAAAATAAATGATGATGATGAATCACGAATAGAATCATGTAAGTAGCTAAGTAGCTGTCCCAAATCAAATCAGCTAAAAAATGAGATAAGGCTTTTATCATGCGAGCGACGATATACGTCAACATCTTTATGTATGTAGTATGTACTGGAAGACAATAATTACGTAGAACCATGGAGGCTGTTAGTCATTATTTGAAATGTGGTATTTTAATAATGTCTAGTACTCTCTGTTTGTTAGTACTTTTTGTTTGTTTTCTTGGGGGAGGCCTATGTCCAGCAGTAGACGTCTTTCGGCTGAAATAATGATGATGATGATGACTCTCTGTTTCTAAGCACAGAACCGGTCAAAGTGGAGGTGCTTGTGCTCCCCCAAGCACCTCCACTTCGCTACACACCACACACACACCACATAGGCCTCCGCCTATGTTCAGCAGTGGATGTCTTTCGGCTGAAATGATGACTCTCTATTTTAATCATTTACCGAGCGGTCCTGCGGTTTACAGTGCAGAAGACCGCATAACTTCGAGACGTCGTATGTGGTCGCGATCCTCAGGATTGAAGGAACGGCGAAAAAGAAGAAGGTCTCTGGGATGTTCACAAAATAAGCACTGGACAAGAAAGCTCACTGGAACTGGATCTGTTTTAAGGGTAAAGGGGCCAGTAGATGAGTAACCTATTAACGTAGAAGGCCAACCTTTTTTCTTCACAATTTACTGTTGCTGCGAGCTAAAATAACCATTTTTCACTTCTACAAGCCACTTTAAGGCTTGTTGCCTCAACAAGTAAGAGAAGTACATTTCTCTCGTATATTCTTGTACTCACTTAGAATATCACGACAGCGCACCGCTTTGGGACATTTACGTCCCGCTTCCACGGTTTATGTTCCTTGAATGTCCCAGTCTTAATGTCCCAGTGTTCGCTGAATGCGCTCGTAATTATAAAAACCTTTTATATTACAGAGATACGGTACGGTTCTGTGTATGGTTAAGTACCTACGTGTGTATTTGAATGTAAGTTTTTTTATATTATCTTTACTGTAAAGTATCTAGGTACTTGTATGTTTCTGAACAGTTATATTTTGTACCTGATTGATATCAGGGTATAAAAAACTTTGAATTAACCTAAAATTCTGATTAATTTCAGGTTAATTCAAAGTTTTTTCATACTTAATCTACATTCGCGATTTATTTGCCAAAAATGTAAACAAATATGAGTTTATCGAAAAATAACTTTAATGTTCAGTTTACGCTACAACTTCAAACATTTTTATATTTTTTTTAACAGCGCTAGTCACTCTGAAATCAACTTAATTACCATTAAAATAAAGTTGATATTTATTTAACTTGAAATAACATTAATTTGAAACAAAATTGAATAGACTTTAGGTAACGTTAGGTCCTCAAAAAGGCATAGGTAGCAGTTTGTTGTGGATGTTTTCAGACAGTGAAAGCTAAAAGCTTACTTTCCTACTAGTGTTGCAAAAAACTCGAGTCTTCGAGTCCTATATAAACGGACTCGGATGATGAATTACAAGACTCGACTCATTACAACAGGACTCCAAGACTAGAGAACTAAGTTCTCTACGAGCCCTTGTAGGTGACATGAGAGCTCGAGTCTCTTTGTGCGCTCGAGTCCTTTTTATGCGGCGATTCGTACTCAAGTTCTTTTCGTGTATGAGTCTAGCAATTAAATTTACAGGACAGGGAGAAAGGCTCAGACAAAAAAATAACAGTATTGATTAAGGATATCTCTATTTTCATAGAAGTGAGTTTTTAGTTGATTTGTAATGATTTTGTCTTGTCAGTTTTTTTCAGGGCAGAATTACATAACCACTAATATAAACTTATCACCTATTCGATTCCTTTCGAATGATGAGTTTCAAGTCTCATCTTCATGCTTCGAGTTTTTCTTGAAGACTCGAGTTCATTTTAAGACTCGAGTCCATCGAGTTATAAGTACTAACGTACAGTACTTATATCTCGATGCTCGAGTCCTTTTGTAAGACTCAAGTCGTTGTTAAATGACTCGGACTCGGCTTGACTCTAGACTCCGAGTCTTTTCAGCACACCGAGTCTTGCTTAATTGAGTCGAGTCTTTAAAATTACGACTCGAGGACTCGAGTTTTTTGCAACACTATTTCCTACTGGTGCACTATAGTTCGCGTGGAACTAGTTGGCCTCGCCTTGGGTGGGGACGGGGGTGAGGGCGGCGGGGTTGCCTATTGTTCGCAACACACGTACTGAGTAATGACAAAGCCCCCCGCCCCTCCGTCCCACCGCTCACCTACCTAAGGCGCGCGGCCAACTAGTTCCGCGCGGACTATAGCTTAGTGCGCGTAAAAACACATACCATAACATCACGCTTGTATTCCCCGCAGGGTAAGGCAGAGTACACATACAGTACACCCATTTTTCCCCAGTTAAGTTTAAGTCCCATGTAATGGAGGCGAGCCTATTGCCATCATCATCATCATTATCATTTCAGCCGAAAGACGTCCACTGCTGGACATAGGCCTCCCCCAAGAGGGGGGGTTTGCCATGATCGCCACGCTTGGCAGGCGGGTTGGCGATCGCAGTATAGTATGGTGGTGGAATGCATAGAGAACGCTGCTGCCCATTCTCCGGTACGACCCTTAGTCGCCTTTTACGACACCCACGGGAAGTATGGGGTGGTGCTATTCTTTAAGTTCGGCACCACACAGACTTTATTTATTTTTTACTTATTGCCATCAACTGGGCGCAAATTCAGACAGGGAATAAAAAAAAAGAAAAAAAAGAGAGAAATGCCTGATGGAAAACCCCAATAACACTTTGCTCGACCCGGGAATCGCACCCTGGACCTCATGCTCAGCAGTAGCGCTTGCGACCACTACACGAACGAGGCAGTCAAAGGAAAAATAAAGTAAGTACTTACTTATTTAAAGAAAAAAGCAAATTTTTTTCATTGTTTTCTATTAAAAGTTTCAAACTTCAACTAATAACTAATAGGAATATCATCTAGAATGTTATCCTCAGCAAACACAAATATAAAATAGTAGGTATAACAGTTAATAAGAAACGGAATGGAAGCCCTCTGCGGACTTCCCGTCTTAAGCTAGCGACAAAAAAGGTTATAACACCGTGGAAAATACACATTTTTTTTTTTTTTTACTAATGACGTTGTATAATATTTCGCAACCTCATAAAAATGATCACAAATCTGGCATCATGGACCATCCACAGTAATATCATCTAGAACGTTATCCTCAGCAAACACAAATATAAAATAGTAGGTATAACAGTTAATAAGAAACGGAATGGAAGCCCTCTGCGGATTTCCCGTCTTAAGCTAGCGACAAAAAAGGTTATAACACCGTGAAAAATACACATTTTTTTTTTACTAATAACGTTGTATTATATTTCGCAACCTCATAAAAATGATCACAAATCTGGCATCATGGACCATCCACAATAATATTAACTAGAACGTTATCCTCAGCAAAAACTAATATAAAATAGTAGGTATAACAGTTCATAAGAAACGGAATGGAAGCCCTCTGCGGATTTCCCGTCTTAAGCTAGCGACAAAAAAGGTTATAACACCGTGAAAAATACACATAATATTTTTTGATTACCCTACCTATCCGCGTGAGGTTTGCCCCCACCATGTAGACTCGCCATTATTCTTGATTTCCTCGGATTTGTCCTCATTTCGGTTTCTTTGTTTGCATTCAAAAGCAAGATGAATGTCTGAGAAGGGCGTCGGCGGCGACATTTTATATTTGTTTTATTTTACACTTTATGTACACGCAGTACACGGGATCTGGAATTTTCTTTGCGAATTAAGAGCTTCGGTTGGAGTCTCGGAGGGCTTCCCTTTATCTGGCAGAATCTTGATGCTCCGAAATTTATTTGGCATAACACTCTTGGCATAACCTTCTTACGAATGTTTTTAGGGCATAAAAATGTCCGAATTTACAATGGCATACCTACTTTTAAGATGGCAGAATTTTATTTGGTAGGTATAATTAATTACCTTTGGCAAAGTTAAAATTCCGCATAATTTCGTTTATATAATTTAGTGACGATTATTTGGTTCAATTTCACTTGGCATACTATGAAGATGGCAGAATTTCATTTGGAATATTTTTATTAGGCATATTGCCGTTTTTGTAAAATAGCATTTTGAACCTTAATTAAAATTAAAATATTGTCATAAAAAGCTAAATACTAGTATGTTGTCCTACAAAACTTAGTGACAGAAACGAATCGCTTCAAAACCGACTCCGCGTAGTCTTGTCTGCTCTACCCCTAGAGTGTAAATTAAGGCCGCGTGGGCGCGGAGGGGCGAGGCGGCTCGCGAGCGTGAAAACCATCTGCGACGATAAGCTCGCGTGGGACCCCGCAGCGCCGGAGCCGTGACAGAAACCATGCCTGCTGCATGCTTGCTTGCATGCATGGCGTATGCTTGTTTGCATGTATGCATGCTGCATGCTTGCTGCATGCATGGTGTCTGCTTGTTTGCGTATTGCATGCTTGCTTGCATGCATGGCATATGCTTGTTTGCATGTTGCATGCTTGCTGCATGCATGGTGTCTGCTTATTTGCATGCTGCATGCTTGCTTGCATGCATGGCGTATGCTTGTTTGCATGCTGCATGCTTGCTGCATGCATGGTGTATGCTTGTTTGCATGCTTCTTACAGGGAAATAAAAACCACATAATGTTCACAATCAACTGTTTTATTGAGTGATAATTATGATGGTTGTCTTTCAATTATTATGGATATGAAATGTAGGTATGCCAAAAGGTGAATCTAACTGTAAACTTTCAGAGATATGACAGTTCTGACATTTATATGACACTAGCTGCGCCCCTAGGTTTCACCTGCGTAAGTGTCAATGTCGTGGGAATTACGGGATAAAAAGTAGCCTATATGTTGTGTTGTGTTGTTTGCCAGGTCCAGGGTGTCAGCTGCCTTCATAATTTTTTTTATCTAAATTGGTGAAGCCGTTTGAGCGTGATGAAGTAACAAATACATATACACACACACAAACTTTCGCCTTTATATTATTAGTGTGATATATGTCTAAAGATGATTCTGACTTACAAAATTATGAGTTTTGAATGTATGCTAAATGAGTGTTTGCCAATCGATTTTCTGCGTAATGAAGATTGTGCTATCCGCTGATAAGCAAAATAATATTATGATATAAAAAGTTCTGGTGTAAAGGATGGACCCAGTCTCAGATAACACTTCTCCGGCAACCGTAATAAGCCTTGACACTAATGACTTTTCTTCTTTTAGATCAGACAATCCGTGTTACTAAAAACGGCTTTATTAGTTGGCAACTTAGTAATAAACCTATGATGTTCACACTGCTCAAAATCAATATCAAAATATTTTATTTCATATAAACCTACAGGCACTTATGAAACGTCAGAACCTAGGTGCACGGTTCCAATTGGTCGTTTTGCTGTTCCAATTGCTGGGTGACAGACTTCCTCTCTTCAAGAGGGCTGTCATGTACCAAGCGGGACCAGTGCGGTAGGTGTCACTTGTCTTCGATTTTTTGGTTCTAGGATATGCCGGTTTCCTCACGATGTTTCCTTCACTTTTTTGAGAGCAGAATGGACTCTGCTCTCAAAAAGGTACTTATTCTTACAATATAAAAGGTTTTCAAGAAAAACATTTTTGTTTATCCATTTACAAAAACGTTCTACAGCCCCACTATTTTGTATAAACTTCCTTCAATATCACGAATGACAAAAACCATTTTATCCTTACAGAAACAAATACGTCTCCTGGCGACCCTACAGCAAGTAAGTACACTAGGTAGGTATATGAATAGCTCCCTACCTTCCTATCTGCCACTTGCGATTTTTCCCTGTCGTGTGCGTAATAAGCGCAGCCTCTTCCGCGACTCTCATTAGGCCGGAGATCGATCTGGGCGTTATCCTGCTCGTAGGTTTATGAGAATTTTTTGTAGGGGAGTCTTTGAAGAGTAGTGTGTTTTTACCGACTTCACAAAAAGGAGGAGGTACTATGTTCGGATGTTTGTATGTTTTTTTTTTTTTTGTATGTTTGTTCATCGATTACTCCGCCAATTGTCGACGGATTTTCAAAATTCTTTTTTTGTTCGAAAGTAGATAGTTCTGAGGTGATCCCATTGTCACCAAGTTAGGATCTGAAGAGGGGATCTTAGAGAAATCGAGAGCAACCCTCAAATTTTATAGGCTCACTTATTGTTTTTCGCATATTTTAGGAAGTATCTTGTGTATTTGCGTACGGTTGTCACCATCTCAGGTAGCTGGGCTGATGATGGAAGGTTCAACTCCTTAACAGAAAGAAGTTACTCGAACAGGCAAGGACTGTTTTAGTAAATTGTTTTCATGTTTGATAGGGCATTTGTTACATTTGGTCTCATGATCATCAAGTTATGACCTGATGCTGCAGTCAGGATAGTATGCAGAGTACCTAACTCCTCGACAACTAACAGCAGATATATCGTGTTTAGGCTCATTGAAAAGGGCTCGATGTGTGGATAAACGTACTGTTAATGAGGAACACCGAAGTACATAGAGACCTGATGCTGAAGCCAGTCGAGCATCAGAAAAAGTACAAACCTTGAAATTACAGCACCGTAGTCATGTTTCGGCTCATTTTAAACAGGACTAAATTTTAAGTTCAATGCAATGTTGACATAAGTCTGGCCTGATGCTGCAGCCAGGATTATCACCATCTAGTCTAAAAACTAATAAATACTTCTTAAAGTGAAATACTTTTGCGAGTTTTTCTTCTGTATAATTATCGTAACAAAGGTTGCCGGCAGTGGCTAGATGAGAGAAGCGGAGGATCGCGAACGTTGGCACAAACTTCGGGAGGTCTACGTCCAGCAGTGAACTGCAATTGGCTGATGATGATTTATAAAAGCCTCAATCGTTGCATTTCACGCAATGCCTTTTCGTCATGTGGTCTATTTAGCAATTTGGTAGGTTCCAAGTCGCATAATACAATGTCATACAGCGTCTTTACACGACTAAGCGTAACATAAACTTGGCCCTTAGCAAAATTTTTCTTGCCTAAGTCTATTATTAAAGTAACTTGAGCATTTGCTCTCGGAAATTATGATTTGGTAAAGTGGAGCTGATGATGAAGACCACAAATGGCACTACTCAATGACAAATATTTCACGGGTTGCGATTCGATTACTTTAATATGGCTGCTAAGCAATTTATGCTCATTACAATGCGTATGGTGAAGTGGAGCTGATGGTGACTTCTCAATCAGCTCCAGTTCTCCTGGTTCTTACTAGGAGAACTCCTCAACAATTAACGTCCATGCATCGGGAAAAGCAATATTTTGTAAAAGGTGATAAGCAGTTGACATTTGGCTATTATAACTTAGATAAATTACAAACTGACCCGCTAAAAAGTGAAAAATAAAAACTTTTTGGCAAACTCGGTGACAAAAACTAAAATACAAATCCAAAGACACCGACTTCCGAAATTAAAGTTATTATAGTGTTTTTGGAAGTCGGTTGTTTTTTTTGTAAAAAAGTTTTTTTAGATTTCATATTGACGACTTTTACGGCAAGTAGGTAGTTCATCATCTGCCTAGCCTTTTCCCAACTATGTTGGGGTCGGCTTCCAGTCTAACCGGATGCAGCTGAATACCAGTATGTTTCATGGACCGATTGCCTATCTGACCTCCAGAACCCAGTTACTGGGTAATACGAAACCCCTTGGTAAGACTGGTTGTCAGACTTTCGGGCTTCTGACTACCCGTAACGACTGTCAAAGATCTACGTATGGCAGCCGGGTCCAACGGCTTAACGTGCTTTCCGAGGCACGGAGGGGTCTCGGTATGTAAAAATGGTCACCCATCCACAGACCAACCGCGGCAAGCGTAGCTTAACCTGATCGATCGACCTGTTCGGTTGTTACTGTTTAGCCACGGACCCCTCGGCAAACAGGCAAATAGGTAGTTATTGACAGAAATATTTTAACAAGATTTAGTTGGTTCAGGAGGATTTAATAAACTTTCTATAATTCCTATAATTTCAAACTGAAAGTGCTAGAAACCACATTAACTATATGGTATCCGTTACGTTCATACGTGCATCATTAAAATAGCTTACCTACCTTTGAGACGAAATGTAGCAGGAATACCTATATCTCTGAAACATGTGATTTCATAATGAGTATGAGGATTTTAAAGCATTGCATTCAATAAGCGATAAAATTATGCATCTGCAGTAGGTAACAAATAGTACCTACTAAAGAACTAAGGCTTAGTAGTGAAGCTCGCTTCTAATGCACGAGGACGTGGGTTCAAATCCTGGCAAGTAGGTACCAATGTGACTGTTTCAATTCATAAATCATCGGTGAAGCTTGATTTCTTGAAGATGAGAGTCTTGTGGTTAAGTAATATCAGCCGCACCGGTCGATCGATCAGGTTAAGCTACGCTTGCCGCGGTTGGTCCGTGGATGGGTGACCATCTTTACATTACAAGTCCCCTCCGTGCCTCGGAAAGCACGTTAAATCGTTGGTCTCGGCTGTCATTCGAAGATCTTCGACAGTCGTTACGGGTCGTCAGAAGCCCGAAAATCTGACAACTAGTCTTACCAAGGGGTAGCGTTAATACGCTACCCCTACTGGGTAATCCCAGTAACTGGGTTCTGGAGGTCAGATGGGCAGTCGCTCCATGTAAAATACTGGTATTCAGCTGCATCCGGTTAGACTGGAAGCCGACCCCAACATAGTTGGGAAAAGGCTAGGCAGATGATGATTACTGTCATCGGTGAAGGAAAATGATGTAGTGAGGTGAGGAAACCTGAACTTACTTTTATTTTGTATAATGTAAATTGTAATAATTAGAATCAATATCTATCTATATTATGGGTTTGGTTTCCGCACTTAGTCCTTCAAATGGACCATTGTGCGTGACCATTAGAATCAATATTTTAACCGTATAGTTCGGTAGCGCCCCCGAATGGACCCGAACACACGAACCTCCGCTGGCTCGGTACTGGGTCCCATTGGACCCAGGAATTACGACATACGACACCCTTCATTGATTACGTAAATATTTATTATGCTACCCATCAAATCTTATGAATGTGCGTTAATTAAGAGAGTTGGATAAAAAACTCATATGTTAACGCCAATTAATATTGCATATTTAGCGCGCAAGCTTACCTATTAATTTACCTTTATTCAATTTAAGCCTGTAAATGCGATAATCGCCATTTTGTTGACAGAGGTGGTCGAGGCTAAAAAACATAAAAAATGGGGATTTCGAACATCCGAACTCCACCACAGGGGCAGTGAATAATACATCATTTAATTATTTGACGAATTCATCCATTGCCCAAGTTAAATAAGTAGCGGTAATGAAGTTTTTTGATATCTAATGTCGAAGTTTCGCGCCAATCGTGCGTATTTACATTTTTACTTTTCACAAATGTCACAGACACACATGTAGATAAGATTTAAAATGAGACAAATATTATTGAAAATATTATAAACAACACGAAAATGCCCAAATCTTAACATAATATTGAAACACAGGTCCAATAACACGTATTATTCATTACCACTACTCAATTTGTGTTCAAAATCGTCGTCCATTATTGTTTTTTTTTATCGTAATGATGTGTGAAAACGATTATGATAAACGATTTTTTTTAAAATTTCGATTGATTCGAGTAATTAATATTTCGAATGTCGGAAATCGATACTCAGAAATTAAAATAAAATCATTTTAATACAAAAAGCATTGTTTATAACAATGAGTTATGCTTTTTTAATGTAATTATAATAGTTTTTTGGACATTTTATTAAAACTGAGTTAATAACTGCGGACCTTTGACCATAGTCATTCATTGAATTTCGCGCGGAATTGTTTCTATATTTGAATTTATCTTCGGAATGCGCTCGCCGCTTCAAATTATTTTTATATAATGTACAATTATTTATTTTTGATACTTTCCAATAGTTTGCTACAGAATGCCCAGTAGGTATACATTTTTAGGTAGGCTTAACAAAAGTTTGGGAATGATGATAAATTAATTGGATAAATTGGGTATTCCGCAATCACTTTACATTTCAATATGTTTTGTTAGTTGTATGAACTTGGTAGTTTTTAGGGTTCCGTACCCAAAGGGTAAAAACGGGACCCTATTACTAAGACTCCACTGTCCGTCTGTCTGTCTGTCACCAGGCTGTATCTCATGAACCGTGATAGCTAGACAGTTGAAATTTTCATAGATGATGTATTTCTGTTGCCGCTTTAACAACAAATACTAAAACAGAATAAAATAAATATTTAAAGGGCGGCTCCCATACAACATTCCTGTTTTTTTGGCGTTTTTGCCTTGAGATACGGAACCATTCGTGTGCGAGTCCGACTCGCACTTGGACAGTTTTGTATTTAATAGTTTACTTGAGTAATAGAAATTGTTTTTTTTGTGGTACTAACCCAATGTAATTTTAAAAACTGGCCTTGTTTATGTCGGACCACGCACAGTGAAAAGTTCAGTAGTTGGGTTGAATATTTACGCATGCACAATCAGCACAATGCTCATCATTAATTTGATCGACTGCAAAAATAAGTTTGTATTTCATAAACTCATCATTCATAACGCACCCAAAAATTAAAGTGCCGGCCAGAAAAGAAAAGTACTGTTTTCTTATCCCCTTCGATGTTCACGTCACC
Organism: Mesoligia furuncula; assembly: GCA_916614155.1. Taxonomy (NCBI): domain Eukaryota; kingdom Metazoa; phylum Arthropoda; class Insecta; order Lepidoptera; family Noctuidae; genus Mesoligia; species Mesoligia furuncula. Next base: position 8,940,432 of record OU744800.1, read on the forward strand.
CGCAACGGCCCTGTGTCACTTTTAGGGGAATAACATATTGAGCATTTCTTACTATTACAGCGAAACTCTGCAATTAACCCCCTTGGCTGCTATTTGAGATTATAAATGCCAAAAAATCTTATTTTTATAACAAGTGTTTTAAGCATAACATTAAAAAAACAAGCAAGCGCGAGTCGGACTCGCTCTCCGAGGGTTCCGTACCATTATATGTTTTTAAATTTTCATCGGTGAGACCTATTATTCGTCAGAGAATTTTAACACTGCACGCTGCGGCGTAGAATATTGCAGTTTTAGGTCAGCGCTATCTCATGACCGATAGTGGAACTAATGTATTTATTGTTGATGATTTCTGAAAATAAAACGATGTCTCTAAATCGCACACTCTGTGCGATTTAGAGACATCGTTTTATTTTTCCTGTAATCGTTACATAAACTTCTATCACATATAATAATTTCAAGATTTTCTCTATGCAAACTTCGGAGATAAGGGGGAAACGGTATTTTTTTTTTACATTTTTATGAAAAGTCAAAAAGCATGCGGCTTAAAAAAAAACTGGCCAAGTGCGAGTCGGACTCGCACACGAAGGGTTCCGTACCACAAGGCAAAAACACCGAAAAAAACATGTTTGTTGTATGGGAGCCCCCCTTAAATATTTATTTTATTTTAATTTTATTATTAAAGTTAAAATACAACTGAGTATTTTGTGAATATTTCAAGTGCCTACCTGTTGCCATTTTTGATATCGAGCAAAAAAGGGCAAAAAAATCGCGTTTGTTGTATGGGAGCCCCCCTTAAATATTTGTTTAATTTTGTTTTTAGTATTTGTTGTTATAGCGGCAACAGAAATACATTATTTGTGAAAATTTCAACTGTCTAGCTATCGTGGTTCTTGAGATACAGCCTGGTGACAGACAGACAGACGGACAGACGGACAGACAGCGAAGTCTTAGTAATAGGGTCCCGTTTTTACCCTTTGGGTACGGAACCCTAAAAATGATTGAGAATGTGCAAACTACGCTCTTTCTTGATACCCCACATACCTTAGTAGCCCCACTTCGATTTCTTCAAACCCTTTTCAGTCCCGGTTGTAAAAAAAAAACAAAAATAATTTTATTTCTTTCTTGTTTGCAAAATAGTTGGGCAAACGTCACCTAAAACTATTTCAAGTTGATAGCATTAGTAGTTCTTGAGATATCAAGCTGTGACAGACGGACATACTGAATCGCAACATAAGGGTTCCTTTTTCACGTGATGCTGACATCTCTTTGAGGCGCGCGTGTAACACGTACTCGCCAGGGCCGAAGCCTGCCGGGTCAGCGGGATTGTCCGCAAGGGTTACCGCTGGCTCGGAACACAAAAGGCTAAGGAAGAAACACTGGTGGGTTTAGTCAGTAACGGCCTTATTACAAAACAAGATTTATCTTTAGACCCAGGTTTAAACCATCCAGCTATTTACAAATTTCGAACTATAATCCGACTAAGCTAAAGTTCTTATTACAAAAACTGACGTTAAACCCGAGTCTAAGTTGTCAATTTTGCATTAAGAACTTTACAGTTGTCGGAATAAAGTTCAAAATTTAAAAATGCCTCGATGGTTTAAACCTGGGTCTAAAGATAAACCTTGTTTTATAATAAGGCCGTTTGAGTCTGACGCTCCCTTCCGCCCAGAGCGGAAGGGGTCATATGATGATTTCCCACCCAAAAAAAAGGGTTGTTTTTTACCATTTTGGTACGGAACCCTAATAACAACTTTAAATTGAATATAACATCCCCAACATTCCGAACATGTTTTGACGCAGTATATTGAGAGATTTGCTATGTTATTATAAGACCAGACTTCTGATAGGATCTTCTGGAATCTATAATCACAGAACTATATTTTGTATTTTTTTTTTTATTTTAGTCACTACAAGCCCTTTCATTTGATATATCACACGGTACCTACAGTATGCAAAGCTTTTTAAATTTTCTAATGTGACCCCAAAAAGTGACCCCATATTATGAATTAATTAATTTATGTTACACGGCCATGTTCGAGTCACAGAAATTTATAAGTGTACCATTGGAGATGGCATTTTTTGGCATTACTAATTTTGGAAAGCTACAGAATTCAAAGCTATTTTTAAAAAAAAGCGCTTATTTTTATGTACTGATAGCCAGATTAACTTTATTATTGACAATGGGGATAAAATCTCGATAAATATGAGTAGGTAACTTGATTTGATCGAACACAGAGCGGCCGGATACTAGGTTTTTTTAATTTTTTTTACTGACTTCATAAAAAGGAGGTTTTACACCGCATTATATTGTAGTCTTTGTTTCAACCTCCTTACCCTAAACATGAACACCACTGACCTCTATCAAGGAGGTCAGTGATGAACACCCACTAAAACCCATAAACATGACTCTTTAGAAGATGACATTTCACGTCATGTTATTTATTTTATTTCGACAAGTTCACAAGTCACATTCATAGATAAAAATACTAAATGTACAAGTCACATTCGCTCGCTCGCTACTGTTTTGTGCTGGTGTAAATGTTTTGTGCTCCGAAAGTTTTACGTGGATCTATTCAACGACCTGGCTTGCTTTTGGATTTCAAAGACTCCTACCTTTCTGAACAACCGTTGCGAGACTTGGACCTCTATGTGTTTGTGTGTTTAACATTACGAGTCAACGTGATGTCAGCCACGGACCGCTGCCTAAACTATAACTATACTATCTACCTTCTTGTACCGTTGGGCACCGACAGGTGTGTGTCAATTGTGGATCTTCTACAGCACGTTCCAGAAATCACCAATTACGGACTGATTCGGACAGAGAACGAGGCGTATATAAAGTGATTCGAGAATGGAATGGTACTTGGCATGGGCACGGCATCAAGATAGCTTGTCTCCCCCTGCACCTTTCTTAGATAATATATTGCTAATATATGATGAATAAAATATTATGATTAAATACCTACTGCTTTTTTTTCCCAAAAATAATCCTGTCATCCTTAGGTCATTAACAATATTATATGCTTAGATACCGATAAGTGAGTCTTTAGAGTCTCCTGAGTTTTCTGTGACTACCTACTATGTTTAATTAAAACTGACAGAGTACACTTAGGCTGCGTTTCCACCAGAGATGAGCGATAATGCGTAGGTTAAAACTAACCAATAACTATGAAAATGAAGCGATGTTATTGGTTTGTTTCACACACATCCCTCGCTACGCATCCTCGCACATTTCTGGTGGAAACGCAGCCTTAGACTGCCATTAGGTCTATATATGATCAGTGAGTAAATCTTTGAATTAAACAAACTTCAACAACTAGTTATCATTTTTCAAGTCATTACAAAGCATAATTAGCAATATGTTATGCATACAATAAACATGTATGCGTTAAAATAGTAATAGAGGTAAAATAATCTAAAATGAATGCACTTAACCTCACTTTTACAAAAATTAAGATTTCTCTTGAACCCAATTGTTATAATTTTTTATTTATTTTTTTAACAAAAGCTCTTAATATTCCCTTTCAAACCATGCCACTTTTATTTTTGTAGTAATTAAAAAAGTTTAATGCCAGCGTTCTATGAACGGTCCAGTAGATTCGAAACAAATCGGTTGTGACAGACCTACACAGCCAGACACACGAGTGATTCTATAAAGGTTCCGTTTTTTCATTCGGACGTAGGGAACCATAAAAAGTTACACGCCTATCCACACTGTACTGTACTGTACTTATTAAAATAAAATGATTATATTTAAATAAATAATTAACTCACGCGGGCACAGCCGGTCAATAATGTTGTACTGGATTTCATTATGACCCGCTGGTCAATAATGTGATTTAAATTTGGAATCTCACATGCTCAGCTAAATTGGCAGTATAGTACTAACAAACACCCTTTGGTGCCAGAAAGAGGAAAGCTATTCTCGAAACCCTTACTACGCGTGGATGATATTCTCGATTTCCTACAAAATCATAACGACTGCTTCTTCATATCGTTGCCATGTTTTCGAAGACATAATATTGTAAGAATAATTAGATAACTACGAACCATTTTTTTATAGGAATGGAATAACATTAAAACTGGCATTAATAATAACAAATACCGTACAGTAGTAAACTGCGCTAAGATTGCTGTTGATTTTGTGAATGAATAATAAAACCTATTTATCAAAAATACTCTATTTTCACGAGCGTCTCCAATGACGTTCTAAATTCAAAATGCATACAGCCAATCATCCAAAACCATTCTACCAGCCCTGTATAAAGCTTAGTTTACACAAACGCCACTTCCATGAGAGTGATATCAATAGACACACACGACAAAACCGTAGAAGAGACTTTATTTTTGAAAATCGAATTGATCGTGTCTTGGCTACTTATTGGTAGACACAATAAACGCGCGAATTTTCGTACTATGGCTATTATTTTCTCACAGTAGGTGTAAAAAGTAGAGTATCCTCCTCTGGGCTAAAGGTGTCTTTGCCTTGGGCTAGCTTGAATCCCTCGCTGCATTCAGGATTCTTGTATTAACTCCCTCGCTTCGCTCGTGAGTTAAACTCTTAACTCCCTCGCTGCGCTCGGGAGTTTAATCCCGAATCCTTCATTGCGCCCGCGACATAAGACACAACTTTAGCCCCTCGGTGCATAATCTACTATTAAAGGATAAAAGATTTTTAATATTGATATGACCACTTTATGATGTTGTTAGGTTAGCTAATTACGTAATAACTTAAGACAGAAGGTCCCTAAGTAGGGGACTGAATAAATTAACCGACTTGGTATTACATGGATCTCACAACTTTTTACGGTAGAAGAACTGAGTTGCGAGGCTTGGTTTTTTTTACAAGTTATGTTTTTGATGGCATACATTTAAACCGAGTACATTCCGAGGTCAACCGAACACATCCAAAGCTCGTACTTTTTTAATCGTCTTATAAACAAAACACGCGCGGTGTCGCGAGTTCAATGGTTTTTTCCCATCTTAAAAAACTCCTAACGCACCTAATGATATTTTCACTTAAAAAAAAAGTTAATAATATAAGTCTGAAAGCGCCTACTCGTCTTGAGCAAGCGTGGTGATCTATGCTCGTGCCTTCTCCGTATAAGAAGAGGCCTTTGTTCTGCAGTGGTACAATCATCATCATCATCATCATTTCAGCCGAAAGACGTCCACTGCTGGACATAGGCCTCCCCCAAGTTAGGGGGGGGGGGGGTTTGCCATAATCGCCACACCTGGCCGGCGGGTTGGCGATCCCCGTATGGTATAGTGGTGGAATGCATAGAGAACGCTTCTGTCCATTCTCCTTCGACCCTTAGTCGCCTTTTACGACACCCATGGGAAATATGGGGTGGAGCTATTCTTTATGTCCGGCACCACACAGACGGTGTGAGTGGTACAATAATAGGTTCGTATTATCTAAGACGTAACGAAACCCGACTACATTCTCCAGTACGGTTTCACCAAAGGGCGTTGCACTACTGACGCCGGTGTTACCCTAATAAAGAACATTCCTACTTGGAACACCCTAATTGGAATCTTTTGCGACCTCTCTAAGGCGTTCGATTGCGTAAACCATGAAACACTTCTGATGAAACTGGAGCACTATGGAATTAGAAAAACAGCACTTGATTTGCTAAGATCATACCTGAAAGATAGAAAGGTTAAAGTTCAAGTAAACGGCGTAAACTCAATAGGGTCTGAAATGACAATGGGTGTTCCTCAAGGTTCGATATTGGGTCCATTCCTCTTTTTAGTTTACATTAATGATTTACCCCAATTACTTCAAAATCAACCGAAGATGGTGTTATTTGCAGATGATACATCATTGATCTTTAAGATAGACAGACGGGCACAAAATCTTGACGATGTGAATAACTCTATTCTTCAGGTCCAAGATTGGTTCACGGTAAATAATTTGGTACTGAATGAAAAGAAAACCAAATGCATTAGATTTAAATTACCTAATGTTAGAAGTAGCGAATGTGACATCATACTTAATGGAGAAAAACTGGAATTTGTTGATCGAACTGTTTTTCTGGGAATCACGCTAGACGAGAAATTACAATGGGGACCTCACATAACATCTCTTGCGGGGCGGCTTAGCTCGGCCGCTTATGCTGTTAGAAAGATTAGACAATTAACTGATGTAGAAACCGCGCGTTTAGTCTATTTTAGCTACTTTCACAGCTTAATGTCGTACGGCATTTTACAATTTTACAATTTTGCATGCTTTAATTATAAGCAAAACATGTATGATATCATTTTGTATTGTAACACCTTTCTATACCGTGTTTTAAGCAAATAAATATTATTATTATTATTATTATTATGGGGTCGAGCTGCTGACATTGAATCCATCTTTATTTTGCAAAAGAGAGCTGTCAGAGCCATTTATAATCTACGTCGCCGCGAATCTCTCAGGGAACTTTTTAAAAAGATTAATATTATGACGGTACCTTGCCAATTTATTTATGAAAATATTATGTATGTATGAAAAAATCTACATCTTTTTAATAAAATAAGCGATAGACATAATTTTAATACTAGAAATAAAGATAAAATACATCAACCATTTTTTAGATTAGCCAAAGTAAATACATCTTTTATGGGGTACTGTGTTAAATGTTACAATAAAATACCTTGTAATATATTTAATGCAATTAAATGAAAGAAAATTTAAAACTCACATTAAACGTACACTTTGTAAACAAGCATACTATAAATAAAATTAGAAGATTATATCCAAGATAAGAACGCTTGGAAACATGCAGGACAATCTAGAGTCTAGACAAAATCAAACTGGTTGCTAATTTAATTGTATAATTGAATCTTTCTTCTTTTTTTTTGACGTTGATTTATATTCTGTAACTACTTAAACTCACACACTGACTTATTACTTGTAATTTTTCAATTAAAATGAAAATCGTTTATTTTTACCATGTTTGTAAATATGTGAGCACCATGTATCTATTAGATAATTAATTTATGTCATGTTTTCATTATTAATTCTTTTACCTATTTTGGTATAGTAATTTTATTTTATTTTAGGTGCATCGTCTTCACATATTATATAATTAATGTATACAAAATATTGTAAAACATTTTAAAAGAGTAACGATGGAGTTTCTTGCCCATTCTTCTCCATACGAAAACTACCTTTTGGAATGGGCGACTAGAATCAATTCTATTTTTTCGTAATTTTTGAGTTCAAAAGTGCCTTTTAAGTGCCTACTTGAAATAAATGTTTTGACTTTGACTTTGATTCTAATAATCTCTCACCGAACATGCCATCAAAAGTTCCCGAAACCACCAACCTGCACTCAAACATCTGTCCTTCAATAGCATGTGTATCAGAGCTCCGTAATTACAAGTTGAGTTCGTTATAGTTTTGATGCACAAGACATTAACAAGTTTAAATGCCTGTCGAGACTTGTGCACAAAAGTTGAAGCTACGTAATGATAGTTGTTGAGAAGGTGGCTGTTACAGGCACTGATGGAAATGGTATTAAGCGGGAGACATTCTGTATTTACTTTTGAAAGCTTATTGCGGCTTCTCAGGTTTGTTTGAATGCAGGTTGCGGTGTAACAGGGTTGGAAGAGTAGTTATGCTGTTTAGAGGAGATGAGTTTGGTATGTTTTTGGTGTTGGTCGATGAAAAGTTAAGGTAGGATAGGTCCTTCAGAATTGTCAGGTGCGTACTTACAATCAGTACCTAATCATGGTTCGACTAGATGCATGAACGTGTAGATTGTAATATGTAGGTATCTAGTTTCTGCCATTCCCCGCGTGTATAAGGCGTGACATTTTGCAGTGTTATTTAATCAAGAGGCACCTAACATAATAACGACACGTTGCACGTAACGTGTCATCATAAATTCTTCCCCAGAAAATATGAAAATCAACCCTCATCATAAAAAGTACATACCTAATTGTAGGTAAGCATGTGGGTACGTAACCCGCGGCTGTCGGCACTGTCACGTCGCCTGACATCACGCCGAGCGCTGGACAAACCTGTCAGTTCCGTGCTTCGCTGTACCTACTCTGTTACTCTGTACACACCGAATAGAAGGTGATGGTCCAAGTGAGGAGAGGACGCGGTGAATTAGTAACAGACTGCTGATGTTTAGCGACACAGCCCAGCTTCAAACAGTACGACTTGATAAAAATCGAGATTTCTATACATACTATAACATGCAAGTTTAATTACACACATAAACCTTTGTTCATCATCACCATTTCAGCCGCAAAACATCCACTGCTGGACATAGGCCTCCCCCAAGCACCTCCACTTCGACCGGTTCTGTGCTTCTCGCATCCAACAGGTTCAAACCTTTGTTACTAACAACGAAACTCTTAAAGACCTTTGTTTTTAACAACTATGAATATGTAATTAGTCTGAAATAAATGGGTTTAATTTTTTTGTTAATTGATTTGTTTTTAATTAATAAACCTTCCGGAATAAATTCTCATGGTTATGGTGAATATTGCATCAAAACCCGTTGCGTAATTGTAACAAATTTAAATAAAAACAAGTTTACCTACATAAAGGTAATAACTATAACAGTTAGTTTTAGCTAAATCATTAAAGCATCCTTATTACTTATATCAGCTTTGTAATCGTCCATAGGCGAAGATGAAAGCCTGTCGTTTTTAATAAAATAACCTACTACAACGAACTTGAGTCACCATAAAAAAATTAGAAAGTCCGCCCATCGATAAGTCCGCCCATTGTTGGTATGTTTTGTAGTAATAATCTTTTTTTTTTTTTTTTGTTAAGTTTTTTCTGGTGTACAATAAAGTTTATATATAAGGTCCCATTAAAATAGATGGACAAACCTTTAGAAATCATTCAGACCACTAGAATAAGGACGATGGTAAAAATCTATACATATAATAAAATCGTAGGAAAGTCAAAACTGTACATTGAATATTTTTTTAAAAGAATACTTGGGGCGTGATCTACAATCGATACCGAAGCCAAAAATATAGTTTTTAGAATTTTTGTCTGTTTGTCTGTTTGTCTGTTTGTCTGTTTGTCTGTATGTATGTCCGGGATAAACTCAAAAAGTACTGCATGGATTTACTTCAAATTTTGCATGAATATTACTAAGAGGTCGGGTCAACATATAGGCTACATATTATCACGCTATCACCTACGGGGGAGGAGCTGTGAGTCTTTATTTTTCTTACGCATTGTGTGACAGCGTGTAATCTAACGACGCATATTTAAATGTTGTTTTTGAGTAAGCCATGCTATTATCTAGCTTTACACTATAAAAACTACGCCATTTAAGTAACTTGGACAGAGAAACATAGTTTAATGAATGTTAGTAGTATAAAGACAATTTTGAAGCAGCGCCATCTATGAGATTTCATAAAAATCAAATCAAGTTACATGTTAACACTTTTTGGAAATTAATAATTTAAATTTGATCATGTTGGCGAGGTTAGTAGTTAGTTATTCTTATAATTCATAGATGGGGTAATGTGCATTTTCTTCATAAAAGTCGTTTACTTAGTTCGTTTTGACAAATTCAAGTTCCAACAAAACCCTCAAAAACTTGAGCAGAGTTGAGGAAGACAATTTAAAAAAAATGCGGTGTATTACAAAAAAGTTATGTTCATTGATGATGATCATTTCTTCATCAATTTCATGTTGTTAGTACAAAATAAAAATTGACTGTTAATACTTTTGTTCGGTATTTATCTGGGTGATTATTGCTTGGTAGGTAATTAATATATTTTCATGTCGTATACCTAACTAGCTGCTGCCCGCGACGTCGTCTGCGTGAAGGCTCTACAGCACCAAAAATACCTAAGATGCCAGTGTCGCTATAGCATTATAAGTAAACAACTTTTAAAATAGCATTATAGCACGTCACCTTCTCGACAGTGACCAAAATTGGGATGGCACCCTCACGGAGGCGAGCGTCAGTGACAGTCCCAGCCGCATGCACCATCCGTTTGACGTCATCTTGGTGTATTGTGGAGTCGCGAACCCGATAGCTTTGTGGGAGAGTATCGCCATCATCTGTCTGAAGATTTTCTACGAGCTTTGAGGCGTGCTACTGGAGACGAAGTCGAAGTAACTGATGAACGCGTGCTGAACACCTGTCTCAGTTCACTTCAAGATGTGGTCATTTCTATCGGCGGCAATCCACTGATCGAATATGGGTTACCGGCTCCCCAATCATCACCGCATCAAGACCGTGGAAATCACTTTGTTCTCTTCAGAGCAAAAACAAATTGATGACACCGTCCTTGAAAGCGTTGGGCAAAACCAGGGTAAAATGTTTTTCTTGGATGCTCCTGGTGGAACAGGAAAAACATTTGTTACCACTGGCATACTTACAGAGGTCAGGAGGCAAGGCAAAATTGCTATTGCTGTAGCGTCGTCGGGAATCGCTGCCACACTGCTTCCGGGTGGCAAGACAGCACATGCCATGTTTAAAATTCCCATTGATTTAGAAAGCGCCGAAACGCCCGTTTGTGGTGTGTCACGTAACAGCGATAAGGGACACGTGGTCAAGGATTGCTTTCTGATCGTATGACATTTGATGGGTGGTGTCACAGTTCTGTTCAGTGGCGATTTCCGGCAAACGCTTCCCGTGGTGACGCGGGGATCGAGGGCTGACGAGGTGAATGCTTCGTTGAAACGATCTTCGTTGTGGTCACGAGTTCGTACGCTGCACTTGACCATTAATATGAGAGCTCGACTCGGCGGCAATGCATGTGCTCAAGAATTCTCAGATGTCCTTCTAAGTCTTGGCGAAGGCACTCTACCAGAAGAGAGAGGTGGACAGGTGGTGCTTCCAGAGTCTCTCGGTAGAGTGGTGTCCAGCTTAGAAGAACTCTTACGCTGTGTGTACTGGGACATCAGTTGTATACCGCATCAGCAGAATTCTTGGGTGTGTGAGTGGGCCATTTTGCCGTCCAAAAATGCTGCAGCAATTAACGAATGTATTCTCTCGGAAATTGAGGGGAATTAAGTGGTCTACACCTCGATAAACACTGTTGTCGAACAAGATGACGCCACACATTATCCCGTGGAATTTCTGAACTCCCTGTCAGCAAGTGGACTTCCAGCGCATACCATCAAGCTGAAGGTCGGTGTCCCGATTATGCTTCTTCGAAACCTATCTCCTCCGAAGTTGTGTAACGGGACCCGCCTTAAAGTCATCTCGCTCCACAGAGACACCATTGAGGCGGAAATTCTTACGGGATGTGGCGTCGGCGATGCAGTATTTATACCACGCATCCCCCTCATATCTCATAACTTCCCGTTCCAGTTCAAGCGCGTACAGTTCCCGTGACTGTTTGCTTCGCGATGACCATCAATAAGTCGCAGGGGCAGACACTGAGGGCAGCGGGTGTCGACCTCAGGACGAGTTGCTTCTCACACGGGCAACTGTACGTCGCTTGCTCCCGCGTCACCAGTCCTGACTCTCATTACATTTTGGCTCCTGGCAGCATAACTACCAACGTAGTTTATAGGGAAGTGTTGTGAGGTATGATACCTTTGTACGTATTTTTACTCTTTTGTGTCCTGGAATGTATTCCTGCATTATTTTCTATATTTCCTTCAGTCACATCTTATGACTGAACTCAGCAGAATTCCCATACAACTCTCTTCACTTGCTTCGCTTGCAAAAAAGAAATATATTTTAATGCTATTTTAAAAGTTGTTTACTTATAATGCTATAGCGACACTGGCATCTTAGGTATTTTTGGTGCTGTAGAGCCTTCACGCAGACGACGTCGCGGGCAGCAGCTAGTATATAATAAAAACGCATAGATGCTGTGCTGATGTGTTATTTTTTGCTTGGATATTTTTAGTTAGACGTACCGAGCGCTGTGTTAAAATTTGTCCATCTATTTTAATGGGACCCTGTATATAATTAAATAAATACATAAAATCGTTAAAAAAATACGAAATATAGCGATATATTGGAAAATGTCTTTATCTGTCCTCTTCCTATCACCTTGCATCATACAATATTCTACTATTTCACCTGAGAGGTTTTCATACAGTATAGATGGGTCAAATATCGCTCGCCACTCCGCACGTTCGTTCCCAGAAACCTTATCCTTGCTTCGTTCTCAAGGTATTCATGTATTTTTGTTTTGCGTTTCCTTTTACATTGCCATGTAAATAATAAAAACCGCATTTCTTGATTGCTTCATGAAATACATCGATTCTAGTTTTATCTGGGTTAGATCTGGGGGCCTGAAAAGGCCACTTGGAGAATCATGAAAGGATAACATCATGAATTATAATAAGGCGAAGACAGTCCATGTTTTCTTTTTTTCGCTGCACTACGTAGGTGCAATCAAAGAGATTGGGATCGGATTTGGATTGGATTGATTGGTATTTTAGCACAGACAATAGAAAAATACTGAAAAATGCTTCGCCAACGGGATTTGATACGATTAACTTAACAGTTAACTGTCCATTATGTTATCCTTTTATGATTGCCGAAGTGGCCTTTTTAGGCCCCCTGTACTTTTTAAGGCTAGCTAGATGTTTATTATGCTAGATTTGGCATAACATTTTAAACTGTGTTAATGATATTAATAACGTAAAGGCAAAGAACAGAGAAAATCTTAAAACTTAGAGAAAGCCTTTACCAAGAAGGGGCCCGAACAAAGCAAAACAAAAAAAAAGCATGTGTTTTTTTAAAACATAATTATGTTACCTATTAGTGCTATCCAAATACTTACTTCGTTTAAGATAAGAGTTCTTGTAAGTACTATTATTATTTGGTTTTGGAAATTAAAAGGCTTTATTTTTTAAATCTATTTAGTGCTACCTAAATAATAAAATATTAACACCACCATTGGAAACCATGCAAGATGAATTGAAAATCGGTTAGGGAAGGTGGAATTTTGTTGTGTTTTGGGCGTTTGACAACTTGGTTATCAATTTTTCCGGCATGAATCAGAGATCTAACTTCTCGTAGCAGTTAACTTATCTCCTACCGTCCTACCTACACGTATTGCTTCAAAATCGTAAATCGACGGTTACCAGACACAAAATACCATAAATCCAACAGACATCGCCATCTACAGCATTTGGCACACCGAATTCTTGGCAGTTGAAGTACCCACTGGATCCACCCTTAATCTTTGATCAAACGTAACGACCTGCCGGCCCTCCAGTATTGTCCTTTGAAGCGGGTGTTCTAAAGTAACTCTTACGATGAACTTTAGAGAGCTGTCGACGAAGCCTGAAGTACACTTTGCTAAGTCCGAGATTATTTTGGGTGTGACTGATAGGAATACAGAGGGGCTGGTGGCCTCACCTCCATTCCAATATTTCCAATAGAAAAAATATCGTATTACTTACATAGGTAGGTAGTAACACTAGTTTTTATAGTATTATTTAATTAATGGTATATAAAAACCTGTCCGTGTGGTGTCGGATGTCCGTGTGGTGTCGGACTTAAAGAATTGCACCACCCCATACTTCCCGTGGGTGTCGTAAATGGGCAGCAGCGTTCTCTATGCATTCCACCACCATACTATACTGCGATCGCCAACCCGCCTGCCAAGCGTGGCGATTATGGCAAAACCCCCCCAAGAATGACAAGCACAAAAATCACTAGGCCCCTAGTACCCGGCGGCCCGCCTACCCTTGGTTACGGTAGCGGCCAAGGCCACGGTGAGGCAAGGGGTGCTAAGAATCCCCGGAAGAGATCCGGCTACCACAATCACCGAAAACTGGACCTGGCAACATACAACATGCGTACACTCCGGACCGACGAGAAGATCACCGAACTCGAGGAAGAATTGAGCAACATACGATGGAGTATAGTGGGGTTATCTGAAGTCCGAAGAGAGGGGGAGGACTCGATAATCCTTAAATCCGGAAACTTGCTCTATTGCCGGGAGGGCAACCAGCAGTCCCAAGGTGGTGTCGGGTTTATCGTCCATAAGTCCCTTGTGAGCAACGTGGTGAAGATCGAGAGTGTGTCGACCAGGGTGGTGTACCTTATACTCAGAATATCCGAAAGGTATTCGCTGAAGGTCGTACAGGTTTACGCCCCGACCTCGTCACACCCCGACGATGAGGTGGAGACCATGTATGAGGATATTTCCAGAGCCATGCATGGCTCTAAAACTCACTTTACCGTTGTCATGGGGGACTTTAACGCGAAACTGGGTAAACGTAACGATGATGAGCTGCGAGTGGGGCAATTTGGAGTTGGATGCCGGAACCACCGGGGCCACCTACTGGCCAGTTTTATGGAGAAGGAAGGCCTCTTTATGATGAATTCCTTCTTCAGAAAACGTGAGCATAGAAAGTGGACCTGGCAGAGCCCGGATGGTGCAACTAAAAATGAGATTGACTTCATTATGTCGACGAAGAAGCAAGTATTCAATGATGTCTCTGTGATCAACGCGGTGAAAACCGGAAGTGATCACCGTATGGTAAGAGGCACATTGAACTTAAATATCAAGCTGGAAAGATCTCGACTGATGAAGTCTACGCTCCGTCCAGCACCGATCCAGATCCAAAACCCCGAGAGCTTTCAGCTCGAACTCCAGAATCGTTTCGAATGCCTAGGGAGCTCCGTGGACGATTATAACGATGGGTTCGTGGAAACTGTCCATACGGTCGGGTCTAAGATCTTCAAGACCCGCCGTACGAATTCAAAAAAGAAGCTCTCTGATCCTACTTTGCAGCTCTTGAAGGAGAGGCGCGATATGATCCTGCAGTCTACGGATGATGCGCTAAATTACCGGCAACTCAATAGACGGATCTCTAAGGCCTTGAAAAGCGATCTTCGCCGTTTTAATACAGATCGTATTAAGGACGCGATAGAGCGAAATAAAGGCTCCAATGTCTTTGCTAGAGATCTGTCTATTGGGCAGAGCCACGAGACTGAAGACCGATGATGGCAGGATCGTATCCGACAAACCTGAGCTGTTGAGAGAGATCGAGAGGTTCTATGGACAGTTATACACGTCAACAAATAACCCTGCTATGAATCTGGCAAACGACCCAAGAGCTAGATTGACCCGGCACTATACCGAAGACATCCCGGACGTCAGCCTGTACGAGATTAGGATGGCTCTGAAGCAGCTCAAAAACAACAAGGCACCGGGTGATGACGGAATTACGGCCGAGTTGCTGAAGGCCGGCAGAAAACCCGTTCTGAAGGCCCTTCAGAAGCTGTTTGGTTCCGTCATACTCGAGGGCAAAACACCACAGGCATGGAACAGGGGTGTGGTGATACTTTTCTTTAAGAAGGGCGATAATGCCCTCCTTAAGAATTATAGGCCCATCTCACTCCTGAGCCATGTCTACAAGCTGTTTTCGAGAGTCATCACGAACCGTCTCGCGCGCAGGTTTGACGACTTCCAGCCTCCCGAACAAGCCGGATTCCGTAAAGGCTTTAGCACCGTAGACCACATACATGCGCTGCGACAGGTTATACAGAAGACCGAAGAGTATAACCTGCCTCTCTGCTTAGCGTTTGTGGACTACAGCCTTTGATTCGATCGAGACATGGGCTGTGCTGCAGTCTCTTCAACGGTGCCAGATCGACTATCGGTACATCGAAGTGCTGAAGTATCTGTGCGAAAACGCCACTATGTCAGTCAGACTCCAGGATCAGGCCTCGAAACCTATCCTTCTGCAGCGAGGTGTGAGACAGGGAGACGTTATCTCTCCGAAACTGTTCACCGCTGCACTAGAGGATGTCTTCAAGGTTCTGGACTGGAAAGGAGCTGGCATCAACACATCAATGGCGAGTACATAACTCACCTTCGGTTTGCTGACGACATCGTAGTCATGGCTGAGACTATGGAGGACCTCAGTACAATGCTCGATGACCTCAGTAGAGCCTCCGAAAGAGTGGGTCTTAAAATGAACATGGACAAAACGAAGGTCATGTCAAATGCCCATGTAACACCCACTCTCATAAAAATCGGAGACGCTACACTCGAAGTCGTGGACGAGTACGTTTACCTAGGACAAACCGTCCAGTTAGGTAGGTCTAACTTCGAGAAAGAGGTAAATCGACGAATCCGACTCGGCTGGGCAGCGTTCGGGAAGCTCCGCAATATCTTCTCGTCCCACATACCGCAGTGTCTCAATACGAAAGTCTTTGACCAGTGTGTGTTGCCAGTGATGACTTATGGAACGGAAACGTGGTCGCTCACAATGGGCCTTATAAGAAGGCTAAAATTCACCCAAAGGGCAATGGAGAGGGCTATGCTTGGAGTTTCCCTGCGTGATCGAATCAGGAATGAGGAGATCCGCAGGAGAACCAAGGTAACCGACATAGCCCGAAGAATTGCCAAACTTAAGTGGTAGTGGGCAGGGCACATTGCTTGCAGAACAGATGGTTGATGGGGCCGAAAGGTTCTGGAGTGGCGACCGCGTACCGGAAGACGTAGCGTTGGAAGGCCTCCCACAAGGTGGACCGATGACCTTGTGAAGGCCGCAGGAACCCGTTGGATGCGGGAAGCACAGGACCGGTCGAAGTGGAGGTGCTTGGGGGAGGCCTATGTCCAGCAGTGGACGTCTTTCGGCTGAAATGATGATATAAAAACCTACTGAGGGGCTTGTGGCTAAGAAATAACAGCCGCACGGGTCGATCGATCAGGTTAAGCTACGCTTGCCGCAGTTGGTCCGTGGATGGGTGACCATCTTTACATACCACGACCCCTCCGTGCCTCGGAAAGCACGTTAAGCCGTTGGTCCCGGCTGTCGCCGCCGTGGATCTTTGACAGTTGATACGGGTCGTCAGAAGCCCGAAAATCTGACAAACAATCTTACCAAGGGGTACCATATTACCCAGTCACTGGGTTGTGGAGGTCAGATAGGCAGTCGCTCCGTGTAAAATACTGGTATTCTGGTGTATCCGGTTAGACTGGAAGCCGACCCCAACATAGTTAGGAAAAGGCTAGATGATGACTGATAGGAATCATCATCATCATCATTTCAGCCGAAAGACGTCCACTGTTGGACATAGGCCTCCCCCAAAAGGGGGGATTTGCCATAATCACCACGCTTGGCAAGCGGGTTGGCGATCGCAGTATGTTATGGTGGTGGAAGCATAGAGAACGCTGCTGCCCATTCTCCGGTACGACCCTTAGGCGCATTTTACGACACCCACGGGATGTATGGGGTGGTGCTATTCTTTAAGTCCGGCACCACACAGACTACTGATAGTATAGAATACTTACAATTAATTTATTGTGGGAAAAAAAAAAACAAGTGAAATGTGCGGAAAAGGGAAAGAGATGCCTTTGCTCAGCATTGAGGCAATGCCGGCTAAATAGTTAGAAAGAAAACTTAGAAACGAAATAGAAGACTTATCTGAATGTGCAGTGTTTAGGTACAGGTACACCTCTGCCCGACCTTTCGCGGAATACAGGCGAGAAACATGATAATCGACGAATTACTTCTAAATAAATTTTGATGTGAAATAACCTAAAACGATTTTTTTATATCAAATGCGCTTTGTCATATGCAGATTCAAAGTTGTTTATTAAAATCCATGCAAATATTTGGAGTGTTCTCGTGTCAGCGGGCTGGCAACCAATAGGTATGTGGTGGATAGAGTGGTCGCTCAATACTCGATGCGGCCGCATTTTATATTGTTCGCTGAAAATATTGGATACTATCGCAATGGCAAATGGTAATATATGATTCACTACCTCATTATAGGCAATCACACTAATATTATAAAGGCGAAAGTTTGCGAGTGTGTGTGTGTGTGTTTATATGTTTGTTACTTCGTCACGCTCAAACGGCTGGATCAATTTTGATAAAATTTTGTATGGAGGTAGCTGACACCCTGGAATAATATATAGCCTACTTTTTATCCCGATATTCCCACGGGATCGATATCTACGTGGGTGAAAGCGCGGGGCGTAGCTAGTACAAAATACAGCAAGTTTTTCCCCCACATTTACCTATGTTTTGTTCATATAGTCATGCTTCTACCAGACTATTATCTAATCAGTCAGTATTGTTTCTACTAGTCCATAATCCAGTTGTATTTAAACGTTCACGAAGGAGACATAATCCTCAAATGCAGACCACTTTACCTTACTTTCCGGCCCCTAGATTGGAAAAGGGTTGATTCTCTGATCAAACGTAAGCATCGACTGCTTTTCTACCGATATGTGAAACAAAGATAACACAGGTTGTGTTATCTCATTGTGATGCCTTACGGAGCAAAATATCAAAACATTTCCATAAAATACGCGTAGATTTTTCGAGTACACTTCCCATGTCAGTGTGCCGGAATCCAATCAGTGTTGGCTCCATTGACGGTTCGTTACAACCATTTTAATCGCAGATTAAACGTAAACACTGCCTGTTTTTCTGTAATTACTTTTATAATATAAACAACACGGTCTATCTCATGATTAAAACAAAAGTTTCACCACAGAAATCCGAAATTATTAAATAAAATTCTTCTCGTACATTTATCGAGTGTGCTCGAACCGTCCGCGTCAGGGCTGGCACCCAATCAGTGTTGGCTGGAGTGGCCGCTCGATCCGGCCGTACTTAATCTCTGATCAAACGTAAACAAGCCCACCCCTACATGTTACGGGCGACATACGCGACAGGATTCAATTAAGCCTCAAATATTTTTTTCGCAAAGAATACAACAGCAAGTATCGGGAAAAAGGTTAATAATTTCATGGTAGTATTCAGTGTGATCTGTAGGTACATTTTCTAGACATACTCGTACCTATCTGTATGACGTTTTCTTGGAACATTTAGCGGGCAGTCTTGAAAACGTTTAAAGCAGCAGTTAGCTATTACTCTCCTTTCACTACGTTTGTCAAAGGACATCGTTTTACACAAACAACTGACCATATCCACGTATAATAAATCCCAGCCTCTTATAGAAGGAATCTTACGCGTATTTACCTATCGTAAACGTCTTGGCTTTTATGAACCATCATTATTTTTATGCCCCATAATCTCTCCTGAAGTTTCATTAAACAACTTTGCACATAAAAAATATGATATTGCCAAATTGAGGATTGATTTGAACTTTATTGCTACGTAATAGGGACTCGTTTGCTTCTGACCATAATCACTTTGAGGAAAACGAGATAATTATAATCTGAATAAAATGTTTACTGAACTTTATGGGTATCTTTATTTTATTTGGATATCCGATTTCGTAGCTTTGATTCTATAGAATTCGAGATATCGTTGCTGGCTTCTTAATAGGCAATGATTTACAAAAAATAAATGCGGATTAAGCTGAGGTAGGTATATCACAGCTTCCTTTGTATTATAAAATACTTTCACACATGGTTTGGTCATGTTGAGAGTAGGTATGAATTAAGGGGCTAACAGGACCCAAACGCAAAAAATGCAACTTTTAGAAACAATAAAAGTACATGATCGACTACAGTAAACAAAATCAGAAAAATATATGACATTTTTCATTATATGCTAGGTAGTTAGAGTGTTAAAAATATAATACAATTAATTTGATACGATAGGAAAAAATCATGAAGATACCTCTAAAAACTTTCTTTTTACAATAAAAACCATACTAATATCCATACAATCATTCTAATTTTTTGTCAGATTATTCTACAAGCATCATACTAAAACACTAGTGTTTTAATTTTTTAGTCCAAACAATAGATTTTTTGTAATTAGATAATTGCTTCATATTTTGCAATAAATTACCAGGGTTGTGTCATCGCGCTTCTCTTTCTTTTCTATGCAGTCCGTCACTGATCGCGCTTTAGGTCATGTAAGCCCCTTAAAGGCAACTAACAAAAGGTATTTACAAGGGAGATGAGATTGGAAACGCCGGGACGGGACGCCCTAGGAGGACATACAGTGTCCTTATTGCTGATGTTCTTCAGAAGGGCAGATGAGTAGGACTCACAACTGGTGTGCGTATGCACACCATGGTGTTTGGTGCGGTATGACCAGGTGTCGTATGAACGTAAACGAGGCAAAAGGTGTATGTAAGATCGTATCAGGTGGCGTTCTGTAGTTTCTGCCAACCCTCAGGCTAGGCGTATGCTGGGACGCAGACGACGCAGGTCTGCGCAGCGCAGGGCAGAGCAGATTTTGTAATGCATGAAAGTACCGAGTACTGCGTATGTTGCGGCGCAGGCACGTGAGACGTGGACATGATTGTGTCTGCCCTGCTCTGCGCCTCGTTGTAGTGCCAGCACAGATTCCTGCGCGACGACGCGTGCGAGTCGAGACGTCTATTCTTTGTACCAGCTAGAACGCGAATGCGTGCGTATGTTAACTGCGTCACAGCATGCGCTCGCGGACTATGTCTGTCTCGCCTGCCCTGCGCTGCTAAATCTGTACTGTGCTGCACTGCGTCACCTGCGTCCCAGCATACGCCTAGCCTTATGGAAAGAAGGCGTGAGTTTATGTATGTGTGTAAGGTATATTTAATTTTTTCTGCAATTGATGTTATTTCAAGTTAAACAAACATCAACTTTATTTCAATGGTTGTTAAGTAGATTTCAGAGTAACTAGTACTACTGAAAAAGTTGTGAAAATGTTTGAAGTTGTACCGTAAACTGAACTTTACAGTGTACGAATTAAAGTTATTTTACCATTAATTCATATTTGTTTACATTTTTGCCTAATAAATACCGAACGCAGATTATCTAAGTATGATATCACATGAGTATCCCTGCCGCGGCCAGTCTGCCCACTTAAACCTTGAGGCCCGAAACGGGCAGTAATTTAGCACTAATTAAGAGGCAACTCGGGCCGCGTTAAGCACATTTCCAACTCAATTTGTAGAGGTTCGCACTCGTGTTACCTGGTCCTGTTACATTCAGTTACTTTTGAGATAAAGGAGTATAAATTCATTTGATATTTGTAAGGTTGTTTGGGTGAATTGAACGACTCTTCAAGTTTGACGATACTTAAAAGTTTTACGCGCCCTGAAACAGTCAGCCTCGCTAACATATTTGCTGACCGGATTTTTTTTAAATTTTTTAGGGAAAACTAATAGTTACACATTTCATTTTGCAGAAAGAAATGCAAAAAACACGGCCAAATGTGTAACCAACAACATTTCCCACGGAATACACATACAAAATAATAATTTTTACAAACCATGCTATTTAAACTAAAACCTAATTTAGGCTTATCTTTTTAGTACGGCATTCTAGCTATTCGTATGATGTTAGGTCGTGTGGACATGATAGAAGAAGAAGATTAAGGATTAGCCTCTTGACCGCCATAGTCATGTATAAATGACAAACCAAAATGTGCCACAGTTCGACTACATGACAGACTTTGACGCCGAAGGCACGTTTTTGATTTTTTTACGTGTGGTGGTCAAAGGGTTAAAGACGGCCGCATAACACAGTTCATTTTCACACTATCTTAAGGTACGATTCCACCAAAATAGTGTGCAGCACATTTGTTCACAAACATTTTGTGCAGAACTCCAGCAGTGCGCGTGCTGAGCTGCAGATCCAATAGTCTCTGTTTCCACTGGCAAAGCTGTGCGAAACTTTTGTACGCGCACAGTGTCGCACACTTGTGCGCGAACATGATGAAACAAGACAAATAAATGTTTTCACTCCGGTAGCGGAAGCAAGACTGAGTTCGCGAACACTAAGTGTACGCATTGACGCCAGTCCACTGCTTGCATATGTGCGCGCACAAAAGTATGCAGATGTGCGCGAACATTTCTAATGTTCGCGCACAATTTGTTATTGTTTGCTTGTGTGAGTCGACCAGAATAAACATTTGTATCGTACACTGTGCCGCACAGGGCCGCACACTGGTGGAATCGCGCCTTAACATCTCGCAGAAATCGAAATCTGGTCTATCTGGAGATGAGTCAAGCGAAGCGCAAGGGTACTACTTACCTTTTCTCGAAGCGCTTCGTCGTTTTTTAACCCCCGACGCAAAAACGACGGGGTGTTATAAGTTTGACGTGTCTGTGTGTGTGTGTGTGTGTCTGTCTGTGGCATCGTAGCTCCCGAACGGATGAACCGATTTTAATTTTGTTTTTTTTGTTTGAAAGGTGAATTAGTCGGGAGTGTTCTTAGCCATGTTTGATGAAAATCGGTCCAAGATGGCCGCCGTCACAAAATGGCGGACTACATATTTTTTCACAACTCCCTTAATATGGGTATCAAATGAAAGGGCTTGAGTAGTAGAATACTATACACTATGATAAATTTCAAATCCAAGATGGCCGCCACCACAAAGTAGCGAATTACATTTTTTTTTTCACTTCTCCCTCAATATGGGTATCAAATGAAAGGGCTTGACTAGTAGAATACTATACGGTATTACAAATTACAAATCCAAGATGGCCGCCACCACAAAATGGCGAATTATATTTTTTTTTTCACAACTTCTTCAATATAGGTATCAAATGCAGGTAGGTAGGCTTGACAAGTAGAATAATGTAAGTACACTATAATAATAATTACTATAGTAATTGAAAGGGAATAAGAAATATTAACTAACGAAATGAAAACTAAAAACTTGAAAATATTTTTTTGTCTGATCAATGCTCTAGAATGATGAGGGAAGTGGAGTGATGACTGGTACCTACGATCACTAAGTTTGGCTATTTTTATTACGAATGGAATTATCCTACTTAAAAAGCGTAGGTATTTCTAAATCAGATAGTGTCGCAGTCCCATTTTATAAACTAGATCTGAAATACCTAAGATATCTAATAGCTGTGAAATACTTGTACGAAAGTTGAATAACTGAAGGAAGAACGAGAAAAAGGATATAATAAAACAAAAAAATCTGTTTAGTCTTAAAAATTATTCTTCAACTATAAATTAATAATTATTTTTTGACGGATAAAAACCTGATTAAACACCAAATTACCTGAATCTTAAAACGCAAGAAAATAAAAGAAATGAAATACAAAATTTAAGGAGTCCCTACAAAAAGCATGAAATAAAAAATTAAATTAAAAATTTAAAAAACCCCCGACACAAAAAAATATTAAAATTAAATGTAGGTAAGTAATTGGAAAAGGATCAAATAATTTAAAAACCCCCAACTTAAAGAATCTAGGTAACGAGACTAAAACAGATAAATTCATATGGAAGTCGGGGGCCCGTTCAGTGGAACTCCTTCTATGCTAAGAGGTCCCCTGACTTCCACATGAATTTATCTGTTTTAGTCTCGTTACCTAGATTCTTTAAGTTGGGGTTTTTAAATTATTTGATCCTTTTCCAATTACTTACCTACATTTAATTTTAATATTTTTTTGTGTCGGGGGTTTTTTAAATTTTTAATTTAATTTTTTTGAACGCTCATAACTTAGGTTTGGATTATACCAGATAAACAAAATCCTCACGATAATAAAAACCCCGACTTCGTCACTGACTCACTGATGATTATCAAAATTCTTTTTCTACCTGAAGTTCTAAAAAAACTTTAAAAAAAAAAAAACTACCAACTTCCAAAAAAAACACTACAAATTGAAAAATAACTTTAATTTCGGAAGTCGGTGTCTTTGGTTCCGCATTTTCGTTTATTGACACCGACTTCCGAAATTAAAGTTATTTTTCAATTTGTAGTGCCTTTTTTTGGAAGTCGGTTGTTTTTTTTTGTAAAAAGTTTTTATTTTTCAGTTTTTAACCGACTTCAAAAAGGGAGGAGGTTCTCAATTCGACGGTATGCTTTTTTTTTTTTTGTGTGTTTGTTACGCGATTACTCCGCCAATTGTTTACCGATTTTCAAAATTCTTTTTTTGTTTGAAAGGGTATACTCTCGAGGTGGTCCTATTATCGTCAAGTTGGAATCTGATGAGAGGATCCCATAGAAATCGAGGGAAACCCTCAAATTTTATAGGCAAAGCTATAACGATTTGGGTATTTTTTTAAATAACTTGAGCATTTGCTCTCGGAAAGCATCATTTGGTAAAATGGAACTGATGAAGAAGACCACAGATGGCCCTTGGAACTACTCAATGACAAATATTTCACGGGTTGCGATTCGATTACTTTAATATGGTTGCTAAGCAATTTATGCTCGTCACAATGCGTATGGTGAGTGGTTGTTGAGGAGTTCTCCTGGTTCTTACCAGGAGAACTCCTCAACAATTAACGTCCCAACATCGGGAAAAGCAATATTTTGTAACAAGTGATGAGCAGTTGACATTAGGCTATTGTAACTTAGATAAATTACAAACGGACCCACTAAAAAGTGAAAAATAAAAACTTTTTACAAAAAAAAAACAACCGACTTCCAAAAATAATACTAAAAATTGAAAAATAACTTTAATTTCGGAAGTCGGTGTCAATAAACGAAAATGCGGAAACTGAAGACACCGACTTCCGAAATTAAAGTTATTTTTCAATTTTTAGTATTATTTTTGGAAGTCGGTTGTTTTTTTTTGTAAAAAGTTTTTATTAGTGGGTCCGTTTGTAATTTATCTAAGTTACAATAGCCTAATGTCAACTGCTCATCACTTGTTACAAAATATTGCAACCCGTGAAATATTTGTCATTGAGTAGTTCCAATGGCCATCTGTGGTCTTCTTCATCAGCTCCACTTTACCAAATGATGATTTTCAAGAGCAAATGCTCAAGTTATTTAAAAAAATACCCAAATCGCAATAGCTTTGCCTATAAAATTTGAGGGTTTCCCTCGATTTCCATGGGATCCTCTCATCAGATTCCAACTTGGTGATAATGAGACCACCTCGAGAGTATACCCTTTCAAACAAAAATAGAATTTTGAAAATCGGTCTACAATTGGCGGAGTAATCGCGTAACAAACACACAAAAAAAAAAAAAAAAACATACCGTCGAATTGAGAACCTCCTCCTTTTTTGAAGTCGGTTAAAAAGCTGTGGTATGTAAGCTAGTATTCACAAGGGCGTAAGGTGAAACATTTATTCACTGTTCATTACTTTTGTGTTATGCAATAGTTCTTGTAGTAACGAAACGGCCAAGCCTCATATTTTGACTAAGGTGTAGAGTTTGTGAAGTTAGGGCTTGTAGAGTTAGGGCGTGTAGAGTTAGAAGCTGGCTCTACATGCGATCTGATAACATTTGACATTGCGAACCATATTATGGTTTCGTCTTGGCAACATTTTACATGAAAATGTTTTTGGTGGGATTGTTAATATCCGATACTAGCTTTTGCCCGCAGCAACGCCTGCGTGGATGTCGGAAAACATCCCACGGGAACTACCAGGATTAAAACTACCATAATTAATTCCATAATAAAGTACAATGTATTAATTCCGTAACATTGTTTGTTGGGTGCAGCTAAGGTGGTACGACTTGTGTTGTCATCTGACATTATGCTGAGCTCAGGCCCTTTTGGCAATAAAATCTTTGTTTTTTAATAATCTTAGTTTTAAGGTGTACTTTTTTCTGTAATGCCAATAAACGTATTTTCCTTTTTATTTTTTCATATTACTCTATTGGTTTACATGGCGCACGCTGGTAAAGCTCCCAGTTGGCATGATTTTTTCCGACATCTTCAACAATCATCGACATAGGTATATCGGTCAATTTATACAAAACTTTAATGAATTATAAACTGAAAATTTCCTCATGAGCCACACCGTCCATTGGTGAAAACCGTATGAAAATCCGTTTGGAAGGTTTTGTGTTTATGGCGTTCAGACAGACAGACGCGACGGGGGGACTTTGACATAAAATATTTATGTTGTAGTGAAATAGGTACTCGCTTTTTAGGTCATAATGTTACGTTTTTCCCGTGACATCTAGAAAACTTGTTGAATACAGTTGAGTTTTAACAATAAATTATAAATCATTTTATTTCTGTAGGTTTGTACAGACCCTTGTACACGTCATGCATGCTTTTAAAACTAGATAAGGTCGGCGTTTCCTATCTGACTACGCCGAAACAAACTCAGAGATCTCTTATAGAGTCCTGACATAGTCTTTCTCATAATAATCGTAATCAAGTGAAAACCACGTAGGTTAGTGTCTGAAATGGTCTTTTGAGGAAATAACCTGAGATCTGGGGAACTAAAAAGGCCACTTTGGCAGAATCATATTAATTTTTTTTTTGTCTGTGTTAAAATACCATTCAATCCAATCCCAATCTCTTTGATTATACCTACGTAGTGCAGTAAAAAAAAGAAAAACACGGACCGTCTTCGGCATATTATGATTCATAATGTTATCCTTTTATGATTCTGCCAAAGTGGCCTTTTTAGGCCCCCTGACCAGTCAGGCATGAATTATTTTGTCAGTAGTCATGCAGGTCAACTCAGAACTTGAGGAGCCTAATGATTATGTGCGTGTGGTGTGAGGGCCACTTTGTTAAAACTCTTTGACAATTTGCTTAGGATTTAGTGAACATTCCCAAAGAATTGTGAAAGTTGGTATCAGATTTTGTGAAAGTCTAATAACCGAGTTATAGACTGTAAAGTTGGGCCCTCAGTTCTCACATAGAGGATTGAGGGCGCACCTGAAACTGATAAACTATGGACACTACAGAAAAAGTCTTTATGCCAAAATCTAAGCAAATGCCAAACAAAATTTGTGAAAACAAGATATTATCGCAAAACACTGTCCTACTTTGTATATCTTCGTACAAAATGGGCCCTCAATTCTCATACACGTAAAAGTTTCTTACGCAATTATAATGAAATCATTAACTTACAGCTACTGTTTGAAATCCTATATGCTACTAAATAAACTGTGAAAATTTATAAAAGCAAGAACAGGTCACCACTTTTTGTTGTTTTGAAAGTTATCCCTCAGTCTTCCATTTCTTTTGTTTTCGATTTATTACGCTTATCGTATAAAAGATAAGACAAATACAAAATTGTCTCTTTTTGTGTCAAAATTGTGCAATAAATTCGATACCAGAAAGAAATTAAAAGACCCTTTATTATATAAGAAAATCTAGTTTTATTTTTATTATCTGAATTTGCAAATAGGGTGACCACAATTTCTTTTAGATTGCAGTAAAGATTAGTAAATGTAGAGTATTATAAGTTTTAATAAACTTTCTTAGATTTTTCGCTTATTATCGTCATAGCATTTGTACTCAAGTTTCGTGATTAAAAAAAATTATTTAGGAATTCGAATGATCACAAAAAAAAACTTGTTACCCAAAACATTTTTGCTTGAAATATCGTTCGTTCTGATGACAATAATCAAATAATTTATTTATTATTTTTATAAAGGCTTTTGCCCAGCCATGGGACAATGTAGGCTAAATATAATCCTAACTAATATTATAAATAAAACTAATAACTAGCTAATATTATATTAAAAATATTATTACATGTATTATATAATTATTGTTTACATATATGCACAATAGTTGTAATATTTAGTGTAGTTACTAAACCATAGTTTATGATAGTGCAGCGGAAGTTGTAGCTAATAAAGCATTAAGGCGAGTTTTATGAAACAGTTGTAGTGAAGAATAAAAATAATAATAATTTTTTAATACGCAAACACATCTTCGGTCAAGACACTCAATCATCTTCAGTCAAGATATCAAACATTCAAGGTAAGTTTGTTATCATACCTAGGTACTCATAATTTTATAAGTTCGTAATATTTTACTAAATAGTACTCACTCTAAGAATTGTTTAGGTAATTCAATTTCACCTATTTATAAATTGTAATTTTTTTAAATTAAAATATAATTATTTCATAGTCCAGAAAACATCTTTGTTATTGTGCAAGTACCAACCTAGGAATAAAAAAAACATTCCGGAACGCACTGCTTTATTAGCTTCTGCCCGCGACTTCGTCCGCGTGAAATTCGAAAGTCATATGGCTCCATCTATTATCATAATAACGTTATTATTGTTTTCCTCAGGAACAGCACTTTTTTCGGGATGAAAGGTACAGTGGTTTAGGCGTGAAAAGCTAACAAACAAACTTACTTTCGCATTTATAATATTAGTTAGGATTATATTTAGCCTACATTGTCCCATTGCTGGGCAAAAGCCTTTATAAAAATAATAAATAAATTATTTGATTATTGTCATTAGTTTTTTCGGAACGAACGATTTTTCAAGCAAAAATGATTTGGGGAACAGTATTTTTCTATGTGATCTTCAATTTCCGAAATTATTTTTTTTATCTCGAAACTTGAGTACAAATGCTATGACGATAATAAGCGAAAAATCGAAGAAAGTTTATTAAAACCTATGACTCTATATTTACTAATCTTTACTGCAATCTAAAAGAAATTGTGGTCACCCTATTTCCTAATACAGGGAATAAAAATAAAATTCGATTTACTTACACAATAAAGGGTCATTTAATTTCTTTCTGGTGTCGCATTTGTTGCACAATTTTTTTCACAAAAAGAGACAATTTTGTATTTGTCTTATCTTTCATACGATAAGCGTAATAAATCGAAAACAAAATAAAATGGAGGATTGAGGGCCCGAATTTTATCAAGGTCATAACTTTTAAACAACAAAAAGTGGTGACCTGTTCTTGCTTTCATAAATTTTCACAATTTATTTAGTAGCATACAGGATTTCAAACAGTAGCTGTAAGTTAATGATTTCATTATAATTGCGTAATAAACTTTTACGTGTATGAGAATTGAGGGCCCATTTTGTACGAAGATATACAAAGTAGGACAGTGTTTTGCGATAATATCTTCTTTTCACAAATTTTGTTTGGCATTAGCTTAGATTTTGGCATAAAGACTTTTTCTGTAGTGTCCATAGTTTATCAGTTTCAGGTGGGCCCTCAATCCTCTATGTGAGAACTGAGGGCCCAACTTTACAGTCTATAACTCGGTTATTAGACTTTCACAAAATCTGATACCAACTTTCACAATTCTTTGGGAATGTTCACTAAATCCTAAGCACATTTTCAAAGAGTTTTAACAAAGTGGCCCTCACACCACACGCACATTAATGATTCGACGAACAATAATAAAGAAAGAACATTTGGGTAGGCCGCAATAAATGCTACACAAAATAAACGTATAAGCGGATAGGCATTTGGCCTATAAATTCGCATAATACGTTAAATTAAGTTGTAATCCATTAGGGTTCGGTAATCTGGATGTAACATGATTATGTACATGAATTATATACAGTTTTCCTTCTTGGGAGTGATATTAAAACCTTTTTGTCGGAGTTATTGTCTGTTAATTTAACAAATTCTGTTTATTGTTTAGGGCTGATTTTTCAATCACCGGTAACTTTATTCGAGGAATAATTTTAAAATTTTGACAGTTATTTTATACAAAAACTGTCAAACGTCAATTTTATTCCTCGAATAAAAGTTATGTGGCCATGGAAAAATCAGCCCTTAGAATGAGAGGTTCCTAACCACGGAAAAAAACTTAACTGAGTTATTTTTATTCCGCGGTATGGCCTCTTTTAGTGTTTTTCAAGTGAAAACTTCTTTAGCCGCGTTCGGCATTTTTTGAGATAGGAAATAGCCATTGAACTCGCGACACTGTTACCGTAACCGACACCGCGCGTGTTTCGTTCATAAGACGATTAAAAAAATTCACACGTAATTGTTCAAGTTTTCACTTCCGTCGGCACTCCCGGAGTGCCATTTTTTTTTTCTTTGAGGTTTCCAAGAAAATATGTCTCATCTGCTTAAAGATAAAAGAGGCCTCGTCTCCATTCCAATATTTCCAATAGAAAAAATATCGTATTACCTACTTACATAGGTACTTATGTGTTTTACCAGTAACACTAGTTTTTATATTATTATTTATTTAATGGTATATAAAAACCTACTGAGAAACTTGTGGCTAAGAAATAACCGCCGTACGGTTCGATCGTTCAGGATAAGCTACGCTTGCCGCGATTGGTCCGTGGATGGGTAACCATCTTTACATACCAAGACCCCTCCGTGCCTCGGAGAGCACGTTAAGCCGTTGGTCCCGGCTGTCATTCATGGATCTTTGTAAGTATGACGAATGGTAATATTTTGTATAAAGAATTCTTTTCATTAGTGCAAACAGAGTTCAATAATTCCTTTAAGAAGAAATCTAAAACTATTTGCCCTAAGTTTTTATTCAGTGACTGGGCAACTAAAGGAATCAGGAAAAGTAGGGAAAGATTATTTGAACTGTATGGCCTTAAGCCGAATATAAATACGGATACTTTTAATAAGTATGTTGCTACTTATTCTAAAATTTTTAAAAATATCTGCAAAGCAGCTAAAGCTTCTTTCATTAGTAACAAAGTTAAATCCGCAGACAATAAAATAAAGACAGTTTGGAAAATTATAAACAATGAAACGAACAGGAACAAAAAACATAATACTGATTACACACTGGACACTTCCCGCGGTCTCATTAGCGATAACATCGATGTTGGTCAGGAATTTGGAACTTTCTTTACCAATATCCCAATTAAAACTACAGAAACTTTAAATTCCTCGCCCGCACTAGCTATTGAATTATTAAGAGCGAATGTCTCAGCCTGTCCTGTGCAATTTAAATTTAAACATATAAACCCCATAGTCATTATAAAGGCATTTAAGCAACTTAAGATCAAAATTACCGAAGATCTATGGGGCATGTCCACTAAAGTTTGTCAATCCTTTATTGAGACAATTGCACCCTATTTAGCTTTAATATTTAATTTGTGTGTAGATCAAGGGGTTTTCCCGGATTTAATGAAGTTCAGTAAAGTTATTCCACTTTTCAAATCTGGGGACAGCAAAGACACTAATAATTATAGACCCGTATCGGTTTTGCCGGTTTTTAGCAAGGTGTTCGAAAAAGTAATGTTAAATCAAATGCTCAATCATTTTAATCGTAATAACATCTTACACGATCAACAGTATGGTTTCACCAAAGGACGTTGTACAACCGACGCCGGTGTCACCTTATTAAAACACATCTTTAACGCATGAGAAGAGGCACAAGATGCTATAGGCATTTTTTGTGACCTATCCAAGGCATTTGATTGCGTGAATTACGAAACACTGCTCTTGAAACTTGAGCATTACGGACTAGGTAAACTTGCTCTTAGCTTAATAGAATCATATTTAAATGATAGATTTCAGCAAGTTCAAATTAACGGTGTGAATTCATCGGGCTTAAAAGTCAAAATGGGAGTACCGCAGGGCTCAATATTGGGGCCATTCCTATTTTTAGTATATATAAATGATTTACCTCATTTACTGAAAAACCAACCACAAATGGTGTTATTTGCTGATGACACATCACTGATTTTTAAAGTAAGCAGACGTGCACAAGAGCTTGACGACGTAAATAACGCTATGCAAGTGGTCCATAATTGGTTTACTGTGAATAATTTGGTATTAAATGAGAAAAAAACTAAATGCATTAGATTCGCTTTACCGAATGTTAGAAGTAATGAATGTCATGTTGTATTGAATAGGGAGACACTTGAATTCGTTGAAAATACGGTTTTTCTGGGGATCGCGCTTGACTCAAAGCTACAGTGGGGTCCGCACTTAACATCACTTGCAGGGCGGCTAAGTTCAGCCGCTTACGCTGTTTGGAAAATTCGCCAATTAACAGACGTGGATACCGCGAGACTGGTCTATTTTAGTTACTTTCATAGCATCATGTCTTACGGTATTTTGTTGTGGGGACGGGCTGCAGATATTGATTCTATCTTCATTCTGCAAAAGAGGGCTGTCAGAGCCATCTACAAGCTCAGCAGACGCGATTCTCTACGAGAACTGTTTAAAGAAATTAACATCATGACGGTTCCTTGTCAATATATGTATATATGAAAACATTATGTACGTTCGAAAAAATCTACATCTTTTTAGTAAGATAAGTGATAGGCATAATTTTAACACTAGAAATAGGGACAAATTAGATCAACCGCGTTTCAGATTGTCTAAAGTAAAAACTTCTTTTATGGGTTACTGTGTAAAATGTTATAATAAAATACCATTCGATATTCTTCAATTAAATGAGAAGAAATTTAAAACATGCATTAAACGCACACTATGTAGACAAGCATATTACAAGTTGGATGATTATATCGTAGATAAAAATGCTTGGCTTAATGCTGGTCCTGCTCCACAGGCACTTGGGCTCACTAGTTAAAATTTCAATATTTGGAAGAGGTGCTTCCCTTTTTCTTTTTCAATATTTCTGACATTACGAACATAACTTTTTTAATTTATTCAATCCAGTTTTAATTGTTGAATACTGCAATATTAGATACCTCTTCCTGTTTGGTAGTAAATTATATTAACATCTTAAATAAATTGCAAACTATAGTTTTGTATAATTTAGAAGCATTTTTTTTTTAATTTTGTAAATGTAAGAACCATGTTTCCGTTTATTATGTTTTTTTTTTTTCTGTTGTTGACTTGAAAGAGCATGGCAGTTGAGAACGTGTCATGCTCACTTAAATGTCTCACCGATGGTGGCGCGTGTGTTGGATTATTCGGTTCCCTACAAAATGGTTGAGCTGGATGGTGCTGATCCACGCGTCATGTTCGTGAACGGGTGCCGTCGGTTGAGACTGGTCATCTCTTAACTGCCAAGGCTTATTTTTAATCTTATATTTTGAACTAGCTTCCGCCCGCGACTCCGTCCGCGCGGATGTCGGTCTTCGCGTGGATGGTTTATTTCTCCATTTTGAGTAACTCTGACAATGACATCTTATAAATATCTATTGGACCCAAATACGGCTAAGCCTATAATAATTAAGGAGATCCCTCTATTGAGCTACTGCTGTTGAGTTCGCGTTCTGTAAGTAAGTATTTTTTTCATAGTAATTCCGACCTTGATAAGTAGCATGTACTTAGCAGTTTTCTGACAATGACGAAAAGTTTGCAATAATAAAAAAGTGATCGTGACAATGCGACAGAAAGTTAATTGAGAGCTTCAGCATACACAACATTGTTAGTGAGCTCGTCCGGAATATGAACATGAAGATTTCTTGGACTGCTCACATGGGAAAGAGCTACGTAAAGTTGCCCGTGTGAAAAACAACTCGCGGTAAGATCTACGCCAGCAACTCCTAGGGTCTGACCTTGAGCCTTATTTATTGTCATGGCGTAACACAAAGCTACAGGAAACTGTATTCTCTTAAATTGAAATGGAAAATTATCCACTACGGGTAATGCAACGTGTGTTCGCGGTTCTACAGAACAACGTCTATGAATAAAACCGAAAAATAAGATTTTTTTTTTCTACGTATTTTTCCAGGATAAAAAGTATCCTATTTTATGCCCAGGATAATAAGGTATAATTATACCAAGTTTCATCGAAATCGAACCGTTAGTTTTCACGTGATGCCTGCATATACAGACAGACAGACAGACAGACAGACAGACAGACAAAAATTTTTTTAATCACATATTTGGGTTTGGTATCGATCCAGCAACACCCCCCGCTATTTATTTTTTCAATATTTTCAATGTACAGAATTGACCCTTCTACAGATTTATTATATGTATAGATTGTTTCTTCATTTGTCTTTTTCTTTTTACATTGTTCTCACATATAGAAGCAACAAGAATAATGTACCCAGGATTTTGTAATAACTTGATTTAAAAGAGTGTCCATGGAGTTTCTTGCCCGTTCTTCTCCATAGAGATCTACGTTTTGGAATGGGCAACTAGCTTCAACTTTCTGACTAACTGACAGACTATTTAATTTTGACTATTCAAAAGTGCCTGTACAAGGTTTAATTGAAATAAATGCTTTGAGTTTGAGTTTTGAGTTTGAGTTTGAGTTTTGGCAGTCGTTACGGGTCGTCAGAAGCCCGAAAGTCTAACTACCAGTCTTACCAAGGGGTATCATATTTGCCGGGTCAGCGGGATTGTCCGAAAGGGTTACCGCTGGCCCGGAACATAAAGGGCTAAGGAAGGAACACGGGTGGGTTTTAGTCAGTAAGAGTCTGACACTCCCATCATCGAGTCATTTTTTCAGAGATTTCTCATCCGCAAAAAAAATGGGTATCATATTACCCAACAACTGGGTTGTGGAAGTCAGATAGGCTCCATGTAAAATATTGGTATTCAGCTGCATCCAGTTAGACAGGAAGTCGACCCCAGCATATTTGGGAAAAGGCTAGGCAGATGATGGTGTATAAAAACCTACATCAACAATATTACAAGTAGAAACATACGACATTACGTAAATTATCCGGAAAACAACCGGAGTTACCGACATTACTTGCAGAGTAAGCAAACTAACTGTGGCATTGGGCTCGCCATGTCTGTCGAAGGACCGATGGCCGGTGGAGCAGACGAGTCCTGGAGTGGAGACCAGATATCGGCAAGCGTAGTGTGGGATGGCCTATATAAAGAAGGTGGCTGGGGTAGACTGGATGCGGAAGGCGGAGGACAGGGTGTTGTGAAGCTGTCTGGGGGAGGCCTATGTCCAGCAGTGGACTGCGATAGGCTGAGTTGATTGACATACGTACCTTGGACCGTCAGCCTATTATAAATATTTAGCCGCTATCAACTTTGCTGAATGACTCACTTCTCCCACGACCTAACTATTTTCATACTAGGTTCTGTCTTAATTATGCGATATAAGAATATGAACCAATACTAGATTTGTGTACTGTAAAATTCAAATATGAATAACGCAAAGACCTCGGTTGCCCACACAAAAAAAAGTACTTATACATACTTCACGTTGAAATAAATAAATAGGTGAATGTTATATGGCGAAGCAACAATAATTTAACCACAGGAACAGATTGTCTGGGGTTCACAATGTCCTCTGCACCAGTGATCACTGTATTACTTTGGGACAGTCCGCCTCTTCCTTGTCAACTGTTAATTTAACGTAGTTATTATTTGCGCTAAACCTCATTATTCCACTATTAAATCTAAACCTAGCATTAAATAAGGGTTCCGTTTTACCATCTTGGTACGGAACCCTAAAAACCATACACGCAGCGACTTTGATCGCCGGCGACTCGCTGACGATTAGATAAGATTCACAATTTGTTAACATATTTGTAGTTTCTGAGCTATAATGAAGGAGACATTTTCTTAATTTTACAACTGTTTTTTCTTTAAAAAGGATTTCTTTAAAGTTTTTATAAAAAAAAAACAAACAATATTTATAATTATCAGGTTTTTAATTGATTAAATAAACTTAAAAATATAGCATTAGAGCGATTCAGGTAAACAGGTTTCCGTCTTTCTTTTTCTTGTTATGAACTTATACTTAGTCGCAATTTAGTGCCCAATTTTTTGCTGTGAAACCTCCATAACTTTCTAGTGTTTGCGTTCCCAACTACCCAAAAACATATGGAGAATGCACAATGGTACATCGAAACTATATTACCAACAATTAACGTAGTATTTATGATATTTTGTGTGTGGTCTATTTCCAGAATAACAACCTTAAACAGGTCCATGACTATCTGTTGGAAACAGAACAGAAAAATCAGCATAATCATGACTAGGACAATTCGTATGTTTTTTTTGGCATTCATATTATTTTTTAGAACAGATCTGAGAGCTAAGATTAGTAGCACTGCATTTGCAATTAATATAGGCCACTTGATTATTAATATATACAGGAGAATAAACCTGCGGAATGGACTGTGGCCAACATGAAACATACCGTGTAGTAAAAAGGCAGGGGTGATGGGTCCAAGCCACGCACATAACGACACTTTCCAGATACTCCATCTTTCGGTGGTGAGCACTTTAACTAAGCTGATGTACATTTGGCGACTGAACACAAACATCCAAGCTACGAGTGCCATTTCCGTATATATTATAATAACAATGTCCAATAAGACAATGCGACCAGAATAAGAGCATATGTTAAAAAGTTTCTGAATATCTCCGAAGAATCTCACGATCGTGTACACAACTCTTGCGAGCATGAACTGAATGAGCAGCTGATTTTTATAACTCTTTCTCCAGTCAGCGAACAGAACGGCGGTTAAAATGAGTAGCAACAAAGCTGCTGCTGACAACGCTATCCCCACCGAACTCCATGTTAAAGTAAAAATGGTCCAGAATGATGTGGCGTTCTTTGTAGTGAAGATCACGCTGCCCTGTTCCACATTTATTTGCAAGTTGAAGTTTTCACTGGTCAGTTTATTTATTTGACACGAGCTGTTGTTGTCCATATTTGGGATTATTTAGACACTTTAGCACATCATTGCACACTCGTAAATTATCTGTGGATAAAACACTATATCCCGCCTCGTGTTATTAATTAATTAGGTTAGTATAAAGCCGTCTCCTGCGCGTGTTTTTTTGAAACATTACACAAAAACATCAAAACAAAGACTCGTGGCCATACACATTTGTGTATGAAAATACGATGTTTTTTTTCCCGAGCTGCATGGAAAACATTCCAAGCCTGGGTGAAGAGGGGAAGGGTTTGTTTCATTTTCAATCGCCACACGCACCGCGTACATATTTAACATTTTGTTACCGACAAAGGTTTTGAGGTTTAGTGAATAGTTGAGACTAATCTAAAAATATTTTAATTCGCAGGAGACAGTTTGTATTTGAAAACAAATGTTTATGTGTAAGGTTTTTTGTGTAATGTTTGGAAAAAACACACGCAAGAGACACGGCTTAACACCATTGGTACATGTTTTTAGCTCCATTATATTGCACTGGGATATCTACAAAACTCTTCGTTGTAAACTGCATCAAATAAGCAAAAATGTTGTTTCTATAAACAATTGATCGCCAGACGCGTCCACTGTTTGAGAATAATTTATAGATTGTGAACAAGTAGTTACTAGATAGCACTTTTTTATCTAGCGTGGATTAGATTGGATATTTTGGTATTGAACAACATACTTAAAATAATAATTATTATGTTTCACCTACGGGGTCATGATATTTACTTATTAATTTCAGGTGTACTTAACATGGATTACTTTTATATGGGGATATAATTATGTATATGCACCTGAACTTTTGAAGATCGAAACAAGGTTGAAGTGAAAATGTAAGTAGAGCCTCAATTACAAATAATATCTATGTGTGTCAGACACAAATAATGATCATTACTCTCAAATAATTTTTCAATAGTATATTTCTCTACCTCGTTATGGAATTCTAAAAATGAGTTTCGTCTGGCACGATCGAAATTGCGTAGAAATGAATTCTGCTGCCTAGAAAGTTATTTAAAAATTGTTCAGCTTTCTATAAAAAAAATAATGATTCGCAATGTAGGATGGTTTAATAAAAACACTATTTTAAGAAACACAGAGGATATATTTTCAGATATAATGCCACGACAGGTCAAAAATAAAACTCACATACGTGAGGAATAAGAAACGATAAATATATAAAACTCTATACAAATAGTTAACAAGGTGACAGTGTCTAACGATTATAGTATTAAAACTTATTGCAATCCTACTGTACACTTGAGGACAATTAATTGCTTTACAACTTTGACGAATTGTATATACTTCAGCTTTAAAGTTAAGTCCGTAGCCTTTGTTATGTTTATTACGAGTAGAAATTTTACTTTCGTGATTCACTCCTTAAGTTATTCCGTCCTCAAGTGTAAACATCTATAGAATTTCCCTTCAAAACACTTTTAGCTTGTTTGTGACAGATTGATATAAGAAGCGCAGAGTGCCGAGCTTTGTTTGTTTGTTTGAATATATTCATTCAAATGCTATTCAGAAGAGTAATCAGTTGCCTATTCATCTACAAGTAAGTGCATCTACTTATGAAATATTATTGCATTGTCTAATTTATACATAAGTACATAAGTAACGTCTAATACCAACATTAAAATTTTAGAAATTCTACACAATAAAATTTATTCTACTAATAGCATTATTACTTGCTGCTTCAATCAAATTTTAATTAGATAACTATAAAATTTATTTAATTAACGCACTACTATTACAAAATACTGAATTAACAGAAGTTATAATCCAGTTCAAATTCAAACACGAAGTCAACAGTTTTTTATATTATCAGACTTAAAAACAATAGATAGGGAAGTTAATACATTTATAACAGCTTCGGTAAAACTTTTCCGCAGTGTGTAAAAGCGTAATATAATTTTTTTTTTTTTACAAACATCGATTTTAATCTTTATGGATTAGATATAATAACACTATTGTATACAAAGTTGCCATTGAAAAAGTTTAAACTTCTCGTTAGTTCTTATTTGTAATTAATAACATTAATTTGTCATAAATTCTTTTTCAATTAAACTTTTGTGACGTTGCAAATAAGAAATTAGAAAAGATAAAAAGGTTGTTTTTAAGTTATAAAAACATTTCAATAAGTAGATTGTGTCTAATAGACGATAATATTACACTAACTATTCATAAGGACAACTCTTTGTAGTTTGAATACTATGTGTACTTATATAGAAGTCTTTATAAGGGATCACAGTTGGAAACACTAGTTCGATACACAAATCGGGGAAATTACAATCTATATCTAATTACACTACGCTTTTATTATTTAATTTAACACTATTTATACTTATTTTTAATTAATATTATTAACAGAACACTGTTGTTTAAAATATCAGATTTTAAAACATGATAAGGAAATATTAACAGAATATTCAACAATTATTCAAATTAGGGTAAAATTGGAAACATTTTCATTACGAAGGCTAAATACTTGAACTTTACGAACAAATTAATTTAAAACAAACGCGTAAACCCATAATGAATACGTAACTTTTTCACGCATACTTTATTTTAAACAATGTACTAAATTAAATTAACTTTGGTGAAAATATTAACGAAATAAATACCTAAAACAAATAATTTTATTTTTACAGCGAATTCGTTTTTAACACCGAGTAGGTGTAAATTAATAAATATAATCATGCTTAATATTTTAAAACTAATTAATATAATAAAATCAGTGATACGTAAAATGGACTAATTGCTTTAAACCAGAGGCTTAAAGAATACTAAGTTACTAAGTACTTACCTATTTCTAAAGTTACTCTAAGTTGTACCTAGGTAATAGTGTTTTTACTTACATGTCTTATTTGAAAAACAAAAATGGCGTGCCATGATTTTAATGAAGCACTATTTGATGTGATCAATACCGTACCAGATAGGATAGCCCGGATTATCCCGACCGTGCATGTAATTGAAACGATTATCTCAATTTATCGTATGAATGTATAGTGTTATTTCTAGAATGTTTCAAATAGTTGATTGAAATATTTAGTTTGGTAGGTGTAGTTTAGAAAGATTTGAACATTCTTATCTACCTAACTGAAAGAATGAAATTGATGTAAATGCGACAACTCGCGATTTTCTTACTGTGTTTGTTTACCAAATCAGACATGTAAGAAAAAACACACTATACATAACAATGTGCCGACACAGTTTCATAGCGTGAATCAAAGTTACAGTAGAGTGAACTACAAAAGGACCAGTTTCCAATATTTTCGTTCAAAATTGGTATATTTATTTTGAAATACTTACGTTGTTGGACATCGATAGACTAGTTTATGCTTTTAAAAGTGGACAACATGTAAAGTGCTTTTTCAATAAAATTCGCTTAAAATATTTTTGTTTTATAAGAAACTGGCCCCAAAAGGAAGCTAGTAAAGTCTAGAAGATCACAATGCGTACACGTTAATTTTCTTATTATAGTTTCCTACAATAGTATCAGCAATTTTAGCTTTAAATATTTACTTGATTCGTAATTTTTATTCTAAAGTCTACTTTTCGTAAACATACTTCGAAATTTCTCAACTTTTAGACTGATTAATTTTGTTTTTGATGGGCTAATTAAAAAGATAAAATACGAAAGCCGAAAAAAGAAATGTGTGAAATAACATTTTTATTGTGAAAAATTATTCAGATATTACCATGATCTTCGAATTTACAAAAGAGACGCTTTTTGATATTTTTAAATGCAAACAAGATCAGTTTAAAGTTCAGGGGGCCTAAAAGGCCAGTTTGGCAGAATCATAAAAGGATAACATTATGAATCATAATATGCCGAAGACAGTCCGTGTTTTTCTTTTTTTTGCTGCACTACGTAGGTATAATCAAAGAGATTGGGATTGGATTTGGATTGGATTGGTTGGTATATTAGCACAGACAAAAAAAATAACTGAAAAATCCTTCACCAATGGGATTTGATACGATTAACTTAACAGTTTACAGTCCATTATGATTCATAATGTCATCCTTTTATGATTCTGCCAAAGTGGCCTTTTAGGCCCCCAGATGTCAAAGTTCGAGAACAAATTAAATTGTCCGATAGATATTAATTTAGTTTTCACAAACAATCATCGGTCGTCAAAAACTAATCAAAGAGCAGTTTGCAATTAATACTACAGAAGCGAAGCCAGCTGTTATTGAGGCAATCATAATTTTAATGATAATTTAAATTGGTAGGTGAATTAACATTATTAAACCTTTTCCAATTACGCATTACTCGACCATGTGTTCTGTGAAAGAAAGAAATAAAGGTGATTTTTATTACATAAATTCACATATGGCACGGACATCGACGCGCAACGTGGGTTCAGTACATGATTCTGAACCCCCTGTTGATATATTTCATCACGTTAAAAAAAACAAAAATTGCTGTTCCGTACATTTTGAATGCTTATTCTGACTTGTTATTGCACTTTTCTATGAACCAGAAGATTTTTTTTTACAATCAGAATCGTGTACTGAACCTGCCGCTCTGTATACCGAACGCTGAAAAATATACATATAAAAGGATCGAAAAGTTTCTTCAAATAAGAAGATAGAACTGAAATAAAAAAAAAAGTTTATCCCGACTTTGTATCGTCAAATGTTTTTGAATGGATTTTAATGTTGAACCTTTAGGTACTTGAGCATAAAGTCTATATTTCTATATATTTTATAATTTTTCCAAAATATCCATCCTTATTAAGGTACTTTTCGATTTTCCTGCTAGTATATTTAGTAGGTATACAAAATAATTATGTTTTCAGAGATTTATATCATTTTGTAGTCCCTCAGAAAATATGTGCTAAGTCGTTATAGAAACAACAAATATTCTACTAACGGAAACAAAATAGCTAGAATTTTAACATCAGTTATGCTAACAAAGGATAATAATAAAACTACGCAATAGAGAATAAAGTTAGAGGAAGTTACCTTGTTCCTCGACAGGAGTGTGCTCCTCATCCGATGAGTCGAATCGACTCTCGATTAGCGAACTTTGTTTTTGCAGTGTCTGAAACAATAGATGCAATTATCGACGCTATTATTAGAGGAACATTGTTTTTAGTAGGTATTTTGTTATTTCCCGAACTCAACTAATAACAATATACTTTTATTGAACAAATATTTAGAAGTCAAATTATTTAAGTTGTCTAATTTTGTCGCTTAACTGAATTTACATTTTAGTCTGTAAGTCATTATTTTATATTTGAGCAGATGTCTGAGCAATATTACGTTAAATCTATACTATAAATAAAATAAATTCGAAATCTAAAATAGACCGTATTTAAACCCGGAATTTCGCTATAAAATGTCTGCCATACCTTATTGGAACGGCGTCTCGGCGGCGATATCTTGTTCCATAAAGCCTCAAGCTGATCGAAGTGCTGAGATTGCGCTATCGCCGCTTCTTCAGGTCCTAAGCTCACCTGCACATAACGGTTGTGTAAATTTTAAAGTTTACATCAGATAGTATATGTTACTAGGAGTTTGGGTTATTTAAATTACCTGTGAACCTAAGTCTTTGTTCTTTGCTTCTTGTATTTTTGATATCTCTTCCATTGATGCGGAAACGGAGAATCTAAACAAAAACACGATTTCAGATACATGAAAAGAAGAGAATTCTATAAAAGAGTGTTTTTCACATCGCCACAAAAAGATAGAATTTAAATAAAAATTTAAAGTAGATAGTAGTGTTTTTACCTCCTCTTCAATCGTTCATCTACTTGAGCCATCATAGCTGCTGAAGTAAGATGTCCATATTTCTTCTGCCAAGTGTAAGTATCCAAAGATACTTCTTTCTTCAATAACCTTCTCATTGGCCGCTTTGGTGCAAGCGGACGCAACTCTGGACAAATATAAAATTTTTGTTCCTATTATTATTACTATTTTCTTTTCTCCATTAAGTAATGAACTTCGTTTTTATAGTAGGAGTAAATAAAGGAAATATCAAAAGGTTCCATTACCGTAATTAAATGTGTCTTGATGGTATAATGTTAGATAAAAATGACGTTTAAATATATAAATAAGTATACATAATTCTATGTCTTAAAAATTGCATGTGTTAGTAAAAAAAAGCTGTAACTTACTTGACTTACCATCAATATCTTTAGGGGCAGCATAAGTAGGTATCTTAACGTACGTAGCTGGTGTATTATGTAGGCAGATCATCGGAAGACAACCTGGTGAAGACTTTGATGTGAGTCCAAAGTATAGTTAAGACTATTCAACAATAGCGCATAATAAGGATATATTTTTTCACATGCTCATGCTCTCTGTGAGGAGTGGGCCCTAATCCACCATGTGGACCTAGTGCGGGTTGGTAGATGTTACATGTCTTCGAATTTTTGGTTCTAAGGCAGGCATGTTTTCCTTTACCGGTTTGAGAGCAGTGGTGATGAAACAATTTACATAAAATAAAGACTTACAACCCATAAGTCGCACAGCCTTTACCACAGGGGCCACCGCTGCTCTTAACTAAACCATAAATTGATACGTATTTTTTGGTTGAGTTAAAGCAAAGTGAAAGAGGTAAAAAAGAAACATTTGGTTGTTTAGGAATAATTTATGCAATACAAGCAGCGCCCCGTGGTTTGACCCGCATAAGTGTTGATCCCGTGCGAATTTCGGGCTAAAAACTATCCTATGTAAGGACATAGGATCCCGGGGAAGGCCCCGGGATGCAATCTATCTCTCTGCCAAATTTTATCGAAATCCGTTCAGTGGTGTAGGCGTGAAAAGGTAAAATACAGACAGACAGACAGAGTTACTTTCGAATTTATAATATTAGTACGGATTAGCCAGCTGCAGGTATCTAAGGACCGCTAAATTACTTTTTACACCGTAAGGTCTCAATGTACTTGTTTGCTAAGCACTACAGTATTAGTAGTATAAATAAAGAAAGAACAAATTAATCAAATAGAAGTGTTTTCATTGCACATAAAGAAGGG
Organism: Mesoligia furuncula; assembly: GCA_916614155.1. Lineage (NCBI taxonomy): Eukaryota > Metazoa > Arthropoda > Insecta > Lepidoptera > Noctuidae > Mesoligia > Mesoligia furuncula. The sequence goes on from OU744800.1 coordinate 8,983,423, forward strand.
ATCGTACCTCTATCCAAAAGATGGATGGCGATACGTGCACAGTCACTAGTGATCTGAAAGCCGAGTAGAGGCACGTGGAGAGCCAAAGATGTCAGAGCCAGACCTCTTTTAGTTTCCCAGATGATGAGTGTTTTATCTTCAGCACCTATTTTGTTGGCAACAATACATTTTGTAAGTAATTGTGTTTGAAAGAGGTATGATATTGTAAAGTTTTCATACAAAAGAATAGATGGAATTAAAATTATGTTTGTATTAAGTCAGCAACAAAGTTAGGAGAGATTATGTAAATTATTAAAGAGTAGAAAATACTCTGAAATGTTGTTTTTTGATTATAATTATGTATGTACTTGAAACATCAATTATGTAAAATATGAATGTATTATCCGAAAAGGCAATGGAATTTCGTTGCTGATTGTACATTTTGAGATTGTAGTATCTTTATTTGTCAGACAGGCAAAATATGAGAAACTCTTTATTTCAATAACAGTTTTTTTACTTACTAGACACGCCAATGGTTCCATCTCCTGTGACTTTCACGCAGGTGACTTTTCCAAGATGTCCAGATAACAAATGCAGGTCTGAACCTGTGTTGATGTCCCATACTATGAGGTTGCAGTCCCATGACCCAGATACGATCTGAGTCTTGTTCGTGATCGACACAGCTACACAGGTTACTATGTCTGAGTGACCGACTAATACCTGTTGAAAATATTTGTTTTACTTGCAAATGAATATGTAACTCTTGTAACAATTTATACCAAGGTTATTGACGCTAATCTAAGAAAAAATTTAAACGTAAACGTAGGACTTAGTAACAAGGACATATTACTGAATTGAACAATCACATTCGAAGTCAGGGGGCCTAAAAAGGTCACTTTGGCAGAATCATAAAAGGATAACATTATGAATCATATTAAGGTAAAGACAGTCCGTGTTTTATTTTTTTTCACCACGTAAGTATAATCAAAGAGATTGGGATTGGATTGATTGGTATTTTAGCTCAGACAAAAAAAAAATTACTGAAAAATCCTTCACCAAACGGGATTTGATACCACTAACTTAACAGTTAACTGTCCATTATGATTCATAATGTTATCCTTTTATGATTCTGCCTTAGTAGCCTTTTTAAGCCCCAGGTTGTAAAATGATAGTATTTAAAAATTTGAATCGGATCTTTTCAAACACTGACCTGAGACAATTTTCCTCCATCCAACTTCCAGACTTTGAGCGACATATCCATAGACCCAGTGACTACATGTTGTGAGTCTGCCGTCAAAGCGAAACAAGTGATTCGTTCTGCGTGAGATACGTTCCTTTTTTCTTCTCCACTGTCCCCACCAGCTAAGGTCCAGATACGAACTGAATTGTCACCGTCTGATAGTACCTGTATGATGTCAACGTTATTGAAGAGAGCATTGTGAATTTCAGCTAGATTTGAGCTTGGCAAACAAAGGCAGCAGATTGTGTTGTTACAGTATGTTACTAAGGAAGTTTCGTAATTGGTAATCCAAATGTAAATAAGTAAATATGAAGTAAACCATAAAATGCTCTTCAATATTTTTTGAGATTAAAAGTAAGTGATTTAGACCTAATTATTCACAAAGACACAACAATTACAACTTACAAGCTAACACTAATACCTATATTATATCGTCATTGGAAAGGAGAAAATGCTAAAGCGCCATTTGGGCCAAAATTAGTTATTTCACAACAACAACAACAAGAAACCATCTGAGCCAATTAAAATTGGCGCAAATTGTCTTAAAACATAAATAGCTCGACTCAGAAAAAAAAAAATCAAATCCAACGATATATTATATAACTCATTTTGGCCCAAATGGGGTTTTAACATTTTCTCCTTTCCAGTGATTATATAGTCACTATATATTATATACAAGTATGTAATAAAAGAATTAAAGAACAGGAGATCATTGGGCATCAAAAAATTCGTCCGCATCGCTGTCAATGGGATGTTGGATGGCAATGCCGATTCAGAGAAATTAAGTACAGCTAGAAGTATTAGCAGGAGTAATTAGAGACTTTATCAACACTCATCGTTTACTTTGACTTTATCAAACATTAGATACAGTCAACTTGACAATCCGAAACTCAGGAACATTGAACATTCAACTCGTAAAACCTGGAATCTATCACCCTAATCCAGTCTTAAGTAGACTATGCCTAACTTAGTCTACGAAGTTAGTTTGAAACTTACGGAGAACTTCATGTTCAGGGTAACATCGAGGCTTGCAGTGGGTGCTGAGGTTGAGTGCAGCACTATTCCGGAGTCGACAAGCCACACGTGAACATTCCTAGCTCGGTCTCCCGACATCGCACGCCTCCCATCTGACATCATCAGTAAAGTTTGAAGAGCCGCTGAATGCCCCTGCAAAAACTCCACTCTGTTTATCGCAATAATTATAAGATTGTTGAAAAAGACGAAGACGAAGTTTTGAAGACAAAGATAGAATTTTTGTTAACAAGACGACTTTTTTAATTAAATGCCCTAGAATGAACTTAAAAGTTTTGGGTTAACGACCTTTATTTCTAAAGGATCTTGTTTTTTATATGAACAGCTCGAATATGAGGACGACAACGACGACAACGAGGATTCTGGAAATAAAACCATGTTCTTACTAACCTTATACGTCAATGACGGTGAATTATCAGCCAGTTGCCATACAACAATAGTTCTGTCTTCAGAGCCACTCAAAACCAGCAGGTTGTTAGGAGAGAATGTCACACAAGTGACGTGTCCTAAGTGTCCGTTCAGTGTCGTTTGAAGACGATGGGTAGAAAGATGCCATACTCTGACAAGACCACGGGCACAGCCGCTAGCAGCCAGTTGACCATCTCGAGAGATTTCTAGACAGCTGATTGGGATTAGTTCACTTTGTTCTGCCTGTTAGTAAAAATAATAATGATGTATATATGTGTATAAGACTATTACGATATATTTTCACTCAGATATAAACCTATGCCTGTAATCTTTGTTGAGGCTACTATAAGCCAACCTTCCCTTTATTCTTATTTCTATCTCTATAAGCCGTGTTTCCGTAGTAGCAATCAATATTGTGTCGATATATTTTTATCCTTCCAATGAAGGATAAGGATCTGCAAATAGTTTTGTGTCGATATGTTTTTATCCTTCATTGGAAGGATAAAAATATATCGACACAAAACTATTTGCAGAAAGAAGGATCTAAGTATACTAATGTTACGTTACCTGTAACATTGTGACATTCGTCATGGACTTCGTTTGGCGTCTTTGCCTCTGTTTTGTTGGTCGGAAATTAGTCAAGTTATCTTCTGTGTGGAATGAATATATCGTTACTCGGTTACCGCCTGAAAATAATATTATTATGTTAGCGAGTTATCCTATAAACAGCGGGTGTGAAGTATCGAAAAGCTTTAACAATTTAATTCAAGAATCAGATGTATTGACCTTATTTCTCACAGTTAATTTTCATTGCTTGGTGTACAAGAAGCTATTATTTATTGATTTATTAAACCATTATACACACATATGTAAACAGACAATGGAAAAAAAAAGAGTATAAAAAATAGGAACAAACAGGGTATGAGTGGGTAGATAATTAAAATTGCAAAATAAAAACCCTGTCCACGTCTTGATGCAGTGCTTTAGAAAATATAATTATTTAACAGTCGACCGTTGCAATAAAGAAATTAATTAAGATAGCTCTTGAAAAAAACCTATAAAAATTAACATCTTACCAGCAGCCAGCAAAAAATGATCTTTATCAGCTACGGCCAGCGCCGCTAGATCATGCGCTACCGCCAGCGTACGCAAAAGTGTTGCGTTGTGCAGACTGTACAAGTAGATCCTCTGGTCTGCACAGCCAACTGCCGCTCGAGACGAGTCGTGGGCCACGCAGAAACATTTCACCTAAAAGGGTTAACTCCTATAGGTTATTCGTTCCTGGTATCAATAATAAGGTATTGGTTGTTCTACAGATTGGAGAAATCGAAGTCAATTAAGTACTTAATATTCCTAAACTGTTTGTTTGTTTACACAAAGGGCTGAGGAAGGAACACGGGTGAGTTTTAGTCAGTAAGAATCTAACACTGCCTTCTGCTCCACCCAGAACGCCCGGGTCATTTGATGATTTCCCACTCAAAAAAAAAAGTACTTAATATTAGTCGGAAGGGACTACTGAGCCGAAAGGGTGTTAAAGTAATCATGGAAACGAATAAAGTTTTGTTATACAACGTTTCCCAAAATGCAAAAAAGCAACAAAATCACTGTGCTAAGATTTTATTAAACCATAGGTAGACACTTAGATTAGCTACGAGTTTGATGACTTGTGATTCGTTTGGAGAAATGAAAATAAAGATCTATATACTTTATTTCCATCAAAACTATCTCCGTTAGGATCCGCTTTATTGGTTTGCTCTTCAACTTTTCTACAAGCATAGCAACTTCGAAAACTCTCTTTTTTGCAAATATCTGCTCTTTCTAGACGGCTGCTGAAGCATAAACTTCCTTCTCGTGGAATTAATTAAAGCATCAATTAACACTTGATCAAGTCAAAGTTTTCCATTCTATCCGCTACTAATTGAAAGTTCGTTACCGATATCCGAAAGTGCACACCTGAAATAATTAAATTTTGTCTCTAAATTTATTTCTGGATAGTTGTGAAAATAGCTATTTAATTGTTCGTTTCGCAATCAAAGTTGTATTGAATGATTTTCAGATTGGTGGAAATTATTATCAGAAAAGCAATCTATCATCCATCAATGTTATGAAATCATAATAGGTAAATGATGAATTTAATAAAACAGCTGTAGTGAATATCTGTAGAGATAACTTCACTTTCCCAGAACTAGTCACTGATAAAAGGCTCTATCTACTTGTGACTACAGGACTTGTAACAACAGTATTGTGTTACTGGGCAGAAAATAGATGCTGCCAATACTGATATAATCCCTTTGAATGACCGCACAATACAAGAAACTGGTCAACACTGAAGATGAAATCTGTATTACCAATAATGTAATATTTTGATATTACATTCCTGATATTGCAAAACTTGTAATACACCAATAAACTGCTTTTACTCCAATAAACAAAGAAAGTTCCCGTATCCACATTATCGATGGTAACGTAATAGCACCGCTTAGTGGCGCTTCCACCGAATGTAATAAGAAATGGGTCCAAGAGCACTTAAAAGAAATCGGTGGTAATCTATTTTCTCTAACGAATAAAGAGCTAGAATCAATTTAGTGATCCTCAATTCCGTAGGTTGAATGTGCGGTAGATGTAAGGCTGTATTGAACTGAATATTTCGGGGACAACAATTTGGTCACGGCTTTCGGGAAATTTGGATTTATTAGGAATTACTTGTTGGAATCTGAAGTTATTGGGGTGATAGAATTTTGTTAGTAGATATATATACCGAGTGAATGGAATGTTCTTTGAATTCACTGAAAATGTATATATTTCTTGAGCTTTTGTAATATTAGTGACAGTAATAGCAAAATAGCAATATGTTGCGTATTTTCTTTGGTTTGCCTGTAAAATCTAAACCTTACCAATTACCATTAAAATATTAAGTACCTATGCGTATAATTTAATCAAAATCAACACATGTTGCAAGATCGCACCAACTTTAAAAACTTATCAGACTGTATCTATTTAATTTAACTTAATCCTCGCACCGTAAGGTGAGATTAACGTTGTTCCAGATAATGGGAAGGTAATGCTGAACAAAGTTTTAAGATAAAGTTATGTTCGGACGCAACAGGGGGGTCCCCTTTGAATTAACTTGTTCTTTTTTATCCCCAACTAAAAAAGAGGGGTGATATTGCTTCTAGTGAACAAAATGAAAGAGATTTAATAAAAATAAAAGTGTTCTACGTCGTGGCGGTTGAATTTATGGTGGAAATCAGATTAATTTGCAGGGACTGAGCGCAGCAGATTACTAAGACTGGCTTAGCTCCTACAATAATTGCGTCATCTTTTATGCTCAGCGATATTAGATTATCAACTGTACAAGCGCCAGTCCTGTTGCGAAGCTACTCTCTATTACAATACCTACGGGATCCACAGCAGCGGGATTCTAAGACAAAAGGTTCCTTGTCTTTAGATAAGACAATAGGACCCGTTGTTTGTATTCAAAGTTAATTAGACTGGTATTTGTTTTATTTTTCCAAAATAGCTACAACCGTAATTAATTAAATTATATTTTGTTGGCTGTTATGCTCTACTAGCTGCTGCCCGCGACGTCGTCTGCGTGAAGGCTCTACAGCACCAAAAATACCTAAGATGCCAGTGTCGCTATAGCATTATAAGTAAACAACTTTTAAAATAGCATTAAAATATATTTCTTTTTTGCAAGCGAAGCAAGTGAAGAGAGTTGTATGGGAATTCTGCTGAGTTCAGTCATAAGATGTGACTGAAGGAAATATAGAAAATAATGCAGGAATACATTCCAGGACACAAAAGAGTAAAAATACGTACAAAGGTATCATACCTCACAACACTTCCCTATAAACTACGTTGGTAGTTATGCTGCCAGGAGCCAAAATGTAATGAGAGTCAGGACTGGTGACGCGGGAGCAAGCGACGTACAGTTGCCCGTGTGAGAAGCAACTCGTCCTGAGGTCGACACCCGCTGCCCTCAGTGTCTGCCCCTGCGACTTATTGATGGTCATCGCGAAGCAAACAGTCACGGGAACTGTACGCGCTTGAACTGGAACGGGAAGTTATGAGATATGAGGGGGATGCGTGGTATAAATACTGCATCGCCGACGCCACATCCCGTAAGAATTTCCGCCTCAATGGTGTCTCTGTGGAGCGAGATGACTTTAAGGCGGGTCCCGTTACACAACTTCGGAGGAGATAGGTTTCGAAGAAGCATAATCGGGACACCGACCTTCAGCTTGATGGTATGCGCTGGAAGTCCACTTGCTGACAGGGAGTTCAGAAATTCCACGGGATAATGTGTGGCGTCATCTTGTTCGACAACAGTGTTTATCGAGGTGTAGACCACTTAATTCCCCTCAATTTCCGAGAGAATACATTCGTTAATTGCTGCAGCATTTTTGGACGGCAAAATGGCCCACTCACACACCCAAGAATTCTGCTGATGCGGTATACAACTGATGTCCCAGTACACACAGCGTAAGAGTTCTTCTAAGCTGGACACCACTCTACCGAGAGACTCTGGAAGCACCACCTGTCCACCTCTCTCTTCTGGTAGAGTGCCTTCGCCAAGACTTAGAAGGACATCTGAGAATTCTTGAGCACATGCATTGCCGCCGAGTCGAGCTCTCATATTAATGGTCAAGTGCAGCGTACGAACTCGTGACCACAACGAAGATCGTTTCAACGAAGCATTCACCTCGTCAGCCCTCGATCCCCGCGTCACCACGGGAAGCGTTTGCCGGAAATCGCCACTGAACAGAACTGTGACACCACCCATCAAATGTCATACGATCAGAAAGCAATCCTTGACCACGTGTCCCTTATCGCTGTTACGTGACACACCACAAACGGGCGTTTCGGCGCTTTCTAAATCAATGGGAATTTTAAACATGGCATGTGCTGTCTTGCCACCCGGAAGCAGTGTGGCAGCGATTCCCGACGACGCTACAGCAATAGCAATTTTGCCTTGCCTCCTGACCTCTGTAAGTATGCCAGTGGTAACAAATGTTTTTCCTGTTCCACCAGGAGCATCCAAGAAAAACATTTTACCCTGGTTTTGCCCAACGCTTTCAAGGACGGTGTCATCAATTTGTTTTTGCTCTGAAGAGAACAAAGTGATTTCCACGGTCTTGATGCGGTGATGATTGGGGAGCCGGTAACCCATATTCGATCAGTGGATTGCCGCCGATAGAAATGACCACATCTTGAAGTGAACTGAGACAGGTGTTCAGCACGCGTTCATCAGTTACTTCGACTTCGTCTCCAGTAGCACGCCTCAAAGCTCGTAGAAAATCTTCAGACAGATGATGGCGATACTCTCCCACAAAGCTATCGGGTTCGCGACTCCACAATACACCAAGATGACGTCAAACGGATGGTGCATGCGGCTGGGACTGTCACTGACGCTCGCCTCCGTGAGGGTGCCATCCCAATTTTGGTCACTGTCGAGAAGGTGACGTGCTATAATGCTATTTTAAAAGTTGTTTACTTATAATGCTATAGCGACACTGGCATCTTAGGTATTTTTGGTGCTGTAGAGCCTTCACGCAGACGACGTCGCGGGCAGCAGCTAGTTAGGTATACGACATGAAAATATATTAATTACCTACCAAGCAATAATCACCCAGATAAATACCGAACAAAAGTATTAACAGTCAATTTTTATTTTGTACTAACAACATGAAATTGATGAAGAAATGATCATCATCAATGAACATAACTTTTTTGTAATACACCGCATTTTTTTTAAATTGTCTTCCTCAACTCTGCTCAAGTTTTTGAGGGTTTTGTTGGAACTTGAATTTGTCAAAACGAACTAAGTAAACGACTTTTATGAAGAAAATGCACATTACCCCATCTATGAATTATAAGAATAACTAACTACTAACCTCGCCAACATGATCAAATTTAAATTATTAATTTCCAAAAAGTGTTAACATGTAACTTGATTTGATTTTTATGAAATCTCATAGATGGCGCTGCTTCAAAATTGTCTTTATACTACTAACATTCATTAAACTATGTTTCTCTGTCCAAGTTACTTAAATGGCGTAGTTTTTATAGTGTAAAGCTAGATAATAGCATGGCTTACTCAAAAACAACATTTAAATATGCGTCGTTAGATTACACGCTGTCACACAATGCGTAAGAAAAATAAAGACTCACAGCTCCTCCCCCGTAGGTGATAGCGTGATAATATGTAGCCTATATGTTGACCCGACCTCTTAGTAATATTCATGCAAAATTTGAAGTAAATCCATGCAGTACTTTTTGAGTTTATCCCGGACATACATACAGACAAACAGACAAACAGACAAACAGACAAAAATTCTAAAAACTATATTTTTGGCTTCGGTATCGATTGTAGATCACGCCCCAAGTATTCTTTTAAAAAAATATTCAATGTACAGTTTTGACTTTCCTACGATTTTATTATATGTATAGATAACGTGTTTTGTCTAAAGGGAGCAATGTTTTGGACTTATAAAACAAGTAGGTGTTACTTATCAGCTTCAGTGAAATAATTTTGTTTTTTATTTTTGACTGTGTTTAGTTTAGTTTGTGATCTTTTTACACCAGTCGCAATAAATACTTTTTCTTTCTTTATTCCTTTCAGTAAAGTTGCGTGTTTTCGGAGAGCCCTCTTACATTTCTGTATTGAGCGCGCATCTTTTTTTTTATATAAATATCATCTCGCAATTCAACTTAGGATGTTGTCGTCTGCTTAACCGGGCTTGCTTGTGGATGCCTCAATAAATTAAGGCTTCTAGCCAGGGTCAGCGCGTATCGCCGGCGCAGTGGAATATATATTATGCTATTTTTATTTTATTTACTAAAAAATCAAAGAAACAATAATAAAAAAAAAATTGATGTTGTCTATGCAATTATTGGAGACTATTTTTGTATAAATACTGCGTGAAAATGATGTAGAAGTTCGGAGATAGTCAGACTTGTCTCCAGTAGAAAATTGAATTAGGCCCAGTCGTTTTTTCTTTATATATAAGGCATATAACAAAAATGTATTCTATTATTATAAAAGTATACAGTAAAGTATGATATTTGTGATATGAGAAAAATTGTTTTGATGGATTATATTCAACAGAATCTGCAAACGAGCTCTCAAATCAGCTCTCCATCAGTTTTTGCCTAAACATGTATTAGGAGAACGATTATTGCTAAATAAATAGATAAATAATAAACATCAATCAAAAATCACTTTATTATTATTGTAGAAGAGAAAACGAACTATCTTTACCAATTAATTGTTATTTATATCAACCAACGAATAGTATTCAATTTCAACGAGGAAATCATGCATCTACGCGCATTTTTGTAATACTCCTCCTCCTAAAGAAATAAATTGTCAACCGTCTGTTTCATGGCATGTATAGTTATGCAACGTTTAAAAACAAAAAAAAAATGTCACCTGTCACTTCCATAACACCTACAAATTCATCTATACAAATAAATAAAATTGTAGTGTAATTAAAAATGTAATGTCAAAATACTATTACTAAATGCATATGAAAGTATATGGGTACCGTACTTAGTTTATAACAAAAAAACAATTGTATAATTTTTTATCTGTCTGTCTGTTTGTTCCGGCTAATCGCCGAAATGGCTGGACCGATTTTGACGGGACTTTCACTTGCAGATAGCTGTTGTCAAAAGGAGTAATGTAGGCTAAATTGCGACATCCACGTGGACGGGCCTCGGGCAGCAGCTAGTTCTGTAGTAAACTTACAAAATGTTTCATAAGCTCCACTTACCTTAGCCTTATGCCTCTTCAATATATGCAGATGTGTCCCAGTGATAAACGTTCTGACATGCAGTTCGTTCTCCCCTTGCAACGTTATAAGGAATACATTGTCGTCTGTCACTTCCATAGTATTTATCGGTACTCCTGCGTTCACAGTACTGAGTAAAGTGAAATTGTCAACGTTCCACGTGCATACTGTTCCGTCTTGGGAGCAGGTGACGAGGATATCGCCATCTTGGATGGCTTTGACCGCTGTTACTGAGCCTCGGTGATGGTCCAGTTTCGTTACCTGGTGAAAATGGTTGTCGTGAATAGGGCTGCCCCAAGTTTTAATGAAGGGAAATCTTACGTTTTATTAGACATTAAAATCTGAAAGAGTTGAATGTGTTTATGAAATGGTACAACGTGGATTTCTCTAAAGCAAAAATATTTCATCATCGTCATTATTTTCGAATAAAACGAAAATACTTTATTTACCTATACAATATGTTACACTTAACGCAAGGCCCCAATTGATACAAATTTGTTTTGATCATCAAAACAATTTTTTCTAAAGCTAACTATATATTAATAGGAAAATAGTGTTGCATTACTTTATGTACTTATTTAAAATAGAGTTTTATTGTCTGGAAATAAGATTTAATTTTCTTTGGCTCAATCGGCGGTCAATACATTATTACAATGGATTATTTAAAAAAAAAAGTTACTGAAATCAATTCTGTAGTCATTTATGAACAAACTACTTTCAGGACTTTTATTCTGTTACACCTTGCATATGAGTCTAACAAAAGGTTCGATTATTTTACCTAATCACCATAATCAGCCTATAATGTTCCCACTGGCTGGCAGGCCTTCCCTCTGAGAGAGGGAGTGGAAATATCTAATATAGACGTTTAATTTCAGTAAAACACACAAAACAAAAACATGAGTCCCTCACCAATGCGCCATCAACAAGCGAAGTGACAATAACCGCAGAGTCTTCTCCCCCGCTGATCACTAATGACCTGTTGACGATGGCTGCCACGCACAGCACCGGCGCTATGTGTTCTCTGACAAACAAAACACATTGCTACATAAAGATATGTAGGTACAGTCGAACAAGAGGATTGGTGTACAGGCAAAAATTGGTGTTCACATTTCCACTCCACCGCCAATATTAATTTTTGTTGACAGCGTAATAAATTCTTTCTCTTTTAAAAACTAGGTAGTAAGTTTTAAACCAAGTTTAAACTGATGTAACTTTACTCCGGGTTTTGGGGGTTTAAACATAAGACAAACGACTTTAAAGAGTCATGTACAGTTCTAGACTTGACAAATTCATCACACTCACAAGATTGTTTAAAGTAGTCACAAGTTAGCTGCCTGATTCGCTTATCTATTTGTTTGACTGTACAATTTGCACATAATTGTAAGGTTCATACATTAATATATAAATGAACGAAGAGACGAAAAAATTAAAATGTCTATTTGAATTAATATAAATATATCACATAGACTTAGGTCTAACATAACAAATTGTTCAAACTATTGTATGCCTAACATGGTGGAGTAGTGCAAACGCTCACCAAAATAACTCGATAACAACTCTGTAACCACTGTCTCGCAATAAAGATCTTTGACTTTGACTAACTTTGACTTCGACGAGTGAAGTCGAAGTATTGATTCTGACTGACTTCTCATAGAGAGCTGTCGATACGTGATTGGATTTTTAATACATGACATACATTTAAATAAAATACGTATTTTTTTATCCATCTTTGGGAGGTCATTTTATAGATATTTAAACTCTTATGTTACTTAGAATGATTCTTAATACTTACTTAACGTTGTTATTATAAAAAAAAGTTCAAATATCTAACCGGATCTAAAACGAAAAAATCCCAAAGTTTTTTATCAATATTCAAGCTCCATTAGGTATTGCTCTTGAAAAAAATAGTAATTAGTTCACGTTACAATATTTCTGAGGCCGATTTACCTTCATTAAAAATGTTCAAAATCTAGGAAAATTAGAATCTAGGGAAATCAGAGGTATGTTTGACAGATTGAGACTAAGATCAGGGGGCCTAAAAAGGCCACTTTGGCAGAATCATAAAAGGATAACATAATGGACAGTTAACCGTTAAGTTAATCGTATCAAATCCCATTGGTGAAGTATTTTTCAGTTATTTTTTTTTGTCTGTGCTAAAATACCAATCAATCCAATCCAAATCCAATCCCAATCTCTTTGATTGTACCTACGTAGTGCAGCGAAAAAAAAAACACGGCTGTCTACGCCATATTACGATTCATAATTTGTTATCCTTTTATGATTCTACAAAGTGGCCTTTTTAGGCCCCCAGAATGTGAACGTTCTTAAAATTACAAGAATTGCCAGTGTGAACTAAGTATATGTTCAGTAAAACGACTCTTGTAATACTATCTTCAAATGGAACTTATTTGGTCTTTGTTATAAGGGATAATGGACTGAAGGTATCATGTAATGTTGTTAGTACAATGGAACAAGAGATCAATTAGGTAATTGATTACTTGTTCGCCGTGTACTTAATCTTATACACGAGGAACCGTCTTGGTGGTGCCGTTTGTTAGGCGTGATTACATGGTTCACTTAATTCTTCTTGTGTTGTTTAATTGAAATACAAATCTCTTTGTTCAAAGACTAAAGAGATGTTATAACGTAGTGTATTTAAATCCTCTCACTTAGTTACAAGCAGAAGTAAAATTGTTAATGTGTTTTCATAGGTAAAAATTCCACATTCCCCTCCCCGGAGGTCGAGTGCCTTTTAAAGGTTTACCCTCGAAAACAAAAAAAAAGGTTTAAAGAATGTTTTTTAAAATATTTTTTTTTGTAGGGACTTTCAAAAAAATATTCTCTTCTATCTTATGTAAAGGCAAGGAAATCAATTGCTAAGCAAATTAACTACCAACTTCGTCGTCGTCGTTTCAGCCGATAGACGTCCACTGCTGGACATAGGCCTCCCCCAATTTTGGGGGGGGGTTTGCCATAATCGCCACGCTTGGCAGGCGGGTTGGCGATCGCAGTATGGTATGATGGTGGAATAAATAGAGAACGCTGCTGCCCATTCTCCGGTAAGACCCTTAGTCGCCTTTTACGACACCCACGGGAAGTAAGGAGTGGTGCAATTCTTTAAGTCCGGCACCACACAGACTAAATGGTCCGTATAATGTTCAAGTTACAACTGTCATTCTTGGATAGTTGTATATCTATAACACGGCAAATTCACGTAGGGTGTTTATTTGCTTAACAACTCATTTCCCTGACTGTACCACTATAGGAAGGATTCGTAAAGCTACTTACAGTATTTTTGTCTTGACTGCCAGCGTGTGGAGATCCCAGACAATGACGCTGGTGTCTTCAGAACCAGTCAATAGATATTGTGATTCCCTTGTTACGCACATGCATAGGATCCTTCCTGAATGACCTGGTAACAAAAGAAGACGATAAATGACAATTAAAAGTTTTATTTTGAAATTACAAACAGACACTTTAATTCAATTTATTTGTATTTAAGTATGAATATTATATCTAAATATACTTATATTATATTACTAGCTGCTGCCCGCGACGTCGTCTGCGTGAAGGCTCTACAGCACCAAAAATACCTAAGATGCCAGTGTCGCTATAGCATTATAAGTAAACAACTTTTAAAATAGCATTAAAATATATTTCTTTTTTGCAAGCGAAGCAAGTGAAGAGAGTTGTATGGGAATTCTGCTGAGTTCAGTCATAAGATGTGACTGAAGGAAATATAGAAAATAATGCAGGAATACATTCCAGGACACAAAAGAGTAAAAATACGTACAAAGGTATCATACCTCACAACACTTCCCTATAAACTACGTTGGTAGTTATGCTGCCAGGAGCCAAAATGTAATGAGAGTCAGGACTGGTGACGCGGGAGCAAGCGACGTACAGTTGCCCGTGTGAGAAGCAACTCGTCCTGAGGTCGACACCCGCTGCCCTCAGTGTCTGCCCCTGCGACTTATTGATGGTCATCGCGAAGCAAACAGTCACGGGAACTGTACGCGCTTGAACTGGAACGGGAAGTTATGAGATATGAGGGGGATGCGTGGTATAAATACTGCATCGCCGACGCCACATCCCGTAAGAATTTCCGCCTCAATGGTGTCTCTGTGGAGCGAGATGACTTTAAGGCGGGTCCCGTTACACAACTTCGGAGGAGATAGGTTTCGAAGAAGCATAATCGGGACACCGACCTTCAGCTTGATGGTATGCGCTGGAAGTCCACTTGCTGACAGGGAGTTCAGAAATTCCACGGGATAATGTGTGGCGTCATCTTGTTCGACAACAGTGTTTATCGAGGTGTAGACCACTTAATTCCCCTCAATTTCCGAGAGAATACATTCGTTAATTGCTGCAGCATTTTTGGACGGCAAAATGGCCCACTCACACACCCAAGAATTCTGCTGATGCGGTATACAACTGATGTCCCAGTACACACAGCGTAAGAGTTCTTCTAAGCTGGACACCACTCTACCGAGAGACTCTGGAAGCACCACCTGTCCACCTCTCTCTTCTGGTAGAGTGCCTTCGCCAAGACTTAGAAGGACATCTGAGAATTCTTGAGCACATGCATTGCCGCCGAGTCGAGCTCTCATATTAATGGTCAAGCGCAGCGTACGAACTCGTGACCACAACGAAGATCGTTTCAACGAAGCATTCACCTCGTCAGCCCTCGATCCCCGCGTCACCACGGGAAGCGTTTGCCGGAAATCGCCACTGAACAGAACTGTGACACCACCCATCAAATGTCATACGATCAGAAAGCAATCCTTGACCACGTGTCCCTTATCGCTGTTACGTGACACACCACAAACGGGCGTTTCGGCGCTTTCTAAATCAATGGGAATTTTAAACATGGCATGTGCTGTCTTGCCACCCGGAAGCAGTGTGGCAGCGATTCCCGACGACGCTACAGCAATAGCAATTTTGCCTTGCCTCCTGACCTCTGTAAGTATGCCAGTGGTAACAAATGTTTTTCCTGTTCCACCAGGAGCATCCAAGAAAAACATTTTACCCTGGTTTTGCCCAACGCTTTCAAGGACGGTGTCATCAATTTGTTTTTGCTCTGAAGAGAACAAAGTGATTTCCACGGTCTTGATGCGGTGATGATTGGGGAGCCGGTAACCCATATTCGATCAGTGGATTGCCGCCGATAGAAATGACCACATCTTGAAGTGAACTGAGACAGGTGTTCAGCACGCGTTCATCAGTTACTTCGACTTCGTCTCCAGTAGCACGCCTCAAAGCTCGTAGAAAATCTTCAGACAGATGATGGCGATACTCTCCCACAAAGCTATCGGGTTCGCGACTCCACAATACACCAAGATGACGTCAAACGGATGGTGCATGCGGCTGGGACTGTCACTGACGCTCGCCTCCGTGAGGGTGCCATCCCAATTTTGGTCACTGTCGAGAAGGTGACGTGCTATAATGCTATTTTAAAAGTTGTTTACTTATAATGCTATAGCGACACTGGCATCTTAGGTATTTTTGGTGCTGTAGAGCCTTCACGCAGACGACGTCGCGGGCAGCAGCTAGTTAGGTATACGACATGAAAATATATTAATTACCTACCAAGCAATAATCACCCAGATAAATACCGAACAAAAGTATTAACAGTCAATTTTTATTTTGTACTAACAACATGAAATTGATGAAGAAATGATCATCATCAATGAACATAACTTTTTTGTAATACACCGCATTTTTTTTAAATTGTCTTCCTCAACTCTGCTCAAGTTTTTGAGGGTTTTGTTGGAACTTGAATTTGTCAAAACGAACTAAGTAAACGACTTTTATGAAGAAAATGCACATTACCCCATCTATGAATTATAAGAATAACTAACTACTAACCTCGCCAACATGATCAAATTTAAATTATTAATTTCCAAAAAGTGTTAACATGTAACTTGATTTGATTTTTATGAAATCTCATAGATGGCGCTGCTTCAAAATTGTCTTTATACTACTAACATTCATTAAACTATGTTTCTCTGTCCAAGTTACTTAAATGGCGTAGTTTTTATAGTGTAAAGCTAGATAATAGCATGGCTTACTCAAAAACAACATTTAAATATGCGTCGTTAGATTACACGCTGTCACACAATGCGTAAGAAAAATAAAGACTCACAGCTCCTCCCCCGTAGGTGATAGCGTGATAATATGTAGCCTATATGTTGACCCGACCTCTTAGTAATATTCATGCAAAATTTGAAGTAAATCCATGCAGTACTTTTTGAGTTTATCCCGGACATACATACAGACAAACAGACAAACAGACAAAAATTCTAAAAACTATATTTTTGGCTTCGGTATCGATTGTAGATCACGCCCCAAGTATTCTTTTAAAAAAATATTCAATGTACAGTTTTGACTTTCCTACGATTTTATTATATGTATAGATAAAATTCAACGTCCTGGCCAACTGATATATCAATCAACGCACAACCTAAACCGCTGGTCCTAGAGACATGAAATTTGGAGGGCGTGTTCTTTGTGAAGAGTAGGTATCCACTAGGAAAGGGTTTTCGAAATTCACGCGGACAAAGCCGCGGGCAGAAGCTAGTGTACAAACAGACACATACATTTTATTTATTCGTATTGTATGTATTGTGTTTGTATAGACGAATGGTTGGTAGCATCAGTTATGGTTGATTATGAACAAATTAACGTTAAACCAAAGCAAGAGCAAGAGCCTTTAATAAAAGGATACTAATATCTTTGTTTACACAAAGAAAATTTGAGAGAATATGGATAACATGAGCATTCGCTCGTTTGTCTAAGCCCACCTTAAGAAACAATAAACACAAACATTAGTCATTGTCTGGAAAACATTATGGAGGTATGAACAGGGGACAGGGTGTAAAGTTCACTCATCCTCCATAGAAAAGGGGGGATCCTCCGACCAGGCGGGTGTCGTGTCTGGTCGGCCACTGTCCGACTGTTGGTACCGGGACGTTTTATATACGCTAGTCGCGCGGTAAACTCTGCTTGCGAGATGCAGGATTTTGTGTGACGCTGACGTCAGTGTGATACGTAGTTCTCATGTGGCGATGTAGATGTCGCCACAACCGTAATTAATATCAGCCGCTTTTAAATATATTTTTCTTTGTGAAAATCTTGTTTAAAGCGGTACATATTCCTACGACTGCCTCGTTGGTCTAGTGTTCACAAGCACTATAGGTCTACCAGAATCTCATGATAAAAAAAAAAAAACAAAAAAACTTTGTGGTTTTCATACATTTGACAACATTGGCAATGTCATGCATGAAGTCCTGCGGGGCAGTTGCGTAACACATTATCATTCGGAACCGGTTTCATTTTGACAGTTCAACAACATTCATTGCGTTACCTACTTGTTGAGCAGACAAAATTTTTCGAACGTATGAAGCAATGGATTAGCAGCTTGCTTCAAAATTAATCAGATTCCAATTGATAGTGTGTTACGCAATTAGGGTGCTGGGTTTGATTCCTAGACCGGGCAAAGCATTTTCTTTCTGGAATTTCTCAGTAGCAGTCTGGAGTTTGGATTTGCCCGGTTGTTGGCAATAGGCTCGCCCCCTATTACGTGGGACTTAAAAATAACTGGGAAGCTGCGAGTGTACTATATGGAGAGAAAGCGTGATTTTATTATTACTTCATACGTGTGAGTATGTAAACACCAAAGTTTTTACACCCAAAAGCGCAGAGTAAGGGTAAATCTGCAGATACATTATTACAAAAACACCGCTCGTCGTTGACCGGGATGTGTCGGTATGTCCTAACGTGAACTAGGTCGAAACTGCATCGTAACCATTTCCGCTGTGCTGCCCGAAAGGCGAGCGCGGGCAGGAAATATTGACGTGGACATTTGCAAACGTCACGTTGTTTGAAGTTATTTGTAGTGGAATGTTTCACATGATTTTACATTTCATTCAGTGTATATGTAGAGAGAAATAAATGCCAGTGGACTTCGTTTTGCTGTCTCTTCAATCAAGGACTTAATTTTTGAACAGGACTTGATATTTAATAAAGTGCTTTTGAACAAAGCCGTAGGCAAGCGTGTCTACGGCGTAACCGACGTAGTTGCTACGCCGTAGCATTGAGTTGAAGCTAATTTCATAACTAAGCAAAAGACCCATACAAACTGACGTCTTCCTAACTTAAATCCACAAAGCTACATTCAAAATTATAGAGAAATTATCAGGCGATTAGCTCTCCACGTTTCACAGGTTTGTAACTATAGAATAATGTTTCCTTTTAAACAATTTATTCAGCTCGGCATACAGGTCCTAAACCACCTTATCGATTAATAACCTAAAACCGTTTAAAAATATATCATACACGCTTAAAAAGCACATTAGAAATATCCATTAGGCTTTTGTTAAACAAAACACAATCAGCCAATGGCGTTATAATGATATTAAATTCAACTGAATATTATCCGGTAAATGGTTACCAATGTAATTGACCCGGAGATAGGATGCCGAACAACGTGACTGGACAAGCAATAATGTTGAGTCAATAGCTCACCAACCAATCACGATAATTACAAATGGAACATGTTGATTTTGTTAGTGATGCGTGAAAGGTAAATATTATATTCTGGATGTACGTAATTTACGGAATAAACTGTATAAATAAAAAAAAACTGGGCAACAGCGAGTCGGACTCGCGCACCGAGGGTTCCGTAACATCCGGGTTTATGCATAAGGTTTATGTTTATGAAATTAAATGTTTTTTTTTATTTGAGTTGATTGAATGAACGGGTAAATTGCGTTTTACGATTTATGACGTATTAAAAAAAAAAAACTACTTACTAGATGTCGTTCAAACCAATTTTCGGTGGAAGTTTACATGGTAATGTACATCATATTTTTTTTTTAGTTTTATCATTCTCTTATTTTAGAAGTTACAGGGGGGGGACACACATTTTACCACTTTGGAAGTGTCTCTCGCGCAAACTATTCAGTTTAGAAAAAAATGATATTAGAAACCTCAATATCATTTTTGAAGACCTACCCATAGATACCCCACACGTATGGGATTGATGAAAAAAAAATTTTTGAGTTTCGGTTCTAAGTATGGGGAACCCTAAAATTTATTGTTTTTTTTTCTATTTTTGTGTGAAAATCTTAATGCGGTTCACAGAATACATCTACTTACCAAGTTTCAACAGTATAGTTCTTATAGTTTCGGCAAAAAGTGGCTGTGACATACGGACGGACAGACGGACAGACAGACAGACAATCTATAAGGGTTCCGTTTTTTGCCATTTGGCTACGGAACCCTAAAAATGAAATGCGTTGATAAACGCATCATTTGAGAACGGCTGGACCGATTTGGCAATTTTTATTTTAAAATATTCGTAATAGTCCGAATTAGATTTTATGGGAAGAGAAATTGGAAAAAGTGATCCGGAAAATTGGAAAATGCGGGAAAAACTAAAGGTGCTTTTTCTATGGAATCTTTGTATGAACTCAAAACCATATTGAACTTTTGCCAGGGCCAACGTCTGTCAGATTAGCTAATGCTCAAATAAAACTTCGTTTTAAGAAGCCGTTAAATCTAATGGCCTCTCTGTCACTTTAAAATTAATTGGACAATTAGAAAGACTTTTGACAACTTCTTTGACTTAATCTAAGTGGTTTTTAGCAGGTATTTGGATCGTCTTTTTGTAGTGAGTTTTTAATACGTAAGAAACTTTACCTCTGTGCGATAACCGCACACATTTACAACTATGAGGAATAGAGCAAAATGGTCAAATGAGTTTTGTTTGAGGTTTTGGAGAAATCTACTGCAACTTTAGTTTCCTGAAAAAGCAGTCACCCATTTTTTTAAAAACACAGTTTAGCCACCAACGATAGTACTGCTAAAAGTACCTTTTAATCAATGCTTCAAATCATCGCAACATTTGACGATTAAATGAATACTATCTACATTATATGAGGTAGAAATTGGTTTAGCGAAGAGAAAATCTAATCTTTTAGATTGATCTTGGACATCGTCCTCGCTCTGAAATTGATGGCACGATGTAGACTATTACAATAAAATTGGTATAGGTACTCTTTTGTTACATGAGCGGTGGGACTGCCATTTTTAAACATTATATCGCTGTAGTATTTAAAGGCGCGGTGGCTGGTTAGTCGACTTGTATAATATGCTCATAGTTTTGTGTACGTACGGAAAAAGGGGATACAAATTATTTTTGTTTATTGAGGGGCTTGTGGCTAAATAATAACAGCCGCACGTGTCAATCGATCAGGTTAAGCTACTCTTGCCGCGGTTGGTCCGTGGATGGGTGAGTATCATTACATACCAAGACTCGGAAAGCACGTGGTCCTATCTGTTATTCGTGGATCTTTGACAGTCTTTGGTCGTCAGAAGCTCGAAAGTCTGACAACCAGTCTTACCAAGGGGTACCGCAATAGCTAGTAACTAGGTTATGGAGGTCAAATAGGCAGTCATCATCATCATTTCAGCCGATAGACGTCCACTGCTGGACATAGGCCTCCCCCAATTTTGGGGGGGGGGGGGGTTGCCATAATCGCCACGCTTGGCAGGCTGGTTGGCGATCGCAGTATGGTATGATGGTGGAATGCATAGAGAACGCTGTTGCCCGTTCTCCGGTACGACCCTTAGTCGCGAAGGGAGTGTCAGACTCTTACTGACTAAAACCCACTCGTGTTCCTTCAGCTGCCTGTGCAGGGGCCACGGTATCTCTTTCGAACAACCCGCAACACTGGCGGGCATCGGCCCTAGCGGACCCCGTCAGTTACTGCTGACATCTCCTTGAGGCGCGCGTGGAACACAACGCGCCGTCGACCCGGGCCTGGTCCTTAGCGGCCGGCGAGCTGCCCATTGCTCGCCGTCCGCAAGCCCGCGCCTACGGTGGCCGGGAATCAGCTATTGATTCCTGACGTGTTGCGTAACACCCTTCAATCATAATCCAATAGTATTGAAGGAAAATCATAGGTTTGAAAAATTCGTCTGCTCAACAACAATTAACGTCGCTGAACTATCAAAGAGAAGGGTGAAGTGAAAGGTATTGCCCAGGATTGCCATTGTATGTGTGTTGAACAATTACGCCACAGGTTCTGTACAGCATTTTGTTACTCAAATATTGTGGATAGATTGGTTATTTACTTAGTTATAATGACGAGACGAGTGCAAAGTTATTCATGGAAGAAAAACAAAACGAAATATGCGAGGAACACTTGATTTATTATTTGAGTTAATTAAAGTTGAGCGCTGACCGGTTTTAATTGCTTCAAAGTTTTTAATTAAACGCTATTTGTAGTGAAATTGTACAGTAAAAGGTATATACGATCTACTGACGGTCATACTGTAGGTACACCTATTTAAT
The DNA here is from genome assembly GCA_916614155.1 of Mesoligia furuncula. Lineage (NCBI taxonomy): Eukaryota > Metazoa > Arthropoda > Insecta > Lepidoptera > Noctuidae > Mesoligia > Mesoligia furuncula. The sequence continues at coordinate 9,005,237 of OU744800.1, forward strand.
AATTTTGAGGCAAAAAAATATTATCGCCGTTCGTGCCGCCGGGTGTAAAGCTTTCAGTAAATTAAAATTTTCATTTGAAACTTAAGTCGGGAAGAATTTAAATTTAAATATTGTTCATTTTGCATGCTGAAGTTAAATAATTTTCAGTTTTTGAAAACACTTGTATCTTGGATTTTTAAACAGGAAATTGTTGTTGGGAAGGAGAATGATTATGATGATCCTAATGGAAACTAAATATTGGAACTAAAATGTAAGAAATAAGAAATAAACATCCAAAAGAATGAAAAAAATGTACTTACAATATAAGTTTTTTCTTACCTTTAAAAGTATGAACTCTAGAATTAGACATGACGTGCCACAGTTGAGGATCTCCAGCCGAAGGTGCAAGTACCAGGTGTTGTCCTGATGGCGCCAATTGCAGAAGGCGTGCACCTGCTCCAGGAGTTGACCCACCCACGGAGAGCACCCGAACTGTTGATGCTATTGGTGGTTGAAGCCTAGGAGAAAAAAACAAGTGAATATCAGGTTAAAATACAGGGGAATTTTCTGAACTCATAATTATTTTAGTTTAGTTTAGTTTATTTATTAATAATTATCAAAAATTACAAGTCAGTTTTATAAAAAGTAAAAACACAAAATCTTCATACAATAAAACGAGCATCCCACAAAAAAAGTAAAGTAAAGACAAGTAAATACACTATCAGCGGCCGCTGACCCTGTAATCAGCTGTCTAAATTGAAATGACGAGATACTACTACCTAATCCGACTTGTCAAAACATCAAGATTTTTTTATAATATTTATAAGTTTATACACATAAACCTTCCGGATTAAGTCCCGTATTACAGAATGTCACTCAATACCCAAGCATTTCTTAAAACTAGTTTCAACCAATCAAATGGCTTGAATCTAGTTTTAAGTAATGCTTGAATATTGAGTGACGTTCTGTAATACGGGCCTAAATTACGGTGGTGATCACATAAAAATCCGTTGTAGTTTAAAAGAACGACGGGGTCACAATATCAGACACGAAAAGCGACTTTAATTGGTAATACCTCTGTAGATATAAAAGTTTTTTTTTGGTTTATCGTCATTAGATATCGATTCCGGTGTCTGGTCTGAAAAGTTATGCCAGCTAGTTTAATTTAATCTTTTATAACCATCATCATCATTTGCCTAGCCTTTTCCCAACTATGTTGAGGTCCGCTTCCAGTCTAATCGGATGCAGCTGAATACCAGTATTTTACATGGAGCGACTGTCTATCTGACCTCATAGCAGACCTGTAAAACATTGCCAAATGTGAAAAGTTACGGCCTAATTGTAATGATGTGACTTTTGGCACAGATTACTAAATAGTTACTTTTGGTATTTGCAAATACTGGTACCTATTTCGTAACGTTTTTTTAAACACGTATTTTGTTAACATCTTCGAGTATGAATGATCTAAGACACTGTTTCTAAGAAGAATCATTAATAATAATCTAAATTAATATTGTTACGAGCTTCGGGTTCGTGACAATAAAAACTGCCGATTTAATAACCAAAAAAATGACACTTTAATAATCAACACTAATTACAAGTCGAACACACTAATTACAAAACACAATTGCACTACTGATCGCTTTAAGTCGCACTTGAATATCGCTTCGATACTTTCACTTCGATCGCTTAATCCAAACTGTGTCGGTCGTGGCGCGTCTCGGCCTTATATAGCGCCAAAGAGAGTTCTAGAACCTTCCATTGTAGAAACATCTAGAATGTTCGAGTACATACAGGCCCCGATCGACCAGATGTCGAAAGTTCGGGAATGTTCTAGAAAGTTCTCGCATCGAAATTTCTAGAAGGGTCTTCATTACTAGTTCCGCTACTCGATACTAGATGGCGCTAGTGGTAACTACTGTTACCATGTACCAGGCATTAATTGTGGCGCGCAACACTGCCCCCTCCTAAGACATGCTCGTCCCGAGCATTATCGGCCCCATAATAACGCGCCAGTCGATCCACGTGGACGATCTTAGGAGTACCTCTTGCACCTTTCTGTATCCGGTAGGTTACGTCATTGATCTTTGTCACAATCCGGTACGGTCCGTCCCATTTAGCTTGAAGCTTAGGAGATTTCCCTTTGCTGCGGACTGGATTGTGCAACCACACTAGTGAACCTTCGTCGAACCCTTTATTGTTAATTTTACGGTCATAACGGGTTTTCATCTTTTCAGACATTTGCTGGCCCGATTGTCTGACGTGCTCATAAATGTCATTCATTTTGTTCCGCAAGTCACTCGCATAATCGGTTATACTGCGTGGGGCATCAGGTGGTATTCCGGTGATCAGGTCTGCAGGCAGCCGTAATTCTCTTCCAAAGTTTGCGAAAGCTGGTGTCACCGATGTACTTTCGTGAACAGCGCTTCGATATGACAACAAAAACGGTTGTATGTGCTTGTCCCAATCTCGTTGCCGATTTTCCACAACTTTGGCTAGGTACCTCTCCAGTGTCTGATTAAATCGTTCCACCATTCCATCCGATTGTGGGTGGTAAGAAGTTGTTCTTGTTTTATGTGTACCCATAACTCGACAAGTTTCCTGGAATATTTGGGACTCAAAATTTCTTCCTTGGTCGCTGTGAATCTCCAAAGGTACTCCAAAACGGCAGAAGACTTCATGAACCAGTTTATCTGCAACTGTTGAAGCTTCTTGGTTTGGAATGGCGAAGACTTCCGGCCACTTAGTGAAGTAATCCATCACAACCATGAAATACTTGTTACCACTTTCACTTACCGGAAACGGCCCCGCGACGTCAAGGGCTATCCTCTCCCATGGTGCACCAACATTGTACAATTTCAATGCACCTCTACTACGAGTCTGAGGTCCCTTTACAGCTGCACAACTTGTACATTTGCGACACCATTCCTCGACATCGTCCCGACAGTGGACCCAGTAAAACCGTTCTCGTATCTTCAGTAGAGTCCGTTTTACTCCCAGATGACCTCCTGAACAACCATTATGGTACAGCTGTAGAACATCCGGTACTTGAGCTTTAGGGACAACCATTTGCAAATGACAGCTGTCTCCCCGAGCGTTTTCCCATTTACGGCACAGGACTCCATCCTGAATCACCAAGCTGTCCCATTGGGCCCAATAGCTTTTTGTGGTCGAACTCATTGCTGAGACGTCGCTCCACCTGGGCTTAGGAGCTCTGGCCTTCATCCACTCCAGAATCGGCTTGATGTCCGAATCTTCCTGCTGTGCACGTTGTAGGCTTTCCTTCCACTCGTTGCTGAGGTCTGTCTTGAGCATCCTCACAGGTACGACTTCTTTACTTTCTTGCCTAGTACAATGCTTGCAGTTTTCAGGACAAGGTCTTCTTGACAATGCATCTGCGTTGCCATGAGATTTCCCGCTGCGATGTTCGACCTCGAAGTCGTATTCCTGCAGTAGTTCAATCCATCTCGCAACTTGTCCTTCTGGATTTTTGAACTGCAATAGCCATTTCAGTGCAGCATGGTCAGTTCGTAGGTGGAATTTCCGCCCCAGAAGATATTTGCTAAAGTGCTGCAATGACTTTACCACAGCAAGCAGTTCCCGTCTCGTAACACAATAGTTCCTTTCAGGTTTCGACAATGACTTGCTGAAGTATGCTACCACAACCTCTTGATCACCATTACGTTGAGACAACACACCGCCAAGTCCTATGTCACTTGCGTCTGTGTCAACTATAAACTCTTTGCCCGCATCAGGGTACCCCAAAATAGGTGTTTTGCACAGACGGTCCTTTAGCTCCTGGAATGCGATGTCGCAACTTTCATCCCAGCAGAAATGTCGCTTCTCTTCGGTTAGCTTATGCAGGGGTTTAGCTATATCTGCAAAGTTCTTGACAAATCGCCGATAATAGGAGCACAAACCCAGAAATGCTCTGACCTGCGTCTTGTCTTTTGGAATTGGCCAATCCTTGACAGCGGCGATTTTCTCTGGATCCGTGCGGATACCTTCTTCAGACACTACATATCCCAAAAAGCTAACTTGTCGTTTGAATAGTGAACACTTCTTCGGACTTAACTTGAGGTTGGCACTCTGAATCTTCATGAGCACGCGTTCCAGGTTTTGAAGGTGTTCTTCAAACGTGCGGCCTACGATGATGATGTCATCCAAGTAGACCAGGCAGGCATCGCCAATTAGTCCGGTAAGTACAAGTTCCATCAACCTCTCAAATGTTGCCGGAGCATTGCACAATCCAAACGGCATAACTTTAAATTGCCACAGACCCTTTCCTGTCGAGAATGCAGTTTTCTCCTTGTCGTTAGGATCAATTTCAACTTGCCAGTAGCCACTTTTCAGGTCCAGCGTGCTAAACCACTTTACTCCAGTAAGCATGTCCAGCGTGTCATCAATTCTTGGCAAAGGATAGCTGTCCTTCTTTGTAACGTCGTTCAGACGACGATAGTCAACACAAAACCGCATGCTGCCGTCCTTCTTTCTTACCAGCACTACAGGTGAACACCATGGACTAGATGAAGGTTCAATAACACCATCCTTCACCATTCCCTCAATCATGGTTTCCACTTCTTTTTCACGTGCTACCGGCAATCTCCTTGGCCGCTGACGGATAGGCAATTCTTCTCCTGTATTTATTTTGTGTTGAACTATGCCAGTCTTCCCGATGTCAGCCTCGTTTGACGAGAAAACATCGGCGAACTTGAATAACATCTTCTTCGCCTTGACCATTTCATTTTGGGACAAAGCGCTGCGGCAGTCTTCTAAAAGTGTGGTCACTTTTGTTTGTGCATCCTTGCTGAGGGTCCCAGTCGATAGATGTTGGCATCGACGCAACCAATCCACTTCCTCGCAAGCACCAACAAGTGTGCCTTTTTCTATTATCTGTTCCTGATCACAAAGGTTCAGCACACGTACTCCTGAGATGTCAGTGGCTCTGACCAAAGTCCGTGCCACTTTCCATGGAAGGTCATTGTCTACCCTTTCCACGAGTACACAACGATGAGTTTGCCCAGGATTCCGAGGAAGACTAACCGGCACAATCGTTTCCGATCTCGGCGGAAGAACAATCTTCTTAAGGCTGTACACATTCCCAGGTAACGCCCCTTCCATGAAAAGTTCCTCTTCTCCACATTTCAAAACACCTTGCTTGACGTCAATCTCGCAATAATTCTTCCTCATAAAGTCAAGGCCCAGGATGCAATCGTCCATTATATCAGCCACGATGACATTATGCAGGTAGATTCTGTTCCCTAGCGTCAGTTCCATTTTCTTCTCTCCATGGACGGGTATGCGCTGACCGGTGGCTGTTACCAAATTAATGCGTTCCCGGTTGTATGCGGAGTCCCCAAGGGACCGACTAGCAAGTTGGGAACTGACAACCGTGCGAGAAGCTCCAGTGTCTATGGTCAGCTTACACGGCGTTCCGTTGACCTCGCCCTTGATGATAAGGCTGTTCCCGTCATGGGTTTGTGTGATCGAAACCCTTGGGGCTCTTTGAACATCAGCCAGCACCCGCCCCGCAGTCCTGGCTATTACTCGTTTCCCTGCTGCTGGTGCTGCGCGGTGTTGTTAGCCGCACTGCCCTCTGGAGATCGGTCGACTTCTCTTTCTGCAGTTCGCTTAGGGCAACTGGATCGAAGGTGGTCCTTTTCCCCACAGCCGTAGCACCTAGGGCTGTATCCTTTATTGCGGTCGCGAACTGTAGCCGCTGCAACCTCCCTGACGCGATGGGAACGATGATCCTGTCGCACAGCTTCCACCTCCAGTGCATGGGCCAAGGCGTCCTTAAGCGTCCCGTGGTGCCCGAGCCTCACAGCAGCTCTCACTTCAAGGTCGCGGATGCCGTCGATGAATGCCTGCACCAGGTTTCCATCAATAAGCGCAGGTACGGACTGGTAAGCTTTACGAACCAGCTTCTCCACTTCAAGGGCCCACTGCTGCAGGTTTTCGTTACTGCGTTGCACGCGATCCTTGAGCTGGGCACGAAACACGTGTTCCAGGTGAGCGTCGCCATACCGAGCTTCCAATGCCTCGAGGAGCTGCTCGTAAGTCACTTCCTTACCGAGAGCTTCCAGGACAGTTAAGGCCTGGTCGCGCAGGCCTAGGGTGAGAGCAGTCATGGCCTGGCTTTTATTCCACCCGTTAGCCTTCATGACAGCCTCAAATTGGATTTTGTAGGCCGACCAGGAAGAAGTTCCGTCGAACGGTGGCACTTTGAATCCACGTAGCGAAGGTGTTGTAGCTACGGGAGCTGCGATTCTATTCTCAAGTTTAAGGTTACCCAACTCCTGCTTCACATCAGCAATGACGTCATTAAACTTACTGATCTGAATTTCAGCTTCTGACAGACGGTTGTCATGCTGGGTAACCTTCTCTTTCACCTCCTTCATGTCCTTCCCGAGGGTTGCGTGAAGGTCCTTTATGAGGAAAATCTGCTCTTCCTGACGGCGCGCCTGCTCCTCCTTATCCTGTTTGAGCTGTTCTTCCAATCGACGGGTCTGTTCTTCTTTGTCCCGCTGGAGCTGTTCTTCCAACCGACGAGCCTGTTCCTCCTGTCGGTGGGCCTGTTCCTCCTGTCGACGGGCCTGTTCCTCCTTGTCCCGCTGGAGCTGTTCCTCCAACCGACGAGCCTGTTCCTCCTGTCGGCGAGCCTGTTCCTCCTTGTCCCGCTGGAGCTGTTCCTCCAACCGGCGAGCCTGCTCCTGCAGCATCAACATCAGAGCAGCCAAATCTGGTGCTGCTGATGCTGGAGCTGCTGCGGACGGGCCGGCCTCCATGGTCGGTAGCTGGCCCTCCGACCTCTGTGGCGTAGCTCCACCAAATCGCCTCTGGTCCGTCTCCTGCTGGCGTTGACTCCGGGTACGGATACCCTCCGTGTCGTCTTTGGGTAAAACCGGCATGATTTTTAATCCCACTTCTGACACCAATTGTTACGAGCTCCGGGTTCGTGACAATAAAAACTGCCGATTTAATAACCAAAAAAATGACACTTTAATAATCAACACTAATTACAAGTCGAACACACTAATTACAAAACACAATTGCACTACTGATCGCTTTAAGTCGCACTTGAATATCGCTTCGATACTTTCACTTCGATCGCTTAATCCAAACTGTGTCGGTCGTGGCGCGTCTCGGCCTTATATAGCGCCAAAGAGAGTTCTAGAACCTTCCATTGTAGAAACATCTAGAATGTTCGAGTACATACAGGCCCCGATCGACCAGATGTCGAAAGTTCGGGAATGTTCTAGAAAGTTCTCGCATCGAAATTTCTAGAAGGGTCTTCATTACTAGTTCCGCTACTCGATACTAGATGGCGCTAGTGGTAACTACTGTTACCATGTACCAGGCATTAATTGTGGCGCGCAACAATATGCCGAGTAAAGTTATATAAAACGTAGGTAAACGTTTGTCCGTAAATAGTCCGTCGCGCTTGGCTGCTTGCAGCGTATTGGCGGAGATTTCTTGAAAACGGTCAAAAAGTTGGTTTTTTAAAGCAGTGTCAAACCGTAAATAATTTTGACCAAAAAAAAAAAGATATTTTCTAGTCTTATTTTAATACAGTGATGGAACTCAAATCATAATTAAACATACATTAATGCATCAAAAAAATCTTCAAATACAGCTCTTGATTGTCTTTAAAAGCAGTTTATCCCTTCATTAACAATTTTAATTATAATTAAAAATATGCCATTGAATTTCTAATGCCAAACTGCATTCAGTGATGGATTATTTATTATTAAATAGTGTTTGTAAATAGATAATTGCTTCATATTTTGTAATAAATTACCAGTTTTGTGTTATCGCGTTTCTCTTTCTTTTCTATGCAGTTCGACAGTGACCGCGCTTTAGGTCATGTAAGCCGCTTAAAAAGTACTCTGTGAGCGTATTGTGAGATGCTATGACAATGTGTTGGAACGTGGAAAGTAGAGGGGCTTGTGGCTAAGTAATATCAGCCGCAAGGCTCGATCGATCAGGTTAAGCTATGCTTGCCACGGTTGGTCCACGGATGGGTGACCATCTTCACATACCAAGACCCCTCCATGCCTCGGAAACTACGCAAGATCGTGGATCTTTGGCAGTCGTTACGGGTCGTCAGAAGCCCGAAAGTCTGACAACTAGTCTTACAAGTGGTATCGTATTATCCAGTAACTGGGTTGTGGAGGTCAGATAGGCAGTCGCTCCATGTAAAGTACTGGTATTCAGCTGCATCCGGTTAGACTGGAAGCCGACTCTAACATAGTTGGGAAAAGACGATGGCAGATGAATGTGTTGGAACGTGGAAGTCAGGCATCATTTTAAAACAGGTTATTTTGGATCTGACTCGTTTCGAAGCATTTCTTTATTTACATCTTAACGAAGGTCTATCATGCGGCCGTCTCATTTATTTTTGCAATGTTATTAAACTAACACTATTTATAAACATATTCGATACAGAATAAATTTTTTAATCTGACACATATTTATTTTCTTTAAGTATACTTATACACGTCACGTTGCATTGTAAAACTGATTTACATCCGTCACCTCACACATCAGGTCCAGTTGAAAACCAGCGTCAGGTACTAGTTGTCTGGCATTTTTGCTGAACTGGGCCTTTTTGGTGCAGCCGTGAGGCACACTTTTCTGCTAATGTTTTATTATCTGATGTGTGTATCTGGTGCATTGTGTCTTTTAGTCTGTGCTAAATACATGAATTTTCTTTCTTTAAAAGCCGTTCAATATTCTTCAAGAAAGAAAACAATATCATATTCTTTTCTTATTCATTACAATTATTTCCCCAGGGTTTCTCATTAAGGATAATCATCTACTGTTGTCCCCGGGCACATTAATTACGAAAACTTAATGGGAAAAGATAAGGGGAGTTATTATCAAGTTAATTAACAAAAAACGATACTGTTCCAAAGCTGACCTTTTATTTAGGCTTTTTTTGGGTAAAAAAGTAATTTGTATTAAAATTGACTATGTAATGTGTACACAATGCGTGTATTAACTGCTATTATTCATTTGTGATATCTCTACGAATTATCTATGAAAACGTTTTAAATTATTGCTGAACTTGGGTTCATTATTTCACAATGTTCGAATTTATTGCTAAATTAAAGCAATTTATATGAGAAGCCGAATAGAAATAAATTGCGCTGAAATAGATACCAACTGGTAATTTCATTTCAACTAGGTATCGAAATAGTTTATAAGAAAATCCCATTTTAGTTTCTTGAAAAACTTCAATTCTTTACGGATTTTATTTCATTTATTATATAACATGGAATCGGGTAATTTTTACTATAGTTACCGATACCGAGGCGTTCATACATTATAGAGGATAGAATAAGTGAATTTTACACCCTGTTGCTCATTAGAGGAATGAGCAACAGGGTGTAAAGTTCACTCATTCTCCATAGGCAAAGGGAGGATCCTCGGACCAGACGGGTGTTGTATCTGACGGTTGCCCGACGATTGATGTCGGGACGTTTTATAATATGCCATTTACGCGGTAAACTCTGCTTGCGCGATGCAGGACTTTGCGTAACGTCAACATGATGCGTAGTTCGAATGTAGCGGTGTAGATATCGCCACATCATTATACTATTTTAACTTTTTTCTAAGACAGTTGGTCTACTCTGTAAAAATCTCACCGTGAAAATTTAGTTAAATTGAGCTCAAAGTGAACTGTCAATAGTGTCCATCAGGAGAGCAGGGATCCCTGGCATAGGCGGTGACCCTTTTGGCCAGATCCCGCCTTGGACCTGGAGGCGAGAGCACTCGCGTCACTATATCAGTGGTGTGGGGAGGCGCTGGAGCGCGGTGAGAGACCGCCTCGGGTTATTAAATTGCGGCGGTCTGAGCTCCACCGTGCCCTGAGGACGGAATGGGAGACGCGACTTGCGCAAACATCTGCGGGGCACGCCGTTATAGCGGCGGTAAGATCCGTCATGGAGGCGTGGATCGAGAGGCGGAATGGCGCCCTCAGCTTCCGGCTGACGCAGGTACTCTCTGACCATGTCTGCTTTGGGAAGTGCGCATGGGACGGGGTTGCCTCCTTTTGCGAGGATCTGCGACCTCCGTGAGAGGTGGCTTGCGGTGGGTGGCGTCCATCGTTCGACCAGACAGGCCCGAGTTGGCGCCGTTCCACACGCACCTCTCGAGAGTGGGTCGGCCATTATGGGAGTGGCTGCACGGGGAGGTCGAGGCCTGTCGGGGGAGCGGTGAATGCTTATGAAAATCTCGCACCTCCGGCCATAGGCAGAGGTGGAACAGCGCGGTCCGGCATGCTCCTCTGTCACCCCCACGATGGACAAAATCCTTAAGGAAATCCACCGAGCACAAAAAAAAGGGTTCACATAAGTTTTCACGGTGGGGTTTTTTACAGAATAGACCGGGTCTTCAGTCAGTTGGACCCGGTCGCTTCTGGACCCGTGGGTCCAGTTGTCCGCATTTTTTTTTTGGTTAACTGGACCCACATTCAAACTTAAAAAAAACATCTATTGTTTAAAGCTACCCGTGGATACAGTCGAGACAAAAAGACACAAAGACAATTCCAAATTGCCATGGTGCCATTGTACCTTTAACGAAAGTGTGTGTAGGTAGTGATAAGTCGTTGACTCATCACTCTAGTGACTACGCGTGCAACCGTGAAAAGAACCCTTTTCTTTCGGTTGACATTTACAGATTGAGCAGGAAGGTAACTATTCCATCTTGTCTGTTTTTTCCTCCAAAATCTACAAGGAAGCATATACTGTAGGGACTTAAAGGTACATAAAGCTACTATTACGTATATTATGTTGCTCGAACTATTTTTAGCCCTTTAGTTTTGACCTTGAGTTAAAGCCCATAAGCTAGCCACCTGATTTAAGTTCAGATCAATATGTCTATGTAATGTTTTATTATTTTCTATTGTTTTTTAAAGCAGTGGTGGCCCAGTGGTAACGGTTTCAACTTACTAGTTGTGTGTGAGTGGTCATGGGTGGATAGATCTGACCCAGTCAGATTTATTATTTTGTAAAAATAATTGCATTATCATTGCTTTCAAAACGGTGAAGGACCACATCGTGAAAAAACGGGCATGACTTGGAATCAAAATTTAGAAGACACGTGACATCTACCAATCCGCATTGGGCCCGCTTGGTAGATTAAAGCCCACTCCCTCTCGACCAGAGGAGGCCTGTGTCCCAGCAGTGGGAATATTATAGGCTGATTATGCATTTAATGGTTTACTAGCTACGCCCCGCGGTTTCACCCGCGTAAATGTCAATCCCATGGGAATATCGGGATAAAATGTAGCCTATATGTTAATCCAGGGTGTCAGTTACCTCCATACAAAATTTTATCAAAATTGCTACAGCCGTTTGAGCGTGAAGAAGTAACAAACAAATAAACACACACACACACACTCACAAACTTTCGCTTTTATAATATTAGTGTGATTGTTTCTACTGTTTTTTTTTCTTTTTTTTTTTTTACAGTCGTTACGGGTAGGGGGTATCGTATTACCTAGTAACAGGGTTGTGGAGGCAGTCGCTCCATGTAAAATACTGGTATTCAGCTGCATCCGGTTAGACTGGAAGCCGACCCCAACTTAGTTGGGAAAAGGCTAGGCAGATGATGATGTTTCTACTGTTTTTATCTATTAGAATTTCATATCTAGGGCTGATATTTGAATTATTTCTTTCCAGTTTAACAACTCAATAGCTGTTAGTTAAATCAAAGAAACTGCAATAGCAATGTGTGTCGACACCCTTGCGTCATCCTATCTTCCAAGCACGGTGAGCTGTGCAGGTGCGGAAAACTCAAACGGCGCAAATACTCCAATATCTTTGGAACTTATATGTTTGAGCCGTTTGGGGTTGAAACACTAGGGCCATGGGGCCCGAGTGCCCACTTATTATTTCGAGATATCGCCAAGCGGTTGGTCGACTCTTCACGTGACCAGACGGCTGGCCTATTTTTTGGCCAAAGAATCGGCATTGCCCTACAACGTGGCAATGCTGCCAGCCTTTTGAGCACGTTTCCTGTCGACAGCGATGTGGACAAATTTTTTGATGAACTTTTATTATTTCCCCTCCTTTTTATATACTTTTTTGAGAATATCTCTCATTCAAACTATTCGCTAGCAGTTTAGCATAAAACACCGAACCGTTACTTAACCCGTCGGAAATATGCGTCCGGATTTTCCATTTCGCTTACTTAAGCCGTTTTAGGCTTGTTTTCATAGCGGGCGGAGTACACTTTGCTCTTTGTTGGTTACATTCCATTATTCCCATGTGAGCTATTTCGCCAAGGATCACACCTTTTCTGAATTATTCGCGTTGTGAAACAGTGAGCTAGCTGCAAAACGTGATTCGAATATTTTGTATGGGGAATAGATGGGAATTAAGTGTAATATTGGAAAATTAATGATACTTTTGAGGGTAGATATCGTTTTAGGATGTTTTTATCCTTTTGAAATAAATTTGCTTTTGTGTTTTGGTGTTTTAATTTTTATGCGTTGGGTCTTTGTCAAGCATTTTTTTTGCTATGAATTCTTTGACAACAAAATTAAGATCATACAGAGTGCCGATTAGGTATTATCACATTAAACAGTACAGCGATAACTACAAGTTGTTATAAGTATGTGAAAAAAGAAACTATAAATAGAAAACTGTAGGTATCTAATTATTTTTCAAACAAAAATTGGCACGATATAAACCACCCTTGATAATATGGTAAGCGCGGGGCGATGGTATTAATAATTCAACACAAACTTTATGGTCATCATCTGCCTCGCCTTTTCCCAACTATGTTGGGGTCGGCTTCCAGTCTAACCAGATGCAGCTGAATACCAGTATTTTACATGAAGCGACTGCCTATCTGACCTCTACAACCCAGTTAAAGGGTAATACGAAACCCCTTGGTAAGTCTGGTTGTCAGACTTTCGGGCTTTTGACGACCCATAACGACAAAGATCCACGAATGACAGCCGGGACCAACGGCTTAACGTGCTTTCCGAGGCACGGAGGGGTCTTGGTATGTAAAGATTGTCACCCATCCACAGACCAACCGCGGCAAGCGCAGCTTAACCTGATCGATCGATCAGTGCGGCTGTTATTAGTTAGCCACATGCCCGTCCAACACAAACTTTATGGTATCGTTACCAAATAATCATAAATTAAACTTAATACAGTTGTTAAATATTTGTTATTTTGTTTTATTTTTATGCATCATGTTTGCCGCGAATAAACGTATTTTCTTTCTTTCTTTCAAACGAAAAGAAGGTCCCACGGCTAGATTGTTAATGGTTATTAAATATTTTAATTGTGTAAGTTTAAAATACGTAATGTAGAATACGTGGTTTCAAGGGTTTGATAACCTAATCGCCACACTACTGACGTAGGTAGTCCCTTAGCAATTAGGTCACATTATTTAACAATGTAATAAAATTTAAATGTAAATAATCAAAACGTAACACAATAGAACCTTTATCCTAATTCCCTTATAACAACCCAAAACTATTAGCTTTTCAAAAACTTACTCCAATTTTAGATTACAGTTTGCGTTTCATGTGCGATCAGGTGCACTTACTCGTGTCCAATCCAACTGAGTGGCTAGTGTGTAATTTATTTAACAGAACACTGGTGAAAGATGAAATGGCTAGAAAGGGGATGACTACCGAGATGACTATTAAGGGGCTTACGCAAAAAACGCAAGTTTTAGAAACAATAAAAGTATATGATCGACTACAGTAAACAAAATAAGAAAAATATATGATATTCTTCAGGATATATGCTAAGTTGGTGGTGTGTTGAAAACAACTAATTTGATATGATAGAAAAAAATCATGAAGATACCTTTCTTTTTACAATAAAAACCATACTAATATACATACAATCATTCTGATTTTTTGTCAGAATATTCTACAAGCAACATACTAAAACACTAGTGTTTTAATTTTTTAGTCCAATCAATAGATTTATTGTAATTAAATAATTGCTTCATATTTTGCAATAAATTAACAGCGTTGTGTCATCGCGCTTCTCTTTCTTTTCTATGCAATCCGACAGTAACCGCGCTTTAGGTCATGTAAGCCCCTTATTCGAGATTAGACAGAAGTATGGAAGAGACCTACCTACCCCAAATAAATTAGGATAAGAGCAGGAGAATGCATGATTATCACGCGCACACCGTAACGCCACACACAATAATTGTCGGGACTATAGTGATTTATTGTAATAATTATTATACCAGTTTAACGATACAGTCCACTATATTTTATTCCGCAAGGATAAAGACCTAACTCTGATAACTGGTATTAGCATCGACCCGCTCTGATAAGTGTGCATATATACGAGCGACATGCGTCAACGGCAGAGGCAAGTGATGCCGTCGTGGTGCGTGTTGACGGCAACCCTCGAAAACATGCCGCTCGTGTAGTACCTACGGTGCTCAAATACACGGACGGCATGTTGTCGAGTGCTGCCGTCGTCTCTGCCGTTGACGCGTGTGTTTTGTGTATGAGCTCTAAGGTGTAACCAGCGGGGTAGTTGCGTAACACACTATCAGCAATGGGTTTCATGTTGACAGTTCAACAACATTCATTGCGTTATTTACGTTGTTGAGCAGACACATTTTTCGAACATATGAAGCAATGGATTAGCAATATCCTTCAAAATGGTTCAGATTGAGAATGATAATGTGTTACGCAATTAGGGTGCAGACTGCAGTCGATCGATGCCGACGACGCTCCAAAATATATTCGATATTCCTTATTGATCGATGAACAAGTGACGATCCATCGATATGGATGATCGTTACATAAAACATTCACTTCGTCGATCAATTGGAATCTAGTTGCCATACACCACACTGCTCATCATCATCTTACCGGATGCAGCCGAATACTACTACTCACACTCACTTCAGCCGAAAGACGTCCACTGCTGGACATAGGCCTCCCCCAAAAGGAGGGGTTTGCCATAATCGCCACGCTTGGCAGGCGGGTTGGCGATCGCAGTATGGTATGGTGGTGGAATGCATAGAGAGCGCTGCTGCCCACTCTCCGGTATGCCCTTAGTCGCCTTTTACGACACCCACGGGAAGTATGGGGTGGTGGTACCTATTCTTTAAGTCCGGCAACACACAGACAAATACTACTACTACTAATACTAATTTTAATGGAGCGACTGCGCCTATCTGACCTCCACAACCCAGTTACTGAATAATACGACACCCCTTGCCCCCTTGGTAGACTGTCAGACTTTTTGGCGCCTGACGACCCGGAACGACTGTCAAGGATTCAAGAATGACAGCCGGGATCAACGGCTTAACGTGCTTTCCGAGACACGGAGGGGCACGGAGGGGGAGAGGTTAGGTTACGCTTGCCGCGCAAACGTAGCTTAACCTGATCGATTGACCTCTGCGGCTGTTATTTCTTAGCTGCATTAGCCTGAATTACCGATGCCCTTGTTCGACCGCAATCTGGTCTCACCTTTACCATAATAAAGCCTGATTAATCACTTCTAGTGTTAGTTTTGTCTAATTAATGACTTTACCAAATGCTTTGGATTTCAACCAAAGTGTTGGTTTATTAGAATTTATGTCTCTC
Organism: Mesoligia furuncula; assembly: GCA_916614155.1. Lineage (NCBI taxonomy): Eukaryota > Metazoa > Arthropoda > Insecta > Lepidoptera > Noctuidae > Mesoligia > Mesoligia furuncula. The sequence continues at coordinate 9,020,808 of OU744800.1, forward strand.
GCTATCTGTAATGTCTCCGGTGCCGAGGTCTTGTGTACGGTAGAGCAATTATTATAGAAGTTTGGCTTACTCCAGCCATAGTGTGCGGGAACTTAGTCTTCGTTTCAATGTATCTGGATTGTAGTTTAGTTGAAAATATTGTATCGATTTGATCTATCTATAATTTAGGCTTTATTAATTTTTTTATAGAATACGATCACCTACCGTGCATTCGCGATTTATTTGCCACTAACATGAATTAATGGAAAAATAACTTTAATTCCTACACAATAAAGTTCAGTTTACGCTACAACTTCAAACATTTTTATTACTTTGTCAATAGTGCTAGTCCCTCTGAAGTCAACTTAAACGTCATTGAAATAAAGTTGATATTTGTTTAACCTGAAATAAGTTAGGGGTTTGCAGCACTGCGCACTTTTACTTTACCATGCACCTACTATGTTTTATCTCTGCATCCCTCTAAGGTTTACAATGTAGATAATGTACAAGGTAGATAATGCCGAGGCATTAAGTTCACCTTTGTACGATTTTAGTTCTGTATATTAATAAGCAGCCTAAAAGGTTTCCACTGCTGGATACAGGCCTCCTCGGAGTGGGCTGTAATCCACCACGGCCCCAGTTCGGGATTGCATAAAGTTTCATTAAAATAAATGAACACCTAATGAACACTTAGGAATTTTCCTTACCTGATCTCTAAAAAAAAAACACAAGTGAAAAACGAGACGCTGATGAAATCATTCAATATTTATAGGTTTTTAATGATTTTAGAAATCTTTCAATTATGAAACGATATAATTTGACGTTTAATACTCAAAAATAATTTGAAGAAGTACTTACAATATTTTAAATTATCTTTAGAACAACATAAACATTTCGGAGAAATTATCTAAAAAAAGTAATTTTAGATAATTTCTCCGAAATTAGTTATGACTTTCGAAATAATTATAAACTGAGGTAAAAGAACATTATTAACTTTGTAGGTCATGTCAAAAGCATCTTTTTCCCTCGCAGCTATACAGTTAGAAGGAGAAAACAATAAAGTTCTCCTGTTAAATAAACAGTATCATTATTTTTATTCTCATCTTGTTCGATAGACAAGAACAGTAATTGCGATGGTACAGTCAGCAACAAAAGAAGATTAACACTTCAGTTTTTTTAATCTCAGTTATTGAGCAAAATATTTGTTAAAAATTGCATTGTACTTCTGCTGCAATTTTGAACAAATATTTTGCTCAATAACTGAGATTAAAAAAAACTGAAGTGTTAATCGACTTTTGTTGCTGACCGTACATAACAAAACATGTAGATACTATTATTCATATGTCTTAAGAGGTGACTATGAGATTCCGAGAAAGCATGTACTCAATGTACAACCAGGGTATTTATTTGATTGTTGAGCAGATTGAAATACTACGTCAATTTTCCGTGCAATAGTTTGAGAAATTGACTATCGTACTCTTTGGTCTTGTTAATCAAGTTCTTTGTTTTGACAAAACGACGCCGAAGTGCCAATACCTCCTAACTGAATTTTTTGGAGAAATTCACTTTTTTATCGTTTTGAATTTAAAAGCGTTATTCGCGTTTTAGTGAAATCGCCTAAGTGTATTTTTACTTGCAACAGCATTCAATTAAAATGTTGAAATATGTACCTCCCGACTAAACCAACGCAAAGTGTCTATTTTTGAACGTTTTTTTCAGTTTGTGTAAATTTTTGACTTTGTCAGTTAGGAGGTATTGGCACTTCGCCGTCGAAAAAATATCTAAATAATAACGAGTCGTGCAATAACTTACCATCCATTGAGTGGTACAAGTATTGGTTTATCGTAGCCATCGCACCAGGCCATTGCGGCTGTCACCAGCGTTGCTAGAACACCACGTCGCGCCACCGCAGGCCGGAGCCAGGCTATTATCTACGAAAGAAGACAATATCTATATATTTAAAAGAAAGTCGTGTTAGTTACCTACAGTATTTATAACTCAAGAACGGCTGAACCGATTGGCTGAAAATTGGTAGGGAGGTAGCTTAGAACCAGGAGACGGATGTAGGATCTTTTTTCTTTTTTTTACTTATAGGAGTAGGGTAGGAGTAGTGTAGGAGTAGGTTAGGAGTAGGGTAGGAGTAGGGTAGGAGTAGGGTAGGAGTGGGGTAGGAGGGGGGTAGAAGTAGAGTAGAAGTAGCGTACCCCTACCCTACTCCTAAGTAGGGTAGGAGTAGTGTAGGAGTAGGATAGGAGTAGGGTAGGGGTAGAGTAGGGTAAGGGGTAGGACACCTCGCGAACGTAGTAGCGCCGGGCAGCTAGAAATAATTTATATGGCAAAACAACGTTTGCCGGGTCAGCTAGTTATATAGATAAAACTTACTAAAAACTTATCTCTTTGGCTGGGTGAAATTAGGAGAAAGATAGAAAACTCGTTATAGTGTACAGTCATGAGCACTAATATGTCAACACTTGGCAACTTTCAATTGCGATTTTTCACGAAATAACAAATTCAACGTTGAAATACGACACTTTACATAAACCTATTGGTTCGAAAATACTATGTTCCTAATAATATAAAATTTCATTCAAATATAAAGGAGAAAATCGTCTTTGAATAAAGCCAAGTGTATACATACTTTTGCTCGTGACTGTACACCATAAAATAACAGATCTATTTATTAATTTAATTATATACTTTATTGTTGGTACACCACAAAAATTGATAACAAAAAATAGATTGAACACTACAAAATATACAATGGGCGGCCTTATCGCTTAATAAAAACTGACCAAGTGCGAGTCGGACTCGCACACGAAAGGTTCCGTACCACAAGGCAAAAACGCCGAAAAAAACACGGTTGTTGTATGGAAGCCCCCTCAAATATTTATTTTATTCCGTTTTTAGTTTTTGTTGTTATAGCGTCCACAGAAATACAGGGTGTTTGGTGCATCGTTTGCCAAATGGAATTAGCCGAAAGAAGAGGTCGTTTGCTATCTCTCAAGGCCCAGTAACTCATTCCTTGTTACACCGGTTTTTTTTATTATGACTTTTTAATTTTTATTCAGAAAAATACAAGAACTTTGCATTTAAGCTTAAATTTAAAAAAAAGTTATGAGTATAGCCTTCACATTTCATTTTAATTCTTATGTTTACTCAAGAGTAAACATAATAAAATAAAAGTTAAATAAAAGTTTATTTTTTATTTCAAGTACGAGGAAAGTCAGATCCCTAGAAAGAGATTAGAGACTGCGCAAGAGGGAGATAACATTATCCACCTACATATAGCATGTTATTTATGTGAAAACTAGTTTTCTTACCGTAATAGCGAATATCAGCCTGATGTGTCTCGATTACACATTTAGCGAATTACTGAAGTTATTAAAAGTTTTTTTTAGTATATTGCACACCGTTGGAAAGGGGACAAACTAGAGAACTTTTTAAAAGAATTCGAAGATCCCGATCGCTATTAGTTTTTTAAGTTGAGTGTTAAGTGTATTTTTCCTTTTTTCAAAAACTTTTTGTGAGTTATTAAAAAGGAACTAGATGTTATTAGCAAGTAATTTTGAATTTCATAGAACCATACAAAAGTAAACATAAGAATTAAAATGAAATTTGAAGGCTATACTCACAACTGTTTTTTAAAGTTAAGCTTAAATACAGAGTTCTTGTACTTTTCTAAATAAAAATTAGAAAGTCATAATAAAAAAATGGTGTAACAAGGAGTGAGTTACTGGGCCTCAAGAGATAGCAAATGACCTCTCCTTTCGGCCAATTCCATTTGGCAAACGATGCACCAAACACCCTGTATATCAACTGTGAAAATTTCAACTGTCTAGCTGTCACGGTTCATGAGATACAGCCTGGTGACAGACAGACGGACAGTGGAGTCTTAGTAATAGGGTCCCGTTTTTACCCTTTGGGTACGGAACCCTAAAAACAATGTCGTTTGATATAATGTAGAATGAATGAAGAGGACAAACTGAGGGTAAAGTTACTGAAGAACTGACCAGTGAAGTTCGAAACTAGCCGAGGAAACCCGAAATATGTGCGTGCATAAAGCGATATTATACTATTGAATTTTGACTCATTGCTTTGCGCAATAATAAAGATTTTACCTAAAATATAATTCGGAAGCTGATAGGTACTCAACACAAAACAGAAAAATTTAGATTGGTATTTTAACACAGACAAAAATAATAACTGAAAAATGCTTCACCAATGGGATTTGATACGATTAACTTAAAGGTTAACTGTCCATTATGTTATCCTTTTATGATTCTGCCACAGTGGCCTTTTTAGGCCCTCAGAAATCTTACAAAAAGCACGAAAGAGTCTAACAAAATGTTAAAAAAACTGGCCAAGTGCGAGTCGGACTCGCACACGAAGGGTTCCGTACCACAAGGCAAAAACGCCGAAAAAAACATGTTTGTTGTATGGGAGCCCCCCTTAAATACTTATTTTATTTTAATTTTATTATTTATTATTAAAGTTAAAATACATCTGAGTATTTTGTGAATATTTCAAGTGCCTACCTGTTGCCATTTTTGATATCGAGCAAAAAAAGGCAAAAAAATCGCGTTTGTTGTATGGGAGCCCCCCTTAAATATTTATTTTATTTTGTTTTTAGTATTTGTTGTTATAGCGGCAACAGAAATACATAGCTTGTGAAAATTTCAACTGTCTAGCTATCGCGGTTCTTGAGATACAGCCTGGTGACAGACAGACAGACAGACAGACAGACAGACAGACAGACAGACAGACGGACAGACGGACAGACGGACAGACAGCGAAGTCTTAGTAATAGGGTTCCGTTTTTACCCTTTAGGTACGGAACCCTAAAAAACGAAAGTAAATTACGCAAGCCTTAACAAGAGCTTATTGGAGGAGAAGTAGGTATCAGTTCACATTACTTATGTGTTAAAATAAAGTAAAAGTCTCATGTATTTATAGCTATCTATTGAATTTGTGACTGTACGTAAACCAATTTCGAAAGTTGGGGAGAACAAAGGCTTATTGAAACTCGTTAAAGGGCTTTGTGGGCCCTGCTGACAACGAGGGCACTTTATTGATTGATACTTGATCCGCGATCCGATATCTATCTTACGTCGCTCCATATATATTTTTAAGGATATATTTTTATAGGCTTTTCGTAAGTTATTTTTACTACGTGACTGTGTAATATTAGGTATTTTTTTTACTAAGAAATGGATTTCTTGAGAGAGTAAGGTGATACAAAAACAACACTGTCAAAGATTTCTGTATTAGGCTGTGTTGGAAATATAAAACATGATCTGTTTTAATTTTTTGAGGCGTTTTATAAAATACTAGTTTCTGCCCGCGACTTCGTCCGCGTGAAATTTCACCCTCCCCGCATTCACCCTCTTAGGGGTAGGAAATTCGAAAAACCCTTTGTTAGTGGATACCTACTCTTCACCAAGAACACAGATTCCAAAAGAACACAGATTCCAAATTTCATGTCTCTAGGACCAGTGGTTTAGGCTGTGCGTTGATATATCAGGCAGTCAGTCAGGACTTTGAATTTTATATGTGTAGATAGTTATTTTAACCCTTTCTGACACAAGGGTTAGTAGGTCTGTGATCTAACAGAGTAATTACTTACCAGTCTTGTTAAAAGAGTGGCACGTACCTATAGTTGTCTTTAAAAGTGTGTAATGGTGGTTTATGGCAAACCACGGATGCTATAAGTATTAGGTTTTCCTTTGTTATCTTAGACCACAGATATAGATATACCTAAGTAGATAACGCAAGTATCACGAACTGTATGAAAACCAAGCGTGCCCTATGACGTCACAAGCTCGCGCTCTCACTCACACTTACCCAGCCAGCAGTACACAGGACTGAGCGCGAAAGGGGCGGCTTACGATTTATAATCGTAAGCTGGTGCAATTTTTGGCACGCGAAGTAGTTGCTCTTGCGTTATCTAGATATATCTATATCTGTGTCTTAGACCAATAACATTTTCATTTCGAATTTATCAATTTACGCTTGTTTTTAGGGTTCCGTATAAAAACGGAACCCTATTACTAAGACTTCGCTGTCTGTCCGTCTGTCCGTCTGTCCGTCTGTCCGTCTGTCTGTCTGTCTGTCACCAGGCTGTATCTCAAGAACCGCGATAGCTAGAAAGTTGAAATTTTCACAAATTATGTATTTCTGTTGCCGCTATAACAACAAATACTAAAACCAAATTTAATTAATATTTAAGGGGGGCTCCCATACAACAAACGCGATTTTTTTGCCCTTTTTTGCTCGATATCAAAAATGGCAACAGGTAGGCACTTTAAATATTCACGAAATACTCAGTTGTATTTTAACTTTAATAATAAATAATAATAATAAAATAAAATAAATATTTAAGGGGGGCTCCCATACAACAAACATGTTTTTTTTCGGTGTTTTTGCCTTGTGGTACGGAACCCTTCGTGTGCGAGTCCGACTCGCACTTGGCCAGTTTTCTTCTTTACCCACCAACCCTTTATTTACCTCTTTTATTTACCTTGCCTCTTCTTAGGTAATTAATAGTTACTAGCTGTGCCCCGCGGTTTCACTCGCATAAGTTTCGATCCCGTAAGAATATCGGGATAAAAAGGAGCCTATATGTTAATCCAGGGTGTCAGTTACCTCCATACAAAATTTCATCGAAATTGGTCCAGCCGTTTGAGCGTGAAGAAGTAACAAACATATAAACACACACACACACACACACTCACAAACTTTCGCCTTTATAATATTAGTGTGATAAGCAATGCTACATTACCTGAGCTCCCAACTGCATAGGATCCCTGGTGAGGATGTCACTGGACTTCCTGACTGCTCCGTACACTAGTTCCACGTCTCGGTCCAGGATGTAGCATCGCACATGTTCCAGGATACACCGGAGATACGATATCGTTACTGTTTGCACCTGTGGGAGATAACATTATGGTTAGTTGTTAGAATGTGCATAGTTTTTATTAGGTTAGGCTCAACCCCAATGATACTTCTTCTACTAAGTCTTTAGTTTGTATGGATGCCGTTACTTCGATACGTGTTGTAATACTTTCAGAAACTTGGTGTTACAAACGATTTCCGAATGGCTTATCATCAAAAATACCCGTTATAAACAAGCAACTACTTCATCTTAGTCACTTTAAAGGATTAATGCTAAGGATTTTGTATTTGCTACAAAATTATTCAACACCCAAGTTCAACGACTATTACTACTAAACTAATAAAGTTATCTTGACCGCTATAGTTTTCCTTTAATGTTCATGAAATGCACTATCATCGTGAATTTTCCCAGATTTTTCAAGCTAGCAGTTCAGCTTTTAGAGGGGGGGGGACGCCCTACTGGAACAAAAATGTTCACTTTAAAGTTTAATATTTCGTAAATGGAGCATTTAATCGAAAAATAATTTTAGCAACCCTAAGTCATTTTAGAAGACCTATTCAACGATACTCCACACGACGGGGTAGATGACGAAAAAAATATTCATCCTCACTTCACATGTAGGGGAGCTATCCTAAAAAAAAATATTTTCCAAAGTTTTATTTTACCACTTTGTCGGCGTAATTGATATACACACTCCTACAAAATTACAGCTTTCTAGTACTAACGGTCTCTTAGCAAAACCTCGGACAGACAGACAGACGGACATGACGAAACTATAAGGGTTCCTTGTAGGAACTACGGAACCCTAAAAAAGCTATCAAAAGCATGTTAACTGTTTTAAACAACAGCTAATTAAGTAAATAATTTACCAGTCTGTAAGTTGATTTTCGTTTTGATTAACTTTAATGAAACCGGCTGTGAGTCTGATTGATTGATGGCTGATTAAATCGCCAGATAACTTTTATTCGAGGCATAAAATTGACGTTTGACAGTTTTTGTATGATTAAATAACAGTCAAACTTTCAAAATTGGACGTGGTTTAGCAGAAAGGAGTCAACAAAAAAAATGACAAAGCAAAAAATGCGTTAGTCTGTGTAATACAACTAGACTTATGAAAATATTAGTATATTACCCCATAGGTGACAATATTTCAAATAATTCCAGATATAACATCATTGCAGCAATACACACCTAAACTTAGAACCTTGAGAACTCAAAAATAACTATTTGTGGGTTGAGTGCTTTCTGCTAAATTACGTCCAATTATTCCTCGAATAAAGTTATCAGATGATTGAAAAATCAGCCCATAATTATCTAAAAATAGCCGGACACAGTGCCATTCATTTTGAAAATAACATGTTTCTAAATCGGTTTGCTTCCGGTACGGAAAAAAGGCTTCAGCTCATATACCATTCCATTAGTAATTTAAACTACAATTCAAAATACACAGCACGATCGATAGAACGAACAAAACAAAAAGGTCAGCTCTGATATCCATTAACAACTAACGAACCTTTGTTCACAAAAACAGAATATACCTACCTACAACTAACAACTGCAGGTAACTGCTAACTTTCTCTTAATGATACTATACAATACACCGTATTGTTTCCCGACCATTAAACTTGGTCATTTCAGTCCACGAATTAACGTTTTAATGGGTGTACCACCTTACGTAAACTTCGGAGGTTACCCGATTCCATTAACAGCAAAACTTTGAAAACTATCAGTTACCTACGTAGCTACGGGGTTCGACCGGTACTAATTACACCTCGGGAACATGAGTGACTGTCTGTTAGACGATGCGTTTTGTAATCGTCCGGTAGATCGATAAACAATAAGCTTGCTGAAAGAAGTTTCTAATTGCTTGATCGGAAAAGCAGGTACTTAAAATGAAAATGGTAGGATCTTAAAGTTGAAAGGCGTCGGCAATTTTCTACCTAAGAATAGAATGATTTATGGCCCATAATGGTAATAGAATTACGGCCTAATGTTACGGTACTTTGTCCATTAAAAGGCGTGCCTAGCTCCAGGGGACATCAAAGGAGGTACGACCCCCCACAGAGATGGGAAGAAAATGAAAAATGTTTCCATGATTGCCATTATTTTTACCGATGAGTTTTACGACGAGACCGGTTTGTGGATTTTGTTTTATTTTTATTCAGTTAGACTTTCTGTCGCTCAAAAAGGTTTTCTACATACTAATGCGGTGTTCCTGTAATTTATGTAGCATTCAATTCAATGCAAGCCTTAAATACTATAATTATTTTGCGAGCTATCATAGCATCAATAAGCTACTGGAACTGCTATTGAACTTCTATCCTTTGACATCAATAAAACGATTAGTTTAAAAGTACGAAATAGTTTCGAAGTTTGTATTGTCGAAGGTTTTATGAAACCATTTATTGAAATCAATGGTTGCTTTTTGTAACCAAATTGGAAACGTTTACACTTTGTGAAGAATGGAACAACTTACCGATGCTAGTAAAAAGTCGAAATTGCAGACAGTGAGGTCTTTTAGCTTAGAGAAGTCTCCAGCCAGTAGTAGATGAAGCCAGGATTCTTCAACGTGTCTCTGGGTGAATGCAGCCGCTGTTCTGCTGGCCGAGTGGAATGGGGTCGAGTCCAGGAGGGCATCGTCGTCGTTCTCCACGCAACCTATTAGGACACGGACTATTTTTGGGTTTAGTTTAGCTCTAATAATAAATAATAATAAAATAAAATATCTTTATTTCAGACCTAAGCAGTCCATACGTAGTTAGTGGTTAGTAACAAACTGTGCTTACATGTTATTTTAACTTTACATAACATAGCTGAGAATAATATATTTAAAATATAGAAAAAAATCTTGTTATTGATCGTCATACATATCGTACTTTAATTTATCAGTAACTGAAAGTCATACATATAATAGAAATACATAAAAGTTCCTGCATTTACTCGTAGGTACTCGTGTTGAATGTCCATTACGATACTGATACATAAAATATCCATTTATTTCAGAACTCATCCATCAATGGACGTAAACGCGTCCCTCAAGGGCCTTTGTGTACAAAATCCATTACATTAGCCATACCTATGTTAAAACTTGACATTTTCAATGCTAAAGTAAACAACAAAATGTGTTCTCCCAATGATTTCAAAAGAGTATATATATAAGTCAATGGTGTTACCATTCTGGAAACAATACGCCAATACGCCCGACTGAAATGCGACGTGAAATATCCGCTTTGGATGGAAAGGTTTGGTTTTCATCATCTCGGATATCTAAAGGAGTTTTCTTTGTGTGAAGGCGCAATAGATGTACGGAATTCAATCAAAAGGAATTGAATGGCAGTTTCACGTTTTGGTGTATTTGAGGACACGTTTTCGTTTAAACTGATAAAGTATCGTGCACCTCGCATTTGTTCCGTTCCGTCTATGTTTGAGACGAATCCTGTTTATTATATTCCTTATCACAATTTTAAGGGGAACTGGCATTTCTAACATACCAGGAACGAGAATTGGAATTTAATATGAAATTATTGGCGTTTTAGCGCGCGTCGTCGATTATGTCTACGAGTTTATTAAAACGAGCTTACGTGGTTTATTTGCTTAGCATCAGCGCTTTTATGGAATTTTGTAGGCATTATGAAAAAGGCACGCGAGAGGTGGATAAGTGTACGGGGTGAAGGCATTTTAATTTCAGCACAATTTAGTAATAAATCTACTGACTCAAAGTTAAATTCAAGTATTCAACTAAAACCTTGATGGTACCAAAAGCATGAAATGCAACTTATATTTAAAGTTTACCTGAATCTTGTAAAATTAAAATGAGTTAGTTTCTCTTCAGTTTGTAAATTATCTAAGTTTCAGTTCATGTATTGTAAAGAAGTTGGGCCCGAGTATCTCCCAGAGGGACGCTTGGGCTTGCTATGCACATTAAATGGCGAAGGAATCGATGACTGTCGTTTAGTATTTTTTGGGAAAACTTCGTAACTAGTAATAATTTTGTGCAAAGATTGAAGATAAAAGTTTGCGCCTTGATCTTTAGCAGCATCTACGTCTATAACGTCTTTAGAATATAAGGAGATTCCCCTGTAAGTTCCATTTCTAACTATTGAATATGTTTTATGCTATAACAAGAAAACCCAACTCACCAGGTTCCTGAGCTTCAGAAGTATCCGTATCATCAGCCTCTTGCAGGAAGTTAGCGAAATGTAACGCAGCCAGGTCCGAGTGGGCGTCCCGAAGAGCAGCTTGTGATCGCACGTAGCGACGTCGAGCTCGCGAGCTGGCCGCCGCTGCTCGCCAACGCCACGTACACCGGCCCGATACTACGTTCTCCGATATTAAGTTTTCTGTTGAGAATTTAGCAGGTTAGTAAATATTGAACATATTTTTTGGAAAGCAATGTTTTAGTCCTATGAATAATGAATGGATTATACAAGATATAGGAGTAGAGGAAGACCAAAAAAAGTTGGATGGATTATTGTGCAGAAGATGATGGGGCTAGAAAGTGGTTTACTCTGTAAAGATGGCGACAAACAAAGACGAGATGCTGCGACGTCTACAATTACTCGTACATTGGGATGAAGATAAAAATACGATGATGATCAAATTATACATACGACCAATGCTCTTTATGTAGCTACTGAATGGTTGATTAACCTTCACATGTGCGTGACAGTAAGTGGTAAATGTTGCTATTACTCTGGCAACGAGCAAACATAAAAAATTGCAGATAGGCTACGCTAACATAATAAGCAAGCTTTATAAGATTATCATATCCACATGAAAACGCAACAAAACTCGAATGAAGACAATAAAAAGTAACAACCAATTTATATTTATGTATTACGAATCGATATGGTTCCATAATCCGACAGCTTTGCAGATAAAATAAATAATAACAATGAAACCAAATTATTGGAACGAATATTATTAGCGCTATAGAACCCTGTAATAATATGAAGTAAGAAGTAGGTGAATACATGACAACAAAGCTGGAACAGGTGCCACAGAGAATACTGTTTGTTATCGAAACGCCAGTTGTAGTTTGACAATTTCGATATTGGATTTCGTACGACCCTGGACACAAAAAGATTGACGGTACGAATAGACCTGAATGATAAACCTTTGTCTCCAAAATAGGCTTATCACATTGCTTTTCGCTCAGATGATTTGAACTTTGATTCAGCGGTAGTATTTTATAATTATAATACAGATTTAGGTAAGCATAATATTTAATTATTTAAATCGAACAAAAAACTATGTTACAGTAAAAAATAACGACAGCATGTATTTACCGAAATAAGTATAAGTTTTTATTTTGTCTCGAAAACAATATGAAAACAATACTGGAACAATCTGAGGATTAAGTTATGCCAGTGAGGCTTGATACTGATATTGGTGCGATTAAATATTATTCTTATTGGACAAACAATGAGGACGTTATCGATATTTTCCCAACACTGCTCTCGAATAATCAAATTTGAGGTCCGCAAAATTCATAAAAATCATATTAGATATAATATTTAGGAAAATAAAAAGAAAAAAAATGTCTAAGATGATGATTTACCAGCGTTCTATTATTGTTATAAATGATAAATTATTTTATTTTTATAAGTAGGTTTGCACAGACATTTTTACACGTCAATCATATTTTTAAGTTTCAAGATGTGATTTGTATAAATAAATATCAGAATGCTTCGCTCTAAACTATCAATTGAAGAGATGTTCGTATTCATAGCATGTACTTGTGTATTCATAGTACTAAGACCTCTCTTCATATGGAAGCTTTTCATTGTAGTGAAATAAAGATACATTCCCAGGCGAGTCTTCTTGTAGTAAGATGTTTAGTATAATGCAAAGGTACGCATTTATATTAAGAGTGTAAGAAGTTTATATTTCTTCGGTTTTATGCTTACTTTACGATCTACCATAGATTTGATACAATCACTTTTCTATCTAATAGGTACACTTCTAAGTACACTACTGACAACCGATTGGCTATGCCGAACTCTTAACCGAATTCTAGGCCGACTCCCTTTAGATTGCCAACGACACGCTTATAAGAAGCAATGGTTGTTTCTTCGTCTTCTAAACACATACACACATAACACTTTGATCGGCTGACAGAAACCATTGTCTAAACCGCTATATGGAAGATATGGTCAGAAAGGATATTTTCAAACTCGACCACTGCGCGGATCCAAATAGTAGTTGAAAGTTTTATGCGTATGAAATGACAGGTACAGCTCAATTCAAACATTATTTTTAGCGGCTCGGAACATGAGGCGAGTCGCGGCGCATTAACAAATTCACGTGTCAGCGGGGGTGAGGAGTGAAGTACTAGGCAGCGAATAGCGCACTCCAGAGCCGCCATCAAATTTGAATCGGGCTAAAACAGACCGGGTAGCTAGGTATGAAAATAGCACAGAAAATGGGACTGAATTTAATTATATAATACTTACTCATCATACATTTGGCGACACAAATAGTAGAAAAGTTAAAGTTGGCTTCCTTCAGCATTATAACTGCGTCACTGTTACTAGTCGGCATCAGCAGTTCCAATAGTTCTAGTTCAGTCAGCCCGAACTCCGAACAAGTTATGTAACCTACGGATAATGTGAGAATTGTAAAAGACAGTTTTGGGAGATGTAACATATTGGATTAAAGTTTGAGTGTGTATGAAGGTTTTACAACAAATTGTATAAATCATACAACTAAATAAAAAATACAACTATCGCTCATTTAAATGAATGTCTGAAAAGTTTCAAACTTTGATGAAAGGAGCACTGATAAAAAAAAATATTATATCGGAAAAATCAATCTGAACAACTAAGTTTTTATGTTTTTATTCTTGTTTGCATTCTATACCTACCTAGGTATCCATTTTATTATTCTAAAAGCAATGACTCTTGTCTATCAATCTTAAAACAACTAAGTAGATACTTACTTGCTAATTTACTAAACGCTTTAGATCCGAAAACCACTTCTAAGTTATCGAAGGCACCATCAATAAAGTCTCCGTAGCTATTATTCTCTGGCGTCTCCTCTATCGCGTCCAACAAATAGTAGCAGTTCTGAATTTTGAACTTTTCTTTCTGAGCTGGCGTCAGCTGCAGTTGCTCTAAAGATACAGCACTAGTACACACAAGGAACACATTTCTTGGCAACGACATCGGCAGCCAAGATAAACCCGTCACTATATCACACTCCAAAGGATTCACTCTATGAACATTATCGATAAATATCAACAATATCTCATTTTCCATCTCTTCACATTTCCTAAGCAGACTTTGGAACCAATTGTTAATATAAAGAGGATCAAAACTCGCATCTTTTGGCAAGTATCCTTCGGGAATGTTTAAAATTATCGATATTTGTTGACACATCACTCGTAGCAGTTCCAAGTTATAGGCCGATCTCGGTGTGGAAGCAGAAAATCTTACTATCCTCAAAACAGGCTTCGGGAAAATTTCCTCGCATTTGAAGTAAAGGTGTGTCAGTAAGGTGCTTTTTCCTGAAGCATCTGGGCCATATATTAAAGCCGGTGGATGCCGCGTTCGATTTTCGTAATTTTCCTTAGCGTTATTTAAAATACTTTTGGCTGCTTCTTCAATTTGCTTAACGTTAACCTTATACAAACGATTATGTTCTATACATATCCTAAGATGAGTGATGTGTTCCAGAAATACTTCCTGCAAGTTGAAAGGAAAACCAATAAATTATTCATGCGAGGAAAGTTGTCACATGAAGGCAGTTAAGTTTGTTCAACATTTGAGACTTTAAACTTCTGAGTCTATTATTTAATGTCTTCTTGCAGAGTTTATATGAGTATTTGTTCTGGGAGTTACTTTAAATTTTGATGGCTTGGATTTGGTAGAATGTTCGAACGTATTAAAATTACCTGTACAGTCTTTTTTCTTCCCTTCCCCTGATCGGGTTCGGTGCTAAGGCTCTCGTCGATCAATGAACTGATCACAACTTGTACCTTCTCCCTGAAAGGAGCCAACTTCTCTTCGTTGTCAGATGCTCCGTCTGTTCTTGACGAATCTGCTGACAATGACCTATGGAGAGAGAGTAGATATTTAGAAAGAAACATAGTCAGAAATATTATCCTCTGTTAAGGTCAAGATAGATTTTAAAAGCTCCGGGCATTCACTCGACTTTGATAAATTTTATCCAATGCTCTTTGACTTTATCTAAGAAATTGGCAATAACGCTTGCCAAAAATTTTTATCGAATGTCCCGTATTTGAAAATTTAGTAAGAAATGTTATTACAACAGTCTTTTCGGTTTGTATATCTAATATTTCATTTTATTTGTTGCTATCTAAAGCTTTGTGCTTTCTTAATTGCATTAAAGTTCTACGTAATTTCTTTTACTTTCATAGCCTCATTTTCAACGTTAAAAGCTTTTTCCAGAGACAAGACTAAAAATTGATCTTAATGAATTTATAATTTGAAAGCCTTGAACTTCATTATTTCATTAACTTTTGCATTAATGAGAAAGGTTAAAAGTTCAGTCTCGTAGGTCTCGAGCTATTAAATGTAATAATTTTATACTTAAAGTGTGACGTATAATAAAGGCTAAGTTTGAGTAAAATTTTCAATACGATCAAATTTTAATGAACCTGAAATTTATTTAAATGATTGATTATGGTTCTCTTGTCTAACTAATATTATATACGTCCTGATTATGAGTTTGTTAATGATATTAATAACTTATTCATACATTAATTGAATGTTGAAGGTGCTGTTCAGTTCAGTAGTTTCTGCCTACCCCCATGAGGACAAGGCGTGAGTTGATGTATGTATGTATGTAACTGAATGTTTTAATGCAGTTCAATAAAGTGGTAAAGGTACTATCATTGTTTTGTACTGTAAAACGAAAATGAGTAAATTACATAATATCATGCAAGAACTTGCAATCTTTGTTCTGTTTTTATAAAATCTTCCTGTGATTATGGGTAGCTCATAAGCGAGTGATAGAAAAGAGCTAGCTCTTTTCGATTGACGTCGCCTTCACTCACTGACTAGCTCGCTAAATAGCTCACTAGGTCAGTTAGCTCACTCAGACCTACTAGCTCAGTACTTCAGCGAGCCACCGATGACTAACCGAAGTCACCGGCCGAACGGCACATTGGCTCGCTTCGGAATACTTCGCATCGTACAATACGTCATTGTAAACTTATCATGAGACATAAACCATTGTTAATCTATCTTTATGATCATTGACTTAAAGTAGAATATACTTTGGCTCATTATAAAAGGAACCACATTGGTGGCTTCCAAAATTACAATTTTACAAAAAATATTATGAATTATGTTAATACGACCGTTCTTACTGTCAAAAGCCACCACAAAAAAAGCAAGATGTATTTATCTATATCCATAGTTCCGTTGGTAGTAATTCGCGTGACACGAGTCAAATGAGCTAACAGTCAGCGTCTCAGCCGCTGAGCTATAGAAGAGCTAGTGAGTAACAAAGAGTCCAAACTTCCAAAGAGCTATTGACTGTTGAGCGAGCCGAGCCATCTCCTTAGACGCGCGTGCGGCGTGAATCAAATGAGCTAACAGTCGGCGTCTGAGTCACTGAGCTATAGAAGAGCTAGTAAGCTAGAAGAGTGTTAAAGCTCTTTAGAGTGAAAGAACTAATCGCTCTTTATCTTGTCAGTGAGCTATTTCGCCCATGTCTACTATCCACCGGTAACAAGTCCAGACTCCGGGCTACTACTGAGAAGTTCCAGATAGGAAGACCCATCGATATGTCTTAGGGAACCACTTATTTTGCTTATCAGCTAAATAGTTGACACAGTGCAAAGGAATAAAAGAAATCACAGAAATATGTACCTACATACGTTCAAGAAAATAAACTATTATTATGCAAGGTTTTCCTATTTCAAAGAAAATATTTTTTTCTTTTATTCTCTTTGACATAACTTGACTTGTAATATGTACCTACGTCGCATAGAACCTTAACTGCGACAACGTCTGACAATACAAAAAGGCAGGAAAACCTTTTGTTATATTGTCTTTTGTTATCTTAATCAGAAGCCAGAAAAGTCACGCAGACAAGGTCAAAGGTCTTGAAGAATTTATCATGGTTGATAAGGAAAATATTTTTCAAAGAACTAATTTCCTGAGTACAATTTTACAATAAGGAAAATGTGCAGGGAAAATTGTCATTTTCATTCTCAGTAAGGTCAGGTGGGGTAAGTGAAACATACTTTACTTTTAATTTTACATAAACAGCTCTAGCACAGTAATAGGAGTCGCATTTATAATAACGATTGATGCAAACTACTCTTCCTTTAATCGGTTATCTATGATACGAGTTCCAAGTTCTATAGTCGTTCTTAAATCGATAAAATCATCGAATTTAAGCAGACTATGGTTTTGTTTCACTTCCCCCGTGTGTGGGGTAAGTGAAACTGTCGCCATAACATGTATAATATTGAGTCTGCGAAACTAATAAAAGGGCTAAAATGACGTGTCAAAATGCTTTTATCTATTAAGAGTTGTATTTCGTCGGAATAAGGTTTAATTTAACAAATACACTTAAAAAATTGAATTTGGGGTAAGTGGAACGTAGTCACGGTGGTCAGGGGTACTAAACCAGTGCAAAAATCGAACAAAAATTAACAACTAAAATAAAATTGCGAAAAGATTATAAAACAATCAATGTGTTTATTTAGGTACTTATATAACAAAATCAAGTTTTCATACTTAATTCACTTACAATTATTTAAGTAGTATGTAATAGATTTATTTTAGATTTGTCGTCTAAAATAAATCAACAATTAAACTCAAATAACAATAAAAATATTCAGTCGTAAATGCTCTACCGAATAATATTAGAGGTCCTCGAACGGTGTTTTGATTGTCGGTTTTTTAATGAAAAGTAAACAAGTACCTAGTAGTTCGACTAAAAAACTTGCAAATGTTTGGTAAATTGGTTACGTTAGGTTACCTTCTGAACGAAATGCAAAGACGATAAACAATAAATTAAGTACCTAGTAAAACTAAACATTTTACGCGAGATTACCAAAAAAAAAATGTTTGTAAACTCTGGCACGGGGGAAGTGGGCCACATGTTTCACTTACCCCGGCCATCACTGTTTCACTTTCCCCAATCAGTACTTTTCGAGGTTTGAATTTCTACAACTTATAATTCAATTGCCTGTACGTTTAAACTAGAAATATCTATTAGAACAAGAAATCTATAGTTTGAATACGTTCCTTACCTATAAAAATCATCAAAAACACTATTGAATTGCTTGGCACCAGCGAAAAGATTAGGTACGTCCAACTCGTGTTTTGAAGTTTCAAAGATGTCAGATTTCTTTTTTTTAAATAACCTTATAGAACGATCGTAGCGACATCTGTGCTAGAGCATTGAAACCTCTTCGTCGATCCTGTTTTATCGACCGATCACTATTAGAGCTGAACTCTATAGCACAATAGATAGGGTTGGGTGTTTCACTTGCCCCTTCGTTTCACTTGCCCCACCTGACCTTACATAATTTCAAAAGCTTTTTTTTATTGTTATTATGTAGTTATCTTCTATATACACAAAAACAAAGTCGGGTTTAATTTGTTGGATTTGTCTCAGCCCTCAATAGCAGAATAACTATAAAAACAGAGGAAAAATTCATTAAAATTTTCTCATACATTCGTTCTTATTGATTCTGAGGTGGTATAAAGTTTGCCGGTACAGCCTGCTGGTTTATCATAATTGCCGCATTTTGGACTTTGTGTGTTAGCGGCGGCCAGTGCTGTTTGACATTGTAGACAATGTAAAACAGCCTGTCTGGGTTCGCACGACCAAATTTTAATGAACCTGAAATTCATTTAAATGATTGATTATGGTTCTCTTGTCTAACTAACATTATATACGTGCTGAATATGAGTTTGTTAATGACATTAATAACTTATTCATACATTAATTGAATGTTGAAGGTCGGCCGGCCGGTCGACGGCCGTTACCACTGAGCCACCATTGCTAACTACTACTATTGTTACTTGAGAAGTTCGGTTTGTTAACCTTCATGTTAGAACTATAATTTCTTGGCATATGAATGGGTACTTACTCTAATGTAATGATGTGTGTCTCAGGCAACGCATCTTCCATTTTTCTTCTTAATTCTTTTAACCTAGTGTGAGCCAGCACTATTAATTTGGAGTCATCTGGTTCCAGGTCTGGTACATCTCTTACTACGGCTACAACCCCTTTTGGATGTTTGCCACTTGTAAGGAGTTCTGAAAAGAGATAACAGGTTAGTTTCAATGGAAATTGTTGTTTACTGAGAGTTGTATTATAATGTAATGGAATAGAGTACTGCTATAACAGTAGCATAACGACGGCGAAGTGCCAATACCTCCTAACTGAAATTTTTTGAGAAATTCACTTTTTTATCGTTTTGAATTTAAAAGCGTTATTCGCATGTTTTAGTGAAATCGTTAAGTGTATTTTTAGTTGCAACAGCATTCAATTAAAATGTTGAAATATGTACCTCCCAACTAAACCAACGCAACGTGTCTATTTTTGAACGTGTTTTCCAGTTTGTGTAAATTTTTGACTTTGTCAGTTAGGAGGTATTGGCACTTCGCCGTCGATAAGTAGTCTATAGCGTTCCCACTGCTGGGACACAGGCCTGTGACTGTCTGGCTCTGTGAGAGGGAGTGGGCCATAATCCACCACGCTGGCCCAGTGCGGGTTGGTGGATGACACATGTCATCGAATTTTTGGCTAGATACTACTGATATACGAAAAAATATCCGATTTGAATGGTATTGGTGAGTTGAATACTCTTATTCGGTTAACTAGGAGAATAGCTGTAATTTTGAAGTTGGAGTTTGACCAAATCTAAAGTTAAATGTGAACAAAATTGCGTCTGGGTTTTACTTTTAACCAAACAATGGTTGTATTCATATGATTGCGATATGAAGTCATATTTTAGTAACAAAACAAATCCAAACCTCGATTTAACCTACTAAAACTGCTACACAAAGACTGTAACATAAACAAACGACCTTATCGTCATTCGTAAATAACATTTACATCCCGCTGCGCAAAAAAATACCAACATTATTTTCAACAGCACTATTGAAAACTAAAAGTTGGATAAAAACATTCCCTGTACAGAGGGAGGGACAATACGGTCAACAAAAAAGTTCTGTATGCAGACAAAATATTTTATTATAGCATTTTTGCATTACATACCTACGCTGGCAATATTGATTATTATTAAATTTGTACAAATCAAGCGTTGCAGCTCTAAGTACTCGTACAGACGAGCGACACGCGTCGACGACAGAGGCAACTGCATCCACCGACACACGTCGACGGCAGTCGTCGACATATCGGAAACTACAATCCGTTCACAGTTATTTTTCCTCTGATTTTGCATCACAGTGCAAATCACAGTGTCTTTATTCTAAAACTAATAAGGTTGCTGTTGGATTGCTTCCAAGTCTGTCAAAATCATTGTGATCTTTATTCTCGTTGCAATAAGGCTTTGCTGTCTAAAATCTGTGAACGGACTGTACACATAATTATTACAAATTCAGAACAACTTTATAAAAAGTACAAATGAGACTAAAGCAATCTAGAAATTTGTTCTTTACTGTGGGTACATAAAAAAGTTAAAAACTTAAAGTATGAACTCATTAAAACAATCATAATCATGTTTATCTGGGGACGGCGAAACTGTCTTTTTCTTCCATTGTTCTCTATTAGTCGTAATGTCGGATCTCCCTTTCTAGCCATATCATCTTTCACTTCGTCCATCCATCGTTCCTTTGGTGTAGCCCTACACTTAGCAAAGTCGTAAAATTTTTATTAGGTATTCTACTACTTGTACACTGCAGACAGACCCCCTTAAGGTCTACTCGCGAAGCAACGCTCGCCGAAGTAACGGGCATTTCTTACTTCTTATTACCTACAGACATAAGATTAGTTCGGGGGCCGAACTAAAAATGAATGACAACACGATTTGTCAATTGTCCTTATAATTCTCAATGTGTTTTTGCCTGTCCGAAAAATTTAATAAAGGGGCTTACAGGACCTAAACACAAAAAACGCAAGTTTCAGAAACAATAAAAGTATATGATCGACTACAGTAAACAAAATCGGAGACATATATGGTATTCTCCAGGATATATGCTAGGTAAATAGGGTGTTGAAAACATAATACAACTAATTTGATACGATAGAAAAAAATCATGAAGATACCTCTAAAAGGTTATTTTTACAATAAAAACCATGCTAATATACATACAATCATTTTGATTTTTTATCAGATTATTCTACAAGCAACATACTAAAACACTAGTGTTTTGATTTTTTTATCTAAGGAATAGGTTTTTTGTAATTCAATAATTGCTTCATATTTTGCAATAAATTACCAGCGTTGTGTCATCGCGCTTCTCTTTCTTTTCTATGCGGTCCGACAATGACCACGCTTTAGGTCATGTAAGCCCCTTAATTGGGAGTAAGGTTCATTCCAAAGCTGCGAATAATTTTCGGACGGGCCCGTATCTTTGTTGACGGAATACGACAGTAGTCCACAAGATTTGAAACGCATTTCCCGAAGTTTTTCGAAGTATAGGCGCTTTCAGCCAATAACAATTTCGAGTGTCCTCGAAAACAATCGTTAGGCATAGATCGTATTATTGACCTGTGATAATTAATTTGCCGAAAATAACCTTAAAATAATAAATCAACCTTTTTTTCCTTGTGTTGAATTTCTGTTTTAATTGGATGTTATTGATGCTAGCTTGTGAAGGATATTATAGATCTTTAAGAGCCACTTAGAAAATCTTTGGTGTTAGGTAGATTTGCTACACGCGTGTTGCGGTGCGCCCGCAATGCAACTTTTTGTTGTGTGTATGTTTATTATGATGCGTGCTAAAAGACGCATGATAATAATAAAATATAATTATTATTGCGAAAGTAATAATTCTGTTTAGGTTTATCTGTACCTATATTATTATTTTTTCCGTAAGGGCAAAACAAGGCTGTTTTGTTCATTTTGTTAAAAACAATGTACCTACATTAAAAACCTAACGAAAAACCACCGTCGTCTTTTAAGGAAAAGATCTATAAACTAGGTATAAAAAAAAATTCAAATGTATGAACGTAAACGACACAATTATGTAAGGATTGCAGCACGTGGCATTTTGTAGTTTCTGCCTACCCCCATGAAAAAAAGACGTGAGTATAGGTAGGTAAGTATGTATTAAAATAAAGTGTTTTTTACCTAAGGCTAATTCGCATTGTAATTCGATGGGACTTCGAAGCAGATCAGCTACTTCGGCGCCGTTCTCTAGAGCTTCAAGGACAGTAGCGTTGAACGCCTTTTGCACCTCGAAGAGTCGACTCCGCTGTTCTTCGCGATCCATCAAATCGCTGAACCTGTGGAAGAATACTGGTGTATAATCTAGGAAACTAATGCGAATGGACACCCTACCTTACTTTGCCGTGTAATAGACATTTGATACAACACATGATGACAATGACAGTTGTGATTTGATTTGAATATAGGGACAATTGAGGTTTTTAGTCAATTTGCTTAACAATTAATTTCCCTGACTTGACATTATTTCAGCTTACTTTACCTAGGAGCTCTGGTATGGGCACGTGCCACGGAGGAATGACGAAAATGTCGTCAGGAAAGTTTTGAGTGCAAAAAAAACCAAGGTATCTGAAAACAATGGTTTCTATGAAAAAAGTTTACGGCAAGAAGTGCTATCTATTAACAGAGATCTCTGTCAATAGTGCTTCCTATGGACCGAGATATCTACAAACAATGTTTTCTAGCAACAAAGTTTTCGGCGAAACGGGCTGTCTAGGAATAGAGATTTCTTTGAGCTTTGCTTTCTGTATGTAGCCGTATCGTAGAAGCGTGTTTCTATGTTAGGTTCCACACTCGAACCAATGACACCGACTTCCGAGACTAAAGTTATTTTTCCTAAATACCTACATATACAGATATAATTCCATCCTTATTAGCGACACTATCGAATGGTGTACTCATACAGAGTGTTTTTTTCTTCAAAATCAACGGGTTCGATTCCTGGCTAGAAATATTGATTTTTCAAAAATCCAATGATGCAGTTTTAGTTTTCATCAAAATCGAGCCCGCGACTCCTTTGAGTACTTTTCGCTATTCCTCATAGTTTCGAATTTGTCCATCCACGCCCACTTGGAAAATTCACTCAGTATAGTTTGAAAAGAGAACTTCTTTTCGTATGTGTCATAAACCTGAAATATGACTAAAATTTTCAGTTACTTAGATATAATTTTCAAAGTTTGTGACAAAGCTCAAGGTAGTTCTTAGTTCTTACAGAACAGTTACATACTGACGTAGCTATAAATTTACATGTGAACTTATCATTCGGGAAAAATGCATGTCGTGAGTAACAAAATAATAGCACCTCTTGTTATTGTGATTTAAATAGGACTTGCTTGCTTACGTAACTTGAAGATATTTAAGTATGAAAATACATTGTAGTGTTTTATGTTAGTTTTCTTAACAATGACTGCTTTGTATTTTACTCTTCGGGTCACTTGAGCTAACAGTAATAAAAAAACATTGCTACGGAAAAGCTTGTAATGGTCGTTCATGATTAAACAAAGACTTACGTTAGTGACAAAGCTAAATTCTACTTATTTTTTCAGTGACATTATTACTTAATAAATAAGTGACTAGGTAAGCTTATTATTTCTCTTACATTATTATTGCAAAAAAGGTAAGCTTTGTCGTGAATGTAATAAAGAAACAAAGGAAAATAAATAGAGCACCTATTGTGAGAAGAGAATCCCTTATCATCGCATTTATTTTTATCCGCCATTGTTCTACTAAAGTACATAAAGGCCTACGTGAGCGGTCCTTCAGAATGGTCCATTTCCTCCGTGTCTATTGCTTCTTTCTACCCTCATATTTTGGGTTCCCTTGTCGCCGCAATAAAATATAACCTGTGGGACCCACTTGAAGGTGTTGCAATATTTATGTGAATAGAACCCTCGGGTCAGACAATAAATTATACTATATTTTACAATCCCGCTGAGTAATCGGACCACGTACTAAGGTACCGATCGTAAATTGATACGACCTAAATAGATGAACGCTGCCGCTGTAAAGGATGATTTTAACTTTCTTTGTAAATTATTGAATAGCAAGTCCGCGAACAATAAATTGTAGAAAATAATTGTAGAATCAAAGGATTACTTATTATAATACAACTTTTGTGATGAGTAAAAATTAGGTATGATAAGTTCCGACCCATACTTTCAAAATGGTTAACGAGTGTAGAACTTAGTTTTAAGTTGTTTATTCAAAGCTAAATATCTTGAGAAAGGAATAGTTTTTTTATGTGCGTGTGGTGTGAGGGCCACTTTGTTAAAACTCTTTGAAAATGTGCTTAGGATTTAGTGAACATTCCCAAAGAATTGTGAAAGTTGGAATCAGATTTTGTGAAAGTCTAATAACCGAGTTATAGACTGTAAAGTTGGGCCCTCAGTTCTCACATAGAGGATTGAGGGCCCACCTAAAACTGATAAACTATGGACACTACCGAAAAAGTCTTAATGCCAAAATCTAAGCTAATGCCAAACAAAATTTGTGAAAACAAGATATTATCGCAAAACACTGTCCTACTTTGTATATCTTCGTACAAAATGGGCCCTCAATTCTCATACACGTAAAAGTTTATCACGCAATTATAATGAAATCATTAACTTACAGCTACTGTTTGAAATCCTTTATGCTACTAAATAAATTGTGAAAATTTATGAAAGCAAGAACAGGTCACCACCTTTTGTTGTTTAAAAGTTATGACCTTGATAAAATTCAGGGCCCTCAGTCCTCCATTTTATTTTGTTTTCGATTTATTACGCTTATCGTATGAAAGATAAGACAAATACAAAATTGTCTCTTTTTGTGAAAAAAATTGTGCAACAAATTCGATACCAGAAAGAAATTAAAAGACCCTTTATTGTATAAGTAAATCGAGTTTTATTTTTATTCTCTTTCTTAGGAAATAGGGTGACCACAATTTCTTTTTGATTGCAGTAAAGATTAGTAAATGTAGAGTCATAGGTTTTAATGAACTTTCGCTTATTATCGTCGTAGCATTTGTACTCAAGTTTCGTGATAAAAAAAATAATTTCGGAAATTGAACGATCACAGAAAAATACTGTTCCCCAAATCATTTTTGCTTGAAAAATCCTTTGTTCCGAAAAAACTAATGACAATAATCAAATAATTTATTTATTATTTTTATAAAGGCTTTTGCCCAGCAATGGGACAATGTAGGCTAAATATAATCCTAACTAATATTATAAATGCGAAAGTAAGTTTGTTTGTTAGCTTTTCACTCCTAAACCACTGTACCTTTCATCCCGAAAAAAGTGCTGTTCCCGAGGAAAACAATAATAACGTTATTATGATAATAGATGGAGCCATATGACTTTCGAATTTCACGCGGACGAAGTCGCGGGCAGAAGCTAGTACCTAATAAAGCAGTGCGTTCCTGGATGTTTTTTTTATTCCTAGGTAGGTACTTGCACAATAACAAAGATGTTTTCTGGAGTATTAAATAATTATATTTTATTTTTAAAATTTTACAATTTATAAATAGGTGAAATTGAATTACCTAAACAATTCTTAGAGTGACTATCTAAGTACTATTTAGTAAAATATTACGAACTTGTAAAATTATGAGTACCTAGGTATCAAAACAAACTTATCTTGAATGTTTGATATCTTGACCGAAGATGATTGAGTGTCTTGACCGAAGATGTGTTTGCGTAATAAAAAATTATTATTATTTTTATTCTTCACTACAACTGTTTCATAAAACTCGCCTTAATGCTTTATTACCTACAACTTCCGCTGCACTATCAAAAACTATTGTTTAGTAACTACACTAAATATTACAACTATTGTGCATATATGTAAACAATAATTATATAATACATGTAATAATATTTTTAATATAATATTAGCTCGTTATTAGTTTTATTTATAATATTAGTTAGGATTATATTTAGCCTACATTGTCCCATGGCTGGGCAAAAGCCTTTATAAAAATAATAAATAAATTATTTGATTATTGTCATCAGAACGAACGATATTTCAAGCAAAAATGATTTGGGTAACAGTATTTTTTTTTGTATTTTTTTTTATCATTAAACTTGAGTACAAAATAATGCTATGACGATAATAAGCGAAAAATTTAAGAAAGTTTATTAAAACTTATACTCTACATTTACTAATCTTTACTGCAATCTAAAAGAAATTGTGGTCACCCTATTTGCAAATTCAGATGATAAAAATAAAACTCGATTTTCTTATATAATAAAGGGTCTTTTAATTTCTTTCTGGTATCGAATTTGTTGCACAATTTTGACACAAAAAGAGACAATATTGTATTTCTATTATATTTCATACGATAAGCGTAATAAATCGAAAACAACAGAAATGGAGGACTGAGGGATAACTTTCAAACAACAAAAAGTGGTGACCTGTTCTTGCTTTTATAAATTTTCACAATTTATTTAGTAGCATATAGGATTTCAAACAGTAGCTGTAAGTTAATGATTTCATTATAATTGCATAATAAACTTTTACGTGTATGAGAATTGAGGGCCCATTTTGTACGAAGATATACAAAGTAGGACAGTGTTTTGCGATAATATCTTGTTTTCACAAATTTTGTTTGGCATTAGCTTAGATTTTAGCATAAAGACTTTTTCTGTAGTGTCCATAGTTTATCAGTTTTAGGTGGGCCCTCAATCCTCTATGTGAGAACTGAGGGCCCAACTTTACAGTCTATAACTCGGTTATTAGACTTTCACAAAATCTCATACCAACTTTCACAATTCTTTGGGAATGTTCACTAAATCCTAAGCACATTTTCAAAGAGTTTTAACAAAGTGGCCCTCACACCACACGCACATGTTTTTTTCGTATGATTATAAAACTCTATTGTTCATTTCAAAAATATTTTATCTCTCCCAGACGTTTTTTCATTGCAAAATTTTTAATGAGATATTAAACATACCTAATTACGAAATCTATTCGGATTTATTCTGGCATTTCAGCAATTATTTATAATTAATGTTCAGTGCTTGTTGATTCTTAATAATCAACGGGCTTTGATTTTCAAAGCACGTCACTCATGTCTTTTTGTCGATATTTGTCACCCAATTATGGCGCTTATTATTACTGAATTGTGACGTTTTAATTGGCTGCTTCAAAATCGTTAGCGCTCAATTAGCTCTTAAGCCTTTTGTTAATCAGGTTATAATTATGCCGTCTGCCTGGAGTTTGTGTTGTTCGATATCCACATCATCACTTAGGTACTTATCATCAGCGGGGTAATTGCATTAGTTCCTCAAGGAAGAGTTCTGGCCGAAGGGTGTTGTGTACCGCCGGTTTCGTGGCTACATGACACCAGTCAGCGAAACACGACGCAGACACTTCGTGTGCTTTAGTTTGTTAGTTTTTTTGTGTAATTATAATGTTGTATGTATTTATAGTATTTTTAAGTTATATTCATATTGTATTGTATGTGTTTTATTTGATGCCTGAAATAAATGGATAATAATAATAATTGCACATCATCAGTGGCAATAGCTTTTATTTTGGCAGTTCAATGACATTCATTGCGTTATTTACGTTGTTGAGTAGACAAATTTTTCGATTATGACGTGTTACGCAATTAGTGTGCAGGTGTAAATGTGGTAAAACAAAAGCCTTAAAGACTTCCCTACTAGCACACGACAAGACGATGCATTCCTTTGCGTTATGAATTATCCCTCATAACTTAGGTACTTATCATTAGCGAGATAATTGCATTAAACACCATCATGCAATAGCTTTTATTTTGGCAGTTCAATGACATTCATTGCATTATTTACGTTGTTGAGTAGACAAACTTTTCGATTATTAAGTGTTACGCAGTAGGGTGCAGGTGTAAATGTGGTAAAACAAAAGCCATATGGCTCCAGTACACGTTGGCCGAACGCGCTCGGCGAGTGCATTCGGTCAACGTGTACTGGGCCGTTTTGTGTGTTTGGCGTTTGCGGTCAACACTCGCCGACGGACGACCCGATTGGTGTCGGTTTTTCAAGCACAAATCAAAGAAATTTGGCGCAAGCCGCAAACAGCGATCACACGTTGGCCGAGTGTTCAGTTCATAGTTGGAGTAGATTGTAGTGTCACGCTTAATTATTTTAACGATTCTTTCACGAACATGGACTATTATTTATCACAATTATTATGACAATGAATGAATTCTGTTTCGATGAAAACTTAGCATCCACCATCTTCTTTTGCTCCATCTTTTTTTAATCGCTCATGTATATAAAATTTGAAAGCGCTGTACAAGTATATTGCAGCGGCCGCTATCGCCCTAACGTCCACCTTCATCTAACGACCAACGCAGAATGAAACACGCCAACGTGTGAACAGCACCACGAAAATCTGCCGAGCGCACTCGCCGAGCGCGCTCGGCCAACGTGTACTGGAGCCTTTAAAGCCTGCAATACACGATGGCCGAGCGTTATCGAGTGAAGGCCAATACAAACATGTAGACAGTATATTTGCCTTGTCTTGCTATCGCTCGGTGTCACTTGCCTAGGTTGGTTGTGTATGACAACCGCCAACGTGTATAGACCTCATTTGACGTAGCTTGTCACAACTTGCAGTCGCTCGCGATCACTTGCCTCACTTCGGAGCGGTGTCGGTTTTTCTGCACAAATCAAAGGCGCTCGCGCTCGCTTGGCCAATGGTGTTCACATGTTTGTCCGCGCGCTAGTATGCGGTTGACGTCCATTGTAGGCATACGTACAAAATGTCGCTTTCTAAATGACGACGCTAATAAAAACTGACAGCGCCCAACATGTGGGCGTCTCCTCAAAACTCGTCTACATTGGCCATTTGCATTGGCTTCCTTCAAACTTGCCGAACGTCTAGCCTTGTGTCCATTTGTCTAGGCTCGCGTTGGTCTAAGCTTGGCCAACATGTATTGCAGGCTTAAAGATTTCCCTACTAGCACATGACAGGACGATGCATTTCCTTTGCGTTTTGAATTATCCCGTAGTTACTTCAAAAATCTTGCTCAGGAAATTTTCCTCTTTGGGCAACAGTCACAGTAACGACATCTTTCTACTTACCACTTATCCTCTCCCTCGAGGTGGTAGCTACCATCTCCGTTCAGCCTGTAGCAAGCCCGGAAAAGTGCCGACTGGGCAGAGTCCGACTTGACCAGCTCATCGAAGGTAGCTTCCGGGATCTTGAAGGGAAGAACTGGCTGGTATGCTGATGCATCGCCGCCGATGAGGCACTAGGAGACAAATAAAATGTTTTTGTTGTATTTTAAGGCAGACTTAAAGCTGCACCAAAATCGCAATCGCTTATGAATAAAATAATTCTTCCAGTTGCATAAATTAATCCGTTTTAGAAAGCTGTAAAAATATAAATATCTGACTAGCGTTTTGCGTTTTTACGTCGGCTTCCAGTCTAAACAGCTTCAGCTGAATATTAGTATTTTACATGCAGCTACTGCCTATCAGACTTTAACAACCCAGTTACTGGAACACGTAATCCCTTGGTAAAGGGCCCCCGAAAGGATCAATTGCAATCAATTGTTATTGTAGTAATATTGTCAATTGCTTCAATTGCATTTGATAGACAATCAATTTGCGCATCGGCGTGTATCAATTACGAAAATATTGACAATAAAATTGCATTTAATCGTTTTGCGAACTCATATGACTGGTTGTCAGACTTTCGGGTTTGTGACTACTCAGTGAGGGCATGGAGGGGTTTCGGTATGTAATAGATGGTCACCCATCCATGGACCGACCTCGGCAAGCGTAGCTTAAGCTTAAATCGACCCATGTAGCTGTTTTTACTTAGCGATGAGCCCTATTAGTAGAATTAAAAAGGTTTATTGATCGTTTTTCAGAAAGTTAACTGTCAATAGAACAAACTAAGATTTTCAATAAAAAAGCATTAAACATACATACACTCTAAAAACATAGCCCTCCTTCTGGCGCAGTCGGGTAAAAATAGATTCTAGTAAATATCTACAAAAATAAAAATGTGAAAAAGAATCTCAAAAAAGTTTCCTTTCATAAATCGTTTAATTTTCACTTTCAATATAAGTTTCATAATGTTCGGAGCTCTTTGCAATTTAAAACGTATTATTTAAAATTCTCAGTAAAACGAGCTAGCACTAAGTTTAAATGGCCCATTCCAATTAAAAATAATTACTTGGTAGAATTGGAACCATCAATTTTGTTTGGGTTTCAT
The DNA here is from genome assembly GCA_916614155.1 of Mesoligia furuncula. Lineage (NCBI taxonomy): Eukaryota > Metazoa > Arthropoda > Insecta > Lepidoptera > Noctuidae > Mesoligia > Mesoligia furuncula. The sequence goes on from OU744800.1 coordinate 9,050,993, forward strand.
TACAATCCCGACGTAAAAATATGATTTATTTATTTAGATTTCCAATGCATTGACTTCACTCCTATGAATACAGAAAAAATATTTTAAATTTTATTCATCAAAGTGTTACCCTAATTTTAAAAATAATTATGTAAAAACTTACTTGCGAGTAAAATATTTGTTCATTTCTCTCCATTATTAAAACAAATGAAAAACAAACAATAAGACCTGTCATTTAGTTTTGTGAAGCAAAGGTAAAAACCCACAAGCTTCGTATGAACAAAATTATTTAAAAGCGTTTTTTTATGAGTAATGTAAAGCAAAAGTATTTATTCATTCAGCCACCTTGTCTTTTTAAATTAATTTATTAGTGTTCAAAATATACAAAAATCTATTTATTTTTAATTGAAATAGGGATCGCTTTATTCTAAAATTGAAGTTAGAATGAAGGAAAAAAAAGGCTACCTACATACTTGGCCTGTGGTCTGCCCGCTAGCCCGAATATTTGTTTCCTTTTCACTTACCAGAAAATAACCGGCTTTCGATGTATGGTTGCAGCATTGTATTTCTTCGAGGTAGTGGTGAAGTAACGCCGGATTGGCTTCGTCTCCACCGTCGGTACCATAGTGCATGTCCACAAACTCGATCTACGAAGGGAAAAACATTGTAAATAAATTGTGAAAAGTAAAAAGTAAATACCTGTAACCCTAACCTAACGGTTAGGGTTACAGGTACTTTTCACAATTTACAGGCGGATATTTACAGTGGACGTTATATTTATTTCGTGTACCTAAACTGTAGTTTGGGTACACGAAATAAATATAGCGTCCACTCAGGATCCAGTTCTCAGGTGAGTGATATCAATTTATTTGAAATGGTGCTAGTCAATACTACTTTTTCACATCGGATTCGTTTATCATTCACATGAGTAGGTATAACATTTAGGTAAATGGGAATAAAATCGTTTACATAATTTTTACATTTGATTAAAGCGTTTCCAAAGACTTTCTTTATTTTTTTCACAAATGACTGGCAGGTTGGCTGAAATAATCGGGTTTACTGCTTGATTTCGAATGTCATATGCCCGATGGCTAATTCCCCGAAGTCATCAGATCGAACGTCCGGATTGCCGAAATTCCATAACATCGATGTTCCACAATTTCGAATAGCCAGTAGATCGAGCGTCCGTTTTACCGAAAAGCCATCACAACGATAGTCCTATCCATCGAATGTCTATTGGCTCGACGTACCAGTCAGTCGAAAGTTATATTCGATTGAACTAGATAGAGGTTAATTTTCAAGTTTGTTTTGGTCGGTATAATTTTGTTCCTTGCGTAAGAAAATTAACGGTTGTACCTAATCATTTAAAAACGCGTGTATTAAAATTAATTGATTAGGTAAACTTGTGATTTCATAATGTTGTTTTGGTTTTTTTAAGGTCGTTTGAAAAAAACAACACAGCATTATCTAGTTCAATCGAATATAACTTTCGACTGACTGGTACGTCGAGTCAATAGAAACGGACGCTCGATCTACTGGCTATTCGAAATTGTGGAACATCGATGCTATGGAATTTCGGCAATCCGGACGTTCGATCTGATGACTTCGGGGAATTAGCCATCGGGCGTATGACATTCGAAATCAAGCAGTAAACCCGAAATAATCTGCGATTCCATATCAGTGTGATTTGAGTTTCGATTTTTTTTATAAGAAACATTCAAACCTTTTCCGAAGGTATGCACAAGTTGAGTTTTTTCACAGTTAAAAAAAATATCAATACCCCAGTAAGCACGAGACATTTTTATAGTACAATTATTTATATTTTCTCCAAGAGATATACTTAAACCCACCATCTAAAGACGAGGACAAATTTCTCCCTTTGTTATGTCAAAATATCTGTAATTTTTCTCTTCCACTAGTCGCCATGCTATAGGCGGGGGGTGAGTATCCACGTCTAATGTCAAAAAGTGATATAATTCTCTTTCCCCCTGTTGCCGTGCTTTAGCAGGTGGATAAAATATTTTTATCCCTTGTCAGTGGAAATAACCGGTGGAGAAAAGTTTTATCCCCAGCCCATGCTAGCCCTGCTGGAGATACTCGCTGGTGAAATTATCCTAACTTCCTAACTAATATTATTTAAGCGAAAGTAAGTTTATTTGGTACCTTTTTACGCCTAAACCACTGAACCGATCATCCTGAAATTTTGCATATACGTTGTCAGTGTACAGAAACAGACATAGGGGTACCTTTCATCCCGAAAAAAAGTGCAGTTCCCGAGGAAAAATATAATGATAATGATTATGATGATGGCGCCACGTGTCTTTTGAACGGGATTGACACTTATACGAGTGAAACCGCGGGGCGCTGGTAGTTGGTCATATTTTGCCATTATAAAATATTAAAATAATTTTTTTTCTAATATTTTCCACGAACAACATCTCAGACGCACATTAACCGTCAGTTGATATTATAAAGATAATCCCGCAGTTAACAAACCTCCTTTGATGTAACAACGTAACACCCAACTACATTTAATGCCCTCTAAGTGTTGCTGCACATTTGAAGAAAGCCTTTAAACTGACGCGATGCGAAGTTACTCTGGCTCAAGTATAAACCGCATCCTACATAAGTTTCTACTTAACTTACTTTAGTGAGCGGTTACGTGGCGTTTAAGTTATATTGATTTAGTTTGATTGCGTATTAGATACTTCTTTGTGGTATTCTTGTTTTTGGATGTTAGGAAATGAAGTTTTTAGAACATTGGGCTGAATTGTATTTGGGTTTTTCACTGTCTCTATTTTGCTTTTCAGGATGCTAACGGGGTCCTATTACTAAGGTTCCGCTGTTAGTCCAATCGTCCATCTGTCACAGGGTTGTATCTTTGGAACCAAAATAAGTAGACATTTGAAATATTTACTAACAATAAAAATAAAATAAAGTAAAAAATTAAAGGGGATAATACAAGAAACGTGTTTTTTTTTACTAAATTATTTAAATAAAAAAATATCTAGCGATTGTTGTACGGTGTCTCGTACACCGTACAACAATCGCTAGATATTTTTTGTCATTTCCATTCGTGTACGAGTTTTCATTGCTTCTGTGATGGTAAAGCGAAAACTAGCTTTTGAAGGCGTTTTTAAGGGTTTAGTAGGTGTACCCTACTGTGTAAGGGTGTAACCTGTAGTTTACTTAACAATTTAGTATGATTGATAAGGATTTTATTACTATTGCAACACAGAATTGAATTTGTAGGGTCTAACCACAAAAACTTAAACACTTGTTCAGCGTGTGTCTAATGTCAGTGTTACGTCAAAGACCATAATAAAGATGTCGTATTTAAAAGGTGTTTAGCCTATACAACTGATAAACACTGTTTTGTGGTAGTAAGGGAAGAATTTGAGCATCTCAAGATATAGGTTCTCAAAAACAAATTCCAGTATCCGAAGGAATTCCAATAACTAAGTCCATTGATACTTGCACGAATAATCTCATTAAACAAATCCTCACATAATCCGTATATCGCACTCAACTAAAACAGTTCACTCCGACCTCAGCAGTATCAATTATGTGGGTTGCATTCATTCGCCGTCCAAGTTTCAGACGCAGTCGAACATACGTTAATGGCGCCCGCGGTGCACTCCATTTGACTGAGATATAAATTACATGATGTTCTGTTGAATTTACGTAGTTTTGTTTACGTGTGGAATATGTTCGTTTGCTAGTTTTGTTTTCAAGTGTGTAAAGCCGAGAGAGATGCAAGATTCTTGCCTGTGGCGCAGGTACAATAAAATTTAAGCAGCAAATGACTTGCATTGTCTAAACACTGTTAAGTTATCTCAACCAGATTTAGATGTGGAATGGTAGTGATGAAGCGTAGCATCGCGTTCCACAGCTTAGAAAAGAAGCATAACTAAGATTGATATTTTAAAAGTGTCTATCAGTTAAAATTGCCGATTTTTTGAGCTTTCAAAAACTGTTTCGTTACTGTGATTGGTACATAAATTCAATATGGCGGACGTTGAACCACCCAGAACTTTAAATTTATTAATTTCATTCTTTCCGTAGACTGATTATAAATTAATTATATTATGCACTAAGAGTAAGGACAGACTAATTCAATACACCCCTAATTTAACCGTTGTTTACGACTTAATATCTGAATAACGATAACACGATTAAATATGAATCGATTGTCGGTAAACCTGACCAGAATGTGGGAAAGGAGGTTAATACGGGACCTCTAATTTCTATTGGGTTAATTAATTCTGATTGCATAATCGAGTAAAACCACTACGAAGACGGTCGCGAAACACACCTGCGAGGTTAATGCGTAACACATTAAGGCTGGTTCTCCACCAGAGATGAGCGAGGGTGCGTAGCGAGGGATGTGTGCGAAAGGAACCAATAACATCGTTCCATTTTCATAGCTTGAACTAAGTTAGCGTTGGTATTGCTTAGTTTTACACACATCCGTCGCTACGCATCCTCGCTCATCTCTGGTGGAAAACCAGCTTTACGATGGCAATGCGAAATGCATCATTTTGACAGTGCAACAACATTCATTGCCCTTCTTTAAGGGTCTAAACAGACGGACTGCATTTTTGCAGTTCGGATGCAGTTTGAACGCAGTTGACACGACTGCAATAGAACTGCAGGGTTGTGGTTGCGTGTCAACTGCATTCAAACTGCATCCGAACTGCAATTTGCGGTTGGATTGCAGTTGAAATGCGGTTCGTCTGTCTAGAGCCTAAGTTGTTGAGGAGGCGAATGTTTCCAACATAATGAAACAATGGATTAGCAAATTCCTTCAACATTCTTGAAAGGATTGTAATTGAAAGTATATTAGGTAATTGAGGTGCCAGGCCGCCATTTTAGTTTCTCTTTTCGCTTTTGTTATAATGGCTATTGCTTATTACAGTACCTGTTATTACATTAAGCTGTTTCAATATTTATGGGACGTTTTATGAGCAGCCTTTTCAGCCTAAAGATTTTCGGTGTTTTAGAAATATTGTGTATTTTTTTATTGGATTCTTTATTATTTCGTTCATAAAACTCATCTTAAATAAGTGTATCAATTGTGTTTTTTATAGATTTTCGGGATACTTGTTTTTTATACTCCTCTCAAAATACGATTAAAAAGATTACTAAAATTTTACGTCCGTTGAACTAAGCCATAGAACAAACTTGTTGAAAAAGTTAAAATCATATGCCAGACTACCTACATATATGAAATAAAAAAAAATTCGTGTGAATGTGCGAGTGTCTTTGAATATTTTATGAAACCTTCGGATGTAGGTCCTCTTTCAAGTTTAAAATCCACGCGTGTAAGGTTTTCGAAAGAGCACTTAGGGGGATAAGTCGAGTGTGCTGAAAAAGGGAAAAATTAAGTGAGTGAGTGCATATTAAAACTTAATGGAGGTTATGTTAGCCGCGAAATTCATTTTTTTTACGTTTTTGCAATTTGCTGGCCAGTATTAAGTTGTACATTGATTAAAATATGATTCGCGGCCGTAAAAAATATGTATTTACAGAATTATATTACAAAAGAAAAAATAGTCAGCAAATGTTGCTATAATTTGGCAGCAGGGCTGGCTGTCAAGGATTTGCAAGGCGTGGGTACGTAAGTGTCACTTGTGTAGGCCCTTTCATTACACCTCGGAATCTCACTGAGGCGTTCATCACGTACCTACCTACTGCAAATAAATTTTATATTCAATTTTTTTTAAAGGCCAGTAGTAAAACGGTGGGTACGGTTATCGTTGTGAGGTCTTATTTTATTTTATGCAACGAGGGTTTTGCCTTAATTAAATTTATTTTATTTATTTATCAAAAAAAATCTGCTGTTCTATAGCAAAGTTGACACTTTGGTGTCAACAGCAGATTTTTTGTTGTTGTATTTTGATACAACAACAAACGTGTTTAAACATTGATGCCTATCACATCTTCGTAGTATCACTAGCTAATTTAATTCAACAAGGTTGAATTAATATTTAAATTAATTTAAATAAAATAAAAGGGGAACTAAAACTTACAACTTACACATTTTTGACTTATCTTATAATACTCTAATCAGTTTCCTCGTTCAGAAGCGTGGCATAATAACAAAACAACAAAAGCCGTGGTCTTGTCAGAGAGGCTTACTAATAATCCAGATGAAATTATTATTTTCCTTCATCTCCCAAATTTTATTTGACTTTTGTACTTTATGAGAATCGGTTTTGTTTTGAATTGAATTACAGGTAACTTGGATAGAATAATATAGCTTACTTTAAATAATACTGTAGTCTTTATACATTGTGTATCAGAAAGGTGTAGTCCTTATACATCATGTATCAGAAAGGTGTGTATTGTAGGGTGTTGCACAGATCAAATCTCGCCATTAAACCAGTGGCGTAACTATACCGGCTGGGGCCCGTGACAAATTCAAGGGATGGGGCCCTCCCTCAATGTAAAGAAGTTCAACCAACGTTATGGTTTTTTTTTACTAGCACTTCACCCGCGACTTCTTCCGCGTAGATATCATATTTTTTCCTACAAAATTAAACACCTGACTGCTTTGTTGGGCTAGTGGTCGCAAGCGGTACTCCTGAGCATGAGGTCCTGTCCAAAAAATTAGACAAACAATGGGGAAAAGGTACAAAAAGTTCGAAACTTGAATGATGTCCTTTGGAGCAAATTCTCAAAAAAAGTTTGCATTTATAAACTTATGTTAGGATCCTCCTGTGCTCATGGCCCTCTCGGGCCGGGGGCCCCCTCTGGCTGGGGGCCCGCTATGACTTGGGGCCCGTGGCATTTTGCCCCAATGCCACCCTACAGTTACGCCACTGCATCAAACTCGAAAGTTTGGCGAGTAAAATTGTTAAAACAAAATAATGTATTTTTGAGATTAATAAAAAAAAGTTACATAAAAAAAACTGAAGAACTTTGTCCATGGGACCAACACCGTAATCGCGAAAAAAATATCAAAACAAAACTTCTATACTACAAAACTTCTATAATACCTACTCGACCCAAATGTATGACGGACAAAGGACGGCTGATTATTTTTTCACGATTACGATGTTGGTTCCATGGAGAAAGTTGTTAAAGTTGGATTGTCTGTACTACACTCTTTTTGACCATGCCGTTCTTAAACATAAATACATGTAGAAACGTCATAATATAGACATTCCTACTACGATATTTTGTCCACACGTAGTTTTCCTCACATATTTGGGTCTACATCTGTTACATCTCAATATTACCCGGCTTTTTGCGAAGCCCAGCACATGGACCAGAAGTTCCAAACTATAACTCCATTTTCATTCCGCTAATACTCTCCTAGTAACTCTGCATCACAAACTTCAGGTAGCATCGTTTTGCGTCCAAAACTTTTGGCTTCGTCCATGTTCGCACATTTTGCGGCCATGTAGTTTAATGGAAACTTTGTGTACCTCTGTCAGTTGTAATGTGATATCCTACTTAGTTGTAAACTGAAATAAATGCGACCGGCCAGTGTGGTGATTATGAGAAAGG